>OX336393.1:375282855-376604515 GCA_946902985.2 Meconema thalassinum
TTAGATGCCAATCAGGAGGCAATTAATGCAAATCAGGTTGCAATGAATCATAATCAGAGTGAATTGAATAATCGGTTAGATGCCAATCAGGAGGCAATTAATCATAACCAGGTTGAATTGAGTAATCGGTTAGATGCCAATCAGCTGGCAATGGAGGCAAATAAGGTTGAGTTAAACGATAAGTTAGGTCAGATGCAAGAGGTAATTAAGACCGAAGTAACAGAAACTGTTGTAAGCATTGTATCGGAAATGCAGGTTAAGACGGATAAACGTTTCGAGGCTATAGAAGCCAAACTTGAGAGTAACTTACAAGCGTGTAAGCATGCGCAGGATGAAACCAACAGTAGGTTAGACGCGTTATCTAACGACATTAAGGATATTCAAATCCAAAATGAGGTGAATCTCGAACGCCAAGCGAAACAGTTCGCAGAATTTACTCGTACGGTAGATCAAAGGTTGGAAGAAAACGACAGTAAATGGGACACGAAATTGAAAAGCTATGCTAGAGCAATTAACGGTGATCTAAAGAAACAGGATCAGAATATATTAGGTCAATGCCAGGAAATAGGTGAAATCAAGGCTGTCGTTAACGAGAGTAAAGAGCTGGTAGGAAATATGAAGGGTCAGATGAGCAAAGTTCATCAAGAACTGGACCAAGTTCAAAGTGACATTGTCGTAGTTAACAAAAGGCAAGAGGAGAATAGAGGTGAAATCATTAAGGTCCAGAATGAAATGTCAAAGGTCAATGGACACATTCGAGAGGAAATCAAAGGATTGAGGGAAGAACTCGAAGTGAGAGAAGGCCAAAAGACAGAGGCAAACGACAAGACCCTTGCTCAGATAAAGGAAGATGTAGAGGATGAAATATCCCATATTAAGCAAAGTCTGAAGGAAGACAAGCAGAAAACATTTCAAGTAGCCGAGGAAAATCGAGATAGGCTTACCAGAATAGAGAAAGAGGTAATTAATCGTCTGGAAAGAGCAGAGATGCGCCACAATCAAATGGAGACTAGGATAATTGCGCAAGAGGAAACCCTCATGAAAGATCCTAAGTCTAGCGAAGGCAGCATGGACGATATGAGGAGAACTAGGAGGGCAGATTTGGAAACCCAGCCTATAATAAGGAGTGCTACAGGCCCAGGCGAAAGTCCTTATATGACGCCAGGTGCACCAGTTGCAGCATCGACGCCACACGAAAATGCTATGCACACACAAGTGATAAATGTTATCAGAGCAAGTGAAGAGAAACCAAGGAAATTCTCAGGTAGCCACTGTAGTATGACACCGAAATATTGGCTAAAAGAAGTGTCTGAATATTTGAATGATGCGTGAATACCGCAAGAGCGCAGGCTACGAGCTATAGAGAAATTAACAGAAGGGGAGTGCGCATTATGGTTTCGCAGTTTCCGCTACACTTTCGATACTGTTGAGGAGTTTCGAGAGGCATTTTTGAAGAGATACTGGGATCCAGCGACCCAACAGAATTTACGGTTGGATTTATATTCAAAAAGATACAGCACTAACAATCCAACGAAATATGCAGAATTCTTCATATCATAGATGTGTCGGTTCAAATAACTTGATCAAAAGCCTAGCGAGCTGGAATTATGTATTGCTATCGCCAAACAGCTTCCATACGAGATACAGAGACTGCTAATCTCGGCTAATGCAAAAACTGCTATGGAAATGGAGACAGTTCTGAGACAACTGGACCTCACAACAGCAAATACGATGCGTCAGAATCGAACCGTGGAACAGGTACATGTGACCAACACGCAGACTGACCAGTATCAAGCTCCAAAGAACAACAAAGCTACTAGCACAGATACGTTAGATTCCAACGGACGTCAATGGGAACAGGAACCCAGAATATGGCAGCCGAAATATAAAGGTAATGCTGGCAGGGGAAGAGGCCTAAATTCTTGGAACAAGCAGAATACCAGGGATAGGCCGTACCAAAACAATGGAGGTAACAATGGCCAAGAAGGCAACAATAGAAATTGGAGACCCCAGGAAAGAAGACGTAACTTCGATGACGAGGTAGAGGAGCGATACCTCGCTTCATTGCAATACCTCAATGAAAGGGGAGATGAGCCCCCGAAGCAACAAGTCCACTGGCAAGACGTTATGCAGAATAGGACGTCGCCAGACAGATATGGAGATGGAGCTAAGAGTTTGGAGCTACAGCGCAGCGAACAGGAGAGAAGAAACTCCAAGGGAACGGGCGCTATTGAAAAAAAACGCCAAAATTAGAAGGATTTGGAAATGATGGATGGAAGTCAGTCAACGTCATCAATTGGATAGCCAAACCAGAAGAGTAAATTGAGGATACGGGAGGATCACAGGTCATGGTCAAACGAGAATTGCCCATTATTTTGATAAGAGTGGCAGGGTTGAAAATAAGAAGTTTATTGGATACGGGTTCAACAGTGTGCCTTATGACACAAGCTTTGTATAATGAGATAGCGCAGAGAGAATATGTTTTGAAAATACCTATCTCAAGTGTCAAAATAAAATGTGTAATTCCAGACAGAACGATGGTATGCAAATATCAAGTATTCCTAGAGTTACAGATAGGAGGCTCTACGTTTTCACAGAGTTTTCTATTAGTAAACAAACTGCCTTTTAACCTGATTATAGGGGCACCATTTATAAGGGAATACCGAGTGATAATCGACCTAGCACAGGACAGGGTTATGTTCCGTGTGAATGAGGAAGATGAAGGCTTAGAGGTCGCACTCAATCAGAATGAACCAGGGTCAGATGAACAAGTATGGCATACATACAGAGATGTGGCTGAGGAAGAAGTGTTAGCTATTGAACAGTTAGAAGAAGAACTGAAAACACTAGCCGCAGACTTAGAAAAAGATCTGGAACCCGAACTGGAAGAACATATTTCGGAAAAGCTTGAAGAAGCAAAAATTGGACCAAAAGAGAAGGAAAATTTAAGGCAATTATTACTGGAACAGAAGGAAGTCTTTGATTCGAGACCTGGTCGTATAAAGAACTTCACTTATGCTTTCCAAGTCAGTGATTGGACACCATTTAGGCAGAAACCCTACCCTACAGCCGAAAAGCACTATGCTAAAGTGAAAGAGGCAATTCAGGAGATGTTGGAGGCCGGTGTTATTGAGAAGACACCTACGCCTTACGTAAGTCCATTGGTAATTGTACCTAAGACAGACGGGACTGTCAGGATATGCCTGGACCTGAGACATTTAATTTGAAGGTTATTCCGGAGTTCGACCAAGTGCCACCTATTAAGGAAATCCTCAGGAAATCCAAAGAGAAAACCGTATTTACAAATTTGGATATTACTTCCAGTTTCCACCATCTTGAATTAGAGAAGAAAACTAGTCTGTTGACAGGATTTATGTTTGATCAACACACATATACGTTTTTAAGGCTACCTTTTGGGTTGAAAACAGCTGGTTCAGCCCTGATAAGAGCGTTAGATCGCAATCAATCCGATGATGTGAAGGAGAGAACCATCAGATACGTAGACGACATTCTACTCACATCAGAATCTCTGGAGGAGCACATGAGAGACCTGAAGAAGTTGCTAGATGACCTTCGAGAAGCTAACTTTAAGGTTAATATCAAGAAATCCCACTTCTGTCAGAGGGAAGTTAAATTCCTAGGGCATGTTATTGATGCAAATGGAGTTAAGCCTAACCCAGATAAATTGGAGGTAATTCGGAATTTCCCTCGACCCACGAAAGTAAAGCATGTCCGACAGTATTTGGGAGTAATTGGATTCTTTTCGAACCACTGCCCAAATTATACTACGACATTAGCACCCTTGCAGGATTTATTGAAGAAAGGCGGCAGATGGAATTGGACGGAGCAATGTCAGGAAGCATTCGTGAGGTCAAAGCAAATGCTTTTGGAATATGTGAAGCTGGGATACCCGGATTATACCCAGAAATTCATCATACAGACGGATGCATCACTTGTTGGTGTAGGAGCGATGCAATTCCAGGAAAATGTTGATAAGCATGAAAGGAATTTTTTTATTGCCTTTATAAGTAGGAGGCTGAAAGCCCATGAGAAAAACTACACGATTACAGAGATAGAGTTGCTCGCAATTTTATACGCGTTGCAAACATGGCATAAACTCGTGTATGGCTTTCAAATAGTCCTCAGAACAGACCATAAAGCTTTAACATTTCTGTTAAAGACGGACTTGTCTAGCCAGCGGTTGACAAGATGGTCCCTGTATATTCAACAATTCAATGTGGAAATAGAATACTGTCCAGGGAAAGAAAATGTAATACCGGACATATTAAGCCGTTACCCTAGAGAAGAGGAAACTCTCGCTGTCCAGATTGAGAATCGAGATCAGAAGACGTTGGATGACTTGAGGAATCTTACTAACTACAACGCGAAGACCCGTGGTTGAAGATGATGATCGATTACTTCGAAGGACGATTAGCAAGGGGAACTGCAATATACAGAGAGGCAGAGGCATTATCAACAGGTTATGTATGGTATAATCAGATACTACACAAGTGGGATGATGTGGACCATACACGACAAAGAGTTGTCATTCCTGCATCTTTGCAGAGGAGATTGGTGTGGCTAGCACACAGAGCATTTGGACATCCCGGAATAGACAAAATTATCGCTCTGTTGAAAGAAGCATTCACTTGGCCAAAGTTGAGAGAAACTGTGAGAAATGCCATTAGGACATGCGATTTGTGCCAAAGGGTAAAGCCAAATCCATTTTTAATGAGACAACGACCTATTCCGTTGTTACCGGAGAAGCCAAGGCAGCTATTAAGCATAGATAACTTTGGGCCATTGCCTAGAGCACGTAGAGGCAATAGACACATTTTTGTAGCCATGGTTGTATTTTCAAAAATGGTGGTATTATGCCCCATACAGAAGACAAGTTCAAAGCAGGTATTGAAACGCCTGAAAGAGAGAGTTATTCCGATTCTTGGGAAGCCGGATAACATCCTCTCAGACCACGGAAGTTGCTTCAAAAGCGCGGAATTTCGTCGAAAACTGGAAACTCTAGGAATTAGGCAGATTTTATCTACCATTCGCCATCCTGAGGCAAGTCCAGTTGAAAGAGTAATGAGAGAGATCCAGAAGTACATGAAGATCTACTGCTCTGAAGAGAATTGGCGTTGGATTGAATTCCTAGAAGTAATTGAATACTGTATAAATAATACGGTACATGAGGCGACAGGTCAGGTTCCCGTGACTCTACATTTGGATCAGAGGCGGGAAAGACCGTGGAATGGTGTTATTCCATTACCAGTAGACGCACAGCCAGGACGAGAATTGAGGATCCAACGAACCTTCGAATATCTCCAGGCACAAGCAGAGAGACGTCAGAGGAGAAATCGTGCGAAGAGGTATCACAGACCGCTTCTCGTCGGTGAGAAAGTTTTAGTCAGGAGGCCAGCCAGTTCAGATCCAGGAGCAAGAAAATATAAGAAGTTCATTTTTGGATATCACGGCCCGTTCGAGGTTATCAGAGACCTACCGAACAATGCATACAGAATAAGGGAATTAGAAACAGGAAATGAGGTCGTTATGAATGCTGCCAACTTAAAAGTTTACTATTCGCCAGAAGAATTTAACGAACAAGAAGAAGTATTAGCAGCGCACACCCAACTGAACGTGGACGGCAAAGTCAGCCAGGAAGTCAGACCTGAAGTTTCACGCAGCGGGACGGAACGAGAAGCAGACAGCTTGCCCAGTGAAGGAAGCGAACAACAAGACTGCCAGTGCTTGCTAGAATTTTACAAAGAAATGGTTGAAGTAGCGAGAGAGGTTGAGGCCATAAATACGACCCTCCGCTTAGAGAATGAACAGCTTAGGGCTGAGCGCAGAGTGGAAAGGGGAACCAGACTAACCTACTCACAGCCAGACGAGGTGAAAGACCTCTAATGTAAACATAGACAGTCGGACAGTCAGCCGGTTACTTACATAAAGTCACTTGCAATTGACTTTTATAAGTTTTGCAAGGGGAATATGAACCCGAGGTGGTCATGCTGACTGGTCTCGAACGTGGATCTCGGAGATAAGTTGAGCTCTGAATGAAGGTTCCATCAGGGAACGAACCCGAGATCTGTTGAGGGTATTTCATTGTAAGAACCCCTAGAAGAAATTATATATTTAATTACTGGTGTGATATCAGTTGTTACTGACATTATTTAGTGCAATAATGCAGGAAAATAGTGGAAGATAGCATTATTTGGACTACATGAATTAGGCTATGCTGGATTTGAAACACAGGAGTTTCAAAGTTTGACGTTTTGCAAATAGCCCCAGAATTGTGGGAGGAGGCCCGTGGCGCCACGTCAATCTTGCTGACCCAGATAAGTCGTCTGCAAGGGGTCGGGAGGTTAAATAATGACCAGGTTCTTCCCCGTTTGAGAATAGACTTGAGAATGGAACGGGAAGATCCCAAGGAAAATCATTGATTACTCATGATTGGAGCAATGCAATGACATGAGAGTTGCGCACAGGTGAATCTTTAGCCGGGAAGCTAATTTTAGAGCCATAAAACGGCGAAATCAAGGCATGTTTAATGCAGTGCGTAATGTTACAGGACTATGGGTGTTCGCGGCTGGACTTGAGGATGTTGCCAGGGATTCCCAGTGAAGTAGCGTCCCCACGCCATGGATAAGATAATTAATATAAATTAAGTGGCCGATCGATCCTCGAACACACATACATTTTTGTGACCAGCGAAGAAAAAGGAACAATATGGATATTATTCCAAGTTCAGAATCACCCTAGGAGAGGAGCTGATTTATCGCGGGAATTCTTGCCCTACTTTTTGTGTGAAACAGATATAAGAGGGTTGACCCAGTCGAAGCGGACAGTTGAAACTTACAGTTTTACAGTTGACAGTTTTAGACCCAGTCGGAGGGAGAGTTGTTTTGAAGCAGTCGCAGTTCAAAAGGACACGGAGCGCCCAGGCGCACACAAAGACTTAAACATTTCACTGGTAATCTGCATATTAGCTGTGCAATGTAACACATGTGAGAATATATTCATGCATGGTCATGAACTAAGAATGAAGTCGGTAATTAACAAACTTGATTATGCGAAATGCATATTACCGAAGTTAGGAGAGGATGCTCGGACTTCAATGTGGGAAGCCGTGCAGTAAGACTGTTATATATAATGTTTATTAAGTGCCGTGTGATATACTAGGCAGGACTGTGAAAAGTAATAATTCATGTAAATACAATGTACAATGTTGAGCGCAGTAAAGTATAGTGATTGGTTATACATATTTGGAGTATACCGGTAAGTAGCGTTCATGACGAGATGTAAGCATATCGCTGCAATAGTAGAAAGATTATCAAGGGATGATAGAGAAACTGTTGGTGAATCCGTGAGCAGATGATCGGTAGATTCAATCACGAAGGGGTAGGACCGAAGAAAGGGCCGTCCGCACCTGTACTTTCGATACATGCTAGGGAATGTCAACCAATCAGGAATTAAAGTGTAACGTGTGTTTGTGCACCGATGTTATGTAAAATATCTCTTAAAGTCATAATATAACCAGTGTTATATAGTGTTATGTGTTTTGGAAGCATTAGCTTCATTATAAAAATGGAAAAGTGTCATGTGTTTCGGAAGCATTAGCTTCATTATAAAAATGGAAAAGTGTCGTGTGTTTATAAATCAGATGTCATATAATATGTGTATTTGCAAGATGGCAATGTGTCACTAAGTAAGCCGATGGCAGGTGACACTGGAATATGGTGGTTGGAGCCACCTGGATAAAGCCGACGTAAGTACCCCACAAATCATGTTATTATAGAAGGATAGTCACTGCATGTAATGTGATTTCGGAAGTATAAAATATGCCAGTAAGAATCAATATTAGGAGGCATATCCTCATATGTTTATTGTTTGATTTCAGTAAAGTTAAGATGTTGAATACATCAGAGAGTGGATTAATCGTTACCACTATTAATGCTACTAATAAATAATGGCAATTCAGTTATGTGAAACTTAACGTGACGAACGCGAATGTTCGA
The DNA here is from genome assembly GCA_946902985.2 of Meconema thalassinum. Taxonomy (NCBI): domain Eukaryota; kingdom Metazoa; phylum Arthropoda; class Insecta; order Orthoptera; family Tettigoniidae; genus Meconema; species Meconema thalassinum. Next base: position 375,290,871 of record OX336393.1, read on the forward strand.
TCATTGAAGCAGTTAAGTTGTGTCGGAAGGATAATTTATGTCAGTAATATAATAATAATAATAATTATAATAATGATAAACGGTATAATTGAATACATCAGGATGAAAGGTTTTAAGCAAGAAGTATTTACGATATTTGGATTATTTATCTAGCCAAGCAGTAGATTACATTAAGGGAAGAGAAAAGAGTTACTATTAAATAGATTGTATTAATGGGAATAGAATTATGCACGGGAATGTTGGAGCTTGACAGTGAATTGAATTTGTGGCTTGATTAAGCTTGTAGAGTACAGTTAGAGTTCTCTTTATTATAAGGCGAGATCGTGGACAGGTAAGGGGCCAGGTGATCTAATCGACGTGTGAAATCTCGTACAGCATGAGCGTACAGAGATATTAATTTATGCCGGAGCATATTTAGTGTGTACACTATCTCCGATGTTGGATATGAAATGTTCCGGGTTCGAATCCCGTGGTAAGCGCGGGGAGAACATTGGACACCTCGACGCTATACCTGATTCCCCGAGAACTTATTGTTGAGTGATTCAGCTCGTTGAAGCGAATCATTGGCGGCAGCTGTTGACTGACCGTAATATTTTATTTGAGATACCGGCTAACCACTAGACCTGTGTTCTATGAATCTCGTGCCTTCATATTGTGATACGGACCGGTTGAGGCCGTTATTAATGTCCTAAGGATAGGATTAAATATTCAAGCTCACCCAGAACCATTGCATAATATTCAGTTCAGATCATATGGGATCACGTGGATCATTGTGACCACAATGTTATATTCAAAGTTGTAATACTGCTTGGGAGGTAAAAGTCCAGGAAACGGGGAGACAAGGGGCGGTTTACAGCCGTGAACGACCCTACTCTGCCCATTGTATGCAGGCAGTCCAAGGGGCTTGGGTTGCTAAACTAACTGTGAAGGTTCGCGTTCTTGAGCGGACAGATTTAAGACCTTGCTTGTAATGAAAGGAAGAATTGTTATAATGTGTAATGAATGTGTGTGGTTTAAAAACACATTGCTAATCATAGATTACCCTGATGATATAAAAATTTAGCAATCTAACGAATGGTTGGATGTTGTATTTGTTACTGTCACTGACACCTAGTTAATGATGTTGGTTACTCGTTGCCATAGGCTACGCTCGTAAGGGTAGCGTAATAGTATACTATCCGACACAACGATAACAGAAGTTATTTAGTGAAATCACAATGACATGCAGTGTAACTATAAAAAGAAGGGAGTGGAGGGGTAGACTTACGTAATTGTGGTGTTGCAAGTAGATCGTAGTGCAAACCATGAGTTGGCTAATGCATGAAAGCATTTGGTGGGAGAGAGAGATGTAACACAAACAGTACACATGATGTAAATTCAGATGTATTGTAGGATACAAGTAACTTTGTGAATATAAAGAAGTCACATTAGGTGACATGAATGTAATAGTTCAGTTTTGTGAAACATTACATGTGCATCAGTGCACTTGAGTAAAGTTTAAAGTCCACATTATGGTAAAAGATTGAATAGTGATATGGATTTAATTTGTTCAACTATGTGAATAATTAATGGATTGTGGGAGTAACTTTGTTTGTTTGTGTATTGTTTATGGGATTTGTGTTCTCATTATTTGTTTGAAGCCATGAGTTTTACTGAATTTAGAGTAGAGTTGTGCCTTATCATTGTAGAGTTGATACCTTTTAGCCTCAAATCCAAAATATGCAACTGCTCAATGGGAGAACGGTACACGCCTGAGTCCTGATGCTAGCTGGAGGCAGAAGCATATTTTCCATCGAGAATACTCACATGGGTACAGTACTAACCCCAAAATTTCTGTAATTATAGCCGTTTGGTTTCCATTTGCTTGGTTTATCATTCGACTTAATTGATCCTCATTATGTTTTGGATAATTCATTGGTAAATTAGTCTGAGGGAAATTATCAATAATAGCTGGCAATTCGAGAGAAGTAATGGGAAGACCATGGAGCTTTAATGTATTATAAATATGTATAAGAGTGAACTGATATGCAATGTTCGGTTCCTGACACTGCAGATAATCTTCTGATAATGAATTCTTGAAAATGTCCCATAACTATCTTACATTTGAAGGGGTCTGAAAGATACACATGTAATAAAACAGTTGTAACTGGGAAGGCGTCTGAAATTGTGACGCTTCTGCCAAACAACGCTGCCATTCAGAATCGTCAATCAGCAAACCTTGCTCCTTAGCTGTTTCTTTAAAAGTACAATAGACAACTGCTTTGTATGTTCGTGGATCCTGGAAGCTGGTAGCACCTATGACGTGAAGCAATAACAGGCGTAAATAATACATTTCTATTTCTGTAGGCGAAACATTATACATTCTGCCTATAGTTTTTGAAACAGTTTCTTTTCTTTTTTGCCACTGGCAGTTGCTCTTATTTCAGACGTAATGTACTGGTGTTTCAGGATATATATACGGACTTCTGGCTTGCGAATCTTGATTTAACTTGAACCACGCTTGTGATTCCGTGTTGCGCAACTGTGCTTGAAGTAAAATATCAGGAGCGTTATCATTTTTAAAATAGATATTTTGCAAGTTTGGCAAGTGAACTGGTATTCGCACGATATAATGTGACTGTTCATGAATGTGAAATGAAAATATCCTGAATGCGGCTTCTGTTGGACCAACATATCTAGCATTTAGGAAAGAAGTAATTTCATCGTAGTTCGCCGTTTCGCCTTCAGGACATATTTTAACAATGCAGCAGTCATGACCATTATACACATACTTGTGGATTTTAATATATAAGATATTTGTGGATGTATTTAACACTCCGAACACTTGAGCATATTTCAACATTAATATGAGCTTGCAAGTAAAGGAAAAGAAATGGATTGTAGGGAACAATGAATCGACTATCGATTTCAATGTCAATGCCTCGAATTGTTTTTATAATAATCCGTCCATTATTTCTTCTGCTATACGAAGGATAACCATTGGCATTATCTTTGGTCTCTTCCTGAAACTGTTTAGGGAAATCTTTCTTACATACGCCAACTTTCATACAGACTGAAGAAGGATTCAAAGATCCGCGAGGACCATGTACCATATGACGCCTTACCAACTCGTATAGCGCTTCATCCTCGAGATCTGGTATTTCGGCTGACACCACACTGTCAATGTCAGAAATTTCTCGAAACTTACAATCTTCCGTTAATGTAAAGAGTAAATGGATGTGCGGCAGACCTCGTTTTTTGAAATTCCACTGTATATAGATATGCTTTTACCGAAAATTTCTTTAACATTAATCAATCGTAACAATTCCTTTACTTTGCAATGGAAAACTCTCACTACAATATCAGGTCTATTATTAGCCGTTTCCCAGAGATGAATGCTGTGAAGTATTTCTGGCCAGTCCGCATTATAGGTGAACGTAATGAACAAATCTGGCTTTCCAAACTTCCTCACTATCGCCATCGGATCCTGATAATTTTGCAATATTTTCCTTGGGCTACCTGTAAAAGAAGATGACAAAACTACAATAAGACCGACTCTGAGATTTTCATTTTCTGCTCGTACATGCAAGGCGTCTGCTAAACCGGCATATGTATCAACTCGTAACTTCGTTTGTTGATGACGTATATATTTTAACCGGGCACCTTCCATACGACAGTAGTAATCCACGAATAAATATCCATTTTGCAAACTTGAGCAGCGACAACTAACTCAACATGACCTCCATGAACACCATTCATAGACATATACATCTTGTAATCATCGCTCGTATTGATAGCAGTTTCGTACATATCGCTGTTGCCAACAATAAAGGAAGAATAATTATTCCACTTGTCTGTAATATGTTTTACAATTCGCTTTCTAACATGTGTAAATAAACACTGATTGTTGTACTCACAATATGCCAATGACCTGAACAGACAATTACCGTCACCTTTAATCTTTATAACATTCGTAATTGAGTGTCGCCTCTCATTCATCATAATATGAGTCATTGTATTGATTGAGCACAGAACCTATAAGGACGAATTATGAAACGAAAAGAAGACAGTTTGTAGCTGGTGAGAACAAAGACTATATAACAGAAAGATCGGATACACAATACAAAATGGCGGTTCCAACATTCGACTGTAGCGGCATGTTCGTGAAATTAGTTGTCTTTCGTATACAGTATTTGTTGTCATTCAAAGAGATGTTGACATGACAGTGTCATTAGCAAAATGATTGCTGATTGTGCATGAGCATTTCAGTCTCAAAGTAATCCATTCTTTGAGAAGTTTTAATTAATTTATGTGCACAGAATCCCCTTCTACTTACTGTATGGATACATGCGACATTAGTGCCCGAGTGGAACAGGTAGAAGTTAACGATATTATGTATGGATACATGCGATATTAGCGCCCGAGTGGAGCAGGTAGAAATTAACGATATCATGACGTAATTAGGGAACTCTCGGTAAATATCAAGTTAGATTTATTATTGCGGTGGCGTTGAATATCATGATACAGTGTTAGTCGTTGTCGCCTAGCGACAATATGTCCATCAAGTCATTCGATTCTATTTTCGTGAGACCTTGAAGGATGTAATATTCGCAAATATTTTAATACACGAATGATATAAACAAGTAAGGTGGGTATCAATCGACGGTGCTTGACGGGCATTACATTTTAAGACAACAAACGTCGTCGTAGCGCAAATACTTCCCGAGATATTTCAGTTGTAGTAAAAGGTGAAAATTTTTGAAAACTATTTTAATATATAAGTTTACATTGTAGTATTTACACAAAATCTCAATCTTCTCTTAAACACATCGATATGTTTGGGGAAAGGCTCTAAGACTGAGGCAGGTAATGAGTTCCAACTATCCATACCACGGTTAATGAAAGAATATTTCCTATAATTTGTACGCTGTGGTCGGACCTCGACTTTATGTGGATGATCTGCCCTGCTCAGGTAGGTGGGATTTCCTAGACGTTTGCTTAGTTCTCCCCATGCTGGCCGATTAGTGTAAGTGATAAACATAGCGTATAGTCTGGATTTCTTCCTTCTATCTTCCAGAGATTCCCACCCTAGTTTTTTTTAATCATTCGAGTTACACTACTTCTAGGATTAAAATCGTTGATCACAAACCTAGCAGCCTTCCTTGGTACCATCATCAGCTCAGTGATGAGCCCTACCTGATATGGATCCCAAACCGCTGAGCCGTATTCCAAGATTGGCCTCACCAGGGTAAAATATCCTAATTCTTTTGCGGTAGAGCTACTGCATTTTAATACCCGCATTACAAAATGAAGTAATTTGTACACTTTGGAGAGGACACAACCCACATGAGTACTTCATTTCATATAATTCCTTACATGGATGCCAAAGTATTTGCACGAGTCTTCTCTGCATGTATTTCTGAGCCGATTTTATATTGAAAATCATTCCTTCACCCTCTCCCTATTCTCATGAGACTACATTTACTCGTATTTATCTTCATTTTGTTGTCAACGGCCCATTTATGAACCAGGTTGAGGTCAGTTTGTAACTGAGCGTTGTCTTGTGATGTTTGAATTTTTCGGTATTGAGCCCGTATCCACCCATGTCTTCAATATTTCTTCGAGAGCATGCCTACTCCTTGTGCTCATTTGGATAGAACTCACTCTGAAGCTTCCTCATGATTATGATGCTATTTTGACTTCGACGAGGATAGCTTATTTTCTACCTGGATATATTTTACACGCAATTTTGTTACTGCATATCTCTGGAACGTACCACATGTAATTCTGTTTAATTTACCATTTTATTTTGCCTTTGGAATTGGTAAATCTTATTTATGGTAAAGGTATTTTCACCGCGAAAATGCGGGAATCAACGTAATTAGTCGCTCAATGACTTACAACTTCCTTGGAATCGGGGAGCAGTTCCTGGCTTCAACACACCAGTTTGATAGTCCGCCGAGACTAGATGTGTCTGTGATATAGTCCAGCATATCGACGAGGGCCACGCTTCCTGCGAAGTGCACCCACATAAGTGTGTGGAAAGTAATCGACAGCCATCGTGCTGAATGCACCGTATAATTCGAGTGAACAGTATATTTTTTGGCCATGCAAGGCTTGTGCAACGATATTTCTGAAGGGAAAACTTATTTCGAGTGAAATTACAATTTTTCACTTCACCACGTGAATTGTGACCACGCTGTCAAGGACAGGTCAGACTTTGTGCGCCACGAGGCATAACATATTGAGTCCACGTTAAATAACTACAGCTCACCGGACGCTACTATTGAAATAAATAATGAAAATGTCACACACCATGTTTATTTCATCGTGATTGCCAAGATTTTGAGTGATTTTCAAGTGACTAAAATCAGTGATAGATACCACCAGTTGTATAATAAATTCTGTGGCAGGACAATCCAGAGCCATTTTTGCAATTACCTGCACCAGTGTAACGCCAGTGAGCTAATTTCTCTACAGTTTAATATTGTAACTTCAGTGATATTTGTGAAATTGATCACCATGCAACGTAATATGTACCACGTGTTTGATGCATTCTACCCACTACACGTGAGGTCCGTTATGGAGTAACTTCATCCATGATGAGGGAAGAGCCTACGAAATGATTGAACAATGAGGAGGAAAGTCTGGCAAAGACTGCCAAGGACGAGTCATGTATGAGACCGAGGACGAGTAGGACAGGTCTTGCTTATTACTCCCTCCATAGGATTGGAGACGCATTACCCCTTCCAGCCTGGATACAGGAAGGTGAACAACATGTTCATGTCACTGTGAGTCCTGTATTCTCATTCATGTACAAGTTTTTGTCCAGGCAGACATAACTTGAGTAGTTATTTTTAGCCGAAATTGATAAAAGACCACATAGGCAGGGCTACTGTTAAATCATGTCTTTCTTCTTTGGAACTGGGACAATCTTTGTGAGCCACCACATGCCGTACTTTGCGGAGGTGCACCACGTACAGTTTGTAATTTTCAGGATAGACTTCAGCCATGAGAAAGCTGCATTTTTCACATCAGACAGCTGATATTTTCACCATGTGGACGATATTCGTCATTTGTTAGGGAACATCCTGTTTAGGATCCCTCAGCTACTTTAATTTTGAGATTCTTTTTACCGTATCAGTTAACAGTCGACAGTCACTGATATATTTTTTGTGCTATTTGGTTATCATCTTGAGAGTACACTTTACCACATTTAGTTCCTGGGAGGAAAGAACTCATGACTAGTAGGAATGATGCAGACATGCAATTGAAACCATAAGCGTATAATTTTAGAACAGCATTGTAGAGGTTAGATGTTTGTGAGTTTGTTTTGAGAATGTGCCGAGAAATGCACACAGAATCCACGAGTCCATGATAATAGTGATGAGTGACATATCTCTCAATGTCAAAGCAGTTATGCTGCGGATTGTAGAGTCTTCAATTTAATCATCTTTGGTATTTTAATAACATTATATCTTTACAAAGGGTAACACATTGTGATGGACACTGTAATGGAAGTGATAAACAATCTTTAAGCGATCTGAAAAGCACAATAGGACTGTAACATGTGTTTTCTGTCAGACGGAATGTACAGTTTTGAAACGCGATGTAAATGAATGCCGCGCCATACTCAGTGATGTGTAGGGTGAATTGACATGCTAGTAGCTAGCGGTCTGAACTGGTTTCTACACAGAATTCAGTGGGAGACGATTTTATTGACTATTTTATTGTACTATTCACGTCATGATCATATTGAATGTGAAGGTCAATGTCACTGATATTTAACCAAGCCTTGGGGTCAGCTATTACGAGCTTTAAACACCTGATAATTTTACCGCTATTCGAGAGCGAGGGAATGTTCATTCATTGGAATTCCTTGTATTTTGAGCTGTTGAAGTGAATCATCTAGCGAGCTGTAATGAAGGTTTAACGCACATGTAAATTGACCCAGGTTTTTTTTTTGTATTATGTCAGGCTAGCTAATGTTATTATTGTGTCTGTGAACACAGAGTTTTGGTAAGGATGGACGGGTTTATGTCCCCTTTCATTGTTGGAAAATGCCAGCGTCATTGAGCCAAGGGGCTTATGCGACCGATATCATTTGCGTGCAAATAGTGCAAGACGCGCTAACCAGTGTTATTGTTGCTTGAGCAATTCTTAGCTCAGAGCAATGTGTTGTTGACTTTTAGAAGTCATGATCTACGAGTGTATCTCTGAGGAGATCACATGCAGCCGACGACTGGTGTCTTAATCAAACCATCTAATAATTTTCATAAACCTTGATTATAAATCGTATGTCTATTTATCCTAAACCGACAGATTAATTAATTAATTAATTAATTACAGCCTAGTAAATTTGAATCCATTTGCATGTTGAGGACTCTGACACCATGATTCTACATCATTTCCTGTGGGAGATGACAACTTAAATAAGCTGACACTTTGTTTTTTGACGACATGAATCTCCGGGACCAGTAGTGCATACCTTATGGCCCGCGTGATTCAAAGCAACGTAAGTCGCCGAGATGATTGCGCTATTGCCAACCTAACTTACACACTTGAGATGGCTATTGGGGGCAAAGAGCTTCTCAATTCGCGAAGGCAGACGTGTGTTTGTGTGTCTGTTGACTCATTTCCTAGTTCATTGACCCATATTGTACCCTGTTAATTATAAGAGTGTGTTTTTTGTATTTTTGTGATAGTCTGTGGTCTACTATCATTAGCTCTTGCATTAATTCTTTGATTACGACGCGTGTCGTCGTAATATTTTCATTCACGTCAGGATTTAGATAGACACTAAATGTAACTGTAAATGTGAACGTGGTACCATCTTAATCTAGGGATTGGATTTGCTTTGCTCTTAAATGTAAATTATACCGAGTCATTTGCTTGTAATTTTGCTTCGCGTTAAATTTATATAGTGCCACGCGCCTAGATTAGTTGTTGCTTTTGCCTTCTTGTAATTAGGACTTCGCAAGGGTTAGTAAATTTCATTTTAGGGTTTGACTCACCATTGTAAGTAGATCAGCGGATTAGCCAATTTCTTAACCCTCGGAAGTAGGATAGGGGCTTTTTTTTAATGAATAAATCATTCACGAAATTTTACTTAAGACTGGATCTCTTTATTGTTAGCTTTGTGTTCTGCGGGTGTATATCTTTGGGCGTCTTTGACGTATTCCGTACAAATGACCCAGATCCCCTGGATCAAGCTTCTCGTGCTACGATAGCCCTTTAAAGAAATGCATCCGATCCTCTCAGGTTGTGGGTTCGAAGGACGGGGTCGTTCGAAGTACCATTTATTTCGGCGGATGGTACCCGGATAACCTCCTCTAACGGGCTCAGTATATTACACAATCATCCGCAAACAATCGGCAGTCACTTCGAATACCATTCGGTAGGTCGTTAATAAGTGCCATAAATAACAGGGGCCCAATCATACTACCCTGAGGGACACCGAACGTTATCAAAATGTCCTCCGAGAATGCATTACCCATTTTAACCTTTTGCGAGCAACCAGTTAAGAACTTTTGAATCCATAAAATTACTCTTTTATCAATCTTCGTTGCCGCTAATTTACGGAGTAATGTGTCATATTGGACGACGTCAAATGCCTTCTCAAAATCTATAATTACAGCGTCAATTTGACACACACCCGTCTAGCGAGTCATTAATATCCTGAAAGAGTGATAACCTTCGGCTCTCACATGATTATCTGCCTATATGCCTATATGTTTCTAGGATTTTTTTTTTCAGTATTGATTATAAAATATTATACAATGTTATGTAAGTTTAACCCACAAAGTACAACCAAAGGACAACAAGTGCTGTAGTTCCCTGAAGAACTAAATAGCCTATTCTCATAGATTCTAATGGTCTTTTCCATTAAAAACTCTCCCACCTATTAATAGTATTTTCCATTTGATGTAGCCTACTAAATAGCTTTTGGTTCACGACATACTTGGCCTCTAATAAATAGAGAAATTTTGCGACCCTATATAACTTTCAGTATCGGTGATGAAGATTCCACGTGCGAGATGCCATCTTTCTGTAACGAGTCATGGGAGTTTATTTTAACAAAAGTTAAATGCACGGCTTCTATGATTTAGGAAAAGCCAGTTACAGAATTTAATAATAATGTTATTGGTTTTACGTCCCTTTGAACTACTCTGGCTTTTAGAGACGCCGGGGTGCCGGAATTTTGCCCCGAAGGGGATCTTTAACGTGGCAGTAAATCTACTGACACGGCTCCCTCGCATTTGCGCACCCTCAAATGCCACCTGACTGCGCCAGGATATACAGAATTTAGTGGCTTTAGATAATGATTAATAAATACGATTCTTTGTGGTGTTTGAAGCCATATTTTCAGTGTTGCCTTAGTAAACAAGAGTTTAGTGCTTTTCAGTCGGTCAACACGAATGTACCCAAAAGAGATGGGTTATGCCCTAATCCTGAAATAAATTACATGAGATTATTAAAACACTAGGATGACCAGTTTCGATCGTCAAGCGATCATCATCAGATCCATTACACTTAGGCTACAAAATCTATGTTTGAAATACAGGTGAAAATATTTACAATATGTACAATTATTTAGTTGCAGTATTGGTACTGCAACTGTCAGTGTATGCTAAATGCAGTATATATGTTAGGTGAAATGCTAAATGGTGATAGCTATCCGGAGATTGTACTTTAGAGAGATTATATGGTTGTAAACTATGGTTAAACTATAAAATTTTAGGCTAACTACTTATCTGATTGTCTTCCGTATTACAGCTACTCGCAGTTTTCGTGCTCACTGAAACTCGCTGTGCGGTCGACTGCGGTGGTTATCTTAACGACTGGCTTTTCTCCTGCCTCCTCCCCCCTGTCCCTACGTGCTGTGGGAAGTGATAGCGATGTGTTTATGTGAGGTGTTGCCAACCTAGATAAGATGTATGTTATTGAATGAGGTGGGTCCACAACTATTAAAGACCGTGGATTGGCCCTCGCCACGCGTGGAGCATAACCCATTCGAACTAAGCGTTGACGGTCTTATGAGGACGTCCCGGCATCTTTAATACTGCCGCGAATATGGGCCTTGGTTTATTGCAGAAGCAAAGTACATCGTACACCTGATCCAGATAACATTTACCTATTAAAAAACCCCTAATTTCCCCCCTTTTTTTATCTAGCTTGGCTGTGTCGCTAAATTGTGTTTTGTTTCCGACAGGGTGTGTTTTTTAGTAGCGTGAAGAGGGGTGAGCTCTCCATGAACGTGTGTTCATTTAGATTGTTGGGATTGTTTCGTTTGGCTAGGTGTATCTCGATTGCTTCCTTTATGTCAAGAGCTCTGCCTTTCGATTCGTGATGGATTATTTTAAGGTCCGACTCTATGTTGGTAAAGCTGTGCCCTGCGTCACACATATGTTCGCACACGGCTGAATGTGTTCCGTATCTTATCGCATTTCTATGTTCATTATAACGTGTGTCTACTCGCCTTCCACTCTGCCCGATGTAATTAGCTTGACAATCGGTGTCTTGGCACGTTATAGAATATACCCCTGACCTTGAATACGGGTCACGTTTATTTAGATTACTATTTAGGAGTAATGAGAAAAATTTGCGCGTTTCAACTATGTGAATGCGAATACATATAAAATCACTAACCTATTCAAAAAACAAGGCATAAAGATAGCTTTCACGACGAAAAACACAACCGCTAGGCACCTCCTAAATAGTAATCTAAATAAACGTGACCCGTATTCAAGGTCAGGTGTATATTCTATAACGTGCCAAGACACCGATTGTCAAGCTAATTACATCGGGCAGAGTGGAAGGCGAGTAGACACACGTTATAATGAACATAGAAATGCGATAAGATACGGAACACATTCAGCCGTGTGCGAACATATGTGTGACGCAGGGCACAGCTTTACCAACATAGAGTCGGACCTTAAAATAATCCATCACGAATCGAAAGGCAGAGCTCTTGACATAAAGGAAGCAATCGAGATACACCTAGCCAAACGAAACAATCCCAACAATCTAAATGAACACACGTTCATGGAGAGCTCACCCCTCTTCACGCTACTAAAAAACACACCCTGTCGGAAACAAAACACAATTTAGCGACACAGCCAAGCTAGATAAAAAAAGGGGGGAAATTAGGGGGTTTTTAATAGGTAAATGTTATCTGGATCAGGTGTACGATGTACTTTGCTTCTGCAATAAACCAAGGCCCATATTCGCGGCAGTATTAAAGATGCCGGGACGTCCTCATAAGACCGTCAACGCTTAGTTCGAATGGGTTATGCTCCACGCGTGGCGAGGGCCAATCCACGGTCTTTAATAGTTGTGGACCCACCTCATTCAATAACATACATCTTATCTAGGTTGGCAACACCTCACATAAACACATCGCTATCACTTCCCACAGCACGTAGGGACAGGGGGGAGGAGGCAGGGGAAAAACTAGTCGTTAAGATAACCACCGCAGTCGACCGCACAGCGAGTTTCAGTGAGCACGAAAACTGCGAGTAGCTGTAATACGGAAGACAATCAGATAAGTAGTTAGCCAAAAATTTTATAGTTTAACCATAGTTTACAACCATATAATCTCTCTAAAGTACAATCTACGGATTGCTATCACCATTTAGCATTTCACCTAACATATATACTGCATTTAGCATACACTGACAGTTGCAGTACCAATACTGCAACTAAATAATTGTACATATTGTAAATATTTTCACCTGTATTTCAAACATAGATTTTGTAGCCTAAGTGTAATGGATCTGATGATGATCGCTTGACGATCGAAACTGGTCATCCTAGTGTTTTAATAATCTCATGTAATTTATTTCAGGATTAGGGCATAACCCATCTCTTTTGGGTACATTCGTGTTGACCGACTGAAAAGCACTAAACTCTTAAATACGATTCTTTTATTCAATCCCTTGAATAGGATAGAAGAATAAACAAGATGTTCACAATGTAACACATAGTCTTCGGGCATAATATTACTTTTCGTACAATTTAATGTTCTTGTGATGTACGTTAAGTATTGTACCCGTATAAGACTCCCGTTTATTGATTTTCGTCATAATTCCACTTTTGCATGCAGAAGAATTGATAGGAACATTAGAAAAATACGTCCATCCACCATCTTGAATGTACGAACTCGTTTATATTGCGCCGTCTGTAGCGAAAGCCTTTCATGTGAGATTACATGTTTGCTATGTTTCTTCATTATTACTGTGATAAATAGTGGATTGTCGATATTACTGACTTTAATATACAAGATGGCGGCAATATGCAGTTTGATAATCTTTCGACTAATGAAAATGAGGTATCTTATCTGTTTCTCCTCTTATATAAAATTTCGTTAAACCGTAATTGCCCCATTGGGTCCTGACTTATTGATTTCGACGATTCAACAGTATGCTCAGCCACCATCATCTTTATATGGTATAAGTGTTCATTTTCCTTGGCCCTCACAGCCCATATTAATGCTAATTTGAGGTATTTTGTATCTAAAATTTGAAGGGTCCACGGGAAGATGGGGGAATGTCACTCAAAATGTAAAATCAAGATATCAGCGCGATCTGGAAGGTTTCTTTGTGACGTATTGAAGGAACAATTGTGTCTGGCTAAGAACAATGAGGGGCGTGAGAAAATTATGTTTCAGGTTGACGCGTGCATATAAGTACATATTAGTAATAAAACTTTAAACTCGTTTCCTGAACATTTTACATTATTTGACATTCCCCGTTCTTCCCGTGGACCGTACATTATATAGAATTATTTCTAAAGTTTAAAATATACGCTAATCAGTACTTGAATCAAAATATATATATTATATATTATAGTACATGTTTCGACCTGACATTGAGGTCTTCCTTAACCCAATTAAGAATGAGAATACTAAAAAATATACTTAAGTCTAATCATGAATGTTTGATATGAAAAATATTTAAAGAATAAAATAATAAAATGGATATCCTTACAATGTAATTAAATGTAAATAAAATATAATATTGAGCTTCACATTGAACATTCCAAAATACAGATAGAAAAACAAATAATTTTTAATAACAAGTGTAGTCTTTACAATGTAATGAAATTAACATAAATAAAATAATGGGCTGTACATTAAAAATTCCAAAAATTCGTATAGAAAATTATATAATTTAGAAGTAACAAATGCATAATAACATCAAATACGTTAGCTGAGTTGACAGAACATGAGTAAAATTAAATCTTCTTTCGAATTATGGAGTATGCATTCTATAGATTTATTTGTTTGTATGCTTCATAATTTCAAGATGACCGCTTCGTGCTATACTCAGTTTAATATTATTATGAATAATGGTGGCAAGGTCTTTTGTATGATACTCATCTCTCACTACATTCGCGCTAATTTTGCTATAGTATCGTGAATTTATGATATTCAAGTATTAAGAATACGCTGAGACGTCATCATGAACGTACAGAGTCGCTGTTCTTTTGACTTGGTCATAGGAAGACACTTACAAGGTTCTACATTACTGCCAAATTTTGTTGGTGTACCGGTATCTCAAAAGTACTTTGACTTATTCATCATTATCAACTTCTATATAAGGAACATGCCTCCCTGAAGATTACGAAATAATCGGGCGTACCCTGGTTGAGGAAACCTCAGGGGCTGAATCTTCCACCACCAAATACATTACTTACAATGGTTAAATTAAAACGGTATTTTTCAATGCCAGTATTATTTACAATGTCCATTAATATTGAGGGAATTTCAGCAGAGACGGAAGCATTATTGACCGACATTTGCATGAAACATAACTGTGACATATTACTGGTCCAGGAAACTCACAGAAGGCCAAATGACCTTCAACCAAGGGTGAATGGAATAAAACTTGTCCTAGAGAGACCTAATGAACAAAACGGGAGTGCAATTTTCGCCAAACGGGACATTTACATACTGTCTGCAGATACAGCCTGTGTAGAAGACATCGAAATACTAACAATTGAAATTCAATCATGCACTATTACATCTGTAATATTACATCTGCAGCCCACCGTCCTTCGCAAATCCGCTCTCGATCTGTGTTCCCCGCTCCAATCTGGAGGAACTCTGCACATGCTAATCAAGTTGTTAGTTAGTTATTGTTGTTTTAAGGGGCGGAACTACGAGGTCATCAAGTTGATGTGGCTCTTCATGAGACAGGCCACATAGTCATAGGGTGCCTAAGATCAACTCCCGTCAATAATATCTAGTCACTCATGGGAGTAGCACATCCAGATATTAGAAGACAAGTAGCAGAGTAGATTGAAACAAAGAAGCAAGAAACAGATCCAAGGCTCATCCTCATGCTCCTCCATCACGTTTGAAATCCAGGAAAAGCTTCCTCCTTACAACAGCACCAATTACAACTTCAGTGGAAGCCCGCTGAACTCAGCTGTGGAGAAGTCCCCTGGAGTATTGTAGACAGCAAAAGAAACGTTACCATCAGACAGTCCTCTCCAATACGGGACTTGGAAGTCCCTCAACAGATTGAGAACAGGAGTGATAAGGTGCAAGAGAAACCCGAAGAAGAGGGGAATCAGTGATGATAAAAATTTGTGAATGTGGGGCAAGGCATGATTCGGAACACTTGTTGGCTTGCAGTAATCTGAGCGAACCTTGGGACATAGAAGATTTGATTGCAGCAAATGACCGTGTCGTTATGACTGCTGAACATTGGCTTCACAAAGTGTGAAGTTCTTTTAATTATTGATAATTTGTAATTTTAGGATTGTATTTTAGTGTTTTCTTGGACTCAGATAATTAAATAAATAAACCTTAGTCCAAGTTTCACTTCCATAGAGCACCACGCTCCAGACAAAGGCTTTCAAAAATGACTTCCTAATACCTAAATCTATATTCGATGTCAAATGATTCCTTTTTTGTAGAAATGCTTTCCTTGCCTGAGCCAAACTACTTTTTATATCCTCTTTGCTTCGTCCATCACTGTTTTTTTTTTTTTGCTTCCTAAGTAACAGAAGTCTCCTACTTCCTTCAGCTTTTCACCTGCCAATTTGATGTCCATAAAGGTTTCTGATTTATTTCGGTTTCATTCCAGTATTTTTGTTTTACAATTATTAATTTTCATCATGTATTCTTTCCGTAAGACTGTGTCCATACCATTCAAAAACTCATTCAAATCCTCAGGCGTGTCGGCTAAGATGACGATGTCATCAGCAAATCTCAAAGAGTTGGAATTATTTCTCCTTGAATCTTCACTCCCACTTAAAATGTTTCTCCAATTTCCTTCTTGTTGTGTAATTGAACAATAATGTTACCGTATGTGTTAAGTAAACTTCTTCTTGTTCTTCTTCTTTTTTTCAAATCACCCCCTTTGGTGTACGTCGGGTCAATCACTTCTTAGATGCTTGAGCTCTCCTTTTCTCCCAAAACTTCTTCATTCTATCTGATCTCCTCTTTCTTTCCTCTTGTGATATCTGCATCGGCTTTCTGGAGACGGCTCTGGCTTGGTGTTGTCTTTGGTCAAGGTTTTGGCTGTACCATTCATCAACATGATTTCAGTAACTGGAGCTCTCGCAGGTCCTTTTCCACTTCCGTAAACCCATAAGGATTGATCTTCTTTTTGGGAAAATAGTCAAAGATTTTCTTGGTTATTCGGACAGGATTCATCCGGTAGATGAGTCCATAGAAATCAATCCTCCTTTTCCTTATGGTCTCTGATAGACTCTCCGACTTCACATACAGGGTTTCGTTCCTATAGAAAAATTGTTTGTTATTTTGGAATTTAGGACCTATGATCTTCCTCAACATTTTTCTCTCTTTGATTTCCAATTTTTTCCATTTGTCCTTGTCTCCTCAAGACTAGTGTTTCTGCTGCAAAGAGTGCTTCTGGCTTAATTACGGCGTTATAATGCCTGATTTTAGTGGTCCAGAAGAGGGTATGTAAACTATATAAATATTTCTCAATTTTTTATGAAATAAAAAACGTGTCTTTATTTTATAAATCATTAATCTTTTACTGGCTTGCTTCGAAACAGCTTCATACATTTGCGGCTCCCAAAGTTAATGTTATTGGCCACCCCTGGCATAGAGTTATATATTAGAAGAACAAAATACATTATTGTGTTCGTTCATTATACAAACGTTCACTCTAATCGCATGATTAGGACACAAATTATAACGGCTGAATGTTAAAATTTTGCACAGCCGCCATCTTGAGATTATGAAAACAATCCAATTAAATTAGATGCAGGTAGAACAACTATAAATATTTACCGTACTGTGCTTGCATTATATCCCTGCCGGCGACGTACGTCATCACTTCCAGGAAAGGTCTGTCGACTGTACTAGCCTCAGCAAAAACATTTCTCAAATCACCATTGTATTTATAATAATAATTATTATTATTATTATTTACATCACCATGGACAGTCCTCCTTAATACGTACTGGTCAAAGTCGTCGAAATTAGTAACAGTATTACTTCTCGCACGAGTTTTATCAGGAGTTGCGAAAGAGTGAAATTCCCCTTTCTCAATATCGCCCAACTCTCTCTTTATAACACGCACCTTTCTTTTAGATACACCTGTGTCCACCGCGGTTCTAGCCTGGGCTTGGTTAACAGGAATATTGAAATCACAGCAAGCCGCTTCATTTTCCATGAATTTTAGCACGTTAGCCACCATCTCCCTACTTTGTCTGGTCAGTTTCTTGGTTTTCACTTTAGAAATGACAGGTGGCATCTTATTACTTTACTTAAAAATGTAAGTTACAAAAATAACACCAGCTTAACACATTAAATACTGCAAAAAATTAATTCTATAGTACTGCAGAACTACATACACTGACAATAGTCTGGCAAGTACAAATTAAATATGCTGACTGCATCGGGCTAAGTCGGCCGAGTATACCGTATAGTCAAAACTCCCGAGCCCCAACATGAGGGGTAATGCCACGTAAATAGGAGTAGAGTAGTCTATGACAGTTAATATTCATAGAAATACAACGGTCGCCAGAGGCAGAGATATAATGAGCGGACAGTAGGCTATTATAAGTTTCACTGAGGTCGGATCATTAAATGGCGAAAATATTTCATTTGAAAACAGTATTTTAACTTCGCTTCGCCGCCTTGTTGGTTATGTACTTAACATGTTGTTAAAAGTCAAAAGTTTTGGGTGATAACAGTAACAGTTTCGAAGTTATATGGGTAGAAGGCTGGTGAAATATTTCGCACGGCTGCCCTCTCGGATTGGTGAAACGTATTAAAATTTGAAAGACACGGTCGAGGTTGGTTCGAGGTAGTAGTAGGCTATGTCCTTACCGAGTTACATTGAAATCGCCCCAGGTGTTTAGATTTCATTATTTGCTACACACACACAGATCACACACACACATTCGGACAAAAGGTGATATTATCATATGCCTACATTTCATATGATGATAATAGGCTAAACTCATCATTCCTTCTCACATTCTTTAGGCGGCTTCGGTGGCGTAGTCGGTAGCATGCTGAGCTTCTATGCCTAAGATCGCGGGTTCAAACCCGGCCGAAGCCGTCGGATTTTTTAAGAGCGTTAAAAATCCCTCAGTATGCCTTCCTTCGGAGGGCAAGTCAAGCCGGCGGTCCCAAGTCATTGATTTATGGCATGTTAAAAAACCTTCCATTTATTACACCTTTGTGAAGCTAAATTGGATATGTTAAGAATTTAAACAACGCTCATAGGTTTCTACGTTCGTTGCCAAGAGCCGACTGCGGTGGCGTCTAGTAGCTAAGTTCTGAACTTGGCCTAGTAGTCGTTGACGGTGGCGTTTGGCGGCAAAAGTAGGAACAATTTGAAAAATTCTAAGTTTCAGTCTGCACTTAAATTAAAAAACAGATAACACACACTAATACAGTCATCACAATTAACACCGGTTATCATACAGATTCTACACACACCTAAAGTACACGGGGCTACGTGAGCGCGTTGTCGGCACCCCCTAAACTTAAGAACCAACCAACCTTCTCACATTTGCACAACTGTCCAACTTCCGTCCATATGTCGAACGACTGAAAATGAAAATCAAGTATTATTCTAAAATATGAACATCATTAATGAATTAATGAATGCAAGTTATCAAGTGCTGTTGAATATTTTAATATGTTAATCTTATCATAAAAGGAGAGCCTCCGTGGCTTAGGCGGCAGCACGTCTGCCTCTCACCGCTGGGTCCGTGGTTCAAATCCCGGTCACTCCATGTGAGATCTGTGCTGGACAAAACGGAGGCAGACAGGTTTTCTCCGGGTACTCCGGTTTTCCCTGTCAAACTTTCATTCCAGCAACACTCTCCACTATCATCTCATTTCATTTGTCTTCATTTCATCATTGCCCCAGAGGAGTGCGACAGGCATCGGCAGCCGGCACAGTTCATATCTTCGCCGCTAGATGGGGGCTTCATTCATTCCATACCTGACCCGGTCGGTTGACTGGAAGCAGGCTGTGGATTTTCAATCTTATCATAAAAGGTTATAGTGTACAGTAATAATTGAGGCAATATCTAGAAGCGATCTAGAGCAGGAATGTAATTTCAATTGGGTAATCGACAAGGGAAGATAACTTCATCACTTGCCAGTTCCTTGTCGACAAACACTCGTCAAAACTGGCCAATAAAAATTATTATTTGCTAGTGCCGAAGCCTCCGTGGCTTAGGCGGTAGCACGTCGGCCTCTCACCGCTGGGTCCGTGGTTCAAATCCCGGTCTCTCCATGTGTGATCTGTGCTGGACAAAACGTAGGCAGACAGGTTTTTCTCCGGGTACTCCGGTTTTCCCTGTCAAAATTTCATTCCAGCAACACTCTCCACTATCATTTCATATCATCTGTCATTCATTTAATCATTGCCCCAGAGGAGTGCGTCAGGCCTCGGCAGCCGGCACAGTCCATATCCTCGCCGGTAGATGGGGGCTTCATTCATTCCATTCCTGACCCGGTCGGAGACTGGAAGCAGGCTGTGGATTTTTTCATTTGCTAGTGCCAATACCATAGACATGATATTGAGTACAGGCCATGACGACTAATCAGCGCAAGGTGTGGCAGCAGGACGGAGAGAGATATCTCGCCAACCGCAAATGTATTCCAACTTTTCCTTTTGACCCTTCTCCGGATTAAGTGACGATTGACGACCCACATGAAATCTAACTGTACAGGCCATGTTTCCGTCTGAGCACCAGCTATAAATTGAAATCTTATTCATGTTGCATGAATAGAACTTAGCATTCTGCAGTCACTCCAGTAAAAGTAATAATGTTATTGGTCTTACGTCCCTTTTAACCAATGCGGATTTTAGAAACGACGGGGTGCCGGAATTTTCACCAGAGGTGGATCTTTAACGTGCCAGTAAATCTACTGACACGGCTGCCTCGCATATGCGCACTGTAAAATGGCAGCCGACTGCGCCAGGATTCGATCTTGCAACCTTGAGCACAGCAGACGAGAACGTTACCGCTGAGCCACACAGCCTACCCAGCAAAAAAATGTCATTTCCGAAGGATTATTATGATCGTGTTGCCTCCGAAAAGGCCGAGTGCAGGTCTTTCCAGATGACGCCCGTAGGCGACCTGCGCGTCGTAATGAGGATGAAGTAGGCACATTTTCCCAGTCCTCGAGACGGGAATTAACCCCAAGGGATTAAAAATCTCTGATTGCTCGGCCGGGAATCGAACCGGTGGCACATTGGGCCAAAGCCTGGCGCGCTAACCATTTAGCCACGGAACCAGACATTTCCAAAGGATAAAAATACTACTACTACTACTACTACTACTACTACTACTACTACTACTACTACTAATAATAATAATAATAATAATAATAATGTATGTCTACCCCTTATTAATCCCGTTTTTCCAACGGGGTCGGGGATGAGATGCGATGGAAGTCTTTGTGGCAATGGTTTTTACGGCCGGATGCCCTTCCTGACGCCGACCTCACGAGAGGAGTTAATGAGAGATGAAATGAATGATGGTGAATGAAACTGGGCAAGGATGTGGAAGGAAGCGGCCGTGTCCTGTCAGAAGGTACCGCCCCAGCATTTGCCTGGTGTTGAAAATGGGAAACCACGGAAAACCATTTCAAGGACGGCCGACGGTGGGGCTCGAACCCACGCGTCTACCGAGTCAGCAGAGAGCTTGGCCCCATGACCTAATGCTGCGCTTTAGCCAGCGTAGCCACTACTGTTGGTTAATAATAATAATAATAATAATATATAATAATATATAATAGACATAATAACAATAGTAATAACATTAATAATAATAGTAATAATAGTAGGCCTAATAATAACAACAATAATTATTATTATTAGCCTATTTTCAATTTTGAAAAAATAGGCTTATGAGATCACCTTTTGTCCGTGTGTGTGTGCGTGTGTGTGTGTGTGTGTGCGTGTGTGTGTGATTCGTGTGTGTGTCCCCCCCTAATAAAATCGAAACGGCTGGAGCGATTTCAATGAAACTCGGGAAGTTCATAGCACTATTCCCGGCGACCTCGACCGTGCCCTTCAAATTTTGTTACGTCTCTGCAATCCAACATGGCGGCTGTGCGAAATATTTCACTAGCATTCAATATCTCCGAAACTATTACCGATATCGCCCTGAAATTGTGTACGGTGATAAAGGGCACTACTAGAAGTTCACCTATGAGACTTTCAAAAACCTGGTGACTACAAAACCAACATGGCGGCCAAGCGAAGTTGAGATATTTAAATAGACTTTTCTCGCGATTTAACTTTCTAAATGTAATGAAACATGGTACAGCAAATGTTTATACACTTTGTAATGCACTGGATTCTAATTTAGTTCAATTGTTTACATTACCTCAAAATGGCGGCTGTGCGAAATATTTCACTGACATTCTATATCTCCGAAACTATTACAGATATCACCCTGCAATTTTGTACGGTGATAAAGGGTACTGATACAGGTATACCTATGTATATTTCATAAACCTGTAAAGTACGAAACGAACATGGCGACCAAGCGAATTTAAAATATTTTAATAGACTTTTCTCGTGATTTAACTCTCTGAGCGCAGTGAAATGTGGTACAGTAATTGATTTTGCAGATTGTAATGCACTGCCATCTAATTTAATTCAATTGCTTACATAACCTCAAGATGGCGGCTGTGCGAAATTTTAAAATTAAGTTTTAATTTCTTGTGTCGTAATCATGCGATCGAAGTGAAAGTTTGAATAATGAACCTAGGCAATAAGTGTCCTTGAATGGTACATAACTCTATGGCCTATACACATAACACTCCTAAATGGTGAGCTCCCGAAATATTTAGAAGGTTCTCAATATCTATGAATCTTTTACAGCAACCAAACTGAATTTTTTAATGTTCATAGAGACTATGAACGTATGCTCACCTATAGGACTTTCAGGAACCTGGTGAGCACAAATCCAACATGGCGGCGACGCGAAGTATAAATATTTAAATGGACGTTTCGCGCGAATTAACTATCCGAGTGCCGTGAAACGTTGCACGTTAAATGCTTATACAAATGTTGATCCACTGGCATCTAATTTATTTCAATGGTTTGCATTATCACAAGATGGCTGCTGTGCGTAATTTTAAAATCTCGTTTTTACTTCTTGTTGTCTAATCATGCGATTGAAGTTTGAATACCACACGTACACAATAATCTTAATGTAATAGTACAAAAATAAAAATCCAACCTGGCGACCATCTGAAATATTTAGACGGTTCTCAATATCTACGAATCTGTTACAGCAATTAAACTGAAATTTTGTATGTTGATTGTGGCAGTTAACATAAGTAGGATATATGAAAATAGGCTGTATAGTTCTTCACGGAATTACTTGTTTTTTAGTAAAATCGTTTTCAATAAATCTCCTAAGGAGAGACGGAATCCTTATTCAACCAGCTCCCAGAAGAATAGGTTGCCACATTACAAAGCAAAATATCACAGTATTTAATACCAGTGGCGTAACGACAGTGAGTGATTTTGGTTTTAAAACCCCACCCAAAGACATTTGATTACCAGAATCCTTATATTGCCACAGCTATCACCTGGTATATTAATAACTACCACCAGTGAGGCTTCTTTACCCAGAAGAAGCCTAAATTTATTTAGCGAATTGCGATGATTGTACGGAGATAAAGCCATCAAAAGACAATAGTAATTGCTGTAAAAGCACTGAGAGCAAAACTTAATGTTTCTTACACATAAACTTAATATGTTCATGGTTTTCATTTCAAGCTGTGCTGCAAGAAGGTCTACCATGACCCAGATGAGAACTGTAGCTGTGAATTGTGTGGAAAGTCGTGTGAAAGATATCATGCAAAAGTTTGTAGTAAGTGAACAGTGACATTAACATAATTCTGTACATGAATTCATTGTGCGCAATTTTAATTATTATTGTATTTGGCCATTGGTTGCAATAAATATCATTAATAAACTTAATATCAATATTGCAAGCAGTCACGTAATGAACATGTTGATACCAATGCATCTTTTCAGTTTTAGTATTTAGTTACTGTTTTCCAATTTTATTTATTTACTTTTTGTTTATTGAGCTGAAAAATAAAATTAAAATACTTTCCACGTAAAGATAATGTTCATATATTTAACGCTTTTTTATGAATAGCTAGCAATCCGCCCCGGCTTCTCCCGGTATCTTTGACAGTTAACAGTAAGGTGTAATTTCTAAGGTCTTCAACCAAGAAATGATTCTATTATACTCTTTGATAAAAACAACGAGTTATAACTATACTCATACATTTAGAAGAAAGTAGGCTATATGTTCTTTACTGAACATCTTGTTTCGCCTTGAATCTTTACTCATACTTTAATTTTGTCTCAAATTTCCTTCATTGTTTGTTCAATGTACCGTACAGATTTAAAGATATGGGTGATAAGTTGTTGCCTTGAACTCAATTTTATCCAATCAATCAAATTCTATTCTGATCAATAACAACAATTGTTATTTGATGAGGATGAGGAGACGTCCAAGCATGATGATGTATTTCATTACATGGCAATCGGTGTTTTTCCCTCTAATACAAGACTACAAGCTCAGAAACCCCAGCTTGAACAGCAAGTTTCAGTTAACAGCATTGTAAACAACAGGCCATACATCCCAAGTGAAGTGATTTCCACATGCACAAACATTAGAACAGTGCTATATAAGTGTATTCTCAAGAACCTAGCACTACCATGGTGTTACTTTTTACTGATGCGCACTCATGTTACTTCTCATGATTAATATTTTCTTTTTCACCTCATTTCATCAATTCACTCATCATTTTATGTATTTTTTTATGATATATTTAATTATGCTGGATTTTGCAATTTAATTTATGGCCGAAGAAGGGACCAGTACTAGAGGCCCCGAAACATGTACCATATAATAACAAGTTTATAACTTGTAGTAAATAAATGTATTGACTAGGCGGAACAGTTTCTCCGTTGTTATATAACCCTAATTGTATTAACAAATCTTTCCATGACCCTACAGAGACGTGTGTGTACCAACTATGTGGATATTTTCGATTGCTATTCGGCTGAAATAAAAGTATTAATTAATATCCTGAACTAGCACCGACGGCTAGAGGTCAGGTACTATGTGAAATCGTTTTGTTCTTTACTTCAAATAACATTTTCAAATAACGCACAATAGGCTGTTACAAACCATTTAAAATAAAAAGTGTAATAATAATAATAATAATATATTTTTTTTTTTTTTGTCGTGTAGCCTCCTGAGAGGCCGAGTGCAGGTCTTTCTAGTCGACGCCCGTGGGCGACCTGCGCGTCGGGATGAGAGATGGAATTGATGAAGATGAATGAAACTGGGCAAGGATGTGGAAGGAAGCGGCCGTGGCCTGTCAGAAGGTACTGTCCCAGCATTTGCCTGGTGTTGAAAATGGGAAACCACGGAAAACCATTTCAAGGACAGCCGACGGTGGGGCTCGAACCCACGCGTCTACTGAGTCAGCAGAGAGCTTGGCCCCTTGATCTAACGCAGCGCTTAAGCCCGCGCAGCCACTACTGTCGGTATAATATTAATAATAATACTAATAATATAGTATGGCCTCGGATGCCGGGTGCAAGCTTTGTTATCTGACACCCAAAGGGTAGCTTGCATGTCGAATTTCGTTGCTCCTTGAAGCACTATGAAAGTCAAGGAGGTTAGATATCTAAGCTCCTTGAACACTATAGCGCTTTCTAGTAGAGAAATGAGGAACTTTGTGTTGGCGGTAACTCCCGAGATTAATTTTGCCATTATGAACCCAGCCTACTGTATTCAAATGGGTTCTTTGACATGCCAACATCGCAAGACATGGTGTCGCAATTTTTGCCGCCTTTCAAAAATCACTTACCACGGCCAGGGGCGACCTGCAAGTTTGGGGTTAGTAGACCGACACGTTGACCACTCACCCACCGTGGCAAGCAAATAAAAAGTAAAAATGTATCATAGTATCATCTTGTCATTCTTAAAATTCGATGCGCATAGAATGCCAATGGTATACGTAGACCAGTCGTGACATCTAGTGAAGAAGTATCGAACAAGAAAATCCTAACAGGGCGAGTGCATTCTAGCGGCCATAAAAATAAACTTTTCAATAAAATCTATAAGTTAATCTGTAGGCCGGCGTGCATTTCGCCGCCAGTTGGACATCATAATTCACTTTTTTGCCGCTAGATGTCTCGTGCAAATCAGCTGGCGAATTTTGTTTTAATAAAATATAATATTTTCCATCGTAATATGCGCAATATAACGCTTAATTTTAAAACATCAGAGTCATTACAAGACAATAAATATTTCAAGCAAAAAACCGTACCTTTGATGGGGTTTGAACCATTGCCATAAGATTAATAGGCTATCGCTTTACCACGGAGCCAAACGTGCCAACGAAAATCGTCCGATATCAAATGAGTTACATGGAACGTAGTAGCAAATAATGATTTAGAATAAACGATTTCATCAGTGGATTATATTATTTATATATAAAGCATTTCATACAAAGTTTATTTATTTGTATCAGTACGCAATATTGCATGCAATACTTAAATAGGTGAAATATAAGTCAGGAACAAGATACCCGCTGCCATCTTGCCTTCTAACTGAGAATGCTCAACTTTTTAAAATCACGTCTGCACTGTAGTATTACAAAATAAACTTTTAATTTCGAACGTGCCTCTTCCTTTAGAACAGCTAAAACGATTATCGGCTCTATAATCGGACCTGGTGGGTCCCATGATATGGATTATAAAGTTTGCATAATTCGCACGGCCGCCATCCTGAAATGGTACGGCGGATGACCTTGTAACTTGGACACAAGACGCGTCCTATATGAAGGTATGGTGTTACCAAATTTGGTAGAGATCGGATGATTTGGTTAGTCGTTATTTGATTTTACGTTTTGAACGTTTGAGTGGCCGCCATTCAGTTTTGGTAAAGATGGCGGCGATATAAAACATGACACTGAGGTGCCCTTTACTAGTTCTACATCTGTACCAAATTTCGTTCAATTCGGTTTCACCGTGTTTGAATTGATAGGGGGGGGGCGGCAGACATTCAGAGTACACACACTCACACACACACCCACACACACACACAGACAGACAGACACACAATTTTTGGCCCTGTGTAGATCTCATAAGTCTACTTTCATTTTCTGCAAAAATCGAAAGTAGGCTAATAATTTCAACAGGTGGCTTCGGTGGCGTAGTTGGTAGCATGCTGAGTATGGCAAGTAAAAAAATATTCCACTACCTACAATTGTGTGAAACTTAATTTTAAGGTTAGATTTGATTAACGCTCTATTAAGTCCCAACGTTTGCCGCCAGGTGCCAGTTGCTGTGGCATCTAGTAGTCAATTTCACAGCCAGGTGTCTTTGACGGTAGCATTTGGTAACAAGAGTATGCAGTCCTTAACTGAATTACAGATAACACAGACTAATACAGGCATCACAATTAACACCTGCTATCAGACAGATTCTACACACACCCAAAATACACGGGGCTACATGACCGCATTGTCGCAGCCTCTAAACTGAGAAGCCAACCAACCAATAATATCAACTCAAAGATTTGTTGATGACAATGTCATCTTAGCCGATTCACCAGATAATTCGAACGAGCATTAAAAGGTGTGGACTCCGTTTGAGAAAAGAATTCTTGACGAAAATCAATAAATGTAAATCAAAAATAATTCAACGTAGACGAACGGAATCAGAATTCTCTATTGATTTCAAATTGTCAGGTGAAAGGCTAATGAAAGTAGGAGACATCTGATACTTTGGAAGCAAAATAACCAGTGATGGACGAGGCAAGGAGGATATGAAAAGTAGGTTTCTGAGGCAGGGAAAGCATTCCTACGGAAAAGGAAGCAGGAAGGAAGGAAGCTTGTAGTTTAACGTGACCGTCAATCTCTAGATCATGAGCCACGGGACCTCCATTTTACGTGGAATCCGAACCACAGGACATGGCATTTCACTTTGAAAATCTCTCATGCATTGACCGGGAATCGAACCCGTCCACCTTGGTGAGAGGCACACAGCTTGACCGCTGAGCCACCACGCCCCTCTACGGAAAAGGAATTTGTTGACATCAAATATAGATTTAGGTATTAGAAATTTATTTTTGAAAGCCTCTGCCTGGAGCGTGGCGCTCTATGGAAGTGAGACTTGGAATATTTGCGCAGCAGAAAAGAGGAGAATTGAAGCATTTGAAATGTGGTGGTAGAGGGTAATGATGAAGATCAGTTTGGTAATTAGAGTAAGAAATTAAGAGATATTAGGACGAATGGGAGAAGAGACATGTTCATGGGGACTGCTAAAATGTAGAGATAGGTTCTTAAGATACATACTAAGACACCAAGGAACAGCAAATTTAGTTATGGAAGGAAGGGTCGATAACAAGAATTGTAGGGGTAGACCAAGGTTAGAATATGTAAGGTGCGGTAGCTATGTAGAGATGAAATGATTAGCTCTGGAAAGGTTGTAATAGCCTGGATCTAATCATGATTTGTTCGAGTTATCAAATTTATTATTAATATCTGTCTGTTAGGTAGTCAGCCCGAAGGCTGGTTGGATCCTCAAAAAGCACCGCCATTACGTTATGTGAGTAGATACCCACAAAAACCCAAGGCAGCGCTATATTGAGGCGTTCTAGGCAAGAAGAGGAGTGAGGTAGTTTGCCATTGCTTTCCCCACGGAGTCAGAACAGTTGTCCTAACCCTATGAGTAGAACCTTTCACAGCACTCACAGGCACTGACTGTGCCCTGAATGCCATTACTAAGCACCACCCATACCTCAGTAGCTTCCATATAATCACAGCCATGAGTGAGACTGAGACATCGGTGAAAAGCCACCTTTACATATTAAATCATTTCATTTTCATCAATCATTTGTATCATAAGATGGAAGTTACATTTAGAGAGATATTTAGGCGGGATATTATATATATTATGGTCTTACGTATATGTGTCGTTATGGGGATAAATATGACTGTTTTCTTCATGAATGAGATGTTATTACTTGGCACTTTGATATATGTCTAGCGCTTCATGTTTACCCATTATAAGATGGCTGATCCGATAGATGGCACTACTGGCGTAGAGAATATGGTGTACATTGATACTGTCACGTGAAATAATGATCCATGGAATATATAAAAGAAGATAGGAAGGCAGTGGATTGTAGAAGAGGTAATTGGAGTTGTTGGCTGATTGTCACGTATTATGAAATGAAATAAAATAAAATAAAAAAATTCTCTGTGCTCATAAGATAATATTGTTTCCAAGACTATTTGGAAACTGGCACCCCTCCGGCCAAACAAAACAAAATAAATGATCAGAAAAAGAAAGATATTACATTAGTATACCGTAATGTGGGGGGGCTTGTTGTTGTTGTTGTTGTTAGTTCCCTATCTTAGAAACATGTTACAAGGTAGGCATGGAGCGCTACATCAAACCAGTTAAATACAATTGAAATATCATTTCTAATAATGTACAAAAGTATGAATGACCCCACACTCCCTCAGAAAGACATCCTGCTTACGCCACTGTTTGAAACATACAGGCCCTGGGAAATACACAGACTTGTATTCATGTGTCTTCCTAAGAGCAGGTTCGAAAGCAATTAAGGGGAGGAACATGACCAACATATTAACGAGGGCGCCCTATTATACTGTACGTAAATCAAGAGCAAACGTCTGATAATGACAAGCTGGTCGTGCGTATAAAATACTGTTATATGTAGTTCTGTTAACGCATGCCAAATTCTCGACAGGTATTAATAAACTTGTCATGGTACCTTCCAAATACTTGACTTCAAGACGGTGGTTCTTCCTAATCTCCTCTCTTGGACACAGGCCCGTCTGTCAGGATGTAAATTATTGCAATTTACATGGTAATATTTTGCACCGCTGGATCCGTGGTTCAAATCGCGGTCACTCCATGTGAGATCTGTGCTGGACAAAACGGAGGCAGACAGGTTTTTATCCGGGTACTCCGGTTTTCCCTGTCAAAATTTCATTCCAGCAACACTCTCCACTATCATTTCATTTCATCTGTCATTCATATAATTATTGCCCCAGAGGAGTGGGACAGGTTTCGGCAGCCGGCACAGTTCTTATTCTCGCCACTAGACGGGGAGCTTCATTCATTCCATTTCTGACCCGGTCGGAGACTGGGAGCAGGCTGTGGATTTTCATTTTCACATGGTAATATTTTGCAAATGATGGTCGCTGATGCAAAATACAGGCGCAAAATCATCACACCGACGACTCTGAGCTTCTCTTGGGATTTAAGGATTGAAAACACGGTAGGTGATACTAAATGATATTAACTAGATATTTGCCACATTCATATGCAGACTAACTATGTTCTTTTATTTAAATAAAATTTTCTCTGACATATTATTTATTCTCCAATCTATTAGGTTAATTCATACGACGCAATAACTGGTTGGCACCTAATCAATATTTCAAACTCCGTATATGAAGAGGATTTATCTTACTCATTCAAGCGCTGAGCTGAAGTATTTGTTGATTTTTGGCACTTGATTTTCTAAATTATTTATTTGTGTATATTTTGAATTTTTAATGTAAAGCTTAATACTTATTTACACTCACCATAGCTTGCCGCGGTGGGTGAGTGGATATCGTGTCGGTCTACTAACCCCCAAGATTGCAGGTTCGCTCCTGGCCATGGTAAGTGGTTTTTTTTTTTGAAAGGCGGCAAAAGTACGATACGCATGTCATACGTTGTTGGCATGTCAAAGAACCCATTTGAATTCAGTAGGCCGAGTTCATAATGGCAATATTAATCTCGGGAGTTTCCGCCAACACAAAGTTCCTCATTTCTCTAATAGAAAGCGCTATAGTGTTCAAGGAGCTTAGATATCTATCATCTAACCTCCTTAAATTTCATAGTCAAGGAACAACGAAATTCGACATGCAAGTTACCCTCTGGGAGTCAAATAACAAAGCTTGCACCCGGCATCCGAGGCCATACGATATTATTATTATTACACTCACCATTAAAATTTCTTATTTTTCTAACTGCATTTTGAAAAAATATTGTAAAGACCAATATTAACACGATGTCCGGGTAAGAACATATAGCCTACTTTCTCCTAAATGTATGGGTGTAGTTATAACTCTCTGTCCTTATCATCTCCTAATTTCTTCCTATTTGAAGTGCAAATTGGCACACAGGATTTGAACAGTGGCGTTCAAACCATAGTTTATAATTTACCCCAGCATTTTGCAATTTCATCAGCAAACACTCCAAATACCGACTACTTACAATAATTGAAACTTCGTTGCTCTAATAAGGCCCATCTACAATGCGCAGTCGGCAGTCCGTAGTTGGTAGTCCTCGGTCGGCAGTCGCGATCGACTCCGTGTATACTATAGGCACCATACACAACATGAAGTTGCAGTTGGTAGCTGGCAGTTGGCAGTCGCGAATGTTATCCTTGACTGCCAACTACCCGACTGCAGCAATGTAATAGCCAATCAGAGCAGATCAGAGACTGACGTCACGTTGTTGTTCTGTGTCGTATACGAATGATATAGGACTAAGTGAAGTAACTTCGCAACCCGTTAATTTATAGGCTAATCTTAAATACACGGTATAACAAAATAATCCATCTCCAAATCATCCATATTGCAAGTTTTGAGGTTATCAACAACGCCTCTGTACACAAGGAATAAACGAATGTTACTGTATTATTACTCCTAGCAGTCGTTAAGACTGGGTTCACTAACTGGCCGGTAGAGCGCTGCTCGAATCTATAGTTTCTGCATAGTACAACTGAAGGCTGGTAGATGTCACTCCGGTGGAGAATGTCGTTTTTTTTAATATATAATTTCCATTGCAAAAAGCACCATATAACGCTTTATTTTATAACGTCTCAGTACTCAAGAAACAATGAATATAAAAAAATCAAGCAAAAAAGTTCTACTCTGATAGGATTTGAACCCCGGCCAGCCACATGAGAGACGGGAGCTCTAACCACACAGCCAATCGTACACTCATAACTCACGCGTTATCGATTAAATACATATAACGTACTGTATTAGCAAATAATCACTTGGACTGAAGATTTCTTCACTGGAGTGTATTTCAAACCGAGTTCATTTCATATTAAGTTCATATAATTTTTATCAGTAGGTTATATTGCATGCAACATACTGAAATTAGTAAAATATAGGTCAGAACGGGAGATCAGCTGCCATCTTGTCAAATAGCCGAGACGATTCAGATTTTTAAGGTTACTTCTAGATTATAATATTACAATATAAACTTTTAATTTCGAACGAACCACGTCACTTAGAACAGATTAAACGATTCTTGGTTCGATGTGCACAAGGAATAAACGAATGTTACTGTATTATTACTCCTAGCAGTCGTTAAGACTGGGTTCACTAACTGGCCGGTATAGGGCGCTGCTCGAATCTATAGTTTCTACATAGTACAACTGAAGGCTGGTAGATGTCACTCCGGTGGAGAATGTCGTTTTTTTTAATATATAATTTCCATTGCAAAACGCACCATATAACGCTTTATTTTATAACGTCTCAATACTCAAGAAACAATAAATATTAAAAAAAATCAAGCAAAAAAGTTATACTCTGATAGGATTTGAACCCCGGCCAGCCACATGAGAGACGGGAGCTCTAACCACACAGCCAATCGTACACTCATAACTCACGCGTTATCGATTAAATACATATAACGTACTGTATTAGCAAATAATCACTTGGACTGAAGATTTCTTCACTGGAGTATATTTCAAACCGAGTTCATTTCATATTAAGTTCATATAATTTTTAACAGTAGGTTATATTGCATGCAACATACTGAAATTAGTAAAATATAGGTCAGAACGAGAGATCAGCTGCCATCTTGTCAAATAACCGAGACGATTCAGATTTTTAAAGTCACTTCTAGATTATAATATTACAATATAAACTTTTAATTTCGAACGAACCACGTCGCTTAGAACAGATTAAACGATTCTTGGTTCGATAATCGGAACTGGTGGGTCCCATGTTATGGATTATAAATTTTGCATAATTCACACGGCCGCCATCCTGAAATGGTACGTTTGATGACCTTGTAGTTTGGGCACAAGACGCGTCCCATATGAAGGTAGGTTGTTACCAAATTTGGTAA
This sequence comes from Meconema thalassinum, assembly GCA_946902985.2. Lineage (NCBI taxonomy): Eukaryota > Metazoa > Arthropoda > Insecta > Orthoptera > Tettigoniidae > Meconema > Meconema thalassinum. The sequence continues at coordinate 375,323,534 of OX336393.1, forward strand.
AGATCCGATGATTAGTTTGGTCGTAATGCATTATTAAGTTTTGACCATTCGATTGGCCGCCATTACCTTTTGGTAAAGATGGCGGCGATATAAATCATGACACTGAGGTGCCCTTTGCCAGTGCTACCTCTGTACTAAATTTCGTTCAATTCGGTTTAGCCGTGATCGAATTGATAGGGGGGGACAGACATTCAGAGTACACACACTCACACACACACACACAGACTCACACATATACACACACACACACACAGACAGACACACTTTTTTTCGCCCTGTAGTGATCTCACAAGTCTACTTTCATTTTTTGCAAAAATCGAAAGTAGGCTAAAAAATTTATTTTAATTAATACTACATTGTAAGGATATCTATTTTAATACTATATTTCATTTTTATTACAATCTTTATCATTAACATTCCAATTCAAATTTAGATTCTTAATTGATTTTCATTTAATTATAAGCTGAAGATGACCTCAATGTCAGGTCGAAATATGTCCAATATATAAAAAAACTCGACGGCAAAATTTCGGGAATGGGTTCCTCACAGTAAGATAAGAAACTAATGTTATGACAACATGGGTCTGGAAACGGATACTTTCAGATTTATTCACACGTTTTAACATTTTCACCGTATCAGCAGGTATCACAGGAAATGTTCAAAGTGACGGCCTTCCGCTCGAATACAAGCCTCCGCTCGTCGTCGCATGGAATTACGCACGCGATCAAAAATTCTTGGTGTAGTGCATACTGCCTGACAGGTGGCCACTATGCGCTCACGTAACGTAGCTTCATCAGGAACAGGATTCACATACACGAGCGACTTAAGGTGTCCCCACAGGTAGAATTCCATGGGGTTCAAGTCCGGAGAGCGTGGTGGCCACGCAATCGGTCCTCCTCGACCTATCCAGCGCCCAGGGAAATGGGTATTCAGGTACCTGCGGGCCAACAAACTGAAATGTGCGGGAGCACCATCATGCATGAGAAACATTGTTTGACGGACAGCAAGTGGCAGGTCGTCCAAGTACTCAGGCAATTGTGTCCGCAAGAAATCCGTGTAGTTCTGTCCAGTAAGCCTACGCGGAAGAACGTACGGTCCCAACAAGGAATCACCAACAATGCCTGCCCAGATGTTAATTCCGAACCTCTGTTGATGAGAAGATGGGATGATCGCATGCGGATTTGCATCTCTCCACCTGTGCTGATTATGGAAATTCTGTATTCCGTCTCTTGTGAAGGTCGCTTCATCTGTAAACAACACATACGCAGCGAAGTTTGGCGTCACGCCGCACTGTTGTAGGTACCACCGGCAGAACGTTGCTCTTGCCGGAAAATCCGCAGGCGACAAGGCTTGTACACGCTGCAGATGATACAGATACAACAGGTTTCCTCGTAGCAGTCTCCAGATAGTCGTGTGTGGCCTATTCCGCTGCAAGCCTAACCGCCGAGTGCTGACTTGAGGACGTTCAAACACAGCGTTGAGGACGGCTTCCTCCTCCTCAACTGTTGTACTGCTTGACCGTCCCCCGGTTCCTGGTGGACGTGCGAAACTCCCGTGTTCACAGAGGCGGCGATGGATGGATTCAAATGTATTTCGGTCCGGCAGTCTGCGCCTGGGGTATCGTTCCCGATACAAGCGACGTGCCTTCCAAGCATTCCCATCCGCCAAACCATACATGTAATGCATGCTCGCAAGCTCTGTGTTCGTGTACATGCGCACGTCAGAGCGGCCTGCAAACCACAAATAACAGTACAGTACTGTACAATGACTGTTAACCACGGACAACTTACATACGGCTACTTCAATGACCTTCACGTACTTACCTCCGTTACGTACGAACGCAGACGGAAAACCACAATCCAAATCACAGATGCCAGACGTGTTAAACAGACCGAAACTCACACTTCACTTCACTACATTAATAACTAATCACAGATAACAGACGTGTTCTCGGCAACGGCTAAACCGTAAGACGATCCCATATCATGTATGAGTGCTAAGGTCTTTAATACGACGCACATCACTTCCATTCACAACATGCCTACATGTACCATTTGTAACCGGTTTCGCGATTTCTTTTACACCAAACAGGACATGTAATGTACATTTATGTACTAACATTCATTCATTCCTGCCAAGGGGAATAACTCCGGAAGTATCCGTTTCCAGACCCATGTTGTCATAACATTTGTTTCTTATCTTACTGTGAGGAACCCATTCCCGAAATTTTGCCGTCGAGTTTTGAAACACCCTGTATATTTGTAAGAGTATTGATTGGCGTTTAATTTTAAACTTTTAATTTAAGGATATAACAAGTGAATATAGCGAGCTTTATAGTTATTCCACAATTCAGTAATGTCTCCATATCAGATCTTTCAGCATATTATTAGTAGGCAAACAGTGTTTTTGTTTGTTGCAGTTCTAGCTTTTTACCAACATCACAGCAGATTACTTGTAGGTCATTTCTGCATAATAGTTTACAACTCTAATTTAGGGCTTATTGCTGAGGAGTATCACTTTCATAGATTAGTTGGTGGAGGGAGACTGTTTCTGTTTCTTCTATTTCTTCTTCTTCTTCTTCTTCTCCTCACAGGGGCTCACATCCAGTGGGACGTGGGTTGGCGACCACGGGACCCCCAACTGAGTCCGGCATTGCTTCCACTTACTTGAGGCGGGCTCCTCTACGTCTTCTTTCCTGTCGACCTCACTTGGTCAACTCTTGTTCTCTTCCGACCCCGCCGGTATTAAGGTATCCGAGGCTTAGGGAGTCTCTTCCTTTCCCGCCTTAATTGGCCCTTGTCTCATCTTTTCTGATACCCTCCTTCTGCGAGGGGTCAGCCTTCTTTTTCTTTTCATGTTATCTCCCGCCTTCTGCTCAAGGCCCTCAAGGAGGAAGGGTGTATGTAGCCCCACCACTTCTGGTGCACCCTGGATATTACTACACCCTCAGGGTCTCACGGCTGGTGAGTTCGGGTGTTGGCGACCCCGAGGGATTCCTGAGCTGGGTCCGGTTTTCCCCCTTTTATCCATTACCTCTGGGGTGGACCCTCTCCTCTTTCACTTTCCTATCTGCCTTTCATGGCTCTCCTTCATTCCAAGTCCCTCAATCCGCATTCTTCGAGGGTTGAGGGCATTTCTTTTCCTCCTGTCCTTTATTTGCCTTATTCTCCTTTTGTTTTCCATTTCTTCTTCGCGTATATAAGTTGGTAGTTAATTTTAGTTATAGTTTACATTTCATTTTCATCTTCACTATCACCCAAATCATTAGGGGCCGATAACCTAGATGTTAAGCCCCTTAAAACAACAATTATCATCATCATCATCTTCTTCTTCTTCTCTTGAATTGGCCTACTCAGGATCACGTTTATTCAACTGGAGGGTTTTGATCTTCGCCCAGTGGCAGTAATGACGCATTTTCTGCCGGTGTAATTCATTTCTTTCAGTAGTCCAGGGGATACATTTCTTCCGAGGTTTCTCCGGAAAACCATGGACTTCCTTCAAAACATGCCTCACAGCCTGTCTCTCATGCAGATCTGATATTTCCAGATCGTTAATATCCTTCTCAGTTTCCGTCAACCTCGTGGTACCAACCTTCTTATTATGTCAGAAACTGAGCAAATGATTGGTCAATCTTGTGTAAGGTAATCTCGCGATGTGGCCATAAAAGTCTCTTCTCTTTTTTCTCCCACAATCAGTCAGTTTCTCTATATGTTCGTAGAGCTCGGAGTTATGTCGCGTACGAAATTCTTCATCTACCTTTACAGGACCGAGGATCTTCCAGAGAATTTTCCTCTCTCTAATTTCCATGATTGCCATTTCTCATTCGTGAAGCATTCATCATCAAAATCGATTTTGGCCAACTAGGGACCACTCATGATTTCAGTTTCCTTTGGCGCCAGAATTCCTTCATTGTCTTTCTCACAGCTTCTTTCTTTTCAGCTGTCCAATGTTGTTTCTTCTTGGTCGCTGTTTCTGGCTCTAGGAACCCCTCAAATGTGTGTATCTTATTGCTGAAAGTGGTTCTGTTACGGAAGTAACAGTGATGTTCATTTCTTGCAGATCCACTTGCAGTTAACAAACCATTTTTCATAAGACTTGCCTTTTCAATTGAGCTTGTTGAAGTGGTTGGTTGGTTGGTTAAGTTTAGGGGCTGCGACAACGCGGTCATGTAGCCCCGTATACTTTGGGTGTGTGCAGAATCTGTCTGATAACCGGTGTTAATTGTGATGACTGTAATAGTGTGTGTTTATCTGTTTCTTTTTAATTTAAGTACTGCAACTTAGAATTTTTCAAATAGTTCCTACTTTTGCCGCCAAGCACCACCGTCAACGACTACCAGGCTAAGTTCAGAACTTAGCTACTAGACGCCACCACAGTCTGCTCTTGGCAACGAACGTAGAAACCTTAGAGCGTTGTTTACATTCTTAACCTATCCAATTTAGCTTCAAACAGGTGCAATTAGTGCTAAGTGCCATAAATCTAGGACATGGGACCGTCGGCTTTACTTCCCCTCCGAAGGAAGGCATACTGAGGGATTTTTAAAGCTCTTAAAAATTCCGACGGCTTCGGCCGGGTTTGAACCCGCTATCTTGGGCATAGAAACTCAGCATGCTACCGACTACGCCACCGAAGCCGCTGCTGATGTGATTAAAAATGTTCTTAGTAAGTCTATCGTCAGCCATTCCTGAAACATGTCCAAAGAATTTAACCCTTCGTTTTCGTATGGTATCTGAGCTTCTGCTGCATGTTTTATATACACACATCAAAAAAAGTTTTGCATCACCTCGGTTCCCAGATCTCCGGCATATAGACGTTGACTGTGTATATTGTATCCAAGATACAGTCCCTTTGACTGTTCATAGATGTCACTAAAACTGCTCAAAGATGTAAACAACCATGCATGAGCAGGGCCTATTAGACGGAGGGGGTACGACAGCCGATCAGTTCCAGTCATTCCACCAGGACGAAGGTACGCTGCTCATGTTGTCTGTAGTTCTACCATGCCTAGAAGGTCAATACCGCAGTTCGATCGCGTCCGCATTGTTACTTTGTGTCAAGAAGGGCTCTCAACAAGGGAAGTTTCCAGGCGTCTCAGAGTGAACCAAAGCGATGTTGTTCGGACATTGAGGAGGTACAGAGATACAGGAACTGTCGATGACAGGCCTCGCTCAGGCCGCCCAAGGGCTACTACTGTAGTGGATGACCGCTACTTACGGATTGCCGCTCGGAGGAACCCTGACAGCAATGCCACCATGTTGAATAATGCGTTTCGTTCAGCCACAGGACGTCGTGTTTCAACTCAATCTGTGCGCAATAGGCTGCATGATGCGCAACTTCACTCCCGACGTCCATGGCGAGGTCCAGCTTTGCAACCCCGACACCATGCAGCGCGGTACAGATGGGCCCAACAACATGCTGAATGGACCCCACGGAATTGGCATCACGTTCTCTTCACCGATGAGTGTCGCATATGCCTTCAACCAGACAATCGTCGGAGACGTGTTTGGAGGCACCCTGGTCAGGCTGAACGTCTTAGACACACTGTCCAGCGAGTGCAGCAAGGTGGTGGTTCCCTGATGTTTTGGGGTGGCATTATGTGGGGGCCGACGTACGCCACTGGTGGTCATGGAAGGCTCCGAAACGGCTTTACGATACCTGAATGACATCCTCCGACCCATAGTGCAACCATATCGGCAGAATATTGGAGAGGCATTTGTCTTCATGGACGACAATTCTCGACCTCATCGTGCACATCTTGTGAATGCGTTCCTTCAAGATAACGACATCGCTCGACTACAGTGGCCAGCATGTTCGCCAGACATGAACCCTATCGAACATGCCTGGGATATGTTGAAAAGGGCTGTTTATGGACGTCTTGACCCACCAACCACTCTGAGAGATTTACGCCGAATTGTCGTTGAGGAGTGGGACAATTTGGACCAACAGTGTCTTGATGAACTTGTGGATAGTATGCCACGGCGAATACAGGCATGCATCAATGCAAGAGGACGTGCTACTGGGTATTAGAGGTAGTGGTGTGTACTGCAATCTGGACCACAAATGCTGAAAGTCTAGCTGTATGATGGTACAACATGCAATGTGTGGGTCTCATGAGCAATAAAACGAGCTGAAATGTTGTTTGTGTTGATCTCTATTCCCTTTGTATTTAACGGTTCCGGAACTCTTGGAACCGAGGTGATGCAAAACTTTTTTTGATGTGTGTACTTCCTTGTTACTACGTAATCGGTATGTGTCAGCACATTTTTTTGGTCTGAGAATTTTTCTTAACATTTTTCGTTCATTTCCTTCAATTTCTTCAATGTGTTTTTTAGTTGTTAGTCGTAGGCATTCCGAAGCATACAGGCACTCTGGTTGAATTAATGTTTGATAGTGTCGTAGTTTAGCCCAATAAAATCGCTGTCTTGTTGTATGTGGTTTTCGTAAGGTGGAACATTTTTGATACCAAAATAAACAGTTCTTTTCTCGGGTGGTTATTGCTTTAGTATTAGTTGCCACATTTCTACGTCTTTGCATTGTTCTTTTGTTTTTAGAGTGCAGAGACCGTTTGCATGTAACATTGTAGGTTTGAAAGTGTTTTGTAGAGCTATATTGTCTAGTATATTTGGATTTGATGATAATCGCTTGACGAGCGAAACGTTTCATGCTAAGTTTTCTCTCTCTTCTGTAGTTTGTTTGAGTCCTCAGTCCTTCGACTGTTTTGAAGCACCTTTCCATGCTTCCCTGTCCTGAGCTAATCGTTTCATCTGTACATAGCTACCACACCATACATATTCTAACCTTGGGCTAGGTGGCTTCGGTGGCGTAATTGGTAGCATGCTGAGCTTCTATGCCAAAGGTCACGAGTTCAAGCCCAGCCGAAGTCATCGGACTTTTAAGAGCGTTAATAATCCCTCAGTATGCCTTCCTTCGGAGGGGAAGTAAAGCCGGCGGTCCCATGTCATACATTTATGGCATCAAAGAAACCTTCCACTAACTGCAATTGTGTGAAGCCAAAATGTGTAGGTTAGAAATGATAATTCATTATTAGTTCCAACATTCGCCACCAGGTGCTGACTGCGATGGCATCTAGTAGCAAAGTCCGCAAGCTAGGTGTCGTGGACGGTAGCAAAAGTAGGAACTACTTGAAATTACCGTCTGCAGTCCTTACTTCAATTAGAACAGATAACATACACTAATACAGCCATCAGAGTTAACACCGGTTATCAGACACATTCTACACACACCCAAAGTACACGGGGCTACATGACCGCGTTATTGCAGCCCCTATATTAAGAAACCAACCAACCAACCTACCTTGGTCTACCCTTACAGATCGAATCCTCGACCCTTCCTTCTATAACTAAGTTTGCTATTCCTGGGTGTCTTAGTAATTGTCCTACCAGCCTATCCCTTCTCTTCATTAGCAGTCGCCAGAAACATCTCGCCTCTCCCACTCGTCTTAATACCTCTTCATTCGTAACCCTATCTACCCATCTGATCTTCATCATTCTCCTGTAACACCACATTTCAAACGCTTCTATTCTCCTCTTTTCTCCTGCTCCAAATGTCCAAGTTTCACTTCCATATAGTGCCACGCTTCAGACGAAGGCCTTCCAAAATGACTTACTAATACCTACATCTATGTTCGATGTCAACAGTTAATTTTTCTGTAGAAATGCTTTCCTTACCGGTGCTAACCTTCTTTTTATATTCTCTTTCCTTCGTCCATCACTGGTTAGTTTACTTCCTACGTAACATAAGTCACTTACTTCCTTTAGCTTTCCACCTGCCAATTCGACATCCTTAGGGGTTTCTGATTTATTTCGACTGCAATCCTATATATTTGTTTTACTGAAAATTTATTAATTTTCAACATGAATTCCTTCCTCAAGACAGAATCAATACCATTTAAAAACTCATTCAAATCCTCTGGTGTGTTGGCTAAGATGGTGATGTCATCAGCATATCGCGGAATTGAAATTATTTCTCTTGAATCTTGACTCCTACTTTGAATTTCTCTCCAATTTCCTTCATCGCTTGTTCAATGTGTTGATTGAAAATTATGGGTGATAATTTGCATCCTTGCCTTACACTTTTCTAAATACCTGCTTTTCTCTCATGCCACCCCAAGTTTGCAGGTTCGCTCCTGGCCGTGATAAAAGATTCTATTTTTGGAAAGGCGACAAAAATCACGACATGCATGTCATACGTTGTTGGCATGTTAAAAAAACATTTAAATTCAGTAGGCCGTGTTCATAATGGCCAAATTAATCTCGAGATTTCCCGCCAACACAAAGTTCCTCCTTTCTCTACTAGAAAGCGCTCGAGTGTCAAGGAGCCTCCTTGACTTTCATAGCGATCCAAGGAACGACAAAAGAAATTCGACATGCAAGCAGACCTCAGGGCGTCAAATAACAAAGCTTGCACCCGATACCCGAGGCCATACGATTTTTTTTTTTTTTTTTTCAAATCGTTATGCCCAACTACGGAGCGCGCTTGAACTTATTTTGCACAATGTTCCTTCTTCTTTTTTCTTCGCAATATCTTTTCATTCTTTCATTGTGTTCCTTTGTGCGAGCTTCTGTCCAGCCTGCATTCTTCCTTTTAGGTTTCTCTGCAAATTTATGTTCGTTTACTAGGCTTCTAAATTTTACTCCATCTGGAATGGTTTTCTCAGCAATACCCATTTCTTGTAGATCTTCATGCATTTCTGTTAACCAATTGTTGCGGATTTTCAGGGTTAACGCTAGTATTTAGAATTCTCTTTGTCAGCCTGTTGTTATACATTCTGTGAAGGTGCACGTAGAATTTTAATCGTCGTTTTCTGTTAGTATATGTGATATTTTTCTGCGGATTGAAAAATTTCATGCAGTTTCTTTTTCATCCAAATTCCATTTTTGCACTTTGGTCCTAGGATTTTTCTGAGTATTTTCCTGTCTTGTTTCTCGATGCTTTTCATTTGTGACCTGCCCCCAATTATCAGTGTTTCGGATGCTTACAGTGCCTCTGGTTTCATGACTGTGTTATTATTATTATTATTATTATTATTATTATTATTATTATTATTATTATTATTATTATTATTATTATTATCTCTCATGTCCTCTTCTGTAGTCCATAACAAATGTGTATATATTTTAATCACACGTATTTAGCCTAATTTACACATTTTGCAAATATGAGGAAAAAGTACACTTATGAGATCGGACAAATGTGAATGTGTGTGTCTGTCTGTCTGTCTGTCTGTCTGTCTGTCTGTCTGTAGATCTATACCTGAATATCTCACGGCCATATTTGAAAATGATGTCAGTGCTACCAACTGCTGAAAAATCGTAATTGAAATTTGAGCTCCGGATATGTTGGAAGGTATGAATGGGAGCTATTTCAAAATTGGCACATATATAGATAATAATATTGCAGTTTAATTTCCAGGAGGCCATACATGGCAGTGTTGCCAAAATGATTATAAGCCTGATGATAGGTCCAATTTTTGAATGCATATAACTGCTACACTATCAATTGTAATTCAGCCAAATTTCGTATGTGCTATGTGTACATAAACAGATATGACTGAGCGTATTCTTAAGAGTAACCAAGGCTGCCAACTGTTAATAAATGCTGTCTCTATTTTTTACCCTAATATCAATATATCAGAAAGTATGCACGCCAATAGCTCTAAACTTTGCACACGTATAGTACCTGGCATTCTAGATTAATTTGGAGTAACTAATATAAGCCTACGCCAGAGCTGCCAGCATGATTCTAAGCCTGCTGATAGCTCCAATTTTAAAATGCATGTAAATTTTATACTAACTGATGAATTTCATTCAAAATTGACACAACAATAGTTCATACTATTTCAGATTATTTCTGACCAATGCATGTATGTCATTGCTGCCAACATGATTTTACGCGCGCTGTTAGATCCAATGTTTAATTGCATGTAACGTCCATGCTATCCATTGGACTTCAACCAAATTTTGTATTCAGTACCTTAAGAGATGGAACTAAGAATATATTCAGTCACCAGGGCTGCCAACTGTAGTTCTCTATTAGGCTACATTATGCCAGGTATACAGTATTTCGAACTAATTAGAAATTTTGCTATTACCAACTTAATTTCGTCATTATTCTAGATAGATTCATACAGATTAATCATTGTCATGAATCTTAATTTTTAAGAAAAGTAGACTCTTTAGTTCGTCACGGAACTTCCTGTTTTGTTTTTTTTTTTCATTTTGTATTTTCGTATATCCCAGTAAATGGGATTATATTGTGTTGACCAACTTAAAAGTTCATTAATCAATTAAAACATGAATTGAAACATAATGCAGCAAAACAAGTGAGTCTCTTCATCGTGAAATGGCCGTGAAAGCCAATATGTCTTTCTTTTTGGGAATCTCTATAGGAAGGAGAAAGGGTGTGGGGGTTCTTAGTTCCCGCAGCAATGTAACACAGTGGTGTGCTATGTACAGTATATGGGACGTAGTGCAAGATGTGCTATCCCAGTGGTGGTCCGGGCAGGGTGCACCAAGTGCCCGCTGAAGAACCTGAATTGGTGAACCTAGGTAAAACCCCAGAACATACATGGCTAATACCAAAATTGATTACTGGACTATGGCCATGAAAGCCAATATGTCATGATACAGTATGTTTGTTTCTTTATATTTGTTGGAATCGATATATCGCATATGTTTGTTTGTTAGCTAGTTCATTAAGTTAACACGCGTAAACAAATTATTCGATTCACTCAAAGTTCAAAGCATTTATATACAATTTAAGAAAATGTTAAACGAAATTTCGTAAATTTCATAGGGGTTAACTAGCATGTAAATAAAGGCAGTTATGATATCAGAATGGTTAATTTACAATTTTAGGGGTGTCCAAATTATTTTGGAAAAACAATTGGCATTTTTGAGATTGCCTAGCAATGAATAGACCTAAGTTAAAATCTTTTCTTTCACAAAATTAACATTAATGCTTTTGATATCCCCCCACTAAATGTAAATTATTAGTTAATCACAATTATACCAAGAAATATAATATATTCCGGCTGCACTTTTTGTCGTCTATTGGAGATGAACGTTTTTGCAATTTAATTTTGACCGTATCCTGTGAGGAAGATCAAATCCCGGAACTTCTGATGCGACTGATAATATGTCTTGAAACTCTGGTGGGGCCAAAGATTGTCCAATCATGTGACCATTGTTGCACTTGGTCAAAGTTTTCGTTGAGTAGAGTCACAATTGTCTTCAAAGAAAAGCATCTTCAGCGAAGCCTTGAGAGGCAAGCAGCAGATATGACCGCATGGATTGGAAGGTCCCAATTTTTCATTAGCCTGTAATCTTCTTTTATAAGAAAACTAGCAGGTACACGCGGCTTCGCTCGCAATGAAGACAATGGGGACGATGCATTATTACTGATAATTGGTCTATTCTATTACAGCAATCGCGGCTACAGGTGGGTCCATTTTAATTCTGAAAATTCTGATACATACAATATAATTATTGATATGAGCAGCAAAGTGGGAATTTCATAGATTTGAGAAAGACTGCAGGGTACGATGTTACATTATGTGAACACATTTGAAAATTACGTTTTTGGTTTTGCCATCTTCTGCTGAGACATATCGATTTTGTTGTCCGGTTACTCACGAGCACGCCACATACAGTTGCCAATGGGAAAAACTGGTTTTGTAAAAATGTACACCTGCTGCTGTAAGTGCTTGTCATTGGGCTTTGTTAACAATAATTGCGAATACTGTTTGAAGAGGGAACTGCACTCATGCACACTGGAATTGCAAATCGAAATAATCTGAATATGGGGAATTAAAAGTTTTCAGGGTGCACTTTTCCCACAATTATTGATGATTTGAACGTTAACGTGTCGCTATTAATAGACCAATAGCTAAAATATATCTCACCTTGGCCGCTGATGTATATTGTGCAGCTTCTTCCAGTGGTACATCCCAGGGATTGTAATTCTCCAACTACTCTTTTGCCTCACATGCCTCTCTAAATAATTAAAATTCCTGATTGTTGTTGTTTGAGTCTTCAGTATTTTGACTGATATGTTGCAGCCCTCCATGCCTCCCTCTCCTGAGATAATCGTTTCATCTCAACATAGCTACCACATCCTACATCCGAGGCAATCTGTTTAACCTTGGTCTATCCCTGCAGTTCTTGCCCTCGACACTCCCATCCATAACTAGGCTTGCTATTCCTGGGTGTCTTAATGTGTCCTACTAACCCATCTTTTCTCTTCATTAGCAGTCGCCAGAAATATCTCTCCTCACCCACTCGTCTTAATACCTCTTCATTTGTTACCTTATCTACCCATCTGATCTTCATCATTCTCCTGTAACACCACATTTCAAACGCTTCAATTCTCCTCTTTTCTGCAGCACCATTAGTCCAAGTTTCTCTTCCTTATAGTGTCACGCTCCAGACAAAAGCTTTCAAAAATGACATCCTAATACCTAAATGTATATTCAATGTCAACAGATTCCTTTTCTGTATAAATGCTTTCCTTGCCTGAGCCAACCTGCTTTTTATATCCTCTTTGCTTCGTCCATCACTGGTTATTTTGCTTCCTAAGTAAAAGAAGTCTCCTACTTCCCGTAGCGTTTCACCTGCCAATTTGATGTCGATAGAGGTTTCTGATTTATTTCGGCTGCATTCCAATAATTTTGTTTTACATTTATTGATTTTCATCAAGTGAAGTCCATACCATTCAAAAACTCGTTCAAATCTTCTGGCGTATTGGCCAAGATGACGATGTCATCAGCGAATCTCAGAGATGAAATTATTTTTCCTTAAATCTTCACTCCCACTTAAAATGTTTCTCCATTTTCCTGATTATTGTGTTTTTAGAGATTTTTGAAGTACGTTTCCCTCGCACATGGAGTAGACGCATTGTCAAAGGAAAACATTTCATGTTACGAACATGGGTCGCATAAACTGTACCGAAAGCTTCTGCAGATTTATTACAAGGCCTATTCTTAACAGTAGTTCCTTGAACTCAGATTTGCCAACATTTTATTGTATCTTTCCATGTGGTATATCCCTGTACCTCAATATACTGAAGAGTGCTTTCGAAATCACGACTTGTGTAAATTTTGGAAAAGGTAGTGATTGTGGTTTTTGGCGGAGTGGATACTCGCTCGTAGAAATTATTTTCACTAAAATAGACTGGTTCACAATTTTGTAAGTACACATTGAAGTATGTGACGGCGGGATGAATTTAGTGTTACGGAAACGCCACAGTGCTTCGTTGCTACTGATATAACGACCAGACTGATATGTTTGTACTTAATTATTCGGGATTTGTGAGCCCAGTTTTTATGAAATTGAACATAGCTTGATCGCTGTCTTAATTTAGTAGCCGCTACTGTAGTGTTTAAAAATTAAAGGTGGTATTGGAAGGCGTTATCTCACATTAATTTTCGTTATTGTAGTTCTAAACCATAGAAAGTTTTTTTTTTTTAAATTATGATATAGATATATCTTGAAAGAGGGAAGACCGATTAGATTTGTAATACTCTTATCGGGTTTAGATATATCTTGAGAAAGGAGTGACCGTTTAGATTTCTACTGTTCTTATCGTGATTTAATAATAATCCTTCAAACACCCTCTGCTGCAAAGCTGAGGTCATACAGTAATAACCATAAACTGTGTAACGACATAGGGCTCCAGACAGCACTACAACTCTGAGATGTTCGACTATTGGACTTGTCTTTATCTACGGTTGAGTACTGCGCCACTATGAAGCGAATTGAAGGTTGGTGTTGGAATCCACGGTACTATGCGATTGGTGTCGATATACATTACGTGCACTCCTACCTAATGGCAGCCAATATGGGGCCACATTCCTCCACCTCACCTTCGCAGCTGCAATCCCTATATATATATTATAATTGTGAAAGTTTGTGTGTGTATGTGTGTGTGTGAGAGTGGGTGGGTGGGTGGGTGTGTTTGAAGGATGAAGATCAATAAAAACTTAAACACAGGTACTATGGATATCTAATGTCCAGAGAAATACTGCTATAGAAATACCCTCTGAGATTCACGTTAGTCATGCTGTTGTTCAGATGGAAGTAAAGATAGCTTTGAAGCCATTTTTCAGTGCTGCCACATTAAAAATGATATTGTAACTTTCAATCGGTCAACATAAAATAATTCCAATTACTGGAATATGTGAAACAAATAGTTCCGTGAAGAACTAAAGAATATGTTCATATATCCTACTTATACCAAATTACTCAGTTCCCTACCCGACCACCTTTACAGCTTGCATCCCAAACGGTTCCGTACCAGTCAGCAGTAAGAAATCTGGGAGTTATTAGCCTACGTTTCACATTTTGCAAAAGTGAGGAAAAAGTAGACCTATGAGATCGATCCTGGCAAATGTGTGTCTGTCTGTCCGTCTGTCTGTCTGTCCTTCTGTCTGTCTGTCTGTCTGTCTGTCTGTGTGGCTGTGTGTGTGAACCCCCCCCCCTATCAACTCCCAAACGGCTGCAGCAATCGAAACAAAATTTGGTATGAGTAAAGATCTATACCTGAATATTTCAAAGCCGTATTTGAAAATGATGTCAGTGCTACCAACTGCTGAAAAATCGCAATTGAATTTTGAGCTCCATGTTGGATATCATGGAAGGTATGAATGGAAGCTATTTCAAAATTGGCACACGTTTAGATAATATTATTTCGGTTTAATTTCCAATACGCCATACATGGCAGTGTTGCCAAAATATTTCTAAGCATGCTGATAGGACCATTTTTTAAATGCATATAACCTCTACACTATCAATTGGATTTCAACCAAATTTCGTATGTACTATGTGTACATAAACAGATATGACTGAGCGTATTATTAAGAGCCACCAGGGCTGCCAACTGTTAATGAATGATCTCAATTTCTTAAATCCAAATACCAGTACGGTATATCAGAAAGTATGCAAGCCGACAGCTTTAAACTATGCTCACGTATAGTACCTGGCATTCTATATTAATTTGGAGTAACGTATATACGTCAGTGCTACCAACATGATTCTAAGCCTGCCGATAGGTCCAAATTTAAATACATGTAACTTCTATACTATCATTTGGATTTCAACCAAATTTCGTATGCACTATGTGTATCATAGCAGGTATGACTATGAGTATTCTTAAGAGCAACCAGTGCTACCAACTGTTAATAAATGCTATCTCTATTTTTGTTATCCTAATATCAATATATCAGAAAGTATGCAAGCCAATAGCTCTAAACTTTGCACACGCTTAGTACCTGGCAGTCTACATTAGTTTGGAGTATCTAATATACTTCAGTGCTGTCATCATTATTCTAATCCTGCTGATAGGTCCAATTTTGAAATGCATGTAACTTCTATACTAACAAATGGATTTCATTCAAAATTGACACAACAATAGATCATATTGTTTCAGATTATGTCTGACCAATACATGCATGACATTGTTGCCAACATGATTTTAAGCGTGCTTTTAGATCCAATGTTTAACTGCATGTAACGTCCATGCTATCCATTGGACTTCAACCAAATTTTGTATTCTGTACCTTAAGATATGGAACTAAGAATATATTCAGTCACCAGGGCTGCCAACTCTAGTGCTCTATTAGGCTACATTATGCCAGGTATACAGTATTTCGAATTAATTAGAAATCTCGATATTACCAACTTAATTTCTTCATTATTCTAGATAGATCCATATAGATTAATCATTGGCATGAATCTTAAATTTTAAGAAAAGTAGGCTCTTTATTTCGTCACGGAACTTCTTGTTTTTGTCTCTAGATTATCGTGGCAGGATCACACAAACATGATTCAGAAAGGGGTGCAACGTCATTATATCAAATTAGACGAACTTGCTTTTATTTGCCACAAAAAGTACGTAAGAGACTGATACTGAGTTTGATATTACCAATATTTGACTATGGATCTATAATTTACCATGATCTCGGAGAGGTCCTCAATACACAATTGCAAAGAATGCAAAATGCTTGCCAGCGGTTTGTTCTCAATGCAGTTCCAAGAGAGTCTCATATAACTCCATTTTACGTCCAGATTGGATGGTTAAAGTTAAAAGAACGAAGATAGTATGCCATGGTTGTAACTGTTATAAAAATTCTAAAATATAAAAATTCCGTCTTATATTTACTGCACACTAACTCCCATGCAATCAGTGCATAACCGTGCGAATAGACACACTGCACAAATGCTGCAGATACCTCATCACAGAACCGAAAAATGCAAAGGTTCATTCCGTATTTCAGCTAGTATTCTCTGGAATAAATAACATTTGAAGGACACGGTGTCGGCCGGAATGGTGCTATGACCTTACCGATTTTCATTGAAATCGCTCCAGCCGTTTAGGAGTTATTAGAGGGGGACTCACACAAACACACACATACACACACGGACAAAAGCTTATTTTTTCATAAGATGAACATAGTCTAAAAATATTAGTGCCTAGTATTATGGAATACATTTCGTCAAACCAAACTCGGAAATATATAAAAAAGTTTCTGAACTTACTGACACAATGAGACTGCGCCAAATTCAATTTTTAAGTCACTTAGTAAGAATGAAGCATACCAGAATTACTTTCCTAACACACACGTTTCTACAAATCAAACGCACGAGATCAAAATGGTATCAAGAAGTGGAGAAAGACCTCAGTGAGTTAGGATCACCGAATTTTCAGGATAGAGACATAATAAGGAAAATTGTCAGCACAAGGGAATTTGTGGAAGATGGGAAGAGACCAACACGTCGAATCTGGACGGAGGAACAGAGATTACAACAATCATTAAAAATGATGAATTTTATTTATTTATCGTATAGCTTTCAATGCCGGGAGTGTCCGAGGACATGTTCGGCTCGCCAGAGGCTGTAGCTGCTTCAAGCAGACACCCTTAGGGTGAGCTACAAGTTCCGTTTAATTTCAAGTAGTCCCAACTTTCGCTACCAGATATCAATGATACCTAGTGGTGAACGTTGAAACTTTGTTAGAGCGTTCTGAAGAATTTTAACGCTCTTAAAAAATCCGACGACTTCAGCCGGGTTTGAGCCCATTATCTTGGACACAGCAGTTCAGCCTGCTACCAACTACGCCACCGAAGCCGTAGTGAAGAACTATTGGGCAAGGAGAAAAGCTCGCAAAATGTTGATTCTGCGTGCTCCTAAGTGATTCATTCACAAAGAAGTGGAAGAGGAAGTTATATATTTTTATTGACTATTGGAATAGGAGAAATCTAAGGTTTGACATGTTTTGCTCGTTGAGTGAGCATCATCATGGCAAAGGAGGCTACTTGTAGTTCATTTCCGCATTTTGTTTACGATTCTAAAGTAATTTAGGAGTATTGCTTAAGTGTATCACAGCATAGTAGCTACACCTTCATAGATTAGTTTGAGGGAGGAAGACTGTTTTGTTGATGGGATCGTCATTTCTAAGTTTTGCAACAATAAAATAAATAGTTTTTATTCGATGCTTAATGCCTTAATATTTATAGGTAACTACAGTAGCTGAAGTACCCGTGCTTCGCTACGCGTCATAAATAAATTAAAATGTGACGGCAACAGTTAAAACAGGGGATAGGCGAGGTGCTCCGCAGAGGGAGATTAAGGATGGAATATTTTGTCCAACTACACCGCTCGGCGTTGACCGTGTTTTATAGCACAAATTTAGGTTTTACTCGCTAACCGTTGGAGATACCTTTCGGATAGAAAATGTAATTTTAAACCTCTTATATGCCATCAAACGTTTGCTATTTCTTAGCGTTCTCTTTTTATTTGAAATGGAAATATGAAAGTTTGAAACCAAAGGGTGTAGTGACGTCACTAAAATGGTCGCCATCTTTAAATAGTGCAAAGTATTGAAATCAAAAGTAACCTATATGTTAACCAGGTAAATCAGCTACTTCCATGTAAAATTCATGTACTTGCGTGATTGAGTAATACACAGTCACACATCATCTCATTTTTAGCCTCGCTTCGCTTGCGTCATAGTCGTGTCATATTGTTATTCAATGAAATGCAGGTTTAATCCCGTTAATACCCCTTTAGAAACTGAATAGACAAAAATCCCTCCTTAGTAGACGTTTTCGACACACAACAAACATATCCCCAAAATATCATTCTTCTAACTTTGGTCGATGAGAGTGAACATCCAAAAGCCTTCCTTAGTGGACGTTTTTCTTCCAGAATTTCACCCCTTCTCATAGGCCCCTTAAATAAGATTTATGAAAAAACGGTCGAATACCAATTTATTTTATTTATTTATTTATTTATTTTTAAGCTGATTGACTTCCTCTGAGTTTCAAATTCCTCGCCTATGTCGTTTGAGAGATACACGCTCCGTTAGGAATCTTTCAACCCCCACTTGTCATCCCTTTCACCTCATAATATACACTACATCGAAAAACCATTACACATGTGTCAGCTTATTTTTAATGATTAGTATATATGCCAAGTATCACATCCCCATATGAAACCACTCGTGAGATATTGTTATTCAATGAAATGCACGTTTACCCCCTTAACACCTCTTTAGAACCTGAATATCCAAAACTTTTTCCTTAGTGGACGTTTTCGACATACAACGAATGTATCCCCAAAATTTCATGTTTCTAACTTCAATAATTTTGGCTGGGCAATGATGAGTGAGTGAGTCAGTCAGGACATTTTCTTTCATTTATTTTTGATAATTTCACCCCTCCCCATGAACCCCTTAAATTGGATTTATGAAACAAACGGTCGAACACTTATTTACTTATTTAAAGCTGTTTTTCCCCTGAGTTTGATGAGTGAGTAAGTGAGTCAATCAGTTAGGACACTTTCCAGTTTTTTTTTTTCAGAATTTAACCCATCTCCAAGGGCCCCTTAAATTGGATTTATGAAAAAACGGTCGAACACCTATTTACTTGTATTTTAAGCTGTTTTTTTCCGCTGAATTTCAAACTTCTCGCCTATGTCGTTTCAGAGATATACGCTCCGTTAAGAATCCCTCAACCCCCAATTTTCACCACTTTCACCTCATAATATACACCACATCGATAAACCCTTAGACATATGTCTGATTATTTTTAATGATTAGTTTATATACCGAATATCCCCAAAGAAACAACTCATGAGATATCGTTATTCAATGAAATGCACGTTTACCCCCTTAACACCTCTTTAAAACCCGAATAAACAAAAATCATTCCTTAGTTGACGTTTTCGACATACAGCGAACAAATTCCCAAAATTTCATGTTTCCAACATTAATAGTTTTCGCTGGGCGTGATGAGTGAGTGAGTCAGACAGGATATTTTCTTTCAATTATTTTTACCAGAATTTCACCCCTTCCCATGGGCCCCTTAAATTGGAATGATGAAAAAAACGCTTGAACACTTATGAAATTATTTTTTAAGCTGTCTTTTTGCCCTGAGTTTGATGAGTGAGTGAGTTCGTCAGTCAGTTAGGACACTTTCTCTCCTTTCCCCCCCCCCCCCCCAGAATTTCACCGCACCCCATTAGCCCCTTAAATTAATTTATGAAAAAAAAACGGTCGAACACCGATTTACTTACTTTTTAAGCTGATTTTTTTCGCTGAGTTTCAAATTTCTCGCCTATGTCGTTTAAGAGATAGGCCTACACGCTCCGTTAGGAATCCTTCAACCCGCACTTTTCATCCCTTTCACCTCATAATAATACACCACATCGATAAACCCTTAGAGACATGTCTGCTTATTTTCAATGATTAGTTTATATGCCGAGAATCACAGCCACAAATGAAACCACTCGTGAGATATTGTTATTCAATGAAATGCAGGTTTAACCCCCTTAAGACCCCTTTAGAACTTGAATATCCAAAAATCCTCCCTTAGTGTACGGTTTTGACATACAACGAACATATCCCCAAAATGCCATGTTTCCAACTTCAATATTTTTGGCTGGGCGATGATGAGTGAGTGAATGAGTTAGGACATTTTCTATCAATTCTTTTTTCTTCAGAATTTCACCCCTCCCGATGAACCCCTTCAATTTTATTGATCAAAAAAACTGTTGAAAATCTATTGACTTACTTTAAAGCAGTATTTTCCCCCTGAGTTTGATGAGTGAGTAATTCAGTCAATCAGTTAGGACACTTTCTTTCCTGTCCCCCCCCCCCCCCCCCAACCAGAATTTCACTCCTCCCCATGGGCCCCTTAAATTGGATTTATGAAGAAACTGTCTAACACATATTTACTTATTTTTATGCTGATTTTTTTCCGCTCAGTTTCAAATTGCTCGCCTATGTCGTTTAAGAGATACACGCTCTGTTAGGAATATTTCAATCCCCACTTTTCACCCCTTTCACCTCATAGTATACACCACATCGAAAAACCCTCAGACACGTGTCTTCTCACTTTTTAATGATGAGTTAATATGCCGTGGATCACATCCCCCAATGAAACCAATTGGGAGATATTGTTATTCAATGAAATGCAGGTTTAACCCCCTTAAGACCCCTTTAGAACCTGAATATCCGAAAATCCTCCCTTAGTAGACGGTTTTGACATACAATGAACATATCCCCAAACTGTCATGTTTCTAACTTCAATAATTTTGGCTGGACGATTATGAGTGAGTGATTGAGTGAGTGAGTGAGTCAGGACATTTTCTTTCAATTTCCTTTTTTCAGTATTTCACCCCTCCCCATGAACCCCTTAAATTTGATTTATGAAAAAATCTGTCGAACAGCTATTTACTTACTTTAAATCAGTTTTTTCCCCGCTGAGTTTGATGAGTGAGTGAGTCAGTCAATCAGTTAGGACACTTTCTTTCCTGTTTCCCCTCCCCCGGAATTTCACCCTTCCCCATGGGCCCCTTAAATTGGATTTATGAAAAAAAAAACCGGTCAAACACATATTTACTTCTTTTTATGCAGATTTTTTTCCACTGAGTTTCAAACTCCTCGCCTATGTCGTTTAAGGGATACACGCTCCGTTAGGAATCTTTCAAACACCACTTTTCACCCCTTTCACCTCATAATATACACCACATCGAAAAACCCTCAGACACGTGTCTTCTTATTTTTAATAATGAGTTTATATGCCGAGTATCACATCCTCGAATGAAACCAATCGGGAGATATTGCTATTCAATGAAATGCAGGTCTACTCCCTTAACACCCCTTTAGAACCTGAATATCCAATATCTCCTGAATATCTCTTAGTAGGCATTTGCGGTCCTTGAGGAAGCTGCATACCAAATTTCATTCCAATCCGTTCGGTGGTTTCTGAGATTTCGTGATGAATGAATGAGTGAGTGTGTGAGTGGTATTTGACAAATATATTGTAGATAGTGTCAAGTCTTTGTTATGCTAAACGCGGTTGACAGTGCTGTGTGAGTAGTTGAGTAACTAACGGAACTTCAAGTAAGGATCCTCATTTTCTATACCGGTAGTGCAGAGCACAACTCGAATCCAGTCGGCCGTGTCTCGACTTGAGCTATGTTGCCATGGAAACTATCTGCCTTGCCATTCCTTCATGAGTATATTTTATGATTTGATTAGCCTGTGCTTGAGTGCAAAAGGCCCGAAATCAGAAGAATGAGAAAGACTATCGAAAATGCATATAGCCAGCGGTTTCTTCTGGGTCCTAAACTATGTGTATGCAAAATTTGGTTGAGATTGGTGGAACGGTGTAGATTTGTATACGGAACAGACTCACCCACCCACATACAGACTTTCACTTTTATATATAAGATAACTAGCATGTACCCGCGGCTTCGCTCGCGATCAAGACAATGGGGACGATGCATTATTGCTGATAAATGGTCTATTCTATTACAGCAATCACGGCTACAGGTGGGTCGATTCTAATTCTGAAAATTCTGATAGGCCTACATACAGTATATTGATATGAGCAGCAAAGTGGGAATTTAATAGAGTTGTGAAAGTCTGTAGGGTACGATGTTACATTATGTGAACACAGTTGAAAAGTTTGGTTTTGGTTTTGCCATCTTCTGCTGAGACATAACGATTTTGTTGTCCGGATACTCGCCAGCTCGCCACATACTGTTGTCCATGGGAAAAAAATGGTTTTGTATAAACGTACACCTGGAATAGCAAATCTATCGGAATATGGGGAAATAAAAGTATTTTTCCTTAAGCTATTCTGGGTATAATTTTGCCACATTATTTGATGATTTGAACGTCAACATGTCGCTATTAATAGACATATAGTAAAAAAAACTCTCACCTTGGCCGCTGATGTACATTATGCAGTCTCTTCCAGTGTTATATCCCAGGGATTGAAATTCTCCAACAACCCTTTTGGCTCACATGCCTCTCTAAGTAATTAAAATTCCCGATTGTTGTTGTTTGAGTCTTCAGTTTTTTGACTGGTTTGATGCAGCCCACCATGCCTCGCTCTCCTGAGCTAATCGTTTCATCTCTACATAGCTATCGCACCCTTCATCCGAGGCAATCTGTATAACCCTGGTCTACCCCTACAGTTCTTGTCCTTAACCCTCCCATCCATAACTAAGCTTGCTATTCCTGGGTGTCTTAATAGGTGTCGTACCAACCTATCTCTTCTCTTCATTAGCAGTCGCCAGAAACATCTCTCCTTTCCCACTCGTCTTAATAGCTCTTCATTAGTCACCCTATCTACCCATCTGATCTTCGTAATTCCCTCGTAACACCACATTTCAAACGCTTCAATTCTCCTCTTTTCTGCAGCACCATTAGTCCAAGTTTCTCTTCCTTATAGTGTCACGCTCCAGACAAAAGCTTTCAAAAATGACATCCTAATACCTAAATGTATATTCGATGTCAACAGATTCCTTTTCTGTATAAATGCTTTCCTTGCCTGAGCCAACCTGCTTTTTATATCCTCTTTGCTTCGTCCATTACTGGTTATTTTGCTTCCTAAGTAAAAGAAGTCTCCTACTTCCAGTAGCGTTTCACGTGCCAATTTGATGTCGATAGAGGTTTCTGATTTATTTCGGCTGCATTCCAATAATTTTGTTTTACATTTATTGATTTTCATCAAGCGAAGTCCATACCTTTCAAAAACTCGTTCAAATCTTCTGGCGTATTGACCAAGATGACGATGTCATCAGCAAATCTCAGAGATGAAATTCTTTCTCCTTGAATCTTCACTCCGACTTTAAATTGTTCTCCAATTTCCTGATTATTGTGTGTTTTAGAGATCTTGGAAATGCGTTGCCCTTGGACATGGTGTAGATGCATTGTCAAAGAAAAACATTTCATGTTACGAACATGGGCCGCATAACCTGTACCAAAAGCTTCTGCAGATTTAACACAAGACCAATTCTGAACAGCAGTTCCTTGAACTCAGATTTGCCAACATTTTATTGTATCTTTCCATGTGGCATGTCTCTGTACCTCAACATACAGAAGAGTGCTTTAAAAATCATGTCTTGTGTAAATTTTGGAAAAGGTAGTGAGTGTGGTTTTTCCCGGAGTGGATACTCGCTCGTAGAAATTATTTTCAGTAAAATAGACTGGTTCACAATTGTGTAAGTGCACATTGAGGTATATGAGGTATTTAAGTGTTAAGGAACCGGCAATAGCCGCCTCAGAGCTTTATTGTTACTGACATAATGACCAGACTGTTATTTGTACTTAACTATACGGGATTTGTGAGCCCAGTGTTTATGAAATTGAACGTAGCTATATCGCTACCGTTATTTAGTAGCCGCTGCTGTAGTGTTTAAAAATTAAAGGTGGTATTAGAAGGCGCTTCCCCTAATTTTTTTACCCCTGGCACTACAGCCCATGAAGGGCCTAGGCCTATCATGCGACCGCTTCCCAGACATTTGGCCTGCAGATATTGTGGCGACGCATGGTCAGTGCATAGTCTCCCCTCAGCCGTTAAACTTGTTCTTCGTGACCGGGGCGCTGCCTCACTATCAGACAGCTACTCAATTGTCCTCACGAATCTGAGTGCAGGCCGTTGCAGCCCTCACGTCAGTGTCTAAAATCTCTGACGGAGCCGGGAATCGAACCCGGGGCCTCCGGATGAGAGGCAGGCGCGCTACCCTGTTCTTACTGTGTTTATATATATATCTTGAAAAAGAAAATAAATGGATTGGCATTGCCTCCTACAGGGATATATAGAAAATCGGATGTCATACCTTGAGGTAGTTTTGCCATGGAAACGGACTTGCGATTACTGCGTCAATCAGAGCGAAGATAGTTTTCTGCGAATATCTTTGAAACTGTTGGTTTTAGGGCCTTAAAATGTAGTTTTATGGAGTCCCGTAGGGACATACCGAGTATTGTTTCTTGCATCGAGGGGAGTAAAATGAGCTTTGTCCGGTCTTTATGCGACAACTTCGATATTTTGTCCTGGTTTAGTATTTTTGGTGACTTTTCAGTTATGTTGCCCGTTCCACAGGAACAATGATTTATTTCCGGACGAATAGCAGCCTATATGTTATCCCAAGGTATAAGCTGTCTCCATTTCAAATTTCATCCAAATCCGTCCAGCCGCTTAGTGTCAAGAGGTAACAAACTAACACACACACACACACACACACACACGGACACGGACACACAGATTTTCACAATTATAATATATATATATAGGAAATAGGGATATAGGGATTATCATAATAACTAAGGTTTCATTTTATGGAGGGCAGTGTCTGTTATTGGGTGTATATACTAATCTCATGTAAATTTTTTCAAGGCTAGGGAACAACCCATCATAATTGGGTACAATCGTGTTGACCGACTGAAAAACATAAAATTTCGATGCTTTTACATTTTCATGCCGGGATGGTTTCTTTCAACAGGTCCACGGCCAACATCCTTCCTTAATTAAGCATAAGTTAGCGGTCGCCAGGTCGATCAACCTGTCACCATCCCCAGTTGTATCTGCTATAAAGTATGTTCAGCTCTCAGCAGCGGCGTATATAAGGGGGAGGGGGGGGGGAGCCGTGGGTGCTCCAGCGCCAACCCCCACCCCTCTCCCCCCCCCCACCCTTCCACCCCGAAAAAAGGCAATAACAAGAAGTTCCGTGAAGAACTATACAGCCTACTTTTCATGCCAATGATTATTCTACAGAATATGAACCTATCTAGAATAATGACGAAATTAAGTTGCTAATATCGAAATTTCCAATTAGTTCGAAATACTGTATACCTGGCATAATGTATCCTAATAGAGCACTACAGTTGGCAGCCCTGATGACTGAATATATTCTTAGTTCCGTCTCTTACGGTACTAAATACAAAATTTGGTTGAAGTCCACTGGATAGCATGGACGTTACATGCAGTTAAACATTGGATCTAACAGCGCGCGTAAAATCATGTTGGCAACAATGTCATGCATGTATTGGTCAGAAATAATCTGAAATAATATGATCTATTGTTGTGCCAATTTTGAATGAAATCCATTAGTTAGTATAGAAGTTACATGCATTTTAAAATTGGACCTATCAGCAGGCTTAGAATCATGTTGGCAGCACTGACGTATATTAGTTACTCCAAATTCGTCTAGAATGCCAGGTACTATACGTGTGCAAAGTTTAGAGCTATTGGCTTGCATACTTTCTGATATATTGATATTAGGGTAACAAAAGTAGGGACAGCACATATTAACAGTTGGCAGCCCTGGTTGCTCCTTAGAATACGCATAGTCATATCTGTTATGGTACACATAGCACATACGAAATTTGGTTGAAATCCAAATGATAGTATTGAAGTTACATGTATTTAAATTTGGACCTGTCAGCAGGCTTAGAATCATGTTGGTAGCACTGACGTATATAAGTTACTCCAAATTAATATAGAATGTCAGGTACTATACGTGTGCATAATTTAAAGCTGTCGGCTTGCATACTTTCTGATATATTGGTATTTGGATAAAATAAATTAGGAGCATTTATTAACAGTTGGCAGCCCTGGTAGGTCTTAAGAATACGCTCAGTCATATCTGGTTATGTACACATAAAACATACGAAATTTGGTTGAATTCCACTTGATAGTGTAGAAGTTATATGCATTTAAAAATTGGACCTATCAGGAGGCTTATAATCATTTTGGCAACACTGCCATGTTTGGCCTCCTGGAAATTAAACTGAAATATTATGATCTGTACGTGTGCCAATTTTGAAATAGCTCCCATTCATACTTTCCAAGATATCCAACATGGAGCTCAAATTTCTAGTGCGGTTTTTCAGCAGTTGGTAGCACTGACATCATTTTCAAATATGGACGTGAGATATTCCGGTGCACATCTTTACTCATACTAAATTTGGTTTTGATTGCTGCAGCCGTTTAGGAGTTGATAGGGGGACACACACACACAGCCAGACAGACAGACAGAAGGACAGACAGACAGACAGACAGACAGACACACATTTGCCCGATCTCATAAGACTACTTTTTCCTCATTTTTGCAAAATGTGAAAAGTAGGCTAAAAATGAAGTGTTTTGATAAAAGCAGAAAATAATTGTAAATTTGGCTGTACCCTAATCTTAACTTATTGGCTAAGTTATCAACAATATTAAGATTGAAATCAGACTACCTCGTGTGGTAGTGGCTAACATTCTTGGCTGCCACCCCGAAGGTCCAAATTCGATTCCCGGCTCTGTCAAGAAATTTCAATTCTGTTCTGGGGGCAGGAACGGGGTACACTCAGCCTTGTGAGGCAAAATGAGAATTCCACAGTATGGTAGGCTACTTTTGAGAAATACATTATCAATTTGTAAAAAAAAAAAAAAGAAAAAAGAAAAAAACTGTTTACCTTTCTGCTTGATAAATTGACAAATATTTAGATATTTGGCATTCATAGGCCTACTCCTTAGGCCATAATAGAAAATTCGTTAAGTATAATTTTTAGCCTACTTTTCACATTTTGCAAAAATGAGGAAAAAGTAGACTTATGAGATCGGGCAAATGTGTGTCTGTCTGTCTATCTGTCTGGCTGGCTGTGTGTGTGTCCCCCCCCTATCAACTCCTAAACGGCTGCAGCAATCGAAACAAAATTTGGTATGAGTAAAGATCTATACCTGAATATCTCACGGCCACATTTGAAAATGATCTCAGTGCTACCAACTGCTGAAAAATCGCAATTGAAATTTGAGCTCCATGTTGGATATCTTGGAAGGTATGAACGGGAGCTATTTCAAAATTGGCACACGTATAGATAATAATATTGCAGTTTAGGTTCCAGGAGGCCATACATGGCAGTGTTGCCAAAATGATTATAAGCCTGCTGATAGGTCCAAATTTTAAATGCATATAACATCTACACTATCAATTGGATTTCAACCAAATCTTGTATGTGCTATGTGTACATAAGCAGATATGCCTGAGCGTATTCTTAAGAGCCACCAGGGCTGCCAACTGTTAATAAATGCTCTCATTTTTTAAAATCCAAATACCCATATATCAGAAAGTATGCAAGCCGACAGCTTTAAACTATGCACACGTATAGTACCCGACATTCTATATTAATTTGGAGTAACTTATATACGTCAGTGCTGCCAACATGATTCTAAGCCTGCTGATAAGTCCAATTTTAAAATACATGTAACTTCTATACTAATTAATGGATTTCATTCAAAATTGACACAACAATAGATCATATTATTTCAGATTATTTCTCACCAATACATGTGTGTCATTGTTGCCAACATGATTCTACGCGCGCTTTTAGATCCAATGTTTAACTGCATGTAACGTCCATGCTATCCATTGGACTTCAACCAAATTTTGTATTCTGTACCTTAAGCGATGGAACTAAGAATATATTCAGTCACCAGGGCTGCCAACTGTAGTTCTCTATTAGGCTGCATTATGCCAGGTATACAGTATTTCGAACTAATTAGAAATTTCGATATTACCAACTTAATTTCGTCATTATTCGAGATGGATCCATAAAGATTAATCATCAATCTAAAATTTTAAGAAAAGTAGGCTCTTTAGTTCTTCACCGAACTACTTGTTTATTTGTGTGTTGTATTGTATTTAACAACTTTTTTGTATTGCCAGTAATTGTAGGCTGTATAAACTTAGAATTTTACAAATAACTCTTATCTAAAATAATGACACGAAGATATATGCCTTATTCTATTGTTTAATAATTCTGGGTATTTTGCGGTGACAATCCCTTGAGAATATTCACAATTTTCCAGGATAGTCAGCCCCCACCCCTCAAAAAAATGGTATATACGCCCCTGGCTCTCAGACACCGTCCTTGGGACGGTAGACGAATGATCCCTCGTTGAGTCCGTGGGATAATTCGTGCTGGGAGGATAAGCGATTAATAAACAAACAAAAAAATGAAAACTCAGTCCCAATGTCCGTTTAAAGAGAAAATTGGATTTAAAAAAGATCGTAATACTTTGCCAGTTACCGTATCTCACATGTTCAACGGCCTAAATAATTAATAAAACTTCATTCCAGAAAGTTTATACGATTAAATAATTATACACTTCACACTTGCACGCCATGTTGAAGTCATTAAACTTTATTACGATCTAACATGTTTAATGGCTACCGCACGATATTCACCAGCCCACCTTGATAGTGAAATAATCTGTATCAGTCTATCATGACCTAAGTGACCTCCTCGCTTGCTTCAGGAAGCAGTTATTGAGGTTACTAAATCTCCAGTTTAGAGGAATACTAGACATCTAGGCCGTGTGCTAATCAGCTGAGGGAGTATCAAAGTGGGCCAGTGTGCTATTGGGATCCTCGGACCAGCTCTTAGCGTCTTCGCCGCACCGCACTGCACGCCCTCTATTATAACGGTATGACGACATCCATTCCTGCTCGTTAGCCGTGTTTGACAGTTTAGGTTGGTTTGAAGAACAAGCACGCATCGTAGCACCAATTAACGTTAATGAAATTCAAATACAGAAGCTGGAATTCAGGGCAAAAGCTGTTCAAGATGCCAGCTTTTTGGTTATATCGAGTTACACTAAATGGTTGGCATTTTGTCCACTTATCTCCATTTTATTATATAATATGCTTGCTCTAAGCTTCCTTTATAAATAACAAATTTATTACGCACAATGTGCATTATATATAAATTACATCAGACTCGAGAATCCGAACAAAATTCGGTCAAAGAGACCGCTCTCTTCCTGATCTCCATTGCGTGATATGTATCACACTGTTCTCCACACAAAACACATGTACACTCATAGCTAGCCTGGTGAAAGGATTTCCTGGCAAAAATTCGTTTTTTGTGGTCTTTTTAGCGTATGGCTTTCAGTGCCGGGAGTGTCCGAGGACATGTTCGGCTCGCCAGTTTTGTAGCTGCTTCGAGACGGACACCCAAGGGGTGAGTTATAAGTACCGTTTGGGAGGAAAGGACGAGGAGTTGGAAGGTAGCGGCTGTGGCCTATAGTTAGAGACCAACCCCGGCATTTGCCTGGAAGGAAGATGGGAAACCACAGAAGACCATCTTCAAGGTTGCCGGCGGGGGGATTCGAACCTCCTCGTCTCCCGGAAGTGAGCGACTGCCAGCAGTCATGCCGTAACGACCACGGCTAACTCACCCGGTGCAAAAATACGATGATGGAAACCGTCATCGCAAAGCGCGTCATCAGGTGTCTCAGCTCGTATTCTTCTTTCATCCAATCTTTGTTTATCATTGCATCTGTTGTGCAGAAGATTTCTTCAATCGATTCATTTATATGTGTGCGTATTAATTACCAATGAGCCACAGCTCAGGGTGTGATCCTAACCCATGATGCCTTTAGGGTTTGCCTATCTCTAAGTGTCCTCACATTCATATCAGAGAAATGCTGAAATATACACATAAAAAAAGTTTTGCATAACACTTGTTTACCAGGAGGCAGAGCGTATGTGGGATTGAGGGCGAGGTTATTACAAAAGAGATGGCGTTCTGACAAATCCTGCAGACTTTATTCATGTGTGAAGAAGACAGGAAGACGTTTGGCTTGATAAGCAAGGAATGATATGTGTTGTAATCTTGCCATCCTGTGACGTTTCAATAAGGAACATGGCCACCACGGGTGTCCAGCAGGGCTCATACTCGCCGTGGTAAACCACAGATCAAGTTGTCCACAGGTCATTTTTAGGCAGGCGATACCATTCTTCGACGGTGGCCTCCATGATTTCTTGGCAGGTTATGGGAGGGCGTGGACGCTGAACAATAGCACGCTTCAGCATATCCCAGACATGTTCGATACAGTTCATGTCCGGCGACATCGCAGGCCATTCCATTCGTGCAATTGCGGACTCCTGGAGGAAGTTTTGTACCACCGCCGCTTGATGTGGTAAGTATATGCAAAACTTTTTTTGATGTGTATATTAGTAGGTATACTTATAGACCACGAAATACAGTCGAAATTAGATATCTTGCATCGTGACCCCAATGTCGAAAAGCCCTCACATCGGACACTGAGTTTTTCTTGCTGTTGCAGGATCGAATCCTGGCGCAGCCAGCTGGCATTTGAGGGTGCGCAAATACGAGGGAGCCGTGTCACTAGATTTACTGTCACGTTCAAGATCCCCTTCGGGGCAAAATTCCGGCACCCCGGCGTCTCTAAAAGCCACAATAGTTAAAGGGGGCGTAAAACCAATAAAATTATTATTATTATTATTATTATTATTATTATTATTGATTCTTTAAGGGGCTTTGCGACATTGTAGTGATGTAGCCCCGTGTACTTGGGTGTGTGTAGAATTTGTTTGATAACCTGTGTCACTATGATGTCTGTACTATTATGTGTATTTGTAATTGAGGTAGGATTGGGAAGGAGGCAACCATGGACTTAAGTTAGGAATCACCCTGCATTTGCCTGGAGTAGAAGAGGGTAAACAACGGAAAACCAACTCCAGGATGAAAGTCTCAAATAAACAACTGTTTAATCGGCCGTAAACCCCATTTATCATTATTTTGATTATTAGTATTAGCCTAATATCATACTAATATATAAAAATGAGATGGTGTGTGTCTGTGTGTGTGTGTCTGTGTATTACTCAATAACGCAAGAACCGCTGGTCCGATTTACATGAAAATTTGCATGGATGTAGTTGATTTACCTGGTTAACATACAGGCTACTCTTGATGTCGATACTTTACAATATTTAAAGATGGCGACCATTTTAGTGACGTCACTACACTTTTTGATTTCAAAATTTCATATTTCCATTTCAAATAAAAAGAGAACGCATAGAAATAGCAAATTTTCATGGCATATACGAGGTTTAAAATTTAATTTTCTGTCCAAAGGTTCTTATCACTTTTCGTGTATCTCCGACAGTTAGCGAGTAGAACCAATATTTGTGCTATAAAACACGGTCAACGCCGAGCGGTGTAGTAAATATATGAAGCTTAATATTTGTCTGCTTGACTGTTATTTATACAAATCTACACCGTTTCACCGATCTGAATCAAAATTTGTATACATACCCTTTGAGACCCTGTGGTTAACGCTGTCCACTTTAAATTTCGGACAGACCACTCCATTCCCTGCATATAGGCCCATTGGCACAAATCTACACTGCTTCACCGATCTGAACCAAAATTTGTATATTTACCCTTTAGAACCCTGCGAGTATCACTGTCTACATGAAATTTCGGACAGATCACTCACATTCCCTGCATTTTGGCCCTTTGGCAAAAAGCTACACCGTTTCACCGATCTGAAACCAAATTTGTATACTTACCCTTTGGAACCCTGTGCGTAACACTGTACACTTTAAATTTCGGACAGACAACTCCATTCCCTGCATTTAGGCCCTTTGGCACAAATATACACCGTTTCACCGATCTGAATCAAAATGTGTATACTTACCCTTTGAAACCCTGCGAGAAATACTTTCTACATGAAATTTCGGGCAGACCTCTCCATTCCCTGCATTTAGGACCTTCAGCACATATCTACATCGATAGGAACCAAATTAATGTACTTAACCTTTGGAGCACAGTTATCATCATGAAATATTATGCCTCTGTATAAGTGTGATGGTGTTGGTGCAGTGCATTGTGGTTATCAGCTGCAATAGGCGTTGGTGCTTTCAAATTTACTTTCATTTATTCCGATCCTTATCCTTGAGCGCTATGTGGCGATAAATGACACTATTGCTACCTCAGGAGCATGGGACAGCCGAATATTTCCTAAGGGCTCTGAATATTTTCCTACGTTGCTATGCGAAAAAAGACGACACTATTGGTCTCTATTTTCTAGCAGCCAATGAGATATAGGCCCTAGGCTGTGTCTTATATTTCACTTACTCCTCTTTCTAATCGAATTTTTCAATTCGTTTGTAAAATACATGTTTCTGTGCTGTAGTTAGTAAATAGCCGTCTACCTATTCATTTTTGATGTGTAACATCTTTCCGCTCGGTTGCTGGATAGTTTTGTGGGAGTGATTTTGAAAATTGGGGACGGAAGTGAATCGGGCGGAAGTGGATTGAACGGAAATGGATCGGACGGAAGTGAAGACGCACTGCCAGAAAAATGGGACGGAAGTGAATCGGGCGGAAGTGGATCGGATGGAAGTGAAGACGCACTGCCAGCTGGATGTACAATTGAAAATGTGTGTATTGGAAACAAGGCAGTGTGTGCTCTGTAGCGCGAGAATGTTATGGCAATACAGTAGGCAGTGCATTTAGCAGGCACTGGTTTGACGAGCACAGTGACAAATGTTTCACCGACTTTCATTTGCCATTGAGCAGTTTATGAAGCTTCACGTTCAAGGTTGAATATCACATGGGGTAGGACAAAGACGACAAATGACATTTAAGTAAGCGGCATTATTGTCAAGCTGTGGGTGAGTAGTCAAATATTAAATGCATAACAGAATGTTGTTATATGAAAGGAATAAAAGCTATATTTTCATCATATGTGAGACTAGGTCATTTCATGATGGTAGGAAGCAGTGTTTTGAATGTTTACGACGAAATGTATGAGAGCCTTGAGAATAATGAATGCTATAATTACTGAGGAATGTGCTCACAGTATTTGAGAGTACTGTCGACATTGTGTGGCACTTTGTTATTATGAATTATTAATGTAAAAGGAAGGAAGGAAGCTTGTAGTTTTGCGTGTCCGTTAATCACACGATCATGGTCCACGGTACCTCCCTTTTACGTGGAATGCGAACCACAGGACGAGGCATTTGAATTCGAAACTCTCACATGTATTGACCGGAAATCAAACCCGGTCTACCTTGGTGAGAGACTAACAGCCTGACCGCTGCGCCACAAATGTGACAGTAGCATATCTCCAATTCAATCTCTACATTCATCATAGTACCAGTATGAAAATGGAGTGTAAATTTACATTTTAAGAATGTCCAAGCTTTGTGGTATACGAGTAGGATAACATGTCAGATGTTACACATCATATGCGACTACTGTAAGGCTCGTATCTTTTTTTATCATTATAATTACGGGAAAATGACCTGAATGTTACATCAATTATACTGTACTACTTATCAGCCCCACTACCACAACCACCACCATCACAAAAAAATTATATAGCCTATATTTTTTCCTGTTAGTCTAAATATTATTTGCCAGTTCTGTAGTAGTATTCATTATGATAAAAAAAAAATCCACCGGGCGAAGCCGGGCACTTCTACTAGTTTTTACAAAAAGGAAGAAATGCTCCTCAGCTGTCAACACAAGAGCATTGTGTTAGAGCAGTAGTTTACCTTGTTCTGTTTATATGTCTCCCACCTTTGGTATAAAGTTTAGAGATGGTTGGGGTTGGGGGAGGTTGGGGGGTGGGGGGAGGCTTGTAATTTTACGTAACCGTTAATATCACGGTCAAAAGCCACATAACGGCCATATTAAGTAAACTCTTAACCACCGCACGTGATATTTCAGTTATTAATGCAACATGCATTTACCAGAAATCGAACTCGGTCCACGTTGGTGGGCAGCGAGCAACTGACCAGTGCCCCATCACGCTTCCCCTACCCTAAAGGAGACCATATTCGCTGAGCTTAATAATCAGTATAGTTCATCTTCCTATGTTCACGTAAATGAATGTTTTACGTGATTCTTAGGGAGTCAGGTTCAAAGGGATTTCTTCAATTCAGAATTATATTAACATGCATTCCCCGTTCAAAAACAGATCTTACTCATACTGTATGGGTCGGAGACGTATTAAATGTCACACTACACAAATTATAATCCTAGTGAGTGTCACTTCTATGGCCTCATAAAATGGTAATTGAGATCGAATTCCACATGCTACTGTAAATTATGGCACGCACCATGCAATAAAACGACCAGTCCACGACCTCGTCGCTGTCCATGGAATCGTGTTTTCCAAATAGGTATGCACATAACTGACTATCGCATCAAACTGGATCTTAAGCTCAGATAAAAAAGAATTATTTATTATCTAACTCATTTAATAAATTGCAAGTAAGGAAGAGTTTTCACTGTAGTAACATGTTTCGAAGGACAGTACCTTGACTTCTATTTTCTGGATTGTGTACGACTTGTTAGATGGCGATCTATATTTATTTATTTTCTTACGTAATTATTTATGTAATTTGTTGGTTGGTTTCTGAGTTTAGGGGCTGCGACAACGCGGTCGTGTAGCCCCATGTACTTTGGGTGTGTGTAGAATCTGTCTGACAACCGGTGTTAATTGTGATGGCTTTAACTGTGTGTTATCTGTAATTCAGGTAAGGACTGCAGATGATCAATTTCAAGTAGTTCTTACTTTTGTTACCAAATGCTACGATCAACGACACCTAGCTGTGAGCTTGGCTACAAGATGCCAACGCAACTGGTACCTTGCCGCGAACGTTGGAACTAATATAGCGTTAATCAAATCTAACCTACAAATTTAGCTTCACACAACTGTAGTTAGTGGAAGGTTCTTTCACATGCCAAAAATATATGATATGGACCCGCCGGTTTTACTTCCCCTAGAAAGGAACTTTTAAATACGGGGTACGTACCACTTTTAGTGATCATGCCTGGGTTCAGAATCGCAAAACCAGATATTTAGAAATCCCCCTCTCAAGTTATTGTTGTTGTTGCTTATTTTAGGGGCCACGACGTCGTGTGTGTGTTTTTAATTGGTATGATAACCTGTGTTATTTTTATGGCTATACTAGTTGTGTATTTGTAAATTGGGGATAGGATATGGAAGGAGGTGGCCTTAAGTTACGAGACATCCCAGCATTCGCCTGGAGTAGAAGTGGGGGTTGGAAGCACTCTCGACTTCCCAGTTTTGCCTCACGAGGCTGAGTGTACCCCGTTCCTGTGGGAATTGAACCCAGACATCCGGGACGACAGCCAAGAACCCTAGCTGCTACACCACTTCTTTGTCAAGAGTTCTAGTACTATAATAATAATAATAATAATAATAATAATAATAATAATAATAATAATAATAATAATAATAATATCGTATGACCTCGGGTGCCGGGTGCAAGCTTTGTTAATTGACACCCAGAGCTTGCATGTCGAATTTCGTCGTTCCATTGAACGCTATGAAAGTCAAGGAGGTTAGATATCTAAGCTCCTTGTCACTATAGCGCTTTCTAGTAGACAATGGAGGAACTTTGTGTTGGCGGAAAATCCCGAGATTAATGTTGCCATTATGAACACGGCCTACTGAATTCAAATGGGTTCTTTAACATGCCAACAACGTATGACATCCATGTCATGATTTTTGTCGCCTTTCAAAAATCACTTATCACGGCCAGGGGCGAACCTGAAAGCTTGTTGTTGGTAGTCCGACACGTTAACCACTCACCCACCGTGGCAAGCTATCTAGTACTAATTATACTAAAGAACTTCTTCAACAGGCAGGCACAAAATAGGTTTATTGTTGATGTTTCATTTGACAGGCTTGGACATCGTGGTTATTCATCATCACCATTCACTTGGGTGAGTGTGGAATTTTGTCTGTTAACCTGTGTTATTATGATGGCTGTACTAATGTCAGAAATTATAGCACATAGAACAGAAGAAACAGAGTGAGCTAAGTAATCCATAATTCAGTTACAAAGGAGGATATGCCATTCCGTGCCCACTTCAAACGAAAAAGAACTTCTCTCCACATTTCTTCGATTGGTGTAATAAGTGGAATAGCTTACTAATGGTGTGTAGGAAACCAGTCCACCTAATTCCTTAAGCTATAATTCGTTTAAAAGTACGACATTGTTTAAGAGACTGTGCCTGATTTTATTTAATAGCTGAGAAGTTCCTGTATAATTTACATCCTTTCTCTTTTATCTTAAAAGGGATACAATCCAGGACTGAGTTAGAGCTCTATGCTAAACAGTGGCCAACGATGTTGTCTCCAACTAATATTCTTAAAATAAAAGTTGTTCCTGCCTGCACCGATCTGACACCGACAGTACTGGCTACGCTGGCTAAAGCGCAGCATTAGGCCATGGGGCCAAGCTGTCTGCCGACTCGGCAGACGCGTGGGTTCGAGCCCCACCGTCGGCCGTCCTTGAAATGGTTTCCCGTGGTTTCCCATTTTCAGCACCAGGCAAATGCTGGGACGGTACATTCTGACAGGCCACTGCCGCTTCCTTCCACATCCTTGCCCAATTTCTTTCATCTTACTCCATTCCATCTCTCATCCCGACCCGCAGGTCGCCCACGGGCGTTGACTAGAGAGACTTGCACTCGGCCTCTCAGGAGGCCACACAACAACAACAACAAAAACAACAAAAACGATCTGACAATAATGAGCACGTACTGATTCTGTAGCTAATTGGTAGTAATACTAAGTTACTAATAATAATAACATATTAAGGGCGGAAAATTGAAATGTACAGAAAAGTTTAAATATCTTGGTGACCTCCCAGGGGCACACAACTTGTGGGACGTGTGTTGGTGAGCACGGGACCCAAGCTGAGTCTGGTATTGCTTTCACTTACATGTGCCGGGCTCCTCTCTGTTATCTTCCCTCTTGACCTCCTTTGGTCAACTCTTGTTCCTTTCCGACCCCAACGGTATTAGGGTATCCGAGGCCTAGGGTGTCTTTCACTTTCCCACATTAATTGGTCCTTGTCTCATCTTTCTTGATTCCTCATTCTTCGAGGGGTCAGACCTCTTGTTTTCTTTTCATTTTACCTCCTTGCCTTCTGCTCAAGGCCCTTAAGGAGTCAGGGTGTGTGTAGCTCCACCACTGACCTGAGTCCAGTTTTTCTCCTTCTTCCATTGCCTTTCTAACCCTCGCCTCTTAACCTTTCCTATCTGCCTTTCCTGTCTCTCCTTTCTTCAAGACCCTTAATTATCATTCTTTGAGGTTTGAAGGCATTTCCTTTCCTCCTGTCCTTTGTTTCCTTTATTCGTATTTTTGTTTTCCATTTCCCCTTCTAGTTTGTAAGTATGTAGTTAGTTTTAGTTGCAAGTTTCCTTCCATTTACAATATCACTATCGCCCAAACCATTAGGGAGCGATAACCCAGATGTTAGGCCTCTTAAAACAACAATTATCATCATCATCATATCTTGGTGAGTGGGTAGAACCCAACGTCTGTGAGAAAGTATTCTACTTAGCGTTTGAATCAAATGGAAAAGGCGTATTAACTCACCAAGAACCTTTACAACAATAAGTCAATATCCCTGAACGCAAAACTCAGGCATTATTGCACTGTCATACGATCCGAGGCTCTGTATGCAGCGGGTTGCCTCAATATGATCAAGAAAGGCTGGTGGAAAAAATGGAGATCTAAGAAAGAAAGAAAGAAAGAAAGAAAGAAAGAAAGAAAGAAAGAAAGAAAGAAAGACCTTGATGAAAATATTCATGTCCAAAAGATCTCTGATGTTATGAGGAAACGGAGAATTGCATTTTATGGCCACTTGCTATGAATGAAACCCACACGATAGACGAACCGTATCTTTACCTATGTTAAAGACAAGAAGACCAAGCGAGCCTGGTTCGAAGAGGTAGAAAGTGGCCTACAGGAGATGGAGATTACCTGTGAAGATATTCAAGATCGCAATCCCCTTTGGAAGAAATTACACGACCACCAGGGTTTTCAAGAAAAACCAAAGTTAAGATGGACGGGAGAAATAAAAGAGCAACACCGGCAACGTATGAAGGAGCACTGGGCAATGATCTAAGTCCAGAGAAGACAGTTGAAATGACGTGGTCCTTAGTAGGCCGGTACGATTAAAGAAGAAGAACATAATAATGGAATTTGTCCTACGGAGACACCTGGTGCAGGTCATTCAAGATGACTGTCAGTGGCGTCCTGCGCGTCAGAATGAGTTGCATTACAATGTGTTTAAACATTTGTTGTAACAAGTTTCATTGCGTTTGGATGCTTAAATCGTGAGAAAAGTCTATTTAAAAGTTTCAACTTCGCTAGGCCACCATGTTCGTTTTGTAGTTAACAGGTTTTTGAAAGTCTCATAAGTGAACTTTTAGTAGTGCCTTTTATCGTCGTACAAAATGTCAGGGTGATGTCGGTAATAGTTTCGGAGATATAGAATGCCGGTGATATATTTCGCACAGCCGCCATGTTGGATTGGTGAGACGTAATACAATATGAACGGCACGGTCGGAGTTGGCCGTAATAGTACTATGACCTCACTGAGTTTCGTTGAAAACGCTCCAGCCATTTATAAGTTATTAGGAGGGGACACACACACACATAAACACACACATACGCACACACACATGGACAAAAAGTGTTAACATAAGCCTATTCTTCCATAAAATGAAAATAGGCTAAAAATCCCCACGGCCCGGTGGGGAATCAAACTCGGGACTCTCGGGGTCCAACCCTGTCATGCAACCCACTGTTTAGCTTTACTTCTTACTTCATTTTCCGTATTTATTTTACGAAGTCACAATTGCCCATTTTCCAAGCCAGGGTAATTAACCATGGAGTGTCAAAATCCCCAAGAATCGACCAGGAACCGAACCCTTTACTTTTAGGACTGCATTTTAGTGTTATCCACTCTGCCACAGAGCCAGGCAGCAAACTGGTGAAACATTACCAATGGCCACAATAATACAGCAGAGCCGGGCCTACGCGATGACAGCCACAGATACTTGCCACTACGCAACGAGGAGGACGAAATATTCTCGCATGCAGGCACACTTGTGGAGGTCCCGTTCGATTCCCGGCTCTACGAAGAAATGTAATTCCTGTCTGAGCGATGGAACGGTGTACACTCACCTTCGTGAACTCAAACTGAGAAGAGGTAGGTTCGATTCCTACCTCAGTCATTCTAGAAGTAGTTTTCTGTGGTTTCCAAATTCTACTTCAGGGAAATGCCTCAATTGGTTCTTAACTTAAGGCCACGGCCGCCTCCATCTCAATCCTAGCCTCAACCACACATATTAGACACTACTACATATATCACAATTTTTTTAATTTTTTTTTAGCATATGGCTTTTAGTGCCGGGAGTGTCCGAGGACATGTTCAGCTCGCCAGTTTTGTAGCTACTTCGAGACGGACACCCAATGGGTGAGCTACAAGTACCGTTGGGTAGGAAAGTTGGAATGGAAGGGTGAGGAGTTGGAAGGTAGCGGCTGTGGCCTATAGTTAGGAACCAACCCCGGCATTTGCCTGGAAGGAAGATGGGAAACCACAGAAGACCATCTTCAAGGTTGCCGGCGGGGGGATTCGAACCTCCTCGCCTCCCGGATGTGAGCGACTGCCAGCAGTCATGCCGTAACGACCTCGGCCTACTCACCCGGTTATATATCACAATATCACAGGTTATCAGTCTCATTTTGTCCCGGAGGGGATCATTAACGTGCCAGTAAAACTACTGACACAGCTCCCTCGCATAACGCAATATATTGTTACGTGCCACCCCCTAGTGGCATTTCCGTTAACTGGATTACGGTGGGTATAAAGCACAACACAAATTGTTCCTTTAAAGAAACGTATTAGCTTTATTGCGGGCCAGAAAGATACACCACACAAATAGCAAATACAAGCAATTAGTATCCCACTCTAGTTTCCTCTCGTAGGGAACACTTGCCTTTCACATGTCAAGAAGCCACAAAAGTTAATTCCTCCTAATGGGACCGGTGGCCACGATAGAACTACCTGCAACACTTCCTTCTATACGCAAGCTACCGTTATTTACGATAGCCGGTCACTCACCACTACACTCTGCTTCGCTTTCCGCTGGCTAGGGAAACAGCCCCCGGCGCTTTCGCAATTCACCACACTAACCTCTGCTGCACTGGAAAACACACTCGCTCAAGACACAGTTTCTCCGTAGGCTTCACACTCCTTCACCCACAACTGTCGCTCAAGGTAAAAGCTCGCACTGGCTCGAAAAACACTGTCCACCCCGCTTGCCAGGTCGCTCTTATATAGCAGGCTGGTGACTCAATAAATGCTTCTAGACCCGTCCAGGATTCACGGCTTCTCGAGATTTCCATCACTGGCTGGGTCACGAATATTCTAGTAGCCCTGTTGCGTAAGGCGCACGTAATACACTGAGGCAGTCACAGCCCGGGGCAGCTGTGACTCAACCGGCGAAGTGACGAAACAAACTCACAGCCGTAACAATATATACATTATGTCGGAAAATTAGAGGTAGAAAATCAATCCACGCATGGGCGTGGGTCTTGGGAGCAATAGGAGCAATTAAAATAATGTTAACTTTTGTGATAGCAATAGATTTTTTAAAAAATCAACTTTGAAAACAGTAAACCTGACCTCGTTCAACACCTCTCTGACAAGGGAAAGGGATCAGCGCAGAGTACTAGAATACTTCGCCTAATTGCACAATAACTTACGGTAGTGACAGCTCTTTTATCATTTTAAATGATCTTGTCGACTTCGTCATTACGCTGGGGTCTGGCGTTACGTTACGGTGACGGGACGAAATGTACCCAGATGCACTGCGGTGTGTGACGTCATGGTACTGCTTGGTGCATGTGCACCCCGACAATCTCTACTTCGTTATTATAAGACAAAAATCCCCGATTCTTGGATGTTACGGGTAATCTCGAGAACCACTGGATGGATTTTGATGCGGTTTTCACCATTCTGTAAACGATATCTCGAGGAAAGATTCTGTAGAAAATAATGTATGTATGATCAAAGGAAGCCAAGCAGTAACGATTTCAGTGAAAATGTCGAAAACAAACTTGGCGTCCGTGCGCTTCTTAAGCTTACGCTGGGCAAACCGTTAAAAATATCAATATACTATGAGCGTAAGAATTTGTCAGCATGAAAAGTTCTACAAAAAAGTCCGCGAGAGCATATCTCTATCTTCAATACATCGCCCACTATAAGTGCTTTTAGACTGGATGGAAGGGGCACGTCCCCGCGCACTCTGGTGAGCGTGACGGCATCCCACGAGCTGGACCTTGCTTTGCCCTGGGTTTGCACTTGCCGTTCACGAGTAATTTGAAAAAAGATAAGCAAGATAAGTATTATGCAGATCATTTTCTAACATGTTAAGAGTCTTTCTAGCATTTTTTCAGCTTTTGTAGCATTTAAAATGACACAAAGTCTAGTCTTTCAGACTGACTGTCACTTTTTAATGACGCAATTAATGAGAAATGACATAATTTGATAAGAAACGAGCAACTTGAAAACCGAATTAAATCAAATTACTTCATAATAAGGACAAAATAAATACAAGGCAAAGTAGAATTTATCGTGGCGACCGAATAAACAAAGAATAAAGAGCTTATTTATTTTTTAAATTGAAAAGGAGACGCAGAATCAACCAGGTTAATGTCGTGATTAATGCGCAATAAGATCTGTCATGCAAAGAAAAAAAACTCGGGGGAAAAAAGTTTTTCCGAATTCAAGTCCGAAGCAGATGAGGCACACTGAACGGTGCCTGTGCCCTGCTGAGCTCGAAACATACAAGAGTGTAGACGCCACACTCGATGCTGCTCATTGTACGACGTTGCCAAGTTTCCTAGTAATTACAAATGCTCACAGGGGCTTAACGGTTGGTTGGCGCCCACAGGTATCTTAACTCATATTGCTCCCCAGATCCACCCCCATGCGTGGTTTGATTTTGTACCGCTTATTTTCTGACACCCTGTATACAGGGGTGTTTCAGTGAGTGCGTGCCAAACGGATACCAGCAATCCGGGCCACCACACTGAGCACATCGACATAGGGAACGTATGGTCTCTGAGGCCATGCAAAGGTGCTATGGACGTAAACATCTGCCACATGACTGGGGTGTCCTGAGTAGATATTTATGTGTGTTTCGTATTGATGGTAAATGTGTACAGGCCGGTCATTTGTTTTAGACGATTGCCCTTGAACTTTAAGCTTGCAGATGAGCCTGTACACAGTCTCTCTATCGTTCTCTCGCTTCATATTTGTCACCACCAGTCTGTTGTAACGGAGTTACAGACTTGAGAACGTGCCGACACCACCGTGCAGACAGTACAATCCACGTCAAAGTACATGCCACTATATTTTCCAATGACTGTACTTCAGCAGCAGTGAGAGATAGCTTTGCCCATCATCGAAACGCATGGTGCAGCTGACAACAAAACAGGTACTTTAGTAACTTGCCTCCAGGCTTCCATTAGTATTTTTCACTCGTCTAAAACAAACGTCAGGTCTGTACACTAGGATACTACACAGCTAGCCAGTCAACAGATGGGCATAAACATGCAGACGACCAATGATGTGTTTGTCTTCCTCTATCGTCTGGAAGATAGCGTGGTCATACAGAATCTCGTACGTCGTTGCCATGCTTTTATCTGGGTTGGTGATCGTCATGTCAAACAAACGTTTATGAGTGTGTTCACACCGATTCAGTAACTCTCGTCTTTTCATGACATAGTTGCCGATAGCAGTGGCTACGGTCGCTAAAGCGCAGCGTTAGGTCATGAAGCCTAGCACTCTGCTGACTAGGTAGACGCGTGGGTTCGAGCCCCATCGTTGGCCGTCCTTGAAATGGTTTTCCGTGGTTTCCCATTTTCAACACCAGGCGAATGCTGGGACTGTACCTTCTGACAGGCCACGGCCTCTTCCTTCCACATCCTTGCCCAGTTTCATTCATCTTCATCCATTCCATCTCTCATCCCGACGCCCACGGGCGTCGACTAGAAAGACCTGCGCTTGGCCTCCCAGGAGGCCACACGAAGAAAAAAATGGCATAGTTGTCAGTTACAGTGCTACCTGTGTAATAATGTACACATTTACTGTATATAACAAAAACAACGGTCGCGAATTCAAACCCGGCTGAAGTCGTCGGATTTCATAAAATCCCTCAGTATGCCTTCATTCGGAGGGGAAGTAAAGCCGGCGGACCCATGTCATAGATTTATGTCATGGTAGAGAACCTTCCACTAATTTCACTTGTTTGGAGCTCTTTGGTTCCAAAGTTCGACACCAGGAGCCCATTAACGATTACGGTGGCATCTAGTAACAAAGTTCAGAACTAGTTGGTCGTTGACGGTGGCGTTTGGTAGCAAAATTTGGAACTACTTGAAAATCGAATGTCTACAGTCCTTACTTGAATTAAAACAGATTTACACACTAATACAGTCATCACAATTAACACCGGGTATCAGACAGATTCTACACATACCCAAAGTACACGGGGTTAAATGACTGCGTTGTCGCAGCCCCTAAACTGAGGAACCAACCAACAAAATCAACAAGCAAACAATAACCGTGCAGGACACCCATGTTTACATATTTACAGTCAACAATCATAAATAACTACTCAGGACACCCCAGTCGTGTTACACATGTTTACGTCCATAGCACCTTTGTGTGACCTTGAAGTCCACATGCTCCCTCAGTGAGCCAGCCCGGATTGCCGGTATTTAGCACGCTCTGTATAGAATACGTCCAAATTAACCATTTTCAAAAATGGTAAATAGATATATCCGTATTGATTGATAGAATTGACACATTGAAAATCCACCTGAGTAATACTTGGAGAAGTTGTTTAATGAAATATTCAACGATGTACAAGTTTCCAAATATCAATGATTCCACCCTCGGTTGGTTGGTTGGTTCCTTAGTTTAGGGCCTGCGACAACGCAGTCATGTAGCCCCGTGTACTTTGGGTGTGTGTAGGATCTGTCTGATAACCGATGTTAATTGTGATGGCTGTATTAGTGTGTGTTATCTGTTTTTAATTCATGTAAGGACTGCAGGCATTACATTTCAAGTAGTTACTACTTTTGCTGCCA
The DNA here is from genome assembly GCA_946902985.2 of Meconema thalassinum. Lineage (NCBI taxonomy): Eukaryota > Metazoa > Arthropoda > Insecta > Orthoptera > Tettigoniidae > Meconema > Meconema thalassinum. The sequence goes on from OX336393.1 coordinate 375,367,635, forward strand.
AACTCCACTGTCAACGTCTACTAGTTCAGAACTTGGCTACCAGGCGCCACCGCAGTCGGCTCCTGGCGACGAACGTAGGAACATTAAGAGCGTTGTTTAACCTATAAGTTAATTTAGCTTCACACAGGTGTAATTAGTGGAAGGTTCTGTAACATGCCATAAATCTATGGCATGGGACAGCCGGCTTTACTTCCCCTCCCAAGGAAGGCATACTGAAGGATTTTTAACGCTCTTAAAAAATCCGATGACTTCGGCCGGGTTTGAACCCGCGATCTTGGGCATAGATCTACGCCACCGAAGCCACCAAATTCCATCCTCAGCGTAAAAAATATTACACCTTATACAATAGTTAAACATTGTTAAAAATGAATATCCTTACAAATAGTGTTATAATAATAATATCGTATGGGCTCGGTGCCGGGTGCAAGCTTTGTAATTTGACACCCAGAGGGTAGCTTGCATGTCGAATTTCGTTGTTCCATGAATCACTAAGAATGTCAAGGAGGTTAGATATCTAAGCTCCTTGAACACTATAGCGCTTTCTAGTAGAGAATTGAGGAATTTTGTGTTGGCGGAAACTCCCGAGATTAATTTTGCCATTATGAACATGGCCTACTGAATTGAAATGGGTTCTTTGACATGCCAAAATCGTATGACATGCGTGTGTATTTTTGCCGCCTTTCAAATATCACTTACTACGGCCAGGAGCGAACCTGCTATCTTGGGGTTAGTAGACCGACACGCTATCCACTCGCCCACCGTGGCAAGCTACAAATAGTGTTAATTTAAATTAATGAAAAACTTGTAAATATATGAATTGATGTGCAATTAGACAAACTACTTGAAAATGCTATGTTGGATTCTATTAGTATTACGAAAAATATACTGTATTAATAGGAGACTTCTTTTTTCGAATGTAGATATGTGAGAAGGCAAGTAAACCGTCGTTAAAATTGGAAGAATTTACGCTTTTTTTTTAATCGAAAATTCTTCTAATTTTAACGACGGTTTACTTCCCTTCTCACATATCTATAGCCTATTCCGATTCATCACGGTACTGTAAAATGGGTTGCCTACCCACCCGCAATCGGCTTGAAATCTGCTCGCAGCGCGCCAGCGACGCGACGGGGCTGAGTTCGATGTCCCTGATTGCCGCCTTCTTATGCAGCATTGCAAAGTATTTTTCTCTTTCAAAATATATTTACGCAGGCTTCACGATAATTTTGAACGATTTCTGTTTCAGAACTTGTTATTTTACGCTCCTGTTAATGGCTTTTGCAGATCATTTCTATGGAAAAAAAAATACTGTACAACATAATTTATTACAACCCAATGTATTTTTGTGTTGTATTTTATTTTCAACACAATTTATTGCTTTTTAACCAACACCACAAAACGAGATACAATTTGGAAATTATTTATTACATGATTGTAATCAGTTTTCGATGCGACTATAGTACATTATGCAACGAGCCTATAATGGCTCGTATGAAAATTATAAAACTCGCTAAAGCTCGTTTTATAAACATACTCGTGTCTTAATTAGCATTATAGGCGAGTTGCATACGACTGTTTATGTTCGACGATAATTATAACTTTATTATATGTTTTAACATAAATATTCATAAATACCTGTTCAGTAACTAGAATTTTGTGATCGGGTGGTGCGCTAGGTAGCATATCTCCGTGTTCCAGGCTCTCTGGCCGACCGACGCATGCGCTCTGTGTGCTTCAATGCCATATGTGTAGATCATGAACCATTCAGTAAAGCTGTCACCGTAGTCGTTTTAAATCAACGCGCTGTGAAGAAATGGGATTTGGGTATATTAAGGTACAGTGCTATTTCTTGTCTCATATTCACCAGTTTATTTACGCGAACATATGGACGGTGCACATTCGTTAATTTATATAGACATGTTGGATTTTGAGCGCATTCGCGAAGGTATCCTTATCTAATTGGTCAAACAACTATTTCTTGAGCTGCGATTGGTGGGAGAAACTGTTTCATAATGAAAAATAGTGTTATAATGACCATCATTATGATACAGTTTTCAGACACATAATAGTCAGGGTCGAACATAAAAAAATGTTAATTTATTACAGACGTCACATCTACTGCAAATGGACATTTACATTTAATTAACACCAGTTATCAGACAGATTCTACACAGACCCAAAGTACACTAGGCTACATGACCGCGTTGTCGCAGCCCCTAAACTTAAGAACCAACCAACCAAGGTGTTCGAAGTGGCGTCCATCATTTTCCAAGCAGAGAGCCACTCGTCGCATGAAGTTCTCTCTTGAGTTCGACAACATCTGAGGAGTAATTTCCGCAAAGGCTACGATAATGACGAGCTCCATATCTTCAAGTGTTTGTGGTAATCTTAAAGATACTCTCGACCTGACGTAGCCCCGTCGCTAGCGCGCTGCGAGCAGATTTCAAGCTGATTGCGGGGAGACCTATGTAGGCAACTCATTTTACAGTTCCGTATTGAATCGGAACAGGCTGTACATTCGAAAAAGGAAGTCTACTATTAATATATTTTTCGTAATACGAGGGCAGATCAAAAAATAAGTTGCACTTCCCAGTTATAGCCATTTATTACACCAACTATACCAGGGGCGTATATAAGGGGGGTGCTGAGGGGGCTCCAGCCCCCCCCCCCCCCGAAAAAAAGCCAACTTGGGTACAAAATACAATGTATTTCACAGTACTTTTAAGAAATGCTTATCAATTTGTAAAATTTGCTGAATAAATTAACGAGTAATCCATTTAGATACTTGCCATTCATACTCCACAGGCTATAATAGAACATTCATTAAGTACTCACAATTTTCCAGGATAGTCAGCCCCCCCACCCAAAAAAAATGTATATACGCCCCTGACCTATACAACAGCAACATGCCTATAATGACATACAATGTAACGTCACTTTTCCACATAGTTTCCAAGAGACTCCAAACATTTCTGCGAACGCACAACCAACTTATCGAAGCCGGATGCATAGAAAGTTCCTCCAGCGTTCTGCAACCACACGGAGACAGCGGCCTTCACCTCCTCATCGGTCTGGGAATGTCGACCACCGTTCTGTCTAATGATCGCATTCACATTGTTGACATTTGCACGGGTCCTGGACGTTGCGGGCCTGCCCTCGCGATATTCGTCCGTGATATCCGTGCGTCCGGCTTCGAATTGCTGACACCACTTTACGATCCCTTGCCAGGAAATGGCCCGCTCCCCATACACAGTACTAATTTCACGATGAATGTTCGTGCAATTCTTCCATTTGGCCCATAGGAATCGGATTGTCGCACGCACCTCATATTTGGAGTGAACGTCCAGTTGACGCACCATTGCCTTAGGCCGTTATTCACACCATACAAGACGAGACACCACAGTGACCTGCCTAACAGATGTGTGGGCAGTGTCTGTCCCTTTCTCCGCTGTGCCCACGATTGCGACACACAGCGCGCTACAGCAGCGCGTTAGTGCAACTAACTTTTTGATCCACCTTCGTACTAATAGAATTCAACATAGTATTTTAAAGTAGTTTGTCTAATTGCTCATCAGTTCATATATTTACAAGTTTTCATTAATTTAAATGAACACTATTCGTAAGAATATTCATTTTTTTGACAATGTTAGGCGTAATATATTTCACGCTGAGGATGGAATCATTGATATTCCGAAACATATACGTCGTTTAACATGTCATTAAACAACTTCTCTTAGTATTGATCAGGCGGATTTCCAATTATCAACGCTCTCTATACACATTCAAGTACATGGGGCTAAGTGACCACGATGTCACAAAGCACCTAAATGAATTAACAATAACAAGGTGTGGCAATGTATGTAACCTTGAGATTCCTCGAATGCGGTTCAGTAAGAGCCGGACCTCATCATGTGCTAGGGCGGGTCAGTCTTTCTGACATGTAAACGTTCCATTTCTTCGCAGGGCAACAAGGACTTTCTCTCCGCGGGCAAATTCCAACCTTGCGAGGTCATCTTAAGTGGTCCCTAGAACAATGCAGGCTAATGATGACTGCCTTCCGCTACATGGGCAGAGATTTATGTCATACATGCGAGCTCTGGTTTGTTTTAAGAAAGTAACCGGAGAAATGCAATGACGCCACAGCTTGTAAGTTACTACTCCATTATGTTGATATAGCGAACCTGATACCTCGTTCACGTTGTTTATGATGTATTTATTATGTTGATCTACCGCAGGGGTGGCCAACCCGTGGTACGTGGATGATTTCTAAGTAACACCCACGAAGAAGTTACAATATACAGTTTTAGTGGCTTATTAAAACAGGCTCAATTGGGTGATTCCCTTAAGGTGGCGCTAACTGAATATTTTAACAAACCACGTCAATTTCGTAATAGGGTAAACTGTACAGTCATTGGCACTCTGACAATTATTGCAACTGCTTGCATTTATTTGAATATAATAGAATTTTTACAACAATAACATTACCACAGAGTGTTTTATCTTTCCATTCTATTACTCCTTTGCCTCTATACGTCATCTTGCTGCCACCAGGTGAACAGTTTTGAAGTGAATGTTGGAACAAGTTGGTGTTGGTCATCACTGCTGGTATTTTGTTGACATCTTACAGTTTTGTTCAGGTTACTAGTTCCAAACGTCTATGTTTGGAGCTCAGTATACAAACTGTATTTAAAGGGTAAGTGTGAAAAGATGTTGAATATGCCTTAATGTATTTGTTCTGTGTTTACGAAGCTCTCTAACCTATAATTATTCTGTGTAACGGGGGTGCCAATTACTGTATTAACATAACGATAAAATGCAGTACAGTACTTGGCACACTGTGGCAATAACTGTGATTTTGGTTTTCACGGTCTTGTTCCATGTCTAAGGTCTTGAGCAATGCATTTCAAGTGGGAAAGAATATTGTTTAGAAATGTTTGTATTAAAAAACAGGAGGCACACAAAGAAAAGAAAGGTGCCAAGAACTGTACCTGACCAAGGTGCCAACAACAAAATTTAGGTGCCAAGAACTGTCTGTTTGCTCACTTAATATTTCATAACCGATTTATAGTATGTTAAGGCTCTGTATTTAGTTTCTTAATATTTATAATCAATAATCATAATGTACAGAACATGAGACAAAAAAATGAGACAAACAACGGCAGATTTTCTGTTCAAAAGTATTCATTTAATTGCTTAGTGTCCTTAAAGTGCCAATTTATTTAATCGTATGGTGAATTATATACAAAATTTACATTATACAACATTATCCACATTCTGCAACCAAGTTATGACATTTGGAGTGACATGAAAAAGTTCATCAGGGCTTCCAGGGAACGAGAACAGAGGGCAGCGTCGGAGCAGATGATCCATTGTCTGCTCCTCTTGATCACAGTCGCACATTGCTGAATTGATCCAGACCCATCTGTGTTGAAAGAATTTACAGCAGCCATGGCCGGTTCTGAATCTGTTAAGACGGCACCACAGTTTCCTTGGGAGGTCAGAACCTTTCAGTTCCTTTGTAGGATCAAGAGAATGGGCACTTGTCCCCGCTGTTTTTGTTGACCACTCGTTTCTCCAACTTTGGTTTAAATTAAACCCATTCACATACAGTATTTCTGCAGTAACACATGTTGGCCTCCTAGACCGTAGTCGCTGTTGTGAGGGATGGCAAAATTCATGGTATAGTGGTAAGTAGGTGAAGCCCTGATCTTCTTAGCCTCTCTCAACAATGCTTGTTTCCTTCTTAGACGTGGTGGAGGAATGTGGCTCAGCACAGGCAGCCAATGGCAAGGCGTTGACTTAATAGTACCAGTGATGCATCGCATTGTATCATTTAATCTTGAGTCTACTTTATGCACATGTGCCAATAACTGTACAGTTTACCCTGTGCCTATACCAGACAAAATTATGAATCAATTGTTATGAAAGTTTTTCATCAAACTGTCTTAATAAACGTTTATGAGTTTTGTTCACACTGATTCAGTAACTGGCCTTTTAACTGTTACCAACATTACAATTAATGAATTTTTAAAATCATAATATTAAGTAATTAAGGCAACAAGGCCGAGATGGTTCGAGGAATGCGAGAAAGATCTCAGGCAAATTGGTATTCTAGACCGATAAATTGGTGACAGGAACACATTTAGAAGATTGGTGAACAACTACCAAGGTTTTAAAATGGTACCAACTTCCGGAAGACGGAGAGGACCTTTGTCCGAAGAACATAAACAGGCACTCGTCGCTGGGGTCAGAAGATACTGGCAGGAAGTCAAAACCGGAACAAGAACAAGACCTAGACACTAAAGTGAAGTTGGTTGTTACCACGCAGTCCATAGAGGCTCAACTCTATGTATAAAGAAAAGTATTAAGCAATGGGTACATTTATTACCTAACTATCAAAGTTGGATATTTTAAACTAAATACATTCAAAAGAGAGTCCATGGCAGCTATCCAACCTAGAAACATAGTTCTAGTTCTTCAAACTTACTATCTGAAAAATTTTCTTTGAAAAGTCTTTAAACTCCTTAGTTTTTTGAAGCAAAGCATTTTTCTCTGAAGTTATATTAATAATGGAGCTGTTATTCTAGGTCAGATTATTGTACATACGCACATAAAGACACTAAGAATATTTCAAGTAGAAGGGTGGAGTAATCTCCGAGATAAAGTATCTAACCTGGATAAAAATGGAAGTAGTGGGAAATGGCTGTGAAAGAAATGCCTGCAAAAGTAATTGGATGATGTTTGCAAAATTAACAAATTTCAAAAGCCCATATCTGGGAAATAAATTAACATTTTTCTTCCAAATAAACTTCCTGTGATACTTCAATATTTTGACAACACAAAATATCATCATCGTCAAGAAGAAATGATCGGGGAAAATTCACCACAACCTAAGTTAGCGCCACCTTAAGTCTTAGTTAAGGCTCGCAAAATAATTACATAACAGAAATATCTTCCCCCATTTCAGTACTCTACTCAGAGAGATATTGTTGCAAATTCGGGTCGACATTCAGTATAATTGAGTCATCCAGTTGCAAGACTCGTTCAATCCACTTGTGAATAAGGATCATGTCGTAAAATTACGTATTTAATTATTTTATTTTATTTCATTTTATTTGTTTTATTTTGTTTTGTTTAATTTCATTTTGTTTTGTATATTTTGATTTTGTCTTGTTTATTTCGGTTTGTTTTATTTTATTTCGTTTTATTTTGTTTTGAAATTATTTCTTGAATCTTTTTGTTTTGTTTTATAATTTTATTTTTATTTTTAAAATTTTATTTTATTTTGTTTTATTTTGTTTTGTTTATTTTGTTTTATTTTGTTTTGTTTTATTTTGATTTTCGAGAAAATAAACACAAAACCAAAACCAAAAACACGAAGCAGAAAAGCAAAATTAAAAACAAATGCAAAAGCAGAAAACAAAAAACAAGAACCACAAAGAAAAAAGGAAAAGCAGAAAACAAACACAAAACCAAGAAAGAAAAGCAAAAATGAAAATTCAAAAGCAAAAGCACAAAGCAAACACAAGACAAAAAACAAAACAAACAAAAAAACAAAACAAAATGTAGGAAACAACAGACACAAAAGATACGTGAGGCAAAGTCCAGAGAAACGTTTCTTATGAAAATGATTCTTATTCACAAGTGGATTAAATGAGTTTTGCATTTGGATGACTCATATATATACTCTTTGATCAGCATCTCAAGAATCTGTTGGTTCATGCTACTTCTTCCGTGAATCCCAACATTGAAGAACTTGTGAAGAGGAAGCATATCTAAAGGCCTTAGCCTACTAAGAACTAAGCTACAGTAGTTGCATATGATACAAATCTAAGAAGACGCTGGTGAAATAAGTTTCATTCAGTAACCAATGCTTGTTTCCTAACAAACAAGTTGTTATATGATAGTCCCCGCCGTTGCGTAGTAGTTAGCACTCTTGGCTCTCACCGCTGAGGCCCGGGTTATATTCCCGGCTCTGCCAAGAAATATAATTCTGATATGAGACCTGGAACGGAATACACTCAGCCTCGTGTGGCAAACATGCGAAGAGGTAGGTTTGATTCCCATCTCAGCCATCCTGGAAGTGGTTTTCCGTGGTATTCCACTTCTACTCCAGGCAAATGACGGGATAGTTCCTAAATTAAGGTCATGACTGCTTCCTACCCAACTCGTTCCTAGTACAAACATCGCAGCGACAGAGGTAATCATACACATTATAAACACACCAAAGTACACGGGGCTACATGACCACGATGTCACAAAGACCCTAAAGAATCAACAACAATAGCCTAAGGACAGGTTTACTACTTAGGGAATCTTACACTTACAATTGCCTCAATATTTCTTTACATAACGTTTCGGCTGCCACTCCCCGCCCATGTTTCTTGATTCAGGAAATGTAAATGAGGTTAAGCAGTCAATGGGAGCTGTAGAAATAATTTGTTTCCAGACTGGTTTCAATTCTCGTTTTATTCTGAGCTGAAATAAATGTCTTCCCCCAGTAATATAACGACCTCACGATCTTCTAAGCTAATTAATTGATCAATATTGTGATTCTAATAGACTCTAATAGTCCTGACATAAATCGCCTCAACCAGAGGTCTTGAATCTTTTTTGTTCACATACTAATTTCAAACTTTAACTTTTACACTTACTTTAAATGTCTTCTTCCAGTCGTCATCACCGATTTCGTTCAAATTTATGGCACAGGGTCATTATCTGTGTGTGCACTGGTAAACACGGCAAGCTAAGCCGGCGTTGACTGGCGCTGATTGCGGGTGCGCGTACATGGTTCAGTCGGCGGTGGCGCGCACTTTTACAAGTTTACCAAACATGTTCAATACTTATTTACGGAGCCTGTTTTCTTGATTCGTTTAGCGAGCCTCCTAATTGTACTGGCATTAAACACAGATCATCCAGGAAACATGATTCGAAATGTTCGTCTTGTTTCAGAACAAGACTTTCTGCTATTCATAGGCTATACGAATTACGGATATACACATTCGCGCAATGAGAATTGGTGTCTACGCATGACCAAAAATCACACTAACACTAACGTCTAAGCATTGCAGATACACGTCCATATGAATCACAAAACACGTGTGAACTAACAATATGAATAAGCGGAGCGGGGTATTGCGAGGTCCACTCGCTCCGCACCTGGACAGCCAAATGACGCCATAGTTTGCCGCGATTACCGGGGCGCTATAACATTTCAGCCATTCAATTATTTGGGGGTGGTGGTAGTTAAAACCATAAGGAAACATACTCTATTTTCATATTCTATATTAACCATCATTTACAATAAGCATCCTCTCCGACATAATCAACACCTAACTATGGTATTTCAAACCAGCATCTCATCCAATAACCTTCACACATATCATCTCTTCTTCTATATTTCTTTAAAACCCAGCCTTCTTCCATATATTATCATCAACACAATCAATATTCTTTTAAGCAACAAGCATCCCATAACCAACATATTATTCAATATTCATCCTTTCCACATCGCATCACCCAATCCTTTCTAAAACATTACCCCTTCCAATCTTAACAAAAAGAATTCAAAAAATTCCTCTCGGCACGCCGGAAGGCGGAGATAGATTTCACCGGGCAAACTAGGGGATAGGCTATAATAGGCAAATTATGCAGGTTTTCGCAGAAGGATCAGACCTCATTTATTGCGAGAAAGTATTTTAGAATGTAATTGGAGCTCAATTAACTATTCTTTCGTATTACTATGCATATTTTTAACATTTTATTGTCTTATGTCTTGTGGTCACACCGTCCTTATGCAAAGTTTGGAACTGATGTGTAACTATGTAACAGTCTGTTACTTCTTCACGTCAAATTTTATCTCCCGCAGAGATGTTGGTTGGTTCCTCAGTTTAGGGCTGCGACAACGCGGTCATGTAACCCCGTGTACTTTGGGTGTGTGTAGAATCTCTCTGATAAACGGTGTTAATTGTGATGGCTGTATTAGTCTGTAATTCAGGTAAGGACTATAGACGGTAAGTTTCAAGTAGTAGTTCCTAATGTTGGTACCAAATATACCATCAACGACATCTAACTTGGCTATTAGATGCCACCGCAACCAGCAACTTGCAACGAACGTTGGACTTACCCTCTGAAGGAAAGCATACTGAGGGATTTTCAGCGCTCTTTGAAAATAAGACGACTTCGGCCGGTTTTGAACCGCGACCTTGGGCATAGAAGTTCAGCATCCTACCGGCTAGGCTACGTCACCGAAGCCGCTTCCCACATAATCAGATGGAAAACTGAATGTGATCTCGTTGTCATGGCAACCTCTGATAGCTCATCCCTCATCAATTTAGAAGCGTTGTCATGGTAACCTCTGATCGCTCTTGGCATTTTCTTCTAATACCGAAATCATTTTCTCATCCCTTAGCGTAATGGTGGATTGTATCAACAATTCTTTCAGACAAAGGTTTTAGGTAATTATTAGGGGAATATTATCCATTTTGTACGGTTTTGATATTGTGCCTATTAAAAGAGATATGATTAATTTTACCCGAAAAACCCACTTTTTTCACCCTATTTGTCAATGGTTGGTACTATCAAAAAACTTTTTAAACATAAATTTTTGGCACTTATCCGACACATAATATGATTTTTGAAGGGATTCGATATTTCACATATTAAGAGAGTTATTGTGATATTTCACTTTTTCAAAAAAACATTTTCACCCCCTTCGACCGATTTTGCCCATTAAGGGACACTAGGTCTGAGTTTTTCAACTTCCACATTTATTATCAGAATGAGTTGAAATTTAAACTGCATACATAGAATAGTAACACTAAGTCACATACCAAATTTGAAAACAATTGGATTAAATGTAATTGATTTTTACTAATTATATTATTAAAATATACCGTGTGGTCAAAATGCTCCATGCGCATTAGCAATTGTGTAAAACGCTTGATATTTTTATTACATATACATAAAACTATTCTAAATATTATAACATTGAGACATTTCAGGAAAGTGACACGTGTATGCTGTTAGATTAATTTTTTCTTTATGTGCCATCATGTCTTATGAATTTTGATAATTTTTCATAGTTTTTTAATTTTTTGGTCTGTAATTTACAAAAAGGCTGGAGATATTGCAATGTTATCTTGCAACACATGTGTTTCTGAATATCCAGTGATTTGTTTAGTAAAATTGGTGAATACCTCATGCACATGGAGCATTTTGATTACCTAAAAACGTTGTTTGGAGATAAAAGCATTTTTATAAAATCGCATATTGTATTAACCAGTTTGGCTCACCCAATGAAACTTTTGTGGGAAAAAAGTGAAAAATACAATGTTTTGTTGTAGAGATGAAGAGCATGGAGACCTTTCGTTTGAGTTAACCTACGACTTTCTAGGATTTCTAATCTTAAAAGTATAGCCTACTTTCTATAATTTGCCTTCCATCTTCTTTTTAGGCAGTGGAGATTTAAAAATGTCGCTGATCGTTTAAAAATGGCGGTGCATGAAAATTGTTTTACTGAATTGATCCACAGGGGTCCATAAGATATATATATATATATGGAAAAAACAAAAAACAGTTATTTTGCCATTTTTTCCTAAAAACTCAGCCCTAGTGTCCCTTAACGAACTCGACCGAGATTTTATAGGGATACATATTATGTAAAAAAATCAAAGTGATTGGTGAAATATTACGGCAGTTATCTTTTGACTTTATTAAGAAGCTATGAAAAATTACCCTACATGATCAAAGAAGTTTTCTTTGATGTGCAATCTAGAATATATAATAAGAAGTCATGCAGCTTAATTAGCCACATTTTCATGGGCTTATAATATTTATTTATGGTTTACAACCGAAGGTATACCACCGCAGACACGCGGAAGGAAAGAACTTAGTCGCTAAATGACTCGGAAGTGAGAGAACTGAGCACACCTACTTCCATGAAGGAATGACTCTAATCCGTGCTCGCATGGCGAGCAGACGTCATTTGTGAAGGTCCAAGGTGACCCAATATTAGCATCGTCGTTATCAATATTTGAGAAGTGAACACGACCAAAGTATTTATTTTAGCACAAAGTGTGCTTGTGCCACGAAACAGTCCGTCGAATAACTTGAATTTTGTGGTATTTCCACTAAGTGAAGTGATCGACCACATGGTTGCAGCATAGCTTAATGGCTGACCAGTGTGACAAGCGATTTATGTACCAGCAATACACGAGTGAAAATCTAGTCGAAATATTCATTAGTTTATGTGAAATATTTTTGAGCCGTGCAAAGGCCGAATTTAAAACGACTAAGATTACGCTGATGCACTTAGATAAAATATCTACCACATGTGAAGTGTTAACTTCAGTGAAAAGACACGTGCTTTGTGTCAAATCTAGCTTCTGTGATTTAAGCAGACAAGGCCATTTTTAGCCTACTTTCGATTTTTGCAAAAAATGAAAGTAGACTTATGAGATCAACACAGGGCGAAAAAAGTGTGTCTGTCTGTGTGTGTGTATGTGTGTGTGTGAGTCTGTGTGTGTGTATGTGTGTGTGTGAGTCTGTGTGTGTGTGTGTGAGTGTGTGTACTCTGAATGTCTGTCCCCCCCTATCAATTCGAACACGGTGAATGCGAATTGAACGAAATTTGGTACAAAGGTAGCACTAGCAAAGTACACCTCAGTGTCATGTTTTATATCGCCGCCATCTTTACTAAAACTGAATGGCGGCCACTCAAACGTTCAAAACGTAAAATCAAATAACGACTAACCAAATCATCCAATCTCTACCAAAATTGGTAACAACATACCTTCGTATAGGATGCGTCTTGTGACCAAACTACAAGGTCGTCTGCCATACCATTTCAGGATGGCGGCCGTGCGAATTATGCAAACTTTATAATCCATATCATGGGACCCACCAGTTCCGATTATCGAGCCGAGAATCGTTTTAACTGTTCTAAAGGAAGAGGCACGTACGAAATTAAAAGTTTATTTTGTAATACTATAGTGCAGACGTGATTTTAAAAAGCTCAGCTGATTCATTAATAAGACAAGATGGCAGCGGATATCTTGTGCCTGACTTATATTTCACTAACTTGAGTATTCCATGCAATATAGCGTACTGAAACAAAATAAATAAACTTTGTATGAAATGCTTTATATATAAATAATATACTTCAGTGATGAAATCGTTTAGTATAAATCAATATTTGCTAACAAGTTCTATCTAAGTCATTTTATATGGATCAATGTTCGTTGGCACAAATGGCTCAGTGGTAAAGCGTTAGTCTGTCATTCATATGCCTATGGTTCAAACCCCATCAGAGATATGTTTTTTGCTTGACATTTTACATATTTGTTGCTTTGTAATGACTCAGACGTTTTAAAATTAAGCGTTATATTGTGCATATTACGGTGCAAAACATATACTTAATTAAAACATAATTCGCCAGCAGATTTAATCGAGACATCTAGCTGACAAAAAGGTAACAGATTTTATTGAAAAGTTTCTTCTTCTGGCCGCTAGAATGCACTCGCTCTGTTAGGATTATATTGTTCGATATTTCACAACTAGATATCACGACTAGTTTTTATATTTATTGTTTCTTGAGTACTGAGACGTTATAAAATAAAGCTTTATATGGTGCTTTTTGCAATGGAAATTATATATTAAAATTTAAAAAACAACATTCTCCACTGGAGTGACATCTTCCAGCCTTCAGTTGTACTATGCAGAAACTATAGATTCGAGCAGCGCTCTATACCGGCCAGTTAGTGAACCCAGTCTTAACGACTGCTAGGAGTAATAAGACAGTAACATTCGTTTATTCCTTGTGCACAGAGGCGTTGTTGATAATCTCAAAACTTGCAATATGGATGATTTGGAGATGGATTATTTTGTTATACCGTGTATTTAAGATTAGCCTGTAAATTAACGGGTTGCGAAGTTACTTCACTTAGTTCTATATCATTCGTACACGACACAGAACAACAACGTGACGTCAGTTTCTGATCTGCTCTGATTGGCTATTACATTGCTGCAGTCGGGTAGTTGGCAGTCAAGGATAAAATTCTCGACTGCCAACTGCCAGCTACCAACTGCAACTTCATGTTGTGTATGGTGCCTATAGTATACACGGAGTCGATCGCGACTGCCGACCGAGGACTACCAACTACGGACTGCCGACTGCGCATTGTAGATGGGCCTTATTAGAGCAACGAAGTTTCAATTTTTGTAAGTAGTCGGTGTTTGGAGTGTTTGCTGATGAAATTGCAAAATGCTGGGGTAAATTATAAACTATGGTTTGAACGCCACTGTTCAAATCCTGTGTGCCAATTTGCACTTCAAATAGGAAGAAATTAGGAGATGATAAGGACAGAGAGTTATAACTATACCCATACATTTCGGAGAAAGTAGGCTATATGTTCTTTCCCGAACATCTTGTTTAAATATAGTCTGCTATCTACAAAGTGTAAAAGCAGTGAATTTAAAATACGCTAGAAGCAGTGTCTACGATTCTACAAATTCTACGATTAAACCAAGATCGCTTCATTCAACCATGTGCTGAGGCATAATTGTACTGTACTAAAGAAGAAGATGGCAATGGCTTAAATATCCAAATGGGAGGAATGCCTGACACCTAAGCCACACTATGACTATGGAGAACCACCAGTGGATAACCATGCTTATAGCCAATCAGATAAGATATCTGTGGATTGCCAGGACAAAAGGCAAAATCCTCAATCCTCGTGTCTGGATAATGAATTGCAATAGCTGTGAGTCATGATCTTATAATCTATTTATGTTCGGTGGATGGTCATGGGTGGATTAGTTTGTAGCATCCGTAACTTATTGTCAGTCATCAAGGTAGGGATATTTTCATTTTTTTGACCACCTTCTTATGGTGATTTTCACGCTTCTAAATGCTTCTTTGAATTTCGTTACTCGACAGAGAGGTAGTCACCTGATTGTGTGCGTTCATACGGTGAAATATTGTTTTTGAAAGGTAATTCCGCATGACGGAAGATCAATTTAGTCAATTTGTGACAGGGGCATATTTTAAATTCAACTCCAGCTGATTATTTGTCAAGTTTTCTGAAGTCCCCTTTTTCTTTTATTTTGTACGCCACTGACGTCTATTATTTAACATTTATGGCGTATCGTTTAGGCATGAAAAGGATCCAGCCCACATTAGTATTGTAAAGTACATGCTTTTTCCAAGAGTGAGCAGTTTGCCACCAGAATTAAGATGAATTTACATCGCTGTAAATGAGTCAAGTAATGTTTGAACTTACTCATAATTCCATATTACACGATATTCGTATCATTTCAATTATTTCCACCAGAGGTTAAGGTGTGAAGCCAGTATTTATTCTTATTTAAACGTTTTCTGTAGGCAGCGCAAATTTTGCTGTGAGCTTCATTGGTGCTACACATTGTCCAAGACTTTCAACAGGAGAGGTATATCTTTCCGTTACGTTTAGTTGTTTTTTTAGAAGCCAAACATATCATTCTGACTGTAATTTATTCGTCTTTAACGACATAATAACCTTTCTTACATGTGTATAATCATATAGAGTGAATGCTAGGATCACTCAGTCTACGTTTATTCTGAA
This sequence comes from Meconema thalassinum, assembly GCA_946902985.2. Lineage (NCBI taxonomy): Eukaryota > Metazoa > Arthropoda > Insecta > Orthoptera > Tettigoniidae > Meconema > Meconema thalassinum. The sequence goes on from OX336393.1 coordinate 375,383,234, forward strand.
TTTAATGTGTTTTACATATCAGTGAAAGACATTTCTTTGAGAGCTCATTGACACGCTATAACGTGTATTGTAGAGCGCTGGAAGCATGATGACAGATGCTCGTCCAGTTCGCGCCTGTGACATTGCCCAAGGTTATTTACGATCTCTATTGTGAGACAATTGACTAACGACTTCATTTTAATTTTTTTGTTTCTAGACCTTGCTAGGAATGTCCATTACAAGCCATGTTTGTTTATGCTCATGCTATTGACCTTGATCAAGTATCGATTTTTGTAAAGTTGTTCTGGTACAGGAGTACTAATAAGTAATGCTAAATATTTGATATACTCGCAGGTATTTGTGAGCGAGCCCAATATGTTTTTGTCATGATTCATATTTAATTTGAGTAACCATTTGATAGGTTGGACCGTTAAGCCCATTGTGTATTCTCACTTGTAAGTGAATGATTATTTACCGTGTTTAATACACGACGTCGGGTTGGTTACCATGTTTATTATTGGTGAAAGCCGGCAAATCTATGTTACAGTACAAGTTTGACCGAGGAGGAAAGTTAATGGTCTCTTACGAGTACCGATTGTGTTATTGTTAACGTGCGAGCCACGTATTCTTTATTGAGGTGTACCACGTGTTGGTAGCACACTCCTGCGAAGCCTTGCATTTGGTCAACTATCTTAATAATAAATGGACTCATAAATCTACGGCATTAAACTTAGGATTAAATCATGAACCATAAATTTATTTCCTAAAACTACGAAGCTAATATTACAGTTAATCTTTAATCGTTGTTAAATATTGATCTTGTTTCTTTTAGTCGAGCGGACCAATGCATTCAGCTTTCTTTTGTTCTTACTAGTAAGTCTAGTAGCTAACACTGATAGACTTTTTGACAGAGATCGCACACGAACCCAAAGTTCAGAACTCAGGAGAATGCTGTTTTTGCACAGTTGGATTCTCATGTTTAAATACACTGATAGATAACGGTGGACAACAAACAGTTGTTCATCTGATTATAGGCAGGAATAATAAGATGATTATTTGTGTGTACAACTTATTTACCCATTGACACGATATCCCACTGTTACCCTACTGTTTCTTGTAATGTAATATTTTTGTTGTTGTATATAATTGTATCATTGTATTGTAATGATGACTGACAATCATTAGTTTTTGTTTTGTTTGTTTATCACGGACGTCTAACGCCGTTGATCAGCTTAAAGCAGGTTTAGTTCGAATTACTTAGACCGTAAATGTAAATATGGGATGGTACTGTCCCCGTTTACCTGGATAGTAGGCTGTCAGATATCCGCCCCCTCAATCGGATTGCCAATAGTCAATTGCACCGGCTCAGCTACATCAATGAAAATGGCACTGACAGATACTATCGAGATAAGAGCACAGAAGTTCACAGGAAATCATTGTGGAACACACCAAAATAGACGGGATTCATACTTACCGTTACTTACCTCTTAATTATCTCGGGGTTTGAGTTGACAACAGGATCACTAAAGTCTGTTCACACAATAACCTCCACCATGACATTTAAAAATGAGCCAAGACGAAGACGAGAACTTTGAACTGTACAAAAGCTTTATTTCTAATAAAGGGAATGATTTTACTAACACAACAAAATAAACGTGGCTATCAGTAGCCCAAGTCAATCTGACTACGTCCTCAGTAGGACTTGCAAAAATTATCATACAACATGATATAAAACATTTTAGCTCCCAAGAGCTCCAAATAACGTAATATTCATAACACTATTGGATTGGAGAAGGACGTCAGGGTGTGACATATATAGAACATTTGGTTTCCTTTTAATAAACATGAGAATGGTATTTATAGTCGCAAGGCCGGAGTGTGTACGACCTCACTCTGATAACCAGATGTTGGCCCAGCTGCGAGCTACCCTCCAACCTGTTGCATACTGGTCAAATGCACTCCCTTCTCACGTGCTAAGTTACGTAAGAGTACAGCTTGCTCTCTCAAGTTTTATCTGTCTACAAGACAACTCACATTATATTTACGCAAATCTTTCAAGTACTTTGCTCACATCCTATTGGATCATTATGTTAATTCCTTAAACTTGTTAAGTTCAATCCAAATGTTTAATTAGCTCTTAAATGTTTATAACAAAATCACATAAATTATTTATAACAATTAGAAATTGTTTATAATATTTGTCAAAGACAATAAAAATATTATAAGCACGCCTTTAACATCACTCTCGTTTTACATTATTTTCAAAAATATTTACAGCAATTATTTACAATATTAACATTTAAATTGTTTAAATTATTAATTTCAGAAATACATTGACCACATGTTCATTCGGTTGGTAATTTTCATAATCGTGTTTAATATAATCGACCAATGAAGGTTAGTTATACATGTTAATGTCACAATCTGGTTTAATAAAGGTTTTAATAATGATTTGTGACGGCAACCTTCATTCAAAATCTTATCTCAAATTCTTTCAAAACTCGTGTTAATTATAACAGTAATTCACTTGATTTATTTTCAACGAACTATGACAATCTTACTCCAGCGGAAAATCCTTCGCTAACAAGTTAATGCACAATCTGCATTAAAAATATGCCCAAAATCATCATATATTAATCTATATGGCATTCAACTTCCACATAACTTACAAAACTTCCACAAATAATTCTTTAACATTTATTCCTGTGGGAACTTCCTTCATATTCAAGGGTATTTTACATCAGCGACTTTCAACACGCGCTGCACTAGCGATTATACATTCATAGTTCCACTTAAATTTTTTTATAATCATTACTTGTTTCAAAACTGTTTTTCTATAACCTTCGTGGATTTCATTCATGAACCGAAATGAAGTCAAAACTTGCCAATCACAAACAAATTTAATAGTGAATATGCTTATATACGCCTGTCTGGTCTATCAAAATTTAAGATTAACATCTTAAAAGAAATTGTAGTATAAAAATACTATCTTCAAATAAAGTGCGACTAAAATGCAAAGTAGTCGAATAGAATCCATTAGACTGGGGAATGCAAACATCGTTCTATAAATCTCTAATTGAGAAAAACTCCTAACAAAAGTTCTAGACTTTAATGCATTCAATAATTCATTATTAAGGTTACTCTTTCACAAAAGTGTCTATAATGCAATGTTCATTCATAACTGACGATAAATGTCTGTGTTGCAATAAATACAAATAACGACTAGTATTTCCAAGATCGTCGACAACGTAAGAGATTTTAACGCTCTAAAATCAATTAAATGTTCTTCCTTCTTGATGATGACAGAAAATTGGTCAAAGTAATTAAACTGGGGTAGAATTACTTTAATAAAAAGACACGCTGTCTGAATTTAAATCTGCCATAAAAATCATAAACTTACAGTCAAATCGTGACTAAAAAAAATATTAATTACTGAAAATTCTAAATATCAGTCTCAACTGATCCAAAATCATTAACTATGCCCATGACATAACAATGTCTTAATAAATCGTCGAAAAATGCAAAACTCATCAAGGTGTACTGAGAATAAGAATCTCAACAAGAAAATAGGGCAAAAATACATAAGGATAAAAATATGGGAAAAATGGTTGCTCAAACATCATTAATAAACTCAAATACAATAAACGTTCACGACTACCTTATCTGCCGATTGACGTTCCAGAGGAAAATTCCCCAAAGAAGACTGCTGATGGATCCATTTCACCACGTTAAAGTTGAGCTCCATCCTCGAAATAGGAAATAGCACCCTCGGAGAATCGAACTGCTTCCTTCTCCGGAAATCGCTCTGCTCCTCGAAGACGAATAGACATCCTTCCGGCAATAATCTTCTTTGTGAGTCGGGATATCCCTGACCTCTCTTGAAAAATTCCCTGAAGTTCCAGTAGACAATCGCCATGAAGTTTTGTAGAAATTTCCGAAGAAATTATTCATATTCAGAGTATGAAATTGTTTCTATGGCTGTTCGATGGTATTCAGCCTTTAATTACGAAACATGGGTGTAGATGGTATTCACCGCATGTTCGCTTGTGTGGAATAGCAATTAGCGAAGTTCCATGTCGCTATCTTACTCCGTTGAAGTATGTCCCAATTGCAATAAGCCCTTTAGCCCTCCATCTGCTCTTCGGTTGTAGTGTTAGAAGAACAAACTGCCGTATTCAATTGCTCCATTATACCGTATCGTTCTGTAACCAAGCAATCTGAAGTCTTTCTATTCCACTCGCTGCGTCAGCCGTTGCGTTGATTCTGGCTATACAAAAGTGCTTCTCTTGTGGCGAGATAATCACTTTTCTCAGTCGTATAAAACTGCCAATATCTTTCGAACTAATCGGTCGAAATTGTTCAGCTTTTCTCTATTACTTTATGTAGCACTGCACAATGCAATTAGCTTATCGGAGACCGCTAACTGTTCAAAGCTAAACTTGTAGAAGCTTTCTAAGGTCCGTTTCAACTTCACCTAGTTTGACTTGGATCTCGTTAATATAGTGGCCTCGCCACGCGTTATAAAGACGATTCTTTTCACTGCTGTTCACTTCGACGTCTCACTATAATGAATGTATAAGAAAAGAACTTTCACAAATAGACTTCGATGATCTGAGAATGAGATCTCAGAATAATCAGAGAACGAAAGAGGCTCCTCTCTTCTGCGCAAGCCCTTTTATTAACTTCACGAGGGGCGTTTCCATCCCTTCCAAAGAGTGATACTGCGTCATCGCTAGAAGTTCCAACTCCGTTAATACATGACGGATTTTCAAAATTCAAAAACTGAAAATAAATTTCACCAAAATTCCAAATCAATGCCCTTACTGCAAATGGATTTCCACAATTCTGCATTCCAAAAGTAATAAAAATACCATAGTTTCAGCAATCTCCGTCTTCCTTTAAACTATCGTTGATTGGTTCAAGCCTCTCCTCCAATAGCATAGTTTCTTCCTCAGCAGAATTCCTCGTTTCCTGCGACTGCGTCGTAAATCTTGGAACATTCTCGACTAAATGCTGACGTCACTGAGAATCTCAGCTCAAGTAGCCTGCTGGCATGACATTTACGTCATCCGTGCTTACGTCATGACTACCCACGTCATAACTATGACAGCCATAACTCTAATTATAATTTCAAATATAGCCACCGTGGTCTCTATATAATTCAATTACGGGGGCATTCTCCTCTCACCACGTTTTAAAAACAGTTGCAAATTGTTTTTAAACTCAATGTTACAAGTATCTCAACTCTCTTGAACACGAAATTGAATTATTATTGGCTTACTCTAGGATAGTATCTTTTTAAATTTCCAGCATTGAACTTGCCTCTCCTAACTTCAAATTTTTCAATTTACTCATCGTTTCATTTACATCCGAGACAACTTTATGAATTTGATCCTCTAATATAGATTTTAAAGTTTGCATATCCTGATCTAGTTGTGTTCTATCGTCAACTTGTTTTTCGGATAACGAATTTATCCTGACGCTTAAATCTTTCCTAATCTGTACTACTTCATTGTTAATTTCTATCTGCGTACTGGCAAGTTTTCTTTCAATCCTTTCCTGAATTTGGGTTACATGTTCCCCACTTGACTTATTCCACTCGTCTTTCCATACCGCTACGTTTGCTGTTAACATTTCGGCTATGTCTACTTCGATATCCTCTTTTAATACTCTATTGTGGTCTAATACCTGGGTTCTCATGACCTCTACATCATACTTCAACTCTGCTAAAGACGTTGTTGTTCTAACTGATTCATCGACTAACCTAGTCGCTAATGCAGTTATATTACGCGTACAAAGAGTTTTTGAGTTTTCGATTTCTTCCCTGACTTTATTTACATCAGATTGGACTTTAGTAATATCTACGAAAACTGTGTTGACCTCTACCTGAATCTTAGTTATGTCACTTTGCACCTCAGTTATATCCGCATGAATGTTATTAATGTCTACCTGAACATTGGATACATCAGTTCTAGCTTTTTGAATTTCTTTTTGGACTTCCTCGACCTTGTCTTGGACAGTCGCAACATCGTTTTTGACAACAACTACTTCGGCTCTAGCACAAGAAATATCCCCTCGGACATTAGCTACATCTAGATTTAACATTGTAAGGTCTCTCTGTACCTTAGACACATCATTTTTAACATCAGACACGTTTGTGCGGATGTCACTTACAGTATTCTCAATTCCTAGGGTATTAATCTGTAAACGCGACATATTATCCTCCAAATTAGCAGTACTAGTTTGGATACCTTTCAAACTTTCACCCATACTAGCTTTCAAATTACTAGCATTCTCCTCCATTCGACTAGTATTCCTAGCTTCCATCTCCTTCATACTACTATTCAAATTACTAGCATTCTCCTCCATCATCTGCTTCATGTTAGCAGACATCTCCTCTAACATTTTCTTCAAACTTTCATCTGCCATTACAATATTATTCAAAAATGGACTGCTGTAGGGACATACATCAAAAGAGCAAAATAACAACATTTGAGCAACACTTTTCACCATATATATAATTTTGATCAATTTTCTGTCTTAAATCTAACTTATAACTACCTTATAATTAACCTTCGAAGATACTTCATGTTGAAACAAACTCAAGCACATGTTCAAATTTCCCTGGCTCATTTTAAAATATCCTAACACAAATAATTTACATTTACAATCCAAATAATTAAATTTTATCTTTAATATGACTGAAATGTCATAAGCCGGTCAAATAAAATAAGATTCCAGATTATAGGCGATTTTTCTAAGTTTCCAGCCTATTTAACCTTTCTCAAGTTGTATAAGATCTGATCTTTTCTGAGTGTATTTTTCCTAATACAATACAACATTTAATTCCTATATAATCACACTCTTAAATACTACAATTGGCCTAGACATCTAACAAAGAATCAACCTCTTTATTTGAGTCTAATCGAACCTCACGTTTTAGGTTTGCCACTCTTACTGGCGTTCAACCTGGTAATCCAGTTATGTTGAATCGAGCCCCAACGTTTTAGGTGCGCCAATCTTTCTGTCCCCGTTTACCTGGATAGTAGGCTGTCAGATATCCGCCCCCTCAATCGGATTGCCAATAGTCAATTGCACCGGCTCAGCTACATCAATGAAAATGGCACTGACAGATACTATCGAGATAAGAGCACAGAAGTTCACAGGAAATCATTGTGGAACACACCAAAATAGACGGGGTTCATACTTACCGTTACTTACCTCTTAATTATCTCGGGGTTTGAGTTGACAACAGGATCACTAAAGTCTGTTCACACAATAACCTCCACCATGACATTTAAAAATGAGCCAAGACGAAGACGAGAACTTTGAACTGTACAAAAGCTTTATTTCTAATAAAGGGAATGATTTTACTAACACAACAAAATAAACGTGGCTATCAGTAGCCCAAGTCAATCTGACTACGTCCTCAGTAGGACTTGCAAAAATTATCATACAACATGATATAAAACATTTTAGCTCCCAAGAGCTCCAAATAACGTAATATTCATAACACTATTGGATTGGAGAAGGACGTCAGGGTGTGACATATATAGAACATTTGGTTTCCTTTTAATAAACATGAGAATGGTATTTATAGTCGCAAGGCCGGAGTGTGTACGACCTCACTCTGATAACCAGATGTTGGCCCAGCTGCGAGCTACCCTCCAACCTGTTGCATACTGGTCAAATGCACTCCCTTCTCACGTGCTAAGTTACGTAAGAGTACAGCTTGCTCTCTCAAGTTTTATCTGTCTACAAGACAACTCACATTATATTTACGCAAATCTCTCAAGTACTTTGCTCACATCCTATTGGATCATTATGTTAATTCCTTAAACTTGTTAAGTTCAATCCAAATGTTTAATTAGCTCTTAAATGTTTATAACAAAATCACATAAATTATTTATAACAATTAGAAATTGTTTATAATATTTGTCAAAGACAATAAAAATATTATAAGCACGCCTTTAACATCACTCTCGTTTTACATTATTTTCAAAAATATTTACAGCAATTATTTACAATATTAACATTTAAATTGTTTAAATTATTAAATTCAGAAATACATTGACCACATGTTCATTCGGTTGGTAATTTTCATAATCGTGTTTAATATAATCGACCAATGAAGGTTAGTTATACATGTTAATGTCACAATCTGGTTTAATAAAGGTTTTAATAATGATTTGTGACGGCAACCTTCATTCAAAATCTTATCTCAAATTCTTTCAAAACTCGTGTTAATTATAACAGTAATTCACTTGATTTATTTTCAACGAACTATGACAATCTTACTCCAGCGGAAAATCCTTCGCTAACAAGTTAATGCACAATCTGCATTAAAAATATGCCCAAAATCATCATATATTAATCTATATGGCATTCAACTTCCACATAACTTACAAAACTTCCACAAATAATTCTTTAACATTTATTCCTGTGGGAACTTCCTTCATATTCAAGGGCATTTTACATCAGCGACTTTCAACACGCGCTGCACTAGCGATTATACATTCATAGTTCCACTTAAAAATTTTTATAATCATTACTTGTTTCAAAACTGTTTTTCTATAACCTTCGTGGATTTCATTCATGAACCGAAATGAAGTCAAAACTTGCCAATCACAAACAAATTTAATAGTGAATACGCTTATATACGCCTGTCTGGTCTATCAAAATTTAAGATTAACATCTTAAAAGAAATTGTAGTATAAAAATACTATCTTCAAATAAAGTGCGACTAAAATGCAAAGTAGTCGAATAGAATCCATTAGACTGGGGAATGCAAACATCGTTCTATAAATCTCTAATTGAGAAAAACTCCTAACAAAAGTTCTAGACTTTAATGCATTCAATAATTCATTATTAAGGTTACTCTTTCACAAAAGTGTCTATAATGCAATGTTCATTCATAACTGACGATAAATGTCTGTGTTGCAATAAATACAAATAACGACTAGTATTTCCAAGATCGTCGACAACGTAAGAGATTTTAACGCTCTAAAATCAATTAAATGTTCTTCCTTCTTGATGATGACAGAAAATTGGTCAAAGTAATTAAACTGGGGTAGAATTACTTTAATAAAAAGACACGCTGTCTGAATTTAAATCTGCCATAAAAATCATAAACTTACAGTCAAATCGTGACTAAAAAAAATATTAATTACTGAAAATTCTAAATATCAGTCTCAACTGATCCAAAATCATTAACTATGCCCATGACATAACAATGTCTTAATAAATCGTCGAAAAATGCAAAACTCATCAAGGTGTACTGAGAATAAGAATCTCAACAAGAAAATAGGGCAAAAATACATAAGGATAAAAATATGGGAAAAATGGTTGCTCAAACATCATTAATAAACTCAAATACAATAAACGTTCACGACTACCTTATCTGCCGATTGACGTTCCAGAGGAAAATTCCCCAAAGAAGACTGCTGATGGATCCATTTCACCACGTTAAAGTTGAGCTCCATCCTCGAAATAGGAAATAGCACCCTCGGAGAATCGAACTGCTTCCTTCTCCGGAAATCGCTCTGCTCCTCGAAGACGAATAGACATCCTTCCGGCAATAATCTTCTTTGTGAGTCGGGATATCCCTGACCTCTCTTGAAAAATTCCCTGAAGTTCCAGTAGACAATCGCCATGAAGTTTTGTAGAAATTTCCGAAGAAATTATTCATATTCAGAGTATGAAATTGTTTCTATGGCTGTTCGATGGTATTCAGCCTTTAATTACGAAACATGGGTGTAGATGGTATTCACCGCATGTTCGCTTGTGTGGAATAGCAATTAGCGAAGTTCCATGTCGCTATCTTACTCCGTTGAAGTATGTCCCAATTGCAATAAGCCCTTTAGCCCTCCATCTGCTCTTCGGTTGTAGTGTTAGAAGAACAAACTGCCGTATTCAATTGCTCCATTATACCGTATCGTTCTGTAACCAAGCAATCTGAAGTCTTTCTATTCCACTCGCTGCGTCAGCCGTTGCGTTGATTCTGGCTATACAAAAGTGCTTCTCTTGTGGCGAGATAATCACTTTTCTCAGTCGTATAAAACTGCTAATATCTTTCGAACTAATCGGTCGAAATTGTTCAGCTTTTCTCTATTACTTTATGTAGCACTGCACAATGCAATTAGCTTATCGGAGACCGCTAACTGTTCAAAGCTAAACTTGTAGAAGCTTTCTAAGGTCCGTTTCAACTTCACCTAGTTTGACTTGGATCTCGTTAATATAGTGGCCTCGCCACGCGTTATAAAGACGATTCTTTTCACTGCTGTTCACTTCGACGTCTCACTATAATGAATGTATAAGAAAAGAACTTTCACAAATAGACTTCGATGATCTGAGAATGAGATCTCAGAATAATCAGAGAACGAAAGAGGCTCCTCTCTTCTGCGCAAGCCCTTTTATTAACTTCACGAGGGGCGTTTCCATCCCTTCCAAAGCGTGATACTGCGTCATCGCTAGAAGTTCCAACTCCGTTAATACATGACGGATTTTCAAAATTCAAAAACTGAAAATAAATTTCACCAAAATTCCAAATTAATGCCCTTACTGCAAATGGATTTCCACAATTCTGCATTCTAAAAGTAATAAAAATACCATAGTTTCAGCAATCTCCGTCTTCCTTTAAACTATCGTTGATTGGTTCAAGCCTCTCCTCCAATAGCATAGTTTCTTCCTCAGCAGAATTCCTCGTTTCCTGCGACTGCGTCGTAAATCTTGGAACATTCTCGACTAAATGCTGACGTCACTGAGAATCTCAGCTCAAGTAGCCTGCTGGCATGACATTTACGTCATCCGTGCTTACGTCATGACTACCCACGTCATAACTATGACAGCCATAACTCTAATTATAATTTCAAATATAGCCACCGTGGTCTCTATATAATTCAATTACGGGGGCAGTACCAGTCCTTTAACTTTTCTGTCATGTTTGACATGTTTTGGTGACATGATGCCTTCTTCTTAGAAGCATCATTTATTCTTGTGTAACTATTTTATTTCGGTACCATTTCCCTAGCTTTTTTTTTTAGTTTGCTGTATTTAGGACCTGTCGAGGGGATTCTACGTTAACTTCAGGAATTGTTTATTTTCTTTTTGATTACTAGCCACGGAATAGCCGTTTTGCCAAACCCTCCGACCGTAGGACAGGGGTTTGGCATTTCAAATAATGTCGTAATTCTGGATGTGATTATTTAGTATTTTTAACCTTTTGGGGGTGCATTTTCTTTGGGTGTCTATGACAATCACTGTGATGGGGACCTGATCCTTAGAGAAGCAGAGCCTTTTGCCAGCTAGTCCCATAAGAAGTGAATTCCGATCCTCTCCGGCAATGTGTCTCATGGTAGGGGTCATCTGGGAGGCCACGTTACGGTTGGTGGTAACCAGATAACCTCGTCCAACGGGCACAAAATATATATATATATATAGATGTACACATAAATTATATATAAACTTTTTAACTGACGGTGGTTTTGGGATCTGGGGGATGTGAAACGCGAAGATATTGTGACCGCTGGCCGAAGGTTTCGGGGAGCCACTGGTTTCAAATGACCCTTCCGAGACCCTCTTCCAGTTAACACACAAGTATAGGGGACGACACATTCATAGGCTGGTGTAGCACAAAGTCTGCACTCGGGAGTATCGGGAATTGGTGAGGTTCGATCTTTAACCAGCTCAGAGGAATGCATCGGTAACAAAAAATAAGCAAGAAAGAGAGGTCAGTCTTATGTTATAATCACGAATAAATGTTATTCAGAATAGATCCCTAGCCTAGCATGAGAGTTGCAAACGGCTAGTCCGATACTATTCTGCCCTGAAAGAAAATATAAAAAGACCTAAACAAGGTCTAAATTACTCTCAGGGTCCTAATACAAAATTCGACTAAGAACGAACAAGCTAAGATAATGGCACGTAAGATCAGCCTTAAGCAATTACATCGAAATGACTACGGGAGGATCAAACATCAAAAGAATCTACTGCAAAGCAAGACCTTTACTTGTTTACAAATACTAGAACATTTACATTTAGTATCAAGAGGGAAATTTGTCCTATGCTATGATGGTGCCATCTCTAACATTTATCTTTTGATTTAAGTGTTTAGCTAGTCCTAAATATCATTAATTAATAAACGAGACGCGTTTATTACAAAGAAAATCAAGCTATGTGCACAATGTTGCTGAATAAAAAAGAGTTATGCTAATACAACACAAATGCATACAATAATTCAGCACTCCTATGGTTGTGCAATTGGCACTGCCAGCGTACTCGATTTGTTACTATTTGTAACAAATGGTCATAGTTTCAAAGTGTTAAGAAAGTAGGAAAAATAGGAAAGCCTGCAAATGCGATGGTAATTAAACAATTACATCGACTCATATTGCTACCAATCTAATGTGTGTGCTACAGTTATCACATCATCAATTGGTTGTCGACTATTCATGTGAAAGTGTATCAAAATGTATCTAAAATGTATTAATAATAACTAAGCATTAACATTCGGTCCAGGAAATATGTTATTTTTAGTATTTATTATCTTATTTAAGTTCAGAGGGAATTGTGAGATTCGTTTAATTTTACAAAATCCTATGTTTGATTATTAAAGCTTCACACAATTATTTATTCCTTACAGTATAGTTGTTCAGTTTATGGACCTTTAAATAGAGTTCAGTGTACTCAGGTAACGTGTGTATCCAACTTAAGCAAAATAACTTAATAGTTTAATAGTTTACTAGACACCCTGTGTCTTCACCAATACTTCATCATTATTAGACATCCTGTGTCTCCACCAATTACTTCACTCTTATTACGGATTCATCAATCCAGGCGCCCTCGGTTAGGTACGACTGCAAATAGTTCATTACCACCGGTATAACCACAATAACAATGTCGGAGGTATTAATCCACCATCACGACTCATATAATACTCTAATAATGTTAATTACAATAAGTGTGGATTCCTAAATTATACACGTTTTAAATGCTGGTCATAAAGGTTATGTGTACAGAAAACACATTCTGACAACGCTTTGAATTAACATGAAGGCTACTGATACAAGCTAAAGTGTGTGATTGTGCATTTATAAAATTGCCTCTTCCCTGAATGAGATCGAACCTATGTTCTTTTGGTTACATAATATTGTACCTCTCATGGCCTGTCTGGCTTCTTGTAAAGAAATAAACCTGTTTTCAAATATTGATCTGGCCAAACAAATTAATAATGGGACTGCATTCCGATGTTATAATACTAGGAATGTCACAGCCTTCTGAGTAAATAAATAATGCACTGCATAAGATTGAGTGTGCTGTGGACTGGCTCGGCTTGTAACCTTGGCCTTGATTTAACATCTGCCAAAACTAGTTCAGTTGTCATCAGCTTGACAAAATAAAAGTTGATAATAACTGTTTGGAATGATACGAAATGGACATTACAAAATACTGCCTTCCTGGCATTTATATATGTTTAATAAAACTATTACTTTCCACACGCGTTCTTATAATAGCTGCCTGCGTTGTGCACTTGAAGAAATGAAACCAAATTAAATTAAATTAAATCTACTGTTTCCAACTCATTACAATACGCTACTAATGCATGATCTGACAGATGCAGCGACCCTTGGTTCGAGACCTGCCATGAGCTGTTATAAGCAATCTCTTATATGGTATTAGATTATCTCCACATTGTATCCGGTCATCTTTTGCTGCCAATTCCCCACGCATGATTTACAGATCAATTGCCATAACGTGGTTGGGGTTATATTCGAAGATCTGATGTTTTAGCAGGATCATAATGTTAGCATTGGTGATAGTATTACACATATTAAAAGAAAACTTACACTCACTGATGCTAATGTGCGGTAATAAATTGCCCATTTTCACTCCGCCACTGGCGTTAACCTGTCGCTTGTGCGACACTCACACGTGACTTTTTCACTAATATTTACATAACATATTCAACCAAATATTACTTTAAATCCGGCAAACAAACAAAAATATACTTGTAGATTTTATACAGTTTATTAATTTCACAGATTATGTAGCACTGAGGTTTGACCATGCGGTCATTAAGTTTGCGTTACACACGTCCATCATTTCACCTCGTGAATAAAAAATATTTCACAGTTTATGTAGGCCTATTAATAAACGTCTCCAATCATTAGATTGCCAAATAATGCTCTGATGGCTGTCCATTAGACAAATACACACTGATTTTCCGTGGCACATGGTTTCCCTTTACGGACGTACTTTTACTTGTGCTCCAACATGCACATCGATGTTGCTTCATCCAATGACAAGTAGGAACTGGTGTTACTAAATATGGCGTGCTCTTAGGATATGAGTTAGCCGCGTAAATTGACAGTTTCGTTGATCTGCGAAGTATGCTGTATTTTTAATAAGCAGAATTGCTTTGTGTAAATTATAGTTGATTTATGGAATATCTAAAGTGCATAAAATATGATTATAAGCGATTTTGCTTCAGCTTCTTCCCGCCGCTCGCAGGGTATGTTCAGCTACTCTTCAGAATGGATCTTGGTCGTTGTTAGCTGTACAAACATGCATCAACATGCGTCAACATGCGTCAACGGGCGCAATATGTCGAAATTTTCCGGAAGTCGAAACATGGTACCCATTGCAATAGTTAGTTTTCTAATGAAATCTACCTAAAACAACTGAATATCTTAAAAGGAACATATACAGCTAGACATAACTTCAGAGGGCAAGGCCCCCTACCATACTTCGAACTATATTGTGACATACAAATAGGAACTGTCACGGCGCACAAAGATAATTACCCTGTATATGCAGGGCTTGACCAGAAATGAAAGTGACGAAAGTGGGAGCCCCAAATGGCCAAGCGTTTAGATAAAAATAGCATTTCTTTTGGCGTGGGTCTCTCCTCTATTCTTCTTTCGCAATAGCTTCTTACTAGGTAGAATTGGCTCCAGCCATCTATTATTTACAAGACACACTCCAAGCTGACTCTTTTGATTTGTGATCACACTTGTCTCTGGTGGCTTCGGTGGCGTAGTTGATAGTGATAGCATGCTGAGCTTCTATGCAAAGGATCGCGGCTTTACTTCCCCTCCGAAGGAAGGCATACTGAGGATTTTTAACGCTCTTAGAAAATCCTACGACTTCGACCGGGGAAGTAAAGCCGGCGGTCCCATGTCATAGAATTATGGCATGTAAAATAACCTTCCACTAACTACACTTGTGTGAAGCTAAATTTTGTAGGTTGTCGCAGGCCCTAAACTAAGGAACTAACCAACCAACACTTGTCTTTAGGAGAAACTCTACACGTGATGTGCGTATAAGGGTCGTCTACTTCCAAAAACCCGATATCTGCAACTGGCAATAAGATTTTCTATCCCTTGTGTCGAAGACCTAAATAACCCTGTGTTGTTGGCTCTGCTTTAGAAAGTTCTCCTTGTCCCCATCGCGGCGTAGTCTCATACTAGACTAGTTCTTGTATAGTACCGTGTTTACTATTCTCAGTTTTTCCTCACGAGGCTCAGTGTACCCCGTTTCAGTCCTCAGACCAGAATTAAATTTCTAGGCAGAACCGGGAATCCTGCCTGTAACTCTGTTTGCATCTCATGTCTTCAGAAGCTATTCTGAATGTCTAACATCAACTGCAGCGCTGCACCTGAAATGTATATTGAATCGGCGCATTATTCATAAAACAAACGTTTCTGGTGTAATACACGGAGGCAGGAGAATGTTACTCGTCTTGATAAAATAAAATAATTGCTTCCTCACGTCTCTAATTATGCAGGAATTAACTGGAACACATCCCAGACACGCCAGAATTGTTGCGCAATTTCCACAGAGATAAACGATTTAATATATTTAGAATGACAAGTATTTCGTGTTTTTTGTACAGTCTGCCTGTAAAAGCAGGTTTGCCTCAGGCTGGCAGGTCAACCTTCCAATTGGATTTGTAGATCACGCTTGGAGTAAAGAGGACTTGAAACCGGAAATTAAGTACTCCTTTTTACATTTGTTGCTCTTGTTTTTGTTGTTCCCGTTGTTGTTGTTGTTGTTGTTGTTGTTGTTGTTGTTGTTGTTGTTACAATTGGGATTTTTTTAAAGAAAATTCCTCTTACCAGGCGGGAAAATTACATACACCTTCACTACGACATCGATGGGAGTTACTACTCATAATTTGTGAAGTACAGGATCTGGTAATTATCCCTTTTAGTGCCAGGGGCCTGATATATCGGTCGAGGGATCTTTTACTAATAATGCCATACGTCCCTTTGTTTGAAATTTTAAAAAAATAATTATTTCCAGCCATATACTGTGGTAATCAAAACAACGCGGAAATCATTCTCTCTCTGGGAATAGCGATGTATTTAAGTCCGTTAATAAATGAATTCATCGTTAGTATTCTTTAAACAAATTACAATCAGCTAAGTTCTCGCGCGTTATTTTTTGAGGTCGTGTGTTTTTACGCTCATGCTCGGAACCAAATAATATACGTGGTGATTAAATAAATATCGTATTGCCGCAGTTGCCGGGTACAAGCTTTGAAATTTGACACCCAGAGGGTAGCTTGCATGTAGAATTTCATTGTTCTTCGAATCACTGTGAAAGTCAAGGAGGTTAGATATCTAAGCTCCTTGAACACACTAGCGCTTTCTAGTACAGAAATGAGGACCTTTGTGTCGGCGGAAACTCACGAGATTAATTTTGCCATTATGAACACGGCCTACTGAATTCAAATGGGTTCTTTGACATGCCAACATCGTATGACATGCGTATCGTATTTTTGCCGCCTTTCAAAAATCACTTACCACGGCCATGAGCGAACCTGCAATGTTGGGGTTAGTAGACCGACATGCTATCCACTCATCCACCGTGGCAAGGTAATACGTGGTGATGAACGAGGATGAAATCCAGTTTAAGAAAATGTTTTGATTGTGCAATCTGTCAAAATTATATTAACAGTCACAATTTAAGTATAAAAGAAAAACTTCAAAAATTAAAGAAACAAGTGAAACAACACATTTATTAATTAGCATCTAATATGTTTGAATATATTTACCTTCTACGGAACTAGACAACAATGGCGAAGACTCGTTCTACAACACTACCGGTAATAAGGGAATATGGTTGCAGTGTTGCACAACGACCAGATCATTCAGGAAAAACAATTAATTGAAACAATATTAGCCTACTTTCGATTTTTGCAAAAAATGAAAGTAGACTTACGAGATCACTACAGGGCGAAAAAAAGTGTGTCTGTCTGTGTGTGTGTGTGTATGTGTGTGAGTCTGTGTGTGTGTGTGTGTGTGTGTGTGTGTGTGTGTGAGTGTGTGTGTGTACTCTGAATGTCTGTCCCCCCCTATCAATTCGAACACAGTTAAACCGAATTGAACGAAATTTGGTACAGAGATAGCACTGGCAAAGGGCACCTCAGTGTCATGTTTTATATTGCCGCCATCTTTACCAAAAGGTAATGGCGGCCAATCGAATGGTCAAAACTTAATAATGCATTACGACCAAACTAATCATCGGATCATTACAATATTTGGTAACAACCTACCTTCATATGGGGCGCGTCTTGTGCCCAAACTACAAGGTCATCAAATGTACCATTTCAGGATGGCGGCCGTTTGCATTATGCAAACTTTATAATCCATAACATGGGACCCACCAGTTCCGATTATCAAACCAAGAATCGTTTAATCTGTTCTAAACGACGTGGTTAGTTCGAAATTAAAAGTTTATATTGTAATATTATAGTCTAAAAGTGACTTTAAAAATCTGAGTCGTCTCGGTTATTTGACAAGATGGCAGCTGATCTCTCGTTCTGACCTATATTTTACTAATTTCAGTATGTTGCATGCAATATAACCGACTGATACAAAATATATGAACTTAATATGAAATGAACATGGTTTGAAATATACTCCAGTGAAGAAATCGTTCAGTCCAAGTGATTATTTGCTAATACGATGTATGTATTTGATCGATAACGCTTAAATTGTGAGTGTACGATTGGCTGAGTGATTAGAGTTTTCGTCTTTCACCTGGCGGGCCGGGGTTCAAATCCTATCAGAGTTGATTTTTTTGCTTGATTTTTTTTGTATTTATTGTTTTTGAGTACTGAGACGTTATAAAATACAGCGTTATATGGTTCTTTATGCAATGGAAAATATTATATTTAATTAAAACAACATTCTCCACCGGAGTGACATCTACCAGCCTTCAGTTGTACTATACAGGAGCCTTGGAGCTAACCACAGCCCTCTAGATGCGAGGTGCGCTCTATACCGGCCAGTTAGTGAACCCAGTCTTAACGACTGCTAGGAGTAATAATACAATGGAATTCGTTTATTCCTTGTGCACCGAGGCATTGTTGATAACCTCAAAACTTGCAGTATGGATGATTTGGAGATGGATTATTTTGTTATACCGTGTATTTAAGATTATAAATTTACGGGTTGCGAAGTTACTTCACTAGGCCTATATCCTCTTTGTACACGACACAGAACAACAACGTGACGTCAGTTTCTGATCTGCTCTGATTGGCTAACACATTGCTGCAGTCAGGTAGTTGGCAGTCGAGGATAAAATTTTCGACTGCCGACTACCGTCTACCGACTGTCAGCTACCAGCTACCAACTGCAACTGCATGATGTTTATGGTGCCTATAGTATACACGGGGACGACCGCGACTGCCGACTGAGAACTACCAACTACGGACTGCCGGCTGCGCATTGTGGATGGGCCTTATTAGAGCAACGAAGTTTCAATTATTGTAAGTAGTCGGTGTTAATAAAATGAATACCTACGTTGTTTGGAGTGTTTGCTGATGAAATTGCAAAATGCTGGGGTAAATTATAAACTATGGTTTGAACGCCACTGCTCAAATCCTGTGTGCCAATTTGCACTTCGAATAGGAAGAGATTAGGAGGTGATAAGGACGGAGAGTTATAACTATACCCATACATTTAGGAGAATGTAGGCTATATGTTCTTTCCTGAACATCTTGTATTATTGGCGATCAGCCTCATCGCATTCTCCTCAGCAACACAAATTGAGTATGAAAGTCTCTGGACGGTGAATATACTGGTCATTTTGAACTGCATTGTATAAGCCAATTGTTTATTGATTTTATTTGTTTAGAGTACATGGCAATGAGTCTAGCCACACTTATGTTTTTGCAATGGAAGTATTATTTGCCTGTTAATATTTAGCGGCTCCATTGATGCAGGGCACTATAGTATTATCGAATAAGACGTCAATTTTGGGAGAAATACTACTATAAACCCCCGTTCGACGAAAAGGAACATTGTCCGGTAGTATGTAAACTACGAATTGACGCAATAAAGTGAGAAATCGGGCAAAATACGAAGCCACTTTTAAAATCCAATATAAATATGCCATTTCAGGAACAATTCCAGATATTATGCCGTACAGTGTAGGGTCCTTGACGAACAAATATAATAATAATAATGTTATTGGTTTTACGTCCCTTTTAACTACTCTGGCTTTTACAGACGCCACGAACAAAATTCGTTTTATTTAATATAAACATTGTTCTGCATTGTATTTCTCTTGGGAGAAGTCAACACTTGTTTACTTTGGCCTTTGATGTTGTAATGGTAAAGTTAATTTGCCGGAATATAAAATACCTGGCAGGCTGAAATAATTTTTCAATGGAGATGATATCTCAAGTAATTTCCGTGAGAATATTCGAATGTACAACAATGCTATGTCCTGTGTTTCCTTTGGTGCCAATGTTACCGTGCCACATGAATACGGTCCATATTGTTAAAAAAAATCTGAAATACACCATCATCGCATTTCTTCCTTATATTCCCAAAATATAAGCGAGGGTGCTTACGGCCAGTTGTATAGGATAACTGTGCCTTAGGTCAGCCAGCCCCCAGTAGTCAGCCATGTCGTGATATATTTCCCTGTAATACATTTGTTTGGAACGTAACTGTCAAGTAATCAGAGCCCCAGTACTCAGCCACCCTTGATTCAAATATTCAGACTAATGCTGCCCCCTACCGGGACTATTTGAAACTTCCAAGAAGAGACTTAAGCCCGTATCACACGACACTCGCTAGCATGGAAGCTGCTACCAGTACGGGTATACACGCTGGTATAGCCGCGTCTAGCACCGTATGATTTCTACCTTCTATGCTAGATACTGCCTTCTATGACAGCCTTCATGGCAACTCAGTAACTGGTCCGGTGCTATTTTCGCTGGAAGATTGTATGGAGGGTTCAGTACCTGAGCCAATCAGAATGCCTTTGCAGAGATCCTAGCGGTAGCATCTCCAAGTAATCTTGGTTAATCGTTTTCTCGAAGGCAACGTATTTCTACACAAGATGTCACGACCTTGGGCAAATGAGGTTTTTTCTTCGCTTATTGAAATTTACGAAAGTAATCCATGCCTTTATAACACTAAACTGCCGGTGTATCATAACAAAATTATGCGCCAAGATGCCCTGGAAAAAATAGCACAAGAAATCGGGTAGAAATAGTGCTATTCATTGCTACAAAAATTGTTCAGTTATGTCTGTTAATAATTTCAAAACACAATATTATTAAAAGGTAGGATTTTTAGGCTCCTTTGATTTTTTTATTTTTACATGGAATGATAACGGCATTAATAGAATAAACCGGGTATTTTTTTTAGTTTAAAATTTCCTACAAAATGTATATCTATGGATAAAATATAGAGATTTTTCTAAACCAATACATTACTGTACAACACTTCGTCTTTAAATTTTATTGTTTTATGCCAGATATTTGTAATATCTCCATTAATTGACCTATTTGGAAACTAGTTAAAGAAAGAAGCTGCCTTTAAACCACAGACGTTTTACCCAAATCACTTTGTTGGTATTATAATGCTACCGATGCTGTATAGGCTATAATATGGCAGTTTAAACCGGTCAATTTGCACAGTGCTTAAAAAGTTACCGTAACTCGGTCTGCAGCATGACGAGAACTCCACGACCACTGTCACGTCTTTCAAGCCACTCACTCCTCCAAATCGTACGTAGTTTTCTCTTCTTTCTGCTTCTGGTTGTCTGCATATTGCCAATTATTAGTGCAGCGGCACCGAGAATCAATCTCCTACGTTTCTCCATATTTGAACAGATGTTTCTGCTATGGAACCTTCCATGTGCTCAGGTACATTTATTTAACGTGTGATATATTTCAGCCACACAAGGAGGCATGCCGGCGAGCATGGAAGGAAACTTATGCCAGGTGATGGCAGCTGTCGTAGCAGCTTCCATGCTAGCGAGTGTCGTGTGATACGGGCTTTAGTTAGCTGCCTATCAGCAACATGACAGATGAAAAGCATGTGCAGTTTTTGAACTAACTGCAGCCCATCGATTGAGAGGTCACTATTATGCTTTCTTTTATCACAAATCAATCAATTATGGTTGTAATACAATAACAAAGTATGAATTTGAATTTTTTTCATGAAGCTGTTGTGTTTCTGTATTTCCTAACCTACAATTTTGGGAGGCTGACTATAGACCTCGTGCGTCTCGCTGGATTTTGACCGCTGGCGCCCCTAGCGGATGCTTGTGCAACACGTAGGATGAATGACTGACGCAGTTGCCTTTGAGTCTATGCAAGCAATTATATTTACCGCTCCAATGTCGTGCTCTGGTGAGGTTTGTGTTGCTTTTGATAGGATACAGTGGACTCGACTTATTTGACACCTTCCACCCTGAAGAAAGGTGCAAAACTCAATGAGAGTTGCCATGTACTCAAAGTGAGAGGAACGTCGGGAGGGGAAATTGCGGGCATATGTTTGAGAGAAACAAACATAAATCAACAGGCCCAATCAGCATTAGTGCAAGTGAAAAAAGAATATGAAGATATATTGTCCAGCGAAGTGTTGAGATTTAATTGTGACAAAGTAACAATCTATATTTTGCAAAAATATGAAATTGCATTTGAGATAATGGCACAGTCTACATGTCACTTGTGGTTTCAACAGAGATTGATTCGAATTTCCGCCAGTCAGAATGTGCACAGGATAATAAGATTACAAAGTGGGGATTACCAAAAACTAGCATCTGTAATTCATAACTCCAAAGACATAAATACTCCTGCAGTTAGGTATGGAAGGGATAATGAAACAACTGCGATAATGGAATTCTGTGCATTGTTCCAATGTTCGGTAATAAGGCATGTAGGCTTGCTTGTAAAACATGAACAACAATGGCTCTGCTGCAGTCCAGACAGGATTGCTCTACGGGAACATCATGAAGGGTTTCCATCTCTTCTCGAGACCAACTGTCCGTATTCGTGCCGGGAAAAACCTGTTATTGAAAGGAAACTGTGCAACATCCCATACGGTATTTGTACATTAATAATAATGGGGAAGTAAAATTAAAGGAGAACCATGTTTTGCGGAAACCCTTTGTCACACATTGCAAGGTCACCTGGCTGAATGTAGTTCAGAATGCCTGAATGAACTGTAATGTAGCTATCAGTCGTTCTTCCACCGTAACATTTAGAAAGAAAACAAATATATCCGGATGGCGTGATCGCAACAAGAAATTTCACGGTAAAGGTGTTCTTATAATGCGGGAACATTTAAATTCTCTGACGGACACTTTGAGGTCTTTCACAAGGGACTTCACTGCAATCTATTATGCATGCGCAATTTTCAAAATATCTTTTAAATGCATTAGGCATGGTATTCATTATAGTGGACCGCTGTGGCCAGAAAATCCAATCTTTTGTATTCTGAAACATATTCTGCAGGATATATTTAAAGGTGGCTGATGCTGTAGTCCTGTGACAATTAAAAAATATACCAAGAGCGGCAAAACTAATTCCTGGCTTCAGCTTCATGAGAAAAAGAAGTAGCATGTTTTCTCTGCCTAGAGAGCAATTCCGATTTATAGCGGGTACCAAGGATAACAGAACACTGAACACTCCTAATTTTACACCCGCTATTTCAAAGAGATGCGAGTACTTTCCTTGCACGGATTTGTAGCCATAGAATACATTATTTATGCTTAAACAATCCGCATTTACACCACCGTCTGCTTTATAACACGTATCTGTCATTGTTTGTTTATTCTCACGAGGTGTCGGTAGATTTGTTTGAACTTCAGCCTCAACATTATTTCTTAATGAAGAAAACAGTATATTGGCATCAATGTTGGCTGAACATACTGTGCCCAACTCTAGGAATGGGTATCCCAAGATTCAGACACCTAGATATCGAGGGAAAGGCTGTAGCCGCTTTTGAAAGTTGAGATATTTGAATATCGCGCTACATTGCTTCTCGAAGCATTTGGAAATAATTTACCGATACTTGGATGTCAAGTGACGTAGCGAGTAATAGCAGAGGTCGAGGCTATTTATTGATTAAATAGTTAACCATGGAGTAGAGACTTGAGACTGGGGTCAGATTACTGGCACGGCCAAAAGAAAGAGAATGCAATTAGTATCAAGTAAATCGGACCAGGGATACCAGAGATATGAGGATTTCCAGATATCAGGTGATGACGCGTGACCCTGACAGTTTTGAATAAAAGCCAGCTGGCCGAAGCAACTTCAGTTCATTCTAACACAAGCACTTGGCGAGCAAGTTGCATCTACGCTGAGCCAAGGCACATGGTTGCCGGATCTACGCAGAAGTTCTTTTCAAAGTCGTGATAGTCACGAAAAGTGCTGCGCTACGAGTTGGAACTTAGTAAGTTTACGGCGAGGAGAATCACTGAGGTGATTGATTTTTCTACAGACATTGGTGGAAATATTTATATTTCTACAAGGACATATGCTAGAAATAGGAATCTCTGTTTCGCGGGCTTATAGGTCGTGTTCCAAGGACATTTTGTCGTCCTGACGTTTCGCTGAATACTGCGTTCAGCATGTTCACAGGTTACATAAAGCGAGGTAAAACAAGTAAACAGAAGATATATAAATAGTCAACAACCCACACATAGAGGCTACCTTAGCAACGGCTTACCACATAAAAGTAATGCATCAAGGACAGGGCTGCTCGTCTGTTGCATCTTCTCGTCTACGACGGTCAATAAGGGCAGGCTTGAGGGGATTAAGGACTGGAAGCCAAGCTCTGTTCACACGTTCTGCTTCCTCCTTAAGATTGAAGCTGTTAGTATGCTTCAGGATTTCAATGGCCTCCCTTTGTAGCCTGGCATGATAAGACACCGTGGTGGATAGAACTTCGGTGTCTCCATATCTTATATCGTGACCTGCAAGTAGCGAGTGTGCTGCTACAGTGGATTTATCTGTTTGTCCCAGCCGGCTGTGTCGTTCGTGCTCCTTGAGACGAGTGGCAATACTTCTTTTCGTTGTTCCAATATATACTTGGCCACAATCACACGGGATTTTATAAACCCCTGCCGCGGTATGAGGATGTCGCTTATCTTTAGCGGGCCTAAACATATCCTTAATTTTTCGTGTAGGCCTGTATATGGTCTTTATATCATGGGACTCGAGTAGCCTCCCTATTCTGTCCGTGACCTTTTTTATATATGGAAGAAAAGCTCTAGCCAGGGGCTGCTTGTCTCCAATTACCCTTGTAGTTGGACGTCTCGGATGGAGTGCTCGCTGGATATCTTTCTGGCTGTACCCATTCGCGCGTAAGGCCTCGTTGAGGTGTTCAAATTCTTGTTTTAGGCACTGCTTTTCACAAATTCTTTTAGCGCGGTCAGCCAGTGTTTTTATAACTCCGTATTTCTGTCGTGGGTGGTGGTTGGACGTCTTATGTAGATATCGGTCAGTATGGGTCGGCTTACGGTAAACTGTATGTCCCAAAGTTAGATCTGCGGTCTTCGTTACCATAACGTCGAGAAACGCGATTTTCAGTTCATTTTCTAACTCCATGGTAAACTGAATGTTCGAGTTCTGGCTGTTAAGATGTTGTAAAAACAGATTTAATTGATCTTTACCATGGCCCCATATTACAAAGGTATCGTCCACGTATCGTAGCCACACTTTAGGTTTCAAAGGTGCGGTCTCTAGTGCTATTTGTTCAAATTGTTCCATGAAGAAATTCGCGATCACCGGACTAAGGGGACTGCCCATGGCGACCCCATCAATTTGTTCATAGAAATCACCCTTCCACAGGAAATAGCTAGCGGTGAGGCAGTGGCGGAATAAGGCGGTGATATCATCAGGAAAAATCCGTGCGATGTACTCCAGGGCTACCTTTATAGGTACTTTCGTGAAAAGAGAGACCACGTCAAAACTTACTAGTAAGTCACCAGCTTCTAGTTGAATAGTTTTCAATTTTTCAATGAAATGGCCGGAATCTTTGACGAACGACTGTGTACCGCCGATATGTGGTTGAAGTAAGGTAGCTAAATGTTTGGCAATGCTATAAGTTGGTGATCCAATAGCACTCACGATAGGACGAAGAGGAACATTATCTTTGTGTATTTTAGGTAAACCATAAAGTCTTGGTGGTAAAGCTTCACTTCTGGTGGTTCCCTTCTTTACGTTTTCAGGTAGCGAAGATACCTTGATCAGGCCGTTTGTTTCACGAAGAATCCGGTTGGTAGGATCTCTAAGTAGTTTGCGGTAGGTACCCGGGTCTAAAAGTTCCAAAACCTTGGCAGTGTAGTCGTCCATGTCCAAGATAACCGTTGCGTTCCCTTTGTCTGCAGGAAGAATGATTATGCTCTCGTCCATGTTGAGAGTCTTTATAGCCTTTCTCTCCTGAGGTGTGAGGTTACTCTGCGGTGCTGGTGCCTTCTTGATTATACGTGAGGCTTCATGACGGATTTCATCTGCTTGTTCAGATGGTAGCTCACGGATTGCCGCTTCAATATTGGCGACAATGTCTTCCACGGGAATCGAAGGAGGGGTCACTGCGTAATTTCCTCCTTTCGCTAGTATAGAGATTTCCCACTCTGACAGGTGGCGATTGGTCAGGTTAACAATTGTCCGTGAGATGTCCAGCGTAGGCGCAGGTACCGGCGCGGGTTGGTCTCTCTGTAACCGCTCAAACTTTTTCTTCTGCCGGATGCTAGACTGTTCAAATGTTGAACGCATAGAGTAGAAGGTGATACGATCTACATTTTCCCAGTCCTGATATGAGAGTGTGCTGCTGATGCGGTAGTGCAGCTGTAAGAGTGCCTGATCTGTAGTAGCGAGCCCCTTACGTGCAAAGCTTATGCGTTCACGTAATAGCGAACGTTCAGTTCGATCATATATTCTATGGGCTTTAGCTGAGTTTAGTGGTCTCTTCATTTTAATAAACTTGGGAATCATACCTGTGTCTCGGCATCGAAGAAGAAACGCGAGTGATGACAGAAGTTGCGACTTTTTCTTCCTTAACCTCTCAAAGCGACGAACTAAGTGTGATATTTCCTCCCCGTAGAGGCGAATTAAGTAAAAATGTAGACTTTCACGACCGGCGTTGATATAGGAATCTCTGTTTCGCGGGCTTATAGGTCGTGTTCCAAGGACATTTTGTCGTCCTGACGTTTCGCTGAATACTGCGTTCAGCATGTTCACAGGTTACATAAAGCGAGGTAAAACAAGTAAACAGAAGATATATAAATAGTCAACAACCCACACATAGAGGCTACCATAGCAACGGCTTACCACATAAAAGTAATGCATCAAGGACAGGGCTGCTCGTCTGTTGCATCTTCTCGTCTACGACGGTCAATAAGGGCAGGCTTGAGGGGATTAAGGACTGGAAGCCAAGCTCTGTTCACACGTTCTGCTTCCTCCTTAAGATTGAAGCTGTTAGTATGCTTCAGGATTTCAATGGCCTCCCTTTGTAGCCTGGCATGATAAGACACCGTGGTGGATAGAACTTCGGTGTCTCCATATCTTATATCGTGACCTGCAAGTAGCGAGTGTGCTGCTACAGTGGATTTATCTGTTTGTCCCAGCCGGCTGTGTCGTTCGTGCTCCTTGAGACGAGTGGCAATACTTCTTTTCGTTGTTCCAATATATACTTGGCCACAATCACACGGGATTTTATAAACCCCTGCCGCGGTATGAGGATGTCGCTTATCTTTAGCGGGCCTAAACATATCCTTAATTTTTCGTGTAGGCCTGTATATGGTCTTTATATCATGGGACTCGAGTAGCCTCCCTATTCTGTCCGTGACCTTTTTTATATATGGAAGAAAAGCTCTAGCCAGGGGCTGCTTGTCTCCAATTACCCTTGTAGTTGGACGTCTCGGATGGAGTGCTCGCTGGATATCTTTCTGGCTGTACCCATTCGCGCGTAAGGCCTCGTTGAGGTGTTCAAATTCTTGTTTTAGGCACTGCTTTTCACAAATTCTTTTAGCGCGGTCAGCCAGTGTTTTTATAACTCCGTATTTCTGTCGTGGGTGGTGGTTGGACGTCTTATGTAGATATCGGTCAGTATGGGTCGGCTTACGGTAAACTGTATGTCCCAAAGTTAGATCTGCGGTCTTCGTTACCATAACGTCGAGAAACGCGATTTTCAGTTCATTTTCTAACTCCATGGTAAACTGAATGTTCGAGTTCTGGCTGTTAAGATGTTGTAAAAACAGATTTAATTGATCTTTACCATGGCCCCATATTACAAAGGTATCGTCCACGTATCGTAGCCACACTTTAGGTTTCAAAGGTGCGGTCTCTAGTGCTATTTGTTCAAATTGTTCCATGAAGAAATTCGCGATCACCGGACTAAGGGGACTGCCCATGGCGACCCCATCAATTTGTTCATAGAAATCACCCTTCCACAGGAAATAGCTAGCGGTGAGGCAGTGGCGGAATAAGGCGGTGATATCATCAGGAAAAATCCGTGCGATGTACTCCAGGGCTACCTTTATAGGTACTTTCGTGAAAAGAGAGACCACGTCAAAACTTACTAGTAAGTCACCAGCTTCTAGTTGAATAGTTTTCAATTTTTCAATGAAATGGCCGGAATCTTTGACGAACGACTGTGTACCGCCGATATGTGGTTGAAGTAAGGTAGCTAAATGTTTGGCAATGCTATAAGTTGGTGATCCAATAGCACTCACGATAGGACGAAGAGGAACATTATCTTTGTGTATTTTAGGTAAACCATAAAGTCTTGGTGGTAAAGCTTCACTTCTGGTGGTTCCCTTCTTTACGTTTTCAGGTAGCGAAGATACCTTGATCAGGCCGTTTGTTTCACGAAGAATCCGGTTGGTAGGATCTCTAAGTAGTTTGCGGTAGGTACCCGGGTC
Organism: Meconema thalassinum; assembly: GCA_946902985.2. NCBI lineage: Eukaryota > Metazoa > Arthropoda > Insecta > Orthoptera > Tettigoniidae > Meconema > Meconema thalassinum. The sequence goes on from OX336393.1 coordinate 375,411,392, forward strand.
TAAAAGTTCCAAAACCTTGGCAGTGTAGTCGTCCATGTCCAAGATAACCGTTGCGTTCCCTTTGTCTGCAGGAAGAATGATTATGCTCTCGTCCATGTTGAGAGTCTTTATAGCCTTTCTCTCCTGAGGTGTGAGGTTACTCTGCGGTGCTGGTGCCTTCTTGATTATACGTGAGGCTTCATGACGGATTTCATCTGCTTGTTCAGATGGTAGCTCACGGATTGCCGCTTCAATATTGGCGACAATGTCTTCCACGGGAATCGAAGGAGGGGTCACTGCGTAATTTCCTCCTTTCGCTAGTATAAAGATTTCCCACTCTGACAGGTGGCGATTGGTCAGGTTAACAATTGTCCGTGAGATGTCCAGCGTAGGCGCAGGTACCGGCGCGGGTTGGTCTCTCTGTAACCGCTCAAACTTTTTCTTCTGCCGGATGCTAGACTGTTCAAATGTTGAACGCATAGAGTAGAAGGTGATACGATCTACATTTTCCCAGTCCTGATATGAGAGTGTGCTGCTAATGCGGTAGTGCAGCTGTAAGAGTGCCTGATCTGTAGTAGCGAGCCCCTTACGTGCAAAGCTTATGCGTTCACGTAATAGCGAACGTTCAGTTCGATCATATATTCTATGGGCTTTAGCTGAGGTTAGTGGTCTCTTCATTTTAATAAACTTGGGAATCATACCTGTGTCTCGGCATCGAAGAAGAAACGCGAGTGATGACAGAAGTTGCGACTTTTTCTTCCTTAACCTCTCAAAGCGACGAACTAAGTGTGATATTTCCTCCCCGTAGAGGCGAATTAAGTAAAAATGTAGACTTTCACGACCGGCGTTGAAATAGGAATCTCTGTTTCGCGGGCTTATAGGTCGTGTTCCAAGGACATTTTGTCGTCCTGACGTTTCGCTGAATACTGCGTTCAGCATGTTCACAGGTTACATAAAGCGAGGTAAAACAAGTAAACAGAAGATATATAAATAGTCAACAACCCACACATAGAGGCTACCATAGCAACGGCTTACCACATAAAAGTAATGCATCAAGGACAGGGCTGCTCGTCTGTTGCATCTTCTCGTCTACGACGGTCAATAAGGGCAGGCTTGAGGGGATTAAGGACTGGAAGCCAAGCTCTGTTCACACGTTCTGCTTCCTCCTTAAGATTGAAGCTGTTAGTATGCTTCAGGATTTCAATGGCCTCCCTTTGTAGCCTGGCATGATAAGACACCGTGGTGGATAGAACTTCGGTGTCTCCATATCTTATATCGTGACCTGCAAGTAGCGAGTGTGCTGCTACAGTGGATTTATCTGTTTGTCCCAGCCGGCTGTGTCGTTTGTGCTCCTTGAGACGAGTGGCAATACTTCTTTTCGTTGTTCCAATATATACTTGGCCACAATCACACGGGATTTTATAAACCCCTGCCGCGGTATGAGGATGTCGCTTATCTTTAGCGGGCCTAAACATATCCTTAATTTTTCGTGTAGGCCTGTATATGGTCTTTATATCATGGGACTCGAGTAGCCTCCCTATTCTGTCCGTGACCTTTTTTATATATGGAAGAAAAGCTCTAGCCAGGGGCTGCTTGTCTCCAATTACCCTTGTAGTTGGACGTCTCGGATGGAGTGCTCGCTGGATATCTTTCTGGCTGTACCCATTCGCGCGTAAGGCCTCGTTGAGGTGTTCAAATTCTTGTTTTAGGCACTGCTTTTCACAAATTCTTTTAGCGCGGTCAGCCAGTGTTTTTATAACTCCGTATTTCTGTCGTGGGTGGTGGTTGGACGTCTTATGTAGATATCGGTCAGTATGGGTCGGCTTACGGTAAACTGTATGTCCCAAAGTTAGATCTGCGGTCTTCGTTACCATAACGTCGAGAAACGCGATTTTCAGTTCATTTTCTAACTCCATGGTAAACTGAATGTTCGAGTTCTGGCTGTTAAGATGTTGTAAAAACAGATTTAATTGATCTTTACCATGGCCCCATATTACAAAGGTATCGTCCACGTATCGTAGCCACACTTTAGGTTTCAAAGGTGCGGTCTCTAGTGCTATTTGTTCAAATTGTTCCATGAAGAAATTCGCGATCACCGGACTAAGGGGACTGCCCATGGCGACCCCATCAATTTGTTCATAGAAATCACCCTTCCACAGGAAATAGCTAGCGGTGAGGCAGTGGCGGAATAAGGCGGTGATATCATCAGGAAAAATCCGTGCGATGTACTCCAGGGCTACCTTTATAGGTACTTTCGTGAAAAGAGAGACCACGTCAAAACTTACTAGTAAGTCACCAGCTTCTAGTTGAATAGTTTTCAATTTTTCAATGAAATGGCCGGAATCTTTGACGAACGACTGTGTACCGCCGATATGTGGTTGAAGTAAGGTAGCTAAATGTTTGGCAATGCTATAAGTTGGTGATCCAATAGCACTCACGATAGGACGAAGAGGAACATTATCTTTGTGTATTTTAGGTAAACCATAAAGTCTTGGTGGTAAAGCTTCACTTCTGGTGGTTCCCTTCTTTACGTTTTCAGGTAGCGAAGATACCTTGATCAGGCCGTTTGTTTCACGAAGAATCCGGTTGGTAGGATCTCTAAGTAGTTTGCGGTAGGTACCCGGGTCTAAAAGTTCCAAAACCTTGGCAGTGTAGTCGTCCATGTCCAAGATAACCGTTGCGTTCCCTTTGTCTGCAGGAAGAATGATTATGCTCTCGTCCATGTTGAGAGTCTTTATAGCCTTTCTCTCCTGAGGTGTGAGGTTACTCTGCGGTGCTGGTGCCTTCTTGATTATACGTGAGGCTTCATGACGGATTTCATCTGCTTGTTCAGATGGTAGCTCACGGATTGCCGCTTCAATATTGGCGACAATGTCTTCCACGGGAATCGAAGGAGGGGTCACTGCGTAATTTCCTCCTTTCGCTAGTATAGAGATTTCCCACTCTGACAGGTGGCGATTGGTCAGGTTAACAATTGTCCGTGAGATGTCTAGCGTAGGCGCAGGTACCGGCGCGGGTTGGTCTCTCTGTAACCGCTCAAACTTTTTCTTCTGCCGGATGCTAGACTGTTCAAATGTTGAACGCATAGAGTAGAAGGTGATACGATCTACATTTTCCCAGTCCTGATATGAGAGTGTGCTGCTGATGCGGTAGTGCAGCTGTAAGAGTGCCTGATCTGTAGTAGCGAGCCCCTTACGTGCAAAGCTTATGCGTTCACGTAATAGCGAACGTTCAGTTCGATCATATATTCTATGGGCTTTAGCTGAGGTTAGTGGTCTCTTCATTTTAATAAACTTGGGAATCATACCTGTGTCTCGGCATCGAAGAAGAAACGCGAGTGATGACAGAAGTTGCGACTTTTTCTTCCTTAACCTCTCAAAGCGACGAACTAAGTGTGATATTTCCTCCCCGTAGAGGCGAATTAAGTAAAAATGTAGACTTTCACGACCGGCGTTGAAATAGGAATCTCTGTTTCGCGGGCTTATAGGTCGTGTTCCAAGGACATTTTGTCGTCCTGACGTTTCGCTGAATACTGCGTTCAGCATGTTCACAGGTTACATAAAGCGAGGTAAAACAAGTAAACAGAAGATATATAAATAGTCAACAACCCACACATAGAGGCTACCATAGCAACGGCTTACCACATAAAAGTAATGCATCAAGGACAGGGCTGCTCGTCTGTTGCATCTTCTCGTCTACGACGGTCAATAAGGGCAGGCTTGAGGGGATTAAGGACTGGAAGCCAAGCTCTGTTCACACGTTCTGCTTCCTCCTTAAGATTGAAGCTGTTAGTATGCTTCAGGATTTCAATGGCCTCCCTTTGTAGCCTGGCATGATAAGACACCGTGGTGGATAGAACTTCGGTGTCTCCATATCTTATATCGTGACCTGCAAGTAGCGAGTGTGCTGCTACAGTGGATTTATCTGTTTGTCCCAGCCGGCTGTGTCGTTCGTGCTCCTTGAGACGAGTGGCAATACTTCTTTTCGTTGTTCCAATATATACTTGGCCACAATCACACGGGATTTTATAAACCCCTGCCGCGGTATGAGGATGTCGCTTATCTTTAGCGGGCCTAAACATATCCTTAATTTTTCGTGTAGGCCTGTATATGGTCTTTATATCATGGGACTCGAGTAGCCTCCCTATTCTGTCCGTGACCTTTTTTATATATGGAAGAAAAGCTCTAGCCAGGGGCTGCTTGTCTCCAATTACCCTTGTAGTTGGACGTCTCGGATGGAGTGCTCGCTGGATATCTTTCTGGCTGTACCCATTCGCGCGTAAGGCCTCGTTGAGGTGTTCAAATTCTTGTTTTAGGCACTGCTTTTCACAAATTCTTTTAGCGCGGTCAGCCAGTGTTTTTATAACTCCGTATTTCTGTCGTGGGTGGTGGTTGGACGTCTTATGTAGATATCGGTCAGTATGGGTCGGCTTACGGTAAACTGTATGTCCCAAAGTTAGATCTGCGGTCTTCGTTACCATAACGTCGAGAAACGCGATTTTCAGTTCATTTTCTAACTCCATGGTAAACTGAATGTTCGAGTTCTGGCTGTTAAGATGTTGTAAAAACAGATTTAATTGATCTTTACCATGGCCCCATATTACAAAGGTATCGTCCACGTATCGTAGCCACACTTTAGGTTTCAAAGGTGCGGTCTCTAGTGCTATTTGTTCAAATTGTTCCATGAAGAAATTCGCGATCACCGGACTAAGGGGACTGCCCATGGCGACCCCATCAATTTGTTCATAGAAATCACCCTTCCACAGGAAATAGCTAGCGGTGAGGCAGTGGCGGAATAAGGCGGTGATATCATCAGGAAAAATCCGTGCGATATACTCCAGGGCTACCTTTATAGGTACTTTCGTGAAAAGAGAGACCACGTCAAAACTTACTAGTAAGTCACCAGCTTCTAGTTGAATAGTTTTCAATTTTTCAATGAAATGGCCGGAATCTTTGACGAACGACTGTGTACCGCCGATATGTGGTTGAAGTAAGGTAGCTAAATGTTTGGCAATGCTATAAGTTGGTGATCCAATAGCACTCACGATAGGACGACGAGGAACATTATCTTTGTGTATTTTAGGTAAACCATAAAGTCTTGGTGGTAAAGCTTCACTTCTGGTGGTTCCCTTCTTTACGTTTTCAGGTAGCGAAGATACCTTGATCAGGCCGTTTGTTTCACGAAGAATCCGGTTGGTAGGATCTCTAAGTAGTTTGCGGTAGGTACCCGGGTCTAAAAGTTCCAAAACCTTGGCAGTGTAGTCGTCCATGTCCAAGATAACCGTTGCGTTCCCTTTGTCTGCAGGAAGAATGATTATGCTCTCGTCCATGTTGAGAGTCTTTATAGCCTTTCTCTCCTGAGGTGTGAGGTTACTCTGCGGTGCTGGTGCCTTCTTGATTATACGTGAGGCTTCATGACGGATTTCATCTGCTTGTTCAGATGGTAGCTCACGGATTGCCGCTTCAATATTGGCGACAATGTCTTCCACGGGAATCGAAGGAGGGGTCACTGCGTAATTTCCTCCTTTCGCTAGTATAGAGATTTCCCACTCTGACAGGTGGCGATTGGTCAGGTTAACAATTGTCCGTGAGATGTCCAGCGTAGGCGCAGGTACTGGCGCGGGTTGGTCTCTCTGTAACCGCTCAAACTTTTTCTTCTGCCGGATGCTAGACTGTTCAAATGTTGAACGCATAGAGTAGAAGGTGATACGATCTACTTTTTCCCAGTCCTGATATGAGAGTGTGCTGCTGATGCGGTAGTGCAGCTGTAAGAGTGCCTGATCTGTAGTAGCGAGCCCCTTACGTGCAAAGCTTATGCGTTCACGTAATAGCGAACGTTCAGTTCGATCTTATATTCTATGGGCTTTAGCTGAGGTTAGTGGTCTCTTCATTTTAATAAACTTGGGAATCATACCTGTGTCTCGGCATCGAAGAAGAAACGCGAGTGATGACAGAAGTTGCGACTTTTTCTTCCTTAACCTCTCAAAGCGACGAACTAAGTGTGATATTTCCTCCCCGTAGAGGCGAATTAAGTAAAAATGTAGACTTTCACGACCGGCGTTGAAATAGGAATCTCTGTTTCGCGGGCTTATAGGTCGTGTTCCAAGGACATTTTGTCGTCCTGACGTTTCGCTGAATACTGCGTTCAGCATGTTCACAGGTTACATAAAGCGAGGTAAAACAAGTAAACAGAAGATATATAAATAGTCAACAACCCACACATAGAGGCTACCATAGCAACGGCTTACCACATAAAAGTAATGCATCAAGGACAGGGCTGCTCGTCTGTTGCATCTTCTCGTCTACGACGGTCAATAAGGGCAGGCTTGAGGGGATTAAGGACTGGAAGCCAAGCTCTGTTCACACGTTCTGCTTCCTCCTTAAGATTGAAGCTGTTAGTATGCTTCAGGATTTCAATGGCCTCCCTTTGTAGCCTGGCATGATAAGACACCGTGGTGGATAGAACTTCGGTGTCTCCATATCTTATATCGTGACCTGCAAGTAGCGAGTGTGCTGCTACAGTGGATTTATCTGTTTGTCCCAGCCGGCTGTGTCGTTCGTGCTCCTTGAGACGAGTGGCAATACTTCTTTTCGTTGTTCCAATATATACTTGGCCACAATCACACGGGATTTTATAAACCCCTGCCGCGGTATGAGGATGTCGCTTATCTTTAGCGGGCCTAAACATATCCTTAATTTTTCGTGTAGGCCTGTATATGGTCTTTATATCATGGGACTCGAGTAGCCTCCCTATTCTGTCCGTGACCTTTTTTATATATGGAAGAAAAGCTCTAGCCAGGGGCTGCTTGTCTCCAATTACCCTTGTAGTTGGACGTCTCGGATGGAGTGCTCGCTGGATATCTTTCTGGCTGTACCCATTCGCGCGTAAGGCCTCGTTGAGGTGTTCAAATTCTTGTTTTAGGCACTGCTTTTCACAAATTCTTTTAGCGCGGTCAGCCAGTGTTTTTATAACTCCGTATTTCTGTCGTGGGTGGTGGTTGGACGTCTTATGTAGATATCGGTCAGTATGGGTCGGCTTACGGTAAACTGTATGTCCCAAAGTTAGATCTGCGGTCTTCGTTACCATAACGTCGAGAAACGCGATTTTCAGTTCATTTTCTAACTCCATGGTAAACTGAATGTTCGAGTTCTGGCTGTTAAGATGTTGTAAAAACAGATTTAATTGATCTTTACCATGGCCCCATATTACAAAGGTATCGTCCACGTATCGTAGCCACACTTTAGGTTTCAAAGGTGCGGTCTCTAGTGCTATTTGTTCAAATTGTTCCATGAAGAAATTCGCGATCACCGGACTAAGGGGACTGCCCATGGCGACCCCATCAATTTGTTCATAGAAATCACCCTTCCACAGGAAATAGCTAGCGGTGAGGCAGTGGCGGAATAAGGCGGTGATATCATCAGGAAAAATCCGTGCGATGTACTCCAGGGCTACCTTTATAGGTACTTTCGTGAAAAGAGAGACCACGTCAAAACTTACTAGTAAGTCACCAGCTTCTAGTTGAATAGTTTTCAATTTTTCAATGAAATGGCCGGAATCTTTGACGAACGACTGTGTACCGCCGATATGTGGTTGAAGTAAGGTAGCTAAATGTTTGGCAATGCTATAAGTTGGTGATCCAATAGCACTCACGATAGGACGAAGAGGAACATTATCTTTGTGTATTTTAGGTAAACCATAAAGTCTTGGTGGTAAAGCTTCACTTCTGGTGGTTCCCTTCTTTACGTTTTCAGGTAGCGAAGATACCTTGATCAGGCCGTTTGTTTCACGAAGAATCCGGTTGGTAGGATCTCTAAGTAGTTTGTGGTAGGTACCCGGGTCTAAAAGTTCCAAAACCTTGGCTGTGTAGTCGTCCATGTCCAAGATAACCGTTGCGTTCCCTTTGTCTGCAGGAAGAATGATTATGCTCTCGTCCATGTTGAGAGTCTTTATAGCCTTTCTCTCCTGAGGTGTGAGGTTACTCTGCGGTGCTGGTGCCTTCTTGATTATACGTGAGGCTTCATGACGGATTTCATCTGCTTGTTCAGATGGTAGCTCACGGATTGCCGCTTCAATATTGGCGACAATGTCTTCCACGGGAATCGAAGGAGGGGTCACTGCGTAATTTCCTCCTTTCGCTAGTATAGAGATTTCCCACTCTGACAGGTGGCGATTGGTCAGGTTAACAATTGTCCGTGAGATGTCCAGCGTAGGCGCAGGTACCGGCGCGGGTTGGTCTCTCTGTAACCGCTCAAACTTTTTCTTCTGCCGGATTCTAGACTGTTCAAATGTTGAACGCATAGAGTAGAAGGTGATACGATCTACATTTTCCCAGTCCTGATATGAGAGTGTGCTGCTGATGCGGTAGTGCAGCTGTAAGAGTGCCTGATCTGTAGTAGCGAGCCCCTTACGTGCAAAGCTTATGCGTTCACGTAATAGCGAACGTTCAGTTCGATCATATATTCTATGGGCTTTAGCTGAGGTTAGTGGTCTCTTCATTTTAATAAACTTGGGAATCATACCTGTGTCTCGGCATCGAAGAAGAAACGCGAGTGATGACAGAAGTTGCGAATTTTTCTTCCTTAACCTCTCAAAGCGACGAACTAAGTGTGATATTTCCTCCCCGTAGAGGCGAATTAAGTAAAAATGTAGACTTTCACTACCGGCGTTGAAATAGGAATCTCTGTTTCGCGGGCTTATAGGTCGTGTTCCAAGGACATTTTGTCGTCCTGACGTTTCGCTGAATACTGCGTTCAGCATGTTCACAGGTTACATAAAGCGAGGTAAAACAAGTAAACAGAAGATATATAAATAGTCAACAACCCACACATAGAGGCTACCATAGCAACGGCTTACCACATAAAAGTAATGCATCAAGGACAGGGCTGCTCGTCTGTTGCATCTTCTCGTCTACGACGGTCAATAAGGGCAGGCTTGAGGGGATTAAGGACTGGAAGCCAAGCTCTGTTCACACGTTCTGCTTCCTCCTTAAGATTGAAGCTGTTAGTATGCTTCAGGATTTCAATGGCCTCCCTTTGTAGCCTGGCATGATAAGACACCGTGGTGGATAGAACTTCGGTGTCTCCATATCTCATATCGTGACCTGCAAGTAGCGAGTGTGCTGCTACAGTGGATTTATCTGTTTGTCCCAGCCGGCTGTGTCGTTCGTGCTCCTTGAGACGAGTGGCAATACTTCTTTTCGTTGTTCCAATATATACTTGGCCACAATCACACGGCATTTTATAAACCCCTGCCGCGGTATGAGGATGTCGCTTATCTTTAGCGGGCCTAAACATATCCTTAATTTTTCGTGTAGGCCTGTATATGGTCTTTATATCATGGGATATCCAGCGAGCACTCCATCCGAGACGTCCAACTACAAGGGTAATTGGAGACAAGCAGCCCCTGGCTAGAGCTTTTCTTCCATATATAAAAAAGGTCACGGACAGAATAGGGAGGCTACTCGTCTCAAGGAGCAAGAACGACACAGCCGGCTGGGACAAACAGATAAATCCACTGTAGCAGCACACTCGCTACTTGCAGGTCACGATATAAGATATGGAGACACCGAAGTTCTATCCACCACGGTGTCTTATCATGCCAGGCTACAAAGGGAGGCCATTGAAATCCTGAAGCATACTAACAGCTTCAATCTTAAGGAGGAAGCAGAACGTGTGAACAGAGCTTGGCTTCCAGTCCTTAATCCCCTCAAGCCTGCCCTTATTGACCGTCGTAGACGAGAAGATGCAACAGACGAGCAGCCCTGTCCTTGATGCATTACTTTTATGTGGTAAGCCGTTGCTATGGTAGCCTCTATGTGTGGGTTGTTGACTATTTATATATCTTCTGTTTACTTGTTTTACCTCGCTTTATGTAACCTGTGAACGTGCTGAACGCAGTATTCAGCGAAACGTCAGGACGACAAAATGTCCTTGGAACACGACCTATAAGCCCGCGAAACAGAGATTCCTGTTTCAACGCCGGTCGTGAAAGTCTACATTTTTACTTAATTCGCCTCTACGGGGAGGAAATATCACACTTAGTTCGTCGCTTTGAGAGGTTAAGGAAGAAAAAGTCGCAACTTCTGTCATCACTCGCGTTTCTTCTTCGATGCCGAGACACAGGATTGATTCCCAAGTTTATTAAAATGAAGAGACCACTAACCTCAGCTAAAGCCCATAGAATATATGATCGAACTGAACGTTCGCTATTACGTGAACGCATAAGCTTTGCACGTAAGGGGCTCGCTACTACAGATCAGGCACTCTTACAGCTGCACTACCGCATCAGCAGCACACTCTCATATCAGGACTGGGAAAATGTAGATCGTATCACCTTCTACTCTATGCGTTCAATATTTGAACAGTCTAGCATCCGGCAGAAGAAAAAGTTTGAGCGGTTACAGAGAGACCAACCCGCGCCGGTACCTGCGCCTACGCTGGACATCTCACGGACAATTGTTAACCTGACCAATCGCCACCTGTCAGAGTGGGAAATCTCTATACTAGCGAAAGGAGGAAATTACGCAGTGACCCCTCCTTCGATTCCCGTGGTAGACATTGTCGCCAATATTGAAGCGGCAATCCGTGAGCTACCATCTGAACAAGCAGATGAAATCTGTCATGAAGCCTCACGTATAATCAAGAAGGCACCAGCACCGCAGAGTAACCTCACACTTCAGGAGAGAAAGGCTATAAAGACTCTCAACATGGACGAGAGCATAATCATTCTTCCTGCAGACAAAGGGAACGCAACGGTTATCTTGGACATGGACGACTACACTGCCAAGGTTTTGGAACTTTTAGACCCGGGTACCTACCGCAAACTACTTAGAGATCCTACCAACCGGATTCTTCGTGAAACAAACGGCCTGATCAAGGTATCTTCGCTACCTGAAAACGTAAAGAAGGGAACCACCAGAAGTGAAGCTTTACCACCAAGACTTTATGGTTTACCTAAAATACACAAAGATAATGTTCCTCTTCGTCCTATCGTGAGTGCTATTGGATCACCAACTTATAGCATTGCCAAACATTTAGCTACCTTACTTCAACCACATATCGGCGGTACACAGTCGTTCGTCAAAGATTCCGGCCATTTCATTGAAAAATTGAAAACTATTCAACTAGAAGCTGGTGACTTACTAGTAAGTTTTGACGTGGTCTCTCTTTTCACGAAAGTACCTATAAAGGTAGCCCTGGAGTACATCGCACGGATTTTTCCTGATGATATCACCGCCTTATTCCGCCACTGCCTCACCGCTAGCTATTTCCTGTGGAAGGGTGATTTCTATGAACAAATTGATGGGGTCGCCATGGGCAGTCCCCTTAGTCCGGTGATCGCGAATTTCTTCATGGAACAATTTGAACAAATAGCACTAGAGACCGCACCTTTGAAACCTAAAGTGTGGCTACGATACGTGGACGATACCTTTGTAATATGGGGCCATGGTAAAGATCAATTAAATCTGTTTTTACAACATCTTAACAGCCAGAACTCGAACATTCAGTTTACCATGGAGTTAGAAAATGAACTGAAAATCGCGTTTCTCGACGTTATGGTAACGAAGACCGCAGATCTAACTTTGGGACATACAGTTTACCGTAAGCCGACCCATACTGACCGATATCTACATAAGACGTCCAACCACCACCCACGACAGAAATACGGAGTTATAAAAACACTGGCTGACCGCGCTAAAAGAATTTGTGAAAAGCAGTGCCTAAAACAAGAATTTGAACACCTCAACGAGGCCTTACGCGCGAATGGGTACAGCCAGAAAGATATCCAGCGAGCACTCCATCCGAGACGTCCAACTACAAGGGTAATTGGAGACAAGCAGCCCCTGGCTAGAGCTTTTCTTCCATATATAAAAAAGGTCACGGACAGAATAGGGAGGCTACTCGAGTCCCATGATATAAAGACCATATACAGGCCTACACGAAAAATTAAGGATATGTTTAGGCCCGCTAAAGATAAGCGACATCCTCATACCGCGGCAGGGGTTTATAAAATCCCGTGTGATTGTGGCCAAGTATATATTGGAACAACGAAAAGAAGTATTGCCACTCGTCTCAAGGAGCACGAACGACACAGCCGGCTGGGACAAACAGATAAATCCACTGTAGCAGCACACTCGCTACTTGCAGGTCACGATATAAGATATGGAGACACCGAAGTTCTATCCACCACGGTGTCTTATCATGCCAGGCTACAAAGGGAGGCCATTGAAATCCTGAAGCATACTAACAGCTTCAATCTTAAGGAGGAAGCAGAACGTGTGAACAGAGCTTGGCTTCCAGTCCTTAATCCCCTCAAGCCTGCCCTTATTGACCGTCGTAGACGAGAAGATGCAACAGACGAGCAGCCCTGTCCTTGATGCATTACTTTTATGTGGTAAGCCGTTGCTATGGTAGCCTCTATGTGTGGGTTGTTGACTATTTATATATCTTCTGTTTACTTGTTTTACCTCGCTTTATGTAACCTGTGAACATGCTGAACGCAGTATTCAGCGAAACGTCAGGACGACAAAATGTCCTTGGAACACGACCTATAAGCCCGCGAAACAGAGATTCCTATTTCAACGCCGGTCGTGAAAGTCTACATTTTTACATATGAGTAGGGGGATGGTAGGGGTTCTAACCAGTGTCATGGCCGCCGCGCGAAATTGAAACATTTAAATAGACTTTTCTCTCGAACCCATGGTCGGAGTTTCGTGAATGGGGTGTCGGAGGAATTGAGGTGACGCCCTCTTTCCAATGGACCACTCATTTCAACCCCTAAATAAAACCTACCCCTACTAGGGGGTAAAATTTTAATTTTTTAGTGAATTTCAAATGGGACATGTATAAGGTGCGCTGCTAAAATGAACTTAAATGTTGTTGCTTATATCGCGCATTAGTTTTACGAGATGCCGCTATGGATGAACATTTTTGTTTTTGTTTTGTACGCATGCGCACTGGGGATTTTTGTAAGAGGGCGAGCTCTTTGAAAAAAATGATTGATAAGAAGGGGTTTTGGTGGTGAGGAGAGAGCCAGATAGTCGCCTACTTTCCTACGAAGTTTGGCAATATCTCTCGAACGCAAGGTCGGATTTGGACGTGTGACGTGTCAAATCGCTTGTTTGGAAGCCCTATACATGTTATTAATAGGTTAGAGTTTTGAGAATGAGGGAAACAGGCTTTTTTGGGGTAAAACCATGATTTTAGACTTTTTCCGATATCTCACGAATGCATGGTCGGATTTAGTCCTATGACATGCCAAATGACTTGTCTCGAAACCCTCTTTATTTTGGTAAAAGGTTAAAGTTTCTGAAAATGAGGGAAACAGAATTTTTTGGTGTAAAACTGTGATTTTAGTCTTTCTGATATATCTCACAAACCAATAACGCCAGAGACGTATACGAGGGGTCGTAGGACTCGGGGTGAGGCCCTCTCATTCCCCCCCCCCTCTTTCAAATATAGTATTTATATTTTTAAAAAATGCGAAAGGGTCTAACGACACTTTTGTTGAAAACATTTTAGTTTTTAAAACTTTTTCTTTTAATCTGTCTAAAATGTTCATGAAGAGTGGTTGCAGATAGAGACGATACCACTGGACACGTGTTTCAACGAAGCTATTACTGGCCACGGTGGTGATATACCAATACAGTATTCGCTATTTCGATGAGACGGCGGGTCGAGGGTTCGTTTTCCGATTTTTCCTATGATGGAATACCTAATACCTAAACCCCCTGAAGGGGGTCTTTAACATGTAAACGATTATGAGTGACATGACAAATGATAATTCCTTGATCAGATGAAGTTAGCTTTAGATAGAACAAACAGAACTTGGTTATATGTTGCTTGAAGTGAGTATAGAAAACAAACTTGCTGGGGCAGACTGACAGGATGTGGATGTTATTTGAGCTTATTGGAATGCATTGACTTGACTTGACAACAGGGCAATGAAAAAAGCACAGAGATGCTGAGGACACTTGAAGGTCAAACGATATGGCAACTATGGTGGGAGGGGGAAGCGAGGATGATGTCGCCGATCATGTTCAATGTTCAATGGATGAATTTAAATTTTGCGAAGCATTGTTCGGAGAGGGTCATGTGACGACTTGTTTTAAGGATATTTATTTTTCCGATCTTCCTTATGGTGGTCTCATTGATTGAAATCATTCAAAACTGCTAGGGCATGGCCTTGAGATTTTATAAACTGATAATGGGATTTTGACATACAAGGTCCACTCAGAACTTGACATGATGTCATTCTTTTTATGGCTTATGAATTTCCCCAAAAAAGACCCAAAACAACAAGATCATAGACTTTTGCTTTTCTTAATATATTGCAAACCCATAATGTTAGATGTTTACTGTGAGTGACGAAACCTAGCTAGGTAAAGAAAGAATTATTGTGGGCTACATGTATGGTGACTGACACGTCTTTGAACATTGGAACTTGTTTTCAGATCTGAGTGTAGTACATAGGGAGTATAGGTTGTAGGCATGGCTTGACAAACGGTGTACACAAAATTCAATTTATCGATTCAAGAATTATGAGTAGACTATCATTAATTAATTGGTTAAAGAGTGTAGCTAAAAATAAAAAAGTGACTACATTAAACTAAACTGAACCAAGTCGAATCAAACCCAACTGAACCAAACCAAGCCTAAAGCAAACCAAACCTAATCAAGAACAAGCCAAGGGCTTAAGTGTAAAACTTGTGGGGGAATGCAGTCATTGGCAATGTCCAAAGAAAGGGATAACGCTCTACCTTTAGAGGGTGAGGTAAAGCTAGCGCATGGTGCTAATGCATATTCCCAAGTACATGAACCACACACACACACAACTATCCTATGCTGTTTTTATGAGTTGACTGTTAAAACTTACTCAGTGGTTACTGAGCAAGATGGTCGCTACACACAACAAGCTTTAAATACTTGAGGCTAATAATCTATACACACACACGCACTCGCTTGTTCTAAACTAAACTGTCTCGCTGGCAGTGCTCATACAGTAGGCAAATGACAGAAATGCTTGGCTAACCGAAATACAATCATTTTCGGTTGTCTAATGATACCAGCTAGCCATTACATGCTATAGTGGTGAGCACATGTGCCTCTTGCACTGGAGATCGTAACTCGATTTCTAGCTCTAAGGCCTAGAACGAATCAAACTAAGAAAGAATGGTATGGTGACGCAGTAGTTAAACTGTTAGCCTTTCAATAAGGTAGACTAGGGTTTGATTTTGGGTTAATATACATGTCATAAACAAACAAACAAAAAAAGCGGAGATAATGTTTAAAACTGATTACACTTGTCTCTTTTCAAATTATTACTTAGATTACAAATACAAAGGTGGACTGGGTTTGATATACAGTTAATGCTGCCTATCGCATACTAGCCTGTAAGAAAGCCAAACAAGCAAAAGGCGTAGGTAGAGCAGTGGTAAAATCACTATGTGTAGAGAACTACCTAACGGTTTTATGAACTGGCAATGCTATGTCGCATAAACAGTGCAGGATACAATCCGGCAACCATAATTTTTATCTTGTGGAACAGAGAAAATGCAATTTTACCTTGATGGATAGCAATTGAGTGCAGATGAATGACCTATGCATTGGCCTACCATAGGGTTATAACCACGAGGTGGAGGTGTGACTTTTATATTTTATTGTTTAGAGACATGGCTTTTTTGTAACCAGTAGATTTAGTATTTTGTAAATATTCATTTTTGTAATTGTAAATAGTGGAAACATTTTTTTTGTAATAGTAAATGTTAAATGTATAACTAAAAGTTATTTGGGATAAGTGTGCATGTCAAGGATAAATAGCGTGGTTGTATTTGTTTTCAAAGACAGGTATGGTTGTGTGAATGTATGACTATAGATAGAATGATAGAGAGAGAGAGAGAAAGCTTGTGTGTGTGTGTGTGTGTGGGTAGCATTGATTTTTCAACCAAAGCAAACACGGCAAGGTAGGATGGTGGGGTAATTAATGTATATAGCAAATGGTAAATAGTATACTATATTTTTTTAACACTTATGTTTTTTTAATGCAGCAGTAGATAGGTGTTATTTTGTAAAACAGTCTTACCTACAGTAGTAGTAGTAGTAGTAGTAGTCCTATATGTTTTTGGAAACAAACAGAAAGAGAATGCACTATTGCCATGGCCAAGCACTTTCATTAAAGTGATTTCAAGAAAATTTAAATCAGCAAATGTGTGTTTTACAAAACTAAACATTCAGCATGGACTAAATCATAAACGTGTCTTCTGTGATATGGAAAAAAATAGGAAATCCATGTTTCCATATCATCACAATTTAAAAACTTAAAACTGACATTTAAAAAATGTAAATGGGAAATTGGCAAATGTGTAAACAACAAAATGGAAAATTCTTGTTTCCATATCATGAAATCCAAAAACTTTAAACTGACATTTTCAAATCGTGTACATGGAAAATTGACAGATGGCAATGTGTGAAATGTGAAAATGAAAAAATATGAACAAATGGCTATCATTATTTAAAAAAAATAAAAAACCGTCGTGTTCTATCGTTAAAGTGTGAATCAAACCACATCTACTTATTTGGATCACCCGAGACTGAGTAGACCTGTTTTAGTCCTAATATACTTTTAAAATTTTATGTTAAAGCTCAATTTGAACTCAAGAGCTTTAGAGTGCCAGATAACTATTATAACCGTTACGTCACAAAGACAACTTTACACTACTCTTAATAAACAATAATAAGAAAGAGAATAATAAATGTTGAATTTTTTTTTAAGGATGAACATGGTGACACCGTTTCTGTTGCACAGTCTGCTAGCTACTAGCCAGCAGCTGGGGTCTTAGAAAACGATACAGTTGACATTTTGTAATGAGATGTGACATGTTTCAAAGTACAGTATTATGGGTTGCTGTTGAGTAAAAACTAATCCTGTACAAGGAAGCAAGGGTTCGAACCCCTTACCTAACATTACTATTGCCTGAACATGGCTTGACGACACTGTATTATTATGATACTCGGTACACAAACCATAGATAGAGTGTATTGTTTAAGATCACTTTCTTTCTGAACATAGGTGGAGACTGTTGATGGTTAACAATGGCTTTAATATAGTAGGACGTGGGTATAGCAATTAAGAAAAAACAGACAATACCCATACAATATTTTTATTTATTTAATATAAGTACTTGTACAATAGTTACATTCAAAATACATTTCTTTTTTCTCTATTACTATTTAGTCCTTTTTGATTCTCTTGCATATGAAGGGTAGATAACCTTGTAGTTCAGCCCCTTAAAACAACAACAACACAACCTTTTGCATAGTCTGTGATGTTGACGACTCTTGAGATGTGGAAGATGGATTAAACATAACTTTTACAGCAGGGGTTAAATGTTGCTCAATAAACACTGCACTATTTTGAGTAGCAACATTTTTTTCTTGTACTAGCATTTTAGCATTGTCATGATTATTTGTTGACACCAACAGTGTTTCATCTGGTACACCACATTGATGATCACTCACACTTAAAACCTTACCATTTCTACTTTTTAGATTGCCTTGACATCTTTTTGACCTCTCTTTTGAGCATCGCCAAAATATTATTCCTTTTACATTTTGACGATTATAGTTATAAGAGTAGCCTTTATAGAGTACACGTTGTTTACCTTTGTTAGTTGTAGTAAGTTCCATAGTAGCAACTAACCTGTTAGTATGATTTGCTCACTACAAAGGTTATAACTGTTCTGATAATAAAATCATTTAGCGTTGGCTTTTATATTTAATATGTACAGTTTGAAGTGATAGCAAAAGTGAGAGCAAAATGGTAGCAGAGTGGTAGAAAATATAACATGTATTGTTAAGAAATAGTTTAAGCTGTTATGTGGATCCATTACATAATAATTTTAGCACGACGAAGCTCATTTTCTATATCCAATAGTTCTTCCTCATATTCAGTATAACCAGCCTGTTTATAGACATGCAGTTGCTGAAGCCGCCAGATTAGCTTACTTGGATTGTTCCAGTAGACAAATTTAACAAATGATTTTTTAGTTGTAAACAAAGCATTACCATTATCATTATTATCTTCATCATCAACATCATCATCATCATAACCATTATCATTATCATCATCATCATTATCATCATCATGATCATTATAATCCTCATCACTATTACTATATAGTCCTTTTTGATCCTTTTGCAATACCACATTTTGCACAGTCTGTGTTGCCCTTGATAATGTTGGGAGTTTTTCAAACATTGACAACTGTCCTAACACGACTTTCTGAGGAGATGATACATGCTTCTTAACAAACAATGCACTATCTTGAGCTGCAATATCTTTTTCTGGGACAAGTGTTTTAGCATTTTGAAGAGTTTTTTTAAACAGCAACGATGTTTTATCTGGTACACTACATTGATGATCACTCATACTTAAGACATTACTATTTTTACTTTTCAGCTCACCTCGACACTGTTTTGAACGATGTTTTGAACAACGCCAAATAACAGTTCCATTTTTATTGGTTCGTTTTACAATATATTTATATCCTTTATAGAATGCGTATGGCATACCATTGCTATTTGTTGATACTTCCATGTCAATTGTCAAGCATGAACTAATCTCTAGCAAAGTTCACTCGATAATATAAATAATTTCTAAACCCCAGTAGTGAATAGTCAGTTGTTTTTGATCCATGCAAGCGTAAACATGTCACATACACTGGTGATGGATACTCAAGGCTTTAAGGTCAATGAAAACAAGTACAGTATATATTTAAATAGGTGGCTATCATTGATTGCACAACACGCGGGTCACCATATCTTTTTTTTCTTTCGGACTAGTGTTTTAACATTTGAAGAGTGTTTTAAACAGCAACGATGTCTTATCAGTCACACTACATTGATGATCACTCACACTTAAGACCTCGCTATTTTTACTTTTTAACTCACTTTGACACTGTTTTGAACGATGTTTTGAACAACGCCAAATAACAGTTCCATTTTTATTGGTTCGTTTTACAATATACGTATAACCTTTATAGTATGCATATGGCTTACCATAACTATTCGTTGATACTTTCATATCAATTTTCAAGCATGAAATAATCTCCAATAAATTTCGCTCGATAATAGAAATAATAGTTTAAAGTGGGTGCGAAGGTGGGTGCAAAAGTGGGTGCAAAAGTGAGTGTAAAAGTGGGTGTAAAAGTGGGTGCAAAAGAGAGTGCAAAAGTGAGTGCAAAAGTGGGTGTAAAAGTGGGTGCAAAAGTGGGTGCAAAAGTGAGTGCAAAAGTGGGTGCGAAAGTGGGTGCGAAAGAGGGTGCAGTTTATAGTAGGCACTATTTTTACTAGAATGTGATTTGAGTAAATGTAATTTCTAAACCCAAGTAGTGAATAGTCAGTTGGTTTTGATTTATGCAAGCGTAAACATGTCTCATACACTGATGATGGATACTCAAGGCTTGTTGGTCAACAAAAACAAGTATATAGTTAAAGAGGTAGCTATTATTGATTGCACAACACTGAATCTATTTTTGAAATTTTGACAAAGGGTCTAAGTGCACTTTTGTTAATATCTCGCGAACCAATAAGACTACGGCATTGTATGAGGTATTGTTGGACTTTTTGCCGAAGACTGCTGGTAAACACTTATGTTCCCACGACCTTTTTAAAGATGGCGGCTGACCCACGAGGGGTGATTAAAACGTATTCCAAGCGACGCTTGTCGATAAGCAAACCAATAATCAAAGGGGGGTGTGACAGAGCTTGAGGCGATAACCCCTTTTGATTGATCCCTGTTGATTTGCCCCTTTGGACTGGTCCCCGTTGACAAGTCACTGTGGACGGATCCCTGTGGACAGGTCCCTGTTGACAGGTCCTTTTGACTAATCCCTTTGGACCTGTCAACAGGGACCTGTCAACAGGGACCTGTCCACAGGGATCCGTCCACAGTGACCCGTCAGCAGGGGCCCGTCATAAATGACTCCCTTCAAAAAGGACCCGTTCAGAGGGACTTGTCAACGGGGACCAGTCCAAAGGGGCAAATCAACAGGGATCAATCAAAAGGGGTTATCGCCTCAAGCTCTGTCACACCCCCCTTTGATTATTGGTTTGCTTATCGACAAGCGTCGCTTGGAATACGTTTTAATCACCCCTCGTGGGTCAGCCGCCATCTTTAAAAAGGTCGTGGGAACATAAGTGTTTACCAGCAGTCTTCGGCAAAAAGTCCAACAATACCTCATACAATGCCGTAGTCTTATTGGTTCGCGAGATATTAACAAAAGTGCACTTAGACCCTTTGTCAAAATTTCAAAAATAGATTCAGTGTTGTGCAATCAATAATAGCTACCTCTTTAACTATATACTTGTTTTTGTTGACCAACAAGCCTTGAGTATCCATCATCAGTGTATGAGACATGTTTACGCTTGCATAAATCAAAACCAACTGACTATTCACTACTTGGGTTTAGAAATTACATTTATTCAAATCACATTCTAGTAAAAATAGTGCCTACTATAAACTGCACCCTCTTTCGCACCCACTTTCGCACCCACTTTTGCACTCACTTTTGCACCCACTTTTGCACCCACTTTTACACCCACTTTTGCACTCACTTTTGCACTCACTTTTGCACCCACTTTTACACCCACTTTTACACTCACTTTTGCACCCACTTTTGCACCCACCTTCGCACCCACTTTAAACTATTATTTCTATTATCGAGCGAAATTTATTGGAGATTATTTCATGCTTGAAAATTGATATGAAAGTATCAACGAATAGTTATGGTAAGCCATATGCATACTATAAAGGTTATACGTATATTGTAAAACGAACCAATAAAAATGGAACTGTTATTTGGCGTTGTTCAAAACATCGTTCAAAACAGTGTCAAAGTGAGTTAAAAAGTAAAAATAGCGAGGTCTTAAGTGTGAGTGATCATCAATGTAGTGTGACTGATAAGACATCGTTGCTGTTTAAAACACTCTTCAAATGTTAAAACACTAGTCCGAAAGAAAAAAAAGATATGGTGACCCGCGTGTTGTGCAATCAATGATAGCCACCTATTTAAATATATACTGTACTTGTTTTCATTGACCTTAAAGCCTTGAGTATCCATCACCAGTGTATGTGACATGTTTACGCTTGCATAGATCAAAAACAACTGACTATTCACTACTGGGGTTTAGAAATTATTTATATTATCGAGTGAACTTTGCTAGAGATTAGTTCATGCTTGACAATTGACATGGAAGTATCAACAAATAGCAATGGTATGCCATACGCATTCTATAAAGGATATAAATATATTGTAAAACGAACCAATAAAAATGGAACTGTTATTTGGCGTTGTTCAAAACATCGTTCAAAACAGTGTCGAGGTGAGCTGAAAAGTAAAAATAGTAATGTCTTAAGTATGAGTGATCATCAATGTAGTGTACCAGATAAAACATCGTTGCTGTTTAAAAAAACTCTTCAAAATGCTAAAACACTTGTCCCAGAAAAAGATATTGCAGCTCAAGATAGTGCATTGTTTGTTAAGAAGCATGTATCATCTCCTCAGAAAGTCGTGTTAGGACAGTTGTCAATGTTTGAAAAACTCCCAACATTATCAAGGGCAACACAGACTGTGCAAAATGTGGTATTGCAAAAGGATCAAAAAGGACTATATAGTAATAGTGATGAGGATTATAATGATCATGATGATGATAATGATGATGATGATAATGATAATGGTTATGATGATGATGATGTTGATGATGAAGATAATAATGATAATGGTAATGCTTTGTTTACAACTAAAAAATCATTTGTTAAATTTGTCTACTGGAACAATCCAAGTAAGCTAATTTGGCGGCTTCAGCAACTGCATGTCTATAAACAGGCTGGTTATACTGAATATGAGGAAGAACTATTGGATATAGAAAATGAGCTTCGTCGTGCTAAAATTATTATGTAATGGATCCACATAACAGCTTAAACTATTTCTTAACAATACATGTTATATTTTCTACCACTCTGCTACCATTTTGCTCTCACTTTTGCTATCACTTCAAACTGTACATATTAAATATAAAAGCCAACGCTAAATGATTTTATTATCAGAACAGTTATAACCTTTGTAGTGAGCAAATCATACTAACAGGTTAGTTGCTACTATGGAACTTACTACAACTAACAAAGGTAAACAACGTGTACTCTATAAAGGCTACTCTTATAACTATAATCGTCAAAATGTAAAAGGAATAATATTTTGGCGATGCTCAAAAGAGAGGTCAAAAAGATGTCAAGGCAATCTAAAAAGTAGAAATGGTAAGGTTTTAAGTGTGAGTGATCATCAATGTGGTGTACCAGATGAAACACTGTTGGTGTCAACAAATAATCATGACAATGCTAAAAAGCTAGTACAAGAAAAAAATGTTGCTACTCAAAATAGTGCAGTGTTTATTGAGCAACATTTAACCCCTGCTGTAAAAGTTATGTTTAATCCATCTTCCACATCTCAAGAGTCGTCAACATCACAGACTATGCAAAAGGTTGTGTTGTTGTTGTTTTAAGGGGCTGAACTACAAGGTTATCTACCCTTCATATGCAAGAGAATCAAAAAGGACTAAATAGTAATAGAGAAAAAAGAAATGTATTTTGAATGTAACTATTGTACAAGTACTTATATTAAATAAATAAAAATATTGTATGGGTATTGTCTGTTTTTTCTTAATTGCTATACCCACGTCCTACTATATTAATGCCATTGTTAACCATCAACAGTCTCCACCTATGTTCAGAAAGAAAGTGATCTTAAACAATACACTCTATCTATGGTTTGTGTACCGAGTATCATAATAATACAGTGTCGTCAAGCCATGTTCAGGCAATAGTAATGTTAGGTAAGGGGTTCGAACCCTTGCTTCCTTGTACAGGATTAGTTTTTACTCAACAGCAACCCATAATACTGTACTTTGAAACATGTCACATCTCATTACAAAATGTCAACTGTATCGTTTTCTAAGACCCCAGCTGCTGGCTAGTAGCTAGCAGACTGTGCAACAGAAACGGTGTCACCATGTTCATCCTTAAAAAAAATATTCAACATTTATTATTCTCTTTCTTATTATTGTTTATTAAGAGTAGTGTAAAGTTGTCTTTGTGACGTAACGGTTATAATAGTTATCTGGCACTCTAAAGCTCTTGAGTTCAAATTGAGCTTTAACATAAAATTTTAAAAGTATATTAGGACTAAAACAGGTCTACTCAGTCTCGGGTGATCCAAATAAGTAGATGTGGTTTGATTCACACTTTAACGATAGAACACGACGGTTTTTTATTTTTTTTAAATAATGATAGCCATTTGTTCATATTTTTTCATTTTCACATTTCACACATTGCCATTTGTCAATTTTCCATGTACACGATTTGAAAATGTCAGTTTAAAGTTTTTGGATTTCATGATATGGAAACAAGAATTTTCCATTTTGTTGTTTACACATTTGCCAATTTCCCATTTACATTTTTTAAATGTCAGTTTTAAGTTTTTAAATTGTGATGATATGGAAACATGGATTTCCTATTTTTTCCATATCACAGAAGACACGTTTATGATTTAGTCCATGCTGAATGTTTAGTTTTGTAAAACACACATTTGCTGATTTAAATTTTCTTGAAATCACTTTAATGAAAGTGCTTGGCCATGGCAATAGTGCATTCTCTTTCTGTTTGTTTCCAAAAACATATAGGACTACTACTACTACTACTACTACTGTAGGTAAGACTGTTTTACAAAATAACACCTATCTACTGCTGCATTAAAAAAACACAAGTGTTAAAAAAATATAGTATACTATTTACCATTTGCTATATACATTAATTACCCCACCATCCTACCTTGCCGTGTTTGCTTTGGTTGAAAAATCAATGCTACCCACACACACACACACACACAAGCTTTCTCTCTCTCTCTCTCTATCATTCTATCTATAGTCATACATTCACACAACCATACCTGTCTTTGAAAACAAATACAACCACGCTATTTATCCTTGACATGCACACTTATCCCAAATAACTTTTAGTTATACATTTAACATTTACTATTACAAAAAAAAATGTTTCCACTATTTACAATTACAAAAATGAATATTTACAAAATACTAAATCTACTGGTTACAAAAAAGCCATGTCTCTAAACAATAAAATATAAAAGTCACACCTCCACCTCGTGGTTATAACCCTATGGTAGGCTAATGCATAGGTCATTCATCTGCACTCAATTGCTATCCATCAAGGTAAAATTGCATTTTCTCTGTTCCACAAGATAAAAATTATGGTTGCCGGATTGTATCCTGCACTGTTTATGCGACATAGCATTGCCAGTTCATAAAACCGTTAGGTAGTTCTCTACACATAGTGATTTTACCACTGCTCTACCTACGCCTTTTGCTTGTTTGGCTTTCTTACAGGCTAGTATGCGATAGGCAGCATTAACTGTATATCAAACCCAGTCCACCTTTGTATTTGTAATCTAAGTAATAATTTGAAAAGAGACAAGTGTAATCAGTTTTAAACATTATCTCCGCTTTTTTTGTTTGTTTGTTTATGACATGTATATTAACCCAAAATCAAACCCTAGTCTACCTTATTGAAAGGCTAACAGTTTAACTACTGCGTCACCATACCATTCTTTCTTAGTTTGATTCGTTCTAGGCCTTAGAGCTAGAAATCGAGTTACGATCTCCAGTGCAAGAGGCACATGTGCTCACCACTATAGCATGTAATGGCTAGCTGGTATCATTAGACAACCGAAAATGATTGTATTTCGGTTAGCCAAGCATTTCTGTCATTTGCCTACTGTGTGAGCACTGCCAGCGAGACAGTTTAGTTTAGAACAAGCGAGTGCGTGTGTGTGTATAGATTATTAGCCTCAAGTATTTAAAGCTTGTTGTGTGTAGCGACCATCTTGCTTAGTAACCACTGAGTAAGTTTTAACAGTCAACTCATAAAAACAGCATAGGATAGTTGTGTGTGTGTGTGGTTCATGTACTTGGGAATATGCATTAGCACCATGCGCTAGCTTTACCTCACCCTCTAAAGGTAGAGCGTTATCCCTTTCTTTGGACATTGCCAATGACTGCATTCCCCCACAAGTTTTACACTTAAGCCCTTGGCTTGTTCTTGATTAGGTTTGGTTTGCTTTAGGCTTGGTTTGGTTCAGTTGGGTTTGATTCGACTTGGTTCAGTTTAGTTTAATGTAGTCACTTTTTTATTTTTAGCTACACTCTTTAACCAATTAATTAATGATAGTCTACTCATAATTCTTGAATCGATAAATTGAATTTTGTGTACACCGTTTGTCAAGCCATGCCTACAACCTATACTCCCTATGTACTACACTCAGATCTGAAAACAAGTTCCAATGTTCAAAGACGTGTCAGTCACCATACATGTAGCCCACAATAATTCTTTCTTTACCTAGCTAGGTTTCGTCACTCACAGTAAACATCTAACATTATGGGTTTGCAATATATTAAGAAAAGCAAAAGTCTATGATCTTGTTGTTTTGGGTCTTTTTTGGGGAAATTCATAAGCCATAAAAAGAATGACATCATGTCAAGTTCTGAGTGGACCTTGTATGTCAAAATCCCATTATCAGTTTATAAAATCTCAAGGCCATGCCCTAGCAGTTTTGAATGATTTCATTCAATGAGACCACCATAAGAAAGATCGGAAAAATAAATATCCTTAAAACAAGTCGTCATATGACCCTCTCCGAACAATGCTTCGCAAAATTTAAATTCATCCATTGAACATTGAACATGATCGGCGACATCATCCTCGCTTCCCCCTCCCACCATAGTTGCCATATCGTTTGACCTTCAAGTGTCCTCAGCATCTCTGTGCTTTTTTCATTGCCCTGTTGTCAAGTCAAGTCAATGCATTCCAATAAGCTCAAATAACATCCACATCCTGTCAGTCTGCCCCAGCAAGTTTGTTTTCTATACTCACTTCAAGCAACATATAACCAAGTTCTGTTTGTTCTATCTAAAGCTAACTTCATCTGATCAAGGAATTATCATTTGTCATGTCACTCATAATCGTTTACATGTTAAAGACCCCCTTCAGGGGGTTTAGGTATTAGGTATTCCATCATAGGAAAAATCGGAAAACGAACCCTCGACCCGCCGTCTCATCGAAATAGCGAATACTGTATTGGTATATCACCACCGTGGCCAGTAATAGCTTCGTTGAAACACGTGTCCAGTGGTATCGTCTCTATCTGCAACCACTCTTCATGAACATTTTAGACAGATTAAAAGAAAAAGTTTTAAAAACTAAAATGTTTTCAACAAAAGTGTCGTTAGACCCTTTCGCATTTTTTAAAAATATAAATACTATATTTGAAAGAGGGGGGGGGAGAATGAGAGGGCCTCACCCCGAGTCCTACGACCCCTCGTATACGTCTCTGGCGTTATTGGTTTGTGAGATATATCAGAAAGACTAAAATCACAGTTTTACACCAAAAAATTCTGTTCCCTCATTTTCAGAAACTTTAATCTTTTACCAAAATAAAGAGGGTTTCGAGACAAGTCATTTGGCATGTCATAGGACTAAATCCGACCATGCATTCGTGAGATATCGGAAAAAGTCTAAAATCATGGTTTTACCCCTAAAAAGCCTGTTTCCCTCATTCTCAAAACTCTAACCTATTAATAACATGTATAGGGCTTCCAAACAAGCGATTTGACACGTCACACGTCCAAATCCGACCTTGCGTTCGAGAGATATGCCAAACTTCGTAGGAAAGTAGGCGACTATCTGGCTCTCTCCTCACCACCAAAACCCCTTCTTATCAATCATTTTTTTCAAAGAGCTCGCCCTCTTACAAAAATCCCCAGTGCGCATGCGTACAAAACAAAAACAAAAATGTTCATCCATAGCGGCATCTCGTAAAACGCATGCGCGATATGAGCAACAACATTTAAGTTCATTTTAGCAGCGCACCTTATACATGTCCCATTTGAAAAGAGGCTTTCACTAAAAAATTAAAATTTCACCCCCTAGTAGGGGTAGGTTTTATTTAGGGGTTGAAATGAGTGGTCCATTGGAAAGAGGGCGTCACCTCAAGTCCTCCGACACCCCATTCACGAAACTCCGACCATGGGTTCGAGAGAAAAGTCTATTTAAATGTTTCAATTTCGCGCGGCGGCCATGACACTGGTTAGAACCCCTACCATCCCCCTACTCATATGCTAGACTTTGTCTAGAAAATAGTATTTTGTCACAGTCCAGTAATAACATAATACTTGGATGTTTAAATCCATTTCAGTCAGTTTTCATTTTTTGTAACTAGTTAACCACTTCGATCTGTCAGTACACTGAAGACTAGTCTATAACGGTGGCGTTCATTAGTCTACGCAAGGGAAACTACAAGTTGCTTAGCGCATGGTAGATGGTGATATAATAAACCATGCCCAGGGAACGATCTTCAGAACAGCCGTTAATTGCTTAGACTGTCAGTGTTTTTCTTGTACAGATAAGATTACAGTGAGTTATGTTACAACTGACATACCGTATCTAAGAAGAGATCACTTAGATCTGACCCTATTTAAACAAACTGTTATGGCTTTGATAGAAGCTCATATTAAAATGGAACAACAGTTAATTCAAACGTCGAAAGATACTACCACTATGTCTGACTAGACGGATTG
This sequence comes from Meconema thalassinum, assembly GCA_946902985.2. Taxonomy (NCBI): domain Eukaryota; kingdom Metazoa; phylum Arthropoda; class Insecta; order Orthoptera; family Tettigoniidae; genus Meconema; species Meconema thalassinum. The sequence continues at coordinate 375,439,072 of OX336393.1, forward strand.
TGGGTATATGATGGCGGCCAATACAAGGATTGTACATGCTTGTCCGATAGGGCATGTTTATGGATAAATCTGGTATAGACCAGGTTTACTACGCTTCAAGACCATCAAGAAATGTAAGCCACATTTGGATTATATTATGCCTAGCTAATTGGAACAAAATATTTTTCTGCAGATGACCAACACATTTTTTTTCGTCGTATTTAAATCTTGCAATGATTTACGCAAGACTTGTTAGAGTTATTCTGAGTATTTTCAGCACTCAGAACAGTTTAGGATCGATGACCGAGCATTTCGAGCATTTATTTGAATATTTCATATTTTTGGGAAATCACGGTAATCAGCCGATGTAACTGTAAAAGTTAAATTTATTTTTGTTGAGGAATGGATATTTTTTCCATATTCGAAGGTTCGAACATGTGGATTCTCACATAATGAGATGATAATTAAATATATTTAAAATGATATAAATAATAATAATAATAATAATAATAATAATAATAATAATAATAATAATAATAATAATCCACTAATAATAATAATAATAATAATAATAATTTTTATAATTTTTCTAAATAATTCTTGGATATTATATTTTCTAATAATCATATGTATTGAGAGAGAGCCTATGAAGTAGTTTAATCATTTCTAGTTTGGAACAGGAGATTTTCCGAAGGAAAGTGGTTAGCGCAAGCCCGCATTCAACCAACATGTCAGTTCTGGTTGAACAGTTGATATTTGCATTGAGCAAAGTATATTTTTCAGATAACACGGAGGGGCATGAAACGGGAAGCAAATGATATTTGTATCAAATAGGATATTTTTGTATTTATATAAAATCATGACGTAAATACACTCGAAAGTGAAATAAAGATTTTCATAAGTATGGTAAATTCACGGGTTGAACTGAATGGTAAAATAAAATAAACTTGTAAGTTTTTTAATCTTCCAGTGTTGATAACAAGCAGAGGCTTGATTTATTGTATACATTTTGGGAAGAAAATTTATATGTGTGGAGTAGTTGAAATGCCATTCCCAGGTGCGCATGTTTAAGTCGCAGGAATGAGGAGATTTTACGAGCATCAATCAAATAGCAGGTTCGATGGCTCAGGTTTATAGTAGGAGTATTGGAACTACACATTTCGTCGTATGAATGACCCGAAGGTTATTTCTTTGAAACCATCAGTTCTTATTTCAACCTTGTTTACGAATTCCATTTAGACTTTGATTTTGCTAGAACCCGGATTTGTCATGATAGTAGTTTATTCTTCTTCAGAGGAAGACCTTTGCCGTTGTTGTTGTTATAATATTGTGTTCTTACACAAATAATAGAATGGGCCACTGCCAATTAAAAATAATTCTTTAACCACGAATAATTTGAAGGATATTTTCAATCCTAGTGCCATGAACTAAATGAATTCATTATAAAACTACAATTCTAATTTCCGCATTCTGTCGAAGAATTGCAAGTTGTGAAAGTTGCTATAAATGGCCATGAATATAAATATTTTTATAATAATGATTCCAAGTGGATAATTGAATAGTTGAATGGTTCAACCATTTATTGATCAAGTTGATGATTCAGAAATCATATATTTTGTTAGGAACTTGAAGTTCATAATCGAGTCACTTCTCGAATGTTAAATGTCAGAAGAACAATTAATTGTTGTTGTGCTTCGCACAGTTCTTCGATGCTATGCTCAAGGTCAAATACTTTTCAGATGTTATTAATATGTGTAAATGATTTGTGTTGCTTCGATGATGATAATATTTTTCGACGATGTATTTTTGAAACTGGAAAAATAAGTGAAAGTTAAAATTCTATGAACATTTATTCTACGAGTGTTAATATCATGTAAATATTCAAACAGTGATCTACGATATTTCCAGTATAGACAATTAACTTTGAACTGGAATTAATCATTAATAATTTTGGAACACAGTCTACAGGACTATTAATCGGACTTGTGTTTCCAAAAAGATTGTCAAATGTGTTTGGAAAATTTCTGTATATTGTGTGTAAATAAGAGTGTGGATCGCCACACGTGGATGATGCTGCTTTGAGCATCCTTGCAGTCAGATTTTAACTTCAAAATAAACTGAGATAATTTTACCAAATGTGTTACTCCCAATTAAATCTCCTTCTATCCTTATTGTTGCATTGAGCCAAAAATCAGTAAAGCATTTTCTTAATTTGATGTCGTTTTTGCGATTTGCTTTAACCCATCTGGCGCTCCGGGATATTTTGACTCTCGTGCTGACTGATTATTGGTAAAATGCATATGTGGTCGTGCGGACTCCGGTCTAAACGGGCACATAAAATAAGATCGAGAGAGAAATGGCTTCGAACGTGGGTCCCGATTTAGACATGGTCAATCGCATGCCGATTTAAATTGTGATAATTTTTATAGAAATATTTTGGGAGTTGAGAGATGTCTGGTTTGGATGAATAAATTAGTAGGAAACCCAATTAGTGGGGAAAATTAAAAATTTAACTTGGTTAATAATTAGAATGGGTTTGATTATTTTGATAATGGCTTAACCATTAGGGCGTCAAGTAAATTCAGTAGTAAACGTTCGATGACTGGACATACACATTATTAGAATCCAGGTGGAGGATATTTGAGAACTTGCATATTTTTCTTGTGATATTATGGTAAATGTAATTCGTAAAAGTAGAGAATTTTGTTTTTCCATCACGTCGACATTAGGACAAATCTCATTTTATTAGAGTGTTCCAATTAGCTATTCATATTTCTTGTTATAGTTATAAGCTTGTGTTTGCCACTGTTGTATACCCTTAAGTTTTGAATAATAATTGAAAATTATGGAAGAAATGATGAGGATGATGAGGAGTTTGGAGGAGAGTTCAAAAGAGGCTGGACGGCGTGTAGCCGCCATTATGAAAGAAAATACAGAGGCTTTAGAAAAGAAACTTAAAGAAAATTCTGATTCTTTAGAAAGTAAACTTAAAGAAAATTCTGATTCGTTAGAAAATAAACTTAAAGAAAGTTTAAATGAGAAACTTAAAGAAAATTCTGAGTCTTTAGAAAATAAACTTAAAGAAAGTTCTGATTCTTTAAAAAGTAATTTGAAAGAAATTTTAAACAGTAAATTTCATTCTATGGAAAGTAAATTTAAAGAGAATTCTGAAATTTTGAAAATTTCACTTGAGAGTAAAATGAATAAATTATGCGAAAAAACATATGAGCTCGAAACTTCATTAGCTACTAACGCAAGTTTAATGGACGATAAATTTCGCGATGCCGATCTTCGATCTCAAAGCTTAGCTGATAGGATAGAACATGGTCTTAGGAAAGTTGGTGAAGACATGGTCAACATGGAAGTCCGAGTGAAGAAGGAGAGTAATGAGATGGGAATTCTAGTTGTTCAACGGTTGACAGAACAATTCAAAGAACTTGTCATGGGAGAAATAAGAGAAGGTGTGATTAATGAGTTGCAAACTGAAATTAAAACCACAGTTGTCAATGAAATTAAAGACACACTCAAGCTGGAGAATCAAGAGGGAATCAAGGAGATTAGGGAATCTTTGTCATCCCATATTGAAGTAATTGCTAAAGATATCCAAGCAACTCAGAAGGACATATCAGATATGACAGGGTCATTGAAAAGTCATGAGGCTGTTATGAACCAGATATCCACTGATGTTAAGGAGAATTGTAAAGAAACTGAAGCAATTAAGAAAATGGCAGAAGAAAACCAGAAGGAACTTGAGGCTATGAAAAGTCAAATCAAGGATGAGAAACAGTCTGATCATCTGTTGAAAATGCCAAATGTAAGGGGAAAGGAACAGATACAGATAAATCTAGGAGCAGCTAGAGAGACTGATAGACAGGATGAGGTCAGGACAGTATTTCAATCCAACCCCATAACTGTATTTAAGAATATAGAAGATAAGCCTTCTAAATTTTCAGGGCGAGATTCTGTGACACCCGTGGAATTTTTGAGAGAAGCAGGTGATTACCTGAAGGATTCCAAGATCCCTAAAGAAAGACAGATCCGAGTGATAGGGAAGTTTTTGGAAGGTCCTGCACTTCTTTGGTTTAGAGCATTTAGATCCACTCTAACCACTTTTGAGGAGTTTTCTCGTGGGTTATTGAAAAAGTTTTGGTCCCCGGAAACCCAACAGCAAGTCAGAGCAGAGTTATATTCGAAGAGATTCTCGACGTCACAACCTACTCGATACTCTACGTACTTTTCTAGACAGCTGTCTAAACTTCAACATTTAGATCCGCCGATGCCAGATAACGAATTGATTACTGCATTGATACGTCAATTTCCAGCAGACGTCCAGAGGACTTTGATCGCTGCTGATATCTATAATATGGAACAATTTGATGAAGTATTACAGAAGCTGGATCATACAAACGCTCAATTCTTCCATCAGAAGGGAGGAAAGAATAACAACGCTGTGTACGCTGTTATGGCTGATAGTTATTCTCAGACACCTCGAGAGATTCGAGAGGGGCAAGAAGAGAAAACGCCGAGGGAAGATCCAAATAAGAGAGGATGGAACCAGTACAGTAACAGATACAGTTACAAACCATATGCGAGACCGGATGGTGGTAATCGATACAATACTCGATGGAGAAGACCACGAGATAGTCAAGGAAGGTACCAGGAAAGAAGATATTATGGTAGAAACAACTACAATAACAGAGGGAATGTAGATACTCGTCAGTCCAATGAAGAGTTCAACAAGGAGACGAGGAAAAATTTGGAAGCAAGACACCAAGATAACTTGCAGTTTTTGGAGCAGAGGCCCAATGAACCAGGTCCATCGGGAACACAACAATCCCGGGGGAATGGTAATGAAAAAAAAAAAAAAAAATTCGAATTCACAGTAGAAGATAGAATTTTGAACACTTTCACTTCCAGAATTATTAAATGGCAAGCAGAGGATGATGATTTAATTCAACAGAATGACGAACGAAAAGAAATGGGTACAAGAATTAGAATGCCAATCATATCATGCGAAGTATTCGGTATGCCTGTCGATACTTTGATCGATACTGGGGCTATGCTTTGTCTGGTGAGTGAGAAGCTTTATATTCTGTGGAAGCTCAAAGAGAATTTAGAGGAGATTCCAGTATCAGGAATTAAGATCCAAGGAATAATACCCAATAAAATATCTCTGTGTAAAACACAATTATACTTATGTATTACGATTGGAGGACATGATTTCCGACATGTGTTTGTTGTAATGAAGGACATGGCTTTTGACATGATATTGGGAGCAGATTTCATTCAGAAATATCAAGCAGTGATAGACATGAAGACAGAGACGATCAAATTCAAGAATACCGAAGAGATTAACTTCGAGGGAAAAGAAGAGGAAGACATCGAGGGAGATGCTCAATGGTCTCTGATATTTCATGAAGCTGAAGGAAGAGAAGTCTACACTGAGAAGGAGTCCCCAGAGCTAGGGAAGGTTTTGGAAGAGTATCACGATATTTTGGACATTAAACCTGGTGAAATTGAAGATTTTGAATATTGTGGAAGTAAACAACAATGGAACCTATGAAATCGCTAATACACGAATTGGTAACATCGTGGGAACTTATAATGCATCGAATTTGAAGATTTATTATTCAAGAACCAGATGATTTAATGTGTAGATTGGAAAAATAAAAAATTTTCAATTTTTATTTTTTGCTAGGTGTGGGGTGGATGTGCCCAACTCTAGGAATGGGTATCCCAAGATTCAGACACCTAGATATCGAGGGAAAGGCTGTAGCCGCTTTTGAAAGTTGAGATATTTGAATATCGCGCTACATTGCTTCTCGAAGCATTTGGAAATAATTTACCGATACTTGGATGTCAAGTGACGTAGCGAGTAATAGCAGAGGTCGAGGCTATTTATTGATTAAATAGTTAACCATGGAGTAGAGACTTGAGACTGGGATCAGATTACTGGCACGGCCAAAAGAAAGAGAATGCAATTAGTATCAAGTAAATCGGACCAGGGATACCAGAGATATGAGGATTTCCAGATATCAGGTGATGACGCGTGACCCTGACAGTTTTGAATAAAAGCCAGCTGGCCGAAGCAACTTCAGCTCATTCTAACACAAGCACTTGGCGAGCAAGTTGCATCTACGCTGAGCCAAGGCACATGGTTGCCGGATCTACGCAGAAGTTCTTTTCAAAGTCGTGATAGTCACGAAAAGTGCTGCGCTACGAGTTGGAACTTAGTAAGTTTACGGCGAGGAGAATCACTGAGGTGATTGATTTTTCTACAGACATTGGTGGAAATATTTATATTTCTACAAGGACATATGCTAGACTTTGTCTAGAAAATAGTATTTTGTCACAGTCCAGTAATAACATAATACTTGGATGTTTAAATCCATTTCAGTCAGTTTTCATTTTTTGTAACTAGTTAACCACTTCGATCTGTCAGTACACTGAAGACTAGTCTATAACGGTGGCGTTCATTAGTCTACGCAAGGGAAACTACAAGTTGCTTAGCGCATGGTAGATGGTGATATAATAAACCATGCCCAGGGAACGATCTTCAGAACAGCCGTTAATTGCTTAGACTGTCAGTGTTTTTCTTGTACTGATAAGATTACAGTGAGTTATGTTACAACTGACATACCGTATCTAAGAAGAGATCACTTAGATCTGACCCTATTTAAACAAACTGTTATGGCTTTGATAGAAGCTCATATTAAAATGGAACAACAGTTAATTCAAACGTCGAAAGATACTACCACTATGTCTGACTAGACGGATTGTGGGTATATGATGGCGGCCGATACAAGGATTGTACATGCTTGTCCGATAGGGCATGTTTATGGATAAATCTGGTACAGACCAGGTTTACTACGCTTCAAGACCATCAAGAAATGTAAGCCACATTTGAATTATATTATGCCTAGCTAATTGGAACAAAATATTTTTCTGCAGATGACCAACACATTTTTTTTCGTCGTATTTAAATCTTGCAATGATTTACGCAAGACTTGTTAGAGTTATTCTGAGTATTTTCAGCACTCAGAACAGTTTAGGATCGATGACCGAGCATTTCGAGCATTTATTTGAATATTTCATATTTTTGGGAAATCACGGTAATCAGCCGATGTAACTGTAAAAGTTAAATTTATTTTTGTTGAGGAATGGATATTTTTTCCATATTCGAAGGTTCGAACATGTGGATTCTCACATAATGAGATGATAATTAAATATATTTAAAATGATATAAATAATAATAATAATAATAATAATAATAATAATAATCCACTAATAATAATAATAATAATAATAATAATTTTTATAATTTTTCTAAATAATTCTTGGATATTATATTTTCTAATAATCATATGTATTGAGAGAGAGCCTATGAAGTAGTTTAATCATTTCTAGTTTGGAACAGGAGATTTTCCGAAGGAAAGTGGTTAGCGCAAGCCCGCATTCAACCAACATGTCAGTTCTGGTTGAACAGTTGATATTTGCATTGAGCAAAGTATATTTTTCAGATAACACGGAGAGGCATGAAACGGGAAGCAAATGATATTTGTATCAAATAGGATATTTTTGTATTTATATAAAATCATGACGTAAATACACTCGAAAGTGAAATGGTGAATTGTGAATGGTGAAATGGTAAATTCACGGGTTGAACTGAATGGTAAAATAAAATAAACTTGTAAGTTTTTTAATCTTCCAGTGTTGATAACAAGCAGAGGCTTGATTTATTGTATAAATTTTGGGAAGAAAATTTATATGTGTGGAGTAGTTGAAATGCCACTCCCAGGTGCGCATGTTTAAGTCGCAGGAATGAGGAGATTTTTCGAGCATCAATAAAATAGCAGGTTCTATGGCTCAGGTTTATAGTAGGAGTATTGGAACTACACATTTCGTCGTATGAATGACCCGAAGGTTATTTCTTTGAAACCATCAGTTCTTATTTCAACCTTGTTTACGAATTCCATTTAGACTTTGATTTTGCTAGAACCCGGATTTGTCATGATAGTAGTTTATTCTTCTTCAGAGGAAGACCTTTGCCGTTGTTGTTGTTGTTGTAATATTGTGTTCTTACACAAATAATAGAATGGGCCACTGCCAATTAAAAATAATTCTTTAACCACGAATAATTTGAAGGATATTTTCAATCCTAGTGCCATGAACTAAATGAATTCATTATAAAACTACAATTCTAATTTCCGCATTCTGTCGAAGAATTGCAAGTTGTGAAAGTTGCTATAAATGGCCATGAATATAAATATTTTTATAATAACGATTCCAAGTGGATAATTGAATAGTTGAATGGTTCAACCATTTATTGATCAAGTTGATGATTCAGAAATCATATATTTTGTTAGGAACTTGAAGTTCATAATCGAGTCACTTCTCGAATGTTAAATGTCAGAAGAACAATTAATTGTTGTTGTGCTTCGCACAGTTCTTCGATGCTATGCTCAAGGTCAAATACCTTTCAGATGTTATTAATATGTGTAAATGATTTGTGTTGCTTCGATGATGATAATATTTTTCGACGATGTATTTTTGAAACTGGAAAAATAAGTGAAAGTTAAAATTCTATGAACATTTATTCTACGAGTGTTAATATCATGTAAATATTCAAACAGTGATCTACGATATTTCCAGTATAGACAATTAACTTTGAACTGGAATTAATCATTAATAATTTTGGAACACAGTCTACAGGACTATTAATCGGACTTGTGTTTCCAAAAAGATTGTCAAATGTGTTTGGAAAATTTCTGTATATTGTGTGTAAATAAGAGTGTGGATCGCCACACGTGGATGATGCTGCTTTGAGCATCCTTGCAGTCAGATTTTAACTTCAAAATAAACTGAGATAATTTTACCAGATGTGTTACTCCCAATTAAATCTCCTTCTATCCTTATTGTTGCATTGAGCCAAAAATCAGTAAAGCATTTTCTTAATTTGATGTCGTTTTTGCGATTTGCTTTAACCCATCTGGCGCTCCGGGATATTTTGACTCTCGTGCTGACTGATTATTGGTAAAATGCATATGTGGTCGTGTGGACTCCGGTCTAAACGGGCACAATACGTCCATTATATCAGTTTGTGTGCTAGCATCACTGCATTTTTTCACGAGATTGTTGTCAACTAATTCCTTTCCATGTCTGAGTTTCCGTCTCATGTATCTCGTCGCCTCTGCAGTTTCCCTTTTTTTGTTCATGCTGGTCGGAAGAGGTAGGTTTCAAGTAGAGTCAGGGCATGTAACCAGGACTGTCGGGATCCCTTCTAGGTGTTCCGTTAACAAAATGACGACTATAAAAACGTGCATTTTTACTGGTAGCCCTTGGTTTCCTGTCAACAGTCTCTCGCCTCACTGCTTTAATCCAAGCTGTCCTTCTGATTATGCTGTTTATCAATAGGAAAACTAAAAAATCTAGTACCGGGAGGACTGTTTCTATACGAGTAATTGCAACCAACCACACAACAGTTTCTTCGATTCTTTGTAACACTCACTTCCATCGCGAAAAACTGAACATTCCTTTCCATCAAGAGGTAGCCTACCTTACAGTAGAGAGCTGCGTCATCCTCACCAGCTATAGATTTGTCACCAGAGCGCAGCAGGGTAGGCGCGCACGAGGTCTATAGGGACAGTGGTAGCATCAAAATCCAGTGCTCGGCCTAGGAGGCTGATTACTGGTGTTTGGGCTCATTCAAGATATTGTTCCATGATGTTCATTGGTTGGAAGTCGGAACTGGCCCTTTTCTATAGTGTGTAGGATATGTGCATGCCACTCAGTAATACCAGTAAGTCAGCCGCATATTAAAATAACGGCTGACTACTGGTGTGATATTAACCAGAAGTCAGCCATGATATTTCCTTCCGGCTAATTTCCTTTTTATTATATCATGATCTCTTTCTGCATTAAATAACTGTACTTTTGCTTACAGGATCTGTAGCACGTGCCTTTTATAAATATAAATATAAAGATGCTCTCACACAAGCACTTCAGGAAATCTGAGAAAATAAAATGATAATTAGAGAAGCGAGCAGGAAGTTTGGTATGCCAAGAGAAACTCTACAAGACCGTCTTCTTAATAGAGTTGCATAGGGACCACGAAAAATGAGGCCTTGCTCAATTCTGACTGAATTAGAGGAATTGAATTTCGTGAAATGGCCTGAGGGTTGGTTTTTGGGGAGGTCTGACAGTGGGTGGATGAAGAGTGACATCTTCTTTGAATACATTATTAATTGTGTAGACAAGTGGTTAGTTGACAATCTAATTCCAAAACCCATTTTGTTACTTGTTGATGGCCACCGAACACATCTCACGATGGAATTAAGTAGGGAATGTTCAGAGAGAAACATCATTCTCTACTGTTTACCACCGAACACAACGCACATCATGCAGCCAGCAGATGTTAGTGTCTTTAAATAACTCAAATCGGAATGGAAAAAGACAACTCGAGAGGGGCAGAATGATCCTAAGGATGTCAATACCCTTCTGACGAAGTCAAACTTCTGCCCACTTCTATTCACGAAAGTCTCCCCACTTCAATTAAAAATGGATTCAGGAATTGTGGACTGTATCCATTTAATCCTAGTGCTGTGGATTACTCGAAATGTGTTCAGAATCAATTGGAAAGCTTGGATGACACAAACCCAGCCCCAGAAAATGTGCTACAACGTGAACATTTCAACATAGCTAAGAAAGTTATTCAGGAGTTGAGGAATGAATTAACTTCAAAAGAACAAGATGTTGATTCTTGAAACTTTTAACACAGTAATGGAAAAATTTACAGCTGTGAGGCCGGCCACTGTGTTAGACAGTCAAATTGAAATTGATGGAGTGTTGCTTGATTTTGATATTGAACTGGGGGTATATGAAGTCCAGGGCTCTTCTCTCATCAATTCTTGCACTGTCCCAGATCGCCCCCTGTCTACCTCTGGCCCATCAAGTTCAGTAACTTTGTCAGGTAATAACTTGGCTGTCGCATCTCAAGAAACTCACACTTAATTTTCGCCCTTCCTGAGGAAGTTTCAACTTCTATTACAGCAGAAAATTCTGATTGTGGGACCCCTGATTCATCCCCTTCCTTGAAGGTGTCACCTTTTTCGTCATTAGGAACCACACCTACCTCTTTAACTGCTAAAAGATCCCTATTCGATAGTCATTTGTATTTTCCATCTCCTATTCCGAAGTCCACAAAAGCGAAGCAGAAGAAGGCATTAGAAAGTGGGGAGAATGCACCAAAGACAACTCCCAAGGCAATTTCATCAATTGCATGGAGAGAATGGTATTCATGGGAGGAATGGCAAAAGTAAGAGAAAGAAGAAACTTTGCTCAAGAAAAGAGAGAATAGGAAGAAAATGGCAGAAGAAAGAAGATTAAATGAAACAGAAAGAAAAGGAACAGAGCTAAGCGAGGGAAACTGTCTGAAACACAAAATAGAGACGCTAGTGATGCTGGTGTTATTAAGTGTACAGAATGTCAAGAAGAACTGGATAGTGACGTTGAAGATGACCATCTAAAATATGTTGGTTGTGACAACTGCCCAAACTAGTTCCATTTAAAATGCACTAAGTTCCATGGTTTGTCATTTGACTCTGTATATGAATCACCATTCCAGTGTAAACATTGTTAAAACATAGGCTAAGAACAATAGGATACTTTTTTGGAACCATTCCATGCCTGAAATTTTCAGGTGTGACTGTTTTATTGTATTGTAGAAATGTGCTAATTGTTCTTTTAGTATTTTTTTTCCAAGATTAAAAATATAATCGAATCACTTACATTTTCAAATTACTAAACTTAAATCTCCGGAACAAACACTGGCTGACTACTAGGACTAGAAAGGCTGACACTGAAAATTAATGTCTGAGTACTAGAAAAAGTGTCAAGTATATTTATAGCAGTTACGAACAGTATTCATTTTGAAATGATGCTGTAAAAAGTACATAACAGAAGAAATAATTAATCATTCTACCACCCAGTTACACATCTACCTTAATGTGCTTAGGCAGTGGCGTTCTGTAGTAGGAATAACCCACAAGTTTTGTTACCTGGCTGACTACTGGTTCATTTACCCTATATTACAATCCACAGAAGCTAATCAAGTCATGTATGTAAATCAGGTGAATTCTTGCATCAGGGAGGGTACATTTCACAATTTAAACTATATTTTGCAAGAGCATAAGCCCTTCATCAACATTCAAAATAATTCTCAATTTAAATGAGAGTTCAGTGTCTAGATAAAGTTAAATTGCAATCCAGCTGACGATATTTGATTAGCATGGCTCATAATATGGGATCAAATCCCAAAGGCAAATGTTCATTCATTAATATGTGTGAATCGACTTCTAAAATATTTTATACGTAACGATATTCTTTCTTGTGGGAAAGTTATTGCTCTTGGAGGAGACTTCAGGTAGGTTTTGCCTGTTGTGCCACACGCTTCTCGCCAAACAATTATTCACAAATAGTAAATACTCTTCTCTCTGGCCCTTTGCTAAAATACGCCGCTTACATAAAAACACTCGATAAAAACCAGATGAAATGGAATTTTATAATATTTTGCTACAAGTTAACGACGACTACCCCTCTATGGGTGATTAGGAATCAAATGTTATTGAATTACCAGTCAGAATTCCAACTCATGATGGTATCGTGACTGAGATTTACGGCGAAGCATTCACATCTGCGAAGGATATAATAAATTTATCTAATGTTACAACAAACAAGAAGTTCCATGACGAACTAAAGAGCCTACTTTTCTTAAAATTTGAGATTTATAGCAATGGATCTATCTAGAATAATGACGAAATTAAGTTGGTAATATCGAAATTTCTAATTAGTTTGAAATACTGTATACCTGGCATAATGTAGCCTAATAGAGCACTAGAGTTGGCAGCCCTGGTGACTGAATATAGTCTCAGTTCCATCTCTTAAGGTACAGAATACACAATTTGGTTGAAGTCCAATGGATAGCATGGATGTTACATGCAGTTAAACATTGGATCTAACAGCGCGCGTAAAATCATGTTGGCAACAATGACATACATCTATTGGTCAGAAATAATCTCAAATCTATTGTTATGTCAATTTTGAATGTAATCCATTAGTATAGAAGTAAGCCTCCGTGGCTTAGGCGGCAGCACGCCGGCCTCTCACCGCTGGGTCCGTGGTTCAAATCCCGGTCACTCCATGTGAGATCTGTGCTGGACAAAACGGAGGCAGATAGGTTTTTCTCCGGGTACTCCGGTTTTCCCTGTCAACATTTCATTCCAGCAGCACTCTCCACTATCATTTCATTTCATCTGTCGTTCATTTAATCATTGCCCCAGAGGAGTGCGTCAGGCCTCGGCAGCCGGCACAGTTCATATCCTCGCCGCTAGATGGGGGCTTCATTCATTCCATTCCTGACCCGGTCGGAGACTGGAAGCAGGCTGTGGATTTTCATTTTCAGTATAGAAGTAACATGCATTAGTAGTGGTTTTTGGTGTGTTCAGATGCCATCGCCACCACACAAGATGGTGTTGGCGCGATATCTCTCGAACCCCTGGTTGGATTTTAACAAATGAGGTGTTGAACTCGGGCTGATACCCTCTTTCCTATGGACAACATATTTCCACCCCAAAATAAAACCTACCCCTACTAGGGGGTGACATTGTAATTTTTAGGAAATCTTGCTTTCCAAGTGCAACAAGTGAGAGTTTGAATGCCAATATGGAATTAAACGTTGTTCTACACAAGAGACATGTGTTCGGTGGAAAGCCACTATGAATTAACATGCTTGTTTTTTGTTTTTTACGCATGCCCACTCATGGCTTTTGTAAGAGTATGGGAGAGCGGATCCCTGTGGACGGGTCATTATTGACAGGTCATTGTTGGCGGGTCATTGTTGGCAGGTCATTGTTGGCGGGTCATTGTTGACAGGACATTGTTGACAGGTCATTGTTGACAAGTCCTTGTTGACAGGTCCTTGTGGATGAGTCCTTTTTGACGAGTCCTTTTTGACAGGTCCTTGTGGACGAGTCCTTGTGGATGAGTCCTTGTTGATGAGTCCCTTTGGACTGATCCCTTTGGACCGGTCCCTTTGGACTGGTTCCTACGGACTAGCCCATGAATTTATTTAAATTATGTCAAAGGGCCTAACTTCATTTTACATGTAAAGCAGAGTGTTGAACTGACGTTGGTCACCAGTCCCCTACTACTGTAATGTGATAACGATATGAAAGGAAAGGGACGAAATACATGTGAACACGTGTGAGATGACCTTATTATTACCGTCCTCCTTGTGAAACAAGTCACATCCTGTTTTGGTTCATACGTGAGAAAATGCAAGTTCATGTGTAATATGACCTAACACACAGGTGTTCACCTGTGCACGTGCACGATAAGAGCTAACAAGTCACAACCTGTTATGACAGTGGTGGGAATAAGGCTAGAGACATGTACGAGTAGTCAAATTACTCGGGCAGACAACCCCTTTCCTATGGACAACTTATTTCCACTCCAAAATAAAATCTACCCCTACTAGGGGGTGAAATAATAATTTTTAGATAAAAGGCGCTTTCCATGTGCAACATGTGGGAGTTTGTATGCCAATATGAAATTAAACTAGTTCCACATAAAGTGCATGTATACAACTGAATGCCGCTATGATTTATCTTTTTTTTTGTTTTTTTTTTTTGGTTTTACTGATGCGCAATTGAGGTTTTTGTAAGAGGGCGGGCTTTTTGAATAGTGATTTATACATGTTTTTTTTTACAAATTAACCAAAGATCCAAAATCTAATAGGTCATCGGCTTTTTAATATCTTATGAACTAAAAAGGCTAGGGACTTGTATGAGAGGTCGTTGGACTTGGGGTGACCCCTGTTTTGAATGTATTATTCATTTTTATCAAAAGGGCCTAACTGCACTTTCGTTAATATCTCGCTAACTAATAATCACAGAGGGTCAAGTGAGGTGTCATAGGACTTGAAATGGCCAACCCTTCCCCATGAAACATGAATTTACCCCAAAAGAACAAAACAGCAAGGTCATTGAGCTAAGATTTTATCAACTAATAATCAGAGAGGGACAAGTGAGGTGTCACAAGACTCAGGATGGCCAACCCTTTTCCATGACCAACGAATTTACCCAAAATACCAAAAACAGCAAGGTCATTGACCTAAGATTTTATAAACTTATCATTAGAGAGGGTCAAGTGAGGTGTCATAGGACTACGAATGGTTAACCCTTTCCCATGACCAATGAATTTACCCCAAAAATCCAAAACAGCAAGGTCATTGACCTGAGATTTTATAAACTAATAATCGGATATCAACATTTGACGTGTCATAGGACTTAGAATGGTCAACCCTTTCCCATGGCTAATGAATTTACACAAAAATACCCAATACATCAAGGTCATCGACCTGAGATTTTATAAACTAATAATCCGATATGGACATGTGAAATGTTTACCGTGAGTGATGAAACACAGCTAGGCAGCGAAAGAATTATTGTAGGCTACATGTATGGTGACTGACAAGTCTTTCACCATTGGAACTTGTTTACAGATCAAACTGCAGTACAGAGAGAGTATAGGTTGTAGGTATGGGATAATAAATGACAAATGGTGTATACAAAATCTGATTTATCGATTCAAGAAATAAGAGAAGACAATCTTTAATTGATTGGTTAAAGAGGATAGCTAAAATCCAAAATGGTGACTATATCGAACTAAACTGATCCAAGCTGAATCAAACCCAACTAAACCGAACCAAACATAATCAAAAACAAGCCAATGGTTTAAGTGTAAAACTAGTGGGTGAATGTGGTCATTGGTAATGCCAGAATGGAAAGGGATAACGCTCTACCTATAGAGGGTAAGGTACATCTAGTTCATGATGCTAATGCACACACACAAGTACATGAACCACTCACAACTAACCTATACTGTTTTATGGGTTGACTGTTAAAACTAGCTCAGTGGTTACTGGGACAAGATGGTCGCTACACACAACAAGCGTTAAATACTTGAGGCTAACAATCTACACACACACACACTTGTTCTAAACTAAACTGTCTTGCTGACAGTGCTCACACTGTAGGCAGATGACAGAAATGCTTGGCTAACCGAAATGCAATCATTTCCGGTTGTCTAATGTTACCAGCTAACCATTTTGTGCTGCAGTGGCGAGATCATGTGCCACTTACACTAGTGATTTTAACTCGATTTCAAGCTCTAAGTCTTAGAACGAATCAAACTAAGAAAGAAGGGCATGGTGGCGCAGTGGTTAAGCTGTTAGCTTTTCACTAAAGTGGACTAGGGTTTGATTTCAGGTTAATACGCATGTCATAAACATATAAAAAAGCAGAGATAATGTTTTAAACCGATTACACTCGTCTCTTTTCAAATTATTACTTGGATTACAAATACAAAGGTGGACTGGGTGTGATGTACAGTTAATGCTGCCTATCGCACACTAGCTGTAAGGAAGTCATATGTAGAGATATATGTAGGGAACTACCTAGCGATTTCATAAACTGGTATAGCTATGTCGCATAAACGGTGCAGGATACAATTCAGCAACTATAATTCGTATCTTGTGGAACAGAGAATATGCACTTTTGCCTTGATGGATAACAAATGTGTGCAGACGAATGACCTACGCATTAACTTACCAAGGGGTTATAACCACGAGGAGGAGGTGTGATTTCTATATTTTATTGTTTAGAGACATGGCTTTTGTAACCAGTAGATTTAATTGATTTAGTATTTTGTAAATATTTATTTTTGAAATTGTAAATAGTTATTTTTTGTAAATAGTGGAAACCATTTATTTTTTGTAATGGTAAATGCTAAATGTATAATTAAAGTTCTTTGGGATGAGTGTGCATGTCAATGATGTTTTTAGGGATAAATAGAGTGGTTGTGTGTTTGTTCTCAAAGACAGGCATGGTTGTGTGGATGTATGACTACACAGAAAGAGAGAGAGAGAGAGAGTGTGTAAAAACAGCCTTACCTGCAGTAGTAATAGTAGACCTCTATGTTTTGCATACACATAGACAGACTGTACCATCGCCATGGCCAAGCACTCACTTTAACACCATTTACAAAATCTTAAAATAAAAAAATCATGTTTCGCAAATATGAACTTTTGACATAAACAAAATAAAAATAAAATGTGTAAACAACAAATTGGAAAAATCCATGTTTCCATATCATGAAATTCAAAAACTTTAAACTGACATTTAAAAGAAATGCAAATGGAAAATTGACAAATTGTAATGTGTGAAATGTGAAAATGAACAAATGGCTATCATTATTTAAAAAAAATAAAAAAAACATGGTGTTGTATGGTTGAGGTGTGAATCAAACCCTACTTATTTTGGACCACCTGAGACTGAGTATACTTGTTTTAGTCCTCATACCACTTTTATTTTTTTTTGTTAAAGCTAGGAATTGAACCCAAGAGCTTGTAGGAGGAGACCAAGGTTAGAATATGTTAAACAGATAGTCTTGAATGTAGGGTGTGTTGGCTATATAGAGATGAAACGATTAGCTCGGGACAGGGGGGCATTGAGATCTGCAGCAAACCAGTCAAAAGACTAAAGACTCAAACAACAACATGTAAGATCACCAAAATAATGTTGTGTAACGGTAAATGTTAGTCAACGAACAGTAATGCATTACTAAAACCCATGACACGATACCTAAGAGCTTTTCTAAAATTATTTTAAAATGCCTTTATCCCTATATTAAACACCAAGTTCACAAGACTCATAACTGCAATGTTATGGTAAAACAAACAAAATCTATATTTCAAAACAAGCAAGTGGTTTAATCAATGTATACTGGGAAAAGTTTTGTAAGCACTCAAGTCCACAAGACTAATTAAATTAGCAACTGTCAGGTTGGTCGAGTGGTTAAGATGTTAACTTAAGATCAAATTTTCTGTACAAGGAAGCAAGGGTTCGAATCCCTTACCTAACATGACTATTGACTTAACATTGCTTGGCCACACTGTATTATTATGATACTCGGTACACAAACCATAGACAGAGTGTATTGTTTAAGGCACTCTCTTTATGAACATAGTCAGAGACTGTTGATGGTTAACAATTGCATTAATAGTGGGACATGTGGATAGCAATTAAGAAAAAACAGCCAATACCCATACAATATTTTTATTCATTTTTTTTTTTACAATAGTTACACACTGAATACAACTTTTTATCTCTTTACCATTGTTTGATATAGATTTTAAACACAACGCTTGTTGTAGATCCTTTTATAACTTTCTTCAGGTACTCTTGTTCTTAAAAACTGGGAAAGCCGCAATGGTTTTATAGACATTAAACCCTCATCCTCTTCTTTTTCATCATCATCATCATTATAAATATTGTCTTCATAATTATTATAGTCATTGTCACCATCATTATCATCATCATCATCATTCTCAACATCACTAGAACTATACAATTCCTTTTTTTCCTTTTCAAAAGGGACTTCCTGAAGAGTGTGTTCCTTTTGATAGTGTTACGGTTTTTTTGAACGTTGACAACTGTCCTAACATGACTTTTTGAGGAGATAAATGGTTTTTCACAAGGAAGTCACTATGTTGAGTAACACTATGTTTTTGTTGGGCTTGCTTTTTCTTGTTCTTTTGATCATGTTTTGTTAACACTAACGGTGTTTCATTTGGTATACCACATTGATGAGTACCCACACTTAAGACCTCACCATGTTTACTTTTTAGATGACCTAGACATTTTGTTGTTGTTTGTTTTGAGCACTGCCAAAATATGATGTCATTCGCATTTTCTCGCTTATAGTTATAAGAGTACCCATGATACAGGGCACGTGGTTTACCTTTATTGGTTATAGTATATTCCATAGCAGCCACTGACTTGTATAGTTGATCCACCTACTACAAAGGTCTGAACACTTATGGTGAAAGAATGATGTTGTGTTGACGTTTTATGCAGGATGTTATTGGTGGCATATGTGGGTGGCTTATGTTGATGACATGTGTTGTTGGCTTATTTTGGTGGCTTGTGTTGATGGTTTATGGTGGTGGCTTATGTTGATGGCTTATGTTGGTGGCTTATGTTAGTGGCTTATGTTGATGACATATGTTGGTGACTTATGTTGATAGCTTATGTTGGTGGCTTATGTTGATGACATATGTTGTTGGCTTATGGTGGTGGCTTATGTTGATGGTTTATGTTGGTGGCCTAAGTTGATGGTTTATGTTAATGGCTTAGGTTAATGTCTTAGGTTGGTGGTTTAGGTTGATGGCTTATGTTGGTGGCTTATGGTGGTGGCTTATGCTGGTGGCTTATGTTAGTGGCTTATGGTGGCGGTTTATGGTGGTGGCTTTTGTTGATGTCATATGTTGGTGACTTATGTTTATAGCTTATGTTGGAGGCTTATGTTGATGACATGTTGTTGGCTTATGGTGGTGGCATATGTTTATGGTTTATGTTGTTGGCCTATGTTGATGATTTATATCAATGGCTTAGGTTAATGTCTTAGGTTGGTGGCTTATGTTGGTGGCTTATGTTAGTGGCTTATGGTGGTGGCTTATGGTGGTGGTTTATGTTGATGACATATGTTGGTGACTTATGTTGATGGCTTTTGTTTATGGTTTATGTTGATGGTTTATGTTGGTGGCTTATGTTGATGGCTCTTAATGATTAATGATTATGGTGATGACGATTGTATCACTTTTGGAGAGGCGGAGTGTAGGTATTTGTAGTTGACGCTTGTGGGAAACCTGTGCATTGTAATGAGGATAAAGTGATAATGAAGATGTAACATTCACTCAGTCTTCAAGCCACAAGAATGAATCATAAGAGATGAAAAACATTCCTCCTCACAAGATGGCGTCGGCGCGCAACGACTTAGTGGAGGAATGTGGAGGATGGTCTAGAGCAGGGGTCTCCAAACTTTCCAGCCTTAGGGCCATACTGATTACTCCAGTAAGTTCCGTGGGCCAAAACCATATTATCATTGTTGCCGGTGGTAAAAAGTGAAATAGTCCACTGATGAAAAAAAAGTCCGAAAAAGTACGCAACGTTGAAAAAAGGCTGCAAATCGGACTAAAGTCCGCAAAACGGCAACACTGCATATTATTAATTTTCCTGTCATTATCTGTAATTTCTAGATTAGTTGTAGAGTACGAGCCATGAGGAGTAACGTGACACGACATCTGGTGGACACAAGCGGAAATAGGTAGTACCTTCTATCGCTAACAGATGGCGCTAATAGCACGTACAGAGTAATCTCGTTGGTTCGAGAGAGTTCTGGTGTCTTCCACTCACTTCTAGGTGGCAGTAATTGGAATATATAAGAAGGCTAGTTGCGCAACCACAAGTCAGTTCCTATGACACTGTTGTGAAATAAAATAGTGCGTACCTCCTTAAAACGTGTTTGTGCGTGTTTAAGTTTAAGACATCTTTGGAACAGTATTTTGATTTGAATTGTTGCTGTTGTGTGTGATTTAGTAGTATGGAAAAGAAGCGAAAAATTGATAGTGAATGCAGAAAATTCAAAGATGAATGGAACATTCAGTATTTCGTAATTGAGTCCAGTAACAAGGCGCTATGTTTGATTTGCAATGAAAGAATAGCCGTTCTCAAGGAATATAACATTAAACGTCATTATGAAACAAAACATTTTCAAAATTACTCAAAATATACAGGAAGTTTGCGGACAGAAAAATTCGAAGCTATGAAGCGCGGATTGAAATCGCAGCAATCTTCATTTACAAAACTCAAAACCGAACAAGAGGCTGCAACTCGTGCCAGCTTTCGTGTGGCTCTTGAAATTGAAAAACGTGGAAAACCATTCACCGATGGAGAAATGATCAAAGAATGCATAATTGCAGCAGCCGAAGAAATGTGCCCTGAAAAGGTATTTATTAAAAACTGTCAGTATGTCAGCAAACACTGTGGCTCGAAGGGTAGAAAACATCGCTGAAAATATATCCTCTGAACTGTTCGACAAAAATGGAGATGTTGAGTGGTTTTCTTTGGCCTTGGATGAGTCAACGGATGTGTCAGATACTGCTCAGGTGTTGATTTATATTCGAGGAGTAGATAAAAGCTATGAAGTGCATGAAGAACTTCTTGATATGTATAGTATTCATGGCACAACTACTGGTACAGATATTTTTAAAGGAGTTGACATGGCCATTAATCAAAAGAACCTTCGATGGAAAAACTTGAAATGTATTACACCTGATGGAGGCAAAAACATGAGTGGGAAAGATAAAGGAGTGGTCGCTCTTGTGTCAAAGGCTGTAGAAAATGACGGTGGTTCAAAACCATTAGTCTTACATTGTATCATTCATCAACAGTCTTTGTGCGGAAAATGTTTGGAAATGTCTGAAGTTCTGAAACCAGTCATATCAACTGTTAATTTTATGAGATCTTTTGGGCTAAATCACCGACAATTCCGACAATTTATTGAAGAGATTGGAGAAAATGACTTACCTTATCATACTGCCGTACGTTGGCTTAGTTGTGGGAAAGTCCTTCAGCGCTTTTTTGAACTTCGAGCAGTGATCGAAATTTTTTTTGAATGAAAAGCATCGCCCTCTTACTGAATTACAAAACAACGCATGGCTGTGGAAGTTAGCATTCATTCTATGTTGATTTGACAAAACATGTGAACGAACTGAATTTGAGATTGCAAGGAGAAAACCAGCATCTTCCTGATTTATACACTAATATCAAATCATTCCGGAAGAAATTGATACTGTTTCAATCACAACTACGAAGTAAATGTTTTTCACATTTTAAAACATGTGAAATATTCAGCCACACCACTGAGACTGAGTTTCCTATCGATTTTGAAATCGAAACTTTGAGTGGTTTGAAAATAAATTTTGATACTCGTTTCTCGGACTTCGATGCCTTTGCGAATCAAATTAAGATTTTTCAGGATCCTTTTGATACTGACATTGAAACCCTAGCCCCGGAACTTCAAATGGAAATGATTGAACTACAGTGCAGTGATATAATTAAGAACAAATATCAAAACTCATCTTTGTTGGAATTTTATAAGAGTCTTCCACTGACACAATTTGATAATTTGCATAAATTTGCTCGTGGGCTGTTTTCTGTTTTTGGTACTACTTATTTGTGTGAGAAGACCTTCTCCAAAATGAAGTACACAAAAAATGTTTACAGATCTAAATTAACTGATGAGCATCTTAAATCTCTTTTAATAATTGGTACAAGTAAAATTAGTCCACAACTACAAACTATTGTCAGTGGAAAATCTCAATTACATAAATCTCATTAGTATTTCATATGTCTGCATGTTATACATGTCTTTACTCATTACAATTCTGTGTTTCTTTATCCAACTTATCACAAAAACAATAACAATAAGCCTACAACAATGTTATGAGTAGTTAGCCCATGACCATATCAATGTAGATGTCATATTAATAATTATTCAACATAAAATTAGAATACTTCAGTAAACTAAATATAATTTGCTATAAAAAAATGTTCTCTAAAAGGAGTTTTCAAGTATGCTAGCTCTCCGCGGGCCGGAAAAAATCTGTCCGCGGGCCGGATGTGGCCCTCGGGCCGTAGTTTGGAGACCCCTGGTCTAGAGTTTTGTTTTTTTGTTTTTGCGCATGCCCATTCATGACTTTTTGTAAGAGGGCGTGCTTTTTGAAGATGGCGGCCGTAGTGTAATCTAACCGAATCTAACCCAACCCACGAGGTGTGATTAAAAAGCATTCCAAGCAGCGCTTGTCGATAGGCAAACCAATAATCAAAGAGGGGTATGTTAGACCTTGAGGCGATAACCCAATTTGATTGATCCCTGTTGACTTATCCCTTTGAACTGGTCCCTGTTGACTAGCCCCTTTGGACGGGTCCTATTTGAAGGGAGTCATTTTTGACGGGTCCCTGAGGACGGGTCCCTTCTCTCTAATCCACAGTTCTGCCCCATAGCAGTTTTTAAGAACAAGAGTACCTGGAGAAAGTTATAAAAGGATCTACAACAAACGTTGTGTTTAAAATCTATATCAAACAATGGTAAAGAGATAAAAAAAAAGTTGTATTCAGTGTGTAACTATTGTAAAAAAACTAAATGAATAAAAATATTGTATGGGTATTGGCTGTTTTTTCTTAATTGCTATCCACATGTCCCACTATTAATGCAATTGGTAACCATCAACAGTCTCTGCCGTTGTTCATAAAGAGAGCGCCTTAAACAATACACTCTGTCTATGGTATGTGTACCGAGTATCATAATAATACAGTGTGGCCAAGCAATGTTAAGTCAATAGTTATGTTAGGTAAGGGATTCGAACCCTTGCTTCCTTGTACAGAAAATTTGATCTTAAGTTAACACCTTAACCACTCGACCAACCTGACAGTTACTAATTTAATTAGTCTTGTGGACTTGAGTGCTTACAAAACTTTTCCCAGTATACATTGATTAAACCACTTGCTTGTTTTGAAATATAGATTTTGTTTGTTTTACCATAACATTGCAGTTATGAGTCTTGTGAACTTGGTGTTTAATATAGGGTTTAAGGGAATTTAAAATAATTTTAGAAAAGCTCTTAGGTATCGTGTCATGGGTTTTAGTAATGCATTACTGTTCGTTGACTAACATTTACCGTTACACAACATTATTTTGGTGATCTTACATGTTGTTGTTTGAGTCTTTAATCTTTTGACTGGTTTGCTGCAGATCTCAATGCCCCCCTGTCCCGAGCTAATCGTTTCATCTCTATATAGCTAAAACACCCTACATTCAAGACTATCTGTTTAACATATTCTAACCTTGGTCTCCCCCTACAAGCTCTTGGGTCCAATGCCTAGCTTTAACACAAAATTTTAAAAGTGGTATGAGGACTAAAACAAGTATACTCAGTCTCGGGTGGTCCAAAATAAGTAGGGTTTGATTCACACCTCAACCATACAGCACCTTGTTTTTTTAAATTTATTAAAATAATGATAGCCATTTGTTCATTTTCACATTTCACACATTACAATTTGTCAATTTTCCATTTGCATTTCTTTTAAATGTCAGTTTAAAGTTTTTGAATTTCATGATATGGAAACATGGATTTTCCAATTTGTTGTTTACACATTTTATTTTTATTTTGTTTATGTCAAAAGTTCATATTTGCGAAACATGATTTTTTTATTTTAAGATTTTGTAAATGGTGTTAAAGTGAGTGCTTGGCCATGGCGATGGTACAGTCTGTCTATGTGTATGCAAAACATAGGGATCTACTATTACTACTGCAGGTAAGGCTGTTTTTACACACTCTCTCTCTCTCTCTCTTTCTGTGTAGTCATACATCCACACAACCATGCCTGTCTTTGAGAACAAACACACAACCACTCTATTTATCCCTAAAAACATCATTGACGTGCACACTCTTCCCAAAGAACTTAAATTATACATTTAACATTTACCATTACAAAAAATAAATGCTTTCCACTATTTACAAAAAATTAACTATTTACAATTACAAAAATAAATATTTACAAAATACTAAATCAATTAAATCTACTGGTTACGAAAGCCATGTCTCTAAACAATAAAATATAGAAATCACGCCTCCTCCTCGTGGTTATAACCCCTTGGTAGGCTAATGCGTAGGTCATTCGTCTGCACACATTTGTTATCCATCAAGGCAAAAGTGCATATTCTCTGTTCCACAAGATACGAATTATAGTTGCTGGATTGTATCCTGCACCGTTTATGCGACATAGCTATACCAGTTCATGAAATCGCTAGGTAGTTCTCTACACATAGCTCTACATATGGCTTCCTTTCAGCTAGAGTGCGATAAGCAGCATTAACTGTATATCACACCCAGTCCACTTTTGTATTTGTAATCCAAGTAATAATTTGAAAAAGGGTCGAGTGTAATCGGTTTCAAACATTATCTCTGATTTTTTATATGTTTATGACATGCGTATTAACCTGAAATCAAACTCTAGTCCACTTTAGTGAAAGGCTAACTGCTTAACCACTGTGCCACCATGCCCTTCTTTCTTAGTTTGATTCGTTCTAGGACTTAGAGCTTGAAATCGAGTTAAAATCTCTAGTGCAAGTGGCACATGTGCTCGCCACTGCAGCACAAAATGGTTAGCTGGTAACATTAGACAACCGGAAATGATTGTATTTCTGTTAGCCAAGCATTTCTGTCATCTGCCTACAGTGTGAGCACTGCCAGCGAGACAGTTTAGTTTAGAACAAGTGTGTGTGTGTGTGTGTGTGTAGATTATTAGCCTCAGGTATTTAACGCTTGTTGTGTGTAGCGACCATCTTGTCCCAGTAAACACTGAGCAAGTTTTGACAGTCAACCCATAAAAACAGAATAGGTTAGTTGTGTGTGGTTCATGTACTTGTGTGTGTGCATTAGCATCATGTACTAGCTTTACCTTACCCTCTATAGGTAGAGCGTTATCCCTTTCCTTTCTGACATTACCAATGACCACATTCTACCACAAGTTTTACACTTAAACCATTGGCTTGTTTTTGATTAAGTTTGGTTCGGTTTAGTTCGGTTTAGTTGGGTTTGATTCAGCTTGGATCAGTTTAGTTCGATATAGTCACCATTTTGTATTTTAGCTATGCTCTTTATCCAATCAATTAAAGATTGTCTACTCTTATTTCTTGAATCGATAAATCAGATTTTGAATACACCATTTGTAATTTATTATCCCATACCTACAACCTATACTTTCTCTGTACTGCAGTTTGATCTGAAAACAAGTTCCAATAGTGAAAGACTTGTCAGTCACCATACATGTAGCCTACAGTAATTCTCTAGCTACCTGGCTATGTTTCATCACTCACGGTAAACATTTCACATGTCCATGTCCGATTATTAGTTTATTAAATCTCAGGTCGATGACCTTGATGTATTGGGCATATTTGGGTAAATTCATTACCCATGGGAAAGGGTTGACCATTCTAAGTCCTATGACACGTCAAATGTTGATATCCGATTATTAGTTTATAAAATCTCAGGTCAATGAACTTGCTGTTTTGGATTTTTGGGGTAAATTCATTGGTCATGGGAAAGGGTTAACCATTCGTAGTCCTATGACACCTCACTTGACCCTCTCTAATGATAAGTTTATAAAATCTTAGGTCAATGACCTTGCTCTTTTGGGTATTTTGGGTAAATTCGTTGGTCATGGAAAAGGGTTGGCCATCCTGAGTCTTGTGACACCACACTTGTCCCCCTCTGATTATTAGTAGATAAAATCTTAGGTCAATGACCTTGCTGTTTTTTTTTTGGGGGGGGGGGGGGTAAATTCATTTGTCATGGGGAAGGGTTGGCCATTTTAACTCCTATGACACCTCACTTGACCCTCTGTGATTATTAGTTAGCGAGATATTAACGAAAGTGCAGTTAGGCCCTTTTGATAAAAAAAAAATGAATAATACATTCAAAAACTGGGCGTCACCCCTAGTCCAGTGCCCCTTCATACAAGTCCCTAGCCTTTTTAGTTCATAAGATATTACAAAGCCGATGACCTATTAGTTTTTGGATCTTTGGTTAATTGTTAAAAACGTATCTATAAATCATTATTCAAGAAGCCCGCCCTCTTACAAAAATCCCAATTGCGCATTCGTAAAACAAAAAAAAACAAAAAAAAAGGTAAATCATAGCGGCATTCAGTTGTATGCATGCACTTTATGTGGAACTAGTTTAATTTCATATTGGCATACAAACTCCCACATGTTGCACATGGATAGCGACTTTTACCTAAAAATTATTATTTCACCCCCTAGTAGGGGTAGATTTTATTTTTGAGTGGAAATAAGTTGTCCATAGGAAAGGGGCTGCCTGCCCGAGTAATTTGATTACTCGTACATGTCTCTAGCCTTATTCCCACCACTGTCAAAACAGGTTGTGACTTGTTAGCTCTTATCGTTCACGTGTACAGGTGAACACCTGTGTGTTAGGTCATATTACACTAGAACTTGCATTTTCTCACGTATGAACCAAAACAGAATGTGACTTGTTTCACAAGGAGGACGGTAATAATAAGGTCATCTCACACGTGTTCACATGTATTTCGTCACTTTCCTTTCATATCGTTATCACATTATATTAGTGGGGGACTGGTGAACAACGTCAGTTCAACATACTGCTTTACATTTAAAATGCAGTTAGGCCCTTTGACATAATTTAAATAAATTCATGGGCTAGTCCGTAGGAACCAGTCCAAAGGGACCGGTCCAAAGGGATCAGTCCAAAGGGACTCATCAACATGGACTCATCCACAAGGACTCGTCCACAAGGACCTGTCAACAAGGACTCGTCAACAAGGACCTGTCAACAAGGACCTGTCAACAAGGACCTGTCAACAAGGACTTGTCATCAATGACCCGTCATCAATGACCTGTCAACAATGACCCGCCAACAATGACCCGTCCACAGGGATCTGCTCCCCCACACTCTTACAAAAGCCATGAGTGGGCATGCGTAAAAAACAAAAAACAAGCATGTTAATTCATAGTGGCTTTCCACCGAACACATGTCTCTTGTGTAGAACAACGTTTAATTCCATATTGGCATTCAAACTCTCACATGTTGCACTTGGAAAGCAAGATTTTCTAAAAAAAATACAATTTCACCCCCTAGTAGGGGTATGTATTATTTTGGGGTGGAAATATGTTGTCCATAGGAAAGAGGGTATCCTCCCGAGTTCAACAACACCACATTTGTTAAAATCCAACGAGGGGTTCGAGAGATATCGCGCCAACACCATCTTGTGTGGTGGCGGTAGCATCTGAACACACCAAAAACCACTACTTGCATTTTGAAACTGAACCTATCAGCAGGCTTAGAATCATGTTGGCCGCACTGGCGTAGGCCTATATTAGTTACTCCAAATTAATCTAGAATGACAGGTACTATACGTGTGCAAAATTTAGAGCTATTGTTTTGCGTACTTTCTGATATATTGATATTAGGGTAACAAAAATAGAGACAGTATTTATTAACAGTTGGCAGCCCTGGTTACTCTTAAGAATCGGCGTAGTCATATCTGTTATGGTACATATAGCTCATACGAAACTTGGTTGAAATCCAAATAATAGTATAGAAGTTACGTGTATTTAAAGTTGGACCTATCAGCAGGCTTAGAATCGTGTTGGTAGCACTTACGTATATAAGTTACTCCAAATTAATATAGAATGTCACGTGTGCATAGTTTAAAGCTGTCGACTTGTATGCATTCTGATATATGTTTATTTGGATTTTAAAAAATAAGAGCATTCATTAACTGTTGGCAGCCCTGCTGGCTCTTAAGAATATGCTCAGTCATATCTGTTCATGTACACATAGCTCATACGAAATTTGGTTGAAGTCCCATTGATATTGTAGAAGTTTTATGCATTTAAAATTTGGACCTATCAGCAGGCTTATAATCATTTCGGCAACACTGCCATGTATGGTTTCCTGGAAATTAAACTGCAATATTATTAACTATACGTGTGCCAATTTTGAAATAGCTCCCGTTCATACCTTCCAAGATATCCAACATGGAGCTCATATTTCAATTGCGATTTTTCAGCAGTTGGTAGCAGTAGGGCGGTAAGTCGGTTTTGAACCCACTCGGCGTTGCTCGGGCGGCGTCCATGTTAAATCATTAATATCTGGCCAACCCATGGTCTGATTTTGACAAATGAGGTGACGTTGGACTCAGGCTGAGGGGGGCATTGCTATGGACCACTCGTTATATTTTTGAAAGTTTTTTTTAAATTTTTTTTTCGAAAGCAGGTGATAGTTTGAAAACCAAACATGATAGAACGTTGTGCCATTTCTCAAACGAATGTTCTTTATTACCTTTATTTTCAATAATAAAACTTTTTTATTTTTTATGTTTTTTTGAAACCACTCGAATTTTGAAATTCCTATATTTTGGAAACTAGTAAGTTTACAAAAAGGTTTGTTTGACGTAAATCAATGGTCCCTACCCCTTCTACCCCCAAAATAAATTTCAAGTCTCTAGGATAAAAACCTGATAGTAGTGTGGTAGTGGGGAAGCTGTCTAAACTTATTTAACCCTCCTCGTATTTGCCCCGAACCTGGTATCTTGCTAACCAATCATGGGATTTTAACATACAGGGTGTCCTAGCACTCGTAGTGATGCTCCCTACTCTCCTATAGGCTCTTTATTTAATTAAAAGAACAAAACTAAAAGGTCATCTGCTTTTAATATCTCGCGAACCAATCATGCTAGAGGCGTGTACAATGGGTCCAAGAACTCGGAGTGACGTCCTCTTTGCTATGGACCACTCGTTATAATTTTTGTAAAAAATTGGAAACTCGATTTTGGGGTAAACACGAGTTTTTTTTTGTGATTTTTGCCGATATCTCACGAACCAATAACGCTAGAGACGAGTACGAGATGTCCTAGGATTCGGGTTAACGCCCCCTTTCAAATGTGGTAGATATTTGTTCCAAAAAATAATTCACAAAGGGCCTAACGCCATACATGTTGAAAAAACTTTTTTTTTCTTTACCTGTTTATAATGGTCATGAAGCGTGGTGGTTGAGAGAGACGATACTGCTGGGTGTGTGTGTTTCAACATACCTCTCGCTAACCACAAGGACCATGCTTAATAGAACAATCACTATTTCAGCGGGTCGGTTTATCACAGAGCGTGGGTTCGTTTTTAAGCCTACTTTCAATTTTGAAAAAATAGGCTTATGAGATCACCTTTTGTCCGTGTGTGTGTGCGCGTGTGTGTGTGTGTGTGTGTGTGTGTGATTCGTGTGTGTGTCCCCCCCTAATAAAATCTAAACGGCAGGAGCGATTTCAATGAAACTCGGAAAGTTCATAGCACTATTCCCGGCGACCTCGACCGTGCCCTTCAAATTTTGTTACGACTCACCAATCCAACATGGCGGCTGTGCGAAATATTTCACCAGCACTCAATATCTTTGAAACTATTACCGATATTACCCTGACATTTTCTATGGTGATAGAGGAAACTACTATAAGTTCACTTATGTGGCTTTTGAAAACCTGGTAACTACAAAACGAACATGGCGGCCAAGCGAATTTGCGACTTTTAAATAGACGTTTCTCGCGATTTGACCAACCAAACGCAATGAAACTTGGTACAGTATATGTTTATATACATTGTAATGCACCGACATCTAACTTCATTCAATTGTTTACATAATCACAAGATGGCGGATGTGCGAAATATTTCACTGGCATTCTATATCTCTGAAACTATTAGCGGTATCTCCCTAAAATTTTGTACTGAGATAAAGGGCACTACTATAAGATTTTCAAAAACCGGTTAACTACAAAACGAACATGGCGGCCAAGCGAATTTGAAAATTTTAAATAGACCTTTCTCGCGATTTAATGTTCCAAGCGCACTGAAACCTGATACAGGAAATATTTATACACATTGTAATCCACTGGTATCTAATTTAGTTCAATTGTTTACATAACCTCAAGATGGCGGCAGTGCGAATTTTAAAATTAAGTTTTTATTTCTTGTGTCGTAGTCATGCGATCGAAGTGAAGGTTTGAATAATGAACCTAAGCAATAATTTTCCTTTAATGGTACATGACTCTATGGCCTATACGTCGTCGCCGTAGATTTTGTATTAATTGTTAGGAATTTGCTAGATTATCATACTAATATATAACAAGTAGTTCCGTGAAGAACTATACAGCCTATTTTCATAGTGATGTAGTCATGCCATCGAAGTGAAAGTTTGAATAATGAACCTACGCAATAATTTTCCTTTAATGGTAGGCCTACATGACTCTATGGCCTATACATTTAACAATCCAACATGGCGACCATCCGAAATATTTAGACGATACTGAATATCTACCAATCTATTTTAGCAATCAAACTGCATTTTTTTATGTTCATAGGGGCTATAAACTTAAGTTCACCTATAGGACTTTAAATAACCTGGTGATCACAAATCCAACATGGCGGTGACGCGAATTATAAATATTCACATGGACGTTTCTCGCAATTTAACCATCCGCGTGCAGTGAAACTTGGTACAGTAAATCTTTATCCGAATGATAATCCACTGGCATCTAATTTATTTCAATTGTTTCCATAACCTCAAGATGGCAGCTGTGAAAAAATTTTAAATCTCCTTGTTTTTCTTGTGTCCTAATTATGCGATTGAAGTTTGAATACTACACGTTCACAATAATCTGCATGTAACAGTACATAACTCTAGGACCTACATATATAAAATCCAACATGGCGACCATCCGAAATATTTAGTCGGTTCTCAATATCTACGAATCTATTACAGCAATCAAACTGAAATTGTGTATGTTAAATAGTGGCAATTAACATAAGTAGGATATATGAAAATAGGCTGTAGAGTTCTTCACGGAACTACTTGTTTCACACATTTTACCCTCGAAGGGGATCTTTGACGTGTAAACGGTGATGAGAACTTGGTTCTATGATGGTCGAAGCGAGTAGAGAAAACAAACTTGCCAAGGAGCAGAGGAGCAGGAGGTGAATGTCATTTGAGCTTATTGGAATGCGATGATCTGACTTGACAACAGGTGCAATGGAAAATGACAAAGACGCTTGAAGGTGAAATAATCTGATCACCGTGGTGGCAGGGAAGAGCGAAATGCATGTGAACATGTGTGAAACCACATGTACGCTAAACAAGTTACATCCTGTTTGCTTCGTACGTGACAAAATGCAAGTTCATGTGAAATTTGATCTGGCACAGGTGTTCACCTTGGACGTTAGCTGGCCACGTGCACGATAAGAGAATGTTCAGAGCATGGGAAAAAAAGATTATACATGCAAGGTAACATATATAAAGACATGTCGTTATCGTTTCCACTCTCACTTAGGTAACTACCTTTGAACACACTGCATTGCGTGAAACACTTGGTCTTGTTTAACAGTTTTGGTGTTGTTGGAAAATACTTAACCTTGTTGTGAGGTAGGTGTTTATTCATTCATTTATATATTTATTGATTTATATATATATATATATACATATATATATATTTACATGCAATTATTTATTGATTGTTAAGGTTATAATTAAATGTTTATTTATTTGTTTGCAGATAACGTATATAGCCTACTTGTTGTGTATCTGTGGGAAAGAGATTGAAAAAGAGAGAAAGACAGACAGCTAGAAAAGGAAACCATTTCCACACTAGCCCACGAGACGGGAATAAACAAAGCATTACACGTCAAGGTGAGATTTGTTCTTTTATATATATAACCTGTTTGATTTTGTTTTGTTTATGAAATGCATAAACTATATGGAATGGATATACTTATGGTGATTTACTTTGTTTCTTTTTAGAGTATTGGAAAACGCTTGACCTCTGTTGATAACCAGGAACGTGTGTGTTTGAGGCCATTGTCAAGCAGTTTATAGCTGAAAACTCAGGTGAGAGTGTTCTTTCAAAATAATGTATTTTGCCACTGCTACCGATAGCTTAACTTGGGAACCCCTAAACAATTGTTTCAAATCGCGTGTGTGCTCTGGTCGTGTGGTCAATGTTAGAAAAAGTTTGATTCCCAATGAATTTTTACAATCTTGTTTTGAAATTTTTAAAATTGAAATTTGTACAGCTCAAAGGTTGCATACAGCTTTAAAGGTGAATACAGAACTGGTGTGTGATTTCAAATATAAAAAGAAGGACGTAGATCATAAAGAGACATTCTATATTTGCAGTAAAATGCAAGAGCTTTTGATAGCCGATAATCTGAACGAGTGGTATCAAAGCCATGTGGTGAACGCCTTGCTATCAAAATTTGATAGACTGCAACAAGGACCTAGTGGTTCAGCATTAGACAAGATTCATCATTTACAAATCAACATTTGTCAATTCAACCCGTTGAATGCTGGGTCTAGCTATATTAAAACACCACCAGAGATTGTCTGTCGGAGAGCAGTGGTCAATATAAAGAACCATGACAATGATTGCTTTCTGTGGTCTGTGGTTGCGTTTTTGCAACCAGCAAAACGTCCTTGTGAGAGACCAGGAAAGTACAAGGCCAAGTTTGATGAATTGAAACAAACTTTAAATTTAACTCGAGTATCGTTCCCTATGGACTTAACCGAGATCCATAGGTTTGAACAAGACAACCAGGACTTTTCGTTCATGGTGTATGGCCTTGATGGTGATGAGATTGTGGGTCCTCTTTATGCCTCAAAAGAACCAAAATGACACCACATTCATCTTTTATATTTATCTGTAGGAGAGGTGAATCACTATTGCCTCATTAAACGCCTGGGTATATTGCTAAGCAGTCAAATGTCTAAGGACAAGCGTCCAAAACATATTTGTGATCGTTGCTTGCAATATTATAAAACCCCTACGCTTTTGGAACGCCATAGGGTAGATTGCGTTTCTCAGGAAGCGCTGAGATTGATATTGCCACAAGGGGACAAGGCTGTGTTAAAGTTTAAGGACATTCATAAGCGTGACACTGTTCACTATGTGGTATATGCAGATTTCGAAGCTCTCACCACACCCATGGCGGGATGTGAACCAGATCCCACCATAAGCTCAACCATATCCATTCAAAAACATGAGCCTTTTGCCATAGGATTTAATGTGGTGTGTGCCTATGACCCCACACAATCAGTTTACAAATACCGTGAGGGGCCAGATTGTGCCAGATGGTTCTTGGATGAACTTGTCAAGTTGGCTCATGATGTACAGGGATTACTGGACCACCCGGTACCCATGAGCCTAACTCAAGAACAGCAGCAGCGGTATGAGCATGCCACGACATGTCATATTTGCGAAAAGCCACTGATCAGTGCTGAAGACACCGTTCGTGATCACTCACACTTTACGGGGGAGTTTCGTGGAGCTGCGCACAGCAAATGGAATTTAAACTTTCCTGCTCCTCGTTTTATCAGTGTACTTTTCCACAATCTAGCGAATTATGACATTCAGTTTTTTATTCGTGAATTGGGTCATGGTAACAAGGGCTCGTTTACCATTATCCCCCAAAACCATGAGCGTTTTACAGCCCTGACATGGAGGTTGAGCGACTTTAGCATTCGATTTTTGGATTCCTTTAAGTTTATGGCATCCTCGCTAGACAGCCTTGTGAATGGCTTGAATGAGGAGGAACTAAAAAATACTAGAATGCATTTTAATGATCCTGAGCAATTTCAATTGTTCATTTGGAAAGGTATATTCCCGTATGATTTCTGCAACAGCTGGGACGTGTTAAAGCAAAGAAAACTCCCACCACAAGAGAAATTTTACTCGAAACTAACACGCAGTACCGTTTCCGATGAAGACTATGCACATGCATGTCAAGTTTGGCGAGTGTTTGGCATTAAGACGCTAAGTGAATATGCTATGCATTACCTAAAACTGGATGTATTACTGCTCACAGATGTGTTTGAAAAATTTCGTGAGTTGTGTCAGCACATTTATGGTCTTCACCCGATTCACTATTATGCGAGTCCTGGGCTCTCGTTCGATGCCGTTTTGAAATACACTCAAGTGGAATTTGATTTACTCCCTGATGTAGACATGGTTCTATTTTTTGAAAAGGGCATTCGTGGCGGCTTTGTCTCGCTTAACCAATGCCATGCCGAAGCGAACAATGTCTACATGCCAGATTATTCAACAGACAAACAAGAATCGCACTTAATGTACTATGACGTGAATAATTTGTACGGTTACGCCATGAGTCAGCCTTTGCCCTATGGGAAGTATGCTTGGCTGACAGAGAAACAAGTGTCAGAATTTGATGTGAACATGGCTAGCCAAGAAACAGGCTGTGGATATGTGCTAGAAGTGGATATTGAATATCCATCATCCTTGTATGATGAACATGCCGATTCCCCATTCTGCCTTGAGCAAATGGTTCCCCCTGACAGTAAAGTGAAAATTGAAAAACTCATGGGCACACTTTACAACAAAAATCGGTATGTGCTACATATCCAAATGTTGGTGCAATGCCAACAGGGGTATTTCTTTTGCTCAAAAAGCATGGCTTGAGCCATACATGCGACTCAACACAGAGCACCGACAAATGGCAACACAGCAGCTTGAAATTATTTTTTTTAAATTAATGAACAACTGCATCTATGGCAAGTCCATGGAGAATGTCCGCAAATACCGTGACATTAAATTGGTCAATGTCTGGGAGGGGCGTTGGTGTGCCCGGCGGTACATTGCCAGGCCAAATTTTAAATCGATCAACATTATTGATGAGGATTTAGCCTCTATTGAAATGAGTAAGACCAGCGGGACCATGGATAAACCCATTTACTTGGGTCAAGTTATTTTAGACTTTTCAAAATCGGTCATGTATCAATTCCACTATGAGTTTGCCAAACGCCATTTTGAGGACGTCTCTCTTTTGTATATGGACACGGACTCATTCATTTACCACATTCGCCACTGCAACCCCTATGACGTCATGAGGCAGCATAGTGACTGGTTCGACACCTCTTGCTTTAGCGCTGACAACATGTTTCAGCTTCCCATAAAAACAAGAAGGAAATGGGTGTTTTAAAAGATGAATGTGGTGATTCCATTATGACGGAATTCGTAGGTTTGGCTTCGAAAATGTATGCTTACCGCACACTCGACTGTAAGGAAGCCAAAAGAGCAAAAGGTGTAGGTAGGGCAGTGGTAAAATCGCTACGTGTTGATGACTATCTAGCGGTTTTACGCACTGGCAAAGCTATGTCTCATACACAGTGCAGGATACAATCCAGCAACCATCATTTGTATCTTGTGGAACAGAGAAAACACACCCTCGCCTCCATGGATAACAAACGTGTGTGGGCTGATGATCTGCTCACCAGCCTGCCCTGGGGTTATGATCGCAAGGAGGAGGAGGTGTGATTTCACTGTTTAATCGTTTATGGGACATAGCTTTACGTAACTTGTAGATTTAGTATTTTGTAAATATTGGTTTCTGCCATTGTAAATAGTAGATTTTGTAAATAGTGGTAACCCACTTGGACTTTTGCTCTTAAAAAAAGTTCTATGCAACCTTCTTAAAAAAAAATGTTTACTGGTAAATAGTTTGATTCTTTTAAAGCTGTACAAAGTTGTAGTTTTTTTGTAAATATTTAATGAGTAATAGTATTTTTAGTAACGTTAATAACTAGTATTTAATTATTTTTTTGTTATGTAAATTATAAATGGTAAACTAAAATGTTATTTTGGGATGAGTGTGCATGTCGAGAATGTGCTTTTGGGAATAAATAAAGTGGTTGTGTTTGTTCCCAAAGACAGGTGCGAATGTATGAGTAGAGAGAGAAAGCTGGTGTGTATGTATGACCAGAGCAAACACGGTGAGGTAGGGTGGGTGGGAGGGGGTAAATGGTCACTTATATACTCATTTTGTTTTCAATAGTTTTGTTTTCTTTGATATGTGGCAGATAATAGACATTATTTTTGTAAAAACAGTCTTACCTGCATTAGTCGTAGACCTTCACCTTTCCACAATCCCATAAACTCACTGCAGCATGGCCATGGTCATGCACTTGCATCAACATCATTGTCAAATCTCAAATTTCAACATACACCAAATGGAAAAATGTCAAAACAGCAATATGGAAAATCTATGTTTCCATATCACCAAAAACAGCAAAACTTAAAATGGACATTTAAAAAACTGGAAATGGCCATGTGTGAAATATGAAAATTCAAAAACTTCAAACGGACATTGTTTAAAATGTGTCATCAGAAAAATGGAAAAATTCATATCATCAAACACGTAAAACTTGAAACGAACATTTTTAAAAAACTGTAAATTGCAAAATGACAAATGGCAGTGTTTGAATTCATCATGTGTGAAATGTGGAAATGAAAAATCAGCCATCAACATCATGATTTCAAAAAATAAAAAAACAAAACATCGTGCTCTGGTAAACCTTTGTTTTTATTTCATAGTCATAGTGAATTGACAAAAGAAATATAGAATACAAACAAATCCCAATTCCTCACTTCTCAATTCCTTAATGATCATGTCCATGCATCATCAACTTCCCTTTCATAGCACACATGACAATCAGTGCTGCCATTCTTTCACCCACTGAGGCATCACAGGATGTGAAACGTTGTTTAGCTTTTTTCAATAACAATTTATCTGCCACATGTCTTAAACCAGGATGACTATGGCGATAAGAAAGGTCATGTTCTTTGCATGCTTGATCCAAAAGATTAATGGGTACATCACCACGCTGCAAACGTTTTTCAAGACGAGTTCCAGGGTCACAAAAACGATAACCTGGAAGATGGATTTCGAAAGGTAAGTATTGAATCACTTTGTCAATGACGCTATTGCCAGTACAGGTCTGGCATATCCTTTTCCATTGATGGTAAAAAAGGTTTGGTTTTCCTCCTCCTCTGTGGACGATGTTTGCATTTGTTGTTGATGTTGTTGCTTTTTCTCACCATGACACCCGTGGAATGATTCAACAAAGTCTTTACACGGACTTTTATGACCGTGATACAGTTTCACTAGCTGGCAAGTCGCACACTGACGCATAGACGGTATTTTTGCCATGGCCACTTGCTTATGGTGATCGTGATCCATACAGGGTTGCAATTCACTCAACACAGGGTCTTGAGTTCATGATTTTGGTACATGTTGCCAGATTTCTTTGACCGCGTTGGCGGCCACATAATAAATGAACGACTTGGGCAGCGCCAAGAGTTCTTCTTTGGTAAAACTGTCTAGTTTCTTTTTGCACACAAAGAACTTGCCGATGGCTTTGTCCGTAGCATTGCCTTTCTCCATGGTATCACGTGCTGCAGATGTTTACACGTCGCTTGAAGAAATCTCACTGGCGTCATTCACAGGTAAATCTTGAGTTATAATTTTGTTCAACAACTCCCGACAGGCATGGGTGGTTAACCAATGAAAGAGATGCCACGCATGAGCTAGGGCTGTATGGGTAATGTTGACACAGGAACACGTATCCATGGGCGTTTGCAGGGAGGGGCAGCCCAACTCCATGAGGTCGATGCATTGACAGTAAGACGCCAAAAATGATTGCAACCAGTGACGTTTTTCATTACCTTTCACAAATACCACATTGGCCGAGGACAAGTGTGCTTTCATGACCACGTCCAAATATTTATAGGAAATGGTTCCTTGATTCCAGTCTAGTTGCCTATGATTTTCAATCCACTGGGTTTGTTTACGGCCTCTTTCACACAACAAATCAAAAGCATGGGGTGATTTAAATAGCAAATGCGTAGCTTGCGATATCCAAAACGTGGTACAATCGATAATGGCCACTTGTTTATATATAAATTTGTTGTCACCAATTTTAAACCCTTGGCGATCCACAATGAGTGTGTGCAACATGTTGACGCTTGCCTGGACCAAGTTCAACTGACGACTGACTGACGATCGACCACTAAAGTGTGATCATGACATGGACTTACCTACCATGCTAGATTGAAAAGAAAAATGAGGTTAGGGTAGGACAGGGGGACATGCAAAAATAAGAATTTAAGAATTACATCATTTTATTATCATAACACGTCTTACAGGCTTTTGTCATTTTGGGATTAGGACGATACCAACTGATACAACAATATAGTCTCTTGTGTTTGTAACGTCCATAACACCGATGATGTCCCAATGTCTCTAAACTAGGTGTTTTTGATGGTGAGCTGCTCATCAAAGCACCATGGACGCCTTACGGTCCACACGTATCGTAACTTGTTTTTTCATTACCTAGAGACACAAGTGAGGGATAGCTTGAATGACAGGGTATATTTCCAACTTCCATTCTACACAGGTAGGGGCAGGTGGTTGACCAGCGCTGATGTTCCTGCATGGGTTCATCGCCCTCCTGCCATTGGTCTATGATGATGGGACAAAAGGCACATTTCACTTCATCTCTTGTTTTTAAATAGTAGAATCCAGCGGCCGCCAAGGCTTGAGGGTTTATGAAAGGCACCGGCCACGTGGCAAAAGTCTTGAAACGTTGTTCCTCAGAGTTTAAATTCATGGATGTGACGTCTCTTGAGGCTTTAAAGCAAGACATGACTGAGCGGCTTGACGTGGGTTGACTTGTTATTTATACACTCGTCACTTGGTAGGACAGTGGATAACAGTTGACTTGTTTGTGATGAATAATCAAACAGTAGGCAGTCTTATTGGCTGGTACATTGTCATGCGTTTCAAAATCTAGTCGAATGTCAATATTGGATGGCTTGACAGACTCTTCCAGGTAAGAACAGTCAAAGACAATCAGTGGTGCTCTTGCCTTAAACGTTTGGGGTAGCAGCGTGGGGCCGTTCTCTTTTTGATAATACGACCATCGAAATTTATAAAACAAGTCGTACAGGGGACCAAACTTATTTTTTGACAAATCCAAATCCAGTGCTTCATAGGGAAACACAGCTCCGTTGAGGAAAAGACGTGCAAATCTCAATTGCAGGTGATCAAATTGCGTGGCATCTTTGGTTTGTTGATACTTGCGATTCGTTTGAAAACCCACGATCAGGTAGAGAGGTCTCTCTGTATAGCGAGCTGTTTTTACAGACCAACTGTGTGTGTTGGTGGTGGGCAATAGCGGATACTCATGGAGTGCCCAGCTTCTAAATTCCATGGGTAGAGACATATCTCTCTTTACCATTTTGAGTATGTCCAGTTTTTTGCTATCGTCAAGGGTCACATGGGGAACTTTCCATTGCAAGCGTTGTAGTTGAATTTTTGAATCTATGGGGACATTGTCGGCTCCCTTGATTGCATTATTATCACACCTGTCTCTCACCAGATAAAGCAATTGCCTTGCGTTGACCACAATGCGTTGGTGATCTTCGGCAAAGCCTAAAATCAGTTTAAGAGGTAAATATCCAGTAAAGGTCCCATTGGTGTGTACCATCCAGTCATTGGTCGAGTCAGGACACCAACCTGCCATGCAAAGTGTCTTACCTTCTTCCTCACTATAAGAGGGGTATAGTTTCATGACACTAGAAATGCCCACATTTCGAGTGCTATCCACCACGATATCGTTAATCACGTAACGTACTTCAGAAAACGGAAAGGCCAAACCATGGTTGGCCAACTTGGATGTGGTGGGTGTAGAGCCATCGGCTTTGGTGAGTCGACCTTCAATCTGAATGACACTTTCATGCGGTAGGGTGCAAATATCTTGGTTGTTGATAACAAATTGGATTTCATCATTGTTATTGAGTCCAGGTGATTGGCTTGATAGGAATGGAGATCAATTCTTACCACTCCTGGTTGCTCCTCGATGTGGTTCACTATCTCTAGGATAGAATTCATCATGAGGGTTGACGTGGTAACCCAAATGCTGTAAAATCTGCTTGTCTTGAGATGTTAACGTGTATTCACGTGGCAAACAACTAACACCATTCCTAGACGGTGTTGTTGCTTTATACACAAACTTCATAGTGGCTTTAGCACCAACTTGTAAGTCACTGGTGTGGTAGAATCTAGATCAATGAGTTGTTGATCTCTATTGATCAGTCTTAATGTTATATTACTAATACTATCGACAGCCACAGAATGAAAAAGCACCACTGGAGGGTTCTCGCGAATAATATACCCATTGGGCGATGTCACAATAAAGTCATAAAGCGAATGCGATGGTTCTTGATTGGTATACACTTGGCTAATAACATAACATGTCACCGACATATGATGGTCCTCAATGAATTTCACTTCATGGTCTGATTCATGTTTTTTGTTGGGCTCCACTACACGTGGTTTAAATCCTAGTAATGGATCAATGGAATCGGGGTGTGTTTTAAAGTCAATGTTGAAGGTAGAAAAAATACTGCAGCGATGAGTGTTGGTATTTCCTACAAGTTCAAACTTGTGCGTTCCGTCGAGAAATGACTTAAAACCATACTCATTGATCAACACCACATAAATGTTTTCATAAATGTCATCGATCGTGTATCCGCCAGAGTTCAGGGTGAGCACAGAATCATCATAGTAAAACTTGTTGTTCACATTTTCACGTATGTTGTATATTCGATTGTACGTTTCAAGAGAAACAAGTCCTAAACCACAGGGTTTTTCACTCAATTCGATAGGCGGGTTTAAGTCTAGGCTGACTTCAGATCCACGTCCATGCAGTGTAAACGTTTTACTTTCTGCCGACATACTGGTGGCGTTTTAGCTTATGCTGCGTCTTATATAAAAAAATTAAACACCAACGTCCACACTGTTGGCTGTTAAACGTTTGCTCACGTTTCACATTATAATATATCTTGATCCTGTTTCCAAAATAGGTCACTAGTTCCATGGGCGGGAGCAAATTCCCAAGACTATCAAAGTACCATACGATGGATCCCTCTTTGACATAAGCTACATAATGCGTTCCTGGTCCTCGGTGATCATCCAAATTGACAACAGCACATTCCTGTTTCCAGGGTCGTGGGGGTAATTGGTTTCGCATAAACACTCCTCGAAAATGAGAAAGCTTTAGTTGTTTAGCATAGCTTTCCACTTGTTGATGCGTCAGGGCATGTCTTGCTATGGCTGAGGTTATTTTTTTATATATTTCGAAATGGTGAAATCCCAAATCCTTGTTGATAAAAGGCTGGCTTTAAATTGGCATTTCTAGCCCCCATAGCAATCGCTTCAACCGTTTCATTGTGTCGCTGACTTTCTTTGAGTTGTTGCTTGCCCTGCTGCGCTGCTTTAATGGTTTTCGCCACTGCACTGGCACCGCCCAAAAGTTAACCTAGAGCAGCCAAACCGGCAAATAAAGCAGGTAAAAATCCGGCTCGTTTGGGGACGGGAATCACTCACCCTTGGTTTGAAACCTGTCGCCGACGTTTTGGAATAACATGTCTCTGTGCTGCTCGAAGGGCTTTCCTTATGGTCAATACATTATTTTTTCTTTTTTTCTTTCGCAAGGGCTTGTCCTCGACTGTCTTAAGCCCAGGCTTTGCCAAGGACAAAGTCCTTTTTTTAGTCTTTCTCACCGCATACCTTTGTTTCACCATGATGATGACCAACAACCTTTCACAAGAAAGTTTAAATCACAACTAACGTCAGATTGTTATTTCATGGCTGTATATTCCAATTCCACATAAAGTGGGAAATCGTTTATGGTTTTTCCCGCTTGCTTTTCATCCCATGTCAACATGAGATGAAAGGATAATTCGTCACCTGCATTGACCATTTCATGGTTATGGACCAACATCCTATGACCATTTATCTTTATTTGTAAATGGTTCTCATCAGGTATGGCATATTTGCTGTGAATGGTTCCATCATAGTGTAATCGATAGTGGCTTAAACCCGAAGCAAGCACATAGGTCAAGTGCCGATCATGGACTAGCGGTAAATAGTTCCTGTCATTCACAGGTTTTTCATTTGTCAGATACACTAAAAATACAGATGGGATAAATTTATAAAGTCTTTTCATTTCATAGGTCACGTAACGCTTGGTACAGACATCGTCTTCGTCTTGCGGGTCTTCCACGTGAATAATCCGATTGTGATTAGCGCTATAGCCCTTCACCGTAAGCTGGGGCACTTTGTCATAAAACTCATACACTTTGTTATCCACATACCTTTTCGTAGTAACGTCTGTAGACACTTGAGGATGTTTTACATGGGTTAACCGCTTTCCCTTAAAGTCATAATCTCCCTGTTTTGTGCGTGG
Organism: Meconema thalassinum; assembly: GCA_946902985.2. Taxonomy (NCBI): domain Eukaryota; kingdom Metazoa; phylum Arthropoda; class Insecta; order Orthoptera; family Tettigoniidae; genus Meconema; species Meconema thalassinum. The sequence goes on from OX336393.1 coordinate 375,481,691, forward strand.
CACTACTGACCTATCCACATAGTGTTTATTAGCAGGATCTGTTTCTGGTTTAGGATCATTTATGGGGACAGACCTAGCTTTGGCCATCAACGCACGTCCAAAGACATCCATCTTCAACCGGTAGTACCAGTCTACTGTTTCTATGACAAGGCTCGGTGTCCTGTATATAGACAGCATGCTAGCCTGGCTAAGCCTTAGTTGAAATGAAGATTATTAAGCAGCAAGAGTCATTCTCCGTGGGGGACATGGTTTCCCATCTCTGTCCCACATCACGTGAACAACGCCATGGTTCACAGTTTCCATCTTCCATTCGCTGCATCATTGTGCGACCTTCTGGCTGTGGAAAGACTAATCTTTTGCTAACGCTTATCACAGCGCCCAATGGTCTGCGTTTTCAAAATATTTATATTTTTGCAAAATCTCTCTCTGCCAACCCCTCTACGTGTTTCTGGATCAAGTCATGTCTGGATTACAAAAAGAGAATATGGGTTATTTCACATTTTCCATGCAAGAAAATGTGATTTCACCGGATGAGGTAAAGCCCGATTCACTCATGATTTTCGATTATGTATCCACTGAACGTCAAGGTATCATTCAAAGCTATTTCAGCATGGGTCATCACAAACATATCGATTGCTTCTATCTTGGACAAACGTATTCTGAAATGTCCAAACAGTTGATTCGTGACAATGCCAATGTCATTGTTTTATTTCGCCAGGACGAGAGGAACAGTCGTCACATTTATAATGAACATGTGAATCCGGATATGACCTTTCAAATGTTTACAGAATTGTGTGCCAAGTGCTGGAACACTCAACGTCATGCCTGTTTAGTGATTGGCAAACAAAGTGAACTCAACCAAGGACGGTATCGCTTAGGGTTTGATCATTTTATTGCTATTTAAGGCCCTGTCTCATTCCCCGGCAAGTCATTTGTCAAGACACCATGGCGTTAGCAGAGAGTCAATTGAAAAAGCATATTATTAGAGCAAAAATACTATTCGCCAAAAGTTTCGTCAATTGAAACGATCGCGTGCCGATCATGCTTTGTTTATTCAACAAAATTTAGCACCTCCGCTAAAAGCCATGTTGAAACCCTCTTTCAAGCCATCTGAAACGCTACCCACCGTTTCACAAACCACTCAGACGCTGCACGAGGGCCCTGAGGAAGGGGAAGAGGAACAGGAACAGGAAGATTTGACTAGTGTTAGCGAAGTTGAGGATGAGGAGGAACAAGTGTTTACGCCTCAAAAAAAGGCCGCACCCCTTGCAGAGTTTTTGAGAAAAAAGAAATCCTTGGCCATGGTCGAAACACCTTGCCCTTCCAGAGCGTCTCCGTTTTCACAACTCTTGGCCACCCCTCAACATAAAGCTCAACTGAAAACCATTTTAATAAAATATTATTGATCAACATTGGATCCCTATTTCACCGATATATTTATTGGAAACACTGATACCACGTATGGCGTTCGCTATGAGGATGATAGTTTTAAAATTGGCGATTCGTCCATTAAATTTGCTCGTACTAAATCTGTCATTAAAAACATCAACTATAAATTAACGCCAGGACTGTTAAAGCTGCTCTTTTCTCGGACCCCCTCTTGCGTGATTATACGTCAGAGGATCTTGACAAATATAAATCCATTTTATTGGACCCCCATGCCCACAAAAGACAGTATGATCCCACGCAACAAGTGAAAGCCAATATATCTCAAAAATATAAAACCATCATTGCAAAAATGTTTCCCACCAGTCAAAGTACTCGTCGTACAACATCCGCTTCGGGAGTGACATTTAAACCATTAAATCCCCTTGTGGATGTTACCTACTGGCACAATCCCAATAAGCTCGTTCAGCGGCTACAGTTGTTGCATGCCTCACGTCAAGCTGGCCATACCGGTCACGATTGGGAAATTCAAGAAATTGAACAAGAACTTCGAAATGCCAAAATTATTATTTAAGCCCTCGCCCATTAAAATGGGTATTGCTCACGAGTTGCATCGCCCAGCTAGGCGTTACTATCCACGACTCAAGGTGATTTCACGAGGTGTGGATGAACTTTGGCAGGCTGACTTGGTTGAAATGATACCCTATGCTGGCGTTAACGACGGTGTACGCTATATGTTGACCGTCATTGATGTCTATTCCAAAATGGCCTTTGTTGAACCTGTGCGTCACAAGTCTGGTCCACTAGTTACTGAGGCCTTTCAACATATTATTCATCACTCCAAACGTCAACCTCAGCTGATACAAACTGACCAGGGGAAGGAATTTTTCAACAAGAAATTCTCCAGTTTTCTCAAATCTAAGGATATTCACCTTTACACCACGTACAGCAATCTCAAAGCCAGTGTGGTCGAGCGGTTCAACCGAAAATTGAAAACCCATATGTGGAAAGCGTTTACTGCTCAGGGCACTTATCGCTGGTTGGACATGTTACCAGAGCTAGTGTCACGTTACAATGACACCAAACATAGAACGATTGGGACCAAGCCACGCCTCGTGACCAAAAATATTCAGCGATTGGATAAACTGTTTAACCCCATAAAACAGCCGATCCTAAACGTCACCGACTGAAAATTGGGGATTTTGTTCGTGTGAGCAAATTTAAGTCTGCCTTCAATAAGGGCTACACACCTCAGTGGGGGACTGAACTATTTCAAATTCGTCAAGTCAACTTGGACAGTCCAGTCACCTATTTACTCCAAGACCTCAACCTTCAACTCATAAAAGGTAGATTTTATCTCCATGAACTTCAGAAAACAGCATTTCCCCAGCATTATCTTGTGGAAAAAGTGTTGAAACAAAAAGGAAATAAACTATATGTCAAATGGTTAGGATTTAACCCTACGTTTAATTCCTGGATCAATAAAAAACATGTCGTGTGAACCTGTGTACTTTTTTTAATTTATTTATTTAAAAATGTTGTACACCCCCTATAGCTCTGTGTGTACAGCGCTCCGCGCTTCATGCATGTTCATACATGTTTGTCTTTCCCTTTCCACCTGTGTTCTCTCTTTCATTACCCCTCCCCCTCTCCCCCCTCCACCTCCCATCACTGCTGTTTGCAGCTCTTGCCTATCTACTGGTTGTGACATCATTCCCACAAGTTGCATCATACTTTTTACTGATTCAGTGGTTCCCACGCTTTGAACATTCTGTTATCAGGCACGTGGACAGCTAACGTCCAAGGTGAACACCTGTGGCAGATCAAATTTCACGTCAACTTGCATTTTGTCACGTACGAAGCAAAACAGGATGTGACTTGTTACAAGTTATCGTGCACGCGGACAGCTAACGTCCCAGGTGAACACCTGTGCTAGGTCAAATTTCACATGAACTTTCATTTTGTCACGTACGAAGCAAACAGGATGTAACTTGTTTAGCGTACATGTGGTTTCACATATGTTCACATGCATTTCGCTCTTCCCTGCCACCACGGTGGTCAGATTATTTCACCTTCAAGCGTCTTTGTCATTTTCCATTGCACCAGTTGTCAAGTCAGATCAGCGCATTCCAATAAGCTCAAATGGCATTCACCTCCTGCTCCTCTGCTCCTTGGCAAGTTTGTTTTCTCTACTCGCTTCGACCAACATAGAACCAAGTTCTCATCACCGTTTACACGTCAAAGATCCCCTTCGAGGGTAAAATGTGTGAAAAAAATGAACCCTCGCTCTGTCATAAACCGACCCGCCGAAATAGCGATTGTTCTATTAAGCATGGTCCTTGTGGTTAGCGAAAGGTTCGTTGAAACACACACACCCAACAGTATCGTCTCTCTCAACCACCACGCTTCATGAACATTATAAACAGGTAAAGAAAAAAAAAGATTTTTCAACATGAATGGCGTTAGGCCCTTTGTGAATTATTTTTTGGAACAAATATCTACCACATTTGAAAGGGGGCGTTAGCCCGAGTCCTAGGACATCCCGTACTCGTCTCTAGCGTTATTGGTTCGTGAGATATCGGCAAAAATCACAAAAAAACTCGTGTTTACCCCAAAATCGAGTTTCCAATTTTTTACAAAAATTATAACGAGTGGTCCATAGCAAAGAGGACGTCACTCCGAGTTCTTGGACCCATTGTACACGCCTCTAGCATGATTGGTTCGCGAGATATTAAAAGCAGATGACCTTTTAGTTTTGGTCTTTTAATTAAATAAAGAGCCTATAGGAAAGTAGGGAGCATCACTAGGAGTGCTAGGACACCCTGTATGTTAAAATCCCATGATTGGTTAGCAAGATACCAGGTTCGGGGCAAATACGAGGAGGGTTAAATAAGTTAGTAGACAGCTTCCCCACTACAGCATTACTGTCAGGTTTTTATCCTAGAGACGTGAAATTTATTTTGGGGGTAGAGGGGGTAGGCACCATTGATTTACGTCAAACAAACCTTTTTGTAAACTTCCTAGTTTCCAAAATATAGGAATTTCAAAATTCGAGTGTTTTCAAAAAAAAAAAACATAAAAAATAAAAAAATTATTATAGAAAATAAAGGTTATAAAGAACATTCGTTTGAGCAATGGCACAACGTTTTATCATGTTTGGTTTTCAAACTATCACCTACTTTCGAAAACAAAAATTTTCAAAAAATCTAAAATATAACGAGTGGTCCATAGCAATTCCCCCGTCAGCCTGAGTCCAACGGCACATCATTTGTCAAAATCGGACCATGGGTTGGCCAGATATTAATGATTTAACTTGGACGCCGCCCGAGCAACGCCGAGTGGGTTTTAAACCGCCTTACCCCCCTACTGGTAGCAATGACATCATTTTCAAATATGGCCGTGAGATATTAAGGTATAGATCTTTACTCCTACCAAATTTTGTTTCGATTACTGCAGCCGTTTAGGAGTTGATAGGGGGACACACACACAGCCAGGCAGGCAGACAGACAGACAGACAGACAGACAGGACAGACAGTCAGACAGACACACACACACACACACATTTGCCCGATCTCATAAGTCTACTTTTTCCTCATTTTTAGCCTACTTTCGATTTTTGCAAAAAATGAAAGTAGACTTATGAGATCAACACAGGGCGAAAAAAGTGTGTCTGTCTGTGTGTGTGTATGTGTGTGTGTGAGTCTGTGTGTGTGTATGTGTGTGTGTGAGTCTGTGTGTGTGTGAGTGTGTGTACTCTGAATGTCTGTCCCCCCCTATCAATTCGAACACGGTGAATGCGAATTGAACGAAATTGGGTACAAAGGTAGCACTAGCAAAGGACACCTCAGTGTCATGTTTTATATCGCCACCATCTTGACGGAAACGTAATGGCGGCCACACAAATGTTCAAAGCTTAAATCAAATTACGACTAACCTAATCATCCGATCTCTACCAAATTTTGCAACAACATACCTTTATGGGGGGAGCATCCTTTGACCAAACCAATAGGCCATCAGCGTAATAGGTTGCGGATGGCGGCCATCTTTGTGTGAAAATCGATTCCCCCTATTAATTCGAACACGGTACAACCGAATGGAACGAAATTTGGTACAGAAGTAGTACTAACAAAAGGCACCTCAGTGTCATGTTTTATATCACCGCCATCTTGACGGAAACGTAATGGCGGCCACACAAATGTTCAAAGCTTAAATCAAATTACGACTAACCTAATCATCCGATCTCTACCAAATTTTGCAACAACATACCTTTATGGGGGGAGCATCCTTTGACCAAACCAATAGGTCATCAGCGTAATAGTTTGCGGATGGCGGCCATCTTTGTGTGAAAATCGTTTCCCCCTATTAATTCGAACACGGTGCAACCGAATGGAACGAAATTTGGTACAGGGGTAGTACTAACAAAAGGCACCTCAGTGTCATGTTGTATATCGCCGCCATCTTGACGGAAACGTAATGGCGGCCACACAAATGTTCAAAGCTTAAATCAAATTACGATTAACCTGATCATCCGATCTCTACCAAATTTTGCAACAACATACCTGTATAGAGGAAGCATCCTTTGACCAAATGACTAGGTCATTAGCCTAATAGTTTGCGGATGGCGGCCATCTTTGTGTGAAAATCAATTTCCCCTATTAATTCAAACACGGTGAAACCGAATGGAACGAAATTTGGTACAGAGGTAGCACTAGCAAAGGGGATCTCAGTGTCATGTTTTATATCGAAGCCATATTGACAGAAATGTAATGGCGGCCACACAAATGTTCAAAGCTTAAGTTAAATTACGACTAAAATAACCATCCGATCTCTACCAAACTTTGAAACAATATACCTTTATGGAGGGAGCATCCTGTGACCAATTTAATAGGCCATTAGCCTAATAGTTTGCGGATGGCGGCCATCTTTTTGTCAAAATTGATTCCCCCTATTAATTCGAACACGGTGGAACCGAATGAACGAAATTTGGTACAGAGGTAGCACTAGCAAAGGGCACCTCAGTGTCATGTTTTATATCGCCGCCATCTTGACTGAAACGTAATGGCGGCCACACGAATGTTCAAAGCTTAAATCAAATTACGATTAACCTAATCATCCGATCTCTACCAAATTTTGCAACTCCATACCTTTATGGAGGTAGCATCCTTTGACCAATCTGATAGGTCATTCGCCTAATAGTTTGCGGACGGCGGCCATCTTTGTGTCAAAATCGATTCCCCCTATTAATTCAAACACGGTCAAACCGAATGGAACGAAATTTGGTACAGAGATAGCACTAGCATAGGGCATCTCAGTGTCATGATTTATATGGCCGCCATATTGACAGAAACGTAATGGCCGCCACACAAATGTTTAAAGCTTAAATCAAATTACGACTAACATAACCATCCGATCTCTACCAAACTTTGCAACAACATACCTTTATGGAGGGAGCATCCTTTGACTAATCTAATAGGCCATTAGCCTAATAGTTTGCGGACGGCGGCCATCTTTATGTCAAAATTGATTCCCCCTATTAATTCGAACACGGTGGAAGCGAATGAATTAAATTTGGTACAGAGGTAGCACTAGCAAAGGGCACCTCAGTGTCATGTTTTATATCGCCGCCATCTTGACGGAAACGTAATGGCGGCCACACAAATGTTCAAAGCTTAAATCAAATTACGATTAGCCTAATCATCCGATCTCTAGCAAATTTAGCAACAACATACCTTTATGGAGGGAGCATCCTTTGACCAAACTAATCGGTCATCAGCCTAATATTTTGCGGATGGCGGCCATCTTTGTGTGAAAATTGATTCCCCTTATCAATTCGAACACGGTGAAACCGAATGGAACGAAATTTGGTACAGAGGTAGCACTAGCAAAGGGCACCTCAGTATCATGTTTTATATCACCGCTACCTTGACGGAAACGTAATCGCGGCCACCCAAATGTTAAAAGCTAAAATGTAATTACGACCAACCTAATAATCTAGTCTCTACCAAATTTTGCAACACCATATCTTTATGTGGGAAACATATTCAGACCAAACTGCAAGAACATCAGCCCAATAGTTTGCAGATGGTGGCCAAGTATGTGTGCAAATCGATTCCCCCTATCAATTCAAACACGGTGAAACCGAATTGAACGAAATTTGGTACAGAGGTAGCACTAGCAAAGGGCACCTCATATTCATGTTTAATATCCCTATAGCACGTTGTATTTCAACAAGTTACTACAACCAACATTCAATCATACTCCTTGAAAAGGACAAAGAGTTATAACAATACCCATGCATTTAGGAGAAAGTAGGCTATATGTTCTTTACTGAACATCTTGTTGCAAAATGTGAAAAGTTGGCTAAAAATGAACACTGTAATAAAATTAATTAAGTCATTGAACATATAACCAGCAGTTCAAAAATATACCCGAGCGTTAACAGATTATATAATGAAGATGAACGCCAGCTAATTTAGTTTCGTACAGAATTCTTGAATTGCTTGGAATTAAGTGAGTTGCTTCCATATATTCCTACTCTAAATGTTCGAGCCACAGTTATGCTCCTTAGGAATCTGAAAATTTCCCAATGGCTCCTAAATGGTGCCAGATTTATTGTAAGAAGTATGTATGAAAATTGTTTGGTTTTGGAAATAATAAGTGCCGATAATATTGGGCATAAAGTTAAATCCTTCGGCTTGATTTATTATCACCATCCGATAAAATACTCCCATTTTCTTTTAAGAGGCACCAATTTCCTATCGCTTGGCATACTTTATCACAATCAATAAAGCTCAAGGGGAAACTATGGAACGAGTAGGTTACTATTTTCCTCATCAAGTTTTCAGTCATGGACAGTTATATGTTGCAAAGTAGATCTTTCTCTGTAATCATACAAAGAATGCATATAAGAAAATCCTTCCGTAAATATTTTCCCAATGACCGTCATGTTTTGACGGGATTCAACTAGTTTGTTTTTAGCCTACTTTTCACATTTTGCAAAAATGAGGAAAAAGTAGACTTATGAGATCGGGCAATTGTGTGTCTGTCTGTCTGTCCTTCTGTCTGTCTGTCTGTCTGGCTGGCTGGCTGGCTGTGAGTGTGTGTCCCCTATCAACTCCTAAACGGCTGCAGCAATCAAAACAAAATTTGGTGGGAGTAAAGATCTATACCTGAATATCTCAAGGCCATATTTGAAAATGATGTCAGTGCTACCAACTGGTGAAAAATTGCAATTGAAATTTGAGCTCCATGATGGATATCTTGGAAGGTATACATGGGAGCTATTTCAAAATTGGCACTCGTATGGATAATAATATTGAAGTTTAATTTCCAGGAGGCCATACATGGCAATGTTGCCAAAATGATTATAAGCCTGCTGATAGGTCAAAATTTTAAATTCATATAACTTCTACACTATCGATTGGATTTCAACCAAATTTCGTATGTGGTATGTGTACATAAACAGATATGACTGAGCGTATTCTTAAGAGCCACGAGGGCTGCCAACTGTTAATAAATGCTCTCAATTTATTTTATCCAAATACCATTATAACAGAAAGTATGCAAGCCGACAGATTTAAACGATGCACACGTATAGTACCTGACATTCTATATTAATTTGGAGTAACTTATATACGTCAGTGCTACCAACATGATTCTAAGCCTGCTGAGAGGTCCAACTTTAAATACATGTAACTTCTATACTATCATTTGGATTTCAACCAAATTTCGTGTGTGCTATGTGTACCATAACAGATATGACTATGCCGATTCTTAAGAGTAACCAGGGCTGCCAACTGTTAATAAATACTGTCTCTATTTTTGTTACCCAAATATCAATATATCAGAAAGTATGCAAGCCAATAGCTCTAAACTTTGCACACGTATATTACCTGGCATTCTAGATTAATTTGGAGTAACTAATATAGGCCTACGCCAGTGCTGCCAACATGATTCTAAGCCTGCTGATAGGTCCAATTTTAAAATACATGTTACTTCTATACTAACAAATGGATTTCATCCAAAATTGGTACAACACGAGATCATAATATTTCAGATTATTTCTGACCAACACATGCATGACATTGTTGACAACATAATTTTACGCGCGCTGATAAATCCAAGGTCTAACTGCATGTAACGTGCATGCTATCCATTGGACTTCAACCAAATTTTGTATTCTGTACCTTAAGAGATGCAACTAACAATAGCCTGTATTCAGTCACCAGGGCTGCCAACTATACTGCTCTATTAGGCTACATTATATAAGGTATATATCGAACTAATTAGGAATTTTGATATTACCAACTTAATTTCGTCATTATTCTAGATATGTCTATATAAATTGGCAAGAATCTTAAATTTTAAGAAAAGTAGGCCCTTTACTTCGTCACGGAACTTCTTGTTTAATTCGAATAAGGACTGCAGACTTAAGCCTGATTCACACTATCGGTGCGGTCACGGCACAGTCTCGGTACATTCACAGTCCAGTCAGATATTATTTAATTGATTTCATAGGAACTGTACACACCAGCAGTCGCAGTACGGTCAGAGTACAATCACATGCAGGCAACGATCAATTCAGAGAATATTTTACCGGACCGTGACCGTACTGTCCCGTGACTAGCTTGGCAGTGTGAACATACCACACTTACAAGCAACGTGCAAGCAACAAGCAGAACATGTGTTTCTTAGCCCCCACCCAGGGGCTCACATCTAGTGGGACGTGGGTTGGTGACCACGGGAGCCCAGCTGAGTCTGGCATTGCTTCCACTCACTTGTGCCGGGCTCCTCTCCGTCTATTTCCTGTCAACCTCTCTTGGTCAACTCTTGTTCTCTTCCGGCCCCGATGGTATTAGGGTATGCAAGGCCTAGGGAGTCTCTTCCTTTCCCGCCTTAATTGACCCTTCTCTCATATTTCCTGATCACTCCTTCTATTAGGGATCAGCCTTCTTTTCATTATAATTCCTTTTCTCTTTAAGATTCCCGCCCTGTTTTTATGAATTGGCTCCCCGTGTCTCTAAATCACATTTTGAGAGTATTTCGAATCTACATTGTGTTTTGTAAGTATTTTGAACCGAAACTACATTTTGAGCGTACTTCTTCAATCTAAATTCTTTTTGTGAGTATTTTCCTTCTAAATTACCTGTTGTAAGTTTTTCCACTCTACATATTGTGAGTCATTTCAATCTGCGTTCCCTTTTGTATCTTCAGTCCAGCTAAATTTTCGTTATGGTGTCCATTACATTGTCATTTTCGCTATCACCCAGACCATTAGGGGCCGATAACCTAGATGTTAGGCCCCTTTAAACAAGAATTATCGCAATCGAGTTAATTCCTAACTCTTTCGTAGAGATAACACCAGACATTGTGACCTGCGCGCGGGTCTGATCTCAACTGTTCACTGATCAAAACTGGAGCTTCCCCGTTGTAATGTGGATACTGCTGCCCTGTGACCGGATCGTTACTGTAGCGTGACCGTACCGATAGTGTGAATCAAGCCTTATGAATTTTTCATAGTTCCTACTTTTGCTGCCAAACGCCACCGTCAACGACTACTAGTTCAGAACTTAACTACCAGACGCCACCGCAGCCGGCTCATGGCAACGAATGTAGGAACGTAGTTTACATTCTTGACCTATACAATTTAGCTTCACACAGTTGTAATTAGTGGAAGGCTCTTGAACATTCCATAAATCTATGACATGGAACGCAGGCTTTACTTCCCTTCCGTAGCAAGGCATACTGAGGGATTTTTAACGCTGTTAAAGATTCCGACAGCTTCGGTCGCATATAACTGGCAGATACGAATAAGAGACTTCATTATATATATACTGCATATTCATGTTGTTAAGATGCAAATCTGTCTTATACAATACTTGTTACCGCGGACACACGAGAGATAAAATTATAGTGCTAAATTTTGCTAAAATTAATGGAGTTAGGTTCCTCTAAAATAGCTCATCTAATAAAAATAAATTTTATTCATCAAACAACATATTCATTTTGTCACTAAACGGTGATCTGTGGATGCAATTTGATATTATATAGCTCTTTTGCTGCACGTGTGTCTGTACACTGAGCTGACGCCGTACTATGGTTTCTCGACACAGGGAGCAGCACCGACCAGCTACGGACACAGTCGAAGCTTCCCGAAACAATACACGACCTATCGGCTGGCTTCTCCCAAGCGGCCCTCAAACGTATTAATAATAAATTAAATACATTTATAAATACTTATAATATGTGATATGTCTGACGATTGTGACGGCAAATCCATTACAGGTTATCTGAGAGACATATTCATTATTTACCACATAGGAGATTGTATTTCAATACTAGAGTGCATGCAAAAGAGATGTTGCTGTTTTTATTATTTTTAATTTATTATTATTATTATTAAATTTTTGACTTTTTAAAATATAAACAATCTCTACAAAGTAATAAACAAAGTCCCTGGTTCTTGGATGTAACAGGTAACCTCGAGAACCACTGGATGGATTTTGATGCGGTTTTCATAATTCTGTAAAGGATTTCTCGAGGAAGGTTTCTGTAGAAAAACATTCTTTTACGACCAAAGGAAGCCGAGCAGTAACTATTTCAACGAATCGAGTCGAAAAAAAACCCGCTTTCCGTGTGCCTTTGAAGCTTACGCTGGGTAAATCCTTAAAAATATGCTATATTATGAGTGTAAGAATTGTTCAGCATGAAAAGTTCTACAAAAACGTCCGCGACAGCATATCTCTATCTTTAAATACATCGCCCACTATAAGAGTTTTTTACGTTCTCATTTCTTCCAACAATCTCCATTCACTCCGGAACGAGTTTACGGGCTGGTGAGCGACCCTATCACCCCAGCTTTGGCCAGTTTCAAACTGTCGAGTCGTGTCGAATTAATACTTCTAAGAAGAGTATGTGTGATTGGAGTTTCACTGTTCACCTCGGCTTTTCTGATTTGCGTCTGGAAGTTGCCATCCGTGCTCCTTCTAAGCGTACGCCGAGTAAACCGTTAAAGATACCGGCCGAAACTGGGCTGGGTTGCTAGTTCTCTATATAGAAGAATTCCTTGACCAGTTCGGTCGTTTGTGTGAACTTCGATACCCTCAGTGTGCGTTTGTGGAAGCTTTCTTTCACTCGTTCTATGATTACCAGATCTGTAGTTGTTAGATTATTCCATATTAAATGAATCCTGCGCTGCCCCGTGGTGTTGGGGTAGCGCGCCTGCCTCTCACCCGGAGGCCTCGGGTTCTATTCCTGGTTCCGTCAGGGATTTTAGAAACTGACTTGAGGGCTGGAACGGGGTGCACTCAGCCTCGTGAGGACAATTGAGTGCCTGTCAGACAGTGAGGCAGCGCCCCGATCACGAAAACCAAGATTAACGGCCGAGGACTGATCACGCGTCACCCCAATATCTGCAGACCAAATGGCTGGGCAGCGGTCGCTTGGTAAGCCTAGGCCCTTCATGGGTTGTAGTGCAAGGGGTTAAATGAATCCTGCAGCCTATGTAATGTTAGGCGTTATTTTAGCATTGAATAGGAATAAGGCCGTCTTGAGGTCTGGAAGTTCTGAGTGTGTGATGTCCTGGAAGTTTCTGATGGCTGCTATCGCTTTCTCTTGTAGGCCTACATGTATTTTGAACGATGCTCTTGTTGTTTGTAGTCGTACACCCAGGTAGTTGTAGTAATTGACTATCGTGAGGTCATCTTTAGCATAGTGTATAATATCCTTTTAGGCTACTTTTCCTCCCATTCTGAAAATCATTTGCACGGATTTACTTTTGTTTATGATGAATTCATTTTGCCACGTTGGGTGAGTGGTTATCGTGTCGCACTACCAACCCCCAGGCTAGCAGGTTCGCTCCTGGCTGTGGTAAGTGATTTTTTGAAAGTCGACAAAAATCACGACACGCATGTCATACGTTGTTGGCATGTTAAAGAACCCATTTGTATTTAGTAGACCGTGTTCATAACGGTAAAATTATTCTCAGGATTTCTCGCCAACACAAAGTTCCTAAAAACGCAATCACAAAATAACCAAACGTACAAAACCAGACCAATTTTTTTGCAAGCTACATGGATAGAAATTTGATGCGTTTAGCGCACCAAAAATATTCGTACAAATTGCAACGGCGTGTTTTGCGACTTTTACATCGAGCTTCGAGAAAAGGATGAAGGTACGTTACTGTTTCGGCAAGTCGAGTTGGTACCGACAAAGGGAGAAAGTCACAGCTTAAATTGCCAACCAAGCTTGCGGTTTGGACGTCGGCAAAAATTTTTGGTGCGAAAAAAGTCCCAGTTTCCTATCCGTGCATTGCTGCACATTCATCGTGACATCACTATAAACATCGATTCGGTGATCACAAGGTTTGCTAAACAAAATAGACGAGTTGATTTTGTTGTATAACTAATAGTTATTATACAAGAGGTTTGAAGTTGTAAATATGTACAGTTGTAACAGAACATAATAATTCCAATAAAGATAATTCAGTATTGAATAAAATGAAAAAAAAAACTGTTTTTCAGTTAAAATTCGTTAAGTTTTATTTGTCTGGTAATTGTGTTTTCGTTTTTTGAGTTTGCAAAAAAATTTGGTCTCCGTTTGGGGGGGGGGGGGTCATGACCCCCGTGACCCCCCCCCCCCCCCCCCTTGAATCCGCGCCTGCGAGCAATATAAGTTACTCAATCTACTTTCGGCAATTGCAGCGATTGTTTCCGTGTTTTCTTGCTCTTCGCAAATTATAAGTCATTTAAACTTATGCCTACCATTAATCAAGCAGTCACCCCTTCTGCCCCCCATCCCCATTTCTACACCTAAAACTCCCTTCCCATAAGCGATACTTCCCCCCACTCATCCCATCTCCAAATTTCACCGCTATGCCCCAAATTAAAAATTCCAACACACCTTCTCCCAAATTCAAAAACCAAACTCCCCCATCACCAAAATTTACACCTCTCCCAAAAGCCTTATCCCCTTGGCCCGAAGAGACGGCGAATCCATCTAAGGGGGCCCGCCGCCGCAGTGGCAATCGCCATGCGGCTGAATGAAACGACTGCTATTGATTGATTAATTGAATTCAGTTCGTGACCACGTTTCCAGACACGTATTTCTGTGCCACAATGGTTTCGGGATGGTCGAACTGCGCTAATTGGGTTAGAACCAGAGAGTCCATTCAGCTCACGCTAATGGGATTGGGAAGAGAGTGGGGGTAGGCAACCTCTCCGGAAATGTTTGGTAAGCCATGAGTTGACTGACAGCTATGTACACCCTGGAGTTTCCGTAATTATAAACAGTGCAAATAACTTGTTGTCCATGTTCAGTCAAGGAGGTGAAAATTGTGAGTTATAGGAAGCTATTCACTTTGTAAGTGTGAGTAGTCACAACGAGGCCAAAAGCGGAGGTATTCGAACAAGGAATGTTCTGACCATTTATTTACGAATGCATCTTGTTTTGTAGCAGAATAAGCATTATGGTTCCCACAATATCGTTTCAAAGCTCATACTGCAGATTATAACTTGCATTCCATGTTATTTTTTACGAAGTTACAACATAAAAATTAAAATATTCATATCTGAATATCTCCGTGGCTTTGGCGGCAGCACGCTGGCCTCTCACCGCTGGGTCCGTGGTTCAAATGCCGGTCACTCCATGTGAGATCTGTGCTGGATAAAGCGAAGGCAGACAGGTTTTTCTCCGTGTACTCCGGTTTTCCCTGTCATAATTTCACTCCATCAACACTCTCCTCTATCATATCATTTCATCTGTCATTCATTTAATCATTGCCCCAGGGGAGTGCGTCAGGCTTCGGCAGCCGGCACAGTTCATATCCACGCCACTAGATGGGGGCTTCATTCACTCCATTCTCTGACCCGGTCAGTCGACTGGAAGCAGGCTGTGGTTTTCATTGTTCATATCTGAATAGTAATTAATGGCCGAACTTGAGCTTTAAATGCAAGGCTAAAGAAATTCATCAATCTGGAATAATGCCAAAACATGCCAATGAATCTTTGAGATAACAAGAGCTGATAGTGATGAACTCCGTGCAGATCAGCGCAGACTGATACATTCCAACAATATTCTTTTACCTTTACTTTCAGTTTGGAGTGGGGAGCAGTGAAACACGCCTAAGGCAACTCCCCATGTTAGAATTTTCCTATTTATTTATTTATTTATTTATTTATTTATTTATTTATTTATCGTATGGCTTTTAGTGCCGCGAGTGTATGAGGACATGTTCGGCTCGCCTGAGTCTGTAGCTGCTTCCAGCGGACACCCTAAAGGGTGAGCTACAAGTTCCGTTCAATTTCAAGTAGTTCCAACTTCCGCCACCAGATTTCAATGATACCTAGTGGTGAACGTTGGAACTTTGATAGAGCATTCTGACGAAATCTAACCTAACAATTTTGCTTTACACAAGTTAAGTCTGTGAAAGGATTTTTTACATGCAATGAATCTATGACATGGGACCGCCGGCTTTACTTCCCCTCCGAAGGAAGGCATATTGAAGGATGTTTAACGCTCTTAAAAAATCCGACGACTTCGGCCGGGTTTGAACCCGCTATGTTGGGCACAGCAGTTCAGCATGCTACCAACTACGCCACCGAAGCCACTAGAATTTTCCTAATTGACCCCCATGGAGAGAACCCTTTTGCGCAGCTTGGTATCACCCAATGGTTTGCACTCGAATGAACTCAGGCACGCTGACCTGCTGCTTCTCTCAACGCATGCGCTTGTGTTGTGCCTGGATGGAATTCAGGGAAAGTTGACCTTTGTCATAGCGATGAGTTTTCTGACTTTCTAACATGGCTTCCCAGAGAAATGAAGAAGGATATTTCAAGCTTTCTTTAGTGCATTAAGATCCTAGCCCAGCTTATACGATGAAGTTATTTGAGCATAATTTCAGTTTTGAATATCAAAGGTAGCGTCCCTAGTCCTCCAATATGCATGCGATACAATTGACTGTGTGGACACAGAACAAGAAGACGGATGACTAAGATCAAAGAAGGAGGCTTAGAGGATATTTATTTCTCGTCGACCCTATCTGGCGGTTCGTATATAATTTATTGAAGTCAAAAGTTAGCTGGTCATTACTCTTTCTTTTATAAGGGACGCAGCCTGATATTCCCATGTTTCACAGCAAATAAAGAAATGGTGAGGAGGGGAGGGACTTGAAAAATAATATCATGTCAACGTGAAGTATGTATGTTTATCAGGAAAGTTTGTGACAGGGTTCTAGAAAATATGACAAATACTCCTAATGCGTATTACTTGCCACGGTAGTTAAAAGGGATGTAAAACCAATAATATTATTATTATCATCTTATTGGAAAGTTCGTAATTGTATCCCTGATAGAATAACAATATACTTCGTATGATGACATGAATAATATGCTCTATATTAAGGGAGGCTGTTTTTGGTGAAAAAAAAGTAAAAATTATCGATTTTTCAATTTGTGCATATTATTGTACGCCGGACTCCTGCGGATCATTTGGCGGTGGTATTTTTCAGAATCCGCCATTTTTAAAGTACTAGCGTGACATTAAAATGTCCGGTTGAGTGCTGGGGAAATGCCCCCATCCACTAGCTTCAACGCAACAGATGCAGCTCTCACCAATGCCCATCTTCAAATTGCCTCCAGAGCTGCTATCTAGTGAGTTGACGAGGTAACATTACTACGGTAACTATAGAAATGCCAATTACGTAACGTGTTGTTTCTGTGTTCAGTTTTATTTATATAATTGACGTATTATTAGTTTAGCCTTCAACCTTGTTTTATTTACAAAAATGTGTTTTGTTCATACTGCATGTACATTTTCAGGTATTTAAAATGTTCCAGCTGAACCAATTTGGTTTCAAATTCCATGAGAATGTAATGGGTTGTTAGCACCTATATTGTCTTGATATTAACAGAAGTTTTTTTTATTATATTGATACTTAAAGAGGTATTTTTCAGCAAAATTTGAGAAAAACAGAAACACATAAAATATATTATTTCCTCACATTCACTTCCTCACTACATATGCAGACTTTCTCTCTGTTAAAATTCTTTCCATACCTTGATGTGCCTGTACAACAGTTTTGAATGTGATATTTGAAGTAACTGTTCAGCTGGAACATTTTTATGCTTAAAGATTTTTAAAAATTTTAAATTGTAAGTGTTAATGTATCAGAAAGTTCTCTTGCTATTTTCCTGAAAATTGGTATATGGCCTTATTTTACCATCAGGAGACCACAAACCAAATTTCATTCAATTCTATCAATTATTTTAAATTCAGTCCCAGCCTCCCTTAATATTACATAGCCTTAAATCACATTTATAACAACAAAGGCAGGCTTTTCCTTCCTCCTTGACCGTTTCTATTTTATTTATTTATTAATGTATAGTATTTCATTGAATTTCATTTTATTGTATTATAATTTATTTATTTATTCATTAAAAGTATTATTTGATTATTTATTTAATTTAATTTTCATTTCATTAGCCTACTTTCGATTTTTTCCAAAAATGAAAGTTGACTTACGAGATCTACACAGAGCAAAAAATTGTGTGTCTGTCTGTCTGTGTGTGTGTGCGTGCGTGTGTGTACTCTGAATGTCTGTCCGTCCCCCCTCCCCACCTGTCAATTCGAACACGGTGAACCGAATTGAACGAAATTTGGTACAGACTCAGAACTAGCAAAGAGCACCTCAGTATCATGTTTTATACCGCCACCGCCACCATCTTGACGGAAAAGTAATGGCGGCCACCCAAATGTTCAAAGCCTAAATCAAATTACGACTAACCTAATCATCCGATCTACCAAATATTGCAACAAAATATACATAAATGGCAAGCATCTTCTTTCAAAACTACAAGGTCATCAGCCCAATAGTTTGCAGATGGCGGCCATGTATGTGTGCAAATCGTTTCCCCCTATCAATTCAAACACGGTGAAACCGAATTGAACGAAAATAGGTACAGCGGTAGCACTAGCTAAAGACACCTCAGTGTCATGTTTTATATCACCGCCATCTTGACGAAAACGCAATGGCGGCCACCCTAATGTTAAAAGCTTAAATCAAATTAGTAGTGTGTTTTGGCCGGTTCTAAATCCACCGCCACCGCCACCGCCACCGCTGGAATACTAAAATGGCAATATCTCGCGAACCAATCAGGCTAGAGACTTGTACGAGGTGTCAAATTACTCAGGCGAACACTCCCTTTCCATTGGACAACATATCTCCACCCTAAAATAAAACCTACCCTACTAGGGGGTGACATTGAATTTTTTAGAGAATCTCTCTTTCCAATTGCAACATGTGAGAGTTTGAATGTCGATATGGATGTAACGATGTTCTGCAAACCAATAATCAAAGAGGGGCATGTTAGGCCTTGAGGTGAGAGCCCCTGTTATTGTTGACGAGCCCCCTGCTGTCGGGCCCCTGTGGATGGGTTATTGTGGACGAGTCCTTGTGGACAAGTCCTTGTGGACAGGTCATTGTTGACAGGTCATTGTGGACGAGTCTGTGTGGACGAGTCCTTGTGGACAAGTCCTTGTGGACGAGTCCTTGGCCCTTTGGACTGATCCCTTTGGACGGGTCCCTTTGGCCTGGTTCCTACGGACTAGCCCATGAATGTATTTAAATTATGTCAAAGGGCCTAACTACATTTGTGTGTGTGTGTGTTGAATTGACGTTGTTCACCACTACTATAATGGGATAACGATATGAAAGGAAAGTGACGAAATACATGTGAACATACAAGGGATCTAACTCGGTGGATGGATGTGTTCTAACGAGTCATTTGTAGTTGAAAGAGAATAAGACATGTTCTTAAGATGTTAAAACTGAGAGATGGCACGTGCAGTAAGACGTCTTGTTACTTCCTGTGTCATATTACAGACATGACAGAGAGCGCACAGATCTGTTGCTATGACTAACACTGCAGTAATTTGAAACCGCAAGTGTTCATGAAGACAATGGATGATGATCATGCAAAGTTAGCAGTTATTGGATATTACACAGGTGTTCCTTCCGGTGTCATGTTGCCGACATACTAGAGAGCGCACACTGCTGTTGCTATGACTGACGCTGCAGTAATTTGAAACCCCATATGTTGACTAAGACAATGGGTGATGCTCATGCAAAGTCAGCAGTCATTGGATACCACACAGGTGTTCCTAGTGTACTTTGGACTCTCAGCTGTATTGGGAAAGGAATTGCAATGATCTGCAAAAACTGCTGACACGAGCGATGAGAGTTTATATAAGAGGGGTGTCATATATCTCCCTACTGTCAGTCTTTATTACTCGCTTTGAGTGAACAGTGCTCTATTACTGCTCAAGAGTTGTAAAAAAAAGCCGTTTTGGTAGAAAATCATTAAATTATTTTGCAAGGTAAGTACTTATTATTAATGGATTGCAGTCTTTTATTACTAATTGATGTTGAAGTTATTGATTGGAATGTATTTATTGATTGATTGATTGATTGATTGATTTGTTTGCAGATAATTGGGTACCTGTAGGTTACCAGATTCCTACAATCTGTTCATTCTGTGACAGCAGTTGATAAATTATAAAAAGGTAAGTGCCCCCTCTAATAACTTTTAAACAGTTAGAGTGATATTTTCCAATGTTCACCACTACATGTCAGTGAAAATGGTATATTTGGCAGTCAAAAGTTGGAACTACTTAACCATGGTGTGTAAAGCTAATTTTGTAGGTTAGATTTTGATTACCGCTCTATTAAGTCTGAATGTTCATTGCTAGGTGTCAGTGTCAGAGGGAATATTTAAAGACTTAACCCCAGTTCACCTAACTTAACCTTATCATGTGACATGTTTTACAAGTTTAAACTTGTTTTAAGACTGGCTATGACGTCACACTTAGCTCACTTAACTGGCGATTGCTGGTTTCTATCACGTGACATGTTCTACAAGTTTAGACTTGTTTTAAGACTGGCTATGACGTCACACTTAGCTCACTTAACTGACGATCGTTGGTTTCTATCACGTGACATGTTCTACAAGTTTAGACTTGTTTTAAGACTGGCTATGACGCCACACTTAGCTCACTTAACTGGTGTTCGCTGGTTTCTACCACTCTATCAAGTTCCAATGTTAACCGCTAGGTGTCAGTGACAGTGGCATATAGTAACCCTCAGTTAGAACTACATAAAGTTAGACTTGCTAGGAGTTCACAGATGATTGATTTAAATACCCTGCTATAACCATTGACTGGAATATAATTAAACTATTTATATTGTACTTTTTGTTTTATCTTTTATTAACATTGATGATTTCTTTCTTTTATAGGTAATTTCGAAAGTGATCATAATGTTCAAGTGTGGTGACTGTAAGAAACAGTTCTCAAGACCTGACAGCTTTCAACGTCATGCAAGTACAAAACATAATCAGAAAATGTTTGTGTGCAGTCATTGTGCTACAACATTTAACAGACAAGATAGTCTTACACGACATGTAAATTTAAAACATGTCAGTTCAGCACCATTTTCGTGTTCAGTTTGCGAACTTGGTTTTTCTGCTGTAAAGCGATATCAATTCCACATGGTTGAAGTGCATGGGGAACAACAGGAATTAAAAACTGTAAAACCATCAACTAGCACGGAACCTTTAAATGAATGTGATGCTCAAAAGCGTAAACGTTCTCAAGATTGTGAAACTAGTTGTGCAACAAAAAGAAAGAAGGATGGTGAACCTTCAATAACCCATTGTGATGTATGTAATATTGATATACCTTCTTCAATCATTCATGGACATTTACGCAGTATTCAACATAAAAATAACGCTTGCCATGAAAGAAATTCTGGAAATGTTCAACAAATTGGTAGTGCATTTAAAAGTCGAATTGCTAGTTATAGACTTTATAGTAAAGAAAAAACTCAAAGTATTGAATTATTTTTAAAAAATGTTCAACCTACTGTGTTTGGCTTAGTAGAAAATGTTTTATTAGAGCATAAAACAATTAAAATGAATTTTGAACTTTTTGGACTCTATGTAAAAACTGGGAGCGAAGGTGAAATTACGGATATCAAATCCTTTAATACAAAAAACATAATTGTTAGCGAATCAACTAATATTAGTGATATATACCAAGATATTTCAAGTGCTATCATTGTGAAGAGTGAAGAGTTCCAGGAAAGGGAGTCAGGCTGGGCGTTGGTTGAAGTACTTTATTTAGAAACCAACATGAATAAATACAACCCCCTTCGAGCATCATCATACGTTGATTTGCCAGGATGGATCAAACGTAAGCATGCTTGTGTAAACGTTATGAATAATGATGACGCATGCTTTGCATGGGCTGTAACCTCAGCTCTCCATACAGCAGTGGAAAATATGGATAGAACATCATCTTATCCTCACTATTCTTCAGTGTTAGATTTAAAAGAAATGGAATTTCCTATGGCGATAAAAGACATTCAACGTTTTGAAGAGCTGAACAATGTAAGTATTAATGTTTATGGAATTGAAAATAACAGTATAGTTGGTCCTCTATATTATACTCAAGAAAAAAAGGATGCTCATGTAAATTTACTGTACATAACCGAAGGTGAAAACGCCCACTATTGTTGGATAAAACATTTAAGTAGACTTGTCGGTAGTCAGCTATCAAAAAGAGAACATAACGAGTGGTTGTGTGATGGCTGTTTGCTGCATTTCAGAAAAGAGGACCAACTAACTCAACACCAAAAATGGGGATGTAATCATGTGTGTACGGTATTACCGACTCCTAAAAATAACATTCTAAAATTTAAGGATTATGAGAAACAACTTGGAGTACCATTTGTTATATATGCTGACTTTGAAGCTTTGCTAAAACCATTTAATACATGTTCATCAAATCCAGCCCAACCTTTCACCAACACTACTCACATTCATGAACCTTTTAGCTTTGCATATTATATTAAATGTAGTTATGATGACTCTTTAAATAAGTTTGAGCTCTATAGAGGACCTGATGCACCTAAAGTTTTTATGGAAAGGCTTGAGAAAGATGCCATTTGTATATCCTCTATTTTAAATACGATCATTCCAATGGAGCCACTAACTTCCTCAGAGCAAATGAATTTTGAAACTGAAACTAATTGTTTTATATGTGGTGAATGTTTATATACAGACAGGGTTCGCGATCATGACCATTTAACAGGAAAATATCGTGGTGCAGCTCACCAAGAATGTAATTTAAATTATAGAGTAAGTAAATTCATTCCGGTCATTCTACATAACGGCAGCAAATACGATAACCACTTTATCGTTAAAGAATTTGGAGCTTCAGATGTGAAAATTGATGTGATTGCAAATAATAAGGAACAATACATATCGTTCACAAAATACATCAAAACTAGCAATAAAAAAAACCATTAAACTGCGATTTTTAGATTCATTCCGCTTTATGCCGAGTAGTCTTGATAAGCTGGCTAGTAATTTAAAATCAGATCAGTTTCATGAAATTCATCGTGTCTTTCCTAAAGAAGATGATTTTAATTTGATTCGTCAAAAGGGTATATTCCCTTATGAATATATTAACTGTGTGGAACGTCTTGAGGAGTGTTCTTTACCACCGAAAGATACATTTTACAGTTCCTTAAACACAAGTCATATCAGTGATCAGGAATGTTTACATGCACAACGTGTATGGACACAGTTTGACATTCAAACTTTAGGAGAATTTTCAGACATATATTTGAAAACAGATGTGTTGTTATTAGCAGATGTTTTTGAAAATTTTCGGAATGTTTGTATGAAAATTTATGACCTTGATCCTTGTCAGTATTTCACTGCTCCTGGGTTAAGTTTCAGTTCATTGTTGAAAAAAACGAAAGTAAATTTAGAATTAATGACTGATATAGACATGATCAATTTTATAAAATCATCAATTCGAGGTGGATTAAGTCAATGTAGTGGACGGTACTCCAAAGTGAATAATAAATACATGCTTAGCTACAACCCTTGTGAAGAGTCAAAGTATATTGTCTACCTCGATGCAAATAACCAATATGGTTGGGCTATGAGTCAATATCTACCACTGAAAGATTTTCGCTGGCTGACACAACCTGAAATTGATGTCTTACATGTTGACACCCTTAATGATAACGATGATAAAGGATATATTTTAGAGGTAAATCTTGAGTACCCTAAAGAGTTACATGATGATCATAATGATTTACCATTTTGTCCTGAGAATATGAAATCTCCATACATCACATCACGAACAAAAATGTTAATTGCTAATGTAAATGATAAATGTAAATATGTAATACATTATCAAAACTTGAAACAGTGTCTACAGCATGGATTGAAATTAACTAAAATTCATCGCGTATTGCAATTTCATCAGTCAGCATGGCTCAAACCGTATATTGATCTAAATAATAATTTAAGAACGCAGTCAACAAACGCGTTTGAAAAAGATTTTTATAAACTCATGAATAATAGTGTTTTTGGAAAGACTATGGAGAATGTTGATAAACGAGTTGATGTAAAGCTGATAACAAAGTGGGAGAATGGTGGTAAAAGGTATGGTGCGAGCAACTTAATAAGCAAGCCTAACTTTCATAGCTGTTCAATTATTCATGAGGATTTAGTTGTAATACAAATGAATCGTCTTAAAGTAACTTACAACACACCCATATATGTGGGTTACACCATTCTGGAATTATCAAAAACACTTATAGAAAAACTATCTTGATAATGCTAAATTACTCTACACAGACACAGATTATTTTATTTATGAGTTTAAAACTGATGATTTTTACGAGGATATCAAAACTGAGCTAAATAGGTTTGATACAAGTGACTACCCCAAGGATAATATTTACCATTTACCTCTAGTAAACAAAAAGGTTCTTGGGAAATTTAAGGATGAATGTGCTGGTGTTATTATAGACACCTTTGTAGGTACAAAATCTAAATCATACAGCTATATGACAATTGATGATGTAGTAGTAAAGAAATTAAAAGGAGTGAAAAAGAATGTTGTTAGTAAAGAGTTAGATATAAGTGATTATAAAAACTGTATAGTTAGTAACCCACCTGTATTATATAAGAAAATGAGTGTATTTAGAAGTAAAAATCATCAGCTACATACCAATTTGTTGAACAAAGTTGCTTTAAGTAATGAAGACAACAAACGATTCATTATACCCAACACATTTAATACTCTTGCTTGGGGAAACAGTCGTATTGACGACTATTACTTTACTTAAGTCTAATGATCACTATTGTAATATTTGTAGTGTGTTTTATATTGTAATATTTTTTGTAAAAACTGTAAGTAGAATGTATAATGTTAGGCTACAGTAGTTTAGTTAAAATAAGATAAGTAATACATTTTAGTGTAAAATGTTTGCTTTTGTATATTACGAAAAAGATTTTAAAAAATTTACTGAATGTGTGAACTAAACAAGGGGAATGTAAAAAATGTAAAGTGGAAATTGTAAATATCCATGTGTGAAAAAGTGAAATGGCTATCACCATTTTAAAATTAAAAAGACATTGTAATCTGGTAAACCTTGTTTTTTATTTCACAACAACAAAAATGTACAGAATGTGTAAACTAAACAAGGGAATGTAAAAAATGAAAAGTGGAAATTGTAAATATTCATGTGTGAAAAAATGAAATGGCTATCACCATTTTAAAAATTAAAAGATATAGTGATTTAGTGAACCTTATTTATATTTCACAAAAAAAATGTACAGAATGTGTGAACTAAACAAGGGGAATGTAAAAAATGTAAAGTGGAAATTGTAAATATTCATGTGTGAAAAAAATGAAAATGAGGAAATGACTATCACCATTTTTAGAATTAAAAGACATTGTGATCTGGTAAACCTTGTTTTTATTTCACAACAACAAAAATGTACAGAATGTTTAAACTAAACAAGGGGAATGTAAAAAAATGTAAAGTGGAAATTGTAAATATTCATGTGTGAAAAAAAATGAAATGGCTATCACCATTTTTTAAAATAAAAGACATTGTGATCTTGTAAACCTTGTTTTATTTCACAACAAAGAGAGCTTTACAAAAATAGAATACAAAGAAATACCAATTCCTCAATCCTTTTCAATGTCCATGTCCACTCATTATTAACTTTCCTTTTATAACACTAATCACAATGACGACTGCCAACCTCTCTCCCACTGAGACATCACAGGATGTCAAACATTGTTTAGCTTTTCAACGATACTTTATCCGCTACACGTCTTAATGCAGAATGACTGTGGTGATAAGAAAGGTGCATGCTTGATCCAAAGGATTAATAGGTATATCACTATGCTGCAAAGGTTCTTCAAGACAAGTTCCAGGACTACACAAATAATAACCAGGTAGGTAGATTTCGAAAGTCAAGTATTGAATTACTTTGTTAATGACGCCATTGCCAGTACAGGTCTGGCATATCCTTTTCCATCGATGGTAAAAAGGTTTGATCTTCCTCCTCCTCTGTGGATGATGTTTGTTGTTGTTGCTTTTTTTCTTAATTACACCCGTGGTATGAGGAAACAAAGTCTTTACACTGACTTTTATGACCATGATACAGTTTGACTAGCTGACAAGTAGCACACTGTCGCATAGAGGGTATTTTTGCCATAGCCACTTGCTTATGGTGATCATAATCCGTACATGGTTGCAATTCACTTAACACAGGGTCTTGAGTCCATGATTTTGGTACATGTTGCCAGATTTCTTTCACTGCATTTGCTGCGACGTAATAAATGAATGATTTTGGAAGAGCCAATAATTCTTCTTTAGTAAAACTGTCTAGTTTCTTTTTGCACACGAAGAACTTTCCAATCGCTTTATCGGTAGCATCCCCTTTCTCCATGGTATCACGTTGATGTTTACACGTCACTTGTAGAAGTCTCACTGGTGGCATTCACAGGTAAACCTTTAGTTTTAATTTTATTTAACAACTCCCAGCAGGCATTGGTGGATAGCCAAAGAAACAATTGCCACACCTGTGCCAAGGCTTTATGGGTAATATTGTCACAAGGGCAACGATCCATGAGTGTTTGCAGCGAGGGACAACCCATGTCCATTAAATCGATACATTGACAGTAAGACGCTAAAAATGGTTGTAGCCATTGACGTATTTCACTACCTTTCACAAATATTACATAGGCAGAAGACAAGTGGGCTTTCATGACCATGTCCAGGTGCTTATATGAAATGGTTCCTTGCTTCCAGTCTAGTTGCATATGAGTTTCAATCCACTGGGTTTGTTTACGGTCTTTATCACACAACAAATCAAACGCATAAGGTGGTTTAAACACCAAATGGGTAGCTTGTGATATCCAAAAAGTGGAACAATCGATGATGGCCACTTCTTTAAATATAAATTTGTTATCTCCAATTTTAAACCCTTGACAGTCGACAATCAGTGTACGCAACATGTTCACTCTTGTCTGGATCAAATCCAACTGACCACAGACTGATAATTGTTCAGTAAGGTGTACCCATGTCATTTACTTACATTCCATTCTAGTAAAAGAAAAGAAAAACATCGAGTAGTCACTATAGAGGTAAGGATATGACAAGGGGGCATAAGAAATAATAATATATCAACAACAACCAATTTTTTTTATTTCATTATTTTATTAGCATAACAAGTTTTACATTCTTTTTTCATTCTAGGATAGAGGCGGTACCATCTCATACAACAAAAAAGTCTTTTGTGTTTATAGTGTCCATAACACTGATGATATCCCAATGTCTCTAAACTGGATGTTTTTAACTGTGAGCTGCTCACTGAAGCACTGCCGGCACCATAAAGTCCACACGTATCATAACTTTTTTCATCACTCAGAGGCATGAGTGAGGGGTAACTTGAATGACAGGGTATATTACCCACCTCCATTCTGCACAGGTAGGGGCAGGCAGGTGACCAGCGCTGATGTTCCTGCATGGGTTCATCGCTCTCTTGCCATTGGTCTAAGATGATGGGACAAAACACACATTTCACTTCATCTCTTCTTTTTAAATAGTAGAATCCAGCGGCTGCTAAGGCTTGAGGGTTTATAAAAGGCACCGGCCACGTCGCAAAGGTCTTGAAACGTTGTTCCTCAGATTTTAAATTCATGGATGTAACTTCTCTTGAGGCTTGAAAGCAAGACATGACTGAGTGGTTTAATGTGTGTTGACCTGCTATTTATACACTTGTCACTTGGTTGGACAGTGGATAATAGTTGACTTGTTTGTGATGAATAATCAAACAGTAGGCCGTGGTATTGGCTGGAACATTGTCATGCGTTTCAAAATCTAGTCGAATGTCAATATTGGATGGTTTGACAGACTCTTCCAAGTAGGAACAGTCAAAGACAATCAGTGGCGCCCTTGTCTTAAAAGCTTGGGGTGACAACATTGGACAATTCTCTTTTTGATAATACGACCATCTAAATTTAGAAAACAAGTCGTACAGGGGGGCAAACTTATTTTTTGAAAAATCTAAATCTAACCCTTCATAGGGAAACACAGCACCGTTGGGGAAAAGACGTGCATTTCTCAATTGCAGGTGATCAAATTGCGTGACATCTTTGGTTTGTTGATACTTGCGATTCGTTTGAAAACCCACAATCATGTAGAGAGGTCTCTCTGTATAGCGGGCTGTTTTTATAGACCAACTGTGTGTGTTGGTGGTGGGCAATAACGGGTACTCATGGAGTGCCCAGCTTCTAAATTCCATGGGTAGAGGTATATCTCTCTTTACCATTTTGAGTATGTCCAGTTTTTTGCTATCGTTAAGGGTCACATGAGGTACTTTCCATAGCAAGCGTTGTAGTTGAATTTTTGAATCAATGGGGGCATTGTCGACTCCCTTGAGTGCATTATTATCACTCCTGTCTCTCACCAGATAAAGCACTTGCCTTGCGTTGACCACAATGCGCTGGTGATCTTCAGCAAAGCCTAAAATCAGTTTAAGAGGTAAATATCCAGTAAAGGTGCCGTCGGTGTGTACCATCCAGTCATTGGTCGAGTCAGGGCACCAACCCGCCATGCAAAGTGTTTTAGCTTCTTCCTCACTATAAGAGGGATATAGTTTCATGACACTTGAAATACCCACATTTCGAGTGCTATCCACCACGATATCGTTAATGACATAACGTACTTCAGAAAACAGGAAGGCGAAAGCATGGTTGGCTAACTTGGATGTAGTGGGTGTAGAACCATCGGCTTTGGTGAGCAGACCTTCAATCTGAATAACACTTTCATGCGGTAGAGTGTAAATATCTTGGTTGTTGATAACAAATTGAATTTCATCATTGTTGTTGAGTCCGGGTGTTTGAGCTTGCTAAGAATGCAGATCAATTCTTACCATTCCTGTTTGCTCCTCGATGTGGTTCGCTACCTCTAGAATAGAATTCATCGCGGGGGTTAATGTGCTAACCCAAATGCTGTAAAATCTGCTTGTTCTGAGATGTTAACGTGTATTCACGTGGTAAACAACTAACACCATTCCTAGACGGTGCTGTTGCTTTATATACAAACTTCATAGTGGTTTTAGCACCAACTTGTAAGTCACTGGTGTGGTAGAATCTAGATCAATGAGTTGTTGCTCTCTATTGATCAGTCATAATGTTATATTACTAATACCATCGACAGCCACAGAATGAAAAAGCACCACTGGAGGGTTTTCACGAATAATATAGCCATTGGGCGATGTTACGATAAAGTCATAAAGCGAATGCGACGGTTCTTGATTGGTGTACACTTGACTAATAATATTACACGTCACCGACACATGATGGTCCTCAATGAATTTCACTTCATGGTCTGATTCATGTTTTTTGTTGGGCTCTAACACACGTGGTTTAAATCCTAGTAATGGACCAATGGAATCGGGGTGAGTTTTAAAGTCAATTTTGAATGTAGAAAAAATACTGCAGCGATGAGTGTTGGTATTTCCTACAAGTTCAAACTTACGCGTTCCATCGAGAAATGACTTTAAACCATATTCATTGATCAACACCACATAAATGTGTTCATAAATGTCATCTATCGTGTATCCGCAAGAGTTCAGGGTGAGCACAGAATCATCATAGTAAAACTTGTTGTTCACATTTTCACGTATGTTGTATATTCGATTGTACGTTTCAAGAGAAACAAGTCCTAAACCATAAGGTTTTTCACTCAATTCGATAGGTGGGTAAAAGTCTAGACTCACTTCAGGTCCACGTCCATGCAGTGTAAACGTCTTACTTTCCACCGACATACTGTTGACGTTTTTGCTTATGTTGCGTCTTATATAAAAAAATTAAACACAAACGTCCACACTGTTGGCTGTTAAACGTTTGCTCACGTTTCACATTATAATATATTTTGATCCTGTTTCCAAAATAGGCCACTAGTTCCATGGGCGGGGGCAAATTCCCAAAACTGTCAAAGTACCATACAGTAGATCCCTCTCTGACATAAGCTACATAATGTGTTCCAGGTCCTCGGTGATCATCCAAATTGACAACAGCACATTCATGTTTCCAGGGTCCTGAGGGTAATTGGTTTCGCATAAACACACCTCGAAAATGAGAAAGCTTCAGTTGTTTAGCATAGCTTTCCACTTGCTGATGCGTCAGGGCATGTCTTGCTATGGCTGAGGTTAAAGATGTTTTTTTTTTATTTCGAAAAGGTGAAATTCCAAATCCTTGTTTATAAAAGGCTGGCTTCAAATTGACATTTCTAGCCCCCATAGCAATGGCCTCCATTGTTTCATTGTGTCGCTGATTTTCATTGAGTTGTTGCTTGCCCTGTTGCACGGCTTTAATGGTTTTTGCCACTGCACTGGCGCCGCCTAAAAGTGAACCTAGAGCAGCCAGACCAGCGAATAATGCAGGTAAAAATAAATCCTGCTCGTTTGGGGACGGGGATCACTCGCCCTTGTTTTGAACCCTGTCGCTGGCGTTTTGGAATAACATGTCTCTGTGCTACTCGAAGAGCTTTCCTTATGGTCAACACATTATTTTTTCTTTTTTTCTTTCGCAAGGGCTTGTCCACGAATGTCATAAGCCTAGGCTTTGCCAAGGACAGGCTCATATTTTTTTGTCTTTCTCACCACATATCTTTGTTTCACCATGATGATGACCAACAACCTTTCACAAGAAAGTTTAAGTCACAACTAACATTAGATTGTCATTTCATGGCTGTATATTCCAATTCTACATAAAGTGGGAAATCATTTATGGTTTTTCCAGCTTGCTTTTCATTCCATGTCAACAGGAGATGAAAGGATAATTCGTCTCCTGCATTGACCATTTCTTGGTTATGGACCAACATCCTATGACCATTTATCTCTATTTGTAAATGGTTCTCATCAGGTATGGCATATTTGATGTGAATGGTTCCATTATACTGTAGTCGATAGTGGCTTAAACCCGAAGCAAGCACATAGGTCAAGTGCTGGTCATGTACTAGCGGTATATGGTTTCTCTCATTCACAGGTTTTACATTTGTCAGATGCACTAAAAATACAGATGGGATAAATTTATAAAGCCTTTTCATTTCATAGGTCACGTATCGCTTGGTACAGACATCATTATCTTCTTGTGGGTCTTCCACGTGAATAATGCGGTGATGATTAGCGCTATAGCCATCCACCGTAAGCTGAGGCACTTAATCATAAAACTCATACACCTTGTTATCCACATACTTTTTTGTAGTAACGTCTGTAGACACTTGAGGATGTTTTACATGAGTTAACCGCTTTCCTTTAAAGTCATAATCTCATTGTTTTGTGCGTGGCACTACTGACCTATCCACATAGTGTTTATTAGCAGGATCTGTTTCTTGTTTAGGATCATGTATGGGAACAGACCTAGCTTTGACCATCAACGCACGTCCAAAGACATCCATCGTCAACCTGTAGTATGAGTCTACTGTTTCTATGACAAGGTTCGGTGTGATGTATATAGACAGCCAGCTAGCCTCTCTAAGCCTTAGTTGAAATGAAGCTAATTAAGCAGCAAGAGTCATTCCCCGTGAGGGACATGGTTTCCCATCTCTGCCCCACCTCACGTGAACAACGCCATGGTTCACTGTTTCCATCTTCCATTCGCTGCATCATTGTGGGACCTTCCGGCTGTGGAAAGACCATTCTTTTGCTGACACTTATTACAGCGCCCAATGGCCTGTGTTTTCAAAATATTTATATTTTCGCAAAATCTCTCTACCAACCCCTCTACGTGTTTCTGGATCAAGTCATGTCTGGATTAAAAAATGAGAATATGGGGTATTTTACATTTTCCACGCAAGAAAATGTTATTTCACCGGATGAGGTAAAGCCTGATTCACTCATGATTTTCGATGATGTATCCACTGAACGACAAGGTATCATTCAAAACTATTTCAGCATGGGTCGACACAAACATATCGATTGCTTCTATCTTGGACAAACGTATTCTAAAATGTCCAAACAGTTGATTCGTGACAATGCCAATGTCATTGTTTTATTTCGCCAGGCCGAGAGGAACAGTCGTTATATTTATAATGAACATGTGAATCCGGATATGACCTTTCAAATGTTTACAGAATTGTGTGGCAAGTGCTGGAACACACAACGTCATGCCTGTTTAGTGATTGACAAACAAAGTGAACTCAACCAAGGGCGGTATCGCTTAGGGTTTGATCATTTTATTGCTATTTAAGGCACTGTATCATTCCCTCTCAAGTCATTTGTCACGACATCATGGCGTTAGCAGAGAGTCAATTGAAAAAGCATATTATTAGAGCAAAAAATACTATTCGCCAAAAGTTTCGTCAATTGAAACGATCGCGTGCGGATCATGCTTTGTTTTTTCAACAACATTTAGCACCTCCGCTAAAAGCTATGTTGAAACCTTCTTTCAAGCCATCTGAAACGCTACCTACCGTTTCATAAGCCAGTCAGACGCACCACGAGGACTCTGAGGAAGAGAAAGAGGAAGATGAAGAGGAACAGGAAGATTTAACTAGTGTTAGCGAAGTTGAGGATAATGAGGAACAAGTGTTTACGCCTCAAAAAAAGGCATCACCCCTTGCAGAGTTTTTAAGAAAAAGGAAATCCTTGGCCATGGTCGAAACCCCTTGCCCTTCCAGATCGTCTCCATTTTCACAACTCTTGGCCACTCCTCAACATAAAACTCAACTGAAAAACATTTTAATAAAATATTATGGATCAACACTGGAACCCTATTTCACCAATCTATTTATTGGAAACACAGATACCACGTATGGTGTTCGCTATGAGGATGATAGTTTTAAAATTGGTGATTCATCGATTAAATTTAGTCGTACTAAAGCTGTCATTAAAAAGATCAACTATAAATTAACACCAGGACTGTTAAAGCTACTATTCTCTCGGACTCCCTCATCTCAAGATTATACGCCAGAGGACCTTGGTAAATATAAATCCATTTTATTGGATACCCATGCTCACAAAAGACAGTATGATCCAACTCAACAAGTGAATGCCAATATATCTCAAAAATATAAAACCATCATTGCAAAAATGTTCCCCACTAGTCAAAGTGGTCGTCGTAAAGTGTCCGCTTCAGGAGTGACATATAAACCATTAAAACCCCTTGTGGATGTTACCTACTGGCACAATCCAAATAAACTCGTCCAGCGACTACAGCTGTTGCATGCTTCACGTCAAGCCGGCCATACTGGTCACGATTGGGAAATTCAAGAAATTGAGGAAGAACTTCGAAATGCCAAAATTATTGTTTAAACCCTCACCCATTAAAATGGGTATTGCTCACGAGTTGCATCGTCCAGCTAGACGTCACTATCAGCGACTCAAGGTGATTTCACAGGGTGTGGATGAACTTTGGCAAGCAGACTTGGTTGAAATGATTCCCTATGCTAGCGTTAACGATGGTGTACGCTATATGTTGACGGTCATTGATGTTTATTCCAAAATGGCGTTTGTTGAACCTGTGCGTCGCAAGTCTAGTCCACTAGTTACCGAAGCCTTTCAACATATTATTCAACACTCCAAACGTCAACCTCAGCTGCTACAAACCGACCAGGGAAAAGAATTTTTCAACAAGGATTTCTCCAGTTTTCTCAAATCTAAGGATATTCACCATTACACCACGTACAGCAATCTCAAAGCCAGCGTGGTCGAGCGGTTCAACCGAACATTGAAAACCCATATGTGGAAAGCATTTACCGCTCAGGGCACTTATCGCTGGTTGGACTTGTTACCTGAGCTAGTGTCACGTTACAACGACACCAAACACAGAACCATTGGGACCAAGCCACGACTTGTAACTAAAAATATTCCACAACTGGATAAACTGTTTAACCCCATAAAAACAGCAGACCCTAAACGTCATCGCCTTAACATTGGGGACCATGTTCGTGTGAGCAAATTCAAGTCCGTCTTCGACAAGGGCTACACACCAAATTGGGGGACTGAACTATTTCGAATTCGTCAAGTCAATCTGAACAGTCCAGTCACCTATTTACTCGAGGACCTCAACCATCAACCCATAAAAGGCAGGTTTTATCTTCAAGAACTTCAAAAGACAGCGTTTCCTAAACATTACCTTGTGGAAAAAGTGTTGAAACAAAAAGGAAATAAACTATATGTAAAATGGTTGGGATTTAGCTCAGCCTTTAATTCTTGGATTAATAAAATACATGTTGTGTGAACCTGTGAGTCTTGTATTTATTTATTTACTCATGTTGTACTTAACCTACAGTCCTATGTACAGTCCTCAGCTATACATGTATTATGAGCAATACATATTTCTTTCTCTCTTTACCTGTGTTCTCTCTTACACTACCCCCCCCCCCCTTTACCTCCCACCACTGTCAAAACAGGTTGTGACTTGTTAGCTCTTATCGTGCGCGTGTACAGGTGAACACCTGTGTGTTAGATCATATTACACATGAACTCACATTTTCTCACGTATGAAGCAAAACAGGATGTGACTTGTTTCACAAGGAGGACGGTAATAAGGTCATTTCACACGTGTTCACATGTATTTCGTCACTTTCCTTTCATATCGTTATCCCATTATAGTAGTGGGGGATTAGTGAACAACGTCAATTCAACACACACAAATGTAGTTAGACCCTTTGACATAATTTAAATAAATTCATGGGCTAGTCCGTAGGAACCAGGCCAAAGGGACCCGTCCAAAGGGATCAGTCCAAAGGGACAAGGACTCGTCCACAAGGACCTGCCCACAAGGACTCGTCAACACAGACTCGTCCACAATGACCTGTCAACAATGACCTGTCCACAAGGACTTGTCCACAAGGACTCGTCCACAATAACCCATCCACAGGGGCCCGACAGCAGGGGGCTCGTCAACAATAACAGGGGCTCTCACCTCAAGGCCTAACATGCCCCTCTTTGATTATTGGTTTGCAGAACATCGTTACATCCATATCGACATTCAAACTCTCACATGTTGCAATTGGAAAGAGAGATTCTCTAAAAAATTCAATTTCACCCCCTAGTAGGGTAGGTTTTATTTTAGGGTGGAGATATGTTGTCCAATGGAAAGGGAGTGTTCGCCTGAGTAATTTGACACCTCGTACAAGCCTCTAGCCTGATTGGTTCGCGAGATATTGCCATTTTAGTATTCCAGCGGTGGCGGTGACGGTGGATTTAGAACCGGCCAAAACACACTACTCAAATTACGACCAACCTAATCATCTGATCTCTACCAAATTTTTCAATATTATACCTATGTCTATAAAACATCGTTTCACCAAACTACAAGGTCATCAGCCCAATACTGTGTGGATGGTGACCATGTATGTGTGCAAATGGATTCCCCCTATCTATTCAAACACGGTGAAACCGAATTGAACAAAATATGGTACAGGGGTAGCACTAGCTAAGGGCACCTCAGTGTCATGTTTTATATTGCCGCTATCTTGACGGAAACGTGATGGCGGGCACCCATATGTTAAAAGCTTAAATCAAATTACGACCAACCTTATAATCTGATCTCTACCAAATTTTACAACAACATACCTTTATGCGGGGAGCATATTTTGACTAAACTACATGATCATCAGCCCAATAGTTTGCAGATGGCGGCCATGTATGTGTGCAAATCGATTCCTCCTATCAATTCAGACACGGTGAAACCGAATTTAACTAAATTTGATACAGAGGTAGCACTAGCAAAGGGCACTCCAGTGTCATGTTTTATATCGCCACCATATTTACGAAAACGTAATGATGGCCACCCAAATGTAAAAGGCTTAAATCAAATTACTACCAACCTAATCATCTGCTCAACAAAATTTTACAACAACATACCTTTATGCGGGGAGCATATTTTGACTAAACTACATTATCATCAGCCCAATAGTTTGCAGATGGCGGCCATGTATGTGTGCAAATCGATTCCCCCTATCAATTCAATCACGGTAAAACCGAATTGAACGAAATTTGGTACAGTGGTAGCACTGACAATGGGCACCTTATTGGCATGTTTTATATCGCCACCATCTTGACGGAAACGAAATGGCGGTCACCCAAATGTTAAAAGCTTAGATCAAATTACGACCAACCTAAACATTTGATCTCTATCAAATTTTGCAACAACATACCTTTTTGTGGGAGTCATCTTTCGTCTGAACTACAAGGTCATCAGCCCAATAGTTTGCAGATAGCGGCCATTTATGTGTGCAAATCGATGCCCCTTATCAATTCAAACACGGTGAAACCTAACTGAATGAAATTTTTTACAGAGCTAGTACTAGCAAAGGGCACCTGATATTCATGTTTAGTTAGTTAGTTATTGTTGTTTTAAGGGGCGGAACTACGAGGTCATCTGACCCATATACATGTTTAATATCCGTATAGCATGTTGTATTTCAACAAGCTACTACAACCAATATTCAATTATAGTCCTTGTATAGGACAAAGAGTTATAACAATACCCATGCATTTAGTAGAAAGTAGGCTATATGTTCTTTACGGAACATCTTGTTGTACATGTTTTTAGCACAATAAACAGGGTTCCCCACGGCTGATGATCACCATAGTTGTGATGGCGGCCAGTCCTCCTGGGAGGGCAAAACAACCCATTTTATGTATGTATGTATGTATGTATGTATGTATGTATGTATGTATGTATGTTTGTATGCATGTATGGAATTTTTCAAGCAACACACTTGTCGTTGGAGTTCGGCCCTTAAAAGGGCAGTTCTCCCCGGGTGAAATACGAGCATTAAGCTCAGCTTGTATTGTTCTCTGCGAATAACCCTCATATGGGTATTTTGGGCGAGTAATTTTTGGTAGTTTGGCAAAGGCATTTAGGTATCTAAACACATTACTGATCCAAGGAACTCCCTGTGTTGGAATGTTGCGTAGTGTTCGTGATAGTGAAGGTTTGCGAGTGGACTTGCGAAGAGTCTGGAACCGTTAAACTCAAGGCCGAGGACACTGCCAATGTTATCTGTGAGCCATGTATGGAAACAACACGATCCATAGTAACGTCGGTACACCTAGGCAAAGTATTGTATTCGTTTCCCATCAATGGACAGTGTTATAATAGAATCTTCAAAATTGAAAACCGGCAACAAGTGGGCTGATGAAAGAAGAAAAAGAAGTTACGAGCCTTA
Source organism: Meconema thalassinum (assembly GCA_946902985.2). NCBI lineage: Eukaryota > Metazoa > Arthropoda > Insecta > Orthoptera > Tettigoniidae > Meconema > Meconema thalassinum. The sequence continues at coordinate 375,518,640 of OX336393.1, forward strand.
CAGTAGTCGCATATGATGTGTAACATCTGACATAGAAGAAAGCTCACGTGAAATTGTTGATACACCGGTATTTTATACTAGACTATTATTGGCACAAATATTAATCTATTGTAAAAGGGAGTGTTTTACAGATATTGTACCGTAATTTATAATACGGAACTCATTTTATTAGATGATTTGTAGCTTCCACCAGCACTAGCCTAAATAAAGAATACGATATGGATCAACAAGATTAATACACGCGACACCGCTCATAACCTTAAATTCCTTATAAACAGGACCTCTTAATTCACAGACCAACACGTACTTTCATATGGATTCTGTTAAAATGAGTCATATTGATATGATAAATATCGTTTAAAATGATAATCTGGTAGCAAAAATATCTACCCCGTCCGAGATTCGAACCCGAGGTCTCCAGATTCACAGACATAGGCGCTAACCCAACGGCTATTTCGACTACGCAAATATTGTGCACAAGATGGTGACTTATTTCCACGCTCCAATAATACTGCATTACTGAATTAAATTAAATTAAATTTATATTTTGCTTGTTTCGACAATGTTCCTGCGTGAAATTGAGTTTAAAATGCCTTATGAATAGGCCCTCTTGTGAGTAAAGAGAATGTATTCAGCAATAGTTCATGAAGGCTTGCTCAATTCTAGAATAACCACGACGATTATAGTATATTGATGACTGCATTACCGTTATGTGGGTAAATATATGAATAGCCATTGTGCAGAAACATAATACCGGCAATGCCGACTACTTACAATGTTTGATATTAAGGCATTTTACCATTTGAATACTGATACGAAGACTTCAAACGTGAACCATGTGCTTTGTTTCAATCACTTAACACGAGAGTTCGCATGAGTGTTTACTGTTCAGTATGTCATATACAATCCACATGGCCGAGAGTAAGTCATGGTATCAATTTCCGACACTATGCGCTCATTGTTTTTCTTACCACTGCCAGCTGGATCGATCAATTGAGTTGGCAGTGCGTCTTACACTTCCGTTCGATCCACCACTGCCAACTAGCACACTTCCGTTCGATCGAACGGAAGTGTGCCAGCTGGTGCCACCTCGATCGTTCCGATCTACTTCCGTCCCATTTTTCAAAATCACTCCCACAAAAATATCCAGCAACCGATTGGAAAGATGTTACATATCAAAAAGTCCACGAAAGCATATGTCTATCTTCAATACATAGCCCACTATAAGTGTTTTAATTTCTTCCAACCATGTCCATTCAACTACTGAGGCGACAGTTTACGAGCTTGCTCAGGGTGAGTCTATCATCCCTGTTACAGCCTAGCTAGCGAGCGAACCTATTGCCCCAGATACAGCCAGAAGCAAACCGTCGAGTCGTGTTGCGTTTAGACTTCTGAGAAGGGTGGTTGTGTTTGAAATTTCCCTGGAAGAGCAACTCAGGTTTTCTTCATTTTCCCTGTGAAACACAGTCAAGTTAAGTTTGGACGGAAGAGGGATTTGACTTTTAGCACCTCGCCATTCCCTGGAAGTGCAACTCTTATTTCGCCTGTGAACTTTTCGTTCCGCATAATTCGCCAGTCAAGGGGGATTATATTATATACTGCTCAAAAAAATTAAAGCACCACTTTTTTCAAAGGCCACCAAATTTTGAAAAGTTGACTTACAAGCTCGAAATCTCAGTATGACGTTTGTCCTGACGCCTACCAAGCATATGCTTCAGCACAACTCCCCAACTTGAGTAGTTTCGGGGTAGCACCCCGAAAACCAGCCCATTTTCGAAAACCGCAAATTGAAGTTTGCGAAAAACGCTGCAGGACTTGTCGCAGGTTGCCAAACCAGTCGAAAATGAATGAGTCTTGCTCTTAAAGGGTCCACAAACACGTTGAAATCGTTACATTTGACGTTTGGGCATTTTCAACCCCCTTCATCATCCCCTAAACGTGGACTACCATTGGGGGCGTCTGAGAAGGTACCGGGTGTGTTTAACCATCTGAAAACCTGCACACCGTCCTCAGTTGCTGATTGCAGTAAGTTCTTAAGGTGTCCGGCAATGTCCACACCCCCTAACACCCTCAACTGGCATGGGACCAAACCACCCCCTCTCGATTCACCCCTAAGGAAGGTTTTAATCGAGATGTTTATCAGTGCTGTGAATGCGAGGGTCTTCCCCTACCGTTTAAAAAAAGGAGCTGTACCTTTGTCACCACCCCTTCCCCTGCAACCCCCGTTTGTATGATTTTTCGAATCAGGCCCTTTTTAAGGGCTGAAACGAGGTCTTAATCGCTGAAAAGGCTGTAAAGGTCCTTAGAAGTAGTGTTGACACGAAATCAACCCCTTCCGACCGATGATTGACATTCCGTCCCCCAAATTCAAAATTTTTGCACCCTCAACCCTCCCTGTCTGGACGCGTAACGCGTCATGGCAGAGTTTACAGAGTTGGATGAAAATGAAGCTTATGGCCTGCAATGGAGCCCAAAACAGCAGGTTGGATAGAAATTCATCGGTAGGTTGGGAAACGGGACCAAAATTTTTCAAAAAAGTGTACAGCCTACAGTAAGTACGCCCATGCATAGGCAACCCACATCACGTCCGTGCGTGTGGGTTGCCTATGATCGGTAATAGTTACAAAGTTTGGCAATGGGAGAAAAATGACCGGCCAAGCCGTCGGATTTTTAAGAGCGTTAAAAATCCCTCAGTATGCCTTCCTTCGGAGGAGAAGTAAAGCCGGCGGTCCCATGTCATAGATTTAATGGCATGTTAAAGAACCTTCCACTAATTACACCTGTGTGAAGCTAAATTGGATAGGTTAATAATGTAAAGAACGTTCTTAGGTTTCTACGTTCGTTGCCAAGAGCCGACTGCGGCGGCGTCTAGTAGCTAAGTTTTGAACTTGGCCTAGAAATCGTTGACGGTGGCGCGTGGAGGCAAAAGTAGGAACTATTTGAAAAATTCTACGTTGCAGTCTATACTTAAATTAAAAAAGAGATAACACACACTAATACAGTCATCACAATTAACACCGGTTATCAGAGAGATTCTAGACACACCCAAAGTACAACGGGCTACATGACCGCGTTGTCGCAGCCCCTAAACTTAAGAACCAACCAACCAATATAAATAATGAAACATAGTTTTTACAAGAAGGTGTAATTAAGTAAAGCCTGCAACAAAAGCAAAGTCTCTTAAAGATACAATTAGTTACATACAATTAAGATTTTTTTTAGATCCTGTAAAATTAGAAAAAGTGGAGCACGTGAGTTTTCCATCTAGATTCCTCATATAACAAGGTATGTGGTCTAACGCTTGGTGTCCTTGTATTGTTGGATTGAAATCATTCGAGTGTTGTCTGTGTTCTGTTGGCCTGGTTTGCGTTTCTTTGAAGTAATTTAATTTGTAGTTGTTGATCCTTCAATGATTACAACGTCTTCATCTCGTTGCCGCCTCGTTCCAGGTTCCTCTCTGGATCTTACTACATTCTGCTTTTAAATTGTATTATTCCACTTTTGAATATTTTGTGTATTAACCAAAAAACTCTTACGCGTTGTTGGCATGGTGACGCACACTTAACTGACCAATTTTAGTATTTGAATGGTTCGTTCTGGTTCCGTATTGATGAAACAATTAGTGTTAATATTTTGCAAAAGTTCCGCCTAATCAATACCTTTATTGTGTGATATATAAGTGATCACCTAGGGGTCATTTGTAAATCTTTCGAGATCTAATTGTTTTGGCCCCTTCATCATCCGATATTGATAAAATGTGGTTGGATAGCTTAACACTAATAAACATTCCCTTCAAATACTTTATTATGGTGCACCATAATGACAGGCGAAAAATGTTTACCCCAAAGATACATAAGGAAATAAAATACATCAATAAATAAAGAAAAAATGAAAGAAAGAAAGAAAGAAAGAAAGAAAGAAAGAGTTGAAATTTGAAAAAAAAAACGAAAATACAATGTGAAAACACTCTAAAATTTCACCCTTTATTGCTGATCACTGAAATTGTGCACTCTTCATGTAGTCAGCAAAAAAGGGTGAAATTTTAGAGTGTTTTCACATTGCATTTTTTTTTTCAAATTTTAACTATTAGTTCTTCATTTCTTTCCTTCATTCGTTCTTTCTTTCTTTCTTTCTTTCTTTCTTTCTTTCTTTCTTTCTTTCTTTATTTATTGATGTATTTTATTTCCTTATGTATCTTTGGGGTAAACATCTTTCACCTTTCATTATGGCGCACCATAATAAGGTTTTTGAAGGGAATGTTTATTAGTGTTAAGCTATCCAACCACATTTTATCTATATCGGCTGATGAAGGGGCCAAAACAATTAGGCCTTGAAACATGTACCAATGACCACTAAGTGATCTTATCTATATATATAAAAGAAAGTCGTGTTAGTTACACTATTTATAACTCACGAACGGCTGAACCGATTTGGCTGAAAATTGGTGAAGAGGTAGCTTAGAAGCAGGAGACGGATATATGATACATTTTTTTTATCCCCTAACGTGACATAAAACATCAAAGAGAATACAAATCACTATAAATCGTAAACCAAATGACAGCTAAGGCAAGTCGTTTCCAGGCAACAGTAGCTCTTGACGAGACACGGCCGACTGGATGCGAGTAGCGTTCTCCACTACCAGTATAGAAAATGAGGCTCTTAACATGAAATCCCGTTAGTTACTCAACGTAATTTGTATTCTCTTTGAATCATCATTAACAATGCCGCGACAAAGACGATCGAATCTTTCCCGACTGAGACACTACGGACTGTTAATGGTATAATATTCCCAACATATCGTGCTGCATTTGAAAAACTCAATTTACTAGAAAACGATACCCATTGGGATACGACAATCTTTGAAGCCATTATCTCAGCATCTCCAAGTCAGATACGCACATTATTTGCTATCATCATTTCGACATGCTTTCCATCGAACCCGTCTAACCTCTGGCACAAATACAAGGATAATATGTCTGAAGATATTTTACATCAAATTCGTGTCAGTTCCAGAAATCACGATCTTGAGATGAATGAGGAGATACATAATCGGGCTTTAATCTTGATCGAAGACATGTGTTACCTCATGTGCGGTAGTTTATTAGTCACGTTAGGAATGACAGCGCCAAATCGTGAAATGAATGAAGCATTTAATCAAGAATTGCAACGGGAACGTGAATATGATTACCAGGAATAAGATTTAGTAGTTCAAACGAATGTACCCCTGTTGAATTCCCAACAAAAGAAAGTTTATGATACATTAATGAAGGCAATTGATGATGGAAATTGTGGTTTATATTTCCTGGATGCCCCTGGTGGAACTGGTAAAACATTCCTCATGTCAGTAGTTCGTGCGAAATCCAGCATTGCGGTTGCAGTTGCTTCTTCTGGAATAGCAGCCGCATTGTTAGAAGGATGTCGTACGGCTCATTCAGCATTAAAATTGCTGTTAAATCTTCAAACTATTGAAGAACCAACATGTAATATTGCACACAAAAAAAAACAGCAATGGCCAAAGTTTTATCAGCATCGAAAATCATCATCTGGGACGAATGCACAATGGCGCATAAACGTGCATTAGAATCATTTAACCGAACATTGAAAGATCTACGCAATGACTCCAGATGTTTTGGAGGTGCAATGATTTTACTGTCTGCCGATTTCCGCCAAACACTGCCAGTAATTCCCAGATCAACGGCTGTCGACGAAATAAACGCTTGCCTCAAATCATGGAATATATGGCGCTATGTGGAGAAACTTCAGCTGACAACAAACATGAGAGTTGCATTGCTTAATGATACATCGGCTGAAGATTTCTCGGAACAATTGCTGACTATCGGTAATGGTCGAGTACCTGTCGACGAATCGGGCGGATTGATTTCATTTCCTCATAATTTCTGTAACTTTGTCTCATCGAAAGACGAACTTATCAACAAAGTATTCCCAAACATCATTACTAATTACAACAAGAAGTTCCGTGAAGAACTATACAGCCTTCTTTTCATGCCAATGATTATTCTACAGAATATGAAACTATCTAGAATAATGAAAAAATTAAGTTGGTAATATCGAAATATCTAATTACTGTAGTTCAAAATATACCTGGTATAATGTAGCCTAATAGAGCACAACAGTTGGCAGCCCTGGTGACTGAATATATTCTTAGTTCCATCTCTTAAGGTACAGAATACAAAATTTGGTTGAAGTCCAATGGACGTTACATGCAGTTAGACACTGGATCTATCAGCACGCGTAAAAGAATGTTGCCAACAAGGTCAAACCTGTGCTGGTCAGAAATAATCTGAAATATTATGATATCTTGTTGTGCCAATTTTTGATGAAATCCATTTGTTTGTATAGAAGTTACATGTATTTTAAAATTGGACATATCAGCAGGCATAGAATCATGTTAGCAGCACTGCCTTGTATTAATTACTCCAAATTAATCTAGAATGCCAGGTGCTATACGTGTGCAAAGTATAGAGCTGTTGGCTTGCATACTTTCTGATATATTGATATTAGGGTAATAAAATATAGACAGCATTTATTAACAGTTGGCAGCCCTGATTGCTCTTAACAATACGTATAGTCATATCTTTTATGGCACACATATCACATACGAAATTTGGTTGAAATCCAACTGATAGTATAGAAGTTACATGCATTTAAAAATTGGTACTATCAGCAGGCTTATAATCATGTTGGTAGAACTGACGTATATAAGTTACTCCAAATTAATCTAAAATGTCAGAATATACGTGTGCATAGTTTAAAGCTGTTGGCTTGCATACTTTCTGATATATTGGTATTTGGATAAGAAAAATAGAGAGAGCAATTATTAACAGTTGGCAGCCCTGGTGGTTCTTAAGAATACGCTCAGTCATATCTGTTTATGTACAGATATTACATACAAAATTTGGTTGAAATTCAATTGATAGTGTAGAAGTTATATGCATTTAAACATTGGACATATCAGAAGGCTTAAAATTATTTTGGCAACACTGTCATGATTGGACTCCTAAAAATTAAACTGAAATAGTTTTATCTACATGTGTGCCAATTTTGGAATAGCTCCCATGCATACCTTGCAAGATATCCAACATGGAGCTCAAATTTCTAGTGCGTTTTTCAGCAGTTGGTAGCACTGACATCATTTTCAAATATTGAAGTGAGATATTCCGGTGCACATCTTTACTCATACTAAATTTGGTTTTGATTGCTGCAGCCGTTTAGGAGTTGATAGGGGGACACACACACACAGCCAGACAGACAGACAGACAGAAGGACAGACAGACAGACAGACAGACAGACAGGAGGACAGACAGACAGACACACATTTTCCCGGATGGATCTCATAAATCTACTTTTTCCTCATTTTTGCAAAATGTGAAAAGTAGGCTAAAAATAATGAATGGTTGAGTGAGCGAGCAATTTTAGCGGCTAAGAATAAAGATGTAGATGGCCTAAACTACATAATTCAGAATGAGATCATTGGAACAATGCATTCATTCAAATCTATTGGCTGTGTAACAAATGAAGATTAAGCCACCAACTATCCAATTGAATTTTTAAACTACTTGGATGTGCCTGGCTTGCCATCGCACAATTTACGCCTAAAGGTTGGCTCCGTAGAAATCATGCTTGGAAACATAAACCAGCCAAAACTGTGACCGGTACGCGTTTCGTGGTAAGTAAATTGATGAACAATGTGATTTACGCGACGATAATCAAAGGAAAATTCGAAGGTGAGGAAGTTCTCATTCCGAGGATCCCGATGACCCCAACCGATATGGCTTTTGAGTTTAAAAGACTTCAATTTCCGATCCGTCTTGCATTCGCCATGACCATTAACAAATCACAAGGTCAATCCTTGAAAGTTCTTGGTTTAAATCTGGAATATCCATGTTTTTCCCATGGTCAATTTTATTTGGCATGTTCACGGGTCGCAATACCCCTCTGCGTTGTTTGTTCTTACACCTGATAATAAAACATAAAATGTCGCGTATCACAAGGTACTTAAGTGAAGAGTGCAACCTATGCACCAAAATACATGAACAATAAAGAATCATTAAAATACTTAATTTTTATACGTATTTCCTAACAAGAAGTTCCGTGACGAACTAAAGAGCCTACTTTTCTTAAAATTTAAAATTCATGCCATTGATTAATCTATATGGATCTATCTACCATAATGACAAAATTAAATTGGTAATATAGAAATTTCTAATTAGTTCGAAATACTGTATATCTGGCATAATGTAGCCTAATAGAGAACTACAGTTGGCAGCCCTGGTGACTGAATATATTCTTGTTTCCATCTCTTAAGGTACAGAACACAAAATTTGGTTGAAGTCCAATGGATAGCATGGACGTTACATGCAGTTAAACATTGGATCTAACAGCACGCTTAAAATCATGTTGGCAACAATGACATACATGTATTGGTCAGAAATAATCTGCAATAATATGATCTCTTGTTGTGTTAATTTTGAATGAAATCCATTTGTTAGTATAGAAGTTACAGGAATTTTAAAATTTGACCTATCAGCAGGCTTAGAATCATGTTGGCAGCACTGACGTATATTAATTACTCCAAATTAATCTAGAATGTCAGGTACTATACGTGTGCAAATTTTAGAGCTATTGGCTTGCATATTTTACGATATATTGATATTAGGGAAACAAAAATAGAGACACCATTTTTTAACAGTTGACAACACTGGTTGCTCTTAAGAATACGCATAGTCGTATCTGTTATGGCGCACATAGCACATACAAATTTTGGTTGAAATCCAAATGATAGTTTAGAAGCTACATGTATTTAAAGTTGGACCTCTCAGCAGGCTTAGAATCATGTTGGTAGCACTGACGGATATAAGTTACTCCAAATTAATACAGAATGTCAGGTACTATACGTGTGCATAGTTTAAAGTTGTCGGCTTGCATACTTTCTGATATATTGGTATTTGGAAAAACTAAATTGAGAGCATTTATTAACAGTTGGCAGCCCTGATGGATCTAGGAATACGCTCAGTTATATCTGTTTATGAACACATAGCACATACGAAATTTGGTTGAATTCCAATTGATAGTGTAGAAGTTATATGCATTTAAATATTGGACTTATCAGCAGGCTTATAATTATTTTGGCAGCACTGCCATGTATGGCCTCCTGGAAATTAAACTGCAATATTATTATCTATACGTGTGCCAATTTTCAAATAGCTCCCATTCATACATTCCGAGATATCCAACATAGAGCTCAAATTTCAATTGCGATTTTTCAGCAGTTGGTAGCACTGACATCATTCTCAAATATGGCCGTGAGATATTCAGGTATAGATCTTTACTCCTACCAAATTTTGTTTCGATTGCTGCAGCCGTTTAGGAGTTGATAGGGGGGGGGGACACACACACAGCCAGACAGACAGAAGGACAGACAGACAGACAGAAGGACAGACAGACCGACAGACACACATTTGCCCGATCTCATGTCTACTTTTTCCTCATTTTTGCAAAATGTGAAAAGTAGGCTAAAAATTGAACTTCATAGAATCGAAATTCTGCTTATTTATTGCCTCTAAGGCGGTACAGAGTTCGCCGGGTCACCTAGTATATCATACTAATATATAACAAGAAGTTCCGTGAAGAACTATACAGCCTACTTTTCATGCCAATGATTATTCTACAGAATATGAACCTATCTAGAATAATGACGAAATTAAGTTGGTAATATCGAAATATCTTATTAGTTCAAAATATACCTGGTATAATGTAGCCTAATAGAGCACTAGAGTTGGCAGCCCTGGTGACTGAATATATTCTTAGTTCCATCTCTTAAGGTAAATAATACAAAATTTGGTTGAAGTCCAATGGTCGTTACATGCAGTTAGACACTGGATCTATCAGCACGCGTAAAAGCATGTTGTCAACAATGTCATGCATGTGCTGGTCAGAAATAATTTGAAATATTATGATATCTTGTTGTGCCAATTTTGGATGAAATCCATTTATTAGTATATAAGTTGCATGTATTTTAAAACTGGACATATCAGCAGGCATAGAATCATGTTGGCAGCACTGCCTTGTATTAATTACTCCAAATTAATCTCGAATGTCAGGTGCTATACGTGTGCAAAGTATAGAGCTGTTGGCTTGCATACTTTCTGATATATTGATATTAGGGTAAAAAAATATAGACAGCATTTATTAACAGTTGGCAGCCCTGATTGCTCTTAACAATACTTATGGTCGTATCTGTTATGGTACACATAGCACATACGAAATTTGGTTGAAATCCAACTGATAGTATTGAAGTTACATGTATTTAAAAATTGGTACTATCAGCAGGCTTATAATCATGTTGGTAGAACCGACTTATATAAGTTACTCCAAATTAATCTAAAATGTCAGAATATACGTGTGCATAGTTTAAAGCTGTTGGCTTGCATACTTTCTGATACATTGGTATTTGGATAAAAAATATAGAGAGCAATTATTAACAGTTGGCAGCCCTGGTGGCTCCTAGGAATACGCCCAGTCATATCTGTTTATGTACAGATATTACATACAAAATTTGGTTGAAATCCAATTGATAGTGTAGAAGTTATATGCATTTAAACATTGGACCTATCAGAAGGCTTAAAATTATTTTGGCAACACTGTCATGGTTGGCCTCCTGGAAATTAAACTGAAATAGTCTTATCTATATGTGTGCCAATTTTGGAATAGCTCCCATGCATACCTTGCAAGATATCCAACATGGAGCTCAAATTTCTAGTGCGTTTTTTCAGCAGTTGGTAGCACTGACATCATTTTCAAATATGGACGTGAGCTGTTCCGGTGCACATCTTTACTCATACTAAATTTGGTTTTGATTGCTGCAGCTGTTTAGGAGTTGATAGGGGGGGGGGGGGCGGACACACACACAGCCAGACAGACAGACAGACAGACAGACAGACAGACACACAGACAGACAGACAGACACACATTTTCCCGGATCGATCTCATAAGTCTACTTTTTCCTCATTTTTGCAAAATGTGAAAAGTAGGCTAAAAATGAGATGGTGTGTGTCTGTCTGTCTGTCTGTCTGTCTGTTACTCAATAACTCAAGAACCACTGGTACAATTTAAATGAAATTTTGCATCGATGTAGCTGATTTACCAGGTTTACATATAGGATACTTTTGATTTCGAAATTTTGCACTATTATAAAATGGCGACCATTTTAGTGACGTCATTAGACCCATTTGTTTCAAAAATTCATATTTCCATATCAAATAAAAAGAGAACGGTAGGAAATAGCAAACTTTTGATGGCACGTACGAGCTTTAAAATTTAATTTCCTATCCGAAAGGTCCTTATCTCTTTTTGTGTATCTCCAACAGTTAGCGAGTAAAACCGACATTTGTGACGTCACTACTCCCTTTGGTTTCAAAATTTCGTATTTCCTTTTCAAATAAAAAGAGAACGCTAAGAAATAGCAAACTTTTGATGGTATACATGAGCTTTAACATTTAATTTGATATCCGAAAGGTCCTTATCAATTTTCGTATATCTCCAACGGTTAGCGAGTAAAACCTAAATCTGTGCAATAAAACACGGTCAACACCGAGCGGTGCAGTATATCTCTCTATATATAAAAATGAAAATTTGTGTGTTTTTCTCTGAATTTCTACGGAAATTTGAGTTGTTTACACGTTTCAGACTGTTTTATGATTGATGTGCGCGAAAATATTTTTTTGTCTGTCTGTTTGTTTGTTTGTCTGTGGACCAATTTGTTCACTTATAACTCGAGAACGGCTGGGTGTATCAACGTAAAATTTGGTACAGATATCCATCAGAGGCACGACACTAATCATTGATATAACTCTTCTCCGTACCTCTCATAAAAGGGGGCCTACCCCCTAAAAATACATGCTGAAATAGGCGTAGAAGGACGAGACAAAACTAATTTTCAGCCCCTCAATGTGAGAGACAAATCTCGGGTCCCCGAAAACCTCATTTTAAGGACCGAAGACCAACCGTTTTTGAGATATTCCCAGAAAACTAATTTAATTTAATAAACTAATGAACGAATGCAAGCCAGTAACCATGCCAACGGATTCTCAGAGGTCCATCTATTGCTGTAAGACGCAATGCAATTCCATTAATTACATTAGTGTGAAAGTTTGCAAACGGCTAGAAGGTTATCACGGAACGAAATTAAGCCGTAAAATTCATCAATACGTATAATGCGCTTAAGGGGATCAAGGGGTACTCTAGAATATTTTCACGCGATTTACACCTGCGGGTGTGGTACGGCAGGTCTATTATATTCCTATCCCCTTATTATTCATTCATTCATTCATTCATTCATTCCGTATAGGCCATCTATGGACCGCGTCATTCCAACCGTCTCCTACTGGCTTTGATGTTTGCCCTGTACGCCCGCATTCGTTCTCGGTGGACTTCCTTCCGTTCCTGTGTCCAAATCTTTCCCGTTTTCAGCTTCGGTTTTTCTTGGAAACCTTTACAAGCTCGAAGTTTCCCTTTGAGTGGGGCGCGCTCCTGAATGTCTGTTAGTGTAATCCCCACTTCGTTCAGATCTTTATCCACTTCAATGAACCAGGCCCATTTTGTTTTCCTCTCCTGAAAGTAAGTGATGTTGCGGTTGGTCAGTCTCGCTGGGCTCATTCATTTCACATGCCCAAAAAATGGTAACCTTCTCTTCCGGATGACGTTGCTTATGTTCTCCACATGAGTATATAGGTCATGGTTATGCCGTCTTCTGTATTCCTCATTGTCTTTGATGGAACCCAACATCTTTCTCAAAATGTTCCTTTCTTTGGCCTCCAGTTTCTCGACCAAGCCTTTTTTGTTCATCGTGAGGCATTCAGAGGCATGCAAGACCACCGGACTGATGACACTGCAGTAATGTTTTAGTTTTGCGTTGAAGGATATTGACCTTTTCTTATAGATGTCCTTAGTTAAATGTTAGGCCATTTCCATTTTGCTCATGCGTGATGTGAATGCTTCTTTCTCTGATAATATCCCTTCCCTGACCCGTCCTGAAAAGAAAAGTACATGGCCATTGGCTGAATAAAAAATAATACAAAATAGGTGTTATAATTTCTCCCTATATTATATTATTATTAGTATTATATTATGCCGTACAACGACGAGACAAATCCCCTCGGTGACAGCAACAAACCTCGGGGGCCGTAAAGGGTCCTCGAAAACTACATTATAAGGCTCTAAATCCAACAGTTTCTGAAATATTCCCAGAAAACTAATTTAATTTAATTTAACAAACTAATGAAGGAATGCAAATCGGTAACCATGAGAACATTATCTCAAGAGTGGCATACAACTTTCCATCTATTTCTGTAAGAAGCAATGTCACTCCATTTATTACATTTCTGTGAAAGTTTGCAGATGGCTATAAGGTTATCACGGAACTAACGTAGACCGTATAATTCATCAATGCAATTAAGGGGGTGAAGGGGTAACCTAGAATTTTTTCATGCAATTTTCACGTTCGACATATAGTACAGAAGGTCTATTATATCTCCAAACAGCAACATTATTTTCAAAAATTCCTGAATTGAACCAGCATTTTTTGCGGCTTTTAGGAATTTGGGCAATTTGAGGCTAAAGAACCTGAATTTTCATGCACCACAAGCCTTTATAATTTATGAAAGGGGTCTCCCTGTGTATGGGCACCTAGCACAACGTAGAGGGTCAGTTTTTATGTGACGTGTATTGCGTTTCGTCTACAAAGCTTTCAATTGTATTTCACGTCAGGAAGTACACGTTAGATGAATTTAGTCTGAGAGCACATTTTAACTTTTTTTTTTGTCGACATACGGGTTCAGCGTAAGGATGATTTTATTTGATACTGTGTGGTAGATATACCCATATTTGGATATCTGGGTAATATGTTGTAGGCAATAGAATTGTCTGTCAGTCTTTCTGTGTATCTTTATGTACGCCTATACCTCGTGTTCGGATGCTTGGTGCATCGTAAAATTAGGTATGGTAACCATGAGTGTCAATACACCAATCATTTATAAAACTCTTCACCGTACTTTTCATACAGTAGAAGGGTGGATATAAGGAAAAACTCCTCAATATATGCTAAAATAGGCGAAATATAAAAATTATCCTAGAAGGACAACCAAAGCATATGTTGCGCTTCTCAATGTGAGACACAAAATTCGGGAATCTATAAAGGGTCTCCGAAAACTACATTTTAAGGGCCTTAAATTAACAGTGTGTGTGCTATTCCCAGTAAACTAACTTCGTTCTGATAAACTTGAAGGAATGACAAACCGCTAACCATTGCAACAGTAGCTCAATTGATAATGTCTTTTGTTAACAACGAACACCGTTCGAAGAACGGGTACTTCTGCTAGTAGGCTATATAAAAAGGAATGTCTGTCTGTTCGTCTTTTATGCGTTCATAAACCATTCATCCGATTGCGATCAAATTTTGGTGAGTGGTTGTACACACTTTCGGGATGTTCATAGGCATAGTTAATCCATTTCACAATAGGTAGCACGCGAGTAGTTTAAACAAATGCGTAATGGCGATGCGTTCATATACAATTCATCCGATTGCGATCAAATTTTGGTGAGTTGTTGTGCACAGTCCCAGAAAAGTTATAGGCGGGGTAAATCCAATATGCAATAGATGGCACGCGAGTACCTTCAACAAAATGGCGTGTGTTTGTTTCAAGAAAGTCCCATATGCGTTCATCTACCATTCATCCCATTGCGATGAAACATGGGTGTGATATTCTGTACACTTCAGGTAAGGTTTCTGGCTTAGTAAATCCACTTAACAATAGGTAGCGCACGAGTAGATTCAACAAATGAGCAACGACGGGCGAAGCGTTTCAACAAAGTCCTGTATGCGTTCACATACCATTCGTCCGATAGCGATGAAATTTGGGTGAGATATTGTGTACCATACAGGCAAGGTTTCTGGCTTAGTAAATCCATGATATAATAGGTAGCGCACGAGTATAATCAACAAATGAGCGTCGACGCGCGAAGCGATTCAACAAAGTCCCGTATGCGTCCATATACTATTCGTCTGATTGCGATGAAACTTGGGTGAGATGTTGTGTACACTTCAGGGCAGGTTTCTGGGTTAGTAAATCCACTTTACAATAGGTATCGCACAAGTAGATTAAACAAATGAGCGGCTACACGCGAAGTGTTTCACTATAGTCCTGTATGCGTTCATATACCATTCGTCCGATAGCGACTAAACTTGGGTGAGTTGTTGTGTACACTCCAGGGAAAGTTTCAGGCTTAGTAAATCCATTTTACAATAGGTAGCACACAAGTAGATTCAACAAATGGGCGAAGACGCGCGAAGCGTTTCAACAAAGTCCCGTATGCGTTCATATACCTTTCGTCCGATAGCGATGAAACTTGGGTGAGATGTTGTGTACACTTCAGGGAATGTTTCTGTTTTAGTACATCCACTTTACAATAGGTATCGCACAAGTAGATTCAACAAATGAGCGACGGCTCGCGAATCGCTTAAACTAAGTCCCGTACCGGTATCCGTTCATATACCATTCATCCGATTGCTATGAAACTTTGGTTGAATTGTTGTGCACACTCCAGGAAAGGTTTCTGAGTTAGTTAATCCTTTTTACAATTGGTAGCGCACGAGTAGATTCAACAAATGAGTAACGGCGCGCGTATCGTTTAAAAAGAAATCCGTATGCGTTCAAATACCATTCATGCGATTGCAATGAAATTTGGAGAAATGTTGTTTCCACTCCCGCAAATATTTCTGATTTAGTATGTCCATTTTACAATTCGTAGCGCACGAGTAGATTCAATTAATGAGCTTTTTTTTTTTAAGCGTATGGCTTTTAGTGCCGGGAGTGTCCGAGGACATGTTCGGCTCGCCAGTTTTGTAGCTGCTTCGAGACGGACACCCAATGGGTGAGCTACAAGTACCGTTGGGGAGGGAAGTTGGAATGTAAGGACGAGAAGTTGGAAGGTAGCGGCTGTGGCCTATAGTTAGGGACCAACCCCGGCATTTGCCTGGAAGGAAGATGGGAAACCACAGAAGACCATCTTCAAGGTTGCCGGCGGGGGGATTCGAACCTCCTCGCCTCCCGGATGTGAGCGACTGCCATCAGTCATGCCGTAACCACCACGGCTAACGCGAGAGCGCGTGAATCGTTTCAACCAAGTCCCGTAAGCGTTCATATACCATTCATCCGATTATGATAAAAGTTTGGTGAGTTGAGTACAGTCCTGCGAAGGTGTATGAATTAGTAAATCCTTTTATCAATGGTTGACGCACAAGTAGAATCAACAAATGAGTGACGGCGCGCAAATCGTTTAAACAAAATCCCGTATGCGTTCATATGCCTTTCATCCGATTGCGATGAA
Organism: Meconema thalassinum; assembly: GCA_946902985.2. NCBI lineage: Eukaryota > Metazoa > Arthropoda > Insecta > Orthoptera > Tettigoniidae > Meconema > Meconema thalassinum. The sequence goes on from OX336393.1 coordinate 375,535,044, forward strand.
ACTTTCATGAGTTGTTGTGTACACGCCAGGGAAGGTTTTCGACTTAGTAAATCCATTTTACAATAGGTAGCGTACGAGTATATTCAACAAATGGGTGATGGCGCTTGAATCGTTTCAACTAAGTCCCGTATGCGTTCATATACCATTCATTTAATTTCGATGAAACTTAGGTGAGTTGTTGAGCACGTTCCCATGATTGTCTTTTGATATAATAAATCAATTTTACAGTAGTTTACAGGTGGTTAACGGAAAAAGAAAAAAATATTGGGAATCCAAAAGCACTTCAACAAACAAAGTTACAACACCAACACTTTCTTTGATTGGCATTGCAACGCATGCCGGGTACAGCTAGTCACTTATATATAATACAATAAAGGTATTGAATCGGCGGAACTTTCGCAAAATATTAATATTAACTGACCAAAGTGTGTTTATTTTTCCCGTACAGCTATTCCGACATTTTGACTATAGGATTCAAAAGTTTTGCGATCATTTATACACAGTTGGTAGCCCTGTTGACTCATCTAAATCATACGTTTTCATTGCATATAAAAATTGGGTGAAACCTATTGGTGAGTATGGAAGTTACATGCAGTTGAACACCGAAAGTATCAGCGCGCTTATAATCGTGTTGGCAATACTGTCATGTTACTCAGAATTAATCTGCATTTTATTTTCTGTACGTATCCAATGTTCAGAACTGTTGGCATGTACTGGTATACATTCTGATACATTGAGACTATGATTTGAAACTGAAGGCATTCATCAACAGTTGGCAGCCCTGAAACTCTAAATTTATGGCTAGATTCATCTCTTAAGGTACACTATGCACACATAAAATTTGTTTGAAGTGTAATAGATAGCAATACCGTTACATGCATTTAAATATTAAACCTATCAGCACGCGCAGAATCAATATGGTAGCACTGTTGTAGACACTATCATGACAATTAATTTGAAATATTATATTGCATATGTGTGAAAGCCTCTGTGGCTTAGGCTGCAGCACGCCGGCCTGTCACCGCTGGGTCCGTGGTTCAAATCCCGGTCACTCCATGTGAGATTTGTGCTGGACAAAACGGAGGCAGACAGTTTTTTTTTCGGGTACTCCGGTTTTCCCTGTCAACAATTTCATTCCAGCAACAATTTCCACTATCATTTCACTTCATCTGTCATTCATTTAATCATTTTCCCAGGGGAGTGCGACAGGCTTCGGCAGTCGGCACAGTTCATATCCTCGCCGCTTGATGGGGGCTTCATTCATTCCATTCCCTGATCCGGTCGGTCGACTGGAAGCAGGCTGTGGATTTTCATTTCATATTGCATATATGTGACGATTTGGAAAGGTTCACATGCATACCTGGTGAGGTATCCAAATTAGAGTTCAAGTTTAAAATAATATTTTAAATCAGGGTAGCACTGGCGTCATTTCCAAACATGATCTTGAGATAACCTGATATAAATGTTCTCTCATACCACGTTTGGGTTTGATAGCAGCAGCCGTCTATGAACTAATAACGGAGGTACACAGACGGACAGACAGACACACATCTGCCCGGCTGGTCTCACATATCTACTTTTCAATTATTTATGCAAAATGTGAGAAGGTAATAACAGTTTGAAAAAGCAAAATCGTCTTACTAGTGCGTGCTTAGCCTTAAATCAAAACGTACATTATTACTCAAGAAAACTCACACCAACAGCATTGGAATACAGTATATGTGTCCAAGTCACACGACAAGGCTTATCTACAATACATAAATAAAGTACAACAGGTTTATCAACTTAACGAGAGACAAGTTCAATAGAACATAGTAAAATATGTCCCTATACAGAAATAAACATGCGTATACTCTACAATTTACGATGCCTGCAATAGAAAATTAAGATAGAAGGCCTAGGTGTTAATAGTACATTATGCAACGAGCCTATAATGGCTATAATTAAGACACGAGTATTTTTTATAAAACGAGCGTATGCGAGTTTTATAATTTCCATACGAGTGTCTTAATTACCATTATAGGCGAGTTGCATACGACTGTTTATGTTCGACGATAATTATAACTTTATTATATGTTTTAACTTAAATATTCATAAATATCTGTTGAGAGTCAGCTTCGGTACTTGAATTTTGTGATCGCAGAGCGAGCGTTGGGTGTTATATCTCTGCCTTTCAAGAGTTTTGAACGACCGACGCATGCGCTCTGTGTGTTTGCAATGCCATATGCAAACCATATGTTTACATCTGCCGTCCCTCAGTAATATTGTCACCGGTGTCATTTGAAGACAATGCGCTGTGTAGAAATTAGGGTTGGTGATATTAAGGTACAGTGCTATTTCTTGTCTCATATTCGCCAGTTTATTTACGCGAACATATGGACGGTGTGTATTCCATGTCGGTAATTTATTATAGTTCGATGTTGTGTTTATGTCCGACATGTTGGATTTTGAGCGCATGCGCGAAGTTATCGTTACCTAATTGGTCAATGAACGAGCTCTGATTGGCTGGAGAAACTGTATCATAATGGAAAACAGTGTTATAATGACCATCATTATGATACACTTATCTGACACATAATAGTGAGGGTCGAACATAAAACCTTAAAACAATCTCCACCAACACGATTACATTGAGATTTTGTGTGCTAAAATATTTAACTTTCAGGATCGGAATTTATGACTCCATGTGTGAGATGGTATATTTCTGTAACAAGTCACGGAAGTTAATTATAAGAAAAGCCCAACCCACAGTTTTTGTGATTTATGAAATGTAAGCTACAGAATCATATACAGTATATACTAGGTGAAACAGCTGTCAGGAATGTTTATTATTAGTCTACAGACGTAATCTCTTCCTATTCCCCACACAAGTACGTTACTATAACGCCACATTTGCTGGGTGAGTGGTTATCGTGTCGGACTGCTAATCCCAAGCTTGCAGGTTCGCTCCTGGACGTGGTGAGTGATTTGTAAAAGGCGACAAAAATCACGATACGCATGTCATACGCACCCATTTATATTCAGTAGGCTGTGTTCATAATGGCAAAATTAATCTCGGGATTTTCCGCCAATACAAATTTTCTCATTTCTCTACTAGAAATCGCTAATAGTGTCAAGGACCTTAGATATCTAACCTCCTTGAGTTTGGTTGGTTGGTTCCTCAGTTTAGGGGCTGCGACAATACGGTCATGTAGCCCCGTGTACTTTGGGTGTGTGTAGAATCTGTCTGATATAACCGGTGTTAATTGTGATGGCTCTATTAGTGTGTAAATCTGTTTTAATTCAATTAAGGACTGCAGACAGTCAATTTTCAAGTAGTTCCTACTTTTGCCACCAAACGCCACCGTCAACGACCAACTAGTTCATAAATTAGTTACCAGATGCCACTGCAGTCGGCTCTTGACGACGAACGTAGGAACCTAAGAATAAAGAACGTTAGTCAAATGTTTAACCTATATTAATTTAGGTTCACACAGTTGTAATTAATGGAAGGTTCTTTAACATTCCATAAATCTATGACATGGGGCCGCTGGCTTTACCTCCCCTGACTTCGGTTTGAACCCGCGACCTTGGGCATAGAAGCTCAGCATGCTACCAACTACGCCATCGAAGCTGCTAACTCCTTGACTTTCACAGCGCTTCAAGAAGCGATACAATTCGACATACAAGCTGACCTCTGGGCGCCAATTAACAAAGCTTGCGCCCGGCATTCGAGGCATTACGATATTATTATTATTATTATTACTAGCTGTCTGGAAGTCGAAATTTCTGTTTGCATCCCGCATGGCACTAATATAATGCACTGCAAGCACACCCCGTAAACGATACTGAGCACTGTCATTTTCCCCTCGTATTAAGGTCGATTCACACTATACGTTACGTAAAGTTTCCGTTTCCTTTCCATATCCATTGTATTCACACAATACAGTACCGTTCCTTGTCACGACGATATGTCTACGGAAGGTATGCGGACACTTATTGACAGGGTGCGGCTTGCTGAGCCCAAGGTTGCAGGTTCGAAACCTGGCGCAGTCAGCTGGCATTTGAAGGTGCGCAAATGCGAGGGAGCCGTGTCAGTACATTTACTGGCACGTTAAAAATCCCCTTCGGGGCAAAATTCCGGCACCCCGGCGTCTCTAAAAGCCAGTGTAGTTAAAAGGGACGTAAAACCAATAACATTATTATTATTCATAATACCTATTGATGGTGTTATGTCTCTCATTAATGGACTTTTTCCTGAAGACATCACAAGACTTTTTTATCACTGCATGACCTCCTCCTACTTTCTATGGAATGGGAATTTTTATGAGCAGACTGATGGTGTGGCCATGGGTAGTCCTCTCTCTCCTGTTGTGGCTAATTTCTTCATGGAGAACTTTGAAGAGAAAGCTTTGTCGTCGGCTCCTTTCAAACCGAAGATCTGGTGGCGTTATGTGGATGACACGTTCGTTGTTTGGACGGAAGGTGAGGAAAATCTTAGCCATTTCCTGGATCACCTTAATCTCCAGCACCCTTCTATTTGTTTCACCATGGAAAAGGAATCTGACGGCAAAATACCTTTTTTAGATGTTCTCGTCACCAAGAAAGAGGATGGATCTTTAGGACACAGCGTTTTTCGTAAGCCAACACACACCAATAGATATCTCCACGCAAGTTCTCACCATCACCCTGCCCAGAAACATGGTATCCTTACAACTCTAACTACCAGGGCTAGGAGGATTTGTGAAGTGTCTTCTTTACAAGAAGAAATTAACACCCTGCGAACCACCTTTGAGAGCAACGGTTATAGCAAGGCTTTGATTTCTACGGTTCTGAAACCAACAAATAATAATAGGACGTCAGTTGAGAAAAGAGATGTAAGAGGAACTGCTTACCTTCCGTACATACATAACACAACGGATCGTATTGCTAAAATCCTACGTCGATACAACATACGGACTGTATTTGGAACTTCTGTTAAGATTAGGCAACTCCTGCGACCAACTAAGGACAGTTTGCCTAAATTGCAACAACCGGGTATCTACAGAGTTCCCTGTACTTGTGGCAAGGTTTACATCGGGCAGACTTCGAGAACAATATGCACTCGCATTAAGGAACATAATAGATGTATCAGGCTCATTCAACCTGATAAATCAGCTGTTGCCGATCATGCTTTAACACCTGGCCATGATGTCATGTTCCAAGGGGTGGATGTTCTTGCCCGTATAAAGCAATATCGTCCCAGAATCATCAGGGAGGCGGTTGAAATACGTAAACACCCAGATAATTTCAACCGCGACACCGGCTACAATCTCAGTGAATCCTGGCTACCTATTATCAGAACCCTGAGAAAGTAATTCACTGCTGATTTCCGTTGTCCCTAACATGGGGCTATAATGGCGTCCATCTTTGGGCACCTTCTATATGTTCTTCGTTGCTTTCTCTTAGCAACATTGTCGTATTCCAGATTATTCCTGACGATGAAAGACATGGTTTCTTTCGAAACGCGTCGAATTGCAATATAATAAAACACGGCATAAGCCCAAAATTCAACATTATGAATAATAACACGGGCCGTGAAAGTCTAAATGACAACATTATTATTATGACAGAGTGCAAGAGCAACCATTACCATTCCGTGTCTAGAAGGCGTGTTTTTGCGCTCCCTATGGTTTTAACCTGGCTTAGGTTTCGTTACAGTTTGCCGTAACCGCAAAATCGCCAAAACGAAACAGGTTATAAGAAAAGTTGGCAATTTCAGGACTTAGTGACAGAATGTGGTCCAGAAAAAATGTAGTTCTATGTGCTATTATATTAGACGAGGATGAGCGTAGTACAAGAATGAGGAAACTAAGAAAATGGGTTCATGATATGTTAAAAGAGCGAAATACAGAAAATCATACAGCGCTGGATGTTTTCTTACATGCTCAATTAATTTTTCGTCCATGATGCTGGAATATAACACGCGGTTTGGCGTTTGGTATACTTTGGTTAATACAAAAGCTAACCAGACCGTTTTGGCGAGCTTTGATTTTAACCCAGGTATAGTCTGGTGGTGAAATTACTAATCAAGCTACTACAGTGGTTACTGAAATTGTAACCACACTAGAAGCACCATTCAAACATAATTCGAATAATTTCGCCCTCTATATATTGTAGGAAATACATCTGGTCGACATCATCGTCATTATTTATTCACCATATCAATTCCAATACATCTTTCGTCGCCATATTGCTAACTTTTCTTATAACCTATTTCGTTTTGGCGAGTGTAGCCGCAAATTGTAACCAAACCTAACCCAGGTTAATGCCAGTGAATAAACACAGAGCGCCAAAACACGCCTTCTAGACACGGAATGGAAATGGTTGCTAGTGCACAATGTCAATAAGTGTCCGCATACGTTCCGTAAACATTGCTGCGAAACAATCCTGTCGGGAAACGGAAGGCTCACGGCAGGTGTATGTAACGTGCAGTGTGCATGTACTCATTGAAAATACAGTAAACTTTCATGTACGGTGATGTGATGGAAAGGAAACGGAAAGGTTACGTAACGTTTAGTGTGAATCGACCTTTAGTCTGTAGTCACATCGAGGGAAAGAATAGTGTTCAGTATCGTTTGCAGGATATGCTAGCAGTGCATTATATTAGTGTCATACGGGATGCAAGCAGAGAAATATCGATCTTCCTAACACGCGCGTTAGTTGGGCTGCATAAAACAATATAATTAGGGGCAGCTGATTCAGCTGGTATACTGTACCAAGACTGTACTACCCGACCAGCGAGTTGTTACCGGAGGCGGAAATCGGAACTAATACGCTCCGCCCAGCCACACGCCTGCGATGGACGTTAATTGTGTGCCTGATTCATGTTGGGCCGTGCGCTATGCTGTGTGTTCTCATTTTAGCCTATGACTGTACATTAGCCCTGAGTCCCCCCCTTGCCCCACAAGCCGCTCGCTGCAGCCATAACGAGGCGAGATGACGTAATGTATACACAACAACTGCGCTCTCCTTCTAGCCGTAACAATTCCCTGGTAGGGTTGTATGTTTCACAAACTTAAGCTCTTAATCAGAGGAAGTTAGCAGGTGGAGTTTGCGCCAAAATTTTCCAAATCATCTCAATAGTACAGGAAATAATCTTACCTTTCTTAACGCGTCACCGGAAGTATATTTATATGTTTATAAAGTGCGTCCGAACAAAATAGATAAGACGATATCCCCTGCCAGAACTGTGTCACGTCCAGCACACATGACAGTAAAGTTGGGCGGGTGGTTAACACATGCAAGAGTTCTCACACACGCCCTCTATTTGGTCTAATTTCGATTTTGAATAAAATGAAAGCAGACTTATGAGATCTACACAGGGCCAAAAATTGTGTGTCTGTCTATGTGTGAGTGTGTGTGTTTGTGGGATTTGGTATGTCAGCCCCCTCCCCCTCCCCCCCTCTCCCCCCACCCCTCCCCCATCAATTCAAAACAACGAAACCAAATCGAACCACCTTTGGTACAGATGTAGCACTAGCAAGGGACAACTCATTGTCATGTTGTATGTCTCTGCCATCATAACAAAACAGGAATGGTGCCCAACCAAATGTTTTGAGCTTAAATCAAATTACGACTAAACTAATCATCAGATCTCTACCAAATGTTGCGACAATATAACTTAATGTGGAAACGTCCTTCGCCCAAACTATAAGGTCATCTGCAAAAAGATGGTGGATATATGAATCTTGCAAGTATTACAGCCTAACCGTAACTTACCATTCAACAAGACCTGGCCTTGATAAATACGCTCATCGTACAAAGAGAGCTTTAAACTGTCCTCAAGGAGGTGACCGGTAGGATATTAGCATTTTCAAATAGAACTAGAAGACCCGTGCTGCTCCGCAGCATTCACTTCAACAATCCTACAGCACTTCTGTCCATATGACATTCGCATGTCTTCATGCTAGTGAACAGACATTTACGGTACCGTCACTTTTAGGTAAATGATGAAGTAGACTTATGAGATCAAATGTCCTCTGTGTGTGTGTGCCACTATTTACCCAGCGTAAGCTTAAAAGGCGCACGGACGTCAGCTTCCAGACGCAATTCTGAAAAGCCGAGGTGAACAGCTAACTCCAAACACATAAGCTATACTCTTCTCTGAAGTACGTGGGTTGGCGACCACGGGACCCCAGCTGAGTCCGGCATTGCTTCCACTTACTTGTGCCGGGCTCCTCTCCGTCTTCTTTCCTGTCGGTATCCCTTGGGCAAATCATGCTCTTTTCCGACCCCGATGGTATTAGGGTATCCGAGGCCTAGGGAGTCTTTCACTTTCCTGCCTTAATTGGCCCTTGTCTAATCTTTCCTGATCCCTCCTTCTTCGAGGGGTCAGAACTCATGTTTTCTTTTCATTATATTTCCTTTTCTCTTTAAGAACCCGCACTGTTTTTTGTTAATTGGCTCCCGTCTATCTAAATTCCATTTAGCGATTTCTTTTGCATCCACACTCCATTTTGTAGGTGTTCTCAGTCTACGTTGCATTTTGTAAGTCTTTTCGATCTACAGTAAATTGCATTTTGCTAGTGTTTTCAACCTCGATTGCATTTTGTAAGGATTGACAATCTAAAGTGCCTTTTAGTAAGTCTGTACTCTTGTGAGTATTTTGAATTTCAAATACATTTTTTATTTTCACCTAAACCGCTTTTTGCACGTATTTGGAAACTAAATTTCATTTTATATGGTGGTCATTTTTCAGGTATTTTGATTCTCAAATGCATTTTGTGGGTATTTTGAATCTGAATTACATTTTGTAAGTATTTTCAATCTAAATTGCATTCTGTAAGTATTGTCCATCCAATTGAGTAGTTTGAATCTACCATGCATCTTGTAAGCATTTTCAATTTCAATTTCATTTTGTAAGCATTTCGAATTTCAATTGCACTTCGTGATTTTTTGGAATTTGAAATGCGCTTTTTCAATCTAAATTGCATTGTGTATTTTCAATTTAAATTGCATTTTGTAAGTATTTTGAACCTTAATTGCATTTTGTACGTATTTTCAATCTCATTTGCATTTTGTAAGTATTTTGAATTTCACTTGCATTTTGTAAGTAAAGTATTTCGACTCTACATTGCATTTTGTACGTATTTTGTGCGTCTTTTTCAATCTATTCTTTTTGTGAGTATTTTCGTTCTAAATTCTCTTTTGTAAGTATTACCGCTCTCCATTTTGTGAATAGTTTCAATCTGAGTTCCTTTTTGTAAGTATTTTCCTTCTCACTTAATTTTCGTTCTGGTTTCCACTTCATTGTCATTTTCGCTATCACCCAGACCATTAGGGGCCGATAACTCAAATGTTAGGCCCCTTAAATCTACAATTATCATCAACATCTCTGAAGTATTAACACGACACGACTCGACAGTTTGATGCTGGCTGAAGGTAGGGTGATAGGTCGCTGGCAAGCTCGTAAACTCACTCTGAAGCTAGTAATTTAAATTTCCACTGAATGGAAATTGCTTGAAGAAATGAAAACGTAAACACAATTACAGTGGTCGATGTGGGAACTGTCGCGATCATTCCTGCAGAACTTTTCGTGCTGAACAATTCTCAGAGTATATCGATATTTTTAACGGTTTACCCAGCGTAAGCTTAAAAGACACATAGACGTTAGGTTTTTCTTCAACTCGATTCACTGAAATCGTAACTGCTCGGCTTCTTTTGGACATAAATATTTTTTTCTACCTAATCCTTCATCTTAATCGAGAAATCCTTCACAGAATGGTGAAAACCGCATCAAAATCCATCAAGTTGCTCTCGAGATTACCCGTTACATCAAAGAATTGGGAACTTAGTTTTATACTAAGTAGATAGAGATATCCACACAATTTAATGCTACAGCGGTACAATTTGGTGATCTGTCCACTTATGATACCAATGGTATACATTTATAATAAAAGATGGGTCTCTTATATTTGAATTTATAGATGTACCGTAACTCTTGGGCAACATAATTATAAAGGTGTGCAAATTAATAGAATTAAATTTAATAGTTTTAATTAGTCATAATCTATTTTATTCAAAATCATTTTAATGACAACTTCTTTTGTTATCCTACTTAGCAGTGTTTCATCTCCCGTGGAATTACACATCTCCCATAAGGAATTGCGTCTGGAAACTTTCAGATGATTGGATTCCGAGGGATATCTGAGCTGGGTCGTTATCAATTTTTCACTGACTTAAGAATTTAAGTCAGGTGATTTCAATGTATAGTTCATGATTCTTTGAAGAGTTCAATAGCGTTCATCAGTTAAAAGACCCCAAATACCTCTGCTCTAAATTCACACGTAAAGTATAGTGAAGTAGTAAAAACGAAACGTGTGGCATTTTGCATTTACAAGGCTCCTCTGTTAATGGAAATTCTAAAAAAATCATTTTAATTTGAGTTTCTTAAATGATAATATAATTAGGAGTCTTGGTTAAACATTTGAAGTAATTTCATCGCCTTGTCAACATACTTAGTGCATTAAACCGTGAAAAGTAAAAATGCAATTTTGGAAAACTGGCATCGAATCTAATAATTTGCACACCTCTGTAAAGACAGCTATCGCCTCCACCACTACGGAAACAATAGAAAGTAAAGGCGATTGATGAGAAATGAAAATATAACTCACACAGATGGAATTAATATTTATCAAGCTGTAAATTTGATTGAGTATATCTTAGTTACAGAACTGAGGGAATGAAAGAACAGGATGTAGGATAGTAATCACCGATGTAGGACAATAGCACTTTTTTTACCGTTACCACAGGACAGTTATCGTATTAGGGATTCGGACGTCCTAGTATAATTGTTATTTAATCTGTGCCGTTTGCTGAGGTCCCTGCTCCTCTGCAACATTCGTTTCAACATTTTAATACTACTTCCTTCCATACGACATTTGCCGTTCGCTTGCCTTTTGGTTCTATTTGAACTTAGACGTCATGAAAGGATTTTGCTCGCGATAGTGCGACATACAGTTGTCCGTGGTTAAACACCGGTTGAGGTAAATAAATGCCTACTTGATCTAGTGTTTGACCTTGAGCTTTATTGATAGTTATACAAAAAGCCAAACGTACTGGAAACTGCCTCCTTTTGAAGGAAAACGGCATAGAAGTATCTGATGGCGTATGGTCAAGGCGAGGAAGTAGGACATTGTTGCCAACATTTGCGCCAGTAATAATTTCCAGGTGTAAGCAATTGTCATGCATCTTCCGAACCAACAGTCTACTACCGTTCAACAGACCTTGGGTAACATTAATATTTCTCAACAAAATCACAATTGAGCCTTATTTTAGTCGAAGGATATGAGATGGCAATCCGCTTATGTCTATGCTGTCTAAAAATTCTGTTGGGAATTGTAGAAGTTCACTCTCATCTTCAGTAATCAAATTATTCGCACTGATGAAAGTTCTCGATGATCCTGGGATTAGCTCTAATACTTTGTCATTGATTTCTTTACAGTGTTCATTTTTAGGTGCTAAAATCGAAATTTTTGAAAAGCCTGAAATATCTTTCAGTGTGGAAACTTCGTTTCCATATATTTCAGTGATGATATCAGTTTTAGAAATGATGGAGGGTAGTAAGTCGACTAATTCTGAATATTCTCCATCGACGTGAGGGTATTAACCGTTACCAATTCGTATCAAGAAGTTTGCAAAGTCACGTTGATCTTCATCCGCTCGCATATTTTTGTTGAGTTTAAAAATTTTGAATAATGGCCACAAAGGAGAGAACCTTACTGACATTTGGACTGAAGATGCTCTAGATGAGTGAGGCACAACAGACAATACCTGCCTAAAATCTCCACCTAAGATGATAATTTTTCCTCCGAAAGGCACGTCGTTATTCATGATGTCCTTGAGCAGCCGATTTACACACATCAACGCGTGCTTATTAGCCATAGGGACTTCATCCCAGATGATAAATTTTGCTGAACGAATATAAAAAGCTTCCTTGCTGTTCCTGATACAGAACATTCATGTAAATGTAGAGGTAACTTGAACTGGATGTGTACAGTGCGCCCCTGAGGTAGTAATATTGCTGCAATACCAGTCCATGCAACAGAAACTACATTTAACCCCAATTTTGTGCTACTGTGAATCAAGCATTGGTAAACAAATGTTTTCCCGGTGCCCCCTGGACCGTCAATGAAATATGCATTACTCATCCTTTCATTGCCGTTTTGTACTAACCCCAAAATTTCTGTAATTATAGCCGTTTGGTTTTCTTTTGCTTGGTTTATCATCCGACTTAATTGATCCTCATTAAGTTTTGGATAATTCATTGGTAAATTTGTCTGAGGGAAATTATCAATAATAGCTGGCAATTCGAGAGAAGTAATGGGAAGACAATGGAGCTTTAATGTATTAGATATATGTATAAGAGTAAACTGATATGCAATGTTAGGTTCGTGAAACTGCAAATAATCTTCTGATAATGAATTCTTGAAAATGTCCCATAACTGTCTTACATTTGAAGGGGTCTGAAAGGTACATTTATAAGAAAACAGTTGCCGTAACTGAGAATGCATCTGAAATTGTGACGCTTCTGCCAAAAAACGCTGCCTTTCAGAATCATCAATCAGCAAACCTCGTTCCATAGCTGTTTCTTTAAAACTAGAATAGACAACGGCTTTGTATGTTCGTAGATCCTGAAAGCTGGTAGGCGAAACATTATACATTCTGCCTATAGTTTTTGAAACTTTTTTTCTTTTTTACCACTGGCAGTTGCTCTTATTCCAGACGTAATGTACTGGTGTTTCAGGATATATATATACGGACTTCTGGCTTGCGAATATTGATTTAACTTGAACCACGCTTGTAATTCAGTGTTGCTCAACTGTGCTTGAAGTAAAATATCAGGAGCGTTATCAGTTTTAAAATAGATATTTTGCAAGTTTGGCAAGTGAACTGGTAATCTCACGATAGAATGTGACTGTTCATGCATGTGAAATGAAAATATCCAGTATGCGGCTTCTGTTGGACCAACATATCTACCATTTAGGAAAGAGGTAATTTCATCGTAGTTCACAGTTTCGCCTTCAGGACATATTTTAACATTGCAGCAGTCATGACCTTTATACACATACTTGTGGATGTATTTAACTCTCCGAACACTTGAGCATATTTCAACATTAATATGAGCTTGAAAGTACAGTAAAAGAATGTATTGTAGGGAACAATGCATCGACTATCGATTTTAATGTCAATGCCTCGAATTGTTTTTACAGTAACCCGTCCATTATTTCTTCTCCTATACGAAGGATAACCATTGGCGTTATCTTTGGTCTCTTCCTGAAACTGTTAAGGGAAATCTTTCTTACATACGCCATCTTTCCTACAGACTGAAGAAGGATTCAAAGATCCGCAAGGACCATGTACCATATGACGCCTTACCAACTCGTGCTTCATTCTTGAGATCTGGTATTTCGGCTGACACCACACTGTCAATTTCAGAAATTTCTTGAAATGTTAATAGTAAATGGATGAGCGGGAGACCTCGTTTTTTAAATAGATATGCTTTTACTTTATCGAAAATTTCCTTAACATTAATGAATCGTAGCAACTCCTTTACTTTGCAATGGAAAACTCTAACTACAATATCAGGCCTATTATTAGCCGTTTCCCAAGGATGAATGCTGTTAAGTATTTCTGGCCAGGCCGCATTACAGGTGAACGTTATGAATAAACCTGGCATTCCAAACTTCCTCACTATCGCCATCACATCCTGATAATTTTGCATCATAATCCTTGGGCTACTTGTAAAAGGAGATGGCAAAACTACAATACGACCGACTTTTAATTTTCTGCTCGTACATGCAAGGCGCTCGCTAAACCGGCATATGTATGAACTCGCAACTTCGTTTATTGATGACGTATATATTTTAACCGGTCACCTTCCATACGACAGTAGTAATCCACGAATAGCTGTTGAGTCAATTTACCAGCGTTAATAAGGGGATTGAAATCGAACTCAGCTCCAAGACTTCGAATGGCAATTCTGTACAGAATATACTCACGCATTGTTACAGTATGACGTATTTTAGTTTGTCTCACTCCAGCAGTTGTCATTGAAGTGTGCCAACCAGACTCTCCGCGGGGCCTAATCAAGGTATAACACATAGGATCACAGTGCATACTATCATAACCAACATTCCTCAAGCCACTTTCTCTCTCATATACTGCAATGTGTCGATGAGATGGTGGAGCTCCATCAACAGTTCCAAATACATCAGCAATTTCTGAACATGTGGGGTCATTATAACGTCTTGGATCTGAGAATGGTTCGTGATAGAAACGCATTACCAATTCCATTTGACGACGATTTTCTTTTAGAGCTGATTTTTTCTCTTCACTTATATTCTGGTGTATTGTTTTATAAGAGCGCACGTAAGGATTATGCTGATCTAGTAAACGATTTAAAAGACTGAGGGTATCTTCTCTCAGTTCGTGATTAGCATCATTCAGTAGCCTTAAATCATTTGCCTCTGAAAATTCTAAGATGTATAATTGGCCATATGAACTGTTTTCCTGTTTTCTGGCATATAAAGGGGAATTTCTATGATGAATGACACCACTGATTTTGAAACAGTAAGGCCAATGGCTCGGTAGTAGCTCATCAGTAGCACCAAAGGATACAAACGACATAGCATTATTATACTGCCGAATATTTTTCCTAAAATTTTTACTGATTTCGTCACAATCCGTAAACAACTGCTTAATTTCTGGAAGTATTATCTATGGTGGAAGTTTCACTTTGCCATCGCTACAACAAAAAGAAAAGTGACCACTTGTATTTTTCTCTTTTGAAAAGTGTACAGCTGAGCAGTGGTGACAAATGTTACACAGACTTCCAATTGAGAATGGTTATATGTAGGGAATAGTATCAAAAATAGCACATCGATAAGTGGCTGAGAACGGTTTTGTGACAATCTGTTCCTGATATCGATTTGAGTCGCGTAGCGCTCGTTTCTGTTTCTTGGTATTGACGTTATCGACCATACTTGACTGAGTTAGCACTGATAACTAGGTCGTCATAGTGACCTTTTCGGCCATCTCCAGAATACAGTAAGGAAATTATTCTATCTGGTGGCGTATTTTCGGCGTTTACAGTATCCTTTTTATTATTAGTAACTATGTTAATATTCATTTTGTAAACTTGAGCAGCGGCAACTAACTCAACACGACCTCCATGAATAACATTCATAGACATATACATTTTGTAATCATCGCTGGTAATAATAGCAGTTTCATACATACCTCTGTTGCCTATAATTAAGGAAGAATAATTATTCCAATTGTCTGTAACATGTTGAAGAATTCGTTTTCTAACCTTTGTAAATAAACTCTGATTGTTGTACACACATTATACCAATGCCCTGAACAGACGATTTCCGTCACCTTTAATTCCTATCACATTTTGTCTCTGGCTAACTGGTTCTGAGGTTCGCTTCTGACACGATACTGGGGTTTTACTGCACGCAAACCCACTCTTAGTTTGAAACTGTAAATCAGCCACGAGATCGAGTGACTTGGCATCCACGTTCTCAACTGAGTTAGCACTGATACCGGTATTTAAGACGTCATAATGACCATTCCACCCATCCCCAGAGTATAGCAAAGAAATTATTCTATTTGATGGCGTATTTTCTCCTTTTACACTACGAGTTTTATTATTAGTGATTATGTCAATATCCATTTTGTAAACTTGAGCAGCGGCAACTAACTCAACATGACCTCCATGAATACCAATCATAGACATATACATTGTGTAATCATCGCTCGTATTGATAACAGTTTCGTACATATCGCTGTTGCCAACAATAAGGGAAGAATATTATTATTCCAATTGTCTGTAACATGTTTTACAATTCGCTTTCTAACATGGGTAAATAAACTCTGATTGTTGTACTCACAATATGCCAATGACCTGATCAGACAATTACAGTCACCTTTAATCTTTATAACATTTGTAATTGATTGTCGCCTCTCATTCATCATAATATGATTCATTGTATTGATTGAGCACACAACCTATAAGGACGAATGATGAAACGAAAAGAAGGGAGTGTGTAGCTGATGAGACCAAATACTATATAATTGATAGATCGGATACACAATATAAAATGGCGGTTCCAACATTCGACTGTAGCGGCATCTTCGTGAAATAAGTTGTCTTCCGTATACAGTATTTGTTGTCATTCAAAGAGATGTTGATATGACAGTGTCATTAGCTAAATGGCTGCTGATTGTGCATGAGCATTTCAGTCTCGAAGTAATCCATTCTGCGAGAAGTTTTAATTAAATTATGTGCACAGAATCCTGTTCGGCTTATTGTATGGATACATGCGACGTTAGCGCCCGAGTGGAACAGGTAGAAGTTAACGATATCATGAATGGATACATGCGACATTAGCGCCTGAGTGGAGCAGGTAGAAGTTAGATTCAAACCACATAGAAGATTTTTAAGTGAATGCGTTAGGTTCCCAAGGAGATTTGATCTCTGTTAATATAACGTTAGATTTATTATTGGGGCGGCGTTGAATATCATGATTCAGTGTTAGTCGTTGTCGTCTAGCGACAATATGTCCGTCAAGTCATTCGATTCTATTTTCACGTGACCTTGGAGGAAGTAATATTCGCAATTATTTTAATACACGGACGATATAATCAAGTAAGGTGGGTATCAATCGAGAATGCGTGACAGGCATTACATTTTAAGACATCAAACGTCGTCGTAGCGCAAATACATCCCGAGGTATTTCAGTTTTAGTAAAGGGTGAAATTTTTTGAAGACTATTTTAATATATAAGATTATTTTGTTCAGTATATTCCTAAAAGGATGTAAACTTACGACGTTACGGAAATATATGGATTTACGAGCAAAAATAGCGGCTTTTTGACCCAATGGGTTGCACGGACAAGCAAGATAGAGCACGGTCATCCTGCGGTTACATATCTTATATATTAAAATAGTTTTCAAAAAATTTCACCCTTTACTAAAACCGAAATATCTTGGGAAGTATTTGCGCTGCGACGACGTTTGTTGTCTTAAAATGTAATGCCTGTCACGCACTCTCGATTGATACCCACCTTACTTGATTATATCATCCGTGTATTAAAATAATTGCGAATATTACTTCCTCCAAGGTCACATGAAAATAGAATCGAATGACTTGACGGACATATTGTCGCTAGGCGACAACGACTAACACTGAATCATGATATTCAACGCCGCCCCAATAATAAATCTAAAGTTATATTAACAGAGATCAAATCTCCTTGGGAACTTAACACATTCACTTAAAAATCTTCTATGTGGTTTGAATCTAACTTCTACCTGCTCCACTCAGGCGCTAATGCCGCATGTATCCATTCATGATATCGTTAACTTCTACCTGTACCACTCGGGCGCTAACGTCGCATGTATCAATATAATAAGCCGAACAGGATTCTGTGCACATAATTTAATTAAAACTTCTCAAAGAATGGATTACTTTGAGACTGAAATGCTCATGCACAATCAGCAGCCATTTTGCTAATGACACTGTCATATCAACATCTCTTTGAATGACAACAAATACTGTATACGGAAGACAACTAATTTCACGAAGATGCCGCTACAGTCGAATGTTGAAACCGCCATTTTATATTGTGTATCCGATCTTTCAATTATATAGTATTTGGTCTCACCAGCTACACACTCTCTTCTTTTCGTTTCATCATTCGTCCTTATAGGTTGTGTGCTCAATCAATACAATGAATCATATTATGATGAATGAGAGGCGACACTCAATTACAAATCTTATAAAGATTAAAGGTGACGGTAATTGTCTGATCAGGTCATTGGCATATTGTGAGTACAACAATCAGAGTTTATTTACCCATGTTAGAAAGTGAATTATAAAACATGTTACAGACAATTGGAATAATAATATTCTTCCTTTATTGTTGGCAACAGCGATATGTACGAAACTGTCATCAATACGAGCGATAATTACACAATGTATATGTCTATGATTGGTATTCATGGAGGTCATGTTGAGTTAGTTGCCGCTGCTCAAGTTTACAAAATGGATATTGACATAATCACTAATAATAAAACTCGTAGTGTAAAAGGAGAAAATACGCCATCAAATAGAATAATTTCTTTGCTATACTCTAGGGATGGGTGGAATGGTCATCATGACGTCTTAAATACCGGTATCAGTGCTAACTCAGTTGAGAACGTGGATGCCAAGTCACTCGATCTCGTGGCTGATTTACAGTTTCAAACTAAGAGTGGGTTTGCGTGCAGTAAAACCCCAGTATCGTGTCGGAAGCGAACCTCAGAACCAGTTAGCCAGAGACAAAATGTGATAGGAATTAAAGGTGACGGAAATCGTCTGTTCAGGACATTGGCATAATGTGTGTACAACAATCAGAGTTTATTTACAAAGGTTAGAAAACGGATTCTTAAACATGTTACAGACAATTGGAATAATTATTCTTCCTTAATTATAGGCAACAGAGGTATGTACGAAACTGCTATTATTACCAGCGATGATTACAAAATGCACATGTCTATGAATGTTATTCATGGAGGTCGTGTTGAGTTAGTTGCCGCTGCTCAAGTTTACAAAATGAATATTAACATAGTTACTAATAATAAAAAGGATACTGTAAACGCCGAAAATACGCCACCAGATAGAATAATTTCCTTACTGTATTCTGGAGATGGCCGAAAAGGTCACTATGACGACCTAGTTATCAGTGCTAACTCAGTCAAGTATGGTCGATAACGTCAATACCAAGAAACAGAAACGAGCGCTACGCGACTCAAATCGATATCAGGAACAGATTGTCACAAAACCGTTCTCAGCCACTTATCGATGTGCTATTTTTGATACTATTCCCTACATATAACCATTCTCAATTGGAAGTCTGTGTAACATTTGTCACTACTGCTCAGCTGTACACTTTTCAAAAGAGAAAAATACAAGTGGTCACTTTTCTTTTTGTTGTAGCGATGGCAAAGTGAAACTTCCACCATACATAATACTTCCAGAAATTAAGCAGTTGTTTACGGATTGTGACGAAATCAGTAAAAATTTTAGGAAAAATATTCGGCAGTATAATAATGCTATGTCGTTTGTATCCTTTGGTGCTACTGATGAGCTACTACCGAGCCATTGGCCTTACTGTTTCAAAATCAGTGGTGTCATTCATCATAGAATTTCCCCTTTATATGCCAGAAAACAGGAAAACAGTTCATATGGCCTATTATACATCTTAGATTTTTCAGAGGCAAATGATTTAAGGCTACTGAATGATGCTAATCACGAACTGAGAGAAGATACCCTCAGTCTTTTAAATCGTTTACTAGATCAGCATAATCCTTACGTGCGCTCTTATAAAACAATACACCAGAATGTAAGTGAAGAGAAAAAGTCAGCTCTAAAAGAAAATCGACGTCAAATGGAATTGGAAATGCGTTTCTATCACGAACTTTTCTCAGATCCAAGACGTTATAATGACCCCACATGTTCAGAAATTGCTGATGTATTTGGAACTGTTGATGGAGCTCCACCATCTCATCGACACATTGCAGTATATGAGAGAGAAAGTGGCTTGAGGAATGTTGGTTATGATAGTATGCACTGTGATCCTATGTATTATACCTTGATTAGGCCTCGCGGAGAGTCTGGTTAGCACATTTCAATGGCAACTGCTGGAGTGAGACAAACTAAAATACGTCATACTGTAACAATGCGTGAGTATATTCTGTACAGAATTGCCATTCGAAGTCTAGGAGCTGAGTTCGATTTCAATCCCCTTATTAAAGCTGGTAAATTGACTCAACAGCTATTCGTGGACAACTACTGTCGTATGGAAGGTGACCGGTTAAAATATATACATCATCAACAAACGAAGTTTTGAGTTGATACATATGCCGGTTTAGCGGGCGCCTTGCATGTACGAGCAGAAAATGAAAAGTCGGTCGTATTGTAGTTTTGCCATCTCCTTTTACAGGTAGCCCAAGGAATATGATGAAAAATTATCAGGATGTGATGGCGATAGTGTGGAAGTTTGGAAAGCCAGATTTATTCATTACGTTCACCTGTAATGCGGGCTGGCCAGAAATACTTAACAGCATTCATCCTTGGGAAACGGCTAATAATAGGCCTGATATTGTAGTGAGAGTTTTCCATTGCAAAGTAATGGAGTTGCTAAGATTGATTAATGTTAAGGAAATTTTCGGTAAAGTAAAAGCATATCTATTTCAAAAACGAGGTCTCCTGCTCATCCATTTACTATTAACATTTCGAGAAATTTCTGACATTGACAGTGTGGTGTCAGCCGAAATACCAGATCTCAAGTATGAAGCACGAGTTGGTAATGCGTCATATGGTACTATACCCGATAACCCGGATAGTAGGCTGTCAGATATCCGCCCCCTCAATCGGATTGCCAATAATCAAACGCGCCGGCATAGCTACATCAATGAAAATGGCTCTGACAGATACTATCGAGATTAGAGCACAATAGTTAACAAGAAATTATTGTGGAACACACCAAAAAAATACGGGGGTTCATACTTACCTTTACTTACCTCTTAAATTTATCTCGGGGACTGGGTTGTCAACTGGATCACTTAAAGTATGCCCACACAATAACCTCCACCATGATATTTAAAATGAACCACAACGAAGACGAGAAACTTTAAACTGCACAATAATTTATTTCACAAAAAGAATGAATTTAACAAAAATAAACAACAAAATCCACGTGGCAATCAGAAGCCATCGTCTATATAACCATGTCCTCCTGTAGGACCTGTATACTCTACATACAATGTTTCAGCTTTCTCAAGCTCAAAATAACGTAAAAATAATAATGCACTTGGAATGGAAACGGGATTTGGGATGAGACACATATAGCAATTGTTTTGCGTGGTTATACACTTCACATTTTATTTATAGCCACAAGGCTATTATGGAAACGTCCTTGGCCTCAGTCATACAGTTGTCCGGGCCAGCTGCAATGCACCTGCATCGTCAAAGTGGACTCTCCTGTCTGGTCCGCGTTAGCATATGTTTGTTACATCAGAGCTTAGCTCTTCCTTTCAAAACACGTCAATGTCCACATCTCAACTGAAATATTATCTCGCAAATGTTTTAAATGCTCCATTCAAACACCAGTGGAATACTCTAACAATCCCAAATCATGTTTAATTGTTCAAGCCACTTGCTTAATTAGCGTTGTTTAGAGTATAAAAACAAAACTCCAAATGTTTATAACAAAAGTTCATTAATTATTTATGACAATTATAAGTTGTTTATAACAATGTCAAATGACAATTGAAAAATATATATTCGCCACTCTCAATCCTTTTCATTTCAAATTATTATCAAAGATATTTACAAAATTATTTACAATATTAAATATTGTTTATATTATTTATACAAGAAATACATTAAACCACACGTTTATCCGGTTGATAATTACTTAAATCGTGGTAATATAATCGACCAATGAAGGTTAGTTACATTTTAAAGTTCATATTCAGGTTTAATAAGGTTTTAATAATTATTATTATTAGTGATGGTAACCTCCATTCAAAATCGTTATCTCAAATTATTTAACACTCTTGTTAATTTTAACAGTAACTTCAAATGAATAACTTTCAAAGAACCAGGACAATACATTCCGCGGAAAAATACTTCGCTTCAAAATGCACAAAATTGCATAAAATAGGCCCAGAATTCCTCATATATTTCAACATATATGGCATAAAAATCTTCCACAGTATATACAAAAATCCTCCACTTACAACTTCTTCAACATCAATAATTACTGTGGGAATCTGCTTCACTTATTCAAAGGCATTATTCATCAGCGACTTTCACATGTCCACTGAACTAACGATTATACATCCATTGTTCCTCTTTAAAAATTCTTATATTTATCAATTGTAATAATGACTGTTATTATTTAACCTTCGTGGGTTTCATTCATGAATCGATATGAAGTAAAAATTTGCCAATCACAAATAAATTTAATAGCAAATACGATTAGACACTCCTCCCTGGTCTATCAAAATTGAGATTAATATCTTCAAAGTAACGCAGTATAAAAATACTATCTTCAATCAAAGTTCATCTAAACTGCATAAATAGTCGAATAGAATACAATTAGACTGTGGAATGCAAACATTATTGTTCCAATCTATAATTGAGAAAAACTCCTATCAAATGTTCATAACTTTAGTGTATTCAATAATTCGTAGTCAAAGTTCCTATTTCATAAAATTGTCTGTAATGCAACGGTAATTAGAACTGACGATAAATGTCTATGTTGCAATCATGTTCATAAAACGACTAGTATTTCCAAGATCGTCGACAAAGATAAAGATTTTAACGCTCTAAAATCTTTTAATTATTCTTCTTTCTTGAGGATGACAGAAAATTGGTCAAAGTAATTTACTGAATAGAATTACTTTAATAAAATGACACGCTGTCTGAATTCAAATCTTCCATAGAAAATCATTAACTTTACAGTCAAATCGTGACTTCAAAAATATGCAAATTACTGAAAGAATCTAATATATCAGTCTCAACTGATCCAAAATTATTTTAAGTATGCCAATGACATAACCATGTCTTAATAAATCGTCGAAAAAGGCATCAATCATCGAAGTGTACTGAGTACAGAAATATTAATCAAGAAAATGGGGCAAAAGATAGGACAGAAAAATATGGGAAAATGGTTGCTCAGATATCGCTACAAGACTCAAATAATACAAGAAACGTTCACGACTACCTTATCTGTTGATTGAAGTTCTAGAGGAAAGTTTTCAAAGAAAACTGCTGTTGGTTCCATTTCACCAGCGTAAAGATGTGCTCCGACCTCGAACCTGGAATCAGCGTCCTCGGAGAATCGAACTGCTTCCTTCTCCGGAAATTGCACTGCTCCGTGTATACGAAAGACATCCTTCTGGCAAAATTCTTCTTTTTGAGCCGGGTCCACCCTGGCCTCTCTTGAAAATTCCCTGAAGTTCTGGTGGTAATTCGCCATGAAGTTTATTGCAGTTATTTCCGCAGAAATATTCATAGTTGTGGAGTATGATAATATTTCCACTGTCATTTGATATAATTCAGCGATGGATTCACGATGCATGAGTGTAGTTGGATGTTCACTACATGCTCGCTTTTGTAGAAAGACGATTAACGAAGTTCCATGCTGCTATTTCACTCCATCGATATATGTCCCAATTGCATTAAAGCCTTAGCCTTCCATCTCAACTTCTGTTATAATCATTGAAAGCACTACAAGATTATAATGTTCCATAGTGGAATGTATCGTTGTATTACCAAACGTATTCTCCAATATCACTGTTGTAATCCACGTGTCAGCCGTAGTTTATAATGTGGAAATTTTAAAAGTGTTTCTCATGTGGCGAGAAAATCACTTTTGTTGGCAGCCTTAAAGTGCCAATATCTTTCGAAGTATAACTGTGAAATTGTTCAAATCTTCTACACACCTCAATGTTGTACTGCCCAATTGAATTATAATAAAGGCTGAAGATAACTCTTTATATCTTATCAGGTAGAAACGTTAATGTGAGCGTTTCAACTTCACATAGTTTCGAGCAGCGTAAAATGGAACTGCTCCGTGTTCGTTCGATGCGCCGGGCTTTTACCATGCACGCTAAAGACGACTTACTTCACTGAATCACTTGAAAACGACTATAAATCACCAGAAATATATATGCGATCTGACATATGAGATCTGAGAGCTCCTCTCTGCTGTGCACGACCTTTTATTAACTTCTTAAGGGGCGTATCCATCCCTTCCATAGCCTGTTGCTCCGTCATCGCTGAAAGTTCTAACTTTGGCTATACTTGACGGATTTTCAAATTTCAAAAACTCAAAATTAATTTCTTCAAAATTCCAAATCAATGCCATAACTGAAAATAGATTTCCACAATTCTGCATGCCAAAAGTAATTAAATATGATAGTTTCAGTAATCTCCGTCTTCTTTCCAAACTATCGTTCATTGGTTCGAGCCTTTCCTCCAATAGCGTAACTTCTTCCTTAGCACAATACCTTGTTTCCTGCGACTGCGTCGTAAATCTCAGATCTTTCTCGAACAAAATCATGACGTCACCAAGAATCTCAGCTCAACCAGCCTTCTTGCCTCAAGTCTGCGTCATCCGTGCCTACGTCATGAGTATCCACGTCACAACTATGACATCCATAACTTTACTCATATTTTCCAATACAGCCACCGTGGTCTCAATATAATTCAATTTACGGGGGCATTCTCCCTTCACCACGTTTTAAAAACAGTTGCAAATTGTTTTTAAACTCTGTGTTTTAAGTATCAGAATTCACTTGAACACGAAATTGAATTATTGGCTTATTCTTGTATGATATTTCGTCTATGTTCCTTAATCATTAGTCTCTTCTTCTCTGATTTCTGTGTGGCTAATGCATTCTCTCCTCTCTACCTTCTCTTCTGTCCTGTATTCCTGTTTTCCGAATTCTGCTGGCTTGTAGAAGGACCAGGATCGATCACTACATCCTGTCTTTTCTTTTGGTTTTCAGCTTCCTTCTCTCGCAATTCCTTTAGATACTGCTGACTTTCTTTCTCTCTTTCCTGATATTTGTCGGGTGTCATAACCTGACCTTGAGAATTCTGATTTCTATTCTGGTAATTTCTATTATAGTTCCTATTGTAGCCCTGGTTATTGTAGTATCTACCTCTTCCATTATTATAATTGCCTCTATTGTTCCAGCCTCGTCTTTGCTGATATGGACGGTAACCTTGCGATCTGTTGCGAAAATAATTATTCCTATGGGGACCTACATTTTCGGTTTTTCCTTCATCAGCAGACTTATCAGTTTGCTGGACTTGATCCAAATAGACCGTATTGATGTCTTTGAATTCATGCCTCTGACCTTTCTGAACCACATTTGGCATTGGACTCGTGTAGTCAAGCCTTCTCAACAATTCGTCCATGCTGGTCAAATCTCTGATATTTGACGATATAATCAGTCTTCTTACTTCCACAGGCAGCATACGCGAAATAGCATCGATCAACTGCTCTGTTGACAATGGGGGTTGCAAAAATCTCAAGCGTGATAGTTGACTCGTGAAGAAATCAGCGTACCGTGTTGGAAGAGTACCTGAATACTTCCTTGAGTATACCTCAGCTCTTAATGAATTCTGAGCTTCTATGGACCAGAATCGTTTGATCAGTGCCTCTGCGAATTCGTCAAAATTACTGAAGGTGTAGCGAAATGCTCTGAACCATTCAAGGGGTCCTCCAGCTAAAAATCTCTCTACTATCCTCATCTCTCTTTCTCTGGGAATGTGAGCTTCGATAAAATAATCTTGAAGGTTCCTGATATATTCTATCGGTGTCAGACTATCAGTATTGCTAAATTTTTGAGGTTTGTCCTCGAAGTTCCGGATGACTGTCACATTTCTCGGATATGAATCCATGTAATTTTTCCCACTATCACGATATTTCCATTCCGGTTCAATATTCCTATCCTCATCTTCTTCCCGGAATCTGGATATACGTTCCTCAGGACCAATATCTCTCTCTTCTGCAGTGAGGTTACATCTTCTGACGTAATTCCTGTCTTCGCAAGTCGATCCTTCTGGATCCTTATCAGTGATTTCCGTTATAACTTTCCTGATCAACTCTTCTTTGTAGGTTTCCATCAGGCTAGCTTCTCCTAGTTTCAAATTCTGAAGTTTGCTCGTGGTTTCATTAACATCAGAGACAACCTTATGAATTTGTTCCTTTAATGTTTGCACGTCCTGACCTATTTGTGTTCTATCCTCTACCTGCTTTTCGGATAGCGAATCCATCCTGATACTCAAATCCTTCCTAATTTGAACTACTTCATTGTTAATGTCTACTTGTGTACTGGCAAGTTTTCGTTCAATTCGCTCCTGAATTTGATTTACATGTTCCCCACTTGACCTGTTCCATTCATCTTTCCATACCGTTACATTTGCAGTTAACATTTCCGCAATATCTACTTCGATGTCTTCCTTAAGTAACCGATTATGATCTAGAACCTGGGTTCTCATGACCTCTACATCATATTTTAGACCTGCTAAAGAAGCTGTTGTCCTAACAGACTCGTCAACTAATCGAGTTGTCAAAGCACTAATGTTACGAGTACAAAGTGTTTTTGAAGTTTCAATTTCCTCCCTAACTTTGTTAACATCAGTCTGAACTTTAGCAATGTCTACAAAAACTGTATTTACTTCTACTTGTATTTTATTGATGTCGCTTTGCATCTCATTTACATCTGTATGAATGTTGTTAATGTCTACCTGAACGTTTGATACATCGGTTCTAACATTTTTAATTTCTCTTTGAACCTCTTCTACTTTATCCTGTACAGTAGCAACATCATTTCTAACAACAATTACTTCAGCTCAAGCACATGAAATATCACCCCGGACATTAGCAACATCAAGATTCAACATAGTAAGTTCTTTCTGTACCTTAGAAACATCAGTCTTAACATCAGAAACATCTTTATGAATGTCACTTACAGCATTCTCGATTCCCTGGGTACTGATCTGTAAACGCGACATATCATTTTCTAAGTTTGCAGAACTGGTCTGAATAACTTTCAAATTTTCATCCATCCTAGTAGACAAATTAGCAGACAAATTACTAGCATTCTCCTTCATCATCTCCTGCATTCGACTAGTATTCCTAGCTTCCATTTCCTGCATTCGACTAGCATTCCTAGCTTCCATCTCCCTAGCACTTTCATTCATGCTAGCTTTCAAACTAGCAGACAAATTACTGGACATCTCCTCCAACATTTTCCTCATACTCTCATCTGCCATTTCAATAATATTCAATAATAAACTGCTTTAGGGACATACATCAAACAGAGCAAAATAACAACATCTGAGCAACATTTTTCACCATATATAAATTTTGAGCAATTTTCTGTCTTAAATCTAACTTATAAATACCTTATAATTAACCTTCGTAGACATTTCATGTTAAAATAAACTCAAGCACATGTTCAAATTTCTTTGGTTCATTTTAAAATATCCTAAAACAAATAATTTACATTTACAAGCCAAATAATTTAATTTTATCTTTAATATGACTAAATACGTCATAAGCCGGTCAAATAAAATAAGATTCCAGATCATAGGCGATTTTTCTAAGTTTCCAGCCTATTTAACCTCTCTCAAGTTGCATAAGATCTGATCTTTTCTGAGTGTAATTTTCCTAATACAACACAACATTTAATTCCTATATAATCACACTCTCAAGTTCTACAATTGGCTAAGACATCTAACAAAGAATCAACCTCTTTATTTGAGTCTTCACAATCCCTTTGACATCGATAACTTGGTAATCCAATGTTATTCGAACACTCCACAAATTGCGGTGCCAATTCTACTGCAATAACTTGGTAATCCAATGTTATTCAAGTATTCCGAACTTCGATTGTGCCAATTCTACTGGCGTTCAACCTGGTAATCCAGTTTTGTCAATCGAGCCCCACCTAATTGCGATGCCAATCCTACTTGGTAATCCAGTTTTGTAGAACAAGCCCCACGTTTTAGGGTTGCCAATCCTACTGTACCCGATAACCCGGATAGTAGGCTGTCAGATATCCGCCCCCTCAATCGGATTGCCAATAATCAAACGCGCCGGCATAGCTACATCAATGAAAATGGCTCTGACAGATACTATCGAGATTAGACCACAATAGTTAACAAGAAATTATTGTGGAACACACCAAAAAAATACGGGGGTTCATACTTACCTTTACTTACATCTTAAATTTATCTCGGGGACTGGGTTGTCAACTGGATCACTTAAAGTATGCCCACACAATAACCTCCACCATGATATTTAAAATGAACCACAACGAAGACGAGAAACGTTAAACTGCACAATAACTTATTTCACAAAAAGAATGAATTTAACAAAAATAAACAACAAAATCCACGTGGCAATCAGAAGCCATCGTCTATATAACCATGTCCTCCTGTAGGACCTGTATACTCTACATAAAATGTTTCAGCTTTCTCAAGCTCAAAATAACGTAAAAATAATAATGCACTTGGAATGGAAACGGGATTTGGGATGAGACACATATAGCAATTGTTTTGCGTGTTTATACACTTCACATTTTATTTATAGCCACAATACTATTATGGAAACGTCCTTGGCCTCAGTCATACAGTTGTCCGGGCCAGCTGCAATGCACCTGCATCGTCAAAGTGGACTCTCCTGTCTGGTCCGCGTTAGCATATGTTTGTTACATCAGAGCTTAGCTCTTCCTTTCAAAACACGTCAATGTCCACATCTCAACTGAAATATTATCTCGCAAATGTTTTAAATGCTCCATTCAAACACCAGTGGAATACTCTAACAATCCCAAATCATGTTTAATTGTTCAAGCCACTTGCTTAATTAGCGTTGTTTAGAGTATAAAAACAAAACTCCAAATGTTTATAACAAAAGTTCATTAATTATTTATGACAATTATAAGTTGTTTATAACAATGTCAAATGACAATTGAAAAATATATATTCGCCACTCTCAATCCTTTTCATTTCAAATTATTATCAAAGATATTTACAAAATTATTTACAATATTAAATATTGTTTATATTATTTATACAAGAAATACATTAAACCACACGTTTATCCGGTTGATAATTACTTAAATCGTGGTAATATAATCGACCAATGAGGGTTAGTTACATTTTAAAGTTCATATTCAGGTTTAATAAGGTTTTAATAATTATTATTATTAGTGATGGTAACCTCCATTCAAAATCGTTATCTCAAATTATTTAACACTCTTGTTAATTTTAACAGTAACTTCATATGAATAACTTTCAAAGAACCAGGACAATACATTCCGCGGAAAAATACTTCGCTTCAAAATGCACAAAATTGCATAAAATAGGCCCAGAATTCCTCATAAATTTCAACATATATGGCATAAAAATCTTCCTCATTTCATACAAAAATCCTCCACTTACAACTTCTTCAACATCAATAATTACTGTGGGAATCTGCTTCACTTATTCAAAGGCATTATTCATCAGCGACTTTCACATGTCCACTGAACTAACGATTATACATCCATTGTTCCTCTTTAAAAATTCTTATATTCATCAATTGTAATAATGACTGTTATTATTTAACCTTCGTGGGTTTCATTCATGAATCGATATGAAGTAAAAATTTGCCAATCACAAATAAATTTAATAGCAAATACGATTAGACACTCCTCCCTGGTCTATCAAAATTGAGATTAATATCTTCAAAGTAACGCAGTATAAAAATACTATCTTCAATCAAAGTTCATCTAAACTGCATAAATAGTCGAATAGAATACAATTAGACTGTGGAATGCAAACATTATTGTTCCAATCTATAATTGAGAAAAACTCCTATCAAATGTTCATTACTTTAGTGTATTCAATAATTCGTAGTCAAAGTTCCTATTTCATAAAATTGTCTGTAATGCAACGGTAATTAGAACTGACGATAAATGTCTATGTTGCAATCATGTTCATAAAACGACTAGTATTTCCAAGATCGTCGACAAAGATAAAGATTTTAACGCTCTAAAATCTTTTAATTATTCTTCTTTCTTGAGGATGACAGAAAATTGGTCAAAGTAATTTACTGAATAGAATTACTTTAATAAAATGACACGCTGTCTGAATTCAAATCTTCCATAGAAAATCATTAACTTTACAGTCAAATCGTGACTTCAAAAATATGCAAATTACTGAAAGAATCTAATATATCAGTCTCAACTGATCCAAAATTATTTTAAGTATGCCAATGACATAACCATGTCTTAATAAATCGTCGAAAAAGGCATCAATCATCGAAGTGTACTGAGTACAGAAATATTAATCAAGAAAATGGGGCAAAAGATAGGACAGAAAAATATGGGAAAATGGTTGCTCAGATATCGCTACAAGACTCAAATAATACAAGAAACGTTCACGACTACCTTATCTGTTGATTGAAGTTCTAGAGGAAAGTTTTCAAAGAAAACTGCTGTTGGTTCCATTTCACCAGCGTAAAGATGTGCTCCGACCTCGAACCTGGAATCAGCGTCCTCGGAGAATCGAACTGCTTCCTTCTCCGGAAATTGCACTGCTCCGTGTATACGAAAGACATCCTTCTGGCAAAATTCTTCTTTTTGAGCCGGGTCCACCCTGGCCTCTCTTGAAAATTCCCTGAAGTTCTGGTCGTAATTCGCCATGAAGTTTATTGCAGTTATTTCCGCAGAAATATTCATAGTTGTGGAGTATGATAATATTTCCACTGTCATTTGATATAATTCAGCGATGGATTCACGATGCATGAGTGTAGTTGGATGTTCACTACATGCTCGCTTTTGTAGAAAGACGATTAACGAAGTTCCATGCTGCTATTTCACTCCATCGATATATGTCCCAATTGCATTAAAGCCTTAGCCTTCCATCTCAACTTCTGTTATAATCATTGAAAGCACTACAAGATTATAATGTTCCATAGTGGAATGTATCGTTGTATTACCAAACGTATTCTCCAATATCACTGTTGTAATCCACGTGTCAGCCGTAGTGTATAATGTGGAAATTTTAAAAGTGTTTCTCATGTGGCGAGAAAATCACTTTTGTTGGCAGCCTTAAAGTGCCAATATCTTTCGAAGTATAACTGTGAAATTGTTCAAATCTTCTACACACCTCAATGTTGTACTGCCCAATTGAATTATAATAAAGGCTGAAGTTAACTCTTTATATCTTATCAGGTAGAAACGTTAATGTGAGCGTTTCAACTTCACCTAGTTTCGAGCAGCGTAAAATGGAACTGCTCCGTGTTCGTTCGATGCGCCGGGCTTTTACCATGCACGCTAAAGACGACTTACTTCACTGAATCACTTGAAAACGACTATAAATCACCAGAAATATATATGCGATCTGACATATGAGATCTGAGAGCTCCTCTCTGCTGTGCACGACCTTTTATTAACTTCTTAAGGGGCGTATCCATCCCTTCCATAGCCTGTTGCTCCGTCATCGCTGAAAGTTCTAACTTTGGCTATACTTGACGGATTTTCAAATTTCAAAAACTCAAAATTAATTTCTTCAAAATTCCAAATCAATGCCATAACTGAAAATAGATTTCCACAATTCTGCATGCCAAAAGTAATTAAATATGATAGTTTCAGTAATCTCCGTCTTCTTTCCAAACTATCGTTCATTGGTTCGAGCCTTTCCTCCAATAGCGTAACTTCTTCCTTAGCACAATACCTTGTTTCCTGCGACTGCGTCGCAAATCTCAGATCTTTCTCGAACAAAATCATGACGTCACCAAGAATCTCAGCTCAACCAGCCTTCTTGCCTCAAGTCTGCGTCATCCGTGCCTACGTCATGAGTATTGTGACCGTTTAGTTGGTGTCAACAACCACGATGACTCAACTAACGACACGTAAATCAAATAAAAGTACCGTGAGGATCAGGTGACCTTCCATAAAGGCTAAAGCGGCACGAGAGTCCGTAGTCCACAGGGATCGTGGTACATGGTGACGATGGTCATAGACCGCCTAAGGAAAAGTTCACCTTAAAACTAGACTGAGAAAATAAACGTCCAGACTCATGTAAAACACCGTGAAAATTTATTAAAATTCACAAGCCCCTAGCCTAGTTCGGAGGGTTATAATCGGCTAGTCCGCAAATTAATAAATAAACAAAGATAAAGAACAGGTCCCCTACCTGAGAAGTTACTGAAAACCCTCGCGAAAGATCTAACTCACAATGATAAAGCAACAACAGCAACGCTAGGAATATGGTACGACGCAAGTCCCTAGTTCAAGTTACAAGATCAAGCTAATATCTGAATTTACATTTAACATGGTAGCAAAACAAATCTAGGTTAGGATGGTACCATTTCGACATTTAAATTTAACATTAATTCAACTAGCTAAGTCCTATCAATTAACAAAATTTACGGCGATGACGTCCGTAAAAGAAAACAATTACATCCAAAAGCTAAGTGTACAGCCATGAAAAACAAACAATTTAATTATGCTTAATAACCATGTGCTAACAGCACCCAATAAAGTAACATGTAGGGTTTAATACACTTGACATCATAAATTAATAACGAAATAGACACAGTAGTTTTTATTATAAATTCCTGCCTACACCTTGGTTTACTCTTTGTAAACCATAGTCATCTAATGTGTATAGTTACGGTGACGAATGCGCAGTTGTGACCACGTCTGACATCGCATGGCCTGAGCTCCACAAGCTACGAACTCTAGGTTCGCACATGCTTCAGGTCGCTACAAAAATGTCAACTGTCCTAGTCATTTCCTCACAAGGAAATTATCTTCAACTGCACGGCTATGTCAACAGTTCCAGAATGCAAAGAACAAAGTTAGATAGAAAGAATCGTTAGTTAGGCTTGTTTTACAACAATTATGCGTTTTATTATTAGAATGTCGGTTTATAGGTTTATCGTAGGTTTATGGCGAATAACATTGACAATAGCCTAGGCACGGAGTGTCTCCAACTGAGATCATTCTCCACCAAAAAGCCTCGACTCAACAGTCGGAATATAATCAACGAGTATAACAACTCGGACACACAATAGCACGGGTTACCAGCGGCGCTAAGCTCGCGTTCAATAACTCTGGGATAGGCCTGTACAACAGTTACCTTCCAATAGCATCTGGTCAACGGGATCATCCCCGGACAAAGCATACAATAACATCCTGCTATAACAGGGTAGACTTCACCATCCTATAGAAAACCTTACATAACTGTACCTGTTATACGACAATACACGCAACAGGGCGTTAAACTAACAAAAACCGATCCATAAAACAAGTGATCAAATACAAGAGTGGAAACTGATTTCCATAAGCAAAATAGCAATGAAAGGAAAAGCGAATACAAATTGTACTCTGTCCTCGTCTATAGTAGTTTTGTCTCACAATAAAGCAGGCGTGCTCTAGGTCACTGGGTTACATAACCAGTTTATTCAAGGCCATCGATTTAATCAATACAAAACCTGCACTTGGCCGGTTCATAAAAAACTTTACCATAGGTTACGGATCTCTACAGAGTCCGTGTATCAAATGCACGCTATAAATCTGAGTATGCTAATACACTTCCGTCTTTCTACAAAAGACGTCTAAATGAAAGTAAACTTACAATAACTGAAGCTCTTTGCTTTAAAAATGCAACTCAGTAGTTGCTAGAACATCAAATAAAAACGTGTCTCACAAGACACAAGCAAAAATATGATAAATGTGGCACAGATTCACACACTAGATCTGCTTAATGATACGTTGGGAACCGCGTTCGATGCTAGGCAACGAAACATTCCTTCTAGTTGTTAGGTTCAAACATGACCAATCTGAGCTTATTCAAAATGAAATATAATGCATTTGCAAACTGGTAGTTACTGTCGACTACCTAAATGATACGACCATTCTAAGAGACAGTCAGGGGTGTAACAAAGGATGGCTGCGAAGAATGCAGTCAATTAATAACCAAGGCATCTGATTGCCATAACTACAGTCAGCAAAGACTTGAAAATTACCCCAAGTAGGGTTGAACAAAATAGCCTCAAAATGACTACGATCAGGTTCAGCAAAAAGGTAGGCATTGACGTTCCACGACGTTCACCAAGCTGCACCAGGGCTGACCAAAATGTCTGACCCCAAGGGTGTCTCACTCTAAACTGAAATAAATGACATCTAACTAATCTAGTTACATCCCTACCTAGAAAAATGGCTGACACTGAGTGTGGTTGATTCACAAACTACATTAAAACTACTATACCACCAGAAACTAGAACAAAGAAGGGGTGTGACAAAAACTCACGAAATGGAGGAGCTCTCACTCAGCTCTCTATTCCACAACAAGGGTTGTACATAAACCTCTCTGGCTCTCTGGATCGGTATCCTCCTCATCAGGATTCCCATCTGGACTCCCCCAAAGACCAGGGTTCGATTTGTCCCTGTCGACATCTTCGTGGATATGCCTGGAAATGGCATTTTGGCTCCTTCCCTCTCGTTCATCGTTCTGGAAGTTCCACCATCATGCTGGTTCCTGTAGAAACGTCACCCCCCCATACCGGGATGGTATTAGCCCATGTTGACTGCTTCAACCATGGTGAAGAAAAGTCCAATCACGTGGGTAGCGAAATAAGTTGCGTGATTATTCATCCTCTCACTTCCAAAATTATAATGTCCGTCGTGACTATTATAGGCTTCAATTATAAAATACGACACAGCCTTAATCTTGCAGATGTGGATTAGCATGTGAGCTAACACTATTTTATAATGCTGCACGTGCTAGTGACGCTACTTTTGTATCACGCAGCATCCGTGAATTATACGACGTTTCAAAGATGAAATTTCCACTTGGGCAATTTAAATATCTCATACAATTATAATCACACTTATTCAGGATAATTGTAACACTATTACCTGTATATTTCCACTAGGCATCTGCCCTCCACATACGCGTGGGTAATATGTGATGTCACAGCAATGTTGTGCAATACACTATACTTGCCAATAATTATTTCCCAAGCTTCTTATTTAATTCACTGGACTTCATCGACAGTGAATATTAGTATTTGCTTGCTCGATGGCACCTTATAATCACTTTTTAACGCTAAACAGCGGATATTCTTCTACGTCTCGTAGGACAAATGTAATTCCACGCCTACACAAGGCGGATTCTCAAGACGCAGTGCTCCGGTACTGGGTGTCTCTAGAAAGTAGGTCGTCAAAACGAAAACGTTGAGCGACTACTTACGTTCCTTTTTGCGTATCTGCAAGGGTATTACCTTACCTAAAGTAAAAATAAACATTCTCCAAAATGTTTTAATAATGCAGCATGACGAAATGGAATATTCTGAGTCTCGTAGGAAAGATAAAAATAATTAATAAGACCTCAGATAATAATTAGCAGTTTACACCAAAGTCAAAAGTGCGATTCACCGCTACTTCAAAGTATCGCGTGATCTCTCAGCTTCACGTGGCTTCCTGGGTGTGTTCAAAAGTACAACATCCCATCATAATGCTATGTCATAAAAAAAATATCACATGAACCATAGCTCAGCGGGTTCAGTATCCACGTCACAACTATGACATCCATAACTTTACTCATATTTTCCAATACAGCCACCGTGGTCTCAATATAATTCAATTTACGGGGGCATTCTCCCTTCACCACGTTTTAAAAACAGTTGCAAATTGTTTTTAAACTCTGTGTTACAAGTATCAGAATTCACTTGAACACGAAATTGAATTATTGGCTTATTCTTGTATGATATTTCTTCTATGTTCCTTAATCATTAGTCTCTTCTTCTCTGATTTGTGTGTGGCTAATGCATTCTCTCCTCTCTACCTTCTCTTCTGTCCTGTATTCCTGTTTTCCGAATTCTGCTGGCTTGTAGAAGGACCAGGATCGATCACTACATCCTGTCTTTTCTTTTGGTTTTGAGCTTCCTTCTCTCGCAATTCCTTTAGATACTGCTGACTTTCTTTCTCTCTTTCCTGATATTTGTCGGGTGTCATAACCTGACCTTGAGAATTCTGATTTCTATTCTGGTAATTTCTATTATAGTTCCTATTGTAGCCCTGGTAATTGTAGTATCTACCTCTTCCATTATTATAATTGCCTCTATTGTTCCAGCCTCGTCTTTGCTGATATGGACGGTAACCTTGCGATCTGTTGCGAAAATAATTATTCCTATGGGGACCTACATTTTCGGTTTTTCCTTCATCAGCAGGCTTATCAGTTTGCTGGACTTGATCCAAATAGACCGTATTGATGTCTTTGAATTCATGCCTCTGACCTTTCTGAACCACATTTGGCATTGGACTCGTGTAGTCAAGCCTTCTCAACAATTCGTCCATGCTGGTCAAATCTCTGATATTTGACGATATAATCAGTCTTCTTACTTCCACAGGCAGCATACGCGAAATAGCATCGATCAACTGCTCTGTTGACAATGGGGGTTGCAAAAATCTCAAGCGTGATAGTTGACTCGTGAAGAAATCAGCGTACCGTGTTGGAAGAGTACCTGAATACTTCCTTGAGTATACCTCAGCTCTTAATGAATTCTGAGCTTCTATGGACCAGAATCGTTTGATCAGTGCCTCTGCGAATTCGTCAAAATTACTGAAGGTGTAGCGAAATGCTCTGAACCATTCAAGGGGTCCTCCAGCTAAAAATCTCTCTACTATCCTCATCTCTCTTTCTCTGGGAATGTGAGCTTCGATAAAATAATCTTGAAGGTTCCTGATATATTCTATCGGTGTCAGACTATCAGTATTGCTAAATTTTTGAGGTTTGTCCTCGAAGTTCCGGATGACTGTCACATTTCTCGGATATGAATCCATGTAATTTTTCCCACTATCACGATATTTCCATTCCGGTTCAATATTCCTATCCTCATCTTCTTCCCGGAATCTGGATATACGTTCCTCAGGACCAATATCTCTCTCTTCTGCAGTGAGGTTACATCTTCTGACGTAATTCATGTCTTCGCAAGTCGATCCTTCTGGATCCTTATCAGTGATTTCCGTTATAACTTTCCTGATCAACTCTTCTTTGTAGGTTTCCATCAGGCTAGCTTCTCCTAGTTTCAAATTCTGAAGTTTGCTCGTGGTTTCATTAACATCAGAGACAACCTTATGAATTTGTTCCTTTAATGTTTGCACGTCCTGACCTATTTGTGTTCTATCCTCTACCTGCTTTTCGGATAGCGAATCCATCCTGATACTCAAATCCTTCCTAATTTGAACTACTTCATTGTTAATGTCTACTTGTGTACTGGCAAGTTTTCGTTCAATTCGCTCCTGAATTTGATTTACATGTTCCCCACTTGACCTGTTCCATTCATCTTTCCATACCGTTACATTTGCAGTTAACATTTCCGCAATATCTACTTCGATGTCTTCCTTAAGTAACCGATTATGATCTAGAACCTGGGTTCTCATGACCTCTACATCATATTTTAGACCTGCTAAAGAAGCTGTTGTCCTAACAGACTCGTCAACTAATCGAGTTGTCAAAGCACTAATGTTACGAGTACAAAGTGTTTTTGAAGTTTCAATTTCCTCCCTAACTTTGTTAACATCAGTCTGAACTTTAGCAATGTCTACAAAAACTGTATTTACTTCTACTTGTATTTTATTGATGTCGCTTTGCATCTCATTTACATCTGTATGAATGTTGTTAATGTCTACCTGAACGTTTGATACATCGGTTCTAACATTTTTAATTTCTCTTTGAACCTCTTCTACTTTATCCTGTACAGTAGCAACATCATTTCTAACAACAATTACTTCAGCTCTAGCACATGAAATATCACCCCGGACATTAGCAACATCAAGATTCAACATAGTAAGATCTTTCTGTACCTTAGAAACATCAGTCTTAACATCAGAAACTTCTTTATGAATGTCACTTACAGCATTCTCGATTCCCTGGATATTGATCTGTAAACGCGACATATCATTTTCTAAGTTTGCAGAACTGGTCTGAATAACTTTCAAATTTTCATCCATCCTAGTAGACAAATTAGCAGACAAATTACTAGCATTCTCCTTCATCATCTCCTGCATTCGACTAGTATTCCTAGCTTCCATTTCCTGCATTCGACTAGCATTCCTAGCTTCCATCTCCCTAGCACTTTCATTCATGCTAGCTTTCAAACTAGCAGACAAATTACTGGACATCTCCTCCAACATTTTCCTCATACTCTCATCTGCCATTTCAATAATATTCAATAATAAACTGCTTTAGGGACATACATCAAACAGAGCAAAATAACAACATCTGAGCAACATTTTTCACCATATATAAATTTTGAGCAATTTTCTGTCTTAAATCTAACTTATAAATACCTTATAATTAACCTTCGTAGACATTTCATGTTAAAATAAACTCAAGCACATGTTCAAATTTCTTTGGTTCATTTTAAAATATCCTAAAACAAATAATTTACATTTACAAGCCAAATAATTTAATTTTATCTTTAATATGACTAAATACGTCATAAGCCGGTCAAATAAAATAAGATTCCAGATCATAGGCGATTTTTCTAAGTTTCCAGCCTATTTAACCTCTCTCAAGTTGCATAAGATCTGATCTTTTCTGAGTGTAATTTTCCTAATACAACACAACATTTAATTCCTATATAATCACACTCTCAAGTTCTACAATTGGCTAAGACATCTAACAAAGAATCAACCTCTTTATTTGAGTCTTCACAATCCCTTTGACATCGATAACTTGGTAATCCAATGTTATTCGAACACTCCACAAATTGCGGTGCCAATTCTACTGCAATAACTTGGTAATCCAATGTTATTCAAGTATTCCGAACTTCGATTGTGCCAATTCTACTGGCGTTCAACCTGGTAATCCAGTTTTGTCAATCGAGCCCCACCTAATTGCGATGCCAATCCTACTTGGTAATCCAGTTTTGTAGAACAAGCCCCACGTTTTAGGGTTGCCAATCCTACTGTACCCGATAACCCGGATAGTAGGCTGTCAGATATCCGCCCCCTCAATCGGATTGCCAATAATCAAACGCGCCGGCATAGCTACATCAATGAAAATGGCTCTGACAGATACTATCGAGATTAGAGCACAATAGTTAACAAGAAATTATTGTGGAACACACCAAAAAAATACGGGGGTTCATACTTACCTTTACTTACCTCTTAAATTTATCTCGGGGACTGGGTTGTCAACTGGATCACTTAAAGTATGCCCACACAATAACCTCCACCATGATATTTAAAATGAACCACAACGAAGACGAGAAACTTTAAACTGCACAATAATTTATTTCACAAAAAGAATGAATTTAACCAAAATAAACAAAAAAATCCGCGTGGCAATCAGAAGCCATCGTCTATATAACCATGTCCTCCTGTAGGACCTGTATACTCTACATACAATGTTTCAGCTTTCTCAAGCTCAAAATAACGTAAAAATAATAATGCACTTGGAATGGAAACGGGATTTGGGATGAGACACATATAGCAATTGTTTTGCGTGTTTATACACTTCACATTTTATTTATAGCCACAAGGCTATTATGGAAACGTCATTGGCCTCAGTCATACAGTTGTCCGGGCCAGCTGCAATGCACCTGCATCGTCAAAGTGGACTCTCCTGTCTGGTCCGCGTTAGCATATGTTTGTTACATCAGAGCTTAGCTCTTCCTTTCAAAACACGTCAATGTCCACATCTCAACTGAAATATTATCTCGCAAATGTTTTAAATGCTCCATTCAAACACCAGTGGAATACTCTAACAATCCCAAATCATGTTTAATTGTTCAAGCCACTTGCTTAATTAGCGTTGTTTAGAGTATAAAAACAAAACTCCAAATGTTTATAACAAAAGTTCATTAATTATTTATGACAATTATAAGTTGTTTATAACAATGTCAAATGACGATTGAAAAATATATATTCGCCACTCTCAATCCTTTTCATTTCAAATTATTATCAAAGATATTTACAAAATTATTTACAATATTAAATATTGTTTATATTATTTATACAAGAAATACATTAAACCACACGTTTATCCGGTTGATAATTACTTAAATCGTGGTAATATAATCGACCAATGAAGGTTAGTTACATTTTAAAGTTCATATTCAGGTTTAATAAGGTTTTAATAATTATTATTATTAGTGATGGTAACCTCCATTCAAAATCGTTATCTCAAATTATTTAACACTCTTGTTAATTTTAACAGTAACTTCATATGAATAACTTTCAAAGAACCAGGACAATACATTCCGCGGAAAAATACTTCGCTTCAAAATGCACAAAATTGCATAAAATAGGCTCAGAATTCCTCATATATTTCAACATATATGGCATAAAAATCTTCCACAGTATATACAAAAATCCTCCACTTACAACTTCTTCAACATCAATAATTACTGTGGGAATCTGCTTCACTTATTCAAAGGCATTATTCATCAGCGACCTTCACATGTCCACTGAACTAACGATTATACATCCATTGTTCCTCTTTAAAAATTCTTATATTCATCAATTGTAATAATGACTGTTATTATTTAACCTTCGTGGGTTTCATTCATGAATCGATATGAAGTAAAAATTTGCCAATCACAAATAAATTTAATAGCAAATACGATTAGACACTCCTCCCTGGTCTATCAAAATTGAGATTAATATCTTCAAAGTAACGCAGTATAAAAATACTATCTTCAATCAAAGTTCATCTAAACTGCATAAATAGTCGAATAGAATACAATTAGACTGTGGAATGCAAACATTATTGTTCCAATCTATAATTGAGAAAAACTCCTATCAAATGTTCATTACTTTAGTGTATTCAATAATTCGTAGTCAAAGTTCCTATTTCATAAAATTGTCTGTAATGCAACGGTAATTAGAACTGACGATAAATGTCTATGTTGCAATCATGTTCATAAAACGACTAGTATTTCCAAGATCGTCGACAAAGATAAAGATTTTAACGCTCTAAAATCTTTTAATTATTCTTCTTTCTTGAGGATGACAGAAAATTGGTCAAAGTAATTTACTGAATAGAATTACTTTAATAAAATGACACGCTGTCTGAATTCAAATCTTCCATAGAAAATCATTAACTTTACAGTCAAATCGTGACTTCAAAAATATGCAAATTACTGAAAGAATCTAATATATCAGTCTCAACTGATCCAAAATTATTTTAAGTATGCCAATGACATAACCATGTCTTAATAAATCGTCGAAAAAGGCATCAATCATCGAAGTGTACTGAGTACAGAAATATTAATCAAGAAAATGGGGCAAAAGATAGGACAGAAAAATATGGGAAAATGGTTGCTCAGATATCACTACAAGACTCAAATAATACAAGAAACGTTCACGACTACCTTATCTGTTGATTGAAGTTCTAGAGGAAAGTTTTCAAAGAAAACTGCTGTTGGTTCCATTTCACCAGCGTAAAGATGTGCTCCGACCTCGAACCTGGAATCAGCGTCCTCGGAGAATCGAACTGCTTCCTTCTCCGGAAATTGCACTGCTCCGTGTATACGAAAGACATCCTTCTGGCAAAATTCTTCTTTTTGAGCCGGGTCCACCCTGGCCTCTCTTGAAAATTCCCTGAAGTTCTGGTGGTAATTCGCCATGAAGTTTATTGCAGTTATTTCCGCAGAAATATTCATAGTTGTGGAGTATGATAATATTTCCACTGTCATTTGATATAATTCAGCGATGGATTCACGATGCATGAGTGTAGTTGGATGTTCACTACATGCTCGCTTTTGTAGAAAGACGATTAACGAAGTTCCATGCTGCTATTTCACTCCATCGATATATGTCCCAATTGCATTAAAGCCTTAGCCTTCCATCTCAACTTCTGTTATAATTGTGGTGTTTGAAGCCATATTTTCAGTGTTGCCTTAGTAAACAAGAGTTTAGTGCTTTTCAGTCGGTCAACACGAATGTACCCAAAAGAGATGGGTTATGCCCTAATCCTGAAATAAATTACATGAGATTTATTAATCTCATGTAATTTATTTCAGGATTAGGGCATAACCCATCTCTTTTGGGTACATTCGTGTTGACCGACTGAAAAGCACTAAACTCTTGTTCTGTTATAATCATTGAAAGCACTACAAGATTATAATGTTCCATAGTGGAATGTATCGTTGTATTACCAAACGTATTCTCCAATATCACTGTTGTAATCCACGTGTCAGCCGTAGTTTATAATGTGGAAATTTTAAAAGTGTTTCTCATGTGGCGAGAAAATCACTTTTGTTGGCAGCCTTAAAGTGCCAATATCTTTCGAAGTATAACTGTGAAATTGTTCAAATCTTCTACACACCTCAATGTTGTACTGCCCAATTGAATTATAATAAAGGCTGAAGTTAACTCTTTATATCTTATCAGGTAGAAACGTTAATGTGAGCGTTTCAACTTCATCTAGTTTCGAGCAGCGTAAAATGGAACTGCTCCGTGTTCGTTCGATGCGCCGGGCTTTTACCATGCACGCTAAAGACGACTTACTTCACTGAATCACTTGAAAACGACTATAAATCACCAGAAATATATATGCGATCTGACATATGAGATCTGAGAGCTCCTCTCTGCTGTGCACGACCTTTTATTAACTTCTTAAGGGGCGTATCCATCCCTTCCATAGCCTGTTGCTCCGTCATCGCTGAAAGTTCTAACTTTGGCTATACTTGACGGATTTTCAAATTTCAAAAACTCAAAATTAATTTCTTCAAAATTCCAAATCAATGCCATAACTGAAAATAGATTTCCACAATTCTGCATGCCAAAAGTAATTAAATATGATAGTTTCAGTAATCTCCGTCTTCTTTCCAAACTATCGTTCATTGGTTCGAGCCTTTCCTCCAATAGCGTAACTTCTTCCTTAGCACAATACCTTGTTTCCTGCGACTGCGTCGTAAATCTCAGATCTTTCTCGAACAAAATCATGACGTCACCAAGAATCTCAGCTCAACCAGCCTTCTTGCCTCAAGTCTGCGTCATCCGTGCCTACGTCATGAGTATCCACGTCACAACTATGACATCCATAACTTTACTCATATTTTCCAATACAGCCACCGTGGTCTCAATATAATTCAATTTACGGGGGCATTCTCCCTTCACCACGTTTTAAAAACAGTTGCAAATTGTTTTTAAACTCTGTGTTATAAGTATCAGAATTCACTTGAACACGAAATTGAATTATTGGCTTATTCTTGTATGATATTTCTTCTATGTACCTTAATCATTAGTCTCTTCTTCTCTGATTTGTGTGTGGCTAATGCATTCTCTCCTCTCTACCTTCTCTTCTGTCCTGTATTCCTGTTTTCCGAATTCTGCTGGCTTGTAGAAGGACCAGGATCGATCACTACATCCTGTCTTATCTTTTGGTTTTCAGCTTCCTTCTCTCGCAATTCCTTTAGATACTGCTGACTTTCTTTCTCTCTTTCCTGATATTTGTCGGGTGTCATAACCTGACCTTGAGAATTCTGATTTCTATTCTGGTAATTTCTATTATAGTTCCTATTATAGCCCTGGTTATTGTAGCATCTACCTCTTCTATTATTATAATTGCCTCTATTGTTCCAGCCTCGTCTTTGCTGATATGGACGGTAACCTTGCGATCTGTTGCGAAAATAAGTATTCCTATGGGGACCTACATTTTCGGGTTTTCCTTCATCAGCAGGCTTATCAGTTTGCTGGACTTGATCCAAATAGACCGTATTGATGTCTTTGAATTCATGCCTCTGACCTTTCTGAACCACATTTGGCATTGGACTCGTGTAGTCAAGCCTTCTCAACAATTCGTCCATGCTGGTCAAATCTCTGATATTTGACGATATAATCAGTCTTCTTACTTCCACAGGCAGCATACGCGAAATAGCATCGATCAACTGCTCTGTTGACAATGGGGGTTGCAAAAATCTCAAGCGTGATAGTTGACTCGTGAAGAAATCAGCGTACCGTGTTGGAAGAGTACCTGAATACTTCCTTGAGTATACCTCAGCTCTTAATGAATTCTGAGCTTCTATGGACCAGAATCGTTTGATCAGTGCCTCTGCGAATTCGTCAAAATTACTGAAGGTGTAGCGAAATGCTCTGAACCATTCAAGGGGTCCTCCAGCTAAATATCTCTCTACTATCCTCATCTCTCTTTCTCTGGGAATGTGAGCTTCGATAAAATAATCTTGAAGGTTCCTGATATATTCTATCGGTGTCAGACTATCAGTATTGCTAAATTTTTGAGGTTTGTCCTCGAAGTTCCGGATGACTGTCACATTTCTCGGATATGAATCCATGTAATTTTTCCCACTATCACGATATTTCCATTCCGGTTCAATATTCCTATCCTCATCTTCTTCCCGGAATCTGGATATACGTTCCTCAGGACCAATATCTCTCTCTTCTGCAGTGAGGTTACATCTTCTGACGTAATTCCTGTCTTCGCAAGTCGATCCTTCTGGATCCTTATCAGTGATTTCCGTTATAACTTTCCTGATCAACTCTTCTTTGTAGGTTTCCATCAGGCTAGCTTCTCCTAGTTTCAAATTCTGAAGTTTGCTCGTGGTTTCATTAACATCAGAGACAACCTTATGAATTTGTTCCTTTAATGTTTGCACGTCCTGACCTATTTGTGTTCTATCCTCTACCTGCTTTTCGGATAGCGAATCCATCCTGATACTCAAATCCTTCCTAATTTGAACTACTTCATTGTTAATGTCTACTTGTGTACTGGCAAGTTTTCGTTCAATTCGCTCCTGAATTTGATTTACATGTTCC
This sequence comes from Meconema thalassinum, assembly GCA_946902985.2. Taxonomy (NCBI): domain Eukaryota; kingdom Metazoa; phylum Arthropoda; class Insecta; order Orthoptera; family Tettigoniidae; genus Meconema; species Meconema thalassinum. The sequence continues at coordinate 375,579,424 of OX336393.1, forward strand.
CCACTTGACCTGTTCCATTCATCTTTCCATACCGTTACATTTGCAGTTAACATTTCCGCAATATCTACTTCGATGTCTTCCTTAAGTAACCGATTATGATCTAGAACCTGGGTTCTCATGACCTCTACATCATATTTTAGACCTGCTAAAGAAGCTGTTGTCCTAACAGACTCGTCAACTAATCGAGTTGTCAAAGCACTAATGTTACGAGTACAAAGTGTTTTTGAAGTTTCAATTTCCTCCCTAACTTTGTTAACATCAGTCTGAACTTTAGCAATGTCTACAAAAACTGTATTTACTTCTACTTGTATTTTATTGATGTCGCTTTGCATCTCATTTACATCTGTATGAATGTTGTTAATGTCTACCTGAACGTTTGATACATCGGTTGTAACATTTTTAATTTCTCTTTGAACCTCTTCTACTTTATCCTGTACAGTAGTAACATCATTTCTAACAACAATTACTTCAGCTCTAGCACATGAAATATCACCCCGGACATTAGCAACATCAAGATTCAACATAGTAAGATCTTTCTGTACCTTAGAAACATCAGTCTTAACATCAGAAACATCTTTATGAATGTCACTTACAGCATTCTCGATTCCCTGGGTACTGATCTGTAAACGCGACATATCATTTTCTAAGTTTGCAGAACTGGTCTGAATAACTTTCAAATTTACATCCATCCTAGTAGACAAATTAGCAGACAAATTACTAGCATTCTCCTTCATCATCTCCTGCATTCGACTAGTATTCCTAGCTTCCATTTCCTGCATTCGACTAGCATTCCTAGCTTCCATCTCCCTAGCACTTTCATTCATGCTAGCTTTCAAACTAGCAGACAAATTACTGGACATCTCCTCCAACATTTTCCTCATACTCTCATCTGCCATTTCAATAATATTCAATAATAAACTGCTTTAGGGACATACATCAAACAGAGCAAAATAACAACATCTGAGCAACATTTTTCACCATATATAAATTTTGAGCAATTTTCTGTCTTAAATCTAACTTATAAATACCTTATAATTAACCTTCGTAGACATTTCATGTTGAAATAAACTCAAGCACATGTTCAAATTTCTTTGGTTCATTTTAAAATATCCTAAACAAATAATTTACATTTACAAGCCAAATAATTTAATTTTATCTTTAATATGACTGAACACGTCATAAGCCGGTCAAATGAAATAAGATTCCAGATCATAGGCGATTTTTCTAAGTTTCCAGCCTATTTAACCTCTCTCAAGTTGTATAAGATCTGATCTTTTCTGAGTGTAATTTTCCTAATACAACACAACATTTAATTCATATATAATCACACTCTCAAGTTCTACAATTGGCTAAGACATCTAACAAAGAATCAACCTCTTTATTTGAGTCTTCACAATCCCTTTGACATCGATAACTTGGTAATCCAATGTTATTCGAACACTCCACAAATTGCGGTGCCAATTCTACTGCAATAACTTGGTAATCCAATGTTATTCAAGTATTCCGAACTTCGATTGTGCCAATTCTACTGGCGTTCAACCTGGTAATCCAGTTTTGTCAATCGAGCCCCACCTAATTGCGATGCCAATCCTACTTGGTAATCCAGTTTTGTAGAACAAGACCCACGTTTTAGGGTTGCCAATCCTACTGTACCCGATAACCCGGATAGTAGGCTGTCAGATATCCGCCCCCTCAATCGGATTGCCAATAATCAAAAGCGCCGGCATAGCTACATCAATGAAAATGGCTCTGACAGATACTATCGAGATTAGAGCACAATAGTTAACAAGAAATTATTGTGGAACACACCAAAAAAATACGGGGGTTCATACTTACCTTTACTTACCTCTTAAATTTATCTCGGGGACTGGGTTGTCAACTGGATCACTTAAAGTATGCCCACACAATAACCTCCACCATGATATTTAAAATGAACCACAACGAAGACGAGAAACTTTAAACTGCACAATAACTTATTTCACAAAGAGAATGAATTTAACAAAAATAAACAACAAAATCCACGTGGCAATCATAAGCCATCGTCTATATAACCATGTCCTCCTGTAGGACCTGTATACTCTACATACAATGTTTCAGCTTTCTCAAGCTCAAAATAACGTAAAAATAATAATGCACTTGGAATGGAAACGGGATTTGGGATGAGACACATATAGCAATTGTTTTGCGTGTTTATACACTTCACATTTTATTTATAGCCACAAGGCTATTATGGAAACGTCCTTGGCCTCAGTCATACAGTTGTCCGGGCCAGCTGCAATGCACCTGCATCGTCAAAGTGGACTCTCCTGTCTGGTCCGCGTTAGCATATGTTTGTTACATCAGAGCTTAGCTCTTCCTTTCAAAACACGTCAATGTCCACATCTCAACTGAAATATTATCTCGCAAATGTTTTAAATGCTCCATTCAAACACCAGTGGAATACTCTAACAATCCCAAATCATGTTTAATGGTTCAAGCCACTTGCTTAATTAGCGTTGTTTAGAGTATAAAAACAAAACTCCAAATGTTTATAACAAAAGTTCATTAATTATTTATGACAATTATAAGTTGTTTATAACAATGTCAAATGACAATTGAAATATATATATTCGCCGCTCTCAATCCTTTTCATTTCAAATTATTATCAAAGATATTTACAAAATTATTTACAATATTAAATATTGTTTATATTATTTATACAAGAAATACATTAAACCACACGTTTATCCGGTTGATAATTACTTAAATCGTGGTAATATAATCGACCAATGAAGGTTAGTTACATTTTAAAGTTCATATTCAGGTTTAATAAGGTTTTAATAATTATTATTATTAGTGATGGTAACCTCCATTCAAAATCGTTATCTCAAATTATTTAACACTCTTGTTAATTTTAACAGTAACTTCATATGAATAACTTTCAAAGAACCAGGACAATACATTCCGCGGAAAAATACTTCGCTTCAAAATGCACAAAATTGCATAAAATAGGCCCATAATTCCTCATATATTTCAACATATATGGCATAAAAATCTTCCACAGTACATACAAAAATCCTCCACTTACAACTTCTTCAACATCAATAATTACTGTGGGAATCTGCTTCACTTATTCAAAGGCATTATTCATCAGCGACTTTCACATGTCCACTGAACTAACGATTATACATCCATTGTTCCTCTTTAAAAATTCTTATATTCATCAATTGTAATAATGACTGTTATTATTTAACCTTCGTGGGTTTCATTCATGAATCGATATGAAGTAAAAATTTGCCAATCACAAATAAATTTAATAGCAAATACGATTAGACACTCCTCCCTGGTCTATCAAAATTGAGATTACTATCTTCAAAGTAACGCAGTATAAAAATACTATCTTCAATCAAAGTTCATCTAAACTGCATAAGTAGTCGAATAGAATACAATCAGACTGTGGAATGCAAACATTATTGTTCCAATCTATAATTGAGAAAAACTCCTATCAAATGTTCATTACTTTAGTGTATTCAATAATTCGTAGTCAAAGTTCCTATTTCATAAAATTGTCTGTAATGCAACGGTAATTAGAACTGACGATAAATGTCTATGTTGCAATCATGTTCATAAAACGACTAGTATTTCCAAGATCGTCGACAAAGATAAAGATTTTAACGCTCTAAAATCTTTTAATTATTCTTCTTTCTTGAGGATGACAGAAAATTGGTCAAAGTAATTTACTGAATAGAATTACTTTAATAAAATGACACGCTGTCTGAATTCAAATCTTCCATAGAAAATCATTAACTTTACAGTCAAATCGTGACTTCAAAAATATGCAAATTACTGAAAGAATCTAATATATCAGTCTCAACTGATCCAAAATTATTTTAAGTATGCCAATGACATAACCATGTCTTAATAAAACGTCGAAAAAGGCATCAATCATCGAAGTGTACTGAGTACAGAAATATTAATCAAGAAAATGAGGCAAAATATAGGACAGAAAAATATGGGAAAATGGTTGCTCAGATATCGCTACAAGACTCAAATAATACAAGAAACGTTCACGACTACCTTATCTGTTGATTGAAGTTCTAGAGGAAAGTTTTCAAAGAAAACTGCTGTTGGTTCCATTTCACCAGCGTAAAGATGTGCTCCGACCTCGAACCTGGAATCAGCGTCCTCGGAGAATCGAACTGCTTCCTTCTCCGGAAATTGCACTGCTCCGTGTATACGAAAGACATCCTTCTGGCAAAATTCTTCTTTTTGAGCCGGGTCCACCCTGGCCTCTCTTGAAAATTCCCTGAAGTTCTGGTCGTAATTCGCCATGAAGTTTATTGCAGTTATTTCCGCAGAAATATTCATAGTTGTGGAGTATGATAATATTTCCACTGTCATTTGATATAATTCAGCGATGGATTCACGATGCATGAGTGTAGTTGGATGTTCACTACATGCTCGCTTTTGTAGAAAGACGATTAACGAAGTTCCATGCTGCTATTTCACTCCATCGATATATGTCCCAATTGCATTAAAGCCTTAGCCTTCCATCTCAACTTCTGTTATAATCATTGAAAGCACTACAAGATTATAATGTTCCATAGTGGAATGTATCGTTGTATTACCAAACGTATTCTCCAATATCACTGTTGTAATCCACGTGTCAGCCGTAGTGTATAATGTGGAAATTTTAAAAGTGTTTCTCATGTGGCGAGAAAATCACTTTTGTTGGCAGCCTTAAAGTGCCAATATCTTTCGAAGTATAACTGTGAAATTGTTCAAATCTTCTACACACCTCAATGTTGTACTGCCCAATTGAATTATAATAAAGGCTGAAGTTAACTCTTTATATCTTATCAGGTAGAAACGTTAATGTGAGCGTTTCAACTTCACCTAGTTTCGAGCAGCGTAAAATGGAACTGCTCCGTGTTCGTTCGATGCGCCGGGCTTTTACCATGCACGCTAAAGACGACTTACTTCACTGAATCACTTGAAAACGACTATAAATCACCAGAAATATATATGCGATCTGACATATGAGATCTGAGAGCTCCTCTCTGCTGGGCACGACCTTTTATTAACTTCTTAAGGGGCGTATCCATCCCTTCCATAGCCTGTTGCTCCGTCATCGCTGAAAGTTCTAACTTTGGCTATACTTGACGGATTTTCAAATTTCAAAAACTCAAAATTAATTTCTTCAAAATTCCAAATCAATGCCATAACTGAAAATAGATTTCCACAATTCTGCATGCCAAAAGTAATTAAATATGATCGTTTCAGTAATCTCCGTCTTCTTTCCAAACTATCGTTCATTGGTTCGAGCCTTTCCTCCAATAGCGTAACTTCTTCCTTAGCACAATACCTTGTTTCCTGCGACTGCGTCGTAAATCTCAGATCTTTCTCGAACAAAATCATGACGTCACCAAGAATCTCAGCTCAACCAGCCTTCTTGCCTCAAGTCTGCGTCATCCGTGCCTACGTCATGAGTATCCACGTCACAACTATGACATCCATAACTTTACTCATATTTTCCAATACAGCCACCGTGGTCTCAATATAATTCAATTTACGGGGGCAGTACCTGGTCCTTTCATATCTTTGAATCCTTCTTCAGTCTGTATGAAAGATGGCGTATGTAAGAAAGATTTCCCTAAACAGTTTCAGGAAGAGACCAAAGATAACCCCAATGGTTATCCTTCGTATAGGAGAAGAAATAATGGACGGATTACTGTAAAAACAATTCGAGGCATTGACATTGAAATCGATAGTCGATTCATTGTTCCCTACAATACATTTCTTTTACTGTACTTTCAAGCTCATATTAATGTTGAAATATGCTCAAGTGTTCGGAGAGTTAAATACATCCACAAGTATGTGTATAAAGGTCATGACTGCTGCAATGCTAAAATATGTCCTGAAGGCGAAACTGTGAACTACGATGTAATTACTTCTTTCCTAAATGCTAGATATGTTGGTCCAACAGAAGCCGCATACAGGATATTTTCATTTCACATGCATGAACAGTCACATTCTATCGTGCGATTACCACTTCACTTTCCAAACTTGCTAAATATCTATTTTAAAAATGATAACGCTCCTGATATTTTACTTCAATCACAGTTGCGCAACACTGAATTACAAGCGTGGTTCAAGTTAAATCAAGATTCGCAAGCCAGAAGTCCGTATATATATCCTGAAACCCCAGTACATTACGTCTGGAATAAGAGCAACTGCCAGTGGTAAAAAAGAAAAAAATGTTTCAAAAACTATAGGCAGAATGTATAATGTTTCGCCTACAGAAACAGAAAGGTATTATTTATGCCTGTTATTGGTTCATGTCACAGGTGCTACCAGCTTTCAGGATCTACGAACATACAAAGCCGTTGCCTATTCTAGTTTTAAAGAAACAGCTATGGAACGAGGTTTGCTGATGATTCTGAAAGGCAGCGTTTTTTGGCAGAAGCGTCACAATTTCAGATGCCTTCTCAGTTACGACAACTGTTTTCTTATATATGTACCTTTCAGACCCCTTCAAATGTAAGACAGTTATGGGACATTTTCAAGAATTCATTATCAGAAGATTATCTGCAGTTTCACGAACCTAACATTACATATCAGTTTCATCTTATACATATTTCTAATACATTAAAGGTCCATTGTCCTCCCATTACATCTCTCGAATTGCCAGCTATTATTGATAAGTTCCCTCAGACAAATATACCAATGAATTATCCAAAACTTAATGAGGATCAATTAAGTCGGATGATAAACCAAGCAAATGAAAACCAAACGGCTATAATTACAGAAATGTTGGGGTTAGTACAAAACGGCAATGAAAGGATGAGTAATGCATATTTCATTGACGGTCCAAGGGGCACCGGGAAAACATTTGTTTACCAATGCTTGATTCACAGTAGCACAAAATTGGGGTTAAATGTAGTTTCTGTTGCATGGACTGGTATTGCAGCAATATTACTACCTCAGGGGCGCACTGTACACATCCAGTTCAAGTTACCTCTACATTTACATGAATGTTCTGTATCAGGAACAGCAAGGAAGCTTTTTATATTCGTTCAGCAAAACTTATCATCTGGGATGAAGCCTCTATGGCTAATAAGCACGCGTTGATGTGTGTAAATCGGCTGCTCAAGGACATCATGAATAACGACGTGCCTTTCGGAGGAAAAATTATCATCTTAAGTGGAGATTTTAGGCAGGTATTGTCTGTTGTGCCTCACTCATCTAGAGCATCTTCAGTCCAAATGTCAGTAAGGTTCTCTCCTTTGTGGCCATTATTCAAAATTTTTATACTCAACAAAAATATGCGAGCAGATACAGATCAACGTGACATTGCAAATTTCTTGATACGAATTGGTAACGGTGAATACCGTCACGTGGATGGGGAATATTCAGAATTAGTCGACTTACTACCCTCCATCATTTCTAAAACTGATATCATCACTGAAATATATGGAAACGAAGTTTCCACACTGAAATGTATTTCAGGCTTTTCAAAAATTTCGATTTTAGCACCTAAAAATGAACACTGTAATGAAATCAATGACAAAGTATTAGAGCTAATCCCAGGATCATCGAGAACTTACATCAGTGTGAATAATTTGATTATTGAAGATGAGAGTGAACTTCTACAATTCCCAACAGAATTTTTAGACAGCATAGACATAAGCGGATTGCCACCTCATATCCTTCGACTAAAATAAGGCTCCATTATGATTTTGTTGAGAAATATTAATGTTACCCAAGGTCTGTTGAACGGTAGTAGACTGTTGGTTCGGAAGATGCATGACAATTGCTTACACCCGGAAATTATTACTGGCGCAAACGTTGGAAACAATGTCCTACTTCCTCGCCTTGACCTTACGCCTACAGATAATTCTATGCCGTTTTCCTTCAAAAGGAGGCGGTTTCCGGTACGTTTGGCTTTTGGAATAACTATCAATAAAGCTCAAGGTCAAACATTAGATCAAGTAGGCATTTATTTACCTCAACCGGTGTTTAGCCACGGACAACTGTATGTCGCACTATCGCGAGCAAAATCGTTTCATGACGTCAAAGTTCAAATAGAACCAAAAGGCAAGCGGACAGCAAATGTCGTATGGAAGGAAGTAGTATTAAAATGTTGAAACGAATGTTGCGGAGGAGCACGGACCTCAGCAAACGGCACAGATTAAATAACAATTATACTAGGACGTCCAAGCCTCCGTGGCTTAGGTGGCAGCATGCCAGCCTCTCACCGCTAGGTCCGTGGTTCAAATCCCGGTCACTCCATGTGAGATCTGTGCTGGACAAAACGGAGGCAGACAGGTTTTTCTCCGGGTACTCTGGTTTTCCCTGTCATATTTCATTCCAGCAACACTCTCCACTATCATTTCATTTCTTCTGTCATTCATTTAATCATTGCCCCAGAGGAGTGCGTCAGGCCTCGGCAGCAGGCACAGTTCAAATTCTCGCCGTTAGATGGGGGCTTCATTCATTCCATTCCTGACCCGGTCGGAGACTGGATGCAGGCTGTGGATTTTCATACTAGGACGTCCGAATCCCTAATACGATAACTGTCCTGTGGTAATGGTAAAAAGTGCTATTGTCCTACATCGGTGATTACTATCCTACATCCTGTTCTTTCATTCCCTCAGTTCTATAACTAAGATATACTCAATCAAATTTACAGCTTAATAAATATTAATTCCCTCTGTGTGAGTTATCTTTTCATTTCTCATCAATCGCCTTTACTTACTATTCTTTCCGAAGTGGTGGAGGCGATAGCTGTGTTTACAGAGGTGTGCAAATTATTAGATTCGATGCCAGTTTTCCAAAATTGCATTTTTACTTTTCACGGTTTAATGCACTAAGTATGTTTACAAGGCGATGAAATTACTTCAAATGTATAACCAAGACTCCTAATTATATTATCATTTAAGGAATTCAAATTAAAATGATTTTTTAGAATTTCCACTAACAGAGGAGCCTTGTAAATGCAAAATGCCACACGATTCGTTTTTATTACTTAACTCTACTTTACGTGTGAATTTAGAGCTGAGGGATTTGGGGTCTTTTAACTGATGAACGCTATTGAACTATTCAAAGAATCATGAACTATGCATTGAAATCACCTGACTTAAATTCTAAAGTCAGCGAAAAATTGAGAACGACCCTGCTCAGATATCCCTCGGAATCCAATCATCTGAAAGGTTCCAGACCCAATTCCTTATGGGAAAAGGTGTAATTCCACTGGAGAGGAATCACTACTAAGTAGGATAACAAAAGAAGTTGGTCAATAAAATGATTTTGAATAAAATATTATTATGACTAATTAAAAGTACTTTATTTAATTCTATTAATTTGCACACTTTTATAATTATGTTGCCCTAGAGTTACGGTACATCTATAAATTCAAATATAAGATACCCATCTTTTATTTTAAATGTATACCATTGGTATCATAAGTAGACAGATCACCAAATTGTACCGCTGTAGCATTAAATTGTGTGGATATCTCTATCTACTTAGTATAAAACAAAGTTCCCAATTTTTGGATGTAACGGGTAATCTCGAGAGCAACTTGATGGATTTTGATGCGATTTTCACCATTCTGTGAAGGATTTCTCGATTAAGATGAAGGATTAGGTAGAAAAAAATATTTATGTCCAAAAGAAGCCGAGCAGTTACGATTTCAGTGAATCGAGTTGAAGAAAAACCTAACGTCTATGTGTCTTTTAAGCTTACGCTGGGTAAACCGTTAAAAATATCGATATACTCTGAGAATTGTCCAGCACGAAAAGTTCTGCAGGAAAGATCGCGACAGTTCCCACATCGACCACTGTAATTGTTTTTACGTTTTCATTTCTTCAAGCAATTTCCATTCAGTGGAAATTTAAATTACTAGCTTCAGAGTGAATTTACGAGCTTGCCAGCGACCTATCACCCTACCTTCAGCCAGCATCAAACTGTCGAGTCGTGTCGAGTTAATACTTCAGAGATGTTGATGATAATTGTAGATTTAAGGGGCCTAACATTCGAGTTATCGGCCCCTAATGGTCTGGGTGCTAGCGAAAATGACAATAAAGTGGAAACCAGAACGAAAATTAAGTGAGAAGGAAAATACTTACAAAAAGGAACTCAGATTGAAACTACTCACAAAATGGAGAGCGGTAATACTTACAAAAGAGAATTTAGAACGAAAATACTCACAAAAAGAATAGATTGAAAAAGACGCACAAAATACGTACAAAATGCAATGTAGAGTCGAAATACTTTACTTACAAAATGCAAGTGAAATTCAAAATACTTACAAAATGCAAATGAGATTGAAAATACGTACAAAATGCAATTAATGTTCAAAATACTTACAAAATGCAATTTAAATTGAAAATACACAATGCAATTTAGATTGAAAAAGCGCATTTCAAATTCCAAAAAATCACGAAGTGCAATTAAAATTCAAAATACCTACAAAATGAAATTGAAATTGAAAATGCTTACAAAATGCGTGGTAGATTCAAACTACTCAATTGGATGGACAATACTTACAGAATGCAATTTAGATTGAAAATACTTAAAAAATGCGTAGCGTAGCGGTCAGCATGGTTAGCTGCTGCCCCCGGAGGTCCTGGGTTCGATTCCCGGCTCTGCCACGAAATTTGAAAAGTGGTACGAGGACTGGAACGGGGTCTACTCAGCCTCGGGTGGCCCAAATGAGTAGAGGGGGTCCGATTCCCCCTCAGCCATCCTCGAAGTGGTTTTCCGTGGTTTCCCACTTCGTCTTCGGGCAAATGCCGGGATGGAGCTACTGTAAGGCCACGGCCGCCTCCTTCCCTCTTCCTAGCCTATCCATCCCAATCTTCCATCCGTTCCCATCCCTCATGAGGCCCCTGTTTGCTTTGCAGGTGAGGCCGCCTGGGCGAAGTGCTGATCACACCTCCCCAGTTGTATCCATTCCTTCCAGATGTTCCAAGCTCCAGGACACTGCCCATAGAGGCGGTAGTGGTGAGTTCCCTCGCTGAGTCCACCAACCTAGAGTTTTTTTGTTTTTTTTTATTTTTATTTTTTTTAGCGTATGGCTTTTAGAGCCGGGAGTGTCCGAGGACATGTTCGGCTCGCCAGGTTTGTAGCTGCTTCGAGACGGACACCCAATGGGTGAGCTACAAGTACCGTTGGGGAGGAAATTTGGAAGGTGAGGACGAGGAGTTGGAAGGTAGCGGCTGTGGCCTATAGTTAGAGACCAACCCCGGCATTTGCCTGGAAGGAAGATGGGAAACCACAGAAGACCATCTTCAAGGTTGCCGGCGGGGGGATTCGAACCTCCTCGCCTCCCGGATGTGAGCGACTGCCAGCAGTCATTCCGTAACCACCACGGCTAACTCACCACCTAGAGGGTAAATTGACTAAATAAAAAAAAAAAAACTTACAAAATGTAATTTAGATTCAAAATACCCACAAAATGCATTTGAGAATCAAAATACCTGCAAAATGACCACCATATAAAATGAAATTTAGATTCCAAATACGTGCAAAAAGTGGTTTAGGTTGAAAACACAAAGTGCAATTGAAATTCAAAATACTCACAAGAGTCCCACCCCCTATATTGAAAGACTTACTAAAAGGCAATTAAGATTGTCAATCCTTACAAAAGGCAATCGAGGTTGAAAACACTAGCAAAATGCAATTTACTGTAGATCGAAAAGACTTACAAAATGCAACGTAGACTGAGAACACCTACAAAATGGAGTGTGGATGCAAAAGAAATCGCTAAATGGAATTTAGATAGACGGGAGCCAATTAACAAAAACAGTGCGGGTTCTTAAAGAGAAAAGGAAATATAATGAAAAGAAAGCATGAGTTCTGACCCCTCGAAGAAGGAGGGATCAGGAAAGATGAGACATAGGCCAATTAAGGCAGGAAAGTGAAAGACTCCCTAGGCCTCGGATACCCTAATACCGTCGGGGTCGGAAAAGAGCAAGAGTTGACCAAGGGAAGTCGACAGGAAAGAAGACGGAGAGGAGCCCGGAACAAGTAAGAGGAAGCAATGCCGGACTCAGCTGGGGTCCCGTGGTCGCCAACCCACGTCCTTCAGAGAAGAGTATAGCTTATGTGTTTGGAGTTAGCTGTTCACCTCGGCTTTTCAGAATTGCGTCTGGAAGCTGACGTCCGTGCGCCTTTTAAGCTTACGCTGGGTAAATAGTGGCACAGACACACAGAGGACATTTGATCTCATAAGTCTACTTCATCATTTACCTAAAAGCGACGGTACCGTAAATGTCTGTTCACTAACATGAACACATGCGAATGTCATATGGACAGAAGAGCTGTAGGATTGTTGAAGTGAATGCTTCGGACAGCACGGGTCTTCTAGTACATATTTAGTATCAAATGGTTTACAGAAACGGCATAAAACCCTTATGAAATCGTTGATTGCAAGACAATACAAATAGTTCCGTGAGGAAATTAAGCCTATTTTCATATATCCTACTTATGTTAATTGCCACTATCAACATACAAAATTTTAGTTTGATTGCTGTAATAGATTCGTAGATATTGACAACCGACTAAATATTGCGGATGGTCGCCATGATGGATTTTTATATATGTAGGTCTTAAGAGTTATGTACTGTTACATGAAGATTATTGTGTACGTGTAGTATTCAAACTTCAATGGCATGATTAGGACACAAAACGTAAAAACGAGATTTTAAAATTTCGCACAGCTGCCATCTTGTGGTTATAGAAACAATTGCAATAAATTAGATGCCAGTGTATTAACATTTGTATAAGGATTTACTGTACCAAGATTCACTGCACTCGGATTGTTAAGTTGCGAGAAACGTCCATGTGAATATTTATATTTCGCGTCGCCGCCATGTTGGGTTTGTGATCACAAGGTTATAGAAAGTCCTATAGGTGAACATAAAAAATGTCAGTTTAACTGCTGTAATACATCCGTAGATATTGAGAACCGTCTAAATATTTCGTATGGTCGGCATGTTGGATTGTTATACTGTATGTATAGGCCATAGAGTCATGTAGGTCTATCATTAAAGGAAAATTATTGCGTAGGTTCATTATTCAAACTTTCTCTTCAATCACATGAATACGGTACAAGAAATAAACACTTAATTTTAAAATTCGCACAGCCGCCATCTTGAGGTTATGTAAACAATTGAACTAAATTAGATACTAGTGCAGTACAATGTGTATAAACATTTGCTGAACCAGGTATCGTTGTGTTTGGATCATTAAATCGCGAGAAAAGTCTATTTAAAACTTTCATCTTCGTTTGGCCGCCATGTTCGTTTTGTTGTTAACCGATTTTGAAAGTCTCATAGACGAACTTCCAGTAGTGCCCTTTATCTCCGTACAAATGTTCAGGGTGATACCGGCAATAGTTTCAGAGATATAGAATACCAGTGACATATTTCGCACAGCCGCCATCTTGAGGTTATGTACACAATTGAACGAAGTTAGATATCGGTGCATTACAACGGGTATAATCATATACTGTACCATGTTTCATTGCGTTTGGTTGGTTAGATCGCGAGAAACGTCTATTAAAAAGTCTCAACTTCGCTTGGTCACCATGTTGGTTTTGTAGTTACCAGGTTTTCAAAAGTTACATATGTGAACTTCTAGCAGTTCCCTTTATCACCGTACAAAATTCCTAGGTGATATCGGTAACAGTTTCGGAGATATTGAATGCTGGTGAAACAATTCACACAGCCGCCATGTTAAATTGGTGAGACGTAACAAATTTTTGAAGGGCACGGCCAAGGTTGTCCGGAATAGTGCTATGAAATTACCGAGTTTCATTGAAATCGCTCCAGCCGTTCAGATTTTATTAGGGGGGGAACACTCACACGCATACACGCCCATACAGACAGACACACGAACATATGGTGATCTCATAAGCCTACTTTTTAGCCTTCTTCCGATTTTTGCAAAAAATGAAAGTAGACTTATGAGATCTACACAGGACCAAAAATGGTGTGTCTGACTGTGTGTGAGTCTGTGTGTGTGTGAGTGTGTGTACTCTGAATGTCTGTCCCCCCTATAAATTCAAACACGGTTAAACCGAATTGAACAAAATTTGGTACAGAAGTAGAAATAGCAAAGGGCACCTCAGTATTATGTTTTATATCGCCGCCATCTTTACCAAAACTGAATGGCGGCCACTCAAACGTTCCATTCGTAAAATCAAATAACAACTAAACAAATCATCCGATCTCTACCAAATGTGGTAACAACATACCTTCATATAGGACGCGTCTTGTAACCAAACTACAAGGTCTTACGCCGTACCATTTCAGGATGGCGGCCGTGTTAATTATGCAAACTTTATAATCCATATCATGGGACCCACCAGTTCCGATTATCGAACCGAGAATCGTTTTAACTGTTCTAAAGGAAGAGGCACGTTCGAAATTAAAAGTTTATTTTGTAATACTATAGTGCAGAAGTTATTTTAAAAAGCTGAGCCGTCTCAGTTACAAGGCAAGATGGCAGCAGATATCTTTTACCTGACTTATATCTCTCTAATTTGAGTATTGTAATATAGCGTACTGATAAAAAATAAATAAACTATGTATGAAATGCTTCATATATAAATAATATACTCCTCTGATGAAATCGTTTTGTCTAAATCATTATTTGCTAACACGTTCTATCTAACTCATATGATATCGTACATTGATCGTTGGTACGATTGGCTGCGTGGTAAGGCGTTGGCCTATCACTCTTATGGCTAAGGTTCAAACCCCATCAGAATCAGATTTTTTTGCTTGACATTTTTTATATTTATTTTTTGTAATGACTCAGACGTATTAAAATTAAGCGTTATATTGTGAATATTACAATGGAAAAAATATATTTAATTAAAACAAAATTCACTAGCAGATTTTCACGAGACATCTAGCAGCAAAAAAGTGAATTATCATGGCCAACTGGCTGGAACTGCACGCCGGCCTACAGATTAACTTACAGATTTTATTGAAAAGTTTATTTTTATGGCCGCTAGAATGCACTCGCCCTGTTAGGATTATCATGTTCGATACTTCTCCACTAGATGTCACGACTGGTCTACGTGGGACTCCATTGATTAGCATACCATTGGCATTCTATGGCCATCGAATTTGAAGAATGACAAGTTGATAATGTGATACCTTTTACTTTTTATTTTAAAGGGGTTGTAACAGCCTATTGTGCGCTATTTGAAAATGTTATTTGAACTAAAGAACAAAACGATTTCACATAGTACCTGAACTCAAGCAGTTGATGCTAGTTCAGGATATTAATTAATATTTTTATTGCAGCCAAATGGCAATCAAAAATATCCACATAGTTGGTATACACACGTCACTGTAGGGTCATGGAAAGATTTGTTAATTCAATTAGGGTGGTGAAAGCCATGCACATCCAGACGTCTAAACACATGCCTCAACTCAAAGTTGGATGTTGCCCACGTCCGATTATGTAATAATAATAATAAGAAGAATAAGAATAATAATGTTATTGGTTTGACGTCCCTTTTAACCACTGTGGATTTTAGAGTCGCCGGGGTGTCGGAATTTTACCCCGAAGGGGATCTTTAATGTGCCAGTAATTGTACTGACACGGCTCCCTCGCAATTGTGCACCCTCAAATGCCAGCTGACAGCGCCAAGATGCGAACCTGCAACTTAGGACCCAGCAAGCGAGAACGTTACTGCTGAGCCACGCAGCCAGTCCGGTCGATTATGTCTCCAGATCCATAACATTCTTTAGATACTTCTTATCTTTCTTTCTTCAATGATGGTAGCAGTTTGTTTCGAGGTTGTGGTGTTTGGTAGAGGTAAATAGTTTCTAAGGTCTTCAACCAAGAAATGATTCTATTATACTCTTTGATAAAAGCAAAGAGTTATAACTATACTCATATATTTAGGAGAAAGTAGGCTATATGTTCTTTACTAAACATCTTGTTCACAATTGAAAATAGGCTAAAAAAGTCATGGAGTTATAGTAAGCCAGTTGTTAACCAAGTATTTTTGTACAGCATCTGAGGCGTAGTGGTAGCAACCTGGGCTCATTGTCTGGGGGTTCGTGGATCAAATCCCAGCTTGTATAAATATTTTTAATTAGTTTTTATTTTTTACTAGCAACCAGCCCCGGCTTCGCCCAGGAACAGTTATGGATGTGTTACGTGATAAGCCCTTTTTTTCCAATGTCAATGAACAACGACGATTATCCGTTTTACGTCTCGGCATGATGGGTTAAAATCACTAACTGGACTATCTATCTATCTCTATATATATGCACAAAGTTTGTCTGTCTGTCTGTTTGTCTGTTATGTATACAAATCTACAACGTTTCACCGATCTGAACCAAAATGTGTATACTTATCTTTTGGAACCCTGGGGGTAACCCTGTCAACTTTAAATTTCGGACAGACCACCCCTGTCCCTGCATTTAGGCCCTTCTGCACAAATCTACACCGTTTCACCGATCTGAACAAAAATTTGTATACTTACCCTTTGGAAACTTGCGAGTAACACTGTCCACTTAAACTTTCGAACAGACCACCCCATTCCCTGCATTTATGCCCTTTGGTCCAAATCAACATCGTTTCACCGATCAGAACCAAAATTCGTATTCTTACCCTCTGGTACCCTGCGAGCAACACTGTCTGCTTGAAATTGCGGACGGACCACTCCATTCCCTGCATTTAGGCCCTTTGGCACAAATCTACACCGTTCCACCGATCAGAATCAAAATTCGTATACTTACCCTCTGGTACCCCGCGAGTAACACTGCCTGCTTGAAATTGCGGACAGACCACTCCATTCCCTGCATTTAGGCCCTTTGGCCCAAATCTACACCGTTTCACCGATCTCAACCAAAATTTGTGTATTTACCCTTTGGAATCCTGCGACTAACACTATCTGCTTGAAATTGCGGACAGACCGCTCCATTCCCTACATTTAGGCCCTTTGGCACAAATCTACACCGTTTCACCGATCTGACCCAAATTTTACATACTTACCCTTTGGAATCCGACAAGAAACACTGTTCACTTTAAATTTGGGACAGACCACTCTATTCCCTACATTTAGGCCCTTTGGCACAAATCTACACCGTTTCACCCATCTCAACCAAATTTTACATACTTACCCGTTGGAACCCGACGAGTAACACTGTCTACTTGAAATTTTGGACAGACCACTCCATTACCTGCATGTAGGCCCTTTGTCAAAATTCTACACCATTTCACCCATCTCAACCAAATTTTACATTCTTACCTTTTGGAACCTGAGGGTAATACCGTCCACTTTAAATTTTGGACAGACAACTCCATTACCTGCATTAACGCCCTTCAACTAATCGTGTCGGAAGTTAAGCAACAACACATTCTTCCCCGCCTGTGTTTTTTATTTAAAATATGTTTTTCTATTAGTTCGTAAGTTTGATGTACCAGTTCAGTAGTAGTGGTATCAAAAGGGCAATTACCTGGATGTTAGTTAATTATTGTTGTTTTAAGGGGCGGAGCTACGAGGTCATCTGCCCCTAACCTAGATGGTACGTCAATTATACTACTAATCACCAACACAAAGTCTTCCTCGCCTGTGATTTAGTTTGTAAGTTTGAAGTGCCAATTCAATAGTGATAGTGTATGTATGTCCCCTATGCGTTAATATACAATTCATCCTATTGCGATGAAACTTGGGTGAGTTGTTGTGTGGATTCCAGGGAAGGTTTCTAGCTACAAATTATGTATGTAATACAAAAGAGTGAGGGACTTAACAGGAAGTTTTAAATACCACAGTAACCCAATTGCACAATGCCAGTTGTGATAATGATGATGATGATAATTGTTGTTTTAAGGGGCCTAACATCGGGGTTATCGGCCCCTAATGAAACTAAAACTAGCTACAAAACTTGTGGGCTAGAAGAAGATAAGGACAAAAGAAAGGAATAAGGGAAATAAAAGACAGAAGGAGAGGAAATGCTCTTAACCCTGGATAAATGAGAATTGAGGGACTTGGAAGGAAGGAGAGCCACGAAAGGTAGATAAAAAAAAGTCCTCTCGGCACGCCGGAAGGCGGAGGTAGATTTCACCGGACAAACTTGGGGATAGGCGAAAATAGGCAGAATATGCAGATTTTCGTAGAAGGATCAGACCTCATTTAATGCGAGAAGGTATTTTATAATTGGAGCTTAATTAACTTTGTTTTTCGTCATTTTATGCTTATTTTAAACATTTTATTGTCTTATGGGAACGGTAACCTTCTTGTCATTTGGGGTCCATTTTTATACTTGTGGTCACACTGTCCTTATGCTAGGTTTCGACACTGATGTGCAACTATGTAACGGTCTGTTACTTCTTCACGCAAAATTATATCTACCGCAGAGATTTTGGTTGGTTCCTCAGTTTAGGGGCTGCGACAACGCGGTCATGTAACCCCGTGTACTTTGGGATGGCTGTATTAGTCTGTAATTCAGGTAAGGACTGCAGACGGTCAATTTCAAGCAGTAGTTACTAATGTTGCTACCAGGTACTACCGTCAACGACACCTAGCTGTGAACTTGGCTACTAGATGCCACCGCAACCAGCAACTCGCAACGAACGTTGGAACTTCCCCTCCAAAGGAAAGCATACTGATGGATTTTTGGCGCTCTTAGAAAATCCGACGACTTCGGCCGGCTTTGAACTCGCGACCTTGGGCATAAACATTCAGCATGCTTGCTACCAGTTACGTCACCGAAGCCGCTTCACACTTAGATGGAAATCTGAATCTGATCTCGTGCAAGTGCGTTATCTTGGCAACGTCTGATGGCTCATCCCTCATCAATTTAGTAGTGTTGCCATGGCAACCACTGATAGGTCTTGGCATTTTCTTATAATTCCGAAATTATTTTTCTCATCCCTTGGCATAACGGTGGGTTATATCAAAAATTCTTTCAGACAAAAGTTTTAGGTAATTATTATGGGAATATTGTCCATTTTGCACGGTTTTGATATTGTGCCTATTAAGAGAGATATGATTAATGTCTCCCGAAAAACCCACTTTTTCCCACCCCTTTGGTCAATGGTTGGTGCTACAAAAAAAACTCTTCAAACATACATTTTTGGGCTTTATCCGACACATAGTATGAATGTTGAACAGATTCGATATTTCACATATTAAGAGAGTTATAGCAATATTTCACTTTTTCGAAAAAAAAGCCCCCCATTTTCACCCCCCAACGACCGATTTAGCCCAGTAACGAACTCGACCGAGATTTTATAGGTATACGTATTCGGTAAAAAATTCAAAGTGATTGGTACAAAATTACGGCAGTTATCGTGTCCACAATAAACTGATATACATATACATACATAAATTATATATAACTTTTGAACTGACGGTGGTTTTGGGGCCTGGGGATGTGAAACGCGAAGATATGTCGAAATTTTCCGGAAGTCGAAACATGGTACCCATTGCAATAGTTAGCTTTCTAACGAAATCTACCTCTGGTTGGTTCCTCAGTTTAGGGGCTGCGACAACGCGGTCATCTAACCCCGTGTACTTTGGGTGAGTGTAGAATCTGTCTGATACACGGTGTGAATTGTAATGGCTGTATTAGTCTTAATTCATGTAAGTACTGCAGACGGTCAATTTCAAGCAGTAGTTCCTAATGTTGCTACCAGGTACAACCGTCAACGACACCTAGCTGTGAACTTGGCTACTAGATGCCACCCCAACCATCAACTCGCAACGAACGTTGGAACTTCCCCTCCAAAGGAAAGCATACTGAGGGATTCTAGTGCTCTTAGAAAATCCGACGACATTCAGCATGCTACCAGTTACGTCACCGAAGCCGCTTCCCACTTTATCAGGCGGCTTTGGTGGCGTAGTCGGTAACATGCTGAGCTTCTATGCCCAAGATACCGGGTTCAAACCCGGCCGAAGCCGTCGGATTTTTTAAGAGCGTTAAATATCCCTCAGTATGCCTTCCTTCGGAGGGGAAGTAAAGCCGGCGGTCCCATGTCATAGATTTATGGCATGTTAAAGATCCTTCCACTAATTGCACCTGTGTGAAGCTAAATTGGATAGGTTAAGAATGTATACAACGCTCTTAGGTTTCTATGTTCGTTGCCAAGAGCCGACTGCGGCGGCGTCTAGTAGCTCAGTTCTGAACTTGGCCTCGTAGTCGTTGACAGTGGCGCTTGGCGGCAAAAGTAGGAACTATCTGAAAAATTGTTAGTTGCAGTACTTAAAATAACAAACAGA
Organism: Meconema thalassinum; assembly: GCA_946902985.2. Classification (NCBI taxonomy): domain Eukaryota; kingdom Metazoa; phylum Arthropoda; class Insecta; order Orthoptera; family Tettigoniidae; genus Meconema; species Meconema thalassinum. The sequence continues at coordinate 375,599,660 of OX336393.1, forward strand.
TAACACACACTAATACAGTCATCACAATTAACACCGGTTATCAGACAGATTCTACACACACCCAAAGTACACGGGGCTACATGACCGCGTTGTCGCAGCCCCTAAACTTAAGAACCAACCAACCACTTAATCAGATGGAAATACTGAATCTGATCTCGTGCAAGTGCGTTGTCATGGCAACGTCTGATGGTCCATGCCTCATCAATTTAGTAGTGTTGCCATGGCAACCACTGATAGCTCTTGGCATTTTCTTATAATTCCGAAATCATTTTTCTCGTCCCTTGGCGTAATGGTGGGTCATATCAAAAATTCTTTCAGACAAACGTTTTAGGTAATTATTAGGGGAATATTGTCCATTTTGTACGGTTTTGATATTGTGCCTATTAAGAGAGATATGATTAATGTTTCCCGAAAAACCCACTTTTTTCCACCCCTTTGGTCAATGGTTGGTGCTATCAAAAATCTTATTTGACATAAATTTTTGGCACTTATCCGACACATATTATGAACTTTGAATGGATTCGATATTGTACGTATTAAGAGAGTTATAGCGAAATTTCACTTTTTCGAAAAAAGCCCCCCATTTTCACCCCCTTCGACCGATTTAGCCCAGTAACGAACTCGACCGAGATTTTATAGGTATACATCTTCGGTAAAAAATTCGAAGTAATTGGTGCAAAATTACGGCAGTTATCGTGTCCACAAGAAACTGATATACATATATATATACATATATATATATATACATAAATTATATATAAACTTTTGAACTGACGGTGGTTTTGGGGTCTGGGGGATGTGAAACACGAAGATATGTCGAAATTTTCCGGAAGTCGAAACATGGGACCCATTGCAATAGTTAGCTTTCTAATGAAATCTACCTAAATGGGAAAGAGGAGAGGGTCCACACCAAAGGCAATGGAAAAAAAGGGGTATAACCGGACCCAGCTCAGGAATCCCTCGGGGTTGCCAGCTCCCGAACTCACCGGCCAGATCCCTTGTGAGTGTAGCACTATCCAGGGTGCACCAGAAGTGGTGGAGCTACACACACCCTGCCTCCTTGAGGGTCTTGAGCAGAAGACAGGAGGTATTATGAAAAGAAAAAGAAGGCTGATCCCTCGAAGAATGAGGGTATCAGGAAAGATGAGACAAGGGCCAATTAAGGCGCAAAAGTGAAAGACTTCCTAGGCCTCAGATACCCGAATACCGTCGGGGTAGGTAGAGAACAAGATTTGACCAACGGAGGCCGACAGGAAAGAGAACTGAAAGGAGCATGGCACCAGGAAGTAGAAGCTATGCCGGACTCAGCTGGGGTCCCGTGGTCGCCAACCTACGTGCCACAAGTTGTGAGTCCCTGGAGGGGCCAGTTGTGAGAATAGCTTGCTGATTCATCGCGAGGTGACAAGCGAGGACTGTCACTAGCCCGCCGTGTAATCTGCTGTCTCTGCTGACGCTAGCACAGGGCCGTTGCTCTAGCCACTTTGGTGTTGCGAAATACTGAGTGACTCCCCGGCCGATGTAAATAGGACGGGAAACCCCGAACGTGTGTCATCATATTTCGTCATCATCTGGGATCCTCTCAGCTTTGTGCAGCTTTGACACGAGCAGTACGCCATATGCTCTTACACTAGAAGCATCGTGTATAGGCCTAAGCCGGAAAATAAGGTTGAGACTTAGGAAGACATCGATGGTAGAAATCCGAATTAACTGTATGAGTTTTAAAATTATACCATGTTCGCTTAGTAGTCTTTTTTGCATTGCCTTATTATTATCATAAGGGCAAATGACCTAGATGTTACGCGCATTATACCACTAATCACCACCGCATTAAGTCTTTCTCGACTGTCATTTTAAAAATCTTTATTTTTATTACAGTACATTTTGTACATTGTAAGTTTGAAGTGTCAATTCAATAGTAGTTCTCCTTATCATCCTTATCATGAGGGCAAATGACCTAGATGTTACGCCCATTACACCACTAATCACCACACACAATAAGTCTTCCTCGCCTGTGAATTTTGAAATATTTCTTTCTAGCACGGTAGTATGTAAGTTTGACGTGTCAATTCAACAGTAGTTTTCATTATCATCCTTATCAAAGGGGAGAATGACCTAGATGTTACGCCCATTATACTACTAAGCGACTTTCTCGACTGTCATTTTTAAAATCTTTATTTTTATTACAGTACATTTTGTACATTGTAAGTTTGAAGTGTCAATTCAATAGTAATTCTCCTTATCATCCTTATCATAAGGGCAAATGACCTAGATGTTACGCCCATTACACCACTAATCAAAACACACAATTAGTCTTCCTCGCCTGTGAATTTTGAAATATTTCTATCACGGTAGTATGTAAGTTTGACGAGTCAATTCAACAGTAGTTTTCATTAACACCCTTATCAAAGGGGCGAATGACCTAGATGTTACGTCCATTATACTACTAAGCAACTCCAAATTGTCTTCCTCGCCTGTGATTTTTAGCCTATTTTCAATTTTGAAAAAATAGGCTTATGAGATCACCTTTTGTCCGTGTGTGTGTGTGTGTGTGTGTGAGGTGTGTGTGTGTGTCCCCCCTAATAAAATCTAAACGGCTGGAGCGATTTCAATGAAACTCGGTAAGTTCATAGCACTATTCCCGGCGACCTCGACCGTGCCCTTCAAATTTTGTTACGTCTCACCAATCCAACATGGCGGCTGTGCGAAATATTTCACTAGCATTCAATATCTCCGAAACTATTACCGATATCGCCCTGAAATTGTGTACGGTGATAAAGAGCACTACTAGACGTTCACCTATGAGACTTTCAAAAACCTGATGACTACAAAACCAACATGGCGGTCAAGCGAAATTGAGACTTTAAACATACATTTCTCGCGATTTAACTATCCAAACGTAATGAAACTTGGTACAGCAAATGTTTATACACATTGTAATGCACTGGAGTCTAATTTAGTTAAATTGTTTACATAACCTCAAAATGGCGGCTGTGCGAAATATTTCACTGACTTTCTATATCTCCGAAACTATTACAGATATCATCATGCAATTTTGTACGGTGATAAAGGGTACTGATACAAGTTTACCTATGTATATTTCATAAACCTGTAAAGTACAAAACGAACATGGCGACCAAGCGAATTTGAAATATTTTATAAGACTTTTCTCGTGATTTAACTCTCTGAGCGCAGTGAAATGTGGTACAGTAAATGATTTTGCAGATTGGTATGCACTGTCATCTAATTTAATTCAATTGTTTACATAACCTCAAGATGGCGACTGTGCGAAATTTTAAAATTAAGTTTTTATTCTTGTGTCGTAATCATGCGATCGAAGTGAAAGTTTGAATACTGAAGCTAGGCAATAATTGTCCTTGAATGGTACATAACTCTATGGCCTTTACATATAACAATCCTAAATGGCGAGCTTCCGAAATATTTAGACGGTTCTCAATATCTATGAATCTTTTACAGCAACCAAACTGATTCTTTTTATGTTCATAGGGACTATGAACATATGTTCACCTATAGGACTTTCAGTAACCTGGTGAGCACAAATCCAACATGGCGGCGACGCGAAGTATAAAAAATTAAATGGATGTTTCTCGCGAATTAACTATCCGAGTACCGTGAAACGTTGCACGTTAAATGCTTATACAACTGTTGATCCACTGGCATGTAATTTATTTCAATTGTTTGCAAAATCACAAGATGGCTGGTGTGCGTAATTTTAAAATCTCGTTTTTCTTGTGTTCTAATCATGCGATTGAAATTTGAATACCAGACGTACACAATAATCTTAATGTAATAGTACAAAAATAAAAATCCATCCTGGCGACCATATGAAATATTTAGACGGTCCTCAATATCTACGAATCTGTTACAGCAATTAAACTGAAATTTTGTATGTTGATAGAGACAATTAACATGAGCGGGATATATGAAAGGCCGGCCTCGTGGTGTTGGGGTAGCGCGCCTGCCTCTCACCCGGAGGCCCCAGGTTCGATCCCCGGCTCCGTCAGGGATTTTAAAACTGACGTGAGGGTTGGAACGGGGTGCACTCAGCCTCGTGAGGACAATTGAGTAGCTGTCTGACAGTGAGACAGTGCCCCGGTCACGAAAACTAAGATTAACGGCCGAGGGGACCCGACGCGCTGATCACGCGTCACCCCAAACCTGCAGGCCAATTGGCTGGGCAGCGGTCGCTTGGTAGGCCTAGGCTCTTCAAGGGCTGTAGTGCCACGGGGTTAGGTTAGTTAGGATATATGAAAATAGGCTGTATAGTTCTTCACGGTACTACTTGTTTTTAATGATTAGTTTATATGCCGAGTATCACATCCACAAATGAAACCACTCGTGAGATATTGTTATTCAATAAAATGCAGGTTTAACCCCCTTAAGACCCCTTTAGAACCTGAATATCCAAAAATCCTCCCTTAGCGTACGGTTTTGACATACAACGAACATATCCCCAAAATGTCATGTTTCTAACTTCAATAATTTTGGCTGGGCGATGATGAGTGAGTGAGTCATTTCCTTTCAATTTTTCCCCCAGAATTTCACCCTTGCCCATGAACCCCTTAAATTTGATTTAGGAAAAAAACCTGACGAACACTTATTTACTTATTTTTAAGCAGTTTTCTCTCCCTGAGTTTGAAGAGTGAGTGAGTCAGTCAATCAGTTAGGGCACTTCCTTTCTTGTTTATTCCCCCCAGAATTTCACCCCTCCCCATCGGCCCCTTAAATTGGATTTATGAAAAATAACGGTCGAACACCTATTTACTTATCTTTTAAGCTGATTTTTTCCCGCTGAGTTTCAAACTCCTCGCCTGTGTCGTTTAAGAGATACACGCTGCTTCAACCCCCGATTTTCAACCCTTTCGCCTCATAATATGCACCACATCGAAAAACCCCCAGACACGTGTATTCTTATTTTTAATGATTAGTTTATATGCCGAGTATCACACCCCAATGAGACCAATCGGGAGTTATTGTTATTCAATTAAATGCAGGTTTAACCCCCTTAAGACACTTTTAGAACCTGAATATCCAAAAATCCTCTCTTAGTGGGCGGTATTGACATACAATGATCATATCCCCAAAATTTCATGTTTCTAACTTCAATAATTTTGGCTGGGCGATGGTGAGTGTGTCAGGACTCTTTCTTTCAATTTTCTTTTTTCAGAATTTCACCCCTCCCCATGAACTCTTTAAATTGAGTTTATCAAATAAACTGTCGAACACCTATTTACATATTTTTAAGCATTTTTTCCCCTGAGTTTGATGAGTGAGTCTGTCAGTCAATCGGTTATGACACTTCCTTTCCTGTTTTTTCCCCCAGAAATTCACCCTTCCCCAAGGGCCCCTTAAATAGGATTTATGAAAAAACGGTCAAACGCCTATTTACTCATTTTTATGCTGATTTTTTTTCGCTGAGTTTCAAACTCCTCCTAATGTCGTTTATGAGATACACGCTCTGTTAGGAAACCTTCAACCCCCAGTTTACACCCCTTTCACCTCATAATATACACCACATCGAAAAACCCTCAGACATGTGTCTTCTTATTTTCAATGATGAGTTTATATGCCGAGTATCACATCTCTCAATGAAACCAATCGGTAGATATTGTTATTCAATGAAATGCAGATCTACCACCTTAACACCCCTTTAGAACCTGAATATCCAAAAATCCTTCCTTAGTGGGGGTTTTCGACTTACTACGAACATATCCCCAAAATTTCATGTTTCTAACTTTAATAGTTTTGGCTGGGCAATGATGACTCAGTGAGTCAGTGAATCATTCAGTCAGTCAGGACACTTGTTTTTATATAAGAGACTAGCAGAAGTACCCATTCTTCGAACGGTGTTATATATTAACACCAGACATTATCAATTGAGCTACTGTTGCAATGGTTAGCGGTTTGTCATTCCTTCGTAAGTTTATCAGAACGAAGTTAGTTTTCTGGGAATATCACACACACTGTTAATTAAAGAGCCTTAAAATGTGGTTTTCGGAGACCCCTTATGGACTCGCGAATATTGTGTCTCACAATGAGAAGCGCAACATATGCTTTGATCGTCCTTCTAAGATAATTTTTATATTTCGCCTATTTTAGCATGTATTTTGAGAAGTTTTTCCCTATATCCACCCTTCTACGGTGAGGAGTTTTAAAAATGATTGGTGTATTGACTCATGTTTACCATACCTAATTTTACGATGCACCAAGCATCCGAACACGATTTATAGGCGTACATAAAGATACACAGAGAGACAGACAGACAATTCTATTGTCTACAACATATCACCCAGATATCCAAAATATGGGTATATCTACCATACAGTATCACACAAAATGATCCTTACGATGAACCCGTATGTCGACAAAAAAAAAGATTAGTTAAAATGTGCTCTCAAACTAAATTCACCTAACGTGTACTTCCTGACGTGAAATAGATTTGAAAGCCTTGTAGACGAAACGCAATACACCTCACATAAAAAATTACCCTTACGTTGTGTTAGGTCCCCATACACAGGAAGACCTCTTTCATAAATTATAAAGGCTTGTGGTGCATGAAAATTCAGGTTCTTTAGCCTCAAATGGCCCAAATTCCTAAAAGCCGCAAAAAATGCTGATTCAATTCAGGAATTTTTGAAAATAATGTTGCTGTTTGGAGATATAATAGACTTTCTGTACTATATGTCGCACGTGAAATTGCATGAAAAAATTCTAGGTTACCCCTTGGCCCCCTTTATTGCATTGACGAATTATACAGTCTATGTTGGTTCCGTGATAACCTTATAGCCATTTGCAAACTTTCACAGAAATGTAATAAATGGAGTAGCCAAATAATAATATCGTATGGCCTCGGATGCCGGGTGCAAGCTTCGTAATTTTACACCCAGAGGGTAGCTTGCATGTCGAAATTTCGTTGTTCCTTGAATCACTATGAAAGTCAAGGAGGGTAGATATCTAAGCTCCTTGAACACTATAGCGCTTTCTAGTAGAGAAATGAGGAACTTTGTGTTGGCGGAAACTCCCAAGATTAATTTTGCCATTATAAACACGGCCTACTGAATTCAAATGGGTTCTTTGACATGCCAACATGCGAGTCGTATTTGTGCCGCCTTTCAAAAATTACTTACCACGGCCAGGAGTGAACCTGCAATCTTCGGGTTAGTAGACCGACACGCTATCCACTCACCCACCGTGGCAAGGTATAAATGGAGTGACATTGCTTCTTACAGAAATAGATGGAAAGTTGGATGCCACCCCTTGAGATAATGTTGTCATGGTTACCGATTTCCATTCCTTCATTAGAATGCAAATACATTTGCCATTGGAAACAAATGTTTTTAAATATCCGTATTGATGTTAGAATTAAACGTTTAAATTATACGCCAAATCAATACATAAACAAATATATATATATATATATAAAATAATATATATAATATAAATAAAATATATAAAATATATATTTGTTTATGTATTGATTTGGCGTATAATTTAAACGTTTAATTCCTTCATTAGTTTATAAATTAAATTAACTTATCTTTTCTGGGAATATTTCAGATACTGTTGGTTTTAATGCCTTATAATATAGTTTTCGAGGCCCCCAAGTTTTGTTTCTAGCACCGAGGGGCTTTGTCTCCTCGTTGTACGCCATAATATAATACTAATAATAATAATATAATATAGGGATAGGAATATAATAGACCTGCCGTACCACACCCGCAGGTGTAAATCGCGTGAAAAAATTCTAGTGTACCCCTTGACCCCCTTAAGCCCATTATACGTATTGATGAATTTTACAGCTTAATTTGGTTCCGTGATAACCTTCTAGCCGTTTGCAAACTTTCGCACCAATGTAATTAATGGAATTGCATTGCGTCTTACAGCAATAGATGGACCTCTGAGAATACGTTGCCATGGTTACCGGCTTGTATTCGTTCATTAGTTTATTAAATGAAATTAGTTTTCTGGGAATATCTCAAAAACTGTTGGTTTTAGGGCCTTAAAATGTGGATTTCGGGGACCCTGTAGGGCCCCCGAGTTTTGTCTCTCACATTGAGGGGCTGAAAATGATCTTTGTCTCGTCCTTCTACTCCTATTACAGCATGTATTTTAAGGGGGTAGGCCCTCTTTTATGATAGGTACGGAGAAGAGTTACGTCAATGATTAGTGTCGTGCCTCTGATGGATATCTGTACCAAATTTTACGTTGATACACCCAGCCGTTCTCGAGTTATAAGGGAACAAAATTGTTCAGAGACAAACAAACGAACAGACAGACAGACCAAAAAATTATTTTTGCGCGCATCCATAATAGAACAGTCTGAAACGCGTAAATAACTCAAATTTCCCTATGAATTGCGAAAAAAACATACAAACTTTAATTTTTATGTATGTAGAGATATACTGCACCGCTCGGTGTTGACCGTGTTTTATTGCACAAATTAAGGTTTTACTCGCTAACCGTTGGAGATACACGAAAAGTGATCCAGACCTTTTGGATAGAAAATTAAATGTTATATATCGTGTATGCATCAAAAGTTTGCTATTTCTTAGCGTTCTCCTTTTATTTGAAATGGAAATATGAAATTTTGAAACCAAAGGGTGTAGTGACGTCACATATGTGGGTTTTACTCGCTAACCGTTGTAGATACACGAAAAGTGATTAGGACCTTTCGGATAGGAAATTAAATTTCAAAGCTCATGTGTGCCATCAAAAGTTTGCTATTTCTTAGCGTTCCCTTTTTATTTGATATGGAAATATGAAATTTTGAAACCAAAGGGTGTAGTGACGTCAACAAAATGGTCGCCATTTTTAATAGTGCAAAATATCGAAATTAAAAGTATCCTATATGTAAACATGGTAAATCAGCTACATCCATGCAAAATTTCATTTCAATCGGACCAGTGGTTCTTGCGTTATTGAGTAACACACAGACAGACAGACAGACAGACAGAAAGACAGACACACACCATCTCATTTTTATATATTAGTATGATATATATAATTTTAAATGATCTTGTCGACTTCGTCGTTACGCTGGGGTCCGGCGTTACGTTACGGTGACGGGACGAAATGTACCGAGAATGCACTGAGGTGTGTGACGTCATAGTATTGCTTGAGCTTCCTCCTTTCCCCGCGCGCTCTGGTGAGCGTGACGTCATCCAGCGAGCTACCTCCTCTGACCTTGGTTTGCACTTGCTAACGGACTTTGAGTTCACGCAGCATTTGTAGCATTTGTAGCATTTAAAATGATATAAAGTCTAGTCTTTCAAACTGACTATCAGTGTTAGGTTGATTTCATTAGAAAGCTAACAATTGCAATGGGTACCATGTTTCGACTTCCGGAAAATTTCGACTTATCTTCGCATTTCACATCCACCAGACCCCAAAACCACCATCAGCTCAAAAGTTTATATATAATTTATGTCTATATGTATATATGTATCTATCTATCTATCTATATATATATATATATACTGTATATATCACTTTCTTGTGGACACGATAACTGCCGTAATTTGGCCCCAATCAGTTTGAATTTTTTACATAATAAGTATCCCATTGAATTCTCGGTCGAGTTCGTTATAGGGCAAAATCGGTCGAAGGGGGTGAAAATGGGGGGCTTTTTCGAAAAAGTGAAATTTCGCTATAACTCTCTTAATACGTGAAATATCGAATTCATTCAAAGTTCATAATATGTGTCGGATAAGTGCCACAAAATTATGTCAAATAAGTTTTTTGATAGCACCAACCATTGACCAAAGGGGTGGAAAAAAGTTGTTTTTTCGGGAAACATTAATCATATCTCTCTTAATAGGCACAATATCAAAACCGTACAAAATGGAAAATATTCCCCTAATAATTACCTAAAACTTTTGTCTGAAAGAATCTTTGATATGACCCACCATTACGCCAAGGGATGAGAAAAATGTTTTCGGAATTAAAGAAAATGCCAAGTGCTATCAGAGGTTACCATGACAACGCTTTTAAATTGATGAGGGATGAGCTATCAGAGGTTGCCAAGACAAGGCCATTGACGAGATCACATTAATTTTTAGCCTACTTTTCACACTTTGCAAAAATGAGGAAAAAGTAGACTTATGAGATCGATCCGGGAAAATGTGTCTGTCTGTCTGTCTGTCGGTCTGTCCTTCGGTCTGTCTGGCTGGATGGCTGTGTGTGTCCACCTCTATCAACTCCTAAACGGCTGCAGCAATCGAAACCAAATTTAGTATGAGTAAGGTTGTATACCGGAATATCTCAGACCCATATTTGAAAAAGATATCAGTGCTACCAACTGCTAAATAACGCACTAGAAATTTGAGCTCCAAATTGGATATCTAGGAATGTATACATGGGAGCTATTCCAAATTTGGCACACATGTAGATATTACTATTTTAGTTTAATTTCCAGGAGGCCATACATGACAGTGTTGCCAAAATAATTTTAAGCCTTCTGATAAGTCCAATTTTAAAATGCATATAACTTCTACACTATCAATTGAATTTCAATCAAATATTGTATGTAATATGTGTACATAAACAGATACGACTGAGTGTATTCTTAAGAGCCACCTGGGCTGCCAACTGTTAATAATTGCTCTCTCGATTTTTTATCCAAATACCAATATATCAAGAAAGTATGCAAGCGGACAGCTTTAAACTATGCACAGGTATATTACCTGACATTTTACATTAATTTGGAGTAACTTATATACGTCAGTTCTACCAACATGATTCTAAGCCTGCTGATAGGACCAATTTTTAAATGCATATAACTTCTATACTGTCAGTTGGATTTCAACCAAATTTCGTATGTGATATGAGTAACATAACAGATATGACTATAAGTATTCTTAAGAGCAATCAGGGCTGCCAACTGTTAATAAATGGTGTCTATATTTTTTACCCTAATATCAATATATCAGAAAGTATGCAAGCCAACAGCTCTATACTTTGCACACGTATATCACCTGACATTCTAGATAAATTTGGAGTAATTAATATAAGTCAGTGCTGCCAGCATGATTCTATGCCTGATGATAGCTCCAATTTTAAAATACATGTAAATTCTATACCAACTAATGGATTTCATCCAAAATTGGCACTAAAAGGTATAATATTTCAGATTACTTCTGACCAGCACTTGCATGTCATTGTTGCCAACATGCTTTTACGTGTACGAATAGATCCAATGTCTAACTCCATGTAACGACCTTTGGACTTCAACCACATTTTGTATTCTTTACCTTAAGAGATGGAATTAAGAATATATTCAGTCACCAGGGCTGCAAACTGTATTGCTCTATTAGGCTACATTATGCCTAGTATACAGTATTTCGAACTAATTAAGACAATTCGATATTACCAACTTAATTTCGTCATTATTCTAGATAGGTTCATATACTGTAGATAAATCATTGGCGTGAATCTTAATTTTAAGAAAAGTAGGCTCTTTAGTTCGTCACGGAACTTCTTGTTCCATCTGACTATGAGGGAAGCGGCTAACTGGTAGCATGCTGAACTTCTATGGCCAAGGTCGCTGGTTCAAAGCCGGCCAAAGTCGTCGGATTTTCAAAGAGCGCTAAAAATCCCTCAGCATGCTTTCATTCGGAGGGGAAGTTACAACGTTCGTTGCAAGTTGCTGGTTGCGGTGGCATCTATCAGCCAAGTTCACAGCTTGGTGTCATTGACGGTAGTATTTGGTACAAAATTAGGTACTACTACTTAAAATTGACCGTCTGCAGACCTTACCTGAATTACAGACTAATACAGTCATCACAATTAACACCGTTTATCAGACAGATTCTAAACACACCCAATGTACACGGGGTTACATGACCGCGTTGTCGCAGCCCCTAAACTGAGGAACCAACCAACGTCTCAGCGGGAGATAAAATTTTGCGTGAAGAAGTAACAGACTGTTAGATAGTTACACATCAGTTCCAAACCTTGCATACGGACAGTGTGATCACAAGTATAATAAAAATGAACCCCATATGACAAGAAGGTTACCATCCCCATAAGACAATAAAATGTTCAAAATATGCATAGAAAGACGAAAAAAAAAGTTCATTAACCTCCAATTGTAAAATACTTTCTCGCAATAAATGAGGTCTGATCCTCCTACGAAAACCTGCATATTTGGCCTATTATAGCCTATCCCCTAGTTTGCCCGGTGAAATCTACCTCCGCCTTCCGGCGTGCCGAGAGGATTTTTTCTTGCGTTTTTTCCCTATTAAACCTAGAACGGTAGCGCTTATTGCAACATTGTTATCGGTAGAACTTCACATAGGCGACGACTACTATTCTAGAAACAGATATTAAATACCATTTGGGTCAACTTTTATTTCACTGTTAATTAGGCTAGCAGAATAAAGACTGTATTTGAATAATTATGTTTGATTTTTGTTAATATTTGTTTGTTTTTGATTTGGACTATTTATTTATTTATTTATTTGGAATTTTTGACCTGGTTTTCACTAGTTTTGACTAGTTGTGATTGTTTTCTGTTTTATTTTGACTATTATTTATTTTTGTGTTTTTGGACCCCTTGAGATTTTATCACATTCTCTTTTTTAGCCTATTTTCAATTTTGAAAAATAGGCTTATGAGATCACCTTTTGTCCGTGTGTGTGTGCGTGTGTGTGTGAGGAGTGTGTGTGTCCCCCTAATAACTTCTAAACGGCTGGAGCGATTTCAATGAAACTCGGCAAGTTCATAGCACTATTCCGGCCGACCCCGACCGTGCCCTTCAAATTTTGTTAAGTCCCACCCCCGGCTGTTTGAAATATTTCATCAGCATTCAATATCTCCGTAACTATTCACGATATCACTCTGGAAATTTTTACGGTGATAAAGGGAACTACTAGAAGTTCACCTATGTGACTTTTGATAAACTGGTAACTACTGTGCCCAATCGGTCACGGCGACTGGCATCGAACTCAGGTCTTATCAGAGAAGACCATGCACATTATTCTAACTAGAATCGAACCATTGATCTCTGAGGGGGAACAGTTTTAGGGAAACCGAAAAGCAATGCGTTAAATAATGACATATAATAATGTAGCATGATTTCACGGCCAGTATGTGAATATCATAGCAGTTTAAGGTGAAGAATTGTAAGCAAATGCAAGCAAATATACGTTTTCGAAGCATACAAGAACGAGAGCAGGCCAGTTTGACGTTTTACTAATTGGAGTTGGCAAGTGGGTGGAGATTGTAGGCGCCGAGGGAACTACTTTCGTCTGGACCGAGGAGACAGCTCAAAATTAATGACTCGGGTATTCACCGCTTGACAACGATGGAACCTGTGGTAGGGATGACTGCCCACGGAAATTAATTAATTACAGCCAAGTGGAGCATTGAAATGGAGTGAAAGGTACACCCAGGTGAATATATTTTAGGAGAGATAATTTAGGAGTGATTTTACACCTAAATTAAAGCCTATATCTCTAAATGAGCGTGTTAACACCGAGCCTACGCTCGAGAGGAATGATTTGGTGACCAGCCAGAGGGGAATCACCATGGTGGCGTCCTGACGCGATGGAATAAGGCAATTAATTGTAATTAATTGGCCGAAGCGATCGCCGGCACGCGAACGTTTATAAAACATCCACACCTAAATAAAGAAGGTGTATATGTCATTTCGGCTGAAAATGTATTATTTCAAGGAAGGAGTCGCACCCATATGTCCGGTGGACCAGTTTTTACGAGAAACCTTTATAAGGGGGAGCAGTGCAGACCAAGCCAGTTGTCTTCAGTCTGTTCTCAAGTTCTTCTCCAGTATACACGTAACTAATACGCTGCCAGTAAGCGCGCGAAATGTTACAGTATCGACGCTCAGCAATTGAAGAACAGTTGAAGCACAGCATACAGATTCATAAGTATAATCATGAAGTGCGTCAAAGTTAATCTAATACAGATATTTATCCATTATCTGACACAAATATAAATTCGCTACAGCGAAAGAGTAATTTATAATGTTGTTAGACATTACATATACCAGGAGGTACTGTCAGAGTTGTATATGACATTATCATCAGGATCACTACAATTATGGGGGCCTGGGAGGCATCGCCAATTAATCTTGACAGTGAACCGAACGGTATTGAAGGTGACGAGGATCGAACGCCCGTAAACGCAGTTAGACTTTCACGGAGACCAGCGGTTGGCGTAATTGCATCGCATCTCTGAGGTCAGGCGGTAGGAGGAGTCCGATTAAGGATCAACCTGTGAAATAGTGAGAAAGTGTACATAAATTGTGTTATAGTGATTTAAAAAGTGTTCATGTGTACTGTGATTAATATGTATTGTGTAAAAGTGAAAGAAGCCACTGATAAGAGTATGTTTATCATGTGGGAAATATGTGAACTCAAGTGTCGTGTAAGATATAGCATGATGGTTTAAATCAGGCGTCATGGTAGGTCCGGAGCTGGAATGCTGGTATCATCCAGCGAAAATGAAAAAGTGAGTACCAATTTACAATGTTATTCTAACTAAATAGTTCACCAGACAACGATGCATCACTTTCAGACTAAGATGTAACAGTCACTTATTGAACGAGTTTTCACCACTCGTCTTGAATAGAATATGTCTTGGAAGGTGATTTGTTTAGGGCCAGTCAGGCCTAAAATTGTGATGAATGAAACGGTAACGTTAAATGATAAATAATAATAATAATAATCTGGGGTCGGCAACAGTAAAGTAATAGGCATTTTTGGCCTAAATAACGTTCAAAGTGTGTCATGTCTAATATAAAGATACTGTATTTTGGTAAACAGTAAGAAATTAACGTGGAATATAGCGAGATACGAGAGTTTTTCAGTGTCAATGAAGTGTTGATGAATATTTGAGATGGTCAATTCTTAGGATTGTATTTGAGGACCATTAAAGTAATGTAAGCCAGTAAATTTATATCTTGTTTTTAGGAGCTATTTAAAGCTTTGACTTAAGTGTAATTACAGAGAGAACGCGGGTGCCTTAATAATTGAGTCATCTATGAGAAGTATTGTTTGAGCCACATATAGCGTGCAGAAGTAACGTAGAATCCAGTGATTTTCGTAAATATATTGCGGGGACCAAACTAGTATAGCTTGCACGTTAGGTGAGAAGTTGGCTAATCTACGAGTTAGTATCGCCGTTGTGCATACTTTTATTATTCACAGCGAATTGGACAGAGCCTGTCTGTATCCATCGCTTGCATGAATTATCGCCACGAGTGATGTCCGTCGAGACTCCGTGAGCACATGTGTAAACTGATCTGCCCTGTGAGGTAAGAATCATATTCGTCGTTTAGGAAACGCAGATTTCCTTATTATGTTTATTGAGACAGCTGCTGGTGAGAATCTTGTATTCTCATTATGATGCGCGTCCAAAGCCACTAGTATTCACCATAGAACGGCAAGACTATCACAGGATCCATCCCCAGCCATGAATGTTAATAAGGAGCCGAGTTGAGCCCGATACACTATAAATATAGGTGATAAATAATTAGAATGACTCAATTACTTAAGAACAACACTTAGCGTAACTCTATTGTACTGAAATTGTAAACAAAGTTGACCTTGCCAGCAGATGAGAGGAAGTGGGGGATAGCCCACTGAGACGAGCGGCCATCTTGCGCGGCCTGCCGGAACTAATTTTATTGCCTGCTAGGGGAAGGGGACGTCGGTCCGCCAGTCCTTTAAATTAGAGTCATAGTGGGACACTGAAGAATCTCGATATTTCGATATGCAATAAAGAGATGATTGTTTTGATGATGCCAATTGAATTAAATGATGTGTTTCAACACACATACATTGTTGGATCAAAGAAATCGGATAATATTTGGCCCAGTTATTCTCTGAGGAGGAACACTGAACCAAATAAATTGTTAGGCATCTTTTTAGAATGCATTTTTGCCAGTTCACGCTAATTTATGCAGACGGGTATGCGATTTCTGAAAACATGACACGTTTGTAACGATAATAATCCCGACAAGACCCAGAAAATCGTTGTATGGTGAAACTATAAACATTTCTATCCATGTTTATTTTGGAAGGGAAAAGTACCACTTTTTAAGCGTTTCATATTGATGGAAAGAAGGAAGATGATTCACACGACACAACAAATATTTGTTAATTAAGGCATAAAATAATGAATTTATGCTAATGAAAGTAAATGCCGTAAGAAACGGAGTAATGTTTTATTATTACAGTATTAATGTCGTTTAGATGTGATATGTGACTTTTGTGTTGTGATACTCCAGTTATGTAAAATTGTGTCACATGATGAAAACTATGGAGACTCGTAGAAGTCTGAAAGTATCAATGATAGGATGCTAGAAATAGATTTGAGTGCAGTATAGCACTAATTAAGAAGAGACTCACAAAATAACCCTGATTTTAATTGGGGAATTAAATATAATTTATCCTTTATTTGTATTTGTTGTATAGCCATGATTTTTAGGTAGATTTCATTAGAAAGCTAACTATTGCAATGGGTCCCATGTTTCGACTTCCGGAAAATTTCGACATATCTTCGCGTTTCACATCCCCCAGACCCCAAAACCACCGTCAGTTCAAAAGTTTATATATAATTTATGTATATATATATATATGTATATATATATATATGTATATCAGTTTCTTGTGGACACGATAACTGCCGTAATTTTGCACCAATTACTTCGAATTTTTTACCGAAGATGTATACCTATAAAATCTCGGTCGAGTTCGTTACTGGGCTAAATCGGTCGAAGGGGGTGAAAATGGGGGGCTTTTTTCGAAAAAGTGAAATTTCGCTATAACTCTCTTAATACGTGCAATATCGAATCCATTCAAAGTTCATAATATGTGTCGGATAAGTGCCAAAAATTTATGTCAAATAAGATTTTTGATAGCACCAACCATTGACCAAAGGGGTGGAAAAAAGTGGATTTTTCGGGAAACATTAATCATATCTCTCTTAATAGGCACAATATCAAAACCGTACAAAATGGACAATATTCCCCTAATAATTACCTAAAACTTTTGTCTGAAAGAATTTTTGATATGACCCACCATTACGCCAAGGGACGAGAAAAATGATTTCGGAATTATAAGAAAATGCCAAGAGCTATCAGTGGTTGCCATGGCAACACTACTAAATTGATGAGGCATGGACCATCAGACGTTGCCATGACAACGCACTTGCACGAGATCAGATTCAGTATTTCCATCTGATTAAGTGGTTGGTTGGTTGGTTCTTAAGTTTAGGGGCTGCGACAACGCGGTCATGTAGCCCCGTGTACTTTGGGTGTGTGTAGAATCTGTCTGATAACCGGTGTTAATTGTGATGACTGTATTAGTGTGTGTTATCTGTTTGTTAATTTAAGTACTGCAACTAACAATTTTTCAGATAGTTCCTACTTTTGCCGCCAAGCGCCACTGTCAACGACTACGAGGCCAAGTTCAGAACTGAGCTACTAGACGCCGCCGCAGTCGGCTCTTGGCAACGAACATAGAAACCTAAGAGCGTTGTATACATTCTTAACCTATCCAATTTAGCTTCACACAGGTGCAATTAGTGGAAGGATCTTTAACATGCCATAAATCTATGACATGGGACCGCCGGCTTTACTTCCCCTCCGAAGGAAGGCATACTGAGGGATATTTAACGCTCTTAAAAAATCCGACGGCTTCGGCCGGGTTTGAACCCGGTATCTTGGGCATAGAAGCTCAGCATGTTACCGACTACGCCACCAAAGCCGCCTGATAAAGTGGGAAGCGGCTTCGGTGACGTAACTGGTAGCATGCTGAATGTCTATGCCCAATGTCGCGGTTTCAAAGCCGGCCGAAGTCGTCGGATTTTCTAAGAGCACTAGAATCCCTCAGTATGCTTTCCTTTGGAGGGGAAGTTCCAACGTTCGTTGCGAGTTGATGGTTGGGGTGGCATCTAGTAGCCAAGTTCACAGCTAGGTGTCGTTGACGGTTGTACCTGGTAGCAACATTAGGAACTACTGCTTGAAATTGACCGTCTGCAGTACTTACATGAATTAAGACTAATACAGCCATTACAATTCACACCGTGTATCAGACAGATTCTACACTCACCCAAAGTACACGGGGTTAGATGACCGCGTTGTCGCAGCCCCTAAACTGAGGAACCAACCAGAGGTAGATTTCGTTAGAAAGCTAACTATTGCAATGGGTACCATGTTTCGACTTCCGGAAAATTTCGACATATCTTCGCGTTTCACATCCCCAGGCCCCAAAACCACCGTCAGTTCAAAAGTTATATATAATTTATGTATGTATATGTATATCAGTTTATTGTGGACACGATAACTGCCGTAATTTTGTACCAATCACTTTGAATTTTTTACCGAATACGTATACCTATAAAATCTCGGTCGAGTTCGTTACTGGGCTAAATCGGTCGTTGGGGGGTGAAAATGGGGGGCTTTTTTTTTTCGAAAAAGTGAAATATTGCTATAACTCTCTTAATATGTGAAATATCGAATCCGTTCAACATTCATACTATGTGTCGGATAAAGCCCAAAAATGTATGTTTGAAGAGTTTTTTTTATAGCACCAACCATTGACCAAAGGGGTGGGAAAAAGTGGGATTTTCGGGAAACATTAATCATATCTCTCTTAATAGGCACAATATCAAAACCGTACAAAATGGACAATATTCCCCTAATAATTACCTAAAACTTTTGTCTGAAAGAATTTTTGATATGACCCACCATTACGCCAAGGGACGAGAAAAATGATTTCGGAATTATAAGAAAATGCCAAGACCTATCAGTGGTTGCCATGGCAACACTACTAAATTGATGAGGGATGAGCCATCAGACGTTGCCAAGATAACGCACGTGCACGAGATCAGATTCAGATTTCCATCTAAGTGTGAAGCGGCTTCGGTGACGTAACTGGTAGCAAGCATGCTGAATGTTTATGCCCAAGGTCGCGAGTTCAAAGCCGGCCGAAGTCGTCGGATTTTCTAAGAGCGCCAAAAATCCCTCAGTATGCTTTCCTTTGGAGGGGAAGTTCCAACGTTCGTTGCGAGTTGCTGGTTGCGGTGGCATCTAGTAGCCAAGTTCACAGCTAGGTGTCGTTGACGGTAGTACCTGGTAGCAACATTAGTAACTACTGCTTGAAATTGACCGTCTGCAGTCCTTACCTGAATTACAGACTAATACAGCCATCCCAAAGTACACGGGGTTACATGACCGCGTTGTCGCAGCCCCTAAACTGAGGAACCAACCAAAATCTCTGCGGTAGATATAATTTTGCGTGAAGAAGTAACAGACCGTTACATAGTTGCACATCAGTGTCGAAACCTAGCATAAGGACAGTGTGACCACAAGTATAAAAATGGACCCCAAATGACAAGAAGGTTACCGTTCCCATAAGACAATAAAATGTTTAAAATAAGCATAAAATGACGAAAAACAAAGTTAATTAAGCTCCAATTATAAAATACCTTCTCGCATTAAATGAGGTCTGATCCTTCTACGAAAATCTGCATATTCTGCCTATTTTCGCCTATCCCCAAGTTTGTCCGGTGAAATCTACCTCCGCCTTCCGGCGTGCCGAGAGGACTTTTTATACCAGTAAATGTTTTATTTTAGGAATATGTTGTGTATTTCATGTAGAGTAGTTACCTGGTAGACTCAAATCCTGAGCATGTGGTCGTATGGTGGGCAGGAACGTCCCATACCTCGAAAGACCGTGAGTTAGCTGGGATACGAACACATGTTCCACATGATGACAATTGGGTACATGGAGGAGATGTCTCTGTACTAGGATTGAGTCACAGGTACTACTAAAAGTCGACCAAGATATTAATGGTAGAAGCAAGTACAGCATAGAAATTAGGGTATAATAGGAAAAGGCCGCGTCCCTTGTGTTAATAAGCCTTCACGTCAAAATAAATGTTGATAATCCTCCATAAGACATGCTTAAATGTAAATGTAACTTGTCACCACTTTACACACATCCCCGTTTATTATCATGTCGCCCAGGTGTGTGGGGTAAAGCAGAGATAACCCCCACCTCTATATTTAATTATCATGGCCCAAGCAACGTGGGACGGTATTAATTCATTATGGAACCGCGTACGTCAGTGCAATATGAGCGATCTTTGCATTGCGCAAACTGGCCATGGACACACCTCTCTTATGTTTATCATGGCGCCCAGAGAGATGGGATTCAGAAAACCCCATAATAATAGCATGATTTTCATGGGGAAAACCATAATAGTAGTATTTTTCCTCAAACTCTGTTTGAGCGATTGTGAGTCTTTCTAGATGATATTCAGACGTCAGACACTGTTGTCAGACGGGTACGTGGGTCTATACCCATTCCATAGGTGGTTTTGGCACTTTGTAATATGTTGTTGTTGTTGTCGCGGGATCGGAATCCTTTTCTTTCCAATAGAACGCGCCAGCATGTTCAGCTGCGGCCTACCTGAATCTCAAATTAAGAAATACAGGATGGCTGGAACTGAGGACGTACTCAGGTGTATCGCTGAGTTAAGAGAACATTTTGATGATACTAATGCTAAGAGTAAGGAAGAATCCAAAGCATTTAAAGATGAAATAGCGGGTAGATTGGATGCCAATCAAACTGAGGTAAGCCAGATGTTGGCTACAGTAAATATTCAATTAGAGAATAATCGAGCCGAAATAAACACTAGATTAGAGGCTAATCAGACTGAGGTGAGCCAGATGTTGGCCACAGTAAATATTCAATTAGAGAATAATCGAGCTGAAGTAAACACTAGATTAGAGGCTAATCAAGCTGAAGTAAACACTAGATTAGAGGCTAATCAGTTAGAGGTCAATAGAAAAATGGATGACGTTAAAGAGTCTGTTCAGCGTGAAGTAACTAAGAATATTGTTAGCGTGGTCTCAGAGATGCAAGCTGATAACGATAAACGCTTTGAGTCTATAGAGCTAAAACTAGAGAATAATCTGCAAGCGTGCAGAGAGTCACAGCGTGAGATTAACGATAGCTTAAGCAGTATGTCCATGGAGCTTAAAGACATTCAATGTCAGAATGAAGCAAATACTAAACGTCAACTAGAGCAATTTAATACGTTCACTCAGACCGTGGATCAAAGGCTCGAAGACAGTGACGTAAAATGGAATACGCGAATGGCAGGCTACGCCAAGGCGGTAGACGAAGCCTTATGAAAACAGGATCAGAATATCCTTGACCAATGCAAGGAAATCCATGAAATAAAAACTTCTGATCAAGAGAATAAAGAAATAATGTCAAATATGAAGAGACAGGTCGGGAAGGTGCAGAAAGAGTTAGAACAAACTCAGAGCGACCTAGCAGTTATTCATAAAAGGCAGGATGAGGACCAGGGAGAAATCACGAAGATAAGGACTGAAATCTCTCATATGCAGGGTCACATTCAAAAGGAATTTACAGGCTTACGAGAAGAATTAGAACTTCGAGAAGGCTTAAAGACTGAAGCCAGCGATAGGACTCTTGCCGAGGTAAGAGAAAGTCTAGCGGGGGAAATTACCCACCTGAAGGAAAACCTTAAGGATGACAAGGAAAAGGTATTTTCTATGGCAGAAAAAAAAACGAGATCGCCTAGAGAAAATAGAACGAAAGGTGTTAGCTCGTTTGGAAAGGGCAGAAAATAGGCACAGCCAAATAGAAACTAGAATGATCGCACAGGAGGAATCCATGATGCGGAATCCTAGGTCTAGCGAAGGAAGTATAGACGAGAATAGGAGAAATAAATGGGCAGAAATAGAAATACAGCCCACTCCAAAGAATGCAGCCATGCCAAGTGACAGCCCGTATACCACACCTGGTATGCCAATTGCCATGTCAACACCGCATGAAAATGCTGTTCAAAATCAAATAGTCACTGTTGTAAGGGCTAGTGACGAGAAACCAAAGAAATATTCTGGGAGTAATTCTAACATGACACCCAAGTACTGGCTTAAAGAAGTTTCCGAGTACTTGAATGACGCGAAGGTACCGCCAGAGCGAAGGCTGAGAGCGATTGAAAAACTAACTGAGGGCGAGTGTGCCTTATGGTTTAGGAGTTTTCAGTACACATTCGACACCGTTGACGAATTTCGCCAGGCATTTTTAAGCAGGTACTGGAAAGCAAGTATACAACAGAACCTCAGATTGGACTTGTATTCCAGGCGTTATAGTACTAATAATCCGACGAAGTACGCAGAGTTTTTTGTGGGTCAATTGTGCCGTTTCCGCGAACTTGATGAAGGAATTAGAGAGTCAGATTTGTGCATAGCGATAGCCAAGCAGCTACCGTATGAATTACAACGTCTATTAATCTCGGCAAACGCCAAAACTGCGATCGATATGGAGGAGGTGCTGAGACAACTCGATCTCACCACAGTGCAGCACACAAGGCAAAGTCGGAACATGGAACAAGTCAACATGACGACTACACCGACTGAACCGACTAAGGTGCAGACAAAAAGTAAGTCTACGAGCACCGAAACGGAAAAATCGGACTGGCAACGTGAAGGACGGGAAACCCGGAATTGGAGGCCAGCATATCGAGGAGGATCGAACCGTGGAAACCAAGGAAGGAAAGCCTGGAATCAGCGCGGTACAAGAGACCAGCAGCCTGATAACAGAAGGAATTACGGCCGAAATGGGAACAACCAAGGATGGAGATCCCAAGAACAGAGTACGGGTTCGATGAAGAGGCGGAAGAACGCTATCACGCATCTTTAAGATACATGGAAGAGCGTGGAGATGACCAGAGGCAATCGCGAGTTCATTGGGATGAAGCAATTAAGAATCGAAGGTCACCCGACATCTATAAAAATGATGATGGTGCCAAGAGTCTGGAACTTCAGCAGTATGAAGACAGACAGAAGAACTCCACAAAGAATGGAGCAATCGAAAAAAAAAACATCAAAATTAAATGACCAAAGAGAGATAAATGCAGGATGGAATACAGTGAATGTAGTTAACTGGATTGCCAAACCTGAGGAGCTTATCGAAGACCTAGATGAAGGGACGGTCAATGTGAGAAGGGAACTACCCATTATTATCGTAAACATTGCAGGCATGAAGATAAGATGTCTCATAGATACAGGGTCAACAGTGTGTTTGATAACCCAGGCATTATATAATGAAATCCAAAGTAAAATCCACGTATTGAAAATACCTATTTCAAGCGTGAAAATAAAAGGTGTGATACCAGATAAAGTTATGATATGCAGATACCAAGTATTTTTAGATTTGCAGATAGGGAACTCTACATTCTCACAGAGCTTCCTTCTTGTGAATAAGCTGCCTTTTAACATCATTGTTGGCATGGATTTCATAAGAGAATATAAAGTTATTATAGATCTCTCGCAAGACATTGTTATGTTTCGCGCGAGTGAGGGAAAGGAAGATTTAGAGCTCTCTTTAAAGCACAATGAAACGAGACCAGAAGAGTACGTATGGCAAACATACGGAGATATGACTGGGGATGCAGTATTGACAACAGAAGACATCGAGGAAGAGTTGGCAACACTGGCCGCAGACATTGAAAAGGACCTCTAACCAAAATTTGAAGAATGCCTGGAAGAAAAGATAGAGGAAGCTAAAATTGGTCCAGAACATAAGCAAATGCTACGGGAACTGCTATTTGAGTATAAAGGAGTCTTCGA
Source organism: Meconema thalassinum (assembly GCA_946902985.2). Taxonomy (NCBI): domain Eukaryota; kingdom Metazoa; phylum Arthropoda; class Insecta; order Orthoptera; family Tettigoniidae; genus Meconema; species Meconema thalassinum. Next base: position 375,623,313 of record OX336393.1, read on the forward strand.
TTCGAGACCTGGCCGGATCAAGAATTTCCAATATGCGTTCCAAGTCAGCGACTGGACACCATTCAGACAGAAGCCGTATCCTGTAGCCGAGAAACATTATTTAAAGGTCAAAGAAGCAATACAGGAAATGCTAGAGGCAGGCGTCATTGTGAAGACAGCCACACCTTATGTCAGCCCACTGGTAGTTGTACCTAAACAGGACGGAAGTGTGAGGATATGCCTGGACCTACGAAATTTGAATTCCAAGGTCATACCAGAATTTGACCAAGTGCCGCCCATTAAGGAGGTCCTCAGGAGGTTCAAAGGAAAGACTGTGTTCTCAAATCTTGACCTGACGGCAAGTTTTCACCATCTTGCTCTGAAGGAGAAAACAAGCTTATTAAATGGGTTTTTATTCGACCAGCATACGTATTCTTACGTGCGTCTCCCATTTGGATTGAAAACAGCAGGTTCAGCGTTGATACGAGCGCTAGATCGGAACCTGTCTGAAGAAGTAAAAGCAACAACCATATGCTACGTAGATGATATACTACTGACACCTGAAACAGTCGAAGAACACGTCAGAGATCTACGCAAGCTGTTATATGACCTAAGTCAGGCTAACTTTAAGGTCAATATAAAGAAATCTAACTTTGGTCAGAGAGAAGTTAAATTTCTAGGCCACGTAATAGATGCACAAGGAGTTAGGCCTAATCCGGGAAAATTGGAAGTTATTAAACATTTCCCGAGACCAACGAAGGTAAAGAACGTCAGGCAATATCTAGGCGTTATTGGATTCTTTTCAAGCCATTGCCCGAAGTATACCGAGACCGTAGCACCACTCCAAGACTTACTTAAGAAAGGAGGAAGATGGCGGTGGACGGAAAAATGCGAGGAAGCCTTCGTGAAATCTAAACAAATGCTGTTAGATTATGTAAAATTGGGATATCCAGACTACACTCAGAAATTTATTATCCAGACTGACGCATCATTCATAGGTATTGGAGCAATGTTATACCAGGAAAATGTGGACAGGCCAGAGGAGAAAACTTACATTGCATTCATAAGTAGAAGGTTGAAACCTAATGAAAAGAATTATACGGTCACGGAGATCGAATTACTCGCGATACTGTATGCCTTACAGTATTGGCGAAAGCTAATTTATGGTTTTAGAATTATATTGAGAACAGACCATAAAGCCCTAACGTTCCTGTTGAAAACTGACTTGTCGAGTCAAATACTGACGAGGTGGTCCCTGTACATACAGCAATTTCACGTGGAAATCGAGTATTTCCCGGGGAAGGACAATATCATACCTGACTTGCTAAGCAGATACCCGACAGCTGATGAAGAGGAAGTTCTAGCTATCGAGATAGAAGATAGACCAGAAGACCTTAGATGATCTGAGGAACATCACCGTTTTTCAATGTGAAGATCCCTGGATACGGTTGATGATTAATTACTTCGAGGGAAAGCTTGTCAGAGGATTATGATACGTGGGAAGAGCAAGCAATGCACACCCAAATGGACGGGGAGTCATTACGTATGCACGCAAAGACTCTTGAGAAAAGCTTGCAGACCCAGGAAGAAACGGAGCGAGGCGACCGGTTCGCAGACCCAAGGGATACGAGGGGTGAAGGCAGCTGTCAACTAAAGGAACTTTACGACCAGTTGAGGGAGGCCGCTACGGAAATAGAGGAGATGAATGAACAACTGAGAAGGCAGAACAAGAGTATACGACGGCAGACAGAGTGGAATGGGGGAACGAGACATCCCATTGCCGAGAGCACTGACCGCTTAAAATAAATACTGCATGAGTCTATGCCATCTGAAGGCACGAAAAATTCACTTGTGAAATGAATTTTCCGAGCTTAGCAAGGGAAAGATGTGCCCAATCGGTCACGGCAGACTGGCATCGAACTCAGGTCTTATCAGAGAAGACCATGCACATGATTCTAACTAGAATCGAACCATTGATCTCTGAGGGGGAACAGTTTTAGGGAACCCGAAGAACAATGCGTTAAATAATGACATATAACAATGTAGCATGATTTCACGGCCAGTATGTGAATATCATAGCAGTTTAAGGTGAAGAATTGTAAGCAAATGCAAGCAAATATACGTTTTCGAAGCATACAAGAACGAGAGCAGGCCAGTTTGACGTTTTACTAATTGGAGTTGGCAAGTGGGTGGAGATTGTAGGCGCCGAGGGAACTACTTTCGTCTGGACTGAGGAGACAGCTCAAAATTAATAACTCGGGTATTCACCGCTTGACAACGATGGAACCTGTGGTAGGGATGACTGCCCACGGAAATTAATTAATTATAGCCAAGTGGAGCATTGAAATGGAGTGAAAGGTACACCCAGGTGAATATATTTTAGGAGAGATAATTTAGGAGTGATTTTACACCTAAATTAAAGCCTATATCTCTAAATGAGCGTGTTAACACCGAGCCTACGCTCGAGAGGAGTGATTTGGTGACCAGCCAGAGGGGAATCACCATGGTGGCGTCCTGACGCGATGGAATAAGGCAATTAATTGTAATTAATTGGCCGAAGCGATCGCCGGCACGCGAACGTTTATAAAACCTCCACACCTAAATAAAGAAGGTGTATATGTCATTTCGGCTGAAAATGTATTATTTCAAGGAAGGAGTCGCACCCGTATGTCCGGTGGACTAGTTTTTACGAGAAACCTTTATAAGGGGGAGCAGTGCAGACCAAGCCAGTTGTCTTCAGTCTGTTCTCAAGTTCTTCTCCAGTTTACACGTAACTAATACGCTGCCAGTAAGCGCGCGAAATGTTACAGTATCGACGCTCAGCAATTGAAGAACAATGGAAGCACAGCATACAGATTCATAAGTATAATCATGAAGTGCGACAAAGTTAATCTAATACAGATATTTATCCATTATCTGACGCAAATATAAATTCGCTACAGCGAAAGAGTAATTTATAATGTTGTTAGACATTACATATACCAGGAGGTACTGTCAGAGTTGTATATGACATTATCATCAGGATCACTACAATTATGGGGGCCTGGGAGGCATCGCCAATTAATCTTGACAGTGAACCGAACGGTATTGAAGGTGACGAGGATCGAACGCCCGTAAACGCAGTTAGACTTTCACGGAGACCAGCGGTTGGCGTAATTGCATCGCATCTCTGAGGTCAGGCGGTAGGAGGAGTCCGATTAAGGATCAACCTGTGAAATAGTGAGAAAGTGTACATAAATTGTGTTATAGTGATTTAAAAAGTGTTCATGTGTACTGTGATTAATATGTATTGTATAAAAGTGAAAGAAGCCACTGATAAGAGTATGTTTATCATGTGGGAAATATGTGAAATCAAGTGTCGTGTAAGATATAGCATGATGGCTTAAATCAAGCGTCATGGTAGGTCCGGAGCTGGAATGCTGGTATCATCCAGCGAAAATGAAAAAGTGAGTACCAATTTACAATGTTATTCTAACTAAATAGTTCACCATACAACGATGCATCACTTTCAGACTAAGATGTAACAGTCACTTATTGAACGAGTTTTCACCACTCGTCTTGAATAGAATATGTCTTGGAAGGTGATTTGTTTATGGCCAGTCAGGCCTAAAATTGTGATGAATGAAACGGTAACGTTAAATGATAAATAATAATAATAATAATCTGGGGTCGGCAACAGTAAAGTAATAGGCATTTTTGGCCTAAATAACGTTCAAAGTGTGTCATGTCTAATATAAAGATACTGTATTTTGGTAAACAGTAAGAAAGTAACGTGGAATATAGCGAGATACGAGAGTTTTTCAGTGTCAATAAAGTTTTGAATGAATATTTGAGATGGTCAATTCTTAGGATTGTATTTGAGGACCATTAAAGTTATGTAAGCCAGTAAATGTATACCTTGTTTTTAGGAGCTATTTAAAGCTTTGACTTAAGTGTAATTACAGAGAGAACGCGGGTGCTTTAATAATTGAGTCATCTATGAGAAGTATTGTTTGAGCCGCATATAGCGTGCAGAAGTAACGTAGAATCCAGTGATTTACGTAAATATATTGCGGGGACCAAACTAGTATAGCTTGCACGTTAGGTGAGAAGTTGACTAATCTACGAGTTAGTATCGCCGTTGTGCATACTTTTATTATTCGCAGCGAATTGGACAGAGCCTGTCTGTATCCATCGCTTGCATGAATTATCGCCACGAGTGATGTCCGTCGAGACTCCGTGAGCACATGTGTAAACTGATCTGCCCTGTGAGGTAAGAATCATATTCGTCGTTTAGGAAACGCAGATTTCCTTATTATGTTTATTGTGACAGCTGCTGGTGAGAATCTTGTATTCTCATTATGATGCGCGTCCAAAGCCACTAGTATTCACAATAGAACGGCAAGACTATCACAGGATCCATCCCCAGCCATGAATGTTAATAAGGAGCCGAGTTGAGCCCGATACACTATAAATATAGGTGATAAATAATTAGATTGACTCATCTACTTAAGAACAACACTTAGCGTAACTCTATTGTACTGAAATTGTAAAGAAATTGACCTTGCCAGCAGATGAGAGGAAGTGGGGGATAGCCCACTGAGACGAACGGCCATCTTGAGCGGCCTGCCGGAACTAATTTTATTGCCTGCTAGGGGAAGGGGACGTCGGTCCGCCAGTCCTTTAAATTAGAGTCATAGTGGGACACTGAAGAATCTCGATATTTCGATATGCAATTAAGATATGATTGTTTTGATGATGCCAATTGAATTAAATGATGTGTTTCAACACACATACATTGTTGGATCAAAGCAATCGGATAATATTTGGCCCAGTTATTCTCTGAGGAGGAACACTGAACCAAATAAATTGTTAGGCATCTTTTAGGATGCACATTTGCCAGTTCACGCTAATTTATGCAGACGGGTATGCGATTTCTGAGAACATGACACGTTTGTAACGATAATAATCCCGACAAGACCCAGAAAATCGTTGTATGGTGAAACTATAAACATTTCTATCTATGTTTATTTTGGAAGGGAAAAGTACCACTTTTTAAGCGTTTCATATTGATGGAAAGAAGGAAGATGATTCACACGACACAACAAATATTTGTTAATTAAGGCATAAAATAATGAATTTATGCTAATGAAAGTAAATGCCGTAAGAAACGGAGTAATGTTTTATTATTACAGTATTAATGTCATTTAGATGTGATATGTGACTTTTGTATTGTGATACTCCAGTTATGTAAAATTGTGTCACATGATGAAAACTATGGAGACTCGTAGAAGTCTGAAAGTTTCAATGATAGGATGCTAGAAATAGATTTGAGTGCAGTATAGCACTAATTAAGAAGAGACTCACAAAATAACCCTGATTTTAATTGCGGGAATTAAATATAATTTATCCTTTATTTGTATTTGTTGTATAGCCATGATTTTTATACCAGTAAATGTTTTATTTTAGGAATATGTTGTGTATTTCATGAAGAGTAGTTACCTGGTAGACTCAAATCCTGAGCATGTGGTCGTATGGTGGGCAGGAACGTCCCATACCTCGAAAGACCGTGAGTTAGCTGGGATACGAACACATGTTCCACATGATGACAATTGGGTACACTACATAACCAATATGGCGGCCAAGTGAATTTGCGACTGTTAAATGGACGTTTCTCGCGATTTAACAAACCAAACGCAATAAAACTTGGTACAGTATATGTTTATACATATTGTAATGCACCGACATCTAACTTGGTTCAATTGTTTACATAACCATAAGATGGCGGATGTGAGAAATATTTCACCGGCATTCTATATCTCTGAAACTATTAGCGGTATCACCCAGAAATTTTGTACGGAGATAAAGGGCACTACTGGAAGATCATCTATATGACTTTCAAAAACCGGGTAACTTCAAAATGAACATGGCGGCCATGTGAATTTGAAAATTTTAAATAGACCTTTCTCGCGATTTTGTTGTCCCAAACGAAATGAAATCCGGTACAGGAAATGTTTATACGCATTGTAATGCACTGGTATCTAATTTAGTTCAATTGTTTACATAACCTCAAGATGGCGGCTTTGCGAATTTTAAAATTAAGTTTTTATTTCTTGTGTCATAATCATGCGATCGAAGTGAAAGTTTGAATAATGAACCTACGCAATAATTTTCTTGTAATGGTACATTTAACAATCCAAAATTGCGACCATCCGAAATATTTAGACGGCTCTGAATATCTACTAATCTATTATAGCAATCAAACTGAATTTTTTATGTTCATAGGGGCTATGAACTTAAGTTCACCTATAGGACTTTAAATAACCTAGTGATCACAAATCCAACATGGCGGCGACACGGTGTATAAATATTCACATGGACGTTTCTCGCAATTTAACCATCCGAGTACAGTGAAACTTGGTACAGTAAATCCTTATACGAATGTTAATCCATTGGCATCTAATTTATTTCAATTGTTTCCATAACCACAAGATGGCAGCTGTGCGAAATTTTAAAATTTCCTTGTTACTTCTTGTGTCCTAATCATGCGATTGAAGTTTGAATGCTACACGTACACAATAATATTCATGTAACAGTACATAACTCTAGGACCTCATCATCATCATCTTGTTCAGTTTCCATCCCCAGGCTGGGTCTGTTTGGAACATAAGCCTCGCCACTTAGTTCTTTCTTCCCACCACAAGTACAACCCCTCCTCCACGTGGTGGGAGACGGGCAACGGCATGAAGTAGGGGATTGCCCGTAGGGGTGAAGTACAGTGGGGACTTTGTGTGCCCCAGGACCGCTACGGTAGCTGTGAAGGCTCTATGGGAACCCTGAAAAGTGACGGCTGACGGGGCTCTGGTGAAGCTACGATAGGCCTAGCAAGCCAGTAGTGGATATCATATTTGCTTTCAAACTAGGAACAGGCCCCGGAAAGGACGAACTCTAGGACCTACATATAAAAAATCCAACATGGCGACCATCCGAAATATTTAGTCGGTTCTTAATATATACGAATCTATTACAGCAATCAAACTGAAATTTTGCATGTAGATAGAGGCAATTAACATAAGTAGGATGTATGAAAATAGGTTGTAGAGTTCTTCACGGAACTACTTGTTTGATCTGTATTTTCACTAATTTTGATTTTTTTTGTGATTTTTTGGGTCAATTTTACCCTCCAGGTTGCTGTTTCCCACGGACTCAGCGAGGGATCCCACCACTACCGCCTCTACGGGCAGTGTCCTGGAGCTGGGAACATCTCGTCGGGGGGGGGTTACAACTGGGAGGTGTGATCAGCACCTCGCCCAGTTGGCCTCACCTGAAAAGCAAACAGGGGTCTCATGAGATATGGGAAGTGAAGGGAAAAATTGGGATAGATAGGCAAGGAAGAGGGAAGGAGGTGGCATTGGCCTTACAGTAGGTGCCATCGCGGCATTTGCCCGAAGACGTATTGGGAAACCACGGAAATCCACTTCTAAGATGCCTGTGGTGGGAATCAAAACCCCTCTACTCATTTGGACCACCCGAGGCTGAGTAGACCCCGTTCTGGTCCTCATACCACTTTTCAAATTTCGTGGCAGTGCCGGGAATCGAACCTCAGACCTCCGGGATGGCAACTAAGCATGTTGACCACTACTTCACGAAAGCGACTGTTTGTTTTACATTTTGACTATTTATTTTTTTATTTATGGTTTTCACTAGTTTTAACTAGTTGTGATTGCTACTTTTTTATTTTGACTAATTTTGATTCTTTGTGTTTTTTGGCCCTGTTGGGCTCTTTTGACAAATTTTGATTCTTTGTGCTTTTTGGCCCTGTTGGGCTCTTTTGACTAATTTTGATTCTTTGTGCTTTTTGGCCCTGTTGGGCTCTTTTGACTAATTTTGATTCTTTGTGTTTTTTTGGCCCTGTTGGGCTCTTTTGACTAATTTTGATTCTTTGTGTTTTTTGGCCCTGTTGGGCTCTTTTGACAAATTTTGATTCTTTGTGCTTTTTGGCCCTGTTGGGCTCTTTTGACTAATTTTGATTCTTTGTGCTTTTTGGCCCTGTTGGGCTCTTTTGACTAATTTTGATCCTTTGTGCTTTTTGGCCCTGTTGGGCTCTTTTGACTAATATTGATTCTTTGTGTTTTTTGGCCCTGTTGAGCTCTTTTGACAAATTTTGATTTTTTTGCTTTATAGATTTTAAGTTCCGTACCGGTATTTAATCTTTTTTTTTACTTGTTTATTTTTTTGACAAATTTTGACTAATTTTGATTATCTTTTGTGGATTTTTGGATTAAGAATAAATTTGATATTTTTTTGTGTGGTTTTACTTTTTCTTTTTGGATTATGACTAATTTGCGTTGTATTTTATTACTGCCAAACACTCGTGGGGATTGGACGAAAGGGAGAAGTGGGGGAAGCAGAAGTCTATCCCAGGGTTAACATCAAATTTGTTTTTTAAATACTGATTTTCCTACCAAATTTTCTGCATTTCTTTTCAACTTCTAACATGTTAGCTTGTAAGAGTAACTTGAAGAGGTGAAAGGAGACTGGCTGCGTGGCTCAGTGCAGCGGTAACGTTTTCGCTTGCTGGACCAAAGGTTGCATGTTCTTATCCTGGCACAGTAAGCTGGCTTTTGAGGGTGCGCAAATGCAAGAGAGCCGTGTCATTGGATTTACTGAACGTTGAAGTTCCCCTTCAGGGCAAAGTTCCGGCACCCTGGCATCTCTAAACGCCAGAGAAGTTTAAAAGGACGTAAAACCAATAACATTAACATTTTTATGGATACCTTCACATGAGAGCCCTATCTCGTTCTGATCGTCTCGTATCTCACTGAACCAGGCTCCCTTTGTATTTTTAGCCTATTTTCAATTTTGAAAAAATAGGCTTATGAAATCACCGTTTGTCCGTGTGTGTGTGTGTGTGCGCGCGCGCGCGCGTGTGTGTGTGTGGGTGTGTCCCTAATAAAATCTAAACGGCTGGAGCGATTTCAATGAAACACGGTAAGTTCATAGCACTATTCCCGGTGACCTAGACCGTGCCCTTCAAATTTTGTTACGTCTCACCAATCCAACATGGCGGCTGTGCGAAATATTTCACTAGCATTCAATATCTCCGAAGCTATTACCGATATCGCCCTGAAATTGTGTACGGTGATAAAGAGCACTACTAGAAGTTCACCTATGAGACTTTCAAAAACCTGGTGACTACAAAGCCAAAATGGCAGTCAAGCGAAGATGAGACTTTTAAATAGACCTTTCTCGCGATTTAACTATCCAAACGTAATGAAACTTGGTACAGCAAATGTTTATACACATTGTAATGCACTGGAGTCTAATTTAGTTCAATTGTTTACATAACCTCAAAATGGCGGCTGTGCGAAATATTTCACTGACATTCTATATCTCCGAAACTATTACAGATATCACCCTGCAATTTTGTACGGTGGTAAAGGTTACGAGTTTACCTATGTATAATTCATAAACCTGTAAAATACAAAACGAACATGGCGACCAAGCGAATATGAAATATTTTAATAGACTTTTCTCGTGAGTTAACTCTCTGAGCACAGTGAAATGTGATACAGTAAATGATTTTGCACATTGTAATGTACTGCCATCTAACTTAATTCAATTGTTTACATAACCTCAAGATGGCGGCAGTGCGAAATTTTAAAATTAAGTTTTTATTTCTTGTGTCGTAATCCTGCGATCGAGGTGAAAGTTTGAATAATGAACCTAGGCAATAATTGTCCTTGAAAGGTACATAACTCTATGGCCTATACATATAACAATCCTAAATGGCAAGCTTCCGAAATATTTAGACAGTTCTCAATATCTATGAATCTTTTACAGCAACCAAACTGAATTTTTCTATGTTCATAGAGACTATGAACATATGTTCACCTTTAGGACTTTCAGTAACCTGGTGAGCACAAATCCAACATGGCGGCGACGCGAAGTATAAATATTTAAATGGACGTTTCTCGCGAATTAACTATCCGAGTGCCGTGAAACGTTGCACGTTAAATGCTTATACAAATGTTGATCCACTGGCATCTAATTTATTTCAATTGTTTGCATAATCACAAGATGGCTGCTGTGCGTAATTTTAAAATCTCGTTTGTACTTCTTGTGTTTTAATCATGCGATTGAAGTTTGAATACCACACGTACACAATAATCTTAATGTAATAGTACAAAAATAAAAAGTCCTCTCGGCACGCCGGAAGGCGGAGGTAGATTTCACCGGACAAACTTGGGGATAGGCGAAAATAGGCAGAATATGCAGGTTTTCGTAGAAGGATCAGACCTCATTTATTGCGAGAAGGTATTTTATAATTGGAGCTTAATTATCTTTGTTTTTCGTCATTTTATGCTTATTTTAAACATTTTATTGTCTTATGGGAACGGTAACCTTCTTGTCATTTGGGGTCCATTTTTATACTTGTGGTCACACTGTCCTTATGCAAGGTTTCGACACTGATGTGTAACTATGTAACGGTCTGTTACTTCTTCACGCAAAATTATATCTCCCGCAGAGATTTTGGTTGGTTCCTCAGTTTAGGGGCTGCGACAACGCGGTCATGTGTACCCCGTGTACTTAGGGATGGCTGTATTAGTCTGTAATTCAGGTAAGGACTGCAGACGGTCAATTTCAAGCAGTAGTTCCTAATGTTGCTACCAGGTACTACCGTCAACGACACCTACCTGTGAACTTTGCTACTAGATGCCACCGCAGCCAGCAACTCGCAACGAACGTTGGAATTTCCCCTCCAAAGGAAAGCATACTGAGGGATTTTTAGCGCTCTTAGAAAATCCGACGACTTCGGCCGGCTTTGAACTCGCGACCTTGGGCATAGACATTCAGCATGCTTGCTACCAGTTACGTCACCGAAGCCGCTTCACACTTAGTCAGATGGAATTCTGAATATGATCTCGTGCAAGTGCGTTATCTTGGCAACGTCTGATGGCTCATCCCTCATCAATTTAGTAGAGTTGCCATGGCAAGCACTAATAGCTCTTGGCATTTTCTTATAATTCCGAAATCATTTTTCTCATCGCTTGGCATAATGGTGGGTCATATCAAAAATTCTTTAAGACAAAATTTTAGGTAATTGTTAGGGGAATATTGTCCATTTTGTACGGATTTGAGATTGTGCCTATTAAGAGAGATATGATTAATGTTTCCCGAAAAACCCACTTTTTCCCACCCCTTTGGTCAATGGTTGGTGCTATAAAAAAAGCTCTTCAAACATAAATTTTTGGGCTTTATCCGACACATAGTATGAACGTTGAACGGATTCGATATTTCTCATATTAAGAGAGTTATAGGAATATTTCACTTTTTAGAAAAAAAGCCCCCCATTTTCACCCCCTTCGACAGATTTAGCCCATTAACGAACTCGACCGAGATTTTATAGGTATACATATTCGGTAAAATATTCAAAGTGATTGGTGCAAAATTACGGCAGTTATCATGTCCAAAAGAAACTGATATATATATATATACTTTTGAACTGACGGTGGTTTTGGGGTCTGGGTGATGTGAAACGCGAAGATATGTCGAAATTTTCCGGAAGTCGAAACATGGTACCCATTGCAATAGTTAGCTTTCTAATGAAATCTACCTCTGGTTGGTTCCTCAGTTTAGGGGCTGCGACAACGTGGTCATCTAATCCCGTGTACTTTGGGTGAGTGTAGAATCTGTCTGATAAACGGTGTGAATTGTAATGGATGTATTAGTCTGTAATTCAGGTAAGGACTGCAGACGGTCAATTTCAAGCAGTAGTTCCTAATGTTGCTACCAGGTACTACCGTCAATGACACCTAGCTGTGAACTTGGCTACTAGATGCCACCCCAACCAGCAACTCGTAACGAACGATGGAACTTCCCCTCCAAAGGAAAGCATACTGAGGGATTTTTAGCGCTCTTAGACAATCCGACGACTTCGGCCGGCTTTGAAACCGCGACCTTGGGCATAGACATTCTGCATGCTACCAGTTACGTCACCGAAGCCGCTTCCCACTTAGTCAGATGTCAAAGTCAACCCCTGGCACCAACCAGCCCATGACGGGCTAAGGCCGACCAAGCGACCGCTGCCCAGCCATTTGGCCTGCAGATATTGGGGTGACGCGTGATCAGTGCGTCGGGTCCCCTCGGCCGTTAATATCGGTATTCGTGATCGGCGTGCTGTCTCACTGTCAGACAGCTACTCAATTGTCCTCACGAGGCTGAGTTCACCCCGTTCCAACCCTCACGTCAGTTTTAAAATCCCTGACGGAGCCGGGGACCGAACCCGGGGACTCCGGGTGAGAGGCAGGCGCGCTACCCCAACACCACGGGGCCGGCTTAGTCAGATGGAAATACTGAATCTGATCTCGTGCAAGTGCGTTGTCATGGCAACGGCTCATCCCTCATCAATTTAGTAGTGTTGCCATGGCAACCTCTGATAGCTCTTGGCATTTTCTTATAATTCCGAAATCATTTTTCTCATCCCTTGGCGTAATGGTGGGTCATATCAAATATTATTTCAGACAAAAGTTTTAGGTAATTATTAGGGGAATATTGTCCACTTTGTATGGTTTTGATATTGTGCCTATTAAGAGAGATATGATTAATGTTTCCCGAAAAACCCACTTTTTTCCACCCCTTTGGTCAATGGTTGGTGCTATCAAAAAACTTATTTGACATAAATTGACATGCTTTGCCCTGGCCAGTTTGCGCAATGCCAAGATCGCTCATATTGCACAGATGCAGGCGGTTCCATCATGAATTAATACCGTCCCACATTGCTTGGGCCATGATAATTAAAGGGGTTTGTGTGTAAGTTACATTTACATTTAAGCATGTTTTATGGAGGATTATCAACATTTATTTTACGTGATGTCTTATAAACAAATGGGACGCGGCCTTTCCTATTCTGTCCTAATTTCCTATGCTGTACTTGCTTCTACCATTTATCTCTTGGCCGACTTTAGCAGTACCTGGTACTCAATCCTAGTACAGAGACATCTCCCCCATGTACCCGATTGTCATCATGTGGACCATGTGTTCGTATCCCAACTAACTCACGGTCTTTCGAGGTATGGGACGTTCCTGCCCACTATACGACCACATGCTCAGGATTTGAGTCTACCAGGTATCTACTCTACAGGAAATACACAACATTTTCCTAAAAATAACACATTTACTGGTCTAAAATCATGGCTATACAACAAATACAAATAAAGGACAAATTACATTTAATTCCCACAAATAAAATAGGGTTGTTCTGTGAGCTTTCTTCTTAAAATAGTGCTACACTGCACTCAAATCTAATTCTAGCATCCTGTCAATGATATTTTCAGACTTCCATGGGTTTCCATAGTGTTCATCACCTGACACAATTTTAGTTAATGGGAGTGTTATAACACAAAAATCACATATCACATATAAATGATACTAATAAAACATTATTCCATTTCTTATGGCATTTATCTTGATTAACATGAATTCATTACTTTCTGCAATCATTAACAAATATTTGTTGTGTTGTGTGAATCATCTTCCCTCCTTCCATCCATATGAACGCTTTAAAAAAGTGGTACTTAATTTTATAGTTTCACCATATAACGATTTTCTGGGTCTTGTCGGGCTTATCGTCGTTACAAATGTGTCATGATCTGGGAAAACACATACCCGTCTGCATAAATTAGCAGGAATGGCAAAATGCACTCTAAAAGAAGATGCCTACATTATTTTGGTTCAGCTTTTCTCCTCAGAGGATAACTGAGCCAAATATTATCTGATTTCTATGATTCAACAACGTATGTGAGTTGCAACCCACCGTTCAATTCACTTGGCAACATCAAAATAATCATATCTTAATTGCATATTTAAATATCGAGATTCCTCAGTGTCCTATTGTGACTCTAATTTACAAGGGACCGGTCGAACGACCTTCCTCTCCCTCAGCAGGCAATAAAATTCGTTCCAGCTGGCTAGTCAAGATGGCGGCCGCAGAAGTGGTCTACAATTCCCCCTCTCTCTCTGCCGTCAAGATCAAGGTCAGGTTTGTTTACAAAATGCATTACTGGAGTAACGCTAAGTGTGGCTCCTACGTAATTGAGTCATTTAAATATTTAACACCTATCCTTATAGTGTCTTGGGCTCAATTGGCTCCTTAATTAACATTCATGGCTGGGGTGGAATTCTAGTGATAGCCTTGCCGTTCTATGGTGACTACAAGTGGCTTTTAGACGCGCATCATAGTGAAAATCCACGACTTTCACCAGCAGCTGTCAATAATATATAAGGAATCCTGTGTTCCTAAGCGACGAATATGATCCTTACCTCAGGGTAGGTCATTAATACACACATGCTCACTGCGTCTCGACGGACGTCAATAGTGGCATAATTCAAGCAAGCGTTGGATACAGACAGACTATGTCCAATTCACTGCGAAATAATACAGTATGCTCAAGGGCGATACTACTCGTAGATTTAGCCAACTTCTCACCTAACGCGCAAGCTATATTAGTGTGTCCCCGCTATATTTATTACGTAAATCACTGGATTCTACGTTAATTCTGCACGCTTACATGCGGCTCAAACAATACTTCACATATATGACTCAATTATTAAGGCACCTGCGTTCTCTCTGTCATGCCACTTAAGCCAAAGCTTTACATAGCTCCTAACAAAAATGTAATAACATTTACTGGCTTACTTTACTTTAATGGTCCTCAAACATAATCCTAAGGATTGACCATATCAAACATTCATTCATATTTCACTTACACTGAAAAAGCTCTCGTATTTCTCTATATTTCATGTTATACTCTTACTGTTTACCAAATACAGTAACTTTACATTAGACATGACCCTATTTGAACATTATTTAGGCCAAAAATGCCTATTACTTTACTGTTGCCGACCCCATAATATTATTACTAATATCATTTAACGTTACCGTTACATCCATCACTATTTTTGCCTGAATGGCCTCAAACTAATCACCTTCCAAGCCATATTTTATTCAAGACGAGTGGTGAAAACTCGTTCAGTAAGTGACTATTACATCTTATTCTCAAAGTGACAAATCGTTACATGGTGAACTATTTAGTTATACTGACTTTATAAAAAAATGGGTACTCAGTTTTTCCTCTTTGCTGGATAGTGCCAGCGCCTCAGCTTAGGCGCTACCATGACGCTTGACTTAAGCCATCATGTTATCCTTGACACAACACTTAGATTCATACGCTTTCCACATGATGCACATATTTTTATCAGTGGCTTTTATCATTGCTATACACTGCATATTAATCACTATACACATGAACACTTTAAATCACTATTTCACAATTTATATACATTTATCCACTACTTCACATGTTGATCCTTAAATTGGACTTCTCCTACGCCTGATCTCAGAGATGCGATGCAATTATGACAACCGCTGGTCTCCGTGAAAATCTAACAGCGTTTTACGGACGTTCAATCCTCGTTCCCTGCAATCTTGTTCAGCTCACTATCCATATTAGGTGGCAATGGTTTCCAGCTCCCATCATTGTAGTGTTTCTGATGATGCTGTCATATATAATTCTGACAATACCTCCCGGTATAATAACTGTTCAAAAACATTATAAGTTCCTTTTCGCTGTGGCGAATTTATATTTGCGTCAGATAATAGGTAAATATCTGTAATAATTTACTTTCGACGCACTTCATGATTACTTATGAAGCTTTATAGCTTGCTTCTATTGTTCTCCAACGACGGCGCGTTGATACTTTACCATTTGGCGCGCTACTAGCAGCGTCTTAGTTACGTGTATACTGTAGAACAACTCTAGGCGAACTGGTGAAGACTGTAGAGCAACTCGTGAACAAATGTTGAAGACTGGCGAACACTGGTGAACAACTGGCTTGGCTTGCCTCGCTCCCCATATATAAAGGCTTCTCGTACAAAATAGTCCACTGGATACATGAGAGCGACTCCTTTCTTGAAATAATACCTCTTCAGCCGAATGACATCTACATCTTGTTTATTTAGGTGTGGAGGTTTCAAAACCATTCGCGTGCCGGCGAACCCTTCGGCCAATTAATTACAATTAATTGCCTTAATTCAGCGCGTGGGCACGCCATCGTGGTACTTCCCCGTTGACTGGTCACAAAGTCACTGCTCTCGAGCGTAGGCTAGGTTGTGATGCATTCATTTGGAGATAAAGGCCTTAATTTAGGTGAAAAACCACTCCTAAATTACCTCTCCGTGAATATATTCACCTGGGTGTATATTTCAATGCATTTCAATGCTCCACTTGGCTGTAATTAATTAATTTCCATGAGCCATCATGTCTACCCTCAGTTTGACCGTTGTCAAGCGGTGGATACCCGGGTCATTAATTTTGAGCTGTCTCTCTGCTCCAGACGTAAATAGTTCGCTCGGCGCCTAGATTCTCCCCCCACTTGCTAAGGGTCATTTGTAAAACTTCAAACTGGTCTCCTCTCATTTTCGTATGCTCTGAAAATGTATATTTCCTTACATTTGGCCACAGTTCTTCCCTTAAATTGCTACGATATTCACCTATAGATCGTGAAATCACGCTACCTTGTTATATGCCAGTATACCTCTCATTGCTCTTTGGGTTCCCTGAATCGCTCCCCCGCAGAGATCAATGGTTCGACTCTAGGCATAACCATGTGCCTGGTCTTCTCTGATGAGACCTGAGTTCGATGCCAGACTGCCATGACTGGTTGGGCACATCTTTCCCCTGCTAAGCTCGGAATATTCATTTCATAAGTGCATTTTTTGGGCCTCTCAGATGGCATCGACTCCATGCAATATTTACTTTAAGCGGTCAGTGCTCTCGGCAATGGGATCTCTCGTTCCCCACTCCACTCTGTCTGCTTTCTCGTAGACTCTCGTTCTGCCTTCGCAATTGTTCATTCATCCCCTCTAGCTCCGCAGCGGCCTCCCTCAACTGGTCATAAAGTTCCTGCAGTTGACAGCTGCATTCTTCCTTTGTATCCGTTGGGTCTGCGAGCTGGTTGCTTCGCTCCGTTCCTTCCTGAGACTGCAAGCTTTTCTCAAGATTCTTTCCGTGCATACGTAATGATTCCCCGTCCACTTGGGTGTACAATGCTTGCTCCTCTCTTGTATCATAGTCTTCTGGTGGAATATATAACTTCAAATTCGCTGCATTTACAACAACTTCTCTACCTGTTGCTTCGTCTTTGATCCGATATGCATTATTTTGCAGATCCCCTATAATCAGGTAGGGTCCGTGATAAGCATGCTGAAATTTCTTATATTTCCTGCTCTCTGGATCTGAACTGGCAGGTTTCTTCAATAAGACGTATTCCCCCACGAGTAACGGTCTGTGATAGCGTTTCCTCCTGTTACTCCGCTGCCGTCTATCTGCTTGTTTCTTGAGATACTCGAACGTTCTCTGGATCCTCAACTCACGTCCAGGTTGTGCATCGATGGGTGTCCGAATGACATTATTCCATGGCCTCTCTGGTCTTCTATCGAGATGTAGGCTCACTGGCACCTCTCCTGTCGCTTCGTGTACGGTATTGTTGATACAATACTCAATAATCTCAAGTACGTCAATCCTTTTCCAGTTCTCAGTGGAGCAATATATCTTCATGTATTTTTGCAGTTCCCTCATAACTCTCTCTGCGGAATTCGACTCCGGGTGTCGAACTGTGGACAACATCTGTCTTATGCCCAGATTCTCCAACTCCCTGCGAAATTCTATGCTGGTAAAACAGCTCCCATGATCCGATAAGATGTTCTCTGGCTGTCCTAACATAGGAATGATTCTTTCCTTCAGCCTCTTAAGTACCTGTTTTGTACTGGTTTTCTGAATTGGACACAGGACTACCATTTTGGAAAACACGTCTAGTGCAACTAGGATGTGTCTATTTCCTCTTCTAGCTCTAGGAAGCGGCCCAAAGTTGTCCAGTGCCAGAAGCTGACATGGCTTATCTGGTCAGAGTGGTATAGGTTTCTGCCTCATTAAATACGAGTTAGGCTTTACTCGTTGGCACATATCACATGTCCTGATAGTATTTCTGACCGTCTCACTAAGTTTTGGCCAAATAAATGCTTCATTAAGCAGGGCAACAGTCTTATCTACACCGGAATGTCCAAAAGCTCGGTGTGCTAACCATACTAGCCTCCTCTGTAATGCTGGTGGTATGACTATCCTGGGTTTGGTGTGATCTGAGTCGCTCCATTTATGTAACATCTGGTTAAACCATAGATATTCCGTTGATAGTGCTTCGGCTTCCACATACATCAGAGTTCCTCTATCCAGCTTTCCCTCGAAGTAATTAATCATCAACCGTATCCAGGGATCTTCACGTTGAAAAACGGTGATGTTCCTATGATCATCTAAGGTCTTCTGATCTCTATCTTCTATCTCGATAGCTAGAACTTCTTCTTCATCAGCTGTAGGGTATCTGCTCAGCAAGTCAGGTATGATATTGTCCTTCCCCGGGCAATACTCTATTTCCACTTGAAATTGCTGTATGTACAGGGACCACCTTGTCAGTCTTTGACTCGACAAGTCAGTTTTCAGCAGGAACGTTAGGGATTTATGGTCTGTTCTCAATATAATTCTAAAACCATAAACTAGCTTTTGCCAATACTGTAAGGCATACAGTATCGCGAGTAATTCGATCTCCGTGACCGTATAATTCTTTTCATTAGGCTTCAACCTTCTGCTGATAAATGCAATGTAAGTTTTCTCCTCTGGCCTGTCCACATTCTCCTGATACAACATAGCTCCGATCCCTTTAAATGAAGCGTCAGTCTGGATAATAAATTTCTGAGTGTAGTCAGGATATCCCAATTTCACATAATCTAACAACATCTGTTTAGATTTCACGAAGGCTTCCTCGCATTGTTCCGTCCAGCGCCATCTTTCTCCCTTCTTAAGTAAGTCTTGGAGTGGTGCTACGGTCTCGGTATACTTCGGACAATGGTTTGAAAAGAATCCAATAACGCCTAGATATTGCCTGACGTTCTTTACCTTCGTTGGTCTCGGGAAATGTTTAATGACTTCCAATTTTCCCGGATTAGGTCTGACTCCTTGTGCATCTATTACGTGGCCTAGAAATTTAACTTCTCTCTGAGCAAAGTTAGACTTCTTTATATTGACTTTAAAGTTAGCCTGACTTAGGTCATATAACAACTTGCGTAGATCTCTGACATGTTTTTCGACAGTTTCCGATGTCAGTAGTATATCATCTACGTAACATATGGTTGTAGCTTTTACTTCTTCGGACAGGTTCCGATCTAGCGCTCGTATCAATGCTGAACCTGCTGTTCTTAATCCAAATGGAAGACGCACGTATGAATACGTGTGCTGGTCAAATAAAAATCCAGTTAGCAAACTTGTTTCCTCTTCCAGAGCAAGATGGTGAAAACTTGCAGTCAGGTCAAGATTTGAGAACACAGTCTTTCCTTTGAACCTTCTGAGTACCTCCTTAATGGGCGGCACTTTATCAAATTCCGGTATGACCTTGGAATTCAAATTTCGTAGGTCCAGGCATATATTCGCCTTTATCGGCCGCAGTAGTATGCTTTACGCATTAATATTTCATTTCGCCTTTATCGGTCGCAGTAGTATGCTTTACGCATTAATATTTCATTTCGCCTTTATCGGCCGCTGTAATATTTCACTCCAACGCACAGGAGTCTTGCTTCCCGCTATAGAAGCCCTACCTAACTTAAATTTAACTAGAAGTCTAGTCATAATGGGGTCGTCTCTAGGGTCGTCTCCTGAGTTTGGCGCGGAGTGAGCTATTTCTCCCACCATCCTCAGAAAGTCTTCCCTGCAGGTCTTGGCTTCGATGACCGTGGCACATAGTGGGTGTAACTGTCTCCGACAAGGGGGATAGGCTAGATGCACCCCTAGATCTTGACGTTTGCCCGTGCCAGGCCGCGAGTGCCTCAACCTTACGTGGTTCGTCTGTTTGGTCGGGTCGTTAAGTGAACTAGGGTAGGCTCAACATCGCCTTACGCGCTCTCAAAGTGTGGTGCCTTTGGCCGTTGGCTTGTGCCGTTATCACCAATCAGAGTGTTTCGGATTCCTTTAGCTTACAAAAAATATGGGCGTAACCTTTGTAAATGATGTAAAAATGTAAAATGTAAAATATTTCCAGTGTTATGGGGTTATAGATCTTCTATGTACATATACTACTTCTGGTCTACTATTGCTACGTCAGCTTTCCAGCGATAATGCTCTTTTTACCTTAATGGAGGTGTTAGTAGGGTCTGTGGCGTCAGGTACCCTGTTATTATGATCTGGGGGTAGTTATTTGTAGAGTGGGCTTAAAGTATGGTAGGAAGAGGTTATGCATCTTTGGGCTCAAATAAATGGTGGCCTTGAGCCGGTAATGCTACTAGGATTGCTCCTACAATGAGTGGATTGGGGCAGGTAATTCCCGGGATTGCAAAAATATGAAAATTCCATGCAGGTTTGATAGTAATACCCCTGGTAAATGGATGGGATACTCATGCATGTATCTGGATATGAGGCGTCTGCACTCATGTACGGATTGGTGTAGGTTGAGGCATAATACTAATATATTCCTGTCATGCGGGAGTATTTAATTAACAAAGAATGGTTAATATATATAATTGTGGCCTCATCTCTCATTTGGAGATGCGCATTATGCTTATTTAATGTTTGCCGACCCACCCCTAATACTCAGGTGGTAGCATCGTGATCCAAGGCGTAGTAGGCCTTCTCTTTAGAAGCATGAAGTCTATCAACCCCTTGTGTATACTCTGTAATGTAGTGTAGCTGTTTTGGTCGTGTTCATGTGTCTGCGTTGGTTATGTTGGACGTGAGAAGGTTATTGGAAGGGAGTAAGGTGGTACGCTGGTAGCCTGTTCTCCTGTCATCCTCCCTTGGTCCATGTTGGCTTTCTATCCGCGCCTTGGGATAGTAAAGCTTCACGACCTAATCTGGTCTGCCATTTGTAGTGTGAATGTGGCCAGTGGTCGTAGTGCGACTGGCCATGTCCTAATCGCCTGGAATGATTTATTTTAGGAATAGAATCGCGAAAAGAAGTTATTGGGGGGGAGGTCTTGTTTCCTCAGAGCCCCTGTCTGTGTTCGCTTCTAATTAGTGAGCGCGTGTGTGTGTGCCTATGTTCCGCTACACCACGCGGACTGTTGGTCTGTTACAGGCTAAGTTGTAATATGTATCGCGTGTATGGGCAGGAGGTGCCCGTGGCCTGTCAACGTCTTGTCCATTGCTACATGCTTTTGCAGTGTTAAAAAATGTATGTTATTATGATTGTTTTGCGTTTTTAATGTCATGGTCAATGCCGGTAAACAATAGTGTCTTGTCACCATCGATATGGCAATGTGACGAAGTCTGCCAGTCAGCAGTTTGTATGTGTAATGTCAGGCTGGGATGTTATGTATGTCATCCGCTGGCATGTGCTTTCCTGCACGTATGCAAGTGTTGTCATTGTTTTAGATTCCTGCCGGACTAATGTGGTAATCCGCCCTAATTAGCTAGAGGTGTTGTGTGGCCCTTATTTCATAAGACTTTTGTCTTACGAAATTATCCTAGCTGTGTCTGGGAAATGTATTTTCTATGTCTGGTGTAATTTGAAATTTTATGCCCGGTTTTCGGCGGGAGGAAATGTGGTATTCCCTGTTCTTGTATCTGTATGGGCCAATTTCGGTGTGGTTGGCAACCTGGATAATTGTTTTCCCTGGTGTCTAATTTTTTACTGGGATTGGGACCCGCGACCTCATGTCATTCGCTGTGTTCTATGTCTGCGTTGTTCATGTTTTGTGCGCTCCTTGTATGTATTTTGGTTGTGTTTCCCGTACCAAAAATACCGTTGGATAGTTAGTTTTTGGTACGAGCGTGGTGTGTGATCATGGGTTTGGACCCGGGGTGCTGTAAAGGCTTGTTACGACGGTATTTGCGCCGTCCATATTATGGCACGTTCCCCGTGTATGTGCAATGTGCAAATGAAAGTACGCATACCTGTGCAGAGTTTGTATGTTTTTGACTTCTCCTCGTAGTGTAATTTGTGGAGTTCTGAGGTGTTTGAATCTGCCGTGAATGAACGCGTCTTTCCTGTCCACTTGGAGCTGGCTTAGTTCGTCTGTATGCGTGAAGGTCAGCCAGTCATGCGTGCCTTATCGCTGACAGTGTAGAATTACAATGTCGTGAGCTCTCGTTTGTTTTATGTTCTGTCCATGCTCTTGTTTCCGGCACGCGTATGTGGGAACTTGATTGCTGTCTCTTGTAATTGCGGGCAGGCTCTTCGTAATGCAAAAGAACCTTCTATTAACTACCTTTGTGTTCGCAAGTGTTGTGTTGACTTGTAATGTGGGTCAAGTATATTCCTATCCATTGTTCAAAATGTCGTTATACACGAGTGTCTCCGGGCCGCTAGTCGCGTGTTTGGTGAGTATGTGCCGGAGGTGATTTTGTTGTTTTTCATTTATGACCCTTTGTTAGTGGAACTGTCCCAATCTATTTTAGCTTCCTATTTTTCTATCCTAGAACTGGATAGCTACCCGACCTTATGTTCCTGGTATTCCGAAGGTTGCGGGTTTGGAGACCGTCTTTTATCAGAGTAATTGTTTCTGGCGCCCTTCTAGGCTGTGTCTCCGGGACAGTTCTGGTGAGTGTTAGGATCGTATCCCGGTTCGGTCAGTGAGGTCTGAAGGCTATTTCTTGGCCTTCTTCCCACGTCTGCCAGCGGGATCATTTCCTTTTCTTTTAGTAGTGTGCCCGCCTGTACGTGTAGGTGTGTGAGCTTGGCGTGTATGATATGCCTTCATACGGCGGGCGTGAATAATGTCTTTAATGAGTTTCCTCCCATGGCGCACGCTGACTATATAATTAGGTCAGATACCTTCCTGCAGACTTTGAAGGGACCTGACCAGCGTGGCAGGAGGATTTCGGACACGTTTTTCTTATGGGCAGAATTGGAGACCATGACCAATTGCCCGGGTGTGTATTCCACGGTCTTCCTATTCCGATCGTACCGCTCTTTTTGTTTCTTCTGAGCCGCGGCTATGTTCTTCCTAGCGTTCATTCGAGCTATCTGTAAGTGCTCTAGCCGGGCAGCATTGTCCGTGTAGGCATCCTGTGGGATACATATATTGTCTATGGGACCGTGCAGTAGGAAGTGTGGAGAGTGTTTTGTAGCCGTGGATATAGAGGTATTATAACTAAAAGTAATGGCTTGCAGGTATTCATCCCAGTCTGTTCCTGCGTCCTCTGTAAATTTGGCCAGCGCTATTCCAAGTATTTTGTTCATACTCTCCGTGAGTCCGTTGGTTTGCGGGGAAAAACTCGTGGTAGTGTATGCCTTAATCCTGAGTATCTCCAGAAACTGTTGGAGCACTCTCGAGGTGAAAATAGTACCTCTGTCGGATAATAAGGTTTGGAATAGGCCGTATCGTGTAACTATATCAAATAGGAATTCGGCTATGCTGTTCGTGTCTGCTTTGGGAACAGCCTTTGTAATCATGTATCGTGTGAGATACTCGGTGGCCACCAGGATATATTTATTACCTTTCTGACTTGTCGTAATGGGGCCTTTCACATCTATCCCGACTCTGTGAAATAACTCTCCCACGGGAATTGGGTTGAGTAGTCCATGAGGCTCGCCAGATCTTGTTTTGAATCGTTGGCAAGTGTGACATGTCTTTACAAAGGTATCTATGTCGGCCTTCATGTTTACCCAATAGTACTTGTCACGGATTCTAAGGTATGTTTTGTGCGTGCCTAGATGTGCCCCTGCCAGTGGGCTATTGTGGTGTCCGATCATGATATTTTCTCTCAATGATTGCGGAACCGCTATTGGTGCGTTATCGTGCATGGCCGTGGGCTTAAATTTCAGTACCCCGTCTTTGTCTAGGAAAAATCGCCTAGATAGCCGTGCTGTCTTGGAGTCCACCTTATCCAAGTTTTCTAGTGCCAATAGAATCTGTTTCAAGTACGGATCACTTTCTTGCTCCTGCTTGATGTTAATCACCGTCAGGGCAAAGGTGGGCATATCGTCCCAGTCGTGGTCCTTACTGTCATCCGGGGGATCGGCTACTGGCAGCCTAGACAACCCATCTGCGTCTAGGTGTGTAGCGCCTTTCTTGTGTTTGACCACGAAGTCATATTCATACAGGCGGAATATAAACCTGTTGAGCCGCGAATTTGTGTTTTTAAATTTGTCCCAAAAAAGCAAGCTCGCGTGGTCAGTCACTACCGTGAACTTGATACCATAGAGGTATACCCTGAAATAGTTCACTCCCCACGAAAATACCAGCATTTCCCTCTCTGTGGCAGAGTATCTAGTCTCAACGGCCGTTAGCTTCCTGCTAGCGAAAGCGACGGGCCGTATGCGCCCTTCGTCTTCCTGCAATAGGGCCGCACCCAGCCCGTACAGGCTGGCATCCACGTGTAAAAATGTGGGCCTATCACTGTGGAAGTGTTGCAGTAATGGTGGTGAGGTCAATAGTTGCTTCAATGTGTTGAAGGCATCTATGTGCTCCTGTTTAATGCTGAAGGGCGTCTTTTCCCGTGTGAGTTCGGTTAAGGGGTGGGCGATGTGCGCAAACCTGTAGATATACTTCCGGTAATACGATGCCAAACCCACAAAACTGCGCAATTGTTTCAAATTTGTGGGCATCGGGATGCCCGTTATTGCGTCAGTCTTGGCTGGGTCAGGAATAATGCCCTCCCTGTTGACAATATGGCCCAATATGTTAATTTGCTGTCTGGCAAATTGACATTTCGCAGGTTTAAGCCTTAGTTTAGCTTCTCTGATCCTTGCGAAAGCCTCCTCCAAATGTACGATATGTTCGTCGAAGGTATTGGAGAAAACTGTTATATCGTCCACGTATACTAATACGGAACGCCACTTGAGCCCTGAAAATGTCTTATCCGCCAGCTTTTGGAAGGTTTGGCTGGCGTTACGGAGGCCCATGGGTAACCTTGTGTAGGTATATAGCCCGTTCTCTGTGACGAACGCCAGCTTGTGCCTATCTGGTTCATAGACGGGGATTGAATAGAATCCACTATAGCAATCCATCGAACTGAACCAGCTAGCTCCACCAAGGGCGTCCAAATAGGTGTCTGCACTTGGTAGTGGATAACTATCATTTTCGACTAACTTATTGAGCCTCCTGTAGTCAGTACAAAACCTGTGCGATCCGTCCTTTTTTTGGTCAGCAGAACTGGTGAGCTGTAGTTAGAAATAACGGGAACAATGACCCGTGCCTCGAGCATCTCTGAGATCTGAGCATCGATGGCGTGTCTCTCCTTCTGGCTCACTCTGAAGGGAGGCTGGTGTACCGGCCGGTCACTAGTGAGTGTGACATGGTGTTCAATGAGGTCTGTCACAGCGAGATCCTTCATTGAATGGGCAAAAATATCTCTGTTGGACTCCAGGAGCTCCGTGAGCCTTTTATTTTGCTCCGGAGTCAGGTCCTGCCTGTGGTTCTGGTTGGCCGCCTTATCTGTTTGTGTGTCTGTGTGCTGGCTGATAGTATGTAGTGCAGAGGCCTGGTGCTCGTGATTTTCTCGCTCCGCTCGAATCCCATCTTTGTTCTTGGTGTATATCATGGGATGTGTGGTGAGCCTCTGGTCGTGCTTTAAAAGCATCAGACCACTAGCGAAATTTATGCTAGCCTCATATCTAGCGAGAAAATCCATGCCAATTATGGCTGACGCAGAAAGGTGTTCGATAACGAACATGGGGTGCGTTGTGGCAAAATGGTCTATCCTAAGATGTATGTTTGCCACCCCCGCGTTTGCTAGCGTCTGCGCATTGGCCGCTACCAGCCGGATGTCACTCGTGACATCGTGTATTTGGGCTTCGGTAACGTGTCTCCTATTAACACAACTTACGGCTACCCCGGTGTCAATTAGGGCCTGCACTCTGTGGCCATTTATGGTGGCGTGTATCGTGAGGGCCGATACCTGAAATCCACTGCCCTGCACCGATGTGTTATGTAAGATGTATGTAGTTGTTGTTGTTGTTACCGGAGTGACATGTGTACTGGGAAGGTATGGAGTGGGCCGCTTATCGTACCTGGCACGCTTGGCCTCTCGGCAGACTCCTGTCCCGATTACTTTGGCTCGGTCAGCAAAGTGCGCTCAGCAAGTACATTGCCAGCTCTCTTAATCGCTCGCGCTGTGGAAATAGAAGTCTGCTGGCGAATGTTTAATGAATTGACCGTTCCCAGCTTTTGTGTAGGCGTACTGTTGTTTCCTTCCTCTTGGGAAGGTGTGTCTGCGAATGTGACCCTGAGCTTGCCCTTGTTACCCCGTTTTTTGTTCCAGGCGGTCGCGAGTTCGACTCCTGTTGCTGGCTTCCCAGTGCCGAGCGAGCTCGCGTCCTGCGCCTGTGTGTGTTCACTTCCCATCCTGCATTGTGGTGTAGGGGGTAGGGTTTTCTGTTTGGATGGTGTGGGTGTGTTCTCGGGCTGTTTGTGTGTAATTACGAGGGGCGTATAATGTCCCGCCTTAGGGTTTCCTGTAAAAAGTACATGCAGGTCCCTATCGAATCCCGCAGTGGAAAATAGCGGAGGCGAGTGCACATCAGTGTATACATGGATGTTGGCTTGCAGCACTTTGCCGAGAGCGGTCACCTCTACGGCACTAGCATAGGTGCCGTCCCTACCCATGTATTTACTGCAATCCGCCCCGGTCTGGAATGGGTTTTCCCGCTCGTCCGACACAAAGTTTCGGTACTCTTTCCAGTTGGCCAGGATATGTTTGACCGTTTTCTGTCTGTAGTTCCCATGATAATCCTCGGTATTCCGGATTAGGAAGCTCATGGCCCTAAACAGACAGTTGCCGTCTCCTTGCACGGGGTGTGTTTGGAAACGGTCCGGGGGCGGATCGTCAGCCTTAGTTTTAGCCGGCTGCTTCTTCCCCTTACTCTTGCGAATTTGCTTGGGGGAAGGGCCGTTCTGTTGTTGTGTTGGGGGAGGAACATCAGCTGCTTCATCCGCTAGCCGACCCTCCCCGTCTAGGCGTTTTTTTGAAACGTGGTTGTACGCCTGCCTGTAATGTTTGTGCGCCCCCCCCTTGGGGTGGCTGCGTCAGCTTCCCGCCTGCGGTGTGTCTAGGTGTAGGGAGTATTGCCCCCCCTGTCTGTCCTGTGGGGTGTTTCATCCCTGAACTCCCTCGGGTATTTGTCGGGGAGGGGTAGTGTTCCGGGCCCTTCGTGTGTTTAACCACATTGTCCCGTCCCCTTGTGGGTTTTCTTCCCTGTCTGTTATTGCCCGGGGGTCTGTTTTCCTGTTTCCGAACGGGTGGGGTGTATGTCTGATGCTGGGGGAGCGGGTTTTCCCGTCGGTTCCCCTTTTCCCTATACTGGGTAGCTGCATACTCCTGTCTGGTCGGGGGTGGGTTTCCTCGCCTGTCCCTGTTTCCCCTGTACTATGGGGATGTATAGCTTTGCCTGCGCGGGGGCGGGTTCTCCCGATATTCCCCATTTCCCCTGTACTGCGGGGCTGCATAGCCCTGCTTGCCTGGGGGCGAGTTTTCCCGGTACTCCCTGTCTGCCCTGTATTGTGGGGCAGCGTAGGACTGTCTATTTGGTGGCGGGCTGTTTCGTCGGGGGATGTCGTGGTCGTACTCCTCAGGGTAGTACTCCTGTGTGTACGGGGATGGTGAACGCCGTGAGGGGTATGTCGGCTCTGTGTCCGTGTATGATACTGGTGAATACCGAGGAGGGTAGTGTGGCCTATCCTGTGGGGGAGGTGTTGTTGGCCGCTGTGGAGGGTAGTAATTTTCCTCCCTCCCGTAGCGTCTCCTCTCTGTGTACCCCCTGTCCCTCTCAGTATAATAGCGCCCTTGTTTGTCTGCGTGCTCATCCCTTAGCGGTCTCCCGCCTGCTTGGATGGCAGCTATGGTCAGTTTCTCCATTCTGTCCACCAATTCGTCCATTTTGTCGTTAGTGTTGTCTTTTTGTGTTTGGAAGTGCAGATCCACGGCTTTTTCCGTAGCCTTTTCCGTGATCTTTCTCCCCTCCTCTATGGTCTTTATGTTATTTAACATATGTTGGACCGTGGGGTTGTTCATTATGCACAGCTTTTCCACTATGGCTGGTCTGAGGCCCTGCATTAACAGCTTGACTTTCTGTTTATTTGTCATGGCTGCATTGTACTTTTCGCACATTATCAATTTTACATTGATGTATGCCTGGGCGCTCTCTTTAGGTCCCTGTGACCTCTGTCTAATTTGGTCGTAGAGATCGTCATCGTCTGGTATGAGCTGGAATTCCTCCCATGTGGCAGCTTCTAGTGTGTCCTCATGGAGCTCATACCATGTCATGGCCGCCTTTGTGAGGTAAGCAGGAAGGAGCCGTTTCCTAACTTCCTCGCTCCAACCATTGATCCGGGCCGTTCTATTGAAGGCCTTGAGGTATTCCTCGGGATCCTGGCCTTCCCCCGTGAACTTTGTGGGGTGGATCATGGGGTACTCAGTGTGTCTGTTCATTTCGTTCTCGGCTGTGTCTCGTTGGCTGTGTGGTGATTCTGGTCTGTCTGTGCCGTTCGCACCGCTGTCGTGTGCCGAGGTGTTTGGGCTATTTAGAGGGGAATTAGCCTCGCTTCCCGTGTACGACACCTGTGTTATGTTACCAGGTGGCTCGTCACCTGATATGTCTGTACTGATGGATGGTGTGTTGTCGTACTGTGTGGATTTAACTATGTGTACAGTCCTGTCTAAATCCTGTTTCACAGTTTCCAAAATAGTGTGGATGTCAAGAACTGCTTCTGTCGTATGATTATTGGCCTTTATAGTGTCTGTCTCTAGTAGCTCTGTAATGCGCTCGAGCAGATTACTAGCTTTCTGTTGTAATCATGTATCGTGTGAGATACTCGGTGGCCACCAGGATATATTTATTACCTTTCTGACTTGTCGTAATGGGGCCTTTCACATCTATCCCGACTCTGTGAAATAACTCTCCCACGGGAATTGGGTTGAGTAGTCCATGAGGCTTGCTAGGTCTTGTTTTGAATCGTTGGCAAGTGTGACATGTCTTTACAAAGGTATCTATGTCGGCCTTCATGTTTACCCAATAGTACTTGTCACGGATTCTAAGGTATGTTTTGTGCGTGCCTAGATGTGCCCCTGCCAGTGGGCTATTGTGGTGTCCGATCATGATATTTTCTCTCAATGATTGCGGAACCGCTATAGGTGCGTTATCGTGCATGGCCGTGGGCTTAAATTTCAGTACCCCGTCTTTGTCTAGGAAAAATCGCCTAGATAGCCGTGCTGTCTTGGAGTCCACCTTATCCAAGTTTTCTAGTGCCAATAGAATCTGTTTCAAGTACGGATCACTTTCTTGCTCCTGCTTGATGTTAATCACCGTCAGGGCAAAGGTGGGCATATCGTCCCAGTCGTGGTCCTTACTGTCATCCGGGGGATCGGCTACTGGCAGCCTAGACAACCCATCTGCGTCTAGGTGTGTAGCGCCTTTCTTGTGTTTGACCACGAAGTCATATTCATACAGGCGGAATATAAACCTGTTGAGCCGCGAATTTGTGTTTTTAAATTTGTCCCAAAAAAGCAAGCTCGCGTGGTCAGTCACTACCGTGAACTTGATACCATAGAGGTATACCCTGAAATAGTTCACTCCCCACGAAAATACCAGCATTTCCCTCTCTGTGGCAGAGTATCTAGTCTCAACGGCCGTTAGCTTCCTGCTAGCGAAAGCGACGGGCCGTATGCGCCCTTCGTCTTCCTGCAATAGGGCCGCACCCAGCCCGTACAGGCTGGCATCCACGTGTAAAAATGTGGGCCTATCACTGTGGAAGTGTTGCAGTAATGGTGGTGAGGTCAATAGTTGCTTCAATGTGTTGAAGGCATCTATGTGCTCCTGTTTAATGCTGAAGGGCGTCTTTTCCCGTGTGAGTTCGGTTAAGGGGTGGGCGATGTGCGCAAACCTGTAGATATACTTCCGGTAATACGATGCCAAACCCACAAAACTGCGCAATTGTTTCAAATTTGTGGGCATCGGGATGCCCGTTATTGCGTCAGTCTTGGCTGGGTCAGGAATAATGCCCTCCCTGTTGACATTATGGCCCAATATGTTAATTTGCTGTCTGGCAAATTGACATTTCGCAGGTTTAAGCCTTAGTTTAGCTTCTCTGATCCTTGCGAAAGCCTCCTCCAAATGTACGATATGTTCGTCGAAGGTATTGGAGAAAACTGTTATATCGTCCACGTATACTAATACGGAACGCCACTTGAGCCCTGAAAATGTCTTATCCACCAGCTTTTGGAAGGTTTGGCTGGCGTTACGGAGGCCCATGGGTAACCTTGTGTAGGTATATAGCCCGTTCTCTGTGACGAACGCCAGCTTGTGCCTATCTGGTTCATAGACGGGGATTGAATAGAATCCACTATAGCAATCCATCGAACTGAACCAGCTAGCTCCACCAAGGGCGTCCAAATAGGTGTCTGCCCTTGGTAGTGGATAACTATCATTTTCGACTAACTTATTGAGCCTCCTGTAGTCATACAAAACCTGTGCGATCCGTCCTTTTTTTGGTCAGCAGAACTGGTGAGCTGTAGTTAGAAATAACGGGAACAATGACCCCTGCCTCGAGCATCTCTGAGATCTGAGCATCGATGGCGTGTCTCTCCTTCTGGCTCACTCTGAAGGGAGGCTGGTGTACCGGCCGGTCACTAGTGAGTGTGACATGGTGTTCAATGAGGTCTGTCACAGCGAGATCCTTCATTGAATGGGCAAAAATATCTCTGTTGGACTCCAGGAGCTCCGTGAGCCTTTTATTTTGCTCCGGAGTCAGGTCCTGCCTGTGGTTCTGGTTGGCCGCCTTATCTGTTTGTGTGTCTGTGTGCTGGCTGATAGTATGTAGTGCAGAGGCCTGGTGCTCGTGATTTTCTCGCTCCGCTCGAATCCCATCTTTGTTCTTGGTGTATATCATGGGATGTGTGGTGAGCCTCTGGTCGTGCTTTAAAAGCATCTGACCACTAGCGAAATTTATGCTAGCCTCATATCTAGCGAGAAAATCCATGCCAATTATGGCTGACGCAGAAAGGTGTTCGATCACGAACATGGGGTGCGTTGTGGCAAAATGGTCTATCCTAAGATGTATGTTTGCCACCCCCGCGTCTGCTAGCGTCTGCGCATTGGCCGCTACCAGCCGGATGTCACTCGTGACATCGTGTATTTGGGCTTCGGTAACGTGTCCCTATTAACACAACTTACGGCTGCCCCGGTGTCAATTAGGGCCTGCACTCTGTGGCCATTTATGGTGGCGTGTATCGTGAGGGCCGATACCTGAAATCCACTGCCCTGCACCGATGTGTTATGTAAGATGTATGTAGTTGTTGTTGTTGTTACCGGAGTGACATGTGTACTGGGAAGGTATGGAGTGGGCCGCTTATCGTACCTGGCACGCTTGGCCTCTCGGCTGACTTCCTGTCCCGAGTACTTTGGCTCGGTCAGCAAAGTGCGCTCAGCAAGTACATTGCCAGCTCTCTTAATCGCTCGCGCTGTGGAAATAGAAGTCTGCTGGCGAATGTTTAATGAATTGACCGTTCCCAGCTTTTGTGTAGGCGTACTGTTGTTTCCTTCCTCTTGGGAAGGTGTGTCTGCGAATGTGACCCTGAGCTTGCCCTTGTTACCCCGTTTTTTGTTCCAGGCGGTCGCGAGTTCGACTCCTGTTGCTGGCTTCCCAGTGCCGAGCGAGCTCGCGTCCTGCGCCTGTGTGTGTTCACTTCCCATCCTGCATTGTGGTGTAGGGGGTAGGGTTTTCTGTTTGGATGGTGTGGGTGTGTTCTCGGGCTGTTTGTGTGTAATTACGAGGGGCGTATAATGTCCCGCCTTAGGGTTTCCTGTAAAAAGTACATGCAGGTCCCTATCGAATCCCGCAGTGGAAAATAGCGGAGGCGAGTGCACATCAGTGTATACATGGATGTTGGCTTGCAGCACTTTGCCGAGAGCGGTCACCTCTACGGCACTAGCATAGGTGCCGTCCCTACCCATGTATTTACTGTAATCCGCCCCGGTCTGGAATGGGTTTTCCCGCTCGTCCGACACAAAGTTTCGGTACTCTTTCCAGTTGGCCAGGATATGTTTGACCGTTTTCTGTCTGTAGTTCCCATGATAATCCTCGGTATTCCGGATTAGGAAGCTCATGGCCCTAAACAGACAGTTGCCGTCTCCTTGCACGGGGTGTGTTTGGAAACGGTCCGGGGACAGATCGTCAGCCTTAGTTTTAGCCGGCTGCTTCTTCCCCTTACTCTTGCGAATTTGCTTGGGGGAAGGGCCTTTCTGTTGTTATGTTGGGGGAGGAACATCAGCTGCTTCATCCGCTAGCCGACCCTCCCCATCTAGGCGTTTTTTTGAAACGTGGGTGTACGCCTGCCTGTAATGTAGGTGCGCCCCCCCTCGGGGTGGCTGCGCCAGCTTCCCGCCTGCGGTGTGTGGCTAGGTGTAGGGAGTATTGCCCCCCTGTCTGTCCTGTGGGGTGTTTCATCCCTGAACTCCCTCGGGTATTCGTCGGGGAGGGGGTAGTTTTCCGGGCCCTTCGTGTGTTTAACCACATTGTCCCGTCCCCTTGTGGGTTTTCTTCCCTGTCTGTTATTACCCGGGGGTCTGTTTTCCTGTTTCCGCCAGGGTGGGGTGTATGTCTGATGCTGGGGGAGCGGGTTTTCCCGTCGGTTCCCCTTTTCCCTATACTGGGTAGCTGCATACTCCTGTCTGGTCGGGGGTGGGTTTCCTCGCCTGTCCCTGTTTCCCCTGTACTGTGGGGATGTATAGCTTTGCCTGCGCGGGGGCGGGTTCTCCCGATATTCCCCATTTCCCCTGTACTGCGGGGTTGCATAGCCCTGCCTGCGTGGGGGCGAGTTTTCCCGGTACTCCCTGTCTGCCCTGTATTGTGGGGCAGCGTAGGACTGTCTATTTGGTGGCGGGCTGTTTCGTCGGGGGATGTCGTGGTCGTACTCCTCAGGGTAGTACTCCTGTGTGTACGGGGATGGTGAACGCCGTGAGGGGTATGTCGGTTCTGTGTCCGTGTATGATACTGGTGAATACCGAGGAGGGTAGTGTGGCCTATCCTGTGGGGGAGGTGTTGTTGGCCGCTGTGGAGGGTAGTAATTTTCCGCCCCCCCGTAGCGTCTCCTCTCTGTGTACCCCCTGTCCCTCTCAGTATAATAGCGCCCTTGTTTGTCTGCGTGCTCATCCCTTAGCGGTCTCCCGCCTGCTTGGATGGCAGCTATGGTCAGTTTCTCCATTCTGTCCACCAATTCGTCCATTTTGTCGTTAGTGTTGTCTTTTTGTGTTTGGAAGTGCAGATCCACGGCTTTTTCCGTAGCCTTTTCCGTGATCTTTCTCCCCTCCTCTATGGTCTTTATGTTATTTAACATATGTTGGACCGTGGGGTTGTTCATTATGCACAGCTTTTCCACTATGGCTGGTCTGAGGCCCTGCATTAACAGCTTGACTTTCTGTTTATTTGTCATGGCTGCATTGTACTTTTCGCACATTATCAATTTTACATTGATGTATGCCTGGGCGCTCTCTTTAGGTCCCTGTGACCTCTGTCTAATTTGGTCGTAGAGATCGTCATCGTCTGGTATGAGCTGGAATTCGCTCTTCAACATTACAGCGGTTTCCTCCCATGTGGCAGCTTCTAGTGTGTCCTCATGGAGCTCATACCATGTCATGGCCGCCTTTGTGAGGTAAGCAGGAAGGAGCCGTTTCCTAACTTCCTCGCTCCAACCATTGATCCAGGCCGTTCTATTGAAGGCCTTGAGGTATTCCTCGGGATCCTGGCCTTCCCCCGTGAATTTTGTGGGGTGGATCATGGGGTACTCAGTGTGTCTGTTCATTTCGTTCTCGGCTGTGTCTCGTTGGCTGTGTGGTGATTCTGGTCTGTCTGTGCCGTTCGCACCGCTGTCGTGTGCCGAGGTGTTTGGGCTATTTAGAGGGGAATTAGCCTCGCTTCCCGTGTACGACACCTGTGTTATGTTACCAGGTGGCTCGTCACCTGATATGTCTGTATTGATGGATGGTGTGTTGTCGTACTGTGTGGATTTAACTATGTGTACAGTCCTGTCTAAATCCTGTTTCACAGTTTCCAAAATAGTGTGGATGTCAAGAACTGCTTCTGTCGTATGATTATTGGCCTTTATAGTGTCTGTCTCTAGTAGCTCTGTAATGCGCTCGAGCAGATTACTAGCTTTCTGTTCTGTGATTTGCAGTTGCTGCAAAAATAGGGGATGGAGTGTTGGCAGGCAATCTACTTCACTAGCGCTGGATACTGGTGACTCTTGTGTGTGTTCACTGGCCTGGGACCGTGTAAAATGTATAACTTGTGCTGCGGCGGTAGGGTGTTGAGCACGGATCTGTGATGTTTTGAATTCAAGGTCCCTGAGAAGTTGTACTGCAGTCTGGTCAGTTATTAAGTCACCGTTCCTAATTTTTAGCTTCGGCAGGAGTGGAGTCGTACTAGCCGACAAATGGTGCGCAAAGTCTCTTAGTGTAGTTCTAAATGTGGACATCTAATTTCCACCGCGTTTACACTATGGGGCGAATGGGGGTTGGTGTAATAATACAAACTCCTATATGTATATGCAAAAATGTGTGACGTAATATAAGGTCAAGAGAAAAAAAAAATCAGTCTCGCTTGGCTATGTGCGGTACGGGCCGTTTTTACTACGAGGCTCGTTGTTTGAGTCCTATTTTACTGTGCGTAGTACCCGGCCTCCACCATCTGTTTTAGATCCCTTATTTGGGGGGTGGCAGGATCTAAAACGGAAGAGTTATTGTGTTGATTTAGAAGAAATGCCTAAAAGGGGGTAGCTTCCCGTAGTCGGGCAAGCTGACCAGTGTAGAGTGTTGTTTTAGTGTTAGGGTGCTCCTATAAATGATGTAGGAGTGTTTTAGGGGATGGAACTCAATGCAAGGGTCACCGTACTGGTCGTCCAGCTGACCGGTTAGATAACCGACTTGTACGTGTCAGCTATATGGCGCGGGCCGCTCCTAGCAAGCAGGCCGGTACGGGAATACGATGTTGCTTGCACTAGCAAGTATCTGGCTACTATAAGTCACGTCTAATAGTGACGGAGGGTTCAGGAAGGGAGTTAGGGCGTAAAGAAGCGTGTAAACAGTAAAGCAGGTGTAAGGTACTGACCAAGTGTTTATTGGTCAGTAATAATGGATATGTGAGTCCATTTTAAGGGATGTAGTGATGTTACAATGTGTACAAACTTGTCTATACAAATTGGGAGTAAGGTTACAAAGTTATAAGATTCTGAACACGTTCTGACTCACTCACCTGATGATACCAGCGTAGCCTTCGGCCGTCACACTATAAAACTGATAATTGATTGATCCTCTGACCTCCTTAGGATTCCCTTTTATATTCTTCGGCGCTATGCTGTCAGCATTGTGATGGCATAGCTGCCCTAGTTAATAATGTGTCGCTGTGTGTAATAGTTATGCAAGGATTGAGCCAGCTTTCCAGAATGGCGAGCTGTCCTTGCGGTGTTGATAGATGTTGGTTTGGCTTTACAAGGGTTGCCAGTTAGGAGATTTAGATAGATGATGGGGGGATGGTCTCCAAGGGGTGCATACCCCTGGGGTACTGTACAGTATTTTCAATACGTGAATTTTACTCTGGATTTCATTGTATAATGCCTGGGTTATCAAACACACTGTTGACCCTGTATCAATGAGACTCCTTATCTTCATACCCGCAATGTTTACAATAATAATGGGTAGTTCCCTTCTTACATTGACCGTCCTTTCATCGAGGTCTTCGATAAGCTCCTCAGGTTTGGCAATCCAGTTAACAACATTCACTGTATTCCATCCTGAACTTATCTCTCTTTGGTCATTTAAATTTGGTGTTTTTTTTTCAATTGCTCCATTCTTTGTGGAGTTCTTCTGTCTGTCTTCATGCTGCTGAAGTTCAAGACTCTTGGCACCGTCATCATTTTTATATATGTCGGGTGACCTTCTATTCCTAATCGCTTCATCCTAATGAACTCGCGATTGTCTTGGATCATCTCCGCGCTCTTCCATGTATCTTAAAGATGCGTGATAACGTTCTTCCGCCTCTTCATCGAACCCGCGACTCTGCTCTTGGGATCTCCATCCTTGGTTTTTCCCATTTCGGCCGTAACTCCTTCTGTTATCCAGCTGCTGGTCTCTGGTACCACGCTGATTCCAGTTTTTCCTTCCTCGGTTACCACGGTTCGATCCTCCACTTGTATGGTATCCGAAAGGGATGCCAATACAAATACTAAATCTAGGGGATGAAATTAATCTAAATTGGGGTTGTAGCTTGGCGAATTTGTAAGAGGTTGGGATTGTCTTATTAAAGGAGATCGATTGAGTGATCAGCCAGGAGAACTCCCCAAGGTACTGTTTAACGGGCTAGTTCTAGGTAAAGGGGGTAGTTGGTAAGAGCTATTAAATTGTAAGCCAAGGCCGGCGCCACGCGGTCTGCAGAGAGCTATAAGCACGCGAGTAGTAGTAGCGAGCTAGCTGTGGTCGGCGCGTATCAAGGACACTTGCTGATCAAGAGTAGTGATTAAGCAAATAAACACTATAGCTATTTCTAAGTCCTACCTAAGGGGAATCTATTAGGGTAGGAACCTACCCTATCGAACCGTGTCGTATACCTACGGACTAAATAAATAAATGAGTAAGACCAGTGGCTTCTATTAATTAGAGTTTTAATAGGTATCTCTATTGAGAGATGCCCTAAAAGAAATAGCAGTTCAGATTATTGGTTAATAATAAATAAAATACAGTCCAAGCACAGGGGCGGGGATTGTGTAGTGTAGTGGTTAGAGTGTGTAGATCGCTAAGACACTTACCCGACCTGAAGACAGCAGCGGTATGGCACGTCGTTGCACTGAGAGGACTGAGTAATTAGTGAACCCAGCCCTTGACCTTTGGGGGCTCTTATAGCTTTGGTGTGCACGGTCGGCGGATTCCTGCATTCCTCCCGTGTCGTATACCTTCCTCAGGTCGTTACCTTTGGTCCGAGCCTACCTGACTTCCTGAGTTTGCTACTTGTGTTTTATCTGTAATTTTGTAGGTGGTATCTTATTAGAATCTATATCCGAAGTCTGTAGCTTTATAAATTTGTGTATTTTCCTTAAGGGATTGTATAGCGTACCCTAGGGGTACAACAACCCCCTTTCTAGGGTTAGTTATCGACCTCGATAACTGGACGAAAACGTGGGGTGGTATTTTGAAAAAATAAGTCATCATCTTCTTTCTTGACAATCTTCTATCTTCTGTTCTTCTCTTCTTTTCTTCTTTT
This sequence comes from Meconema thalassinum, assembly GCA_946902985.2. Classification (NCBI taxonomy): domain Eukaryota; kingdom Metazoa; phylum Arthropoda; class Insecta; order Orthoptera; family Tettigoniidae; genus Meconema; species Meconema thalassinum. Next base: position 375,660,556 of record OX336393.1, read on the forward strand.
AATTTAGGTCCTCGTTGTATTGTTGGTGTCGTAGGGGGTGGCTTGGTAGCCTCGTAGAAGATAGGGGTAAGTCAGGGGTAAATATAAATTTGGTGCTATACTTATTATTTGTCGAAAGGTGATAGCTGAATATTTGTGCTTTCTATTAGTTGCGTGGCCGGGTGTGCTTAGCGATCAAGTGTAATTGTCTGTGGCGAGGGGAACAATATTTCTTTACAATTTGCTTTTGAAAAATCAACAATGGGGTGTGAAGCTTACTATTTTTGTATACTTGATGGGATGTCCATTGGATCCCTATTGTATTGGTTTGACATACAAACATAATAAACAGAATAACTTTTCACTTGTAACATGGTAAATTAAGGGTTGCAGGAACACACGAGAGGAAAAAACATCCGAGGGTTAACTGGGGAGGTTGTGGATACATATATAAATATTACTTGCCTCCAATGGGGATGAAAAACTGCTCTCGCGTGCCCTGTATGTGTGTAAAAGAGATAGAGTATAGAGATAGAAAAATAAGTGTCGCGAGGTGCATTTAAAGGTTTAAATTGCAAAGTGTTTTATTGTGTGGGGAGAAATGCGACACTTTTACAATGTGGAATTTAGAAGAGTCGAAAGGAAAAATGATGTGTATTACAAAGTGTACATATTTCGGTCACATATCAACAATATCTTTTTATAAAAAATGCAATGTTTATATTGTGGAACATCATTATAAACCATTAAAATCTGAAATAAAAGTCCTATTATGCATATTAATATAGCAACAAAATTCATTTCTCTTATTCACATCGATATCCAATAAAAATAAAACCAAATACATTAAATGTGTTGTCTTTCTGGACTACTTAGTACAGTTAATCTTTATTAATAACGTGTGATCCTTTTGTATCAACAAATCAACAAATAAATCAATTTCTCATATTTATTTATACTCCTTTTGTGATCACTGTATTTGCGCAACTATATATCTTTGAATGCTGTTTTCAACACCTTTTCTCTTTCCTACGATCGTACTCTGAACTTAATATGTAATTTATACCCTATTGTCTAATATCTATTACCCCTTATATTATCTATTATCTACTACCTGCAGGTGATATACTAGTTGTTTACAGATTATTTTAATTTATGGCTTGCTCCCTGTGGGCGAGCGAAGTCATCTTGGCTGCACGACTCGTCCTTTACAGAGATAGGCGCGAGTTGTGTGGCCGTAATGCATCTCTCATTTTAGATGCGAATTTGATCCGGTGATCCGACCTTCAGTGGATGATATCCCACAGGTATATCTCTACTGTGGTCTGGATATGTGCCTGAAAATGGGAATTGTGTGTTAGGGGGGGGGGCTGTTTGATGGGGCATTTGTGTGTACACTTTTGGGGGTGGGGCAGTTGTGTAACACAATAAAAAATGACATGGTTAGTGCATAAAAATTTTTTGTACAATGGTTGTGGATCCGTAATATAAAAAGGAGTAATCCAGAGGGCATTTTCCCTCGTCCCTTGTGTAGCCTATCCTGTGGAAACATATATAAAAACATTATTTTTAGTTAATAAATTATCCTGTGATCAATGTTATTGTCTGTGGAAGCATAAATAAAAACATTATTTGTTTTGTATAAATCACCCTTTATTATGCTCATTGTTATCGGTGGTGAGCGGCCCAAAATGGAGCCACTCCCGATGTATGCTTTTAAATTGTGCACCATCCTGTGTGCTCTGTCTGGGATCAGCGCCTCAGGTTTTCAACCTGTGCTGAAATGGAAATACAGTTTTATTATTAAAATATTTAGGTTCTTAAATGCTATTGGCCATGTTTCATTAACTATTTGTTTACCTTTGTATTTACTTATCCACCTTTATCTTTCTTCTAAATCTTTGTGTTATTTCAACCTTTATCTCTTATTGGGTACGTATTCCCACTCTATCTACTCCTTCTTATTCATTATCCTTTGTAAGTTCACTGTACTTTACTCCTACTTATGTCTGTTGTAGATCCTTGCTCTACCATTATCTTTCTTTATTATTGTATCTACCTCTATCTTTCTTTATTCTGTTTTACCCTTTGTTTCCTATTATTTCACTATACTTTACCCCTACTTATTGCTGTTTCATATCCTTGCTCTATCATTATTTTCCTTCATTATTGTATTTACCTTTATCTTTCTTTACTCTTTCTTACACATTGTCTCCTATTATTTCACTGTACTTTGCTCCTATTTATTTCTGTTTCATATCATTGCTTTATCATTATTTTCTTTCATTATTGTATTTACCTTCATCTTCCTTTATTCTGTCTTACCCTTTGTCTCCTATTATTTCACCGTACTTTGCTCCTACTTATTTCTGTTTCATATCATTGCTTTATCATTATTTTCTTTCATTATTGTATTTACCTTCATCTTCCTTTACTCTTTCTGACACATTGTCTCCTATTATTTCACTGTACTTTGCTCCTATTTATTTCTGTTTCATATCATTGTTTCTATATTATCTCTGTTCATTATTGTACTTATCCTTTTCCTTATTTATTCGTTCTTACTTATTTTGATGTGTAACTTCAGTGTATTGTGTTCCTATCTGTTTGTGTTTTATATTATTTCATTATCCTTCTTCCTGGGGCATAATAGTGTATGTGTAGTGTATGTTGCCTCGGCCAGGGAAAAAGAATCGTAGTTTCCTTATATTTGTGTAATATCCTCCTTCCTGGGGCACATAATGTTCGTTACTTCGGCCAGGGAAAAAGAATCGTAGTTTCCTTATATTTGTGTAATATCCTCCTTCCTGGGGCACATAATGTTCGTTACCTCGGCCAGGGAAAAAGAATCGTATTTTCCTTATATTTGTGTAATATCCTCCTTCCTGGGGCACATAATGTTCGTTACCTCGGCCAGGGAAAAAGAATCGTATTTTCATTATATATTTGCTGCTTGCATGTTTGTTCATCGGTGGTATGAGCAAAGAGGTCATCGGTGCTACATACCTCGGCCCGGAATATAATTGTTCATTATTTCATTTCCTTTCTTGTGTTATTATTCCCTTATTACCTTATATTCTTTCCTTATCACATTCTGTTACTGTTTCCTTATTTCCTTGTTTCCTTATACCCTTAATGCATTATCCTTTCTCACTACTTATTTTACCCCTATGTACCTGCCGTTGCAGGCGTTTGTTCCTACTCTAGAGCATCTACTTAATTCTATTTATCGACTAGTGTTTAGTCCTAGGGGTCGTCTTGGGAAGGAGAAAGTATTATTCCTCCGTCCGCAGGTATAGTTTAGACGACGCTAGGGCAAAAAAAAACGGTATAACGGACCCTGCCCTGAGAGGAGACAGGCTATGTACTTCCACCCAACACAGGCGCTTGCCCTCCCCAGCGTGTCACCATTATAACCTCTCGTCGATCGTCATCGTCGACGTCTTGTCTTGTCATGTCAAGGGTACAATTTATTGCCACATTAATATATATTTTCGCCTGGAAAATATTTTTCAATATATATTTTCAACTGGAAAACATATTTCATATCCTTCCAAGCGCATCGCCGTGCGTAAACCATGAAGAATAAGTGTCTAGCGTTTTAATGTTGTTTTATGGTGTTGTAGTTATACGGGGGGGACAATTGTGGTGGCACGGTCATTGTTGTTGCGCCTGGTTAATCGGATTTCCAGCTAATATCAGCAGCGTATATTTCCTTCTCACATGTTAATAGGTAAGTGAGGGATTTGGACTGGTATTCCCATGTTATTGGGTATTTGTAGGTATGTTACAAAGTTGTTAATTATTGGTAACGGGATGGTAATAAAGGTTCAAGGAATCTTGGTCCTATGGGGATTTATGGAGACGTTAATGGGTAGGTATTCTCTACCGGTGTAGGTGAGGATTCTTATTGTGTAGGATCTGGTAATTCAGTCTTGGTTGTTATTTACCGTACTGAAGGATGTGGGTGAGCATTTATGCTTTTATTTAACATGCGGGACAAAATATTGGTGAAAAGAAAAAAAATGTCATAGCATGCACTTGTGTTAGAGGGTTATGCCTGGAACGCTAGCTGTTAGCTTTAAAGTTCCGAGTGTTGATTAACACACAACCATGAGCGATAAGGCATGGTATACACCCTGGTATTTGCATAATAACCATAGTGCCTCGCATGGATAGGGGAAGAAGTGTATCTGTGTTATTTGTATATTGTTTAATGTGTATCATGGGAGGTAAATGTGCTCTGTGGCATGGACATACTATAGGTAATATATGGCACCTATCGCCATAATAATATGTGACTGCTTTTTACTCTCGTATGATATTTATTAGACTTATAGTCTATCTTAAAAAAAATGGTCATCTATTATTACTATACATAGTAGGGTTCCTTAACTAGAGGTATTATCTAGTGGTATTATCTAGGTAGACTATCTATTGTTATTGCTGATAGATATTTGCTATAAACTCCGTTTATTTTTACTGTCCATAGATGCCGTGGATAAATTGTATCTAGGTGTTCTGTCTAGATATATTTGATCTAGAGCTATTGGCTATAGATTTCATCTATTTATATTGTCTATGGGTTTTTATTATAGATCCTATATATATATATAGGTATCTGAAACCAGGCTATATTGCAGCTCATTATATGTGTCGTAATTCCCTCCTCTGATGGGGTTGATCGCTGCAAAAAACATAACACGCTAATCACTCTATGAAAATGGGGGTATGTAAGCATGTATTGCCATCCTCTGAATTGGAATAATGGTATATATATATGCCGTCTATCTAGTAAGCTATGTCCATAAATATCCCTAAGTGTGGATTTTTAATTATGGGTTTCAAAAGGGGGAATCTATGGTGGTTATATGGACATACTGTCATCTGGACTAACTCTGTCGGTCTACTCTGAAAGATACTGTTTTAAATAATATTGCCGTATTCCAAAATAAAATAAATTAAAATCTCCTAATGGGAAAGTGGATTTGTCTACCTATGTGGTGACGGATATATGTTCATCTTTGTGCTGTCTCTGCCGGCGTATTTAGATAATAGTGTATCTGAGGGCAAAAATGTATTGAATTTCCGCTAGGGTATAGGATGTGGTATATTCAGTGTGACTAGGCGCTGCGTAAATATTCCCGAAAATATTGGCTTATTGTCGTTAAATGTGTTACCCCGGTGTAAAGGGTTGAGGGATGATAGGGGTAAACTAAAATAAAATTATTTGGTTACCCTATTGTTTGAATTATATTGTAATAACTACCCGTCTGTCATCTAGTGCCGTTTAAATTTGGCGCGCGCTACGCGACTTAAATGCATTATGGCCGTTTGTAAGTTATCTGTCTCGTGGTAGGCGTGTTCAGAGATAACGCTTGAGTATGTGTACTATCACCTGTCGTCAGTGTGGGGCGTGACCTGTAGCCTGTGATTGGCTTTCCGACTGGAGCAAGTCGTGTTTATCATGTTCGTACTCTGATTGGATGCGAGCGACAAGAGTGGGTTGGTACCATTAAGGTTTTGTTATCGCTTCTCTAAGGAATTGTCAAGCGCACGTGGTGTTCGTTTAATGTATTGTTTACCCACGGTTTGGACTGTGTACCTGGCGTGTTGTCCACCCTGGGCAAAGGTCATTAGCTATGCATCTGTATTTTGGGAATGTATATATGCCCTCCTGTGGCTAAATTCTAATGGGACTAATTTGGCATAATATCGTGCCGAGATGTGATAATTGCGATTTATATTAGTATTAGTATTTATATTAGTAATTTGTTTACTATCTAGTATACACGTGGTATTCTGGAGTGTACTGCGTATGTTCGTAATCATAGTTCGCACCTATGGGTATAAAATTTCTCTAGAATAATGTGGAGAAAAGTGTGTCAGTGGTTTTCACTGTGTCCTCCAGGAAAATATATGTAGTGTTCTGGATTGTGTTTTTACATGTTTGGATTCATTTGTCGCACTCCTATGGGTATAAAAATTCTCTGTAATAATGTGGAGAAAATTGTGTCAGTGGTTTTCACTGTCTCCTCCAGGAAAATATATGTAGTGTTCTGGATTGTGTTTTTACATGTTTGGATTCATATGTCGCACTCATATGGGTATAAAAATTCTCTGTAATAATGTGGAGACAAGTGTGTCAGTGGTTTTCACTGTCTCCTCCCGGAAAATGAAAAAATATGGCGGGGTGTAGCAATATGTGTGTGGAAATCTAAGATTGCGTTCCGCATGGTAGATTGCTCGTGGGGGAATATAATGGGCTACCTTTATCGGGTGTTCTGCTATATATCATTGAAAGTTACTTATTGTGTATTCCTGACCGGGTGTATTTGTCTAAGGTTAGTGTATCCCGTATTTTGTATGTTCTTGGTTGTATAATCAAGTATCTATTTACTTGTTATATATTAAAGAGAATCCTCGGGCCTTTACTAAATATTATCTATAAAATCCGGCATGATTATGTTTATGCTCGATACTTATTCCTCACCGTTATCCCTGGAGGGTAGGCAAACACCTGCTCTTGACGTATGGAACGCCTGAGATAACGTAGAATAGCTATGGACCATGTAACGTATTTATTGCCGAATATTTTTACATGTATACACTCATGGCTGATATCTATCCTTCAGTGTTCTGACCTAGGAAGGTAGGCATACACCTGCTTTGGTCTTATGGAACGCCTGAGGTCTACTGTAGGATATATACGGGCCATGGCGTTATTGAGTGACTGACGGACATACATCTGTACGTGCCATGTCGTATCACGTTACCTCAAAAGGAAATTTATGGAAATTATTTTTTGGCCAACCGAGGATTGTACTGTTATTTGTTGCTCTACTGTGTATATGTAAACTATAGGGGATCTCTGCAAGGATTTGTGGTCCTTAATGAGCCTTGTGGCTGTTATGGAAATGCTGATTTAATTTTGTTAAAATGATGACTATCATTTCGTCATTAAGTAGACAATTATGAACTGTTTGTGAAAACTGTTCCTTATGTCTGTCTTATATGACGTTATTTGGGGGTGAAACCCACTTTAATTCTAGAAAGCAGAGATATCTAAAAAGATCCCCTATTTGGGAAAAAAGTGTGGAACAGAGTCTGTTTTAACGCCGGAAGCGCTGTGCTCTTCACGTGAGTTGCGGCCTACTATCGTCTCCGGTATCGTTAATCTGTAGACGCATGCAGCCGCCTTGTCTGCAGATCATGATTCAGTATGTGTGTGGAGATTGCCTTAGCAAGAAGTCTGTGTGAGGCAAATTAACATTTATGATTAAAAACCTCTTTTGGATTATAGTGTATTGGATTCTTTGTACTATGCGTAAGTATTTGTCAACTCCTTTCCTCGTGATTCCTACTTGTGTGTTTATCGGAACTGTATGTGGTGTTCGCTGTGATATTCTAACAACCTGTGTTATTGTGTGTCTTCCTATTGGTTGTGGTATTAATAATCTACCTGTGTATTGTCGCAATACTAAGCGTAATGGTATCAATGCTTGCTATATACTATTGCAAGTGTTACTCTGCCTTTATAATGGAATTCGCTAACCTGTGTTATTGTACTGTATGTATTTTCGCTATTACGGTTGTAAGGGCGTTTGTTAGAAAAACCGTAGCAATGTGTCGTTGTATAGTACATTAGGTCCTATGTGTTATTTTGCTAGTCTATTCTGTGGCCCTATATTGTATCGGCCTGTTATCTCCCTTGCCTATGGGGTAACTGTTGGAATCCGTGCACTTTCTAAATTGTTCAATAAAAAAAATGTGTGTTAATCTCTTACAGGTGTTCATTATCTATAGGTTGTTCTTTCCCAAATCGTTATTGGAATTTTATAGAGTCGCTATTATTTATACTATCTATCGGGATGTAGCCTATGTGTAAATAATAAATTTTTATAATATGATAATCGAACTGTGTTCTGGTATTGTATGTTTATAGGACAAGGGTCCGTTACATTACATTCCCTTACGATAGGTAATGAGATCTTTGCTCGCTCACCTAGGTTTTTGCGATGATGTCTGTGTGTGAATCTAAATGCGAGTATTTTTATAAAAATGTGCGCCATTATAAATTTTTATTTATAGAGTGTCTAGGCATTTCCCTATAATAAAGAAATCCTGCTATTGTCTGCCATATGGTCCACATATGGGTAAATGATCCCATGCTTCGCACGGCTATGTGTGCGTGTTGCATTTCTACGTGACTCTGCGTAATTCCTTGTTGCTATGTACTGTGCGTATTCCGCTGATCGCGCGCTGCGTGTCATGTTATTTCCGCCTGCTACGGCAGAGCCGTGACCTCGCTTTCTGTATGCTGTATACGACATGTGTGATATTCTATCTATCATGTATTGTCTATGAAAATTTTTGTGCTCCTATTATATTATAAATGTATAATTATTAGCAATTTTACTCTGTCATCATGTCCTATGGGGATGTTTATGCTGAAAGTTGAGTTATGTTGTTTGATCAACTAAAATTTGGTGGTGACTCCTGTCTCTGAGTATAGTTACTATATGCCACCTTCTATTTGGTGTCCTTGCCAGGGCTTATGTGGCGTATTTGAGCTATGGGGACTTATGGGAAAATGTAGGGCCTAAGTAGTATTGAATATGTGTCTATCCCTGCACTATTTGCAGCTAGTTTGTGTTAATAAAATTCATCAACTTAACATTTATTATATCTCTTATGCTAAACATGCATCTTATAATTAATCCCTTGTTATGGAGTACTGGAAATTACCAGATATTGCTAGTTGTTATCATATCTCTCAAATGTTCTAGCGTATAGGGCGCATGTTTCAATTTATCTTTCACTGGGTTTGAGTTCTGTGGCGGAAAAATATGTTTTTCTCCCTTACGCTAATAGCTTAGCGTTTGCGTTTCTTAGCTGCGGGAGGGTGAGGTGTGGGGGTGGTTTTCCGTGAATAGTATGGTTTCATACGCCGTACATGAATCGTGTCTTTAATAATTTTGTGATTGTGCCGAATGTTGACAAGGTAGTTTAGGTCCGAAATTTTTCTCTGGATTCTAAACGGACCTGTCCATTTCGGGATTAGGAATTCGGACACATTTTTAATGCGAGTAGGTGACCATACCATAATGAGCTGTCCGGGTTTGTATTCCTGGTGTTTGTGAGCTTTATCATATGTTTTTTTCTGTTTGTTTTGTGATGTCCGGATATTTTGTCGCGCGGTGTTACGGGCTGTGCATAAATACTGCAATCTGTCAACGTTGCTAGGGAGTGTATCCTGTGGGATGTAAATATTGTCGATCGGACTGCGCGGGTGATATCCGTGTAGCAAAAAATGCGGGGTGTGCTTGGTCGCCTGCCACACGGATGTGTTGTAACTAAATGTTACCGCTGGGAGGTAATTATCCCAGTCCGTGCCGTCGTCGTTAGTAAAGCGAGCTATTGCGCTGCCAAGGATTTTGTTCATAGCTTCAGTTAATCCGTTCGTCAGAGGACTGAAACTAGTGGTGGTATATGCTCTAATTTGAAGTAATTTGAGAAGCTGTGTTATAACATTTGATGTGAAAACTGTTCCTCTGTCGGACAATAATGTGCGGAAAGTACCGTATTTGGTAATTATTTCCATGGGGAACTCTGCAATTTGCTGTGCGCTAGCTTTTGGGACCGCTTTAGTAATGATGTATCGGGTGAGATACTCGGTAGCTACTAATATGTATTTATTACCTTTGTTTGATGTTGTGATGGGACCTTTTACGTCAATACCTATGCGGTGGAAAAGTTCACCTATAGGGATGGAGTGGAGTAATCCATGTGGTTTACCAGGGCGGTGTTTGTATCTCTGGCATGTGTGACAAGTTTTAATGAATTCTGTAATATCATTTTTCATATTCTCCCAGTAATATTTATTGCGAACGCGTAGATATGTTTTATGGACTCCAAAGTGTGCGCCATTAATTGGTGGACAATGGTATTCCGTCATCACGTGGTTGCGGAGTGTAGTTGGAAGGGCAATGGGTGTGACGTCATGTGTGGCCGTGGGTTTGCACCTAAGTATATCGTCCTTGTCAAGAAAAAATCTACGTGATAGTCGGGCAGTTTTACTATCTACCTTGTCGCGATCCTGTAGAGCAATTCTAATTTGTCCCAACTGGGGATCGTCTATTTGCTCCCGTTTTGTATTAATTTGAGTGACCGCAAATGTGGGTAAAGAATCCCAGACATGATTATTATCCTCTTCAGGAGGTTCGAGTACGGGTAATCTAGAGAGACCGTCTGCATCAAGGTGCGCTTTTCCTTTCTTGTGTTTAACTTCAAACGTATAGTCGTATAATTTAAATATGAATCTGTTAAGCCGTGAATTAGGATTTTTAAATTTATCCCAGTAGAGAAGGCTGGCGTGGTCCGTAACTACTGTAAAGTGTATACCATACAGGTATGTTCGGAGGTAGTTTACGGCCCACGAGAATGCCAACATTTCTCTTTCGGTAGCGGAGTATCTAGTTTCCACTGGTGTAAGTTTGCGGCTAGCGTATGTAATCGGGTGTTGTTTTCCATCATCGGCCTCTTGTAATAGGGCTGCCCCGATGCCAAATTGGCTTGCATCCACGTGTACAAAGGTGGGTCTACCTTCTTGAAAGTGCTGGAGCAGGGGCGGTGTAGTGAGTAAATGTTTGAGTTTCTCAAAGGTCTCCCCATGTAGTTCTGTAATTATAAATGGTGCCCTCTCGTGTGTAAGCTCAGTGAGAGGGTTAGCTATCTGTGCAAACCCATGAATGAATCGACGATAATAACTCGCTAGTCCCATAAAAGAACGTAACTGTTTAATGTTTTCCGGCATTGGAATATCGGTAATTGCGGCGATTTTGGCAGGGTCAGGTGTGATACCTTCACGGCTGACAATGTGGCCGAGAATATGGACCTTCGTTCTCGCAAATTGACATTTGGATGGTTTTAGCTTTAATTTGGCGTGTCTAATCCTGTCAAAAGCTTCGGTTAAGTGTATTATGTGTTCTTCGAAGGTTTGTGAAAAGACTGTTATGTCGTCTATGTAAGTTAATACCGAACGGTATTTGAGGCCTGCGAATGCCTTGTCTACCAATTTTTGGAATGTTTGACTAGCATTCTTTAAACCCATGGGGAGGACCGCGTAACTGTAGAGGCCGTTTTCGGTGACAAATGCCAACTTGTGCCTATCGGGTCCATATACAGGGATTGAGTAAAATCCAGAATAACAATCCATTATCGAAAAGTACTTTGCCCCGCTCAGTGTCTCTAGGTAAGTATCTGTTCGCGGTAACGGGTAATTGTCACTCTTAATTAGTCTATTAAGGCGTCGATAATCGGTACAAAATCTATGGGAACCATCCGGTTTTCGGGTAAGGAGTACCGGTGCGCTGTAATTGGACACGATGGGGTGAATTATACCGGCTTGGAGCATCTCCTGAATTTGTGTTTCTATAGCTTGTCTCTCCTTAGCGCTAACCTTGTAAGGTGCCTGGTGAACGGGAGTATCACTTGTTAATTCCACACGGTGGTGAATTAAGTCGGTCACCTCTAAATCTGCAAGGGAATGGGCAAAAATATCCTTATATTCCCGTAATAAGTTTTCAAGTTGTGTATTCTGCTCTGGGGTTAGTAACTGTGTTTCCCCAGTAGCGGGCGTGTTTGTGTCAGCACTTGTGTTTGTTGGCGGTACTATTGTGACCAACGGAGAGACCTGGTGTGCTTGCGCGTCTCGCTGCGCTCGGGGGTTGTATGTGTCCCGGGCGCATGATATTGGGTGTGTGGTAATAAGGTCTCCGTTCACTAAACGTATGTTATTAGTGACAAAGCTAATATTGGCTTCGAACTGGGCAAGAAAGTTCGTGCCAATGATTCCCGGGACAGAAAGGTCCTTAATGACGAACATGGGAAATCTGGTCTCAAAGGAGCCTATTTGCAAATGTACATCCGTAATGCCTAAGCATGAAATGGTTTGCGAGTTGGCAGCCACAAGGCAAGTGTTGATAGGCATCTTGCGTATGCGCTCGCCGTTGATGTATTTATTGCTTACGCAGCAAATAGCTGACCCAGTATCAATTAGAATTTGGATTTGGTATCCGTTAATTTTGGCCGGGCTAGACAGGGCTGTAATATTGTGACCCACTTGTGCAGTGTACATGTTGTTAAGAGTGTATTTTATTACTGGAATCGGGGGATTTTTGGACGGTGATTTATTTTTATCGCCCTCTATCGCATCCTGCGAGGCTGTGTGTTCTTCCGGTTTATTACGTGTGTCGAACAAACGCGGTGTTTTGGCCTGACTACTGAACCTGACACGCTTTGCTGAGTCCCGTGAAACTGGGAATCGCGCTTCAGCTGTTTCCTGTCTATCTGCCACTTGTGTTGTCCGAAGCTTTCTCTTGAGCTTGCGGTGGCTCGATAAATATCTATAACTATGTCTGCTATCCTGTGATGTTATTCCTGGCCTGGGCAATGGTGTCCTAAAGGGCCGGTTTGTTTGAGTGGTTGTGGGTTTATATCCGGTTGTTTGTGAAAATACTGTGCTTGCGCCGGTGTTTATAAAAGTTACCGGCTTTGCCGCACCTGGTTTAGTGTCCGGCCGCTTGTGTCCACGGGTAAAATCAATGTGGGTGGTTTTACCACGGGTAACTTAATTGTGTTATTTGCGGGCGCGTTCTCAGGATTGGTAATGTTAGTTCTGTTTTTTAATATGCCTTTCCTGAGCTTCTGCCTACTCTGAGAGGCGGCCGGTTGAGGTTTGTGAGATAATGTGTGGGTGAGAGGGCTGTAATGACCCGCATTCGGACTTCCCGTGAATAAGAGGTGTAGGTTTTCGTCATATCCTACTGTAGAGAACATTGGCGCCATTCTATCCATTGTATATACATGGATGTTGGTCTTAAGGACGTGGCCTAGGGCGGTAATCTCTGTTGCCCCTGCGTAAGTGCCATCTCGGTGCATATACTCCCCATATGCATATTTATTGGGGAATAAAGCATCGTTGCCGTCGGCGAGGAAATACTTATAATCGTCCCAATGTGTCATGACATACATGGCCAGCTGCGTTCGTAGCTCCTTATGCTGGTCCTCAGTTTTGTGGAGCAGGAAACTAATCGCTCTGAAAAGGCAATTCCCGTCCCCTTTGACCGTATGTTCCTGGAGCTGCGATCGGGGAGGGATTTCCTGCCCTGTCTTCTGACGGGCGACAGTGGGGGTGTCTTTCGGTTTTCTGGCTTTATCATCGGACTCGCTTTTGGAGGGTGGTTTTGAACGCTTGTTGGTTGCTAGGGAAGGGTTATCCGAGTTTGTGGGTACTGGCCCTTCCCCGTTTAAAAGTTTTTTTGATGGGAATAACCTCTGTTATCGGTGTAACGAGGCTGTTCCCTGGGCGCCTCGTTTCGCCAGTCTTCTGACCGGGGCTTATATTGGGGGTTGGGGAGCAATCCGCGTCTATCACGCGAGGTTGATCGCCTGCGTTCATCCCGTGGAGGGTGGTCGGGCAGCGGGTAGTCCTCCGGTCCTCTCTCCCTTTGGACAGGGACGTATTGAGGGTATACCGGGGGAGGCCTTTCATATTGAGGCTCATATCGCTCATGCTGCGGGGGTGTGTTCGGTCGACGGTATTGATTGGCATTGGATGGTTGTGCGTGTCCGCCATTTTGGCTATACCGCCAGTTTCGGTCGTCCCTATATTGGGGAAGACGGTTTGGTGTTCGGTTGGGGGATGTGTTGCCGCGTGGGCGAGTATTTGTTGGATACTGTGTCCGTGGGAAGGGATGGGACTCGTTATGGCGTGGCGCTTCCTCCCGGTATTGCGAATAATAATTCGCCTCTCTCACCGGGGGTATATTACGCCAATGGGGGTGGTTAGGTTTATTTTGCCCCTGTTGCTTTCCCCTTGGCCATCACCATATATTTCTATGTTCATCCCCCTGAGGGCGTGTTTTAGGGCTAGCGTGGATGGCCGTGATTTGCATTTCTTGCATTTGTTTTGTCAGATCGCGGATCTGTTGATGTAAATCTCCGTTGTCTGTACGGATATGCTGATCCACGGCTTTTTGGGTCATTTTATTGCCCTCTTCGATGAATCTCACGTTTGCCTGCAATTCATGCACTGTGATACTTTGTAACGTACACAGCTTGTCAACTAAGGTAGGACGCATACCTTGCATGAGGAGCCGTACTTTCTGCCTGTCTGGCATATGCTTATTATATCTCTCGCACATTAATAACTTGGCATTAATGTACGCCTGTGTGCCTTCCGTGGGACCTTGTGTATGAGCACGGATTTTATCATATAAGTCATCCTCATCAGGGGTTAACTGAAATGTGTTCATAAGGGCAGCTGAAAATTGTTCCCACGTGGCCTCTGCCAAGGTGGCCTCATGGAGTTCATACCATGTGAGGGCCGATTTAGTGAGGTAGGCTGGTAAGAGGCGTTTCTTGTCGTCATCCGTCCAACCATTAATCTTAGCCGTTCGATTGAAGGCTCTTAGATATTCCTCGGGGTCCTGTTTATCACCAGGGTACTTATTGGGCTGTATCATGGGATATTTTGTAGGCATGGCCATGTTTGCACTGTAGGAGGTGTCGGGGGTGGATATGGGGTTACGCTCAACTGGGGGTTCCAAATTGCAGTTTATTACTTCAGCGTTATTGTTTACTTGGCTCAGGGGCTGGTGGTGGATCTGAATTGGTGTAGTATGTGTATCTCTGCTCTGGGAAGTACCTGGATGGCTAGGGGTGGATTGTGGAGCGTTCTGAGGATTAAATTGCTCAGTGCCCTGGATGTTATATAGTGACAAGTCGTGTATAATGTTAACCTCCTGTAGTGCGGAAAGCGCCTTGTTAATTTGTCCGCCTAGGGTTGACGCAATGGTGTTTATGTCTGCAACTAACTTCCCGTTTGATGAATCGTGTGGAATTCCGTCTAGATGTTGTAGCAGGACCTGCAACCCGTTATAGGTCTGTTGTGTGTCACTAAGGTGTTGTAACAAAGCTCCTGGTAATGTGGGGGTTAAGTCGTCACTATCCTCGTTATCTGAGGGCAACTGTTGGGCGTTCTGTGTCTGTGCCTGTGTATTGGGACGTTGTCTGATCGCTTTTGGGTATTTAAGTTTAATATGTATAACTGCGTCCTCAAGTTCCTCAAGTAATTGGCCTACGTTATTTTCTGTTATAAGGTCAGGGTTCTTAACTAGGATTTAAGGGCGTAGGGGTCTGGTAGCAGCGGCTTGGGTGTGTGCTGTATCTCTAAACACACGGTGGACCTTACTAGTCTTTTTAAATTTGAGCATGGGTCTTTGCGGTATGTCCTTCTGTAAGGGCGTATTCATAAGGCTATTAGTTATATATTGTTAGGTAAGGGTGGCGTTTAAAATTTATCTCCTAGCGGGGCGGGCTTGGGTTGGGTATAATGATTTTATCTACTTCTATGTCTCAAAAAATTTTCCCAATTTTGGGTGGCGTTTGCTTGGCTTAACACGAGGTATAGGGATCTTTTCCGCGGAAGTTCGTTGTTTGAATTTCCTTAGACGTTGTTTTAAATCAACGCCGCGGTACCCCTGCCTCCACCACTTGTATGGTATCCGAGAGGGATGCCAATACAAATATTAAATCTAGGAGATGAAATTAATCTAAATTGGGGTTGTAGCTTGGCGAATTTGTAAGAGGTGGGGATTGTCTTATTAAAGGAGATCGATTGAGTGATCAGCCAGGAGAACTCCCCAAGGTGCTGTTTAACGGGGTAGTTCTAGGTAAAGGGGGGTAATTGGTAAGAGCTATTAAATTGTAAGCCAAGGCCGGCACCACGCGGTCTGCAGAGAGCTATAAGCACGCGAGCAGTAGCGAGCTAGCTGTGGTCGGCGCGTAAAAAGGACACTTGCTGATCAAGAGTAGTGATTAAGCAAATAAACACTATAGCTATTTCTAAGTCCTACCTAAGTGGAATCTATTAGGGTAGGAACATACGGACTAAATAAATAAATGAGTAAGACCAGTGGCTTCTGTTAATTAGAGTTTTAATGGGTATCTCTATTGAGAGATGCCCTAAAAGAAATAGCAGTTCAGACTAGTGGTTAATAATAAATAAAATACAGTCCAAGCACAGGGGCGGGGATTGTGTAGTGTAGTGGTTAGAGTGTGTAGATCGCTAAGACACTTACCCGACCTGGAGACAGCAGCGGTATGGCACGTCGTTGCACTGAGAGGACTGAGTAATTAGTGAACCCGGCCCTTGACCTTTGGGGGCTCTTATAGCTTTGGTGTGCACGGTCGGCGGATTCCTGCATTCCTCCCGTGTCGTATACCTTCCTCAGGTCGTTACCATTGGTCCGAGCCTACCTGACTTCCTGAGTTTGCTACTTGTGTTTTATCTGTAATTTTGTAGGTGGTATCTTATTAGAATCTATATCCGAAGTCTGTAGTTTTATAAATTTGTGTATTTTCCTTAAGGGATGGTATAGCGTACCCTGGGGGTACAACAATATGCTGGCCTCCAATTTTGGTTTTCGCGTCCTTCGCGTTGCCAGTCGGATTTTTCTGTTTCGGTGCTTGTAGATCTGCTTTTTGTTTGCACCTTAGTTGGCTCAATCGATGTAGTCGTCATGTTAACCTGTTCCGCATTTCGACTTTGTCTTGTGTGCTGCACTGTGGTTAGATCAAGTTGTCTCAGCACCTCCTCCATATCGATTGCAGTTTTGGCGTTTGCCGAGATTAGCAGACGTTGTACTTCATACGGTAGCTGCTTGGCTATTGCTATGCACAAGTCTGACTCTCTAAGCCCTACATCAAGCTCTCGAAAACGGCATAATTGATTCACAAAGAATTCCCCGTACTTAGTCGGATTACTAGTACTGTAACGCCTGGAATACAAGTCCAATCTGAGGTTCTGTTGTACGCTCGCGTTCCAGTATCTGCTTAAAAATGCTTGGCGAAATTCTTCAACGGTGTCGAACGTGTACCGAAAACTCCTAAACCATAGGGCACACTCCCCCTCGGTTTGTTTTTCAATCGCTCTCAACCTGCGCTCTGGCGGTACTTTCGCGTCATTCAAGTACTCGGAAACTTCTTTAAGACAGTACTTGGGTGTCATATTAGAATTACTCCCAAGGTATTTCTTTGGTTTCTCATCACTAGCCCTTATAACTCTGACTATTTGACTTTGAACAGCATTTTCATGCGGTGTTGACATGGCAATTGGCATACCAGGTGTGGTATACGGACTGTCACTTGGCATGGCTGCATTCTTTGGAGTGGGCTGTATTTCTATCTCTGCCCATTTATTTCTCCTATTCTCGTCTATACTTCCTTCGCTAGACCTAGGATTCCGCAACATAGATTCCTCCAGCGCGATCATTCTAGTCTCGATTTGGCTATGTCTGTTTTCTGCCCTTTCCAAACGAGCTAATACCTCTCGTTCTATTTTCTCTAGGCGATCTCGGTTTCTCTCTGCCACAGAAAATACCTTTTCCTTATCATCCTTAAGGTTTTCCTTCAGGTGGATAATTTCCCCTGCTAGACTCTCTCTTACTTCGGCAAGAGTCTTATCGCTGGCTTCAGTCTTTAAGCCTTCTCGAAGTTCTAATTCTTCTCGTAAGCCTGTGACTTCCTTTTGAATGTGACCTTGTATATGAGAGATTTCAGTCCTTATTTTCGTGATTTCTCCCTGGTCCTCGTCTTGTCTTTTAGGGATAACTGCTAAGTCGTTTTGAGTTTGTTCCAACTCTTTCTGTACTTTCCCGACTTGCCTCTTCATATTTGACATTATCTCCTTATTCCCTTGATCAGAAGTTTTTATTTCCTGAATTTCCTTGCATTGGTCAAGGATATTCTGATCCTGTTTTCTTAAGGCTTCGTCTACCGCCTTGGCGTAACCTGCCATTCGCGTATTCCATTTTATATCGCTATCCTCGAACCTTTGATACACGGTCTGAGTGAACGTATTAAACTGCTCTAATTGACGTTTAGTATTAGCTTCATTCTGACTCTGAATGTCTTTAAGCTCCATGGACATACTGCTTAAACTATTGTTAATTTCACGCTGTGACTCTCTGCACGCTTGCATATTATTCTCTAGTTTTAACTCAATAGACTCAAAGCGTTTATCGTTATCATCTTGCATTTCTGAGATCACGCTAACAATATTCTTAGTTACCTCGCGCTGGACAGACTCTTTAACGTCATCCATTTTCTTATTAACCTCTATTAGGTTTAATTCTAACTGCGTGTTTACATTAGCTTGACTAGCCTCTAGTATAATGTTTATTTCAGCTTGATTAGCCTCTAGTCTAGCATTTACTTCGGCTTGATTAGCCTCTAGTCTAGTGTTTACTTCGGCTTGATTAGCCTCCAATTGTACATTTATTGTAGCCAATCTATCTGCTATTTCATCTTTAAATGCTTTAGATTCTTCCTTATTCTTAGCATTAGAATTATCAAAATGTTCCTTTAACTCAGCAATACACCTGAGTACGTCTTCAGTTCCAGCCATCCTGTACTTCTTAATTTGAGATATAGGTAGGCCGCAGCTGAATATGCTGGCGCGTTCTATTAGAAAGAAAAGGATTCCGATCCCACGACAACAACAACAACATATTATCAAATGTCAAAACTAACTATGGAATGGGTATAGACCCACGTACCCGTCTGACAACAATGTCTGACGTCTGAATATCATTTAGAAAGACTCACAATCGCTCAAACAAAGTTTGAGGAAAAATACTATTTTTATGGTTTTCCCCATGAAAACCATGCTATTATTATGGGGTTTATCTGAATCCCATAAGCCACTCACGTATTGGGCGCCATGATAATGATGAGATAACCATTATCATTCTGGTCCTCATTGTAAGACATCGGCCATATTTTGAATTATTAATAAAACTGTCCAAGGAGTGGTTTTTATTGCCGAATGCCCCACATATGGGCCGTCATGATAATGAAGTGGGTAAAGACATGCTTTGCCCTGGCTAGTTTGCGCAATGCCAAGATCGCTCATATTGCACAGATGCAGGCGGTTCCATCATGAATTAATACCGTCCCACATTGCTTGGGCCATGATAATTAAAGGGGTTTGTGTGTAAGTTACATTTACATTTAAGCATGTTTTATGGAGGATTATCAACATTTATTTTACGTGATGGCTTATAAACAAATGGGACGCGGCCTTTCTATTCTGTCCTAATTTCCTATGCAGTACTTGCTTCTACCATTTATCTCTTGGCCGACTTTAGCAGTACCTGTGACTCAATCCTAGTACAGAGACATCTCCCCCATGTACCCGATTGTCATCATGTGGACCATGTGTTCGTATCCCAACTAACTCACGGTCTTTCGAGGTATGGGACGTTCCTGCCCACTATACGACCACATGCTCAGGATTTGAGTCTACCAGGTATCTACTCTACAGGAAATACACAACATTTTCCTAAATATAACACATTTACTGGTCTAAAATCATGGCTATACAACAAATACAAATAAAGGACAAATTACATTTAATTCCCACAAATAAAATAGGGTTGTTCTGTGAGCTTTCTTCTTAAAATAGTGCTACACTGCACTCAAATCTAATTCTAGCATCCTGTCAATGATATTTTCAGACTTCCATGGGTTTCCATAGTGTTCATCACCTGACACAATTTTAGTTAATGGGAGTGTTATAACACAAAAATCACATATCACATAAAAATGATACTAATAAAACATTATTCCATTTCTTATGGCATTTATCTTGATTAACATGAATTCATTACTTTCTGCAATCATTAACAAATATTTGTTGTGTTGTGTGAATCATCTTCCCTCCTTCCATCCATATGAACGCTTTAAAAAAAGTGGTACTTAATTTTATAGTTTCACCATATAACGATTTTCTGGGTCTTGTCGGGCTTATCGTCGTTACAAATGTGTCATGATCTGGGAAAACACATACCCGTCTGCATAAATTAGCAGGAATGGCAAAATGCACTCTAAAAGAAGATGCCTACATTATTTTGGTTCAGCTTTTCTCCTCAGAGGATAACTGAGCCAAATATTATCTGATTTCTATGATTCAACAACGTATGTGAGTTGCAACCCACCGTTCAATTCACTTGGCATCATCAAAATAATCATATCTTAATTGCATATTTAAATATCGAGATTCCTCAGTGTCCTATTGTGACTCTAATTTACAAGGGACCGGTCGAACGACCTTCCTCTCCCTCAGCAGGCAATAAAATTCGTTCCAGCTGGCTAACCAAGATGGCGGCCGCAGAAGTGGTCTACAATTCCCCCTCTCTCTCTGCCGTCAAGATCAAGGTCAGGTTTGTTTACAAAATACATTACTGGAGTAACGCTAAGTGTGGCTCCTACGTAATTGAGTCATTTAAATATTTAACACCTATCCTTATAGTGTCTTGGGCTCAATTGGCTCCTTAATTAACATTCATGTCTGGGGTGGAATTCTAGTGATAGAATTGCCGTTCTATGGTGACTACAAGTGGCTTTTAGACGCGCATCATAGTGAAAATCCACGACTTTCACCGGCAGCTGTCAATAATATATAAGGAATCCTGCGTTCCTAAGCGACGAATATGATCCTTACCTCAGGGTAGGTCATTAATACACACATGCTCACTGCGTCTCGACGGACGTCAATAGTGGCATAATTCAAGCAAGCGTTGGATACAGACAGGCTCTGTCCAATTCGCTGCGAAATAATACAGTATGCTCAAGGGCGATACTACTCGTAGATTTAGCCAACTTCTCACCTAACGCGCAAGCTATATTAGTTTGTCCCCGCTATATATATTACGTAAATCACTGGATTCTACGTTAATTCTGCACGCTTACATGCGGCTCAAACAATACTTCACATATATGACTCAATTATTAAGGCACCTGCGTTCTCTCTGTCATACCACTTAAGCCAAAGCTTTACATAGCTCCTAACAAAAATGTAATAAAATTTACTGGCTTACTTTACTTTAATGGTCCTCAAACATAATCCTAAGGATTGACCATATCAAACATTCATTCATATTTCACTGACACTGAAAAAGCTCTCGTATTTCTCTATATTTCATGTTATACTCTTACTGTTTACCAAATACAGTAACTTTACATTAGACATGACCCTATTTGAACATTATTTAGGCCAAAAATGCCTATTACTTTACTGTTGCCGACCCCATAATATTATTACTAATATCATTTAACGTTACCGTTACATCCATCACTATTTTTGCCTGAATGGCCTCAAACAAATCACCTTCCAAGCCATATTTTATTCAAGACGAGTGGTGAAAACTCGTTCAGTAAGTGACTATTACATCTTATTCTCAAAGTGACAAATCGTTACATGGTGAACTATTTAGTTATACTGACATTATAAAAAAAATGGGTACTCACTTTTTCCTCTTTGCTGGATAGTGCCAGCGCCTCAGCTTTGGCGCTACCATGACGCTTGACTTAAGCCATCATGTTATCCTTGACACAACACTTAGATTCATACGCTTTCCACATGATGCACATATTTTTATCAGTGGCTTTTATCATTGCTATACACTGCATATTAATCACTATACACATGGACACTTTAAATCACTATTTCACAATTTATATACATTTATCCACTACTTCACATGTTGATCCTTAAATTGGACTTCTCCTACGCCTGATCTCAGAGATACGATGCAATTATGACAACCGCTGGTCTCCGTGAAAATCTAACAGCGTTTTACGGACGTTCAATCCTCGTTCCCTGCAATCTTGTTCAGCTCACTATCCATATTAGGTGGCAATGGTTTCCAAGCTCCCATCATTGTAGTGTTTCTGATGATGCTGTCATATATAATTCTGACAATACCTCCCGGTATAATAACTGTTCAAAAACATTATAAGTTCCTTTTCGCTGTGGCGAATTTATATTTGCGTCAGATAATAGGTAAATATCTGTAATAATTTACTTTCGACGCACTTCATGATTACTTATGAAGCTTTATAGCTTGCTTCTATTGTTCTCCAACGACGGCGCGTTGATACTTTAACATTTGGCGCGCTATTAGCAGCGTCTTAGTTACGTGTATACTGTAGAACAACTCTATGCGAACTGGTGAAGACTGTAGAGCAACTCGTGAACAACTGTTGAAGACTGGCGAACACTGGTGAACAACTGGCTTGGCTTGCCTCGCTCCCCATATATAAAGGCTTCTCGTACAAAATAGTCCACTGGACACATGAGAGCGACTCCTTTCTTGAAATAATACCTCTTCAGCCGAAATGACATCTACATATTGTTTATTTAGGTGTGGAGGTTTCAAAACCATTCGCGTGCCGGCGATCGCTTCGGCCAATTAATTACAATTAATTGCCTTAGTTCAGCGCGTGGGCACGCCATCGTGGTACTTCCCCGTTGACTGGTCACAAAGTCACTGCTCTCGAGCGTAGGCTAGGTTGTGATGCATTCATTTGGAGATAAAGGCCTTAATTTAGGTGAAAAACCACTCCTAAATTACCTCTCCGTGAATATATTCACCTGGGTGTATATTTCAATGCATTTCAATGCTCCACTTGGCTGTAATTAATTAATTTCCATGAGCCATCATGTCTACCCTCAGTTTCACCGTTGTCAAGCGGTGGATACCCGGGTCATTAATTTTGAGCTGTCTCTCTGCTCCAGACGTAAATATTTCGCTCGGCGCCTAGATTCTCCGCCCACTTGCTAAGGGTCATTTGTAAAACTTCAAACTGGTCTCCTCTCATTTTCGTATGCTCTGAAAATGTATATTTCCTTACATTTGGCTACAGTTCTTCCCTTAAATTGCTATGATATTCACCTATAGATCATGAAATCACGCTACCTTGTTATATGCCAGTATACCTCTCATTGCTCTTTGAGTTCCCTGAATCGCTCCCCCGCAGAGATCAATGGTTCGACTCTAGGCATAACCATGTGCCTGGTCTTCTCTGATGAGACCTGAGTTCGATGCCAGACTGCCATGACTGGTTGGGCACAATACATACATAAATTATATATACACTTTTGAACTGACGGTGGTTTTGGGGTCTGGGGGATGTAAAACGCGAAGATATGTCGAAATTTTCCGGAAGTCGAAACATGGGACCCATTGCAATAGCTTTCTAAAGAAATCTACCTAAAATCCAACCTGACGACCATCTGAAATATTTAGATGGTTCTCAATATCAACGAATCTGTTACAGAAATTAAACTTTAATTTTGTATGTTGATAGAGGCAATTAACATTAGTAGGATATATGAAAATAGGCTGTATAGTTCTTCACGGAACTACTTGTTAAAATATATTTTTCTATTAGTTTGTAGTTTCATATATCCGTTCAGTAGTAGTAGGCTTCGTTATCATCCTTATCAAAAGGGCAAATGACCTAGATGTTACGCCCATTATACCACTAATCACCTCACACGATAAGTCTTCCTCTCCTGTGAATTTTGAAATATTTCTTTCTATTACGGTAGTTTGTAAGTTTGACGTGTGAATTCAACAGTAGTTTTCATTATCATCCTTATCAAGGGGCGAATGACCTAGATGTTACGCCCATTATACTACTAAGCAACACCACACAGTCTTCCTCGCCTATGATTTTTGAAATATGTTTTTCTATTAGTTTGTAAGTTTGATATATCATCTTCATCATTAAGGCAAGTGACCCACATGTCACGCCCTTTACTATAGTAATAATCACCAACACATATTCCTGCACGAACTATGATTCTTATAAATGAATTTTTCTATTAATGTCTAAACTTCATGTGTTCAAAGCAATAGTAGTCATTAGGGGCCAATTACCCATAATATGCTCCGTTCGTACTACTTTTAAATAACACGACATAAAATCTTCCTTGACTGCGATTTTATGGTAACAATCACCAACAGCTTTCCACTTCGAATTGTGGTTTCTTATTTTTTTTAAACTATTTCAATATGCCTCCCAAAAATGACAATCTATTGGGAAAATCAGCCAACAAACCAAGAAAGTTAGATTATTAAGGGCTGCTGAAGCAGCTGAGCAGCGTCAAGACCGGCTTGAAGATCAGCAAATAAGGCAATCTCAGACTAGGGCTGCTGAACCATCTGAGCAGCGTCAATATCGGCTTGAACAGGATGAAAGGAGGCATGCTGAGTTCAGGGCTGCTGAAACACCTCAGCAGCTTCAAGACCGGCTTGAAGATCATCAAATAAGGCAATCTCAGACTAGGGCTGCTGAACCATCTGAGCAGCATCAATATCGGCTTGAACAGTATGAAAGAAGGCATGCTGAGTTCAGGGCTGCTGAAACACCTCAGCAGCGTCAAGACCGGCTTGAACAGGACGAAAGAAGGCACGCTGAGCTCAGGGCTGCTGAAACACCTCAGCAGCGTCTAGATCGGCTTGAAATCGAACGTACGCGACTTTTCCAATCTAGGCAAACATTTAGGCAGTCTGATTTGAAATTAGAGGCATTTCAGTACGATCACACTTACGATTATGGAATACACCCCAAAGTATCAATTGGAAAAATGGATGTTGTATGCCATCACTGTCTAGCCAAAAAATTCAGATTGGAGTCGCCTGGAATATGTTGCTCTAACGGGAAAATTAAGCTAGCCGCTCTATATCCTCCTCCCGAACCCCTTCTTTCGTACACGTCAGGAACGACTCAAGAATCTAAACACTTCCTGAAAAACATTAGGAAGTACAATTCATGCTTCCAAATGACTTCTTTCGGTACAATGGCAACAGTAAAAGAAACTGGTTTCATGCCAACCTTCAAAGTGCAAGGTCAAATTTATCATCAACTTGGATCAATTCTTCCCTTCACTAATGAGAATCCAAAATTCTTACACATCTATTTTATGGGAGATGAACGACAACAAGCCGATCAACGTTGTAAAATTATCCCCAACACCAGAAGGGAGATTGTTATAGCTCTACAGAGGTTGTTGCAAGAGCATAATAACTTAGTAAATATGTTTAAGACCGCCCTGGATCGAATGCCAACAGATGAATATAAGGTTGTCATATCAGCAGACAAGAGACCAGTAGGCGAACATGAACGTCGTTTTAATGCTCCGGCCATTGACGAAGTGGCCATTGTAATGACAGGACAAGGATTCGAGAAACGTGACATAATCATTCATAGACGGAGTGATGTTTTGCAACGAATTTCAGAAACACACAGATTCCCTTCAGTACCCATTAATATTTTGGGAGGGTGAGGATGGGTACCACTTTAATCTGAGGCAAACTGATCCAATCAGTGGCGCAGCCACGAATAAAAAGATATCAGCTATGGATTTTTATGCATACAGAATAAAGATTAGACCAGGATCATAAAACCTTATTCTGAAAAGCGGACAACTCTTCCATCAATTTATTGTTGATATGTACGCCAAGATTGAAAGTGAACGCCTACTCTACATCCGATTAAACCAAAATAAACTTCTAGTTGATGATTACATTCATTTGCGTGATGCTGTAGCCAATGATGGCAATGTTGTGGGCATTGGAAAAATGGTTATTTGACCGGCAACATTTATTTATTTATTTATTTATTTATTGGTGCCTTTATTGTGGCGAAGTTAGGGCTCTAGGCCCTCTCTTACACTTAACCACACACAGTGCAAATTACATGAATACTCACATATGTTATTCTTAACCTACCAAACTTAAATACTAGGAAAACCTTAAATACTTGAATAAAATAAAATAAAATAAAAATTAAAATAAATTAAATTGGCGACTGCGTGATATTAACTAAGCTATATAATTTAAATGACATACAGCTTTAACAAAATTATACTATGGTCATTCACCCACTCATTCATACACAAATTGTTCTAGTTGGCCTACGAATTCAAGAGGAAATCTTTACATGCACGTTTGAAAGTTGTTAGGGATGTACAATTTCTGACGTCGCGAGGACAGTTATTCCAAATTCTAGTTCCCGACACGAGGAAAGAGTTACTGAAGGCAGTTGAATGATGTAGAGGAATTGCAATTATAGATCCAGATCGCGTGTGACGATCATGAAAGGAAGAAAGAAAACGAAAATTACAAGAGAGATAGTGAGGAGTACTTTTATTGAGAAGTCGATAGATGAGGGTACATATGTGCAGGTTTCTTAGTTGTTCTACTTTTAGCCAGGAAAGTAGATCATAAAAAGGAGACACGTGTGAGGAAAATTTCAAGGAGAAAATAAACCTAATGCAGGAATTTAAAGCTCTCTGAAGTTTCTTGTTTTGTTCACCGGTAGCATCTACTAATACAACATCACAGTAGTTAAATATGGGGAGTATCAAGGTTTGGACGAGATTTATTTTCAAGTTACGGGGTAGAACGGACTGGTGAATCTTAAGTGGATGAAGTGACGAGTAAACTTTCCTGCATGTATTAGTAACGTGCCCATCCCAATTCAACGTTTCATTTAGTGTGACTCCAAGACTTTTTACCGATTTAGAGTACGGGATAGCAACACCATTAAGTTGAATTAAAGATAGCGATCTACTGTGTAAATGGAAAAGCAATTTAGTCTGCCCTATTATGATAGCTTGTGTTTTAATTGGGTTGAAGGCAAGAGAATTTTCAGTTGCATAGCGGCTGATCCTCTTTAGATTTATATTCATATTTTCAATTGCCGCATCTATGTAGTTTACTTTTGTGTGGCAATATATCTGAAGGTCATCAGCATATAGATGGTAGTTGCAGTTTTCCAGTTTCGAAGAGATGTAGTTCATATATAGAATGAATATAAGGGGGCCGAGAATTGAACCCTGAGGTACTCCATTTATTTTGAACTTCCACTCAGTTCTGTTTTCATTAAGGAGTACACGTTGTCTTCGGTTATGAAGATAGGAGGCGAATAATTTGAGAGCAACGGGGCTAAGATGGAAGGATTGCAATTTAGCCATAAGTATGTCCGTGTTAATGGTGTTGAATGCACTGCTGAAGTCTAGAAGAATGAGTATAGTCACTTTACGCTCATCCATTGCTCGTCTTACGTCATCAATGATCTTAATGAGTGCAGTAGATGTGCTGATTGTAACGGATCAAGTAGTGAGTATTGCGTCACGTACTGAAGAAGTTGTTCATGCATAAGTGTTTCTAGTATTTTGGAAATTGAGGAAAGTATGCTTACAGGTCGATAGTCGGATGGAGAATTTGCAAGAGAATTTTTCGGAACTGGAATAACTAAAGCATCTTTCCATATTGTTGGGAAGAAACCTTCTAAAAGACATGTGTTACAAATGTGCGTAATAATTGGCAGTAATACTTCTTCTATCAGGTTAACGATAAAGGAAATTGGGATGTCATCTATTCCGACTGCTTGTGATTTGATAGATATTTTTAGCCTACTTTCGATTTTTGCAAAAAATGAAAGTAGACTTATGAGATCAACACAAGGCGAAAAAAGTGTGTCTGTCTGTGTGTGTGTATGTGTGTGTGTGAGTCTGTGTGTGTGTGTGTATGTGTGTGTGTGTGAGTCTGTGTGTGTGTGTGTGTGTGTGTCTGTGTGTGTGTGAGTGTGTGTACTCTGAATGTCTGTCCCCCCCTATCAATTCGAACACGGTGAATGCGAATTGAACGAAATTTGGTACAAAGGTAGCACTAGCAAAGGACACCTCAGTGTCATGTTTTATATCGCCGCCATCTTTACTAAAACTGAATGGCGGCCACTCAAACGTTCAAAACGTAAAATCAAATAACGACTAACCAAATCATCCGATCTCTACCAAATTTGGTAACAACATACCTTCGTATAGGATGCGTCTTGTGACCAAACTACAAGGTCGTCCGCCATACCATTTCAGGATGGCGGCCTTGCAAATAATGCAAACTTTATAATCCATATCATGGGACCCACCAGTTCCGATTATCGAGCCGAGAATCGTTTTAACTGTTCTAAAGGAAGAGGCACGTTCGAAATTAAAAGTTTATTTTGTAATACTATAGTGCAGACGTGATTTTTAAAAGCTGAACTGATTCAGTAATAAGACAAGATGGCAGCGGATATCTTGTGCCTGACTTATATTTCACTAATTTGAGTATTGCATGCAATATAGCGTACTGATAAAAAATAAATAAACTTTGTATGAAATGCTTTATATATAAATAATATACTCCAGTGATGAAATCGTTTAGTATAAATCATTATTTGCTAACATGTTCTATGTAAGTCATTTTAAATAGAACGATATTCGTTGGCACAATTAGCTCAGTGGTAGAGCATTAGCCTATCGCTCAAATGCCTATGGTTCAAACCCGATCAGAGCTAGTTTTTTTTCTTGAAATGTTATACGTTTATTGTTTTGTAATGACTCAGATGTTTTAAAATTAAGCGTTATGTTGTGCACATTATGGTGTAAAATATATATTTAATTAAAACATAATTCGCCAGCAGATTTACTCGAGACATCTAGCTGCCAAAAAGGTAACTTCCAGATTTTATTGAAAAGTTTCTTCTTCTGGCCGCTAGAATGCACTCGCTCTGTTAGGATTATATTGTTCGATATTTCACCACTAGATGTCCCGACTAGTCTACGTGGGGCTCCATTGATTACTATACCATTATCATTCTATGCGCATCGAATTTGAAGAATGACAAGATGATACTACGATACATTTTAACTTTTTATTTTAAAGGGTTTGTAACAGCCTATTTTGCGTTACTTGAAAATGTTATTAAGCGTTATATTGTGCACATTATGGTGTAAAATATATATTTAATTAAAACATAATTCCCCAGCAGATTTACTCGAGACATCTAGCTGCCAAAAAGGGAACTTCCAGATTTTATTGAAAAGTTTCTTCTTCTGGCCGCTAGAATGCACTCGCTCTGTTAGGATTATATTATCGAAAATATCCACATAGTTTGTATGCACACGTCTCTGTAGGGTCATGGAAAGATTTGTTAATTCAATTAGGGTTGTGAAAGCCATGCACAACCAGACGTGTAAAGACATCCCTCAACTCAAAGTTGGATGTTGCCCACGGCAGGTCGTAATAATAATAATAATAATGTTATTGGTTTTACATCCCTTTTAACTACTGCTGCTTTTAGAGACACCGGGGTGCCGGAATTTTGGCCCGAAGGGGATCTTTAACGTGCCAGTAAATGTACTGACACGGCTCCCTCGCATTTGTGCACCCTCAAATGCCAGCTGACTGCGCCAGGATACGAACCTGGAACCTAGGGCCCAGCAAGCGAGAACGTTACCGCTGAGCCACGCAGCCAGTCCGGTCGATTATGTCTCCAGATCCATAACATTCTTGATATACTTCTTATCTTTCTTTCTTCAATGATGGTAGCAGTTGTTATCTAGGTTGTGGCGTTTGGTAGAGGTAAATCGTTTCTAAGGTCTTCAACAAAGAATAGTTCTATTATACTCTTTGATAATAACAACGAGTTATAACTATACTCATACATTTAGGAGAAAGTAGGCTATATGTTCTTTACTGAACATCTTGTTTTTTCTTACGACAGTATCATCTATTTTACGAAACTTGAATAACGGTCGGTGAGGTAGTGGGACACATTGCAGTGAATTTATTGTTGTTTGTATTATTTGGGGATCAGTACTAATTATTTCTCGAGCAAAGTGAGCATTTAATTCATTGGGATTAATATCCTGCTTATTGGTGTTTTTAGTGCGTCTCCCAATACCTACCGACCTGAGTTGCTGCCAGGTGCTCCTAGCATTCAAGTTGCCGGCTAGCTGTTGGAAGTAGGCATACTTTTTATTTCGAATCATTTGTTTAACTCGATTTCTAAGCACACGATACGTTTCAAAATCGTCACTTGATAAGGTCTGCTTATAACGTCTGTGAAGTGCGTCACGTTCGGCCATTGCGGATTTAATGTCACTTGATAGCCAGGGGGCAGCTTTACGAGTGATTTTAGCTGTTCGTTTAGGTGCATGTTTGTCATATAGTTCCAGCAGTATTGAGTTAAATCTGCTCACCTTTTCATCAACGTCAGTCAAGTGTAGTATATCGTTCCATGGACAGAGAATTGCGTCTTGTGTTAGTTCTTGAAGGTTCAATCTTTTCATGTCTCTATATGTTATGTATTTAGGTGAAGATTTTGGAGTTTTTAGAGAATAAGCTAAATAAATCAGGTCGTGTAAAGATATGCCAGGTACTGAAATCTGTCCGTGTTTTAGTATTTTCTGTGGGTTATTTGTGATAATTAAATCAATTAGAGTGCGTGAAGACCCTTGGGGGGTGTGTACGTGGTAGGTAGGACCGAGTGGTAATATTGTCATGTTACAAGAGGTAAACATATTCCGTAAACGATTTGCGTCAGTGGAGTCTATTAATATGTTTGTGTTAAAGTCACCAAATATAAGTACGTGTTCGTAGGTAGGTAACAGTCTTAGTAGAGTTTCTTCAAAATCCATGAAGTTCCCTTCTTTAGGTGGTTTATATACTACACCAATAAGCACTTTCATCACGTCAACAGTGAGCGCAACAAACATATATTCGGTCAAGGGGTCAGTAGATAGGTTCGATGTTTTTATAATCTTTGCCGTCAAATTGTTTTTATAGAATAAAGCTACTCCTCCTCCTCGACGCTTCAGTCTGTTGTGAAAGAGCGAATTGTACCCTACTAGACTTATCATGTTTAAAGGGACAGAGTCTTTCATCCAGCTTTCACTAATTGCTACAACGTTTACCATGCTTCCTTCAAAAATAGCTTGGAGCTCAGCGTGATGCGCTATTAAGGACTGGGCATTGACATGTGCACACAGCAGTGAACGGGGAAATTCGGAAAATTCTCTTTCCAGATGATTGCGGGTGAGGGGAGACGGAGACAGGGGTTGGGGAGGGCTGGGAGGCTCATTGTCAAGGTGAAGGTCATTATCTCTGTCGGGACTGAATGTAACGGTACCAACTACACTGGCCATAAAACAGAAGAGAGCATGCAACTTACCATTGTTTCCTCATGTATGCACAAGCCACTAGAAGCAATTAAACAACCACTCTCACTGAATTTAAAATTAAACCCCCTATCACTTACACTAAAATTAAAATAATATATTAAACACACACTCACAATTTACGGGAAGTCCAAGACATATGCACGAATATGCCCAGGATGGCATGTGCTATGTTTGGATATATGGATGTCCAGATTTATTTATTACAGTTACATGCAATCCTGCCTGGACTGACATTAAGGAAGAACTTTTCTGTGGCCAGGCACCTACTGATCGCCATGATTTGACAGCGAGAATTTTTAAACAAAAATTAGCAAAGCTCATGAATATAATAACCAAGAGCCATATTTATGAAGAAACTCGCAGTTGGATGTATTCAATTGAGTGGCAAAAAAGAGGCCTTCCACATGCTCACATATTATTATGGCTCAAAAGCAAGATACGTCCAACTCAAGTGGACAGTGTTATATCCGCGGAGATTCCCAGTAAAGAACAAGACCCTATGCTCTTTGAGATAATTACAAAGAATATGATTCATGGACCATGTGGAGCTATCAACCCTAAGTCACCCTGCATGAAGGAGGAAAATGTAGGAAAAAGTACCCCCAGGAATTTACCCAGGAACCCCAAACCGGAGATGATGGCTACCCTATGTACAGAAGACGAAAACCAGGAAACGGAGGCTATACTTTGAATATTAATCTTATAATAAACAACCAGTACAGACAAACTGAGGTAGACAACAGATGGTTGGTTCCATATTCTCATCTACTTTCTAAAACGTTCCAAGCACACATCAATGTTGAATTCTGCAATTCAGTGAAATCCATTAAATACATCTGTAAATACGTCAACAAGGGTAGCGATATGGCAGTATTTCAACTTGAATGACAAACCAGGACTGTCGATGAGCCTACACAATTTCAGTTGGGAAGATATATCAGCAGCAACGAAGCAGTTTGGCGTATCCTTAATTTCCCAATTCATGAACGTTATCTACTTGTTGTTCATCTCAGTGTTCACATAGAGAACGGACAACGAGTTTATTTCACAGCTGATAAAGCCCAAGAAAGAGCTGTACAACCTCCTAACACGACACTAACAGCCTTCTTTCTTTTATGTCAACAAGATCAATTTGCTAGAACACTGATGTATGCAGACGTTCCAAGATATTATACATGGAATAAATCTACCAAAATGTTCTGCAAGAGAAAACAAGGTGCTTTAGTTCCAGGACATGATGTGCGTGCAAGTGATGCCTTAGGCCGGGTATACAGTATACAATTCATCCCAACAACGCCGAATGCTATTACCTTCGATTACTACTTCACACAATTCGAGGGCCAACATCATTCAAATATCTGAAAACTGTGAACGGAGTAGAATGTCAAACATTCAGAGAAGCATGCCAACAGCGTGGCTTACTTGAAAATGACCAACTTTGGGACATAACATTGTCCGAAGCATCCCTCACATCCTTTCCATCTCAACTAAGAAGTCTCTTTGCAATTATAATAACAACTTGCTCCCCATCATACCCTCAGGCTCTTTGGGACAATTATAAAGAAAGCCTTAGTGAGGATGTACTTAGATAACAACGAATAGATAATCCAGCTTTGGATTTGATTTTTTCTCCTCAAGTACTTAATGAAGCCCTCATAATGATTGAGGATAAATGCAATGGCAAAACTCTCATACAGCTTGGTTTGCCAGCCCCCATACCCACTAATACTGACGTACTTGATAGGGACATATTGAGAGAAAGAAGTTTCAACTCTGATGAGTTAAAAAGGTTCGTTGAAGACAAGAAGCCTCTCTTAGTTGATGACCAAAGATTTGCCTATATTGCCATAATGGACTTAATCAATAACGGAAATGGTGTAATTGTTTTTCTTGATGCACCAGGAGGAACAGGAAAAACTTTTCTCATTCATTTGCTACTTGCATAAATTCGGGCACAGAACGAAATTGCATTTGCAATGGCATCATCAGGAATTGCATCCACGCTACTCACTGGAGGTCGAACAGCACACTCAGCTCTGAATCTGCCATTAAATCTTGTGCAGTCAGAAACTCCAGTATGTAACATCAAGAAGGGCTCCGGAAAAGTTGAAATACTAAAAACATGCAAAGTCATTGTTTGGGATGAGTGCACTATGGCCCATAAGAAAGCTCTTGAAGCGCTTGATCGAACACTGAAAGACATACGAGGAAACAATCAACTAATGGGAGGAGCTGTTATAGTTCCGGCGGGTGACTTTCGCCAAACATTACCAGTTATACCACGATCAACTCCCGCTGATGAACTCAATGCTTGCCTCAAAGCATCGTATATTTGGAGACATGTTTACAAAATGACACTGACGACCAATATGAGAGTCCATTTACTAGGAGATGTGACTGCACAGAATTTTGCGCAACAACTCCTGCATCTCGGTGATGGTGATTTCACGCCTGATACGACAACTAATCTCATTTCTTTCCCGTTAGAATTTTGCGAACTGATGCCTTCAGTTCAGGAAATGATAAACGAAGTATTCCCAAATATTCCTGGAAATTATAAAGACCATCAGTGGCTTAGCGAGCGAGCAATTCTAGCGCCTAAAAACGAAAGTGTACACAAAATGAATATTCAGATCCAAGATCATCTTCCTGGCCCCAGTACGACGTACGAATCTATCGATACTGTTCTGGAGACCGAACAGGCTGTGTTTTACCCTACTGAGTTCTTGAATTCTCTGGAACCACCTGGATTTCCGCCACATAAATTAATACTAAAAGCTGGATCATCAATACTGCTATTGCGTAATATCGATCCACCAGAATTGTGTAATGGAACAAGACTCCGTGTGAAAAAACTCATGTCAAATGTAATAGAAGCGACAGTATTGACAGGCCATGCCAAAGGAGAGGATATCTTCATTCCCCGGATTCCTATGATCCCTACTGATATGCCTTTTGATTTCAAGCGACTGCAATTCCCTGTACGTCTTGCATTTGCCATGACCATAAACAAGGCCCAAGGACAGTCACTCAAGGTAGCAAGCCTTAATCTGGAAAGTCCATGCTTCTCTCATGGTCAGTTATACGTAGCTTGCTCAAGAGTGGGCACACCTAAACATTTATTCATTTATACACCAGAGGGAAAAAACAAGGAATATCGTTTATCCTAACGCACTCCAATAATTTCCATGTTACCTACATACATGTTAGTATTTATTAAATAACAACTGTGAAGTGAGATTAAATATTTCTCTGAAGTTCAACCATTACATCGTATATTAGGCCGTGTTACTTTGCGTGTCATCTGTCTCGGATACTATTTAATCTACTGTCACTGTATTCATTTATGCCAATGATCTGGTTCCTCTTCTTGAGAACCTGTACTGAAATATGTAAGCCAGTCACGTAGAAAATTCACAGCGAGTGTTATGTTATATCGTACATCTCTTTTCTATTTTATTCCTCTCATTCCTTTAACTTATATATTTTTTCCAATTCGTTGATAAGTTACATGAGCCAGTGGTCGCTCCTATTTGCATCATCACTATGTAGATGTTTTTCGTCAGAAGAAGAGACAACTGGATGCTCAGGAACGTTAACGATATATCGACTGTAAAATCTGGAAGCTTCCCTTGGAGGAATCGCTTCGGACATTTATCGTACAGGTGAAACCATAACAAGACGAAACTTTTACCTGATAGCGATCTAAGTGGGAGCTCTTTGGCAAAAAATAATCAAGTCTTTCCCGAAAGGTGATTCCTAAAAATAACTTTTTCTATTATTTTCTAAGTTTCATATGTCAGTTCTGTAGTAATTTTCAATATCATCCTGAACATTAGGGAAAATTATCTACATTTTACACCCTCATTGTCATTGGGGCAAATGACCTTGATTTTAAGTCCGTTATATATCTAAACACCACCACATAAAGTCTTCTACGACTGAGATGTCAAGATTTCTGGGACCACTAACGACATATCTCGACTCGGACTTAAGACAAATATCATGAGAATGATCATTATTTTACAGAGCCTTCCCATAATGACTTAAGTATAAACATTGTCACTGGGTTTGATAACGTAGGTTTGACAATGTAAGAAATGAATACCTAAATAAATACAATTTATCACGTTGAGTGTTAAGGAGACTTTGATATATTATCATCATTCCACCGGGCGAAGCCGGGTACTACTGCTAGTTAATTATATTATCATGGAGATGCATGTGCAACAAATTCTTGTCAGACGTAATTTAAGAATGGCGAGGTGCATGAAAAACAAATCCCCCTTCCGTCTAATCATAACTTGACTGTGAATTTTGCGGAACGAAAAGTTCACATGCGAAATAAAGAAAAGCCGAGTTGCAATTTCAGGTAAACTCCAAACACAACCATTCTTCTCTAAAGTTTTTAACTCAACACGACTCGACAGTTTGCTGCTGTCTGTATCTGGGGCAATAAGCTCGTCCGCTAGCTAAGCTGTAACTGGGGTGAGAGACTCGCCCCTAGCTAGCTCGTAAACTGTCGCCTCAGTAACTGAATGGAGATTGCTGGAAGAAATGAAAACGTAAAAACACTTATAGTAGGCGATGTATTGAATATAGATATATGCTCTCCCGGGCTTTTTGTAGATCTTTTCCTGTTGAACAATTCTTACACTCATAGTATATAGATATTTTTAACGGTTTGCCCAGTGTTAAGCTTAAAAAGCGCACGGACGCCAGTTTTCTTTCGACCTTTTCACTGATATCGTTAGTGCTTGACTTCCTTTGGTCATAAATAAATTATTTTCTACAGAAACCTTCCTCGAGATATCCTTTACAGAATGGTGAAACAGAATGGAGAAAACCGCATCAAAATCCACTCAGTGGTTCTCGAGATTACCCGTGACATCCAAGAATCGGGGACTTTGTTTTAAACTAAGTGAGTAGTCCGTTTGCAAAGGCCGCTAAGTGCATTATAAACGAAACCGAGTAAATGACGAAAAACCTCTACGACCAAACTATTTAAGCTAATACCATAATTTTTACCCCTGAAAATCAACATAAAAACATTTATTATTCAGTTAAAATCTGTGAAATCTACGGTTGGATCTTCTGTCCCTAGACATACATTAAAATATTGACTTACCGGTTTTTGCACACGTTTTGTGCAGTTAGCGACTTTTGCACCCGTGACGACGAGAGTTGTTAATGCAACTTCGGTTGCAAAACCCCCTATTTTGTTGTTTTACGAATGGCATTTGGATGAGATTTGTAATAAAGAACTATTTTAGCTTTAATGTTGTTTATTAGTAAAAATATATTTTGAAAAAATATAACACGACGCAGCGGGTGCGATAAAAAGTTTTTTTAAAAATACATCTTAGACATCCTGTAACGTCATTTAGACGGCACAAAAATTGTACAAATAAGAAAATGCAAAAAAAACAAGGACAAATGGCACACCGTCCACCTGCTCAAAATCTGCTGGTTCTTCGTCTTCTTCCTCTTGAGATTGGACGATATTGTTGCGAATGACTAATTGGTCCTGGAAGACCTCACTGAAAACAAATGTTAGGTTGCCGTTCGCTGGCCATTTCCCCCCGAAGTGCAGCTCTAAAAGCCGTCAAACGTCTTCTAGTTTAGTTTCATTGAGTGCAACACCTACTTGAATTGGTGAGGGATCAGGATGTGGGTTGAAATTCATTCCTCTTTTCATGATGCTCTTCCCCTCACCAACCTCAAAATTGTAGAACGGCTCTCCTTGGACCAGACATGTTATTTTTGTTTCGCCAATCGTGAAAACGATTTTCTTCGCTTTTTGGATTTGAAATGCCTACTACCCGGATGTTTACCATGACATCCGTATACGCTTTCCAATCTCTAACAGGAGATTCATCTTGTCCCAGGCAAACTACTGTCGCAAATTTCTCAATATGCTTGATGCATCCGGAGGGATTTTCAAAGACACTCATTTTGCGAAGTTGCCGTTCAATATTTCCAAAAAGTCTGTCAGTTGAGATAAATGAGTGGCCCACTATTTCCTCTAGACATGCGGGAGCTTTGAGCCGTAACCAGTGAGATAGCATGCTGATCATAGTCTCATTATTGTTCTGTCCCCCACAGCCATCAGAGAATAACCGAAGCATTTTGCACCTTTAAAATTTATGCCGGACAGTTTTTGATGAACTGCCGACTCTATTCGGTTTGTTCCTTTGGCATGTTGATGTTCTAACCAGACGTAAGAAGTTGTTTTCAACTCCAATATCAACGGGTTCAACTACTTCAACTTGCACTATTTCTCCCACTACAGTACGTCTCCGTGTCAGCTCTTCCCTCCATATTCGGAACATCCACAATAGAATTACAGTCAACAAATGCAATAACTGCTTCACTTAAATCAACAAGATCACTAATTTTTCTGGCTTGAAATGCCCACAAACAAGAAACAACTTGTGGATCAACTGTGCTTCTAAACGGTGTATTTTCACGAGACAGCATGTCATTGTTGCGTATGCTTCATGAATAGTGCAGCCAATGTAAATCTGAAACACAAAACTATTCTTCCCGATCGTAATTTATTGTAAAAGAGTTTTGTGGGAGGAATATCGGCAGTTCTTGTACCATTTAGCGTGTTTTGCAGCCGTATGTGGCAAGGCAGACGCAATACTTATGGAACTTAGCGGTCTTTGGAAACGCGGAAAATTAAACTGGCTTTGCAACCGCAGCAAACATGCATTTAGCGTTTTATGCAAACGAACGCGATCTTTGTTGGTCATTTTCAACGGTTTTAGCGGGTTATGCACACTGAAACTTATTCCATCATGTAGACAGTTAAAAGACGAACGTGACGGTGTGCTCAACTAAAAATTGATAAAAAGTGCACTTAGCGGCCTTTGCATCTGGGCTACTCAAGTAGAGGTTATACGCCAATCAGTATAATTTAATATAATATAATCCCCCTTCCGTCCAATCTTAAATTGGCTGTGAATTTTGCGTAACGAAAAGTTCACAGGCGAAATGAGAGTTGCACTTCCAGGGAATGGCGAGGTGAATGAAACTCAAATCTACCTTCCGTCCAATCTTAACTTGACTGTGTTTCACAGGCGAAATGAAGAAAACCCGAGTTGCACTTCCAGGGAACTCCAAACACAACCATCCTTCTCAGAAGTCTTAACTCAACACGTCTCAACGGTTTGCTGCTGACTGTATCTGGGGCAATAGGTTCGCCCACTAGCTAGGCTGTAACAGGGATGATTGACTCGTCCTTAGCTAGCTCGTAAACTGTCGCCTCAGTAGTTGAATGGACATGGTTGGAAGAAATTAAAACGTAAAAACACTTATAGTGGGCGATGTATTGAAGATAGACATATGCTCTCCGGGACCTTTTTGTAGAACTTTTCATGCTGAACAATTCTTGCACTCATAGTACTCAGATATTTTTAACGGTTTGCCCAACGTAAGCTTACAAAGCGCTCGGACGCCAGGTTTTTATTTTCGACTTTTCGACTGAAATCGTTACTGCTCGGCTTCCTTTGATCATAAATGAATTATTTTCTACGGAAATCATCCTCGAGATATCCTTTACAGAATGGTGAAAACTGCATCAAAATCCATCCAGTGATTCTCCAGGAATCGGGGACTTTGTTTTATACTAAGTAGAGATTTATTGATGTGTAACTATTCACTCGTTAAAATGTTAAGCATATACAGTATAGTGTGTATTTGCAAAACATTATATTAGGTACGGTACTTATAACACCACATATTTCAACAGTTGAATACAGCGATTAAAATTCGTTGTCCTTGATCCGCGATAGTCTATTGTTGTTTTTGTTGTTGATTCTTTAGGGGTTTTGCGGCATCATGTTTTTGTAGCACCGTGTACTTGGGTGTGTGTAGAAGTTGTCTGATAACCTGTGTCACTGTGATGTCTGAAGGCTTACTAGTGTGTGTACTTGTATACGAGGAAGGATTTGGGTAGGAAGCTGTTGTTGTTTCATTTGAGATGCATGGACATTATGGTCATTTAACTCCGTGTACTTGGGTGAGTGTTGAATTTTGTCTGATAACCTGTGTTATTGTGATGGCTGTATTAGTGTGTGTATATATAAAATTCAGGTGAGGATTCAATCAATCAACGCATAATATTCGTATAGCACTTTGTATTTCAACAAACTACTACAACCAACATTCAATTATATTCCTTGAATAGGACAAAGAGTTATATAATTATACCCATACATTTAGGAGAACGTATGCTACATGTTCTTTACTGAACATCTTGTTTAGTTTTATTAGGTGATGATTATTAGAATTGTCAGTCACATGCATTTTCTGTTCGATAGTTTGAATACGATACGTGAATGAAACAAAAAGTTTAAAAATTTCGAACTGACGCCAACTTCAATGTCTGAAAACGATTCAACATAAAATGTCCCTTAATAAAGATTCGCTGTGAAAAGTGTCATTGCTCTCTTATGATTGCGTCAAGCAAGGTAACTCCGATTACCAGCTGCTATCCTCGCTTGTATTTCCTTTCTCATAACATTGTTTTCAGCCAAGGAAGTAAGGAAGCTTTTTTGTTTTAGATGACCGTTAATCACGCGATCATGAGCTACGGGAGCTCCTTTTTTCGTGGAATCCGAACCACAGGACATGGCCTTTCACTTCAAAAATCTCACATGCATAGACCGGGAATCGAACCCGGTCAAACTTGGTGAGAGGCCATCAGCTTGTCCGCTGTGCCACCACGTCCCCACGACATCTGTCTTTGAACATAAATATTTAAAAATTTTACAGCGTTATAATAATATTGTATGGCCGCGGGTGCCGAGTGCAAGCTTTGTTAATTGACGCCCAGAGGGCAACTTGCCTGTCGAATTTTATTGCTTGTTATGGCGCTATGAAAGTCAATGAGGTTAGATCTCAAGCTCCTTGACACTATAGCGCTTTCTAGTAGACAAATTAGGAACTTTGTGTTGGCGGAAAATCCCGAGATTAATTTTGCCACTATGAACACGACCTACTAAATTCAAATGGATTCTTTAACAAGCCAACATCGTATGACATGCGTATCGTGATTTTTGTCGCCTTTCAAAAATCACTTACCACGGCCAGGAGCGATCCTGAAAGCTTGCGGTTGGCAGTCCGACACGATTACCACTCAACCACCGTGGCAGGCTGAAGTTGCCTCTTTCATTCAGTTTCACATTTTTCTCTAATGCATTATACTTTCTGAGGCCTCCGTGGCTTAGGCGGCAGCACGCCGGCCTCTCACCGCTGGATCCGTGGTTCAAATCCCGGTCTCTCCATGTGAGATCTGTGCTGGACAAAACGGAGGCAGACAGGTTTTTCTCCGGGTACTCCGGTTTTCCCTGTCAAAATTTCATTCCAGCAACACTCTCCACTATCATTTCATTTCATCTGTCATTCATTTAATCATTGCCCCAGAGGAGTGCGTCAGGCCTCGGCAGCCGGCACATTTCATATCCTCGCCGCTAGATGGGGGCTTCATTAATTCCATTGCTGACCCGGTCGGAGACTGGAAGCAGGCTGTGGATTTTCATTTCTTCATTATACTTTCTCCAAGATGTTAGCATATACTTTGTTTTCGACTGATTAATTAATTGAGCTTTTTAACGGTATATTTATTTTCTTCTCGACTCATTAAGACTACTTTTCTTACACTTTCCCACAACCGAGCGTTATATTAGCAAACCCACAATGTAGATTTATATTTTTCTATCTGTTCTCAATAGATTTCAATAGTTTTCTCACTATTAGACAACATACATAAAGAAAGGTAAAATGTGAAGACAATAATCATTATGAAGACGGTATAGCTATTATCCGTGTTGACTGAGTGAAAATGAAAATCCACAGCCTGCTTCCAGTCGACCGACCGGGTCAGGGAATGGAATGAATGAAGCCCCCATCTAGCGGCGAGAATATGAACTGTGCCGGCTGCCGAAGCTTGTCGCACAACCCTGGGTCAATGATTAAATGAATGACAGATGAAATGAAATAATAGTGGAGAGTGTTGCTGGAATGAAATATTGACTGGGAAAACCGGAGTACCCGGAGAAATACCTGTCTGCTCCCGCTTTGTCCAGCACAAACCTAACATGGAGTGACCGGGATTTGAACCACGGACCTAGCGATGAGAGGCCACGGAGGCTCTGCCATGTTGACTGAATATCAATCTATTTATTATAAGATCCGCCTCGTCAAACACTAGAAGGTAGTTCACTAATTAAAATATTGTAGGCCTATGTGTTTCGTCATTACATTGATAACTTATTCCGCGTAAGAAAATCTCAGAGAAATATATCATCAAAGAACCAAAAAGAAAATGGATATCCTTACAAAAATTCATTAATTTAAAACAATTGACACAAAAGGGAACAATAAATACCACCTCGTGGCGCAGTGACTAGTATTGTTGGCTGTTACCCTCGAGGTACCGGGTTCGATCGCCGGCTCAGCCAAGAATTTAAAAAGTCTTGGTATGGTCTGGTACGGTGTCTCCCAGCCTCGTGATGCAAAATAGGAACCTGCCGGATGCAATGGCAGGAGGAGGAGTGGAATAGAACTGGCCAACCTACCACACGCAAACGCCGGCTCGGGATGCTCTAATTCAGGTTGCCTACGACTCTGGTGTGGATATGGCACTCTATTATTAACAGTATTCCTTTTTGTGGCAATTAAATTATTTTAAATTAATAAATTTCTATAAGGATTTCTTCTTGGTTCTTTGTTGATATAGGTTTATAAGATTTTCTCACGCTGAAGAAGTTATCAATGTAATAACGAAACATGTAGGTATATTTTCATTAGCAAACTACCTTCTAGTGTTTGATAAGACGGATCTTATGATTATCTTTTATATATATAAGTGAAAGTCTGTATGTATGTGGGTATGTGGTTATGTATATTTGTTCCGTATACAAATCTACACCGTTCCCCCAATCTCAACCAAATTGGGCATACACATAGTTTAGGACCCAGAAGGAACGGCTGGCTACATGGTTTTTCGAAAGTCTTTCTCATTTTTCTGAATTCGGCCCTTTTGCACTCAAGCAAAGGCTAATATAAAGTCATAAAATAAACCGAGGAAGAAATGGCAAGGCATGTCGTTTCCAAGCAACAGTAGCTCGACACGGCCGACTGGATGCGAGTTGTGCTCTCCACTACCGGTACAGAAAATGAAGCTCTTTACATGAAATCCCGTTAGTTACTCAACTGCTCACACAGCACTGTCAATACAGTATAGCATAACATAGACTTGACACTATTTTTCAATATAATTTCCGCAATATCAAAATGAAAATTATATGACACCAGACTTTCTGATTTCATTGTCGGAAAATATATTGCTGAAATTGTAATTTGATGATGATAGCTGATGTTAAAGTGCCAAACATGGAGGTTATAGGCCTCTAATTCTTTGTGGCGAAAAAGAAAAATGAAGATAAAATGAACACTAGAACTAAAAATAACTACAACTTACAACCAACTTACGGATTAGGAGAAGAAAAGGACAAAAATGACGGAAAGGGAAATAAAATACAGGCAAAAAAATGCTCTCAACCCTCAAAAAATGAGAATTGACGGATTTAGAATGGTGTGCCATGAAAGGCAGATAAGAAGGGAAATAGGAGAGAGTCCACCCCAGAATCACTGTAAAAAGGGATAAAACAGATCCAGCTCATGTATACTCCCAAAATCAACAGCCGTGAACCCTTGAGGGTGTAGCACCTGCGGTGGTGGGACTACACACACCCTGCCTCCTTTATGACCTTGTGCAGAAGGCAGGAGATATGTTGAAAAGAGATACAGGAGATCTGACCCTTTGAAGAATGAGGGTATCAGGAAAGCTGAAACAAGGTCAAATTAAGGCGGGAATTTGAAAAACTCCTTAGACCTCGGATATCCTAATACCGTCAGGGTTGGAAGAGAACAAGAGTTGATCAAGGGAGACCGACAGTAAATATGTCAGAGAGGACCCCGGCACAATTAAGTGGAAGCAATCGCGAGCTCAGCTGGGCCCCCTCATCGCCAACCATCGTCCACAAGTTGTAAGCCCCTGAAGGAGGGGGAGTGCCGTATTGTCGTAAGTGAACGAGAGGTAAGTAAGTAATACTGCACTCAGCTGAGATCCCATGGTCACCAAACCTATATCCCATTAGTCGTGAGCCCTTGGGGGATGTACTGAAGAATGATTCAACAGAATCGCAAGAAAACATTATGATACCCATTTTTCAGAAGATAACTTATGGGTATGCACTGGACGGTTGATTCCGTAGTTAATTGGATATCATCGTAGGTCTCAGAGGCAAAGAAGTCCGTACCATGTGCGTTACTAACAGTGGTCAGGTACTATCCCGGTATTTGCCTGGACAGAGTGTAGTAAAACCACAATCAGGATAGTTTATCGGTGCTGGGTTTCAAACCTACGTTGTCTGGACTTGCTACAGCTGCCCTTGCAGCCATGGAGCACGATTAAACGATCACAACTACGGCGCGGGACTCTCAAAATGACGACTACACACAATATACGAAGGAGAGTTTTTGTCTGGAACAAAGTTATCGCGGGAAATCACGGTAAGACAATCATCACGCCTATCTCTGTCTTACGTAAACTCGGGAAATGAAAGCACACCTCCTATTATTTAAAGTGCAAAATGACTAACAATAGTATGACATACTGGATTTGAGCAGCGGCAGTCAAACCATCTATATATTTATAACAGTAAGCTGATTTTTGTTACCGCGAGATTGACAGAA
The DNA here is from genome assembly GCA_946902985.2 of Meconema thalassinum. NCBI lineage: Eukaryota > Metazoa > Arthropoda > Insecta > Orthoptera > Tettigoniidae > Meconema > Meconema thalassinum. The sequence continues at coordinate 375,704,228 of OX336393.1, forward strand.
CGGCTGAACCGATTGACTTCGCAATGCACTCTGACGAAAGCCCTTGATCGGTATATTTGCAGAGTGTCTTTATTTTTAGCCTACTTTCGATTTTTGCAAAAAATGAAAGTAGACTTATGAGATCAACACAGGGCGAAAAAAGTGTGTCTGTCTGTGTGTGTGTATGTGTGTGTGTGAGTCTGTGTGTGTGTGTGTGTCTGTGTGTCTGTGTGTGTGTGTGTGTGAGTGTGTGTACTCTGAATGTCTGTCTCCCCCTATCAATTCGAACACGGTGAATGCGAATTGAACGAAATTTGGTACAAAGGTAGCACTAGCAAAGGACACCTCAGTGTCATGTTTTATATCGCCACCATCTTGACGGAAACGTAATGGCGGCCACACAAATGTTCAAAGCTTAAATCAAATTATGATTAACCTAATCATCCGATCTCTACCAAATTTTGCAACAACATACCTTTTTGGGGGGAGCATCCTTTGACCAAACCAATAGGTCATCAGCGTAATAGTTTGCGGATGGCGGCCATCTTTGTGTGAAAATCGATTCCCCCTATTAATTCGAACACGGTGGAACCGAATGGAACGAAATTTGGTACAGAGGTAGTACTAACAAAAGGCACCTCAGTGTCATGTTTTATATCGCAGCCATCTTGACGGAAACGTAATGGCGGCCACACAAATGTTCAAAGCTTAAATCAAATTACGATTAACCTAATCATCCGATCTCTACCAAATTTTGCAACTACATACCTTTATGGAGGGAGCATCCTTTGACCAATCTAATAGGTCATTCACCTAATAGTTTGCGGATGGCGGCCATCTTTATGTCAAAATTGATTCCCCCTATTAATTCGAACACGGTGGAACCGAATGGAACGAAATTTGGTACAGAGGTAGCACTAGCAAAGGGCACCTCAGTGTCATGTTTTATATCGCCGCCATCTTGACGGAAACGTAATGGCGGTCACACGAATGTTCAAAGCTTAAATCAAATTACGATTAACCTAATCATCCGATCTCTACCAAATTTTGCAACTACATACCTTTATGGAGGGAGCATCCTTTGACCAATCTAATAGGTCATTCGCCTAATAGTTTGCGGATGGCGGCCATCTTTGTGTCAGAATCGATTCCCCCTATTAATTCAAACACGCTGAAACCAAATGGAACGAAATTTGGTATAGAGGTAGCACTAGCAAAGGGCACCTCAGTGTCATGTTTTATATCACCGATATCTTGATGGAAACGTAATCGCGGCCACCCAAATGTTAAAAGCTAAAATGTAATTACGACCAACCTAATAATCTAGTCTCTACCTAATTTTGCAACACCATATCATTATGTGGGAAACATATTCTGACCAAACTGCAAGAACATCAGCCCAATAGTTTGCAGATGGTGGCCAAGTATGTGTGCAAATCGATTCCCCCTATCAATTCAAACACGGTGAAACCGAATTGAACGAAATTTGGTACAGAGGTAGCACTAGCAAAGGGCACCTCATATTCATGTTTAATATCCCTATCGCACGTTGTATTTCAACAAGCTCCTACAACCAACATTCAATCATACTCCTTGAAAATGACAAAGAGTTATAACAATACCCATGCATTTAGGAGAAAGTAGGCTATATGTTCTTTACTGAACATCTTGTTTTTTTATTTATTTAGTCAATTTACCCTCTAGGTTGGTGGTTCCCACGGACTCAGCGAGGGAACTTACCACTACCGCCTTTATGGGCAGTATCCTGGAGCCTGGAACATCTGGACGGGATGGATACAACTGGGGAGGTTTGATCAGCACCTCGCCCAGGCGGCCCCACCTGCAAAGCGAACAGGGGCCTCATGAGGGATGGGAAGGGATGGAAGATTGGGATGGATAGGCGAGGAAGAGGGAAGGAGGCGGCCGTGGCCTTACAGTAGCTATTGTACCCGATAATCCGGAAAGCCGTTTGTCAGAAATCCGTCCCCTCAATCGGATTGCCTATCTCCAAATGCACCGGCTCTACTGCATCACTAGAAATCGCTCTGACAAACACTATCGGGATCATAGCACAGCAGTTTACAAGAATATCGTGGAGCATACCAAACTACACGGGGAAAACACTTACCTTACTTACCATTCTCGGGGTTTATGGGGGTTGAACTGAATCTCAAAAAATGTGTCCGCACAATATCTCGCATTCATGATATTTAAAATGAACACACAAGTCAAACGACCATGAAAACTGAACGGTATAACATTTATTTCACATAAATGGGAACAAACTAAACACAAAAAAAAACTATACACTAAGAAAATCTGAATTAATCTGGGCTTTGTGAAGCCATCACAAACACGCCTTAGCCTCTACTGGACTGTAAAACATATACACCAAAATTTTGAGCTTAATAGGACAATGGGAAGCTAGTAAAAACATCATTTGAAAATAACAAAGACTAGTAGCAAACAGTAGCACTCAGCTCTATTGCTGTGCATCAGAAACTACTTCCTCATTCCAGTGACCTATATACACAGGTCTACAGAGTTGATTGACCTCGATACACAAGTCCTTGGACGAGCATATGGGCTATGAAGGAGATAAGCAAGCAAATGTGCCGCCCCTCCGCTAAATGCGGCTGGACACTGGCGACCTACGAGAATCTTTCTCGAATACGCAACTCATTTACATCATAAACACATGTTAATATCTCTTAAACTAAGCTACAGAATGTCATGAAATTTTATATACACACTTCCATTCATACTATACATTGTTCTAGACCAATACAGTTCCTCAGACACTCTTAATAGCTCTCTCACAGCTTTCACTCGCAAAAATATTCTATTAAACATATTTTAAATCGACCCTTATGAACATTATTAAGTTACAAATTTAATTACATGATTTCTGATTATATACAGCGCTGCCTCAACATGGACACTGAAATAAGTGTATGCTTATTATCTTTATATAAATTTAAAGTTGGGTGAAGACCAGTTTGGTTTCAGGAGAAATGTAGGAACAAGGGAAGCTGTACCAATCTTAGGCTGATTTTGGAAGGTAGAATAAGGAAAGATAAGAGAACGTTCATGGCTTTTGTAGACTTAGAAAAGGCTTTTGATAACGTTGATTGGACTAAATCGTTTGACATTTTGAAATCTATTGGAATAAAGTACAGGGATAGGAGGGTGATATACAATCTGTACAGAAACCAGACAGCAGTCATTCGAGTTGAAGGACATGAGAGAGAAGCTGGTATTCAGAAAGGTGTAAGGCAAGGCTGCAACTTATCACCCATACTTTTCAATCTTTACATTGAACAAGCAATGAAGGAAATTAGAGAAAAATTTAAAGTGGGAGTGAAGATTCAAGGAGAAATAATTTCAACTCTGAGATTTGCTGATGACATCGTCATCTTGGCCGACAAGCCTGAGGATTTGAATGTGTTTTTGAATGGTATGGACTCCGTCTTACGGAAAGAATTCACGATGAAAATAAATAAATGTAAAACAAAAATACTGGAATGCAGCCGAGATAAATCAGAAACCTCTATGGAGATCAAATTGGCAGGTGAAAAGCTGAAGGAAGTAGGAGACTTCTGTTACTTAGGAAGCAGAATAACCAGTGATGGACGAAGCAAAGAGGATATTAAAAGTAGGTTGGCTCAGGCAAAGAAAGCATTTCTACAAAAGAGGAATCTGCTGACATCGAATATAGATTTAGGTATTAGGAAGTCATTTTTGAAAGCCTTTGTCTGGAGCGTGGCGCTCTATGGAAGTGAAACTTGGACTATTGGTGCAGCAGAAAAGAGGAGAATTGAAGCATTTGAAATGTGGTGTTACAGGAGATTGATGAAGATCAGATGGGTAGATAGGGTTACAAACAAATAGGTATTAAGACGAGTGGGAGAGGAGAGATGTTTCTGGCGACTGCTAATGAAGAGAAGAGATAGGTTGGTAGGACACATACTAAGACACCCAGGAATAGCAAGCTTAGTTATGGAAGGAAGGGTCGAGGACAAAAACTGTAGGGGTAGACCAAGGTTAGAATATGTTAAACAGATTGCCTCGGATGTAGGGTGTCGGAGCTATGTAGAGATGAAACGATTAGCTCAGGACAGGGAGGAATGGAGAGCTGCATCAAACCAGTCAAAAGACTGAAGACTCAAGCAGCAAAGTAGATATTATCGACAAACGAATTCAACCATTTACACACCAAGTCTATATATTTTAAACAGTTCCATACACTACACACACGTCATATCAGGTTATAATTACTAAGTTTGGTCAAATACAAGCGACCGATAAAGGTTATTCGTATGTAGTTACATATTCGTGGTTAATAAATTACAATAGGAATATCTGAGACATGAATTTTTATCCGTAATCAAAAAGATTTTCAACTCACACTCTCTTGTTAAAACAAACAGTAAATTTACATGGGTATATTATTAATGGGGATTAACATCTCCAAATTTGCGGTAAAACCTCGCTTGAGCACACACTATGGCTCAACAACCTCATATTTCATCATATATGGAATAAACTTCCACTATGTTTAAACAAAATCACCAATGATTATTTGCTATAAACATCTCTGTGGGAAAAAAACATCCTTCAATAAGGGCTGTCTCAATCAGTGACTTTCAACACGTCTACTGAGCTAAATTGATACATCCCAACGTTCTTTTCTACAAACTCTCAATTATCAAAGTGGATTCAAACTGTTACATGATTTTAACCACCGTGAGTTTACTTAACAATACGACATTAAAAACAAGATGTTCAGCAAAGAACATATAGCCTACTTTCTCCTAAATGTATGGGTATATTTATGACTTTGCCCTCATCCCTAACACAATCACCTCTACCACCATGTATTGTTTGTTTTCTTTTATATTGATAATTAGCCAGTAAGTGTCAAAATCAATATTATATACTTTATGATGATTGAATAACAAAACTACTAACTTATTGTAATGCATTCACGTCCGTTAATCTCTATATTAAGCCAGCCTGCAAAGTTAAGAATCTTTCGGTTTGGGTATCTTCCCCTTTAAAAATCCGTGCCGAACACAGTAGGTTGGTGCTGCGACCTATCAGTGAATTAATCTTTATCTTGTACGCCTATGCACTGCCATCGTAATGTATTACAATGTCAGTGGCCTATGTGTGTTCAATGAGTAGGCAGTTTAAAGTAGCCAAGTGGGAGGCGATCCAGCTGGCAGTGTTTAAAGGTAATCGGAGCGCGATCGTGGCTAATAGTTGAACTACCAGTATTACAAAATTGCCATACTTCAGGAGGCCAGGTATTTACACAGCGGTATGTTTGGAACAATAATACCCACATAACCCACAAGAGGACAGCATCGTACAGAGGCATTAAGAAGGCTGTGGTTAATGACAAAGTGTATCTAGTTCTTCTATTCTCCTTTTCCTAATGTCTTCTGTTCATGTGCGATGCTGGGGCTGTGATTTTATTAATATACGAGTGTATACATTAGCCTCTCCTTTGAGCTAAATGATATCTTATTCAGTATCTGTGGAAAGAGCTCGTGCACATCATTTGTAAAAGAATTCAAGAAAAAAAGTTAACTGTAGCAGTATTCGATCTCCAGTCAACTGCGTGACAGACTAACACGCTAGCCCAGAGCTAACCCTATCCCTAACATTATCGTGTTCTTAACTGACATATTAGATTTAACCTGTTGGCAAATAATGACTTTAAATAAACGATTTCTTCACTGCAGTACATCATCATTAAAGATCATTTCATACAAAGTTTATATTATTTTATCTGTAGGGTATATCACATACAACATACTAAAACTACTGAAATATAAGACAGGCACATGAGGACAGCTGCCATCTTGTCGTGTGACACAGACGGCTCAGTTCTTTTAAGCCACTCATACAGTATAATATTATAATATTAAATTATAATAAATAACGGATCACGACCTTCAGGAGAGCTTAAACCACCCTTGGCTCAATAATCGGAATTGGTGGGTCTTAATTAAGCTATTGATTAAAATGGTTGCATAATTCACACGGCCGCCATCCTGAAATGGCACGGCCAATGACCTTACATTTTGGGTGAAAGACGCATCCTATATAAAGGTATGTTGTCACGAAATTTGGTAGAGATCGGATAATTAGTTTAGCCGTAATTTGATTTTACGTTTTGAACGTTCGAGTGGCCGCCATTCTATTTTGGTATAGATGGCGGCGATATAAAGTATGACACTGAGGTGCCCTTTGCTAGTGCTACCTCTGTACCAAATTTCGTTCAATTCGGTTTCACCGTGTTCGAATTGATAGGGGGGGACAGACATTCAAAGTACACACACTCACACACACACAGACTCACACACACACATACACACACACAGACAGACACACAATTTTTCGAAAATATATAATTGATGAGTATTAATTGCCATTGTCATGTTAATTATAAGTTGCACCAACGGAATAAAGTTATATTGCAAACTTGCAGTACGCCTGCCTTCTGAATGTTCGATGTGCGAAGCACGAATCATGATCATGGGATCAGTGAAAAACACTTTTGTGATTCGTCTTCTACTTTTAATATTTCTCAAAATATCAACGCTGTAAAGTTCTAGTTTTCACACAGGCACTATATAGTCCTATACTTCTTGAATGTAATGATAGTTGAAGCCTAACTTCAAATGTTTACGAGACATTTCAACATATAGTTGCGTTTTAACTTCACCTAGTTTGAGATATCGTATAATGCACTGTCCTGCTTTCCCAAACTGCGTACTTCACGAGTGGACATTCTCCACACTCGAATTAAATGGGACTATGTTAACCCAGTAACACTCTTCACTAGACAACAGTATATATCAGAAGCAAAAACAATTCTCTACTCCCTTTCCTGAATTAGTCAGACCAAGGTGGCGTATTCTCTATCCCTTCCACAATTTCTATTGCGTCATTATTCATATTCAACTATGGCATTAATTAACCGATTTGAAGATTTTAAAGTAGTAGATATAATGCCTTTTTAATTCCTTTCCATTTCTTATGCAGAAAATATATTTTCAGAGTCTTTAATTGCGAATTTTCACTAAAAACCATAGTTGCAGTAAATCCCGTCTTCACTAAGACTTTCGCTCATTGGTTCAAGACAGCCAACCAATAGCGTAACTTCTACCAAGAGACAATACTATACTTCCTTCTAGGTGTTGCGTCATGCTTCCAGAGGTTTCTCGAAAATTCTGTTGCGTCATCACGCACATCACCAGAACCTCCCTTCTCGCTTGAGCTATGAGCCAGCCGTGCCTACGTCATCCACACACGTAATAACTATGACGGCTACAACTTTACTTGGACTCTCCCAAATGCTGCCATTATGGTCTATGGATAATTCAATTTACGGGAGCAGTACCATCCCGGCATTTGCCCGAAGACGAAGTGGGAAACCACGGAAAATCACTTCGAGGATGGCTGAGGTGGAAATCGAACCCCCCTCTACTCATTTGGACCACCCGAGGCTGAGTAGACCCCCTTCCAGTCCTCATACCACTTTTCAAATTTCGTGGCAGAGCCGGGAATCGAACCCAGGACCTCCGGGGCGGCAGCTAACCATGCTGACCGCTACGCTACGGACGCGACTAGAGTGTCTTTAAAATAAACAAATATGTTATAATATATTTTTAAATTTATAAACAAAAATGCAAATTTATTGGCCCTAGCGCATGCGCACTATCACCTTGCCTCATGACAATCATGACGGTTCAAGTGCATCGCGTTTCAATTTGATAGTTATTTATTCTTTTTTTCTTTTTCTTAGTCGTTTACCCTCCAGGTTGGTGGAACCCACGGACTCAGCGAGGGAACTCACCACTGCCGCCTCTACGGGCAGTGTCCTAGAGCTGGGAACATCTAATCGGAGTGGATACAACTGGTGAGGTGTAATTGGCACCTCGCCCAGGTGGCCTCACCTGCAAAGCGAACAGGGGCCTCATGAGAGAAGGTAATGGATGGTCAGGGTGGATAGGCAAGGAAGAGGGAAGGAGGCGGCCGTGGCCTTGAAGAAGGTACTGTCCCCAATAATCCGGATAGTAGGCTGTCAGAAATCCGCCCCCTCAATCGGATTGCCAATAATCAATCGCACCGGCACAGCTACATCAATGAAAATGGCACTGACAGATACTACCGAGATTAGAGCACAGTAGTTAACATGAAAATTATTGTGGAACACACCAAAATATACGGGGGTTCATACTTACCTTTTACTTACCTATTTAAATTTAATCTCGGGTCTGGGTTTTCAACTGGATCACTTAATAGTATGCCCTCACAATAACCTCCACCACGATATTTAAAATGAACCAAGTCGGAAACAAGAAAATTTAAACTGCACAATAATTTATTTCACATAAAGAAAAATATAATTTAACAAAATTTAACAACAAAATATACGTGGCAATCAGAAGCCATTGTCAATGCAACCATGTCCTCCTGTAGGACTTGTAGACTTCACATACAAAAATTCAGCTTTCTCTAGCTCAAAAGAACGTAATAATAATAATAATGCACTTTGGAATGGATAAGGGATCTGGGACGAGACATAAAGCATTTGTTTCCTTGTTCATAAACTTCACATTTTATTTATAACCGCAAGGCTGCTATGTATATGACCTTGGCCTCTACCATTCAGTTATCTGGCCACCTGTAATACACCCTGCACCGTGTCGCATGCTTGCTTCGTCAAATGGACGCACCTGTCCAAACAATGTTAGCATATGCTAGTTACCTCAGAGCCTAGCTCCTTTTCAAAACACTTTAAATGTTCACATCTCAACTCAAATATTATCACGCAAATCTTTTAAATGCTCCGTTCAAATATCAATGGATTACTCTAATAATCCCAAATCTTGTTTAATTGTATAATACAATTGTTGAACTAGCGTTGTTTAGAGTATAATAACGAAAACGTTTAATGTTTATAACAAAATGTTCATTAATTATTTATAACATTTTAAATTGTTTATAACATTGTCAAAAGACAATTGAAAAATTTATACACGCCTCTATTAATCCCGTTCGTTTCAAATTATTATTAAAGATATTTACATAGTTATTTACATTATTTATATTATTTATATTAGAAATACATTAAACCACACGTTTATTCGGTTGATAATTACTTAAATCGTGGTGATATAATCGACCAATGAAGGTTAGTTATAATTAAATTTTAGATTCAGGTTTAATAAGATGTAATAATTATTATTTGTGACGGTAACCTCCATTCAAAATCGTTATCCCAAATTATTTAAACACTCTTGTTAATTTTAACAGTCACTTCACATGAATAATTTTCAATGGACCTGAACAATACACTCAGCGGAGAAATACCTCGCTCAAAACGCACAAAATTGCACCAAAATTGGCCCATAATTCATCATATATCTCATTATATATGGCATCAAAATCTTCCACAATACACACAAAAAAAACATCCACTTATAAATTCATCATCCTCATCAATATTACTGTGGGAACCTCCTTCACTTATTAAAGGGCATTATTCATCAGCGACTTTTACACGTCCACTGAACTAACGATTATACATCCATAGTTCCTCTTTAAAAATTCTTATATTCATCAATTGTATCAAAAACTGTTATTATATTTAACCTTCGTGGGTTTCATTCATGAAGCGATATGAAGTAAAAATTTGCCAGTCACAAATAAATTTAATAGCAAATACGATTAGACACGCCTCCCTGGTCTCATCAAAATTGAGATTAATATCATCAAAGTATCGCAGTATAAAAAAAACTATCTTCAATCAAAATTCATCTAAACTGCATAAATAGTCGAATAGAATACAATTAGAATGTGGACTGCAAACATTATTGTTCCAATCTACAATTGAGAAAAACTCCTATCAAATGTTCATTACTATAGTGTACTCAATAAATCGTACTCAAAGTTCATATTTCATAAAATTGTCTATAATGCAATGGTATTTCAGAATTGACGATAAATGTCTATGTTGCAATCATGTTCATAAAACGACTAGTATTTCTAAGATCGTCGATAAAGTAGTAGATTTTAACGCTCTAAAATCTTTTAATCATTCTTTTTTCTTGAGGATGACAGAAAATTGGTCAAAGTAATTTACTGAATAGAATTACTTTAATAAAATGACACGCTGTCAGAATTCAAACTTGCCATAGAAAATCGTTAACTTTACAGTTAAAGCGTGAATACAAAAATATGCAAATTACTGAAAGAATATATATTATCAGTCTCAACTGATCCAAAATTATTTAAATATGCCAATGACATAATAATGTCTCAATAAATCGTAGAAAAAGGCATAAATCAGCAAAGTGTACAGAGTACAGAAATATCAAGCAAGAATATGGGGCAAAATATATGGGACAGAAAATATGGGAAAAATGGTTGCTCAGATATCGCTAAATGGCTCAAATAAATCAAGAAACGTTCACGACTACCTTATCTGTTGATTGAAGTTCTAGAGGAAAATTTCCAAAGAATACTGCTGTTGGTTCCATTTCACCACCGTAAAGATGTGCTCCGACCTCGAACCTGGAACCTGCGCCCTCGGAGAATAGAACAGCTTCCTCCGGAAATCGCACTGCTCCGTGTAGACGATAGACATCCTTCTGGCAAAACTCTTCTGTGTGAGCCGGGTTTACCCTGGCCTCTCTTGAAAGTTCCCTGAAGTTCTGGTAGAAATTCGCCATGAAGTTTATTGCAATTATTTCCGCAGAAATGTTCATAATTGTGGAGTATGAAGATATTTCCACTGCCATTTGATGTAATTCAGCGATGGATTACGATGCATGAGTGTAGTTGGATGTTCACTACATGCTCGCTTTTGTAGAATGACGATTAACGAAGCTCCATGCTGCTATTTCACTCCATTGATGTATGTCCCAATTGCATTAAAGTTTTAGACTCCCATCTCCACTTCCGTTATAATAATAGTCGAAAGTACTGCCAGATTATATAGTTCCATTGTAGAATGTAGCGTTGTATCACCAAATGTAATCTTCATTATCACGGTTGCAATACATGTGTCAGCCGTAGCGTAGAATGTGGTATTATAAAAGTGCTTCTCAGGTGTCGAGAAAATCACCTTTGTCTGCACTCTTAAAATGCGAATATCTTCCAAAGTATAATAGTGAAAATGTTCAACTTTCGTACACGCCTCAATATTGTAATGCACAATTGAATTAGCATAAATGTAGTAGCTAACTCTTGATAGATAATCTTGTAGACTCGTTTATGTGTGCGCTCCAACTTCGCCTAGTTTTAGTAACCGTAAAATTGCACTGCTGCACGCTCAGTGCTTGTTCGATGCTGTGGGCTCTGCCACACTTGCTAATGACGACTTGCTTCACTGAATAATATATACTTGTTCTATCGGATTTAAGAACTCGAAGTCTGACAATATGAGAATGAGAAAATGAGCCATGAGCCCTGAGACATGAGAACTTCCTCTCTGCTGTGCAAGGCCTTTTATCAACTTATTAAGGGGCGTATCCATCCCTACCATAGCTTGTTCCTCCGTCATTGCTAGAAGTTCTAACTTTGGCTATACTTGACGGATTTTCAAATTTCAAAAACTCATAATTAATTTCTTCAAAATTCCAAATCAATGCCATAACTGAAAATAGATTTCCACAATTCTGCATGCCAAAAGTAATTAAATATGGTAATTTCAGTATCTCCCTCTCCCTCCAAGCTATCATTCATTGGTTCGAGCCTCTCCTCCAATAGCGTAACTTCTTCCTCAGCACAATTCCTTGCTTCCCTGCGACTGCGTCGTAAATCTCAGATCCTTCTCGAACAAAATCATGACGTCACCAAGAATCTCAGCTCATCCAGCCTACTTGCATGAAGTCTGCGTCATCCGGGCCTACGTCATGAATATACACGTCACAACTATGACGGCCATAACTTTATTCACATATGCCAATACAGCCACCGTGGTCTAATTATAATTCAATTTACGGGGGCAGTACTGTCCCCGTTATCCGGATAGTAGGCTGTCAGATATCCGCCCCCTCAATCGGATTGCCAATAATCAAACGCACCGGCACAGCTACATCAATAAAAATGGCACGGACAGATACTATCGAGATTAGAGCACAATAGTTAACAAGAAAATTATTGTGGAACACACCAAAATATACGGGGGTTCATACTTACCTTTACTTACCTCTTAAATTTATCTCGGGGACTGGGTTGTCAACTGGATCACTTAAAGTATGCCCTCACAATAACCTCCACCATGATATTTAAAATGAACCAAAACGAAGACGAGAAACTTTAAACTGCACAATAATTTATTTCACATAAAGAATGAATTAACAAAAATAAAACAACAAAATCCACGTGGCAATCAGAAGCCATCGACCACATAACCATGTCCTCCTGTAGGACTGGTATACTCTACATACAATGTTTCAGCTTTCTCAAGCTCAAAATAACGTAAAAATAATAATGCACTTGGAATGGAAACGGGATTTGGGACGAGACACACATATCAATTGTTTTCCGTGTTTATACACATCACATTTTATTTATAGCCACAAGGCTATTATGGAGACGTCCTTGGCCTCTAGCATACAGTTGTCCGGGCCACCTGCAATGCACCTGCATCGTCAAAGTGGACTCACCTGTCCGTTCAACCCTAGCATAAGCGAGTTACATCAGAGCTTAGCTCTCCTTCAAAACACGTTAAATGTCCACATCTCAACTGAAATATTATCACGCAAATGTTTTAAATGCTCCATTCAAACACCAGTGGATTACTCCAACAATCCCAAATCATGTTTAATTGTTCAATCCACTTGCTTAATTAGCGTTGTTTAGAGTATAAAAACAAAACTCTTAATGTTAATAACAAAAGTTCATTAATTATTTATAACAATAATAAATTGTTTATAACAATGTAAAACGACAATTGAAAATTTTATACATGCCTCTATTAATCCCTTTCATTACAAATTGTTATCAAAGATATTTACAAAATTATTTAAATATTAATATTGTTTATATTATTTATACAAGAAATACATTAAACCACACGTTTATCCGGTTGATAATTACTCAAATCGTGGTGATATAATCGACCAATGAAGGTTAGTTATATTTAAATGTCAAATTTAGGTTTAATAAGATTTAATAATTATTATTAATATTTGTGACGCTGACGGTAACCTCCATTCAAAATCTTCATCTCAAATTATTTAACACTCTTGTTAACTTTAACAGTATCTTCACATGAATAACTTTCAAAGAACCAGGACAATACATTCAGCGGAAAAATACTTCGCTCAAAACGCACAAAATTGCTCAACAATAGGCCCAGAATTCATCATATATCTTCATATATATGGCATCAAAATCTTCCAAATTACATACAAAAACCTCCACTCATAAATTCAACAACTTCATTTATTACTGTGGGAACCTCCTTCATTATTCAAGGGCATTACTCATCAGCGACTTTTACAGGTCCACTGAACTAACGATTATACATCCATTGTTCCTCTTCAAAAATTCTTATATTCATCAATTGTATTAATGACTGTTATTATTTAACCTTCGTGGGTTTCATTCATGAATCGATATGAAGTAAAAATTTGCCAATCACAAATAAATTTAATAGCAAATACGATTAGACACTCCTCCCTGGTCTATCAAAATTGAGATTAATATCTTCAAAGTAACGCAGTATAAAAATACTATCTTCAATAAAAGTTCATCTGAACTGCATAAATAGTCGAATAGAATACAATTAGACTGTGGAATGCAAACATTATTGTTCCAATCTATAATTGGAAAAATTCCTATCAAATGTTCATTACAATAGTGTATTCAATAAATCGTATTCAAAGTTCATTTTTCATAAAATTGTCTATAATGCAATGATAAATGTCTATGTTGCAATCATGTTCATAAGACGACTAGTATTTCAAAGATCGTCGATAACGTATTAAATTTTAACGCTCTCAAATCTTTTAATTATTCTTCTTTTTTGAGGTTGACAGAAAATTGGTCAAAGTAATTTACTGAATAGAATTACTTTAATAAATTGACACGCAGTCTGAATTCAAATCTGCCATAGAAAATCGTTAACTTTACAGTCAAATCGTGACTACAAAAATATGCAAATTAATGAAAGAATCTAAATTATCAGTCTCAACTGATCCAAAATTATTTAAGTATGCCAATGACATAATCATGTCTCAAAATATCGTAGAAAAAGGCATAAATCATCGAAGTGTACTGAGTACAGAAATGTTAATCAAGAAAATGGGGCAAAAGATAGGACAGAAAAATATGGGAAAATGGTTGCTCAGATATCGCTACATGACTCAAATAATACAAGAAACGTTCACGACTATCTTATCTGTTGATTGAAGTTCTAGAGGAAAGTTTTCAAAGAAAACTGCTGTTGGTTCCATTTCACCAGCGTGAAGATGTGCTCCGTCCTCGAACCTGGAATCAGCGTCCTCGGAGAATCGAACTGCTTCCTTCTCCGGAAATTGCACTGCTCCATGTATACGAAAGACATCCTTCTGGCAAAACTCTTCTTTATGAGCCGGGTCCACCCTGGCCTCTCTTGAAAGTTCCCGGAAGTTCTGGTCGCAATTCGCCATGAAGTTTATTGCAGTTATTTCCGCAGAAATATTCATAATCGTGGAGTATGAAAATATTTCCACTGTCATTTGATATAATTCAGCGATGGATTCACGATGCATGAGTGTAGTTGGATGTTCACTACATGCTCGCTTTTGTAGAATGACGATTAACGAAGTTCCATGCTGTTACTTCACTCCATCGATATATGTCCCAATTGCATTAAAGCCTTAGCCTTCCATCTCAACTTCTGTTATAATCTTTGATAGCACTGCAAGATTATAATGTTCCATAATAGAATGTATCGTTGTATTACCAAACGTATTCTCCAATATCACGGTTGCGATATACGTGTCAGCCGTAGTGTATAATGGAGAATTTTAAAAGTGCTTCTCAGGTGGCGAGAAAATCACTTTTGTCTGCAGCCTTAAAGTGTCAATATCTTTCAAAGTAAAACTGTGAAATTGTTCAAATGTTCTACACACCTCAATGTTGTACTGCCCAATTGAATTATAATAAAGGCAGAAGTTAACTCTTTATATCTTATCTCGTAGAAACGTTAATGTGAGCGTTACAACTTCACCTAGTTTCGAACAGCGTAAAATGGAACTGCTCCGTGTTCGTTCGATGCGCCGGGCTTTAACCACACGCTAAAGATGACTTGCTTCACTTATTCACTCGACAATGACTATCTGACATCTGAAATATATATGCTGTATCAGCGGTATGAGAGATATGAGAGATATAAGAGCTCCTCTATCCTGTGCACGACCTTTTATCAACTTCTTAAGGGGCGTATCCATCCCTTCCATAGCCTGTTGCTCCGTCATTGCTAGAAGTTTTAACTTTGGCTATACTTGACGGATTTTCAAATTTCAAAAACTCAAAATTAATTTCTTCAAAATTCCAAATCAATGCCATAGCTGAAAATAGTTTTCCACAAATCTGCATGCCAAAAGTAATTAAATATCGTAGTTTCAGCAATCTCCGTCTTCCTTCCAAACTATCGTTCATTGGTTCGAGTCTCTCCTCCAATAGCGTAACTTCTTCCTTAGCACAATACCTTGTTTCCTGCGACTGCGTCGTAAATCTCAGATCTTTCTCGAACAAAATCACGACGTCACCAAGAATCTCAGCTCCACCAGCCTACTTGCATGAATTCTACGTCATCCATGCCTACGTCATGAATATACACGTCACAACTATGACATCCATAACTTTATTCATATTTGCCAATACAGCCATCGTGGTCTCAATATAATTCAATTTACGGGGGCATTCTCCCTTCACCACGTTTTAAAAACAGTTTCAAATTGTTTTTAAACTCTGTGTTATAAATATCTCAATTCATTTGAACACGAAATTGAATTATTATTGGCTTACTCTTGGATAATATTTCTTCAAGTTCCCAGCATTGAACTTGCCATAAACGACATTATTCTCATCATCGTAGAGTTCATAACAGTTGTTTCCATAGGCATTCGTAATTCTGAACGGACCCATGAACACTATTCCAAACTTGGGATAGATTTTCTTACCCACGTCAGCCTTGACAGGTCTGCGTAATAATACCAGATTTCCAATTTCTAAGGGAGCACCAAAACGTTTTCCAGCTACTCTTTTCAGTCGTTTTTCTGCTGCTTTCTGGAGTTGTTCTTTCGCTCTATCTATTCTCTGCTGCCTTCCTAGGTCGGGATCTCTAGGAACGTGGTTAAAAAGATTGTCCCACGGCCTTTCTGGGTTTCTTCCTAGATGAAGTCTCATTGGCACCTCTCCTGTGCTCTCCTGCACTGTAGAATTTAAACATTCCTCAATAAGAAGTACAAATCTCACCCAACCAGAATGATCATTCGGACAGAAAATTCGACAAAATTTCGAAAATTCAGCCATATATCTTTCTGAAGAATTCGATTCCGGATATCGCACGCTTGAAAATATGTGCTTAATACCAAGCCTTTCCATATCTGCAGCAAATTCTAAGGATGTAAACTGAGCTCCATGATCCGAAAGTAGATACTCTGGTTTACCAGCTTTTGGAAATACAGCATGTTCCAGTCTGCTTACAACGTTCCTCGTGTTAGCTTTTTGCATGGGACTCATTGTTACAAATTTTGAGAAGACATCCACGGTAACCAACAGATACTGATTACCCTGGTATCCCTTCGGACAAGGACCAAATATGTCTGTCGCCATGAGTTCATTAGGTTTAGAGGGAATCATAGCCTTAGGTTTTCCTTTCAATAGAGCGGAAGCATACTTTGCTCTTTGACATTTATCACATGAACGAATGACATTAGCAATGCTGGAACGCATGTTAGTCCAAATAAACCTCTCTTTAAGAGTATCAAGAGTTTTATCTAAACCCGCATGTCCAGTTGCGTGATGAGCTACCCACACTAAATTGACAACAAGTTTAGGTGGCACGACTATTCGAAGCTTTGTATGCGCAGAGTCAGCATACTTACATACGATGTCTCCACTCAAGACAAAGTGTCGTGAATCTCTCTGTGTAGCTGCATAGTCAACATCAGTATTGTCCATGTAACCCTTAAGGAACCTGTACATTTTCCTGATTGGAGCGTGTCTCTTCTGTGACACACCGATTCGGGCTAACCTCCTAACGGTCTCTTGATCTTGCTGCTCCAATTGTACATGGTGTATCTGCACATTTTTGATAGGGTTACGTGATAAAGCATCAGCCAGTAAGTTATCTTTCCCAGGCTGATGGACGATAGTGGCGTTAAACTGTTGGGTGAACAAAGCCCAACGTGTCAATCTATCACTAGACATGTCAGTTTGCAGCATAAACTGAAGTGCTTTGTGATCTGTAATAATGATAACCTTATGTCCCAGCAACATTTTTTTCCAAGCTTGCAAAGCTGTAACAAAAGCTAACGCTTCTAGTTCTGTCGTAAAGTAGTTTTCCTCGTGTTTCTTTAACTTTCGACTAGTGAACGCAATGTAGTGCTTGTTGCCTGCCTCGTCTTTTTGGTATAAGACTGCACTAATGCCTATTCTTGATGCATCAGACTCTATATAGAACACCTTCTCAAAGTCTGGGTACTCCAGTTTGACGTTGTTTCTGAACATCTCCTTTGCTTTCTCAAAAGCCTCGTCTGCTGCGGTACTCCATTTCCATCTATTATTTTTCTTGAGTAAATCATACAGAGGAGCCATAATTTCAGAGTATCTCGGACAGTGGCTGCTAATGAATTGGCATGCGCCTACAAATTCTCTGACTTGTTTCACCTTAGTTGGCTTTGGGAACCTAGTGATCGCATCTACTTTCTGCATGTTTGGATGATATCCATCTTTATCAATAGTATGCCCCAAGTAATTGATCTCCTTCTTCAAGAATTGACATTTTCCAAAATTGACCTTGATATTGGCCTCCCTTAAATTTTCAAACAGCTTTCTCAAATGCACTAAATGTTCTGCGGCGTTGGGTGAAGATACAATTAAATCGTCAATGTAGCAGATTACATTTTCCTTTACCTCGTCAGTGAGCTTGCTATCAAGTGCTCGAATAAGTGCTGGTCCACTGTTGACCATTCCAAAAGGCATTCTCACAAAGACCCATGACGTCTGGTCAAATAGGAATCCAGTGTACTGCATACTTTCTTCCTCCAGTTGAACTTGGTAAAACGAAGATGTCAAGTCAAGAACACTGAAACATGCTCTCCCTTTGAACTTTCTAAGCAGATCTCTAATCTTAGGTGGTCGGTCATTTTCTGGAAGAATCTTCAAGTTGATGGTCCGAGCATCGAGACAAAGACGTATCTGACCATTACTTTTCTTCTCTACAGTGATGGGGTTTATGTAAGACGACGCCTGTTTTTTAATAATCCCGTCTACCTCCATTTTTCTGATCAACCCTCGTACTTCTTGATAGTATTTCTCAGGTATGGGGTATATTCTCTTTTGGTAAGGGGTTTCATCGGTCAGCCTTATCTTATACTTATAGTCTTTAATCAATCCAGGCTTTTCATCAAAAATATCTTGGAATTCCTTTATCAAATCCTCAAATTCCCCCTGAATTTCTTCAAATCCTTCAGTTTTTCTACTGGGTATTTCTGTTATATTCTCCACTTCATTAATAATGGTATTTAAAATTTCTTCCCTAAGGTCTATCTCCAGACTGTTTTTCACGTCCTGTTCTTCGATCTCTTCTGTGATCATGTACCCATCATTAAAGCTAATACTCCTATTCTTCATATCAATAATGGCTCCAACTTTCGATATAAAATCGATTCCTAGCACAATATTGAAATGGATCTTGTTAACCACAATAAAGATCTGTTCATAATTCCTTCCATTAATTTCAAAGTTCAACAGCACTTGGATCTTGCATTTCACTGCCTTGTCTTGGAAAATTCCTCTTACTTTGACGGTAGAAACTGGTAAAACTGTCATGTTTTCTCCTTTTAACAGACTTTGATAGCATTCATCAGAGATGATCGAAATAATTGCACCAGTATCCATAAGAGCTTTATACTGTCGGCCATCTATCAGTACAGAAATAATAGGTAAGGCACATGGTCTTTCCTCTTTGACGATTCCCCTCTCTTCTAATAAATCCTCATCAGTTACTTCGTAAATTTCATTAATGGTAATTAGGTGTGGTGTGGCAATGTATTCATGGTTTCTCACTGTCGTTGAGAAATCGGCGTTTTTTTTTTGTGTTACCAATCTCAAAGTTACCCTGCTGACTTGTAGAAGGACCAGTATCGATCACTACATCCTGTCTTTTCTTTTGGTTTTCAGCTTCCTTTTCTCGTAACTCCTTCAGATACTGCTGACTTTCTTTCTCTCTTTCTTGAAACTTTTCGGGTGTCATAACCTGCCCTTGAGAATTCTGATTCTGATTCTGGTACTGGTTATTTCTATTGTAGTTTCAATTATAACCATTGTTGTAGTATCTACCTCTTCCGTTGTTGTAATTCCCTCTATTATTATTCCAGCCTCGTCTTTGCTGATATGGACGGTAACCTTGGGATCTGTTGTTGCGGAAATAATTATTCCTGTGAGGACCTACATTTTCAGTTTTTTCTTCATCAGGCTTATCAGTTTGCTGCACTTGATCCATGTAGACTGTATTAACGTCTTTGAATTCGTGCCTCTGACCTTTTTGTACCAAATTTGGCATTGGACTCGTGTAGTCA
Organism: Meconema thalassinum; assembly: GCA_946902985.2. Taxonomy (NCBI): domain Eukaryota; kingdom Metazoa; phylum Arthropoda; class Insecta; order Orthoptera; family Tettigoniidae; genus Meconema; species Meconema thalassinum. The sequence continues at coordinate 375,724,030 of OX336393.1, forward strand.
AGCCTTCTCAATAATTCGTCCATACTGGTCAAATCTCTGATATTTGACGATATGATCAGTCTTCTTACCTCCACAGGCAGCATACGTGAAATCGCATCTATCAACTGCTCTGTTGACAATGGGGGTTGCAAAAATCTCAAGCGTGATAACTGACTCGTGAAGAAATCAGCGTACCGTGTTGGAAGAGTACCTGAATACTTCCTCGAGTATACCTCAGCTCTTAATGAATTCTGAGCTTCTATTGACCAGAATCGTTTTATCAGTGCCTCTGCAAATTCGTCAAAATTGCTGAAAGTGTACCGAAATGCTCTAAACCATTCGAGGGGTCCTCCAGCTAGAAATCTTTCTACGATTCTCATCTCTCTCTCTCTAGGAATGTGGGCTTCTATGAAATAGTCTTTAAGATTCCTGATATATTCGATCGGTGTGAGACTATCAGTGTTGCTAAATTTTTGAGGTTTTTCTTCAAAATTCCGGATGACTGTCACATTTCTCGGATATGAATCCATATAATGTTTCCCACTATCACGATACTTCCATTCAGGTTCAATATTTCTATCCTCTTCTTCTTCCCTGAATCTGGATATACGTTCCTCAGGACTAATATCTCTCTCTTCTGTAGCGAGGTTACATCTTCTTACGTAATTTCTATCCTCTTCACCAGTCAATCCTTCAGTATCCTTGTCTGTGATTTCCGTGATGACTTTCCTAATGAACTCTTCCTTATAGGTTTCCATCATGCTAGCTTCTCCTAGTTTCAAATTCTGCAGTTTGCTCGTAGTTTCATTAACATCAGAGACAACCTTATGAATCTGTTCCTCTAACGCAGTTTTTAATGCTTGCACGTCCTGACCTATTTGAGTTCTATCCTCTACCTGCTTTTCGGATAGCGAATCCATCCTTACATTCAAGTCTTTCCTGATCTGAACTACTTCATTATTAATGTCTACTTGTGTACTGGCAAGTTTTCTTTCAATTCGTTCCTGAATCTGATCGACATGTTCCCCACTTGACCTGTTCCATTCATCTTTCCACACCGTTACATTTGCAGTTAACATTTCCGCGATATCTACCTCAATGTCTTCCTTAAGTAAACGATTGTGATCTAATACTTGGGTTCTCATGACCTCTACATCGTATTTTAAACCAGCTAAAGAAGCTGTTGTCCTAACAGACTCGTCAACTAACCGAGTTGTTAATGCACTAATGTTACGAGTACAAAGCGTTTTTGAAGTTTCAATTTCTTCCCTAACTTTGTTAACATCAGTTTGAACTTTAGCAATGTCTACAAAAACAGTATTGACTTCTACTTGTATCTTATTGATAACGCTTTGCATATCATTAACATCTGAATGAATATTATTGATGTCAACTTGAACATTTGACACATCAGTTCGAGCATTTCTAACCTCTCTTTGAACTTCCTCTACTTTGTCTTGTACAGTAGCAACATCATTCCTAACAACAATTACTTCAGCTCTAGCACATGAAATATCAACCCGGACATTAGCAACATCAAGATTCAACATAGTAAGATCTTTCTGTACCTTAGAAACATCATTTTTAACATCAGACACATCTTTATGCACATTGGATAAATCTTTATGGACATTGGACACGTCTGTGCGCATGTCAGTTACAGCATTCTCGATTCCCTGGGTATTGATCTGTAAACGCGACACATTATTTTCTAGGTTTGCAGAACTGGTCTGAAGAACTTTCAAATTTTCATCCATCCTAGTAGACAAATTACTAGCATTCTCCTTCTTCATCTCCTGCATTCTAATAGACAAATTAGCAGACAAGTTACTAACATTCTCCTCCATTCGACTAGTATTCCTAGCTTCCATCTCCCTCATATTGTTGGACATCTCCTCCAACATTTTCTTAATACTTTCATCTGCCATTTCAATAATATTTCAATAATAAACTGCTTTAGGGACATACATCAAACAGAGCAAAATAACAACATCTGAGCAACATTTTTCACCATATATAAGTTTTGAGCAATTTTCTGTCTTAAATCTAACTTATAATTACCTTATAATTAACCTTCGTAGACACTTCATGTTGAAATAAACTCAAGCACATGTTCAAATTTCTTTGGTTCATTTTAAAATATCCTAACACAAATAATTTACATTTACAATCCAAATAGTTTAATTTTATCTTTAATATGACTACACATGTCATAAGCCGGTCAAATAAAATAAGATTCCAGATCATAGGCGATTTCTCTAAGTTTCCAGCCTATTTAACCTCTCTCAAGTTGTATAAGATCTGATCTTTTCTGAGTGTAATTTTCCTAATACAACACAATATTTTATTCCTATATAATCACACTCTCAAATTCTACAATTGGCTAAGACATCTAACAAAGAATCAACCTCTTTATTTGAGTCTTCACAATCCCTTTGACATCGATAACTTGGTAATCCAATGTTATTCGAACACTCCACAAAAATTGCGGTGCCAATTCTACTGCAATAACTTGGTAATCCAATGTTATTCAGTCGATCGAGCCCCACACGTTGATTGCGCCAATCCTACTGTCCCCGTTATCCGGATAGTAGGCTGTCAGATATCCGCCCCCTCAATCGGATTGCCAATAATCAAACGCACCGGCAGAGCTACATCAATGAAAATGGCACGGACAGATACTATCGAGATTAGAGCACAATAGTTAACAAGAAAATTATTGTGGAACACACCAAAATATACGGGGGTTCATACTTACCTTTACTTACCTCTTAAATTTATCTCGGGGACTGGGTTGTCAACTGGATCACTTAAAGTATGCCCTCACAATAACCTCCACCATGATATTTAAAATGAACCAAAACGAAGACGAGAAACTTTAAACTGCACAATAATTTATTTCACATAAAGAATGAATTAACAAAAATAAAACAACAAAATCCACGTGGCAATCAGAAGCCATCGACCACATAACCATGTCCTCCTGTAGGACTGGTATACTCTACATACAATGTTTCAGCTTTCTCAAGCTCAAAATAACGTAAAAATAATAATCCACTTGGAATGGAAACGGGATTTGGGACGAGACACATATATCAATTGTCTTGCGTGTTTATACACATCACATTTTATTTATAGCCACAAGGCTATTATGGAGACGTCCTTGGCCTCTATCATACAGTTGTCCGGGCCACCTGCAATGCACCTGCATCGTCAAAGTGGACTCACCTGTCCGTTCAACCCTAGCATAAGCGAGTTACATCAGAGCTTATCTCTCCTTCAAAACACGTTAAATGTCCACATCTCAACTGAAATATTATCACGCAAATGTTTTAAATGCTCCATTCAAACACCAGTGGATTACTCCAACAATCCCAAATCATGTTTAATTGTCCAATCCACTTGCTTAATTAGCGTTGTTTAGAGTATAAAAACAAAACTCTTAATGTTAATAACAAAAGTTCATTAATTATTTACAACAATAATAAATTGTTTATAACAATGTCAAACGACAATTGAAAATTTTATACACGCCTCTATTAATCCCTTTCATTACAAATTGTTATCAAAGATATTTACAAAATTATTTACAATATTAATATTGTTTATATTATTTATACAAGAAATACATTAAACCACACGTTTATCCGGTTGATAATTACTCAAATCGTGGTGATATAATCGACCAATGAAGGTTAGTTATATTTAAATGTCAAATTCAGGTTTAATAAGGTTTAATAATTATTATTAATATTTGTGACGGTAACCTCCATTCAAAATCTTCATCTCAAATTATTTAACACTCTTGTTAACTTTAACAGTATCTTCACATGAATAACTTTCAAAGAACCAGGACAATACATTCAGCGGAAAAATACTTCGCTCAAAACGCACAAAATTGCTCAACAATAGGCCCAGAATTCATCATATATCTTCATATATATGGCATCAAAATCTTCCAAATTACATACAAAAACCTCCACTCATAAATTCAACAACTTCATTTATTACTGTGGGAACCTCCTTCATTATTCAAGGGCATTACTCATCAGCGACTTTTACAGGTCCACTGAACTAACGATTATACATCCATTGTTCCTCTTCAAAAATTCTTATATTCATCAATTGTATTAATGACTGTTATTATTTAACCTTCGTGGGTTTCATTCATGAATCGATATGAAGTAAAAATTTGCCAATCACAAATAAATTTAATAACAAATACGATTAGACACTCCTCCCTGGTCTATCAAAATTGAGATTAATATCTTCAAAGTAACGCAGTATAAAAATACTATCTTCAATCAAAGTTCATCTAAACTGCATAAATAGTCGAATACAATACAATTAGACTGTGGAATGCAAACATTATTGTTCCAATCTATAATTGGAAAAATTCCTATCAAATGTTCATTACAATAGTGTATTCAATAAATCGTATTCAATGTTCATTTTTCATAAAATTGTCTATAATGCAATGATAAATGTCTATGTTGCAATTATGTTCATAAGACGACTAGTATTTCAAAGATCGTCGATAACGTATTAGATTTTAACGCTCTAAAATCTTTTAATTATTCTTCTTTTTTGAGGATGACAGAAAATTGGTCAAAGTAATTTACTGAATAGAATTACTTTAATAAATTGACACGCTGTCTGAATTCAAATCTGCCATAGAAAATCGTTAACTTTACAGTCAAATCGTGACTACAAAAATATGCAAATTAATGAAAGAATCTAAATTATCAGTCTCAACTGATCCAAAATTATTTAAGTATGCCAATGACATAATAATGTCTCAAAATATCGTAGAAAAAGGCATAAATCATCGAAGTGTACTGAGTACAGAAATGTTAATCAAGAAAATGGAGCAAAGGATAGGACAAAAAAATATGGGAAAATGGTTGCTCAGATATCGCTACATGACTCAAATAATACAAGAAACGTTCACGACTACCTTATCTGTTGATTGAAGTTCTAGAAGAAAGTTTTCAAAGAAAACTGCTGTTGGTTCCATTTCACCAGCGTGAAGATGTGCTCCGTCCTCGAACCTGGAATCAGCGTCCTCGGAGAATCGAACTGCTTCCTTCTCCAGAAATTGCACTGCTCCATGTATACGAAAGACATCCTTCTGGCAAAACTCTTCTTTATGAGCCGGGTCCACCCTGGCCTCTCTTGAAAGTTCCCGGAATTTCTGGTCGCAATTCGCCATGAAGTTTATTGCAGTTATTTCCGCAGAAATATTCATAATCGTGGAGAATGAAAATATTTCCACTGTCATTTGATATAATTCAGCGATGGATTCACGATGCATGAGTGTAGTTGGATGTTCACTACATGCTCGCTTTTGTAGAATGACGATTAACGAAGTTCCATGCTGTTACTTCACTCCATCGATATATGTCCCAATTGCATTAAAGCCTTAGCCTTCCATCTCAACTTCTGTTATAATCATTGAAAGCACTGCAAGATTATAATGTTCCATAATAGAATGTATCGTTGTATTACCAAACGTATTCTCCAATATCACGGTTGCGATATACGTGTCAGCCGTAGTGTATAATGGAGAATTTTAAAAGTGCTTCTCAGGTGGCGAGAAAATCACTTTTGTCTGCAGCCTTAAAGTGTCAATATCTTTCAAAGTATAACTGTGAAATTGTTCAAATGTTCTACACACCTCAATGTTGTACTGCCCAATTGAATTATAATAAAGGCAGAAGTTAACTCTTTATATCTTATCTCGTAGAAACGTTAATGTGAGCGTTACAACTTCACCTAGTTTCGAACAGCGTAAAATGGAACTGCTCCGTGTTCGTTCGATGCGCCGGGCTTTAACCACACGCTAAAAATGACTTGCTTCACTTATTCACTCGACAATGACTATCTGACATCTGAAATATATATGCTGTATCAGCGGTATGAGAGATATGAGAGATATAAGAGCTCCTCTATCCTGTGCACGACCTTTTATCAACTTCTTAAGGGGCGTATCCATCCTTTCCATAGCCTGTTGCTCCGTCATTGCTAGAAGTTTTAACTTTGGCTATACTTGACGGATTTTCAAATTTCAAAAACTCAAAATTAATTTCTTCAAAATTCCAAATCAATGCCATAGCTGAAAATAGTTTTCCACAAATCTGCATGCCAAAAGTAATTAAATATCGTAGTTTCAGCAATCTCCGTCTTCCTTCCAAACTATCGTTCATTGGTTCTAATCTCTCCTCCAATAGCGTAACTTCTTCCTTAGCACAATACCTTGTTTCCTGCGACTGCGTCGTAAATCTCAGATCTTTCTCGAACAAAATCATGACGTCACCAAGAATCTCAGCTCCACCAGCCTACTTGCATGAATTCTTCGTCATCCGTGCCTACGTCATGAATATACACGTCACAACTATGACATCCATAACTTTATTCATATTTGCCAATACAGCCATCGTGGTCTCAATATAATTCAATTTACGGGGGCAGTACCATCCCGGCATTTGCCCGAAGACGAACTGGGAAACCACGGAAAACCACGTCGAGGATGGCTGAGGTGGGAATCGAACCCCCTCTACTCATTTGGAACACCCGAGGCTGAGTAGACCCCGGTCCAGTCCTCATACCACTTTTCAAATTTCGTGGCAGAGATTTATACTGGAATAAAATTATACACGACGGAAAATGCTGAAATACGTAAACTGACAGTTGAGTGTGTAGGGCCTATATTGTTGAACTATCTTAATATTGCGTCGCATTACTAGTGATACGGTAGCTCAGGTCGTGGCGGCAACGACTCTAAATGTATGCATCGCGCAATGGAAGCTGTTCGAGTCCCACCTCCCACATTTTTTTAAAATTCCATATTATTATTTCCTGGTATTGCTATTCCATTGTCAAAACATATTTTACTCTTAGCATTCCCGTAACGTTCTCGCTTGCTGGGCCCGAGGTTGCAGGTTTGTATCCTGGCGCAGTCAGCTGGCATTTGAGTGTGCGCAAATGCGAGGGAGCCGTGTCCGTAGATTTACTGGCACGTTAAAGATCCCCTTCGGGGCAAAATTCCGGCACCCTGGCGTCTCTAAAAGCCTCAGTTGTTAAAAGGGACGTAAAACCAATAACATTATTAATCGTATATTTTAAATTTTTTTTTTTAGTCGTTTACCCTCCAGGTTGGAGGAACCCACGGGCTCAGCGAGGGAACTCACCACTACCGCCTCTACGGGCAGTATCCTAGAGCTGGGAACATCTAATCGGAGGGGATAAAACTGGTGAGGTGTGATTGGCACCTCGCCCAGGCGGCCTCACCTGCAAAACGAACAGGGGCCTCACGAGGGAAGGTAATGGAAGGTCATGATGGATAGGCAAGGAAGAGGGAAGGAGGCGACCGTTGCCTTGAAGAAGGTACTGTCCCCGATCTCAGGATAGTAGGCTGTCAGATATCCGCCCCCTCAATCGGATTGCCAATAATCAAACGCACCGGCACAGCTACATCAATGAAAATGGCACTGACAGATACTATCGAGATTAGAGCACAATAGTTAACAAGAAATTATTGTGGAACACACCAAAATATACGGGGGTTCATACTTACCTTTACTTACCTCTTAAATTTATCTCGGGGACTGGGTTGTCAACTGGATCACTTAAAGTATGCCCACACAATAACCTCCACCATGATATCAAAAATGAACCATAACGAAGACGAGAAACTTTAAACTGCACAATAATTTATTTCACATAAAGAATGAATTTAACAAAAATAAATCAACAAAATCCACGTGGCAATCAGAAGCCATCGACCACATAACCATGTCCTCCTGTCGGACTTGTATACTCTACATACAATGTTTCTGCTTTCTCAAGCTCAAAATAACGTAATTATAATAATGCACTTGGAATGGAAACGGGATTTGGGACGAGACACATATCAATTGTTTTGCGTGTTTATATACTTCACATTTTATTTATAGCCACAAGGCTATTATGTAAACGTCCTTGGCCTCTATCATACAGTTGTCCGGGCCAGCTGCAATGCACCTGCATCGTCAAAGTGGGCTCACCTGTCCGTTCAACCCTAGCATAAGCGAGTTACATCAGAGCTTAGCTCTCCTTCAAAACACGTTAAATGTCCACATCTCAACTGAAATATTACACGCAAATCTTTTTAAATGCTCCATTCAAACACCAGTGGATTACTCCAATAATCCTAAATCATGTTTAATTGTTCAATCCACATGTTTAATTAGCGTTGTTTAGAGTATAAAAACAAAACTCTAAATGTTTATAACAAAAGTTCATTAATTATTTATAACAATAATAAATTGTTTATAACAATGTCAAACGACAATTGAAAATTTTATACACGCCTCTATTAATCCCTTTCATTACAAATTGTTATCAAAGATATTTACAAAATTATTTACAATATTAATATTGTTTATATTATTTATACAAGAAATACATTAAACCACACGTTTATCCGGTTGATAATTACTCAAATCGTGTTGATATAATCGACCAATGAAGGTTAGTTATATTCAACTGTCAAATTCAGGTTTAATAAGGTTTAATAATTATTATTAATATTTGTGACGGTAACCTCCATTCAAAATCTTCATCTCAAATTATTTAACACTCTTGTTAACTTTAACAGTATCTTCACATGAATAACTTTCAAAGAACCAGGACAATACATTCAGCGGAAAAATACTTCGCTCAAAACGCACAAAATTGCTCAACAATAGGCCCAGAATTCATCATATATCTTCATATATATGGCATCAAAATCTTCCAAATTACATACAAAAACCTCCACTCATAAATTCAACAACTTCATTTATTACTGTGGGAACCTCCTTCATTATTCAAGGGCATTATTCATCAGCGACTTTTACAGGTCCACTGAACTAACGATTATACATCCATTGTTCCTCTTTAAAAATTCTTATATTCATCAATTGTATTAATGACTGTTATTATTTAACCTTCGTGGGTTTCATTCATGAATCGATATGAAGTAAAAATTTGCCAATCACAAATAAATTTAATAGCAAATACGATTAGACACTCCTCCCAGGTCTATCAAAATTGAGATTAATATCTTCAAAGTAACGCAGTATAAAATACTATCTTCAATCAAAGTTCATCTAAACTGCATAAATAGTCGAATAGAATACAATTAGACTGTGGAATGCAAACATTATTGTTCCAATCTATAATTGGGAAAAATTCCAATCAAATGTTCATTACTGTAGTGTATTCAATAAATCGTAATCAAAGTTCATATTTCATAAAATTGTCTATAATGCAATGATAAATGTCTATGTTGCAATCATGTTCATAAGACGTCTAGTATTTCAAAGATCGTCGATAACATAATAGATTTTAACGCTCTAAAATCATTTAATTATTCTTCTTTCTTGAGGATGACAGAAAATTGGTCAAAGTAATTTACTGAATAGAATTACTTTAATAAAATGACACGCTGTCTGAATTCAAATCTGCCATAGCAAATCGTTAACTTTACAGTCAAATCGTGACTACAAAAATATGCAAATTATTGAAAGAATCTAAATTATCAGTCTCAACTGATCCAAAATTATTTAACTATGCCAATGACATAACAATGTCTCAACAAATCGTAGAAAAAGGCATAAATCATCGAAGTGTACTGAGTACAGAAATGTTAATCAAGAAAATGGGGCAAAAATAAATGGGACAGAAAATATGGGAAGAATGGTTGCTCAGATATCGCTACATGACTCAAATAATACAAGAAACGTTCACGACTACCTTATCTGTTGATTGAAGTTCTAGAGGAAAGTTTTCAAAGAAAACTGCTGTTGGTTCCATTTCACCAGCGTAAAGATGTGCTCCGTCCTCGAACCTGGAATCAGCGTCCTCGGAGAATCGAACTGCTTCCTTCTCCGGAAATTGCACTGCTCCATGTATACGAAAGACATCCTTCTGGCAAAACTCTTCTTTATGAGCCGGGTCCACCCTGGCCTCTCTTGAAAGTTCCCTGAAGTTCCAGTCGTAATTCGCCATGAAGTTTATTGCAGTTATTTCCGCAGAAATATTCATAATCGTGGAGTATGATGATATTTCCACTGTCATTTGATATAATTCAGCGATGGATTCACGATGCATGAGTGTAGTTGGATGTTCACTACATGCTCGCTTTTGTAGAATGACGATTAACGAAGTTCCATGCTGTTACTTCACTCCATCGATATATGTCCCAATTGCATTAAAGCCTTAGCCTTCCATCTCAACTTCTGTTATAATCATTGAAAGCACTGCAAGATTATGTTCCACAGTAGAATGTATCGTTGTATTACCAAACGTATTTTCCAATATCACGGTTGTAACACGTGTCAGCCGTAGTGTATACTGTGGAAATTTAAAAGTGCCTCTCAGGTGGCGAGAAAATCACTTTTGTCTGCAGTCTTAAAATGCCAATATCTTTCAAAGTATAACTGTGAAATTGTTCAAATCTTCTACACACCTCAATGTTGTACTGCCCAATTGAATTATAATGAAGGCAGAAGTTAACTCTTTATATCTTATCTGGTAGAAACGTTAATGTGAGCGTTACAACTTCACCTAGTTTCGAACAGCGTAAAATGGAACTGCTCCGTGTTCGTTCGATGCGCCGGGCTTTAACCACACGCTAAAGACAACTTGCTTCACTTATTCACTCGAAAATGACTCTATAACATCTGAAATATATATACGGTATCAGCGGTATGAGAGATATGAGAGATATGAGAGCTCCTCTATCCTGTGCACGACCTTTTATCAACTTCTTAAGGGGCGTATCCATCCCTTCCATAGCCTGTTGCTCCGTCATTGCTAGAAGTTTTAACTTTGGCTATACTTGACGGATTTTCAAATTTCAAAAACTCAAAATTAATTTCTTCAAAATTCCAAATCAATGCCATAACTGAAAATAGTTTTCCACAAATCTGCATGCCAAAAGTAATTAAATATCGTAGTTTCAGCAATCTCCGTCTTCCTTCCAAACTATCGTTCATTGGTTCGAGTCTCTCCTCCAATAGCGTAACTTCTTCCTTAGCACAATACCTTGTTTCCTGCGACTGCGTCGTAAATCTCAGATCTTTCTCGAACAAAATCATGACGTCACCAAGAATCTCAGCTCCACCAGTCTACTTGCATGAAATCTGCGTCATCCGTGCCTACGTCATGAATATACACGTCACAACTATGACAGCCATAACTTTATTCATATTTGCCAATACAGCCATCGTGGTCTCAATATAATTCAATTTACGGGGGCAGTACCATCCCGGCACTTGCCCGAAGACGAAGTGGGAAACCACGGAAAACCACTTCGAGGATGGCTGAGGTGGGAATCGAACCCCCTCTACTCATTTGGATCACCCGAGGCTGAGTAGACCCCGTTCCAGTCCTCATACCACTTCTTCAAATTTTGTGGCAGAGCCGGGAATCGAACCCAGGACCTCCGGGGCGGCAGCTAACCATGCTGACCGCTACGCTACGGAGGCGACTATATTTTTAAATTAATATAGAAAATTGCAGAATTCTCACCCCTCATGCATGCGTACAATCACCTTGCCTCATGACAGTCATTGCGGTTACGAGTGCATCGCGTTTCAATTTGATAGTTATTTATAAGAAGTATATACGAAGGGAACATATTTATGACGTTCCCACGATTTATACTAGAATACAATTATACACGACGGAAAATGTTGAAATATGTATACTGACAGTTAAGTGTGTAGGGCCTATGTTGTTTAACTAACTTAATATTGCGTGGCTTTAACCTGTGGTTCAGTAGCTCAGGTCGTAGCGTCAAAGACTCTTAATTTATGCATCGCGCAATGGGAGCTGTTCGAGTGCCACCTCCGACACTTTTTGTCATGTTCGTATTATTTCCTGGTATTGTTATTCCATTGACAAAACATATGTTACTCTTAGCATTCCCGTAAACTAAGGAATTCGGCACGATTGACGTTGCCATATATATATATTTAAAACACTAAGGTAACAAAAGTATACACCATTGTTACAGATTACATAATGAATATGAAAGCCAGATACTTCTTACAGAATTCTTGAATTCCTGGGAATTTTGGTTCCACATAATCATACTCCTAATGTTCGAGCCACAGTTATGCTCCTTAGGAATCTGAACATTCCCCAAGAGTTCCTTAATGGTGCCAGATTAACTGTAAGAATTATGCATGAGAATTGCTTGGATTTGGAAATAATAAGTGCAGATAATATTGGGCAGAGAGTTCTAAACCTTCGACTTTATTTAACACCATCCGATAAAACACTTCCATATTCGTTTAAAGCACCAATTTCCAACCGCTTGCCATACCTTATCACAATCAATAAAGCAGAAGGGGGAACTCTGGAACGTGTAGGTCACTATTTGCCTCATCAAGTTTTCAGTCGTTGCCTCCGTAGCTCGCCTCTGTAGCGTAGTGGTTATCATGGTTAGCTTCCGCCCCGTCCTGAGTTCGATTCCCGGCTCTGCCACGAACATTGAAAAGTGGTATGAGGACTGGAACGGGGTATACTCTGCCTCGGCTGGTCCGAATGAATAGAGGGGGTTCAATTCCCACCTCAGCCATCCTCGAAGTGGTTTTCCGAGGTTTCCCACTTCGTCTTCGGGAAAATGCCGGGATGGTACTGTACCCTTTTACCTACCAATACCTGTTGAATCCCTGGATAGCAGCTGGATCGTAGAACCTGAAAATGCCCCGGCTCTAAAGACCCCCCAAGTTCTACCAACAGACACAGGGATAATAGGGCCACTCGAATACCTAACAGGATGTATTAAGACTGACCAAGGCTCAGAAAAAGAAAAGACTAGCTCAAAACACGAGAATTCTTCAAAAGGAAGAAAGAATCTCAAAGGTGTGGTAAACACTAAAATACCTAGCGATGGCCCCCTTAATACACCCTTCCATCACCTCTATAAAGCATCACGCAATAATTAAAACCAAGTAGTAAAGTGATTTATTGTAAGAATAAACAAGACAGAAGAATATCAATTTCGTCGATACCACGACCAATCAAAAAAAAAAAAAACAATCTCATTGATTATATTGGATTATCTTCCAGAAAAAAAAAATATATATATATATTACCCATTATCACAACTAACTTTTAGCTGATTAAAATATAAGGCATATTAATAATAATGATGATCAATCCCATAGGGTAAGCATTTACAAAAAGATAAATATTATAAGACTTGAATACATTAAATTAATTTCGGTTCCTTAACGGAAATAACATCTTATACAAAAATATCCTGGTTATAATTACTAATCCTACACGACATCTTCAGTAACTTTATATGTTCTTGTTATTGAATGAAGAAATTCATATGGCCTATTTACAGAATATAATTTACACAAAATTCCAGAATAATTTCAATTATTCCCTTCCTACTGACTTGAAGTCACGACATTCCTTTCTGTTTAATATTATTTCAATTCTTGTTTTAGGGAAATTCTGCCGAACAGTTAAGCTAAGCAAAAATTAATTGTAAAGTCAGTCTTAAATAGTTATCGGTTTCCTTTTTAAACATACATCTTATGACAAAATTGTTATATTAGTTTTACTGGAAATATTTAACCGAATATCCACTCAAGATTCCCAACAATACTGCTCGGAAAAATATTAATCTTCACACAGGCATTTTCACGATAACAGCGATAAAGTTAACAATGACCAATTATTAACCATACTAGGTTAAAACAACACCTCTCTCTGGGTTAAAACCCTAATCAATCTAATCCTGATTGGCACACCTAGCTCAATCCTCAACAAGAAAAATATGCTTTACAAAGCATTGCATCAATATATTTAAACACAAAGACATTACTCATAGTATATGCCTCTCTAAAGACCAATATGCACCTATAATAGGAGCCTTACTGTTATAAATCCACAATTATGCAAATCAGCTGTTTATGGTAAAAATCCTGAACTCGAAAAATATGATCCCGTAACAGATTGCCAACAAAGCCCAGTGGATTTCAGAAATATTCCACCTAACTTTAAAAACTTGCCTTACATTGATTTATTACAAGATCCATAATTCTTAAACGTATGACTTATAGTAAGTCGTCCCTGGGATTATCCTCGCAAATTTGGATGTCGTTCAAATACCCTCTTAATAGAAAAACTATTGCACTAAAGGCAATGATATCAATTTAATCCAGTGTTAACTTCAAAAAAAAATATATATATATAAACTGTATATAACGCTGCCCAACCACACAAACTGAGGTTGTAAAGAGGTCTATAAAAATATAAATTCAATCTCAAAATAAGATCCTCCCTGAATTTCCCTAACGCGAAAATGTCGATGGATTAGACCTACAGCATGGATCTAGGTTAGCAACAAAGGCTAAGCGACTAATGACCCATTAGGCAATCCATTTCGAAAATCACGCTCAGAAAACACAAGTTAAATCTGTTATTAAAAAAAAACTGAAGAAAATATAGTCCAAGGACTCGAAGTCACATTTAGAATAACTGGGTCCGAAAACTTCTAATATCTTAATCAAAATACGAAAAGGAAAATTCCCCTCTAAAGAATACGATAATCCAAGCGAAAGTGCTTAAAGAACAATGCACTAGAATATGAAAACTCAACCAACGTTCTCAAAAGAAAGTTGCGTTACTAAAAATGTTCTTACACAAGAAAAACTGTAAATCTTCTTCCTACATTTGCTTCTCGACAAATAAGAATGAGCATGTCAGTTTAAATACTGTAAAATACTACTGAAATTATTAATTTATTCATCAAAATTACACAAAGGATGCACTCATTTTTATGAGTCAAAATCCTGGCATCATAGAAGGTCAGTTTCGAAATGAACATCGAACCTGCACTTTCTACTGAACCATTTAAACTACAAAATCAAATATGGCAAAGTGGTATTTCTAAATGTCCACGCTACACTACTGTAACAAGTTGAAGTGATCAGTACCTTTGGCGAATCTAGATGAGGAAAAAAGGATATCGTTGGCCATAATCAGCTCCGGACCAACAGAAAATATGCTGGACTTCAACTGGGTTTCCATAGAACGAACCAAAGTCCTCCCAGGCTCGAGCAACACCCGGTCGGTCGAAATAGTTCCAACATATCCTGGCGATATCTTCCCATACATATTCGAACACCAACGGAAGGACCGCACACAGTTTATCAACTCGTCACGACGCGAAGTGAACTCGAACCGTCACTAACAAGTTCCAATGTGAGAACGCGCGTATGAACAAGTTCACGAGGGTCGACGCGGCCCCTCTTGACACGAGAGTCGCGTGCACACTTCATGCTAAAAGAAAGTTGCCTTCGACAAGTCCCCGCTGTACCCTGCTAATGCAGTATTCTTAAATCAATTTAGCCTACCATCGTAGTGGATATAAGCTTCATATTGTCCCTTCCCCTTGACACCTTGCTTGAGAATGTACTCTTTTCAAAAAGTATAATCACAGTGAAGAGTGAATCAAATCTAGGCTGCATTTCCACGACGGTTTATATGCAGAGTTTCGTGACACATCACGGCTGAGCTCGCTGTCGTGATTATAAAAGTATCCATCCGCATGGCCCGTTAGTTGCTGTAGACACACAGTCACAGAGGTAAATTATTACATGTTTAAGACCATGTCTGAGCCCTATTAAACACGTTTCTACTTCACGTAGAATGCTCAACGAACTAGAATACACTTCAGCACGGTCACACGTTTTTACAACTCCCGTTAGCTGGCGATTTTACTTTCACTGATTTCCAGCTCAACCCTCAGCGCTGTCAAGTTCTATATACATTGAGCTCTGCACGAGGTCGCCTGAGTCTCACATCTGCTTCCCCCACCACCACACACACGTCATGACTCGATACGAAATATATCGCAGTCGAAACGTGATCAGCAGTGAGTTAACATATCATCTTCTGTTCTTCATACTTTCTTAATAATGGCTTTCTTAATAATAGCTTTTTGCCATGGAAATATACATATAGACACATGTATCTGCTTACATAAAGCGCTAAATATGCATTAATTTGTATTAATCACTCTCAGGTGAATCGATCGATATGGTGTTAGACACAGTCAACATGGTTATTATCGATGAGCTTCGGATTTCTCGTCGGAAACACGAGCTCTGCCGATCTCTTTCATGATAGCATGGCTTTTCCTTGCTGCAGACCAGCTGTTATGATCGACTTCAGAGGCAAGTTAGGAAGTTACAGGGTGTTCCCAAAATACTGTAACCATGTCTGTACTTAAGCCCTTTTATGAATAATGGTGCATTTTCCCTTTGATACCTTAAATAAAAGTCTCCTCAACTTTTATTTACACCATTCCAGGTAATCTCAGCATATGTAGCATTATTCAGTCAACACTCAGTCTATCTTCTTCACATATCTTTTCAGGTTCTTTGCATTGAAACGACCTATCATTTCTCTTTCATTTAGGCTTACTACTTCATAACAATTATTTCCGAACGACCTAGCAATCTTATAGGGTCCGTGGAAGACATAGGAAAACTTGGTGAATTGCTTCTTAGCCACATCTGCTTTCGTCGGTTTCTTGACGAGAATCATCTCGCCTACTCTCATCGGTGGCCGATATCTTTTATTTCTGATTCGTTTATGCCGCTTCTCGGCTGCATCCATCAAGCTTTCTCTAGCTGAATTAATTCTTTCTTGGACTGTAGGCTCCCTGTCCTTAGGTAGAAATCTCACGATCTCTGTCCAGGCTCTTTCTGGCCTCTTATTATGGTGAACAACCATAGGTATATCTGATAAGCTCTCATGGAATGTGGAATTCATGCATCTTTCCATGAGTGGGATGAACTTCACCCAGCTCGCATGATCCTCAGGACAGTAAATTTTCGCGAACTTGCTAATTTCTGCCATAACACGTGATCTAGGATTTCCATTCTAGGGATATCTCTATTGATTTCGTTTCCATCCATTTCCTCCATCACTACATCCTCTATACTTTCTTCCTTGAATCTTATTATTCCTTTGTCCATGTCGATGATTGCTCTAGCTTGAGTAATAAAATCGATGCCTAGTATGACGTCAAAATTAATATTCTTAACGACTATAAAAATATGTTCATAACTTCTCTCATTGATCCAGAATTTCATTAGAATCTGCACTTTGCATTTCATAGTTTTATCCTTAAATATCCCACGAATTTTTGTTGGAGATGCTGGAAGAATGGTAAATTGATTTTCTGGTTTCAATCTTTCAAAACAGTCCTCGTCAACTATTGAGATCATAGCACCTGTGTCCATCAAGGCTTTACAATGTTGTAGACCAATTAGTATATCAATAACGGGAAGTTCAACTATCCTTCCTCTCGGTTTCGTTTCTGGTTCAAATAGAAGGTCTTCGTCAGTAGCTTCAAATATTTCAAAAATCGTGATATCAGAGGAATGCGTGGCAACGTCAGTTATTAATTTCGCCCGGAAATTGGCGTTTTTTTTTCTCGATCCGGAGCTCTTTCTGAACTCCGACCTTCTCTGCTAGTACTGGGTTGTGACTTATCTAGATTTTCATCCTTTCTTTCCTTCGATTTTCTTCGTCCAACCTCCGTGGACTTATCTCGCCCTCTCTTGAGCCTCTCCTGTTGCACTTTTTTATCGGACGCCTCCGTTCGATAATTGTTGTATCTCGAGTACCCTTGATTTTGTCTGTTATCTCTATTGTCTCGGGTATCTCTATCATTCCTATTATATCTGTTATCTCTATTGTCTCGGGTATCTCTATCATTCCTATTGTATCTGTTATCTCGATTATTTTGATCATATCTGTAATTCCTATCATAAGGCGTTTCTCGATGATCATTCCGGTCTCGATCATTATCTCTTCGATAAAAATTTCTCTCCTCGTAGCGACGTTGCCAAGGCCTCTCCTGGGCGTCCCTACGTTGGTTTTCCCATCTCCTCTCTTCCTGATGGGTATTTCTAATAGGACCTATTCTATCATCTCTTCTTTGTTCGAAACGATCCGTCTGCTGTGTACGGTTCATCATTACCGCGTTTACAACTTTCGATTCCTGCCTGGCATTTTTGACTATAGTAGGTTGCGTCATCATACTCATGTGATCTAATCGACGTAACAGGTCATCTAACGACGTTAAAGACGATACTCCGGAGGAAATAATTGATTTCCTTACTTCCGCAGGCAATTGACGTGAGATAGCTTCAAGGAGTTCTTCCTGTGTTAACGGCGGCTGAAGAAAACGGAGTTTTGCTAACTGACACGCAAAGTATTCAGCGTAGCTGGTTGGTCCTGTACTGGAGTACTTGCGTGAATATACTTCTGATCTCACATTCTGTTGGACCTCGATCGACCAAAATCTTTGTATGAAGGCTTCCGAAAACTGCTCAAAGTTGTCAAATGTGTAACGAAAAGCCCTGAACCATTGTAACGGAGCATCGGTGAGAAACCTTTCCACCATACGTAGCTCACGCTCACGTGGCACATGTGACTCCAAAAAGTAATCTCTTAATGTCCTGACAAATTCGATTGGTGTCATTCCATCCAAATTGCTAAACTTCCTAGGTTTGTCATCAAAATTTCGTATTATGGTTACATTCGGTGTCCTTTCCGATGATTTCGAAGTATAATCACCCACGCCTACGTTGGGGTTCGGAGAACTAAAAGTTTCCCTGCTTGTTCGAATGGGACTCGAATGTTTCATTTGACTGAGCCGAACGTTGGGTTCGTTGTTGGAAGATTCCTGCATCATCCTTTCCCTACCATCAGGTACTATCACTTCAGGTTGTTCAACTAGAACTCGAAAATCGGACTGTAAGAGTGATCGCAATTGATCTTTTAGAGTATCTAAATTGATATGCCCCTCTAGATTAATTTGCTCGAGACCCTTTCTAATTTCATTAATCTCGGAAGTTTTCTTCTCCCTGACCTCATTTAACTCTATCTTACTTTGGTCGACTTTAGTTTCAACATTGTTAATACGCTTCTCTAAATCGGATATGTTATTAACCTGAGTATTTTGAATTCCATCCATTCTTTTGCTTAGATCTTCCCTAACATTTATTATGTCTTTGCTATTAGTTGCAAGACCAGTGGCAAGTTTAGATTCTAACTTAGATTTCTCAACTTTAAAACATTCCTCATTAATTTTCATAATATCTTGACGAAATGTTACAATATTATCACTTATGATCCCTTTCAAATCGATGTCAAAATCATCCCTGAGAAGTTTCGTATGATCAGTGACTTGAGCTCGGAGTGTCCCCATTTCACATTTCAACTGTTCCAGGCTATTCTGGGTCTGATTAGTGTCATGGGAAAACTGCAGCTGAAGTGTTTCTAAATTTTTTTTACTGAGCTTCACACTCTTTTCAAAGTCTAGTCTAATCTCAACTTGAAATTCTTTATTAGATTTTTCTAGCTCCATTAACTTAACCTCCGTCTGATTTGACTAGATTCGATTTTTCGGACCTCTAGCTCCATTTTATTTTGACTGGATTCTATTAATCCCACATCTGTTCTTAAATCATTGATTTGGGATTGCATAATCCTTACATTAGAGTTTACATCCTTTACAGTTTCCTCAATTCCCCTTTGACTAGTCTGAATATTGTTAAGATCTGTTTGGATTGATGTTTGACTAGTTTGCATATTGTTAAGATCTGTTTGGATTGATGTTTGACTAGTTTGGATTCTTTCTTGGGCAACCTGTACCAATCCAACATTAGCCCGTAGTGTACTCATATCTAGTTGAGTTTTTCTATTATCATCCTGGATATCTTCGATATTAGATTCTACACTGGTAACCTTCCTTTCTACCCTTTTAGAACTGTCATTGATAGCCTTCAATGAGGATTGCATAGTATCAATTTCCCCCCTGATACCTTCAGCAACTGCACCCCGCACAGTTTCAGACATATGGTCTAATGCAGATCTAGTTTGGACCTTAATATTTTCAATGTCCTGATTCAAATTGTCCATTTTATGTTGAAGAATTTCAAACATCTTCTTAACGTCACCAACAGTCACCATATTACCTTCAGACATGCTTCACTACACTTCACAAGAAATAAGAATACCACACCAACAAAGCACAGCGAGAACATCTACAAACAACCACCATTTACCATATATGCTCATTCTTATTGTCTGGCGTTACCTTAAAATAAACTTATGTCTAAACACAAAGTGCCCCATTTCATTTGGGATCGACCATATACAAGTGCGTGTTGGTTTATATCGGTGAAGGTCTGTGATTCTACCATTACTTAAATTTTAAATTTACTACAAATACTTCTATTTTTAATGATGTCAGCAATGATCATCAGCCGGAAACAAGTAGAACAAATTATTAACAAAGCGTGTGGCACCACTCCAATACATAAAATAAAATAAAAATTAATAATGGTTGCAATACCACTTGTGGGTCAAGTAGCTCGAGTATCCTCGTAATTGCTTTGTTCCATAGGAATTCCAATAGTTCGTGCCAAAATATTGGTTCACCATTATTTTATCGCCTTGATTCATAGTCACACAAGAAACACGGTGTTCCAATTCGCGATCTGTGTTACATGATCATAAAACTAATTTCCACTTTGTACTTTCAGTTTCAATTTTGGCAGAATTATGGCATTCAACTCCCTGGTATTCGCTCTGGTATTCCAGTTTTTCGAAGCCCCTGAGCTGGGCGCCACCTAATGTACCCTTTTACCTACCAATACCTGTTGAATCCCTGGATAGCAGCTGGATCGTAGAACCTGAAAATGCCCCGGCTCTAAAGACCCCCCAAGTTCTACCAACAGACACAGGGATAATAGGGCCACTCGAATACCTAACAGGATGTATTAAGACTGACCAAGGCTCAGAAAAAGAAAAGACTAGCTCAAAACACGAGAATTCTTCAAAAGGAAGAAAGAATCTCAAAGGTGTGGTAAACACTAAAATACCTAGCGATGGCCCCCTTAATACACCCTTCCATCACCTCTATAAAGCATCACGCAATAATTAAAACCAAGTAGTAAAGTGATTTATTGTAAGAATAAACAAGACAGAAGAATATCAATTTCGTCGATACCACGACCAATCAAAAAAAAAAAAAACAATCTCATTGATTATATTGGATTATCTTCCAGAAAAAAAATATATATATATATATTACCCATTATCACAACTAACTTTTAGCTGATTAAAATATAAGGCATATTAATAATAATGATGATCAATCCCATAGGGTAAGCATTTACAAAAAGAGAAATATTATAAGACTTGAATACATTAAATTAATTTCGGTTCCTTAACGGAAATAACATCTTATACAAAAATATCCTGGTTATAATTACTAATCCTACACGACATCTTCAGTAACTTTATATGTTCTTGTTATTGAATGAAGAAATTCATATGGCCTATTTACAGAATATAATTTACACAAAATTCCAGAATAATTTCAATTATTCCCTTCCTACTGACTTGAAGTCACGACATTCCTTTCTGTTTAATATTATTTCAATTCTTGTTTTAGGGAAATTCTGCCGAACAGTTAAGCTAAGCAAAAATTAATTGTAAAGTCAGTCTTAAATAGTTATCGGTTTCCTTTTTAAACATACATCTTATGACAAAATTGTTATATTAGTTTTACTGGAAATATTTAACCGAATATCCACTCAAGATTCCCAACAATACTGCTCGGAAAAATATTAATCTTCACACAGGCATTTTCACGATAACAGCGATAAAGTTAACAATGACCAATTATTAACCATACTAGGTTAAAACAACACCTCTCTCTGGGTTAAAACCCTAATCAATCTAATCCTGATTGGCACACCTAGCTCAATCCTCAACAAGAAAAATATGCTTTACAAAGCATTGCATCAATATATTTAAACACAAAGACATTACTCATAGTATATGCCTCTCTAAAGACCAATATGCACCTATAATAGGAGCCTTACTGTTATAAATCCACAATTATGCAAATCAGCTGTTTATGGTAAAAATCCTGAACTCGAAAAATATGATCCCGTAACAGATTGCCAACAAAGCCCAGTGGATTTCAGAAATATTCCACCTAACTTTAAAAACTTGCCTTACATTGATTTATTACAAGATCCATAATTCTTAAACGTATGACTTATAGTAAGTCGTCCCTGGGATTATCCTCGCAAATTTGGATGTCGTTCAAATACCCTATTAATAGAAAAACTATTGCACTAAAGGCAATGATATCAATTTAATCCAGTGTTAACTTCAAAAAAAAATATATATATATAAACTGTATATAACGCTGCCCAACCACACAAACTGAGGTTGTAAAGAGGTCTATAAAAATATAAATTCAATCTCAAAATAAGATCCTCCCTGAATTTCCCGAACGCGAAAATGTCGATGGATTAGACCTACAGCATGGATCTAGGTTAGCAACAAAGGCTAAGCGACTAATGACCCATTAGGCAATCCATTTCGAAAATCACGCTCAGAAAACACAAGTTAAATCTGTTATTAAAAAAAACTGAAGAAAATATAGTCCAAGGACTCGAAGTCACATTTAGAATAACTGGGTCCGAAAACTTCTAATATCTTAATCAAAATACGAAAAGGAAAATTCCCCTCTAAAGAATACGATAATCCAAGCGAAAGTGCTTAAAGAACAATGCACTAGAATATGAAAACTCAACCAACGTTCTCAAAAGAAAGTTGCGTTACTAAAAATGTTCTTACACAAGAAAAACTGTAAATCTTCTTCCTACATTTGCTTCTCGACAAATAAGAATGAGCATGTCAGTTTAAATACTGTAAAATACTACTGAAATTATTAATTTATTCATCAAAATTACACAAAGGATGCACTCATTTTTATGAGTCAAAATCCTGGCATCATAGAAGGTCAGTTTCGAAATGAACATCGAACCTGCACTTTCTACTGAACCATTTAAACTACAAAATCAAATATGGCAAAGTGGTATTTCTAAATGTCCACGCTACACTACTGTAACAAGTTGAAGTGATCAGTACCTTTGGCGAATCTAGATGAGGAAAAAAGGATATCGTTGGCCATAATCAGCTCCGGACCAACAGAAAATATGCTGGACTTCAACTGGGTTTCCATAGAACGAACCAAAGTCCTCCCAGGCTCGAGCAACACCCGGTCGGTCGAAATAGTTCCAACATATCCTGGCGATATCTTCCCATACATATTCGAACACCAACGGAAGGACCGCACACAGTTTATCAACTCGTCACGACGCGAAGTGAACTCGAACCGTCACTAACAAGTTCCAATGTGAGAACGCGCGTATGAACAAGTTCACGAGGGTCGACGCGGCCCCTCTTGACACGAGAGTCGCGTGCACACTTCATGCTAAAAGAAAGTTGCCTTCGACAAGTCCCCGCTGTACCCTGCTAATGCAGTATTCTTAAATCAATTTAGCCTACCATCGTAGTGGATATAAGCTTCATATTGTCCCTTCCCCTTGACACCTTGCTTGAGAATGTACTCTTTTCAAAAAGTATAATCACAGTGAAGAGTGAATCAAATCTAGGCTGCATTTCCACGACGGTTTATATGCAGAGTTTCGTGACACATCACGGCTGAGCTCGCTGTCGTGATTATAAAAGTATCCATCCGCATGGCCCGTTAGTTGCTGTAGACACACAGTCACAGAGGTAAATTATTACATGTTTAAGACCATGTCTGAGCCCTATTAAACACGTTTCTACTTCACGTAGAATGCTCAACGAACTAGAATACACTTCAGCACGGTCACACGTTTTTACAACTCCCGTTAGCTGGCGATTTTACTTTCACTGATTTCCAGCTCAACCCTCTGCGCTGTCAAGTTCTATATACATTGAGCTCTGCACGAGGTCGCCTGAGTCTCACATCTGCTTCCCCCACCACCACACACACGTCATGACTCGATACGAAATATATCGCAGTCGAAACGTGATCAGCAGTGAGTTAACATATCATCTTCTGTTCTTCATACTTTCTTAATAATGGCTTTCTTAATAATAGCTTTTTGCCATGGAAATATACATATAGACACATGTATCTGCTTACATAAAGCGCTAAATATGCATTAATTTGTATTAATCACTCTCAGGTGAATCGATCGATATGGTGTTAGACACAGTCAACATGGTTATTATCGATGAGCTTCGGATTTCTCGTCGGAAACACGAGCTCTGCCGATCTCTTTCATGATAGCATGGCTTTTCCTTGCTGCAGACCAGCTGTTATGATCGACTTCAGAGGCAAGTTAGGAAGTTACAGGGTGTTCCCAAAATACTGTAACCATGTCTGTACTTAAGCCCTTTTATGAATAATGGTGCAGTACCTACCGTAAGGCCACGGCTGCCTCCTTCCCACTTCCTTGCCTAACCCTCCCGCTCTTCCCATCCCTTCATCAGGCCCCTGATCGCTTTGCAGGTGAGGCCGCCAGGGCGTAGTGATGGTCACACACCCGAGTTGTATCCCCGACTCAGAGTCACAAGCTCCAGGACACTACCTTTAGTGGCGGTAGAGGTGGGATCCCTCGCTTACTCCGTGGTAAAAGACAACCCTTGAGGGGAAAATGGTTAACGCAAACGTAACGTAACGCAAGTTATCAGTCATATGTTGCAAAGTCGATCTTTCTCTGTAATCATACAGAGAATGCATATAAGAAAGTCCTACAGTAAATATTTTCCTAATGGCCGTCATGTTTTGCACATCATCGCATTTCTTCGTTATATTCCAAAATTATAAGCGACGGTTGGCGGCCAGTTTTATTAGACTCCTCAGAGTTCTTGAATTCCTTGGAATTAAAAGATTTGCCTCCACATACTCTAAACGCTTGACCCATAGTTATGCTGATTAGAAATCTGAAGGTTTTCCAAGGGCTCCTAAATGCAACCATATTGCTTGGATTTGGAAATAATAAGTGCAGTTAAAATTAGGCAGAGAGGTCTAATCCTTCGACTTGATTTAATACCATCCGATATAACACTATAATTTTCTTTTAAGAGGCAATATTTTCCAATTCGTTTCGCATACTCTATCACAATCAATAAAGCTCAAGGGGAAACTCTGGAACGTACAGGTCTCAATTCGCCTCATCAATTTTTCAGTCATTGCCAGCGGTATTTTGCAATGTCAAGAGTGCAATCTTTTGACGCCCTTATACAGTAGTTTCAATAGAGCCGAAAACTAATCGTACAAAGAATGTATATTAGGACTATATAAAGAGATTCTTTAGTAAATATTTTCCCTTTGACCGTCATGTTTTGACGGGTTTCAACTAGTAGTTTATAATTTTTCCCAGCATTTTACAATTTCATCAACAAACACCCCAAACAACGTAGGAATTCAGTATATTAATACCGACTACTTACAATAATTGAAACTGAAACGAAACTTCGTTGTTCTAAACATAACACTGTTAGAAACACATTTAATAAACCTATTGAACAGCTTTTTACTAATCGCGCCTATACTTGGGTGGGAGTGCATTCTATCGGCAACTAGAGGAAATTTTCAAATACACGTTATGCATGGGTTCTAACTGGGAGGGAATGGCAAGACCGAAGCACAGCTCGCATCTTGTCGGCCGTGGACGAGACCACCAAGTTTCCATCTATCTTTGTAAGTGGCCATGCCATTCCATATTCTCCACGGCGACAGTAGTTCAAGCTATGACCACCAGGTTTCCATCTATCTCTGTAAGTGACCTTGTCACTCCATTTGCTCCATGAAGACGGTAGCTTAAGAAATGACCACCAGGTTGTTTCCATCTATCTCTGTAAGAGGCCATGGCACTCCACTGAAACAGTAGTTCAAGCTATAACTAACAGATTTCCATCTAACTATGTAGGAGGCCATGACACTCCATTTTCTATTAAGAATCTGTACGCCACAAAAATCTGAATACTTCTTATTTTAAATATTATTAACAGGGGTCATTTTAGGGAATTGACATTTAAAAAGAAATACATTGGCTAACCCTACAAGTGGCGTAACGTTTACAACAGCTGGAGATATCTTCACGAAACTTACTATTAAGATTAAATGAGCATAAATGATTCTGTTGTTGATTCATTTAGAGACTTTGCTACATCATAATCATATAGCCCCATGTACTTGAGTGTGTATGGAATATTTCTGATAACATGTGCTACTGTGATGGCTGTAGTAGTGAGTGTATTTGTAATTCATTGGAAAGGAGGTTGCTGTGGCCTTCAGTTAGGATCAATCGCAGTATTTGCTTCGAGTAGAAGTGGGAAACCACGGAAAACAATGTCCAAGTTTTGCCTCGGGAGGTGCAGTGTAGCCTATTCCGACTCTCACACCAGAATTAAAATTTCTTGTCAAATCCGGGATTCAAACTCAGACCTCCAAGGCAAAAGCCAAAAATGTTAGCCGCTAATACAGGTGGTCGTATATATGATTTTTGCATTTCATGTATAATTGTATTTAACCTTCAGTCTTTAGGTCACAGACATCCTATGTGACATTTTGGGTCTAATTTTATACTCTAATGCCGCTGTTGTTATGGAAGAAATTGAATCTTTGCCTTATGACGAAAGGTATAACGCGTAATATATTGTATGTAATATCTACTAGAATTGAAGTTTTATACTCGCCGTTAAGGTGTGTTTTACTACTGATATGTTGACGTTTATGTTTTATTAATCATAATGTCCTTAAACTGCATTTTTTATTGTTGACTGTTTCTACGTCTACCAGCTGTCTTTTGTATTACAAATCAGAAATACAGTAACTTTTGCGTGATAATGCAGATTGTTCTATGAATAATATTTCCTTCTGTTATTCGGGTTATATTGTAATTGGCAATTATCCTACTCTCTGACTCTGTTAATTTGTAATGGAACCGGATGTTAAATTATGAATTTAGTTGATAGCATGTCAATAACATACGGTAATTAAACTACGAATATATATTATTATGCGATAATGTTCTACAAGAACCAAACAGTAAGTAATGATACTTTGCCATAAGAATAGCGGACCCCATTAAATCAAAAATAAACACTATCAGGAATGTAATTGTGAGACTGAGTTCACGAGGAATTGTGTATATAGTACATCCCTTTTTACTATTGTTGCATTCTCCGCTACGTTATTGTACTCCACAGTACTGCACCTTTCGACTATTTACAGTGAGTTAATATTGATCTTGAGTAACATCAGAATCGAGGAGAACCATGTTCTAAACTCACTTAAGGACAAAATGAATACACACTGCGATATACTGTATATTGCCATGTATCTTTCTATAACATATAAAGACACCTCTCGGGCAACGCCGGGTACAATAGCTAGTAGATTAATAAAGAAAGGTATTTTAAAGAAACCAAAATGGGTCTTGTGGTGTCGGAAAATACCTCGTCCTTAAACCAAAACGCTCACCGTTTACTAAACCAGCGGAAAAATCTTTGATTTCAGTTTCTTCTTAAAATATGTTCCTTAATATAAAAGTTACCTTTATTCCTCAACTTTTCAACATACAAAGCTGTAATTTTTAGAAGTAATTCATCTTTATATGTGTTATCTTTCAACACGTCCGTTTTTCAAAATTTACATAAGTCTTATTTTTCCAGATGGAATTGTTAATATAAGTACATAATATAGCTTTGGGGCTGTTAGGTCGAGTGAAACTAAAAAAAAACGACGTTTCGAGACAACTGTTTGTCTCTTTATCAAGGTTTGTCACGATAGAAAGAAAGAAAGAAAGAAAGAAAGAAAGAAAGAGTAAACAAAAAAATTTATGTGAGCCTTACAGTAGTCACATATGATGTGTAATATATGACATGTTATCCTACTATGTGTGTCTCGGGAGCGCAAATCCCTTGTTGACAGTGAACTCTGTTGGTCATTGAAATAACTACTTGTAAAACTCCAGTGCCAAATCCTGACCGTAATGAATCATAATTGTTATTTGCCATGGCGGAAGCAATCCACTGCCTACTTGATGCGAGCTGCGCTTTATACCGGCCAGTTAGTGAACCCATGCCAGCGATGTTATTGAAAATGGCCTCGTTTTGCCGATCAGCGCACTGTCAAGTATAGGCGCGATTAAAAATTAGGTGTGCGGAAAGTATATTAAATGTGTTTCTCCCAGTGATATGTTTAGACCAACGAAGTTTCAATTATTATTAGTAGTCGGCGTTAATATAGTGAATTCCTACGTTGTTTGGAGTGTTTGCTGATGCGATATAGATTCCACATAGCCACATGGCCGTCAGTACATCGAGTGCTTACATTAAATAAGACTACAGCAAAAGTATGACGATTTAATAAATCGTAATTGATTTCAGCAAATATGATAAAATAAATATTTTCACACCAAAGAACGACAACTGGAAGATGATTTACTGTAGGAATATCTTAAATGGGGTCTCCAAACCTTGAACTAAACTGTATGCGATATACATTCTCCATAGCCACAAGGCCTTCAGGACGTCGTTGTGCCGATCTCCGCCATCATGCGCGCTCATTGTTTCCGTCCCATGCACCTCCGTCCCATCCATTTCCGTCCCATCCACTTCCGTCTCTTTTCCAAAATCACTCCCACAAAAATGTCCAGCTACCGAGTGGAAAGATGTTACACATCAACAATATCATATAGCTAGAGTCCTGCGAGGATAAACAAAACGTTATCCGCATCCGCCCCGCATCCGCATGGCTGCTATCCACATCCGCACGAATTTCATCCGCATCCGCCCCGCATCCGCACGGCTGTTATCCACATCCGCACGAATTTCATCCGCATCCGCCCCGCATCCGCATGACTTTCATCCGCATCCGCACGACTTTTATCCGCATTTCCACGTTTGTTATCCGAATCTACTGGCATTACAATAATATTTTCAAATACGAAATATTAAAGCAACTCATTTTTTTAGGAGAAAGTCGTTTCCTTAGGCTATGTATATCAAGTTCTAGGTTAAAAATGAATTTTATGGAGCCAGAATTGCAACCGTTTTCAGTTTGGAGTGTTAATTGTGCTTAATGACATAATTTGAATGAGATTAGCATAAATCAACATCTTACATATGTTATGAAAAAAAAAACATAACGGAAAATAATGATATATCATTAACAGTCGGGTCTTAGTAATGATATTCAAGAAGTTTGGATTGTATTCTAAAAACTATCCGCAAATTTACTGCAAACATTATCCGCAGCTTATCCACTATCCACTCACCCATGCAAAGTACATCCGCATGGCGAAAAAATTTGCGGATATCCGCTGATATTCGCACCCGCGCAGGGCTTTACATAATATAGCCTCCATAGTTTATTTTTAAGCGTATGGCTTTTAGTGCCGGGAGTGTCCGAGGACATGTTCGGCTCGCCAGTTTTTTGTAGCTGCTTCGAGACGGACACCCAATGGGTGAGCTACAAGTACCGCTGGGGAGGGAAGGAGGGAAGTTGGAATGTAAGGACGAGGAGTTGGAAGGTAGCGGCTGTGGCCTATAGTTAGGGACCAACCCCGGCATTTGCCTGGAAGGAAGATGGGAAACCACAGAAGACCATCTTCAAGGTTGCCGGCGGGGGGATTCAAACCTCCTCGCCTCCCGGATGTGAGCGACTGCCATTAGTCATGCCGTAACCACCACGGCTAACTCACCCGGTAGCCTCCATAGTAATGGCATAAGATAGGAGTGAGCTATACAGCTGTAACAACTTCAGTGCGCGCTAGTACGCTCAGTGACACATATCGGCAAGCAAATCTGCACCAGCACAGATATGACAATACCTTCTCTTCTTCCTTGCCCATTTAGTTCAGCCAACATGCCATTAGCAGTTCACACTGACGTTTCGTTTCCCTAACTTACAGCATCCAAGCAGAGGTTGATTTCCCATTTCCTCCTTTTAATGGAGTTAAACTTGAATTGACACCCTTCAAGTAAGTGACCAACTTTCTCAACAAATTTCAACCTCTGTTACAATCAGGGTATTTTTTTCTCAAACGGTTTTTAAGCAATAGTTTTCTCTTTTCGCAGATATGCTACCAATTCAAAGAAACGCAATTCAAACGGCTTGGTTCGTCTAACACTACCTATCGCCTAAGGTCACTGTGCACGCTCTTGATTCATCGTAAATGACAATAATGCACCAATAACTTTCAGATCCTCTACCAAGGTTTAAATGGACGTAACAACAAAATCAAACTCAACAAATTAACATAACATGTACCTAATAGGATTAAAGGGTTGCTGACAGGCCCCTTGTGCCTCCATACATTTTCTTTTCACTTAAAAGGGCAATACGTAGCAAGACGACATACCTATATAACATCCAAGTGTAATTTTAGCATAGTTTTTTTATTTTTGAATCTAAGTTTGACCTTTCATCTGTGTTGTGTCAACTGCCACTCCATAAAAAAGATGCTTGTCTCTGCTTAAAATGTATTAAATAAAAGTTAGCCTATTTGTATAAAATAAGTATTGATTGGGAGGAAATTTAACCCACTAAGTTTTCATTTATAAGATTGGAAACCATGACGAAACAAATAGTTACTCCATGATCTCCTGAGACCAAGAAGATGTTGATAATGGAACAAAAGAGGACAGCCATGATTTACTCAAGGAATAACCATCAACTCTATTAAAGTTGTGAGGTGGTTTATTTATTCCAATCGCCTCCCGAATCAAATGAGCTGTGAAATGTTTCTCCATACAGATGATAAAAGTACTCTGAAAATTATGAAATTTTAAAAAGATTTATGGAGATTCAAAAACATACTTATTTTCAAACTGACAGTGCCAAAGTAAGGGCAGAATCTTGAAGAATATCCCCGAAAAGAAGCGATTAATTCCTGATAAATGTTCCTGAGAAAGAGGTAATTAAGTAGCTGGATACTATCATGAGTAATATAGGACATTCTTTAATTCTATGTGTGTATTTCAGCCAATGGCCAAAGCTGGGTATTTTTGACTGAATGGTGCAAGCAAAGATGGCAGATTAATGCTACAACAGAAGAACTGAAGATGCCATGCATAACGACCAAGCCACCTGGCTTTGAATTACTGCGGAAGATCTGGTCAGCTCTTAAGGGGGAAGATCCAGCATAAGAGTGGAATGTAATGCCAATATTCATTGGATTGTTGAACGTACTGCAAATATTGTTGAGAAATGATACACATATCACAGTAACGGCATGCCTGTGGCAACCAAAAACAACGTTTACAATGTCAAAATTCTTATCGTAAGAATTTTTTAGAAAATTTTCAAAATATATCAAATTTTTTAACGTGCATCATCGTTTCCCTTATATATCGCAAGTTTATAAGAAATTTCCTACTTTTGGTTTTTAAGGTGTGGATTACTTCTGCACCTGCAAAATGTACCTCAATCAGTTCATTAGGATTCATATTTGTTTTTATATTCTGCATTTATTCTTAAAAAAAAAGAACGACTTTCAGGTGCTCGGAATAAAAATTCAATAATAGTACATTATGCAACGAGCCTATAATGGCTATAATTAAGACAAGAGTATTTTTATAAAACGAGCGTATGCGAGTTTTATAATTTCCATACGAGTGTCTTAATTACCATTATAGGCGAGTTGCATACGACTGTTTATGTTCGACGATAATTATAACTATATTATATGTTTTAACATAAATATTCATAAATATCTGTTGAGAGTCATCCACTTGAATTTTGTGATTGGAGAGCGAGCGCTGGGTTGGATATCTTTGCCTTTCAAGATCTCTGAACGACCGACGCATGCGCTCTGTGTGCTTGCAATGCCATATGCAGGCCATATGTTTACATCTGCCGTCCCTCAGTAATATTGTCACTGGAGTCGTTTGAAGGCTGTGTAGAAATTAGCGTTGGTGATATTAAGGTGCAGTGCTATTTCTTGTCTCGTATTCGCCAGTTTATTTACGCGAACATATGGACGGTGCGTATTCCATGTCGGTAATTTATTATAGTTCGATGTTGTGTTTATGTCCGACATGTTGGATTTTGAGCACATGCGCGAATTTATCGTTACCTAATTGGTCAATGAACGAGCTCTGATTGGCTGGAGAAACTGTATCGTAATGAAAAACAGTGTTATAATGACCATCATTATGATACAGTTTTCTGACAAATAATAGTGAGGGTCGAACATAAAAGTACCGTACTTAATTTACAGTTTATGTTAGTGATACAGTTTTCTGACAAATAATAGTGAGGGTCGAACATAAAAGTACCGTACTTAATTTATAGTTTATGTTAGTGATTGAGGTACATTTTGTAGGTACAGATGTAATACAGACCATAAAAAAAGAAAATTAGGAAATTACTTATAAACTTGGGATATACAGGAGAAACGATCATGCACGGTAAAACATTTGGCAAATTTTCGAAAGAACTCTTATGATAAGAATTTTGACATTATAAAAGTTGCTATTGGTTGCCACAAGTATGCCATTACTGTTATATGAGTATCATTTGTCAACAATATTTGTAGCATATTCAACAATCAAATGAATATTGACATTTTATTCCTCTCTTAAGCTGGATCTCCCCCCTTAACCTATAAGAACCAACACTGATATATGTGCTGATTCTCTGCACAAGTGGAAGCTAAAGATTCTCCAAGTTGTGATTGCGGCACTGAAAAGCAGACTATTCAGCATGTGGTTCAAGAATGTCCCCTCAGAGCCTTCCCTGGCGATCCAACAGAGTTCCTGGTGATGACGGAGGGATCAATAGACTATATTCGTGGTCTGGATATTAATTTGTTATTTTGCAATCTTTTTTATATTTTAGTGATGTTTGTAGCCATACGCAGCATAAATAAAATAAATTTGATTGAACGCTCGAGGGCTCCCAACAATTTTAATTTCAAGTAGTTCCAACTTTGGCTACCAGATGCTGCTGTCACTGACACCTAGCGGCGAACATTGGATCTTGATAGAGCGTTTCTAATCAGCCAAATATAACCTACACATTTTGACACACAATACCAATTGCAGTGGTAGGTTCTTTTTTATTATTATTTAGTCAATTTACCCTCTAGGTTGGTGGTTCCCACGGACTCAGCGAGGGAAATCACCACTACCGCCTCTATGGGCAGTGTCCTGGAACCTGGAACATCTGGTCGGGATGGATACAACTGGGGAGGTGTGATCAGCACTTCACGAACCTGCAAAGCGAACAGGGGCCTCATGAGGGATGGGAAAGGATGGAAGATTGGGATGGATAGGCGAGGAAGAGGGAAGGAGGCGGCCGTGGCCTTAAAGTAGGTACTGTACCCGTATCCACGTGGTCTTACCTGTTGTAATCCGATGGAACTGCTAGATCGTAGAATCTGGAAGTGCCCGGCTGAAATACCCCCTAAAATTCTACCAACTAGGATCAACCAGGGATAAGGATACCCATCTTATAAAGAATGCGATAAGAAGATGCCAGTGGTCGATGAAATATAAACGAAAAATAGCTCAAAGTGAACTAACAAGACCCTGAAAATAATTAAATTAATCTCTTGCGTGGTACTAGGCATTCTAAAAACTGACCCACTGGTCCTCGTAGCACATCCTATTTCTAGTATAAATGACCAAGGCATCCCCAGTATTTAAAATTGACCAACAGTTTATTAATCCAGAAACTGCTGCTGTGTGGACTACCTCTCCACTTAACAAAAATAATCCACCTCCACTGTAGCGTAATCACATCTGATTGACATTAGCATCGAATGTTATTGAAAATGCTATTAAAATTATAGCATCATAATCGCATGTAAAGATAATCTTAATTATAATTTTTAAACATGGTTATATACAAAAGCCTCCGTGGCTTAGGCGGCAGCACGCCGGCCTCTCACCACTGTGTCCGTGGTTCAAATCCCGGTCATTCCATGTGAGATCTGTGCTGGACAAAACGGAGGCAGACGGGTTTTTCTCCGGGTACTCCGGTTTTCCCTGTCAAAATTTCATTCCAGCAACACTCTCCACTATCATTTCATTTCAAATGTCATTCATTTAATCATTGCCCCAGAGGAGTGCGTCAGGCCTCGGCAGCCGGCACATTTCATATCCTCGCCGCTAGATGGGGGCTTCATTCATTCCATTCCTGACCCGGTCGGAGACTGGAAGCAGGCTGTGGATTTTCATTTCAAACATGGTTATATACACTCAGTGACATATTTAAATAACCCTCGTAAGTTTATGGCAATATTTACATTTTTACATTTTGTTCACGTTCAATCATTCATATATTTATTATGTATTCGATTCCATCGATAAGCATTCTAGTGTAATTGTTAAGATCAAATCATGGCATGTTCGACGAACGATTAAGTTAATAGAACGCATTGTGCTAGCATAAAAATGTTAACAACATTTTAAATCTCACAGTTAATTATATTATTGTCTCTTAAACTTTCAGTCATTATTATTACATGATTATACATAAATTATTACTCGTCTTTCCAATTAGACCTTTCTTCAAAAACAAATGTCATCAATTTGAACAATCCATTCTAGATCAATTATTATAATGCTAGTTTGACTTAAATGTTGGATTCATTAACTTATACTAGCCTTCTAGTATCCATAATCGTGACTATACTGCACGTTCAAAATATACACCTAAGTGCACTCTGTAATAGCTCAATAGCTTATTTATGCTGGAAAGAAAAATGATATAGACCATCCATCGATATCTAATATCCCCTTATTACAATCAAATTCCTCAAAAAATCATTGCTCTATTCTTAGATAAACTCTCAATAGCTTGTAAGTATTTTTTTAAACATAATTAAGATCATATAAGCTTTTACATAAAAGTCGTAAAGTATCATGCATCAAATTAACATAAGTTAAAGTATCATGAACAATTTTTATCAGAACTGAGACAAATGTAAGACAATCAGCTGTTCAAATAACAGTGCTTAAGAATTTTCGACATCATCATTTTGCTTTGTAACGAAAATATTCTATACAATCATTCTATAATAATTATTCATTTATTTCTCATTATATTCTCATGTTCATTACTGTTTCATTCAAGAAATTGTAGATAGATCACTGCAGAAAGAACGATTCTGCCCTCTACTAGACAAAATTCGACTGGAGATCCTCACCCAAAGAAACACGAAATATCCTACACCATGGTAATGAACCTGTCTTAATAAGGTACACGAAGACCATTAGAATCTAATGCTTAACTAGGATGGAGTTCAACAAACGAATCATGAACAAAAATAGAAAAACTGAACGATCTAAAAAGTGTCTAAAACAACTTCAACAAGAAAAATCTCAAAAGCTGTGGATTGCCCAAAAATTAATCCATAAACCGCAAATATCTACTCTAGAAATCATTATGTTTCCATATTTATACTGCACTCGATAAAAAAAAAATAGACCCACACGTCCATTAAAGAAACTTGCATGAAATGCATAAGTGTTCAAATTCAAAGTTCAAAATTTGTACAAGTATCTATTCAAATAATCTTCAAGTATACGTGGCGTATAGGACATCTGCTTGCTAACAACTATTCTTATATAAAGTTATCGCAGTCTTTTTCCTACTCTTCATATTTATCTTCTCAACAAACTATATTGTTCTATTAAATGCCCAAAAATTTGTAAGAAAAAGTGTAAATTAATGCATAGAAAATAGCATTATAAGAATATTAATTTCTACTACAAAATAAAATACACTACAGGACAGAAGCGATAGAGTATTGGGTCTAGCCCTGGGATGCATTTTCTATCTACAAAGAAAAATTGGTGAAAAAGGAACACTCTAGAGTATGTCTAATCCATACTGTCTACTGTGTAAATGGTGGTCAGCTACCTTGTACGATGCCATCTCGTTGAAATTGGAATATGCGTGAAACACACTGTTCTCATTCTGGAACTGAACTCTCGTTCATCAGGTCGCGTAGTTCTCGAAACGACTGGATCTTGAAGAGAACCGAAGCCTGATTCCGAACGGTTGAAAAATAAAAACAGCTGTTCGCGTAACAGGTTCACTGCTATATAACAAAGGAGAAACTGTTCCGCCTAGTCAATACATTTATTTACAACAAGTTATAAACTTGCTATTATATGGTACATGTTTCGGGGCCTCTAGTACTGGTCCCTTCTTCAGCCATAAATTAAGTTGCACAATCCAGCATAATTAAAGATATCATAATAAAAAATACATAAAATGATGAGTGAATGGATGAAATGAGGCGAAAAAGAACATATTACTCATGAGAAGTAATGTGAGTGCACATCAGTAAAAATTAACACCATTGGTAGTGCTAGGGTCTTGAGAATACACTTATATAGCACTGTTCTAATGTTTGTGCATGTGGAAATCACTTCACTTGGGATTTATAGTCTGTTGTTTACAATGCTGTTGACTGAAACTTGCTATTCAAGCTGGGGCTTCTGAGCTTATAGTCTTGCATTAGAGGGAAAACATCGAATGCCATGTAATGAAATACATCATCATGATGAGGAGACGTCCAAGTATGGAAAAAACATATTTTACTTAGACCAACTAAAACAATTTCCTTTGTTGATCTTTCACTGCTCTCACACGTTCCCACGATGTTCGGTAGCCTATTCGTGGAATGCCATCATAGTTCATGTAGTCACAGTATGAATGTACAGCCAACTTTTCCAAAGCGCCTTCCATCTCTTCTTAAAGAGCTTTCTGCTGTTATAATAATTCATGATTGATGTTGGTGATCATCTAAGTAGTCAACTCCTCTTTGTATTGCATTCCCTTTTTCCATTCTAGCCCATTCGTGACATAATCATGTCTGGATGAAACATTCGTTCATTCAACCTCTGTTCTGTAGTCATGATGATAATATGCATACATAGACTGTACTGAACTGTCGTAAAATATAGTCTTGTATTGGCATTGAAATATCACAAGTCCTAGTGAAGACTGAGTTCACCGCTCCTTAATAATGAGACTAATACAATCTCCAGCTATAACAAGCCGAGACAAAAATGTTGCGTTACGAACTGTCTAACTTTTAAGTATGTAAGCGACCGCGTTGCTTGCGCGAGACGTGAGTGTTGTACTCCGAGCGAAGTATAATGTAATCTGATCTCTCTGCCTGGGCAGATTTTTCTTCACTGCTCTTGCGAGACTCACAATGCTGTTCGTTGCGAAACGATATTGACTATGGATACCGACACTGGCTATTATTCGATAATACTCTGATATTCTGACATATGCATTTATCTATGTGTAAATTACACTCAAGCTTCCTCTTCTTTTAACATAATGCATTTACCAGTTGTTGTTCTGTTTCAAAAATACAGTAACAATGTGTATCATGTTGCATCAGATTGACGTTACTGCTGTCTCCATTTTGTAGTGATCTCTTGTACTGAAAACATAGCACATGTTCAAAGGATGTAGAGCGGGCTGCCGAATTGCTAATAAGCTCGCCACAGAGTAGCAATGCCTTGTAAATAGAACTGCAGAAATTCACCTGAGTACACACCTGTTCAACATAGGTCCGACTCATAACAAAATACGGTCTCAGTACTGAGACAGTATTTTGCTATTTATTGGAACCCTGATATGACAGCGAGACGTATTTGGAAGTTATTGCTTGACATTATTTTGACTGTGGACTGTGAGGCACAGTTTGTTTCATATGCTCTAAGGAGATGGTTAGACTACCCCGCCACACTCCTGATCACGTGCTCAGCACATGCTTATGGACTTGACATTGCAACTAGTGGAAGGAAATATGAAATGATAATCGATTGTGTTCGATTGTCCACCTCGATACAGGTGTGATGCATCTTGGGAGACTACCAGCTGAGTGTTGGATCAGCAGCTTTGAGACGACACACACTTGAGTACAGCTATCTATGCAGTGAACATGTTATCGTTCGTATAAGGAAGTTCCGTGTATCACGCGTTATACGAGTGCTTTCTACACGCACCGCGATTCGAACGAGTGAGCTTAGCCAACACATGGACTTTGTTAATACAGAATTCAATGAGGAAATCTGCTACGTATTGGTTTGAAATGCAAGAAAGCATTATTATCGACAACATTATGACTGGATATTCTTGTGAGAAACAAACTATTGGAGTAATGATGTGCTAAATATATCGTTCAGGAATGTAATGCAATAGCAGAGTTGATCATTTGGAATGACATCCTTTTGAACTCTACAATGAAGAGAAAGAAAATGTTGAGAACATTAGTTCTAATCCAGTGACTTTAAAGTAGCCAAGAATGAAGAAACTTCTCCGAAGAAAGGAAGCTACTTTACTGTTAACGTCGAGGGAGCCTTGTGCAAGCATTATGCAGGAACTCCGTTTCGTGGACAGTAGTTTTCGGGTTAGGAGGAAGTTGGTTCGACAACTTGCGGATCCAGCCACGAGCTTCTCAGGGACGATGGTTCGATTCCTGACAGGAATGTATATTCCTATACATATTCTTCAATTTCAACTAGAACTTCGCCCAAGGTAGCTGGAAATCTTTTCTTCTCTTGTAGACAGTAGAACTTGTCGCTTTTAGTTTGATACTTTTCACCAATATTTCATTAATTAGTATGAATTTCATTCAAAGGCTAGATCTGGTTCTCTTTTACCATTTCTGTCGGAGAATGTAATTTTTTGTGTAGTTAACTGTAAACGTGATGCTATTTAGAGCATTACTTTGTTGCTTTTAATTTTTCAAATTTTGGAAATAAAACCAAGCATTCAATTTTGTTGGGAAGATATTTGCAGCATAATTAGGAACAAGACGACGATATCTTTGTATAAGAATAGTAATTAGGAAGAAGATGGCAACATACTCGTGCACTTGAACTTTTCAAAAATATTTGAGTGATACTATTCGATTGAACTTATAACATTCTAGTAGGAATTCTTTCTTTTAGAAATGATAGTGCATTCTCATCGTTATTTTCCATGGTTATGGATTTATGGAAATCGTCCGGCGAAAACAATTGTGAATTGATTGCCAAGGCATTTGCAGCCTACTTTCATATATTTTTGATTAAAGATTTTTCTTTAATGTAATATTTTTGTTCAGTTTTTGCTTGTATTATTTCAATTCGTTTTTGGGAAGACTCTTGGATAGATCATCGTTTGATTTAATGGTTTGCGTGTATCTATTGATTTGATAATAGACTCCTTTCCATGATGTAAGTCTCACGTGTTTTCTTCTGAGTAGTTGAGCCATTTTTCGGATTTGGATAGGCGAAACTGAAACGACTATTTTGATAGTGTCTATTTACAATTTTTCTATCACATATAAGTCATTATGGAAATATATATATAAATATATTGGAATTGTGAATCAAATTTAACTGTTCACATTGTTATAACAGAATGTATCGTAGACTTTAAAGACGATTATTGTGGAAATGAATAATGCAATTTATCTAACAAATTGTTGCTTCTTGTTTAATGAAGTCAGAAAAGAAGTAATATGTGGCATTTCTATATTCGTTTATGATGGAGGCATGATATTTTCAGAGCAATTTCTGAAAAGTTTCAAGTTTAATAACGTTTGGGTTTAATTTTGTTGCTGGATGCTTGTAGTTTAACGTGACCGTTAATCTGTAGATTATGAACCACGGGGGTTTAATTTTTTGACAGCTTTGGAAAGTTGTATTGAGGTACTGCAATTTTGTGCATTCGATTTATTGTGTTAGTGCAGCTAATATTTGACATCATTGGATGATCAATATTAATGCTGGATATTGTTCTTGTAGTCTTTTGAGAAGACGTTAACGTAGTTATTGCGTTTTAGTAAGAGTGAAGTTAGCTTTTGAGCTATCACCTTTTGGGATTTGATGTTGTAGTTCTCGATATTTGGAATCACGAATGTTTTTCATATGCTTGTTCTATGCAAGTAGCCCTACGTTTTATTCTTGCCTAGTAGGATTTGCCGGAGATTAATTGTCTATATCATGACACCCATATTCAAGTAACACAGATACTTCTTAAACAACTTAACTTATTCATGCAACATAATACATGTAATATTTCAGTAATTTTTGTAAAAATATACTGCATTCTTTGAAACTTATAAATAGTTAATGAACTATTTTCACAAAATGTAACACAATTTGATTATCTTAATTGATTGTTGAATTCATCGAATTAAGGAAATGATAACCATGAAACATACTTGTAAAATTAAATGAAGATAGGCAGCGTTGAAAACAAAATCCTAATTGAGGATGAAACTTGTATATAAAGTGTAAAATTTGTATAAATCTTTAAGGGTATAACATCAGTATATAATACAACATTATATTTTTTCTTGTTATTTGTTCAGCGATTGATATGAACAATAAGATGGGGCCTTATTGTAGGCATTTATATAAAACCATATTTTCTTTACTTGATTTAAAGAAACTTTTCTTTAACTTCGTGTCTAATTGACGGACAGTCATTATTGATCAGTCAATAAATTGAATTTAATTTTAAAGAATATTAGAACGACTAGTGTTTTATATCAGAAAAGGGGGAGTGCGTTAGGAGGACCAGTGGGTGGTTTTCTTTGAGTTTGCTTAAACTTAACGCCCGAGATATTTTTATTTTATTTTAGAGTCTCTTGTTCAAGTTCTTTTGAGCTTTGTTTCATCGTAATTTTATACACCACTGGCATCTTCGTACCGCATTCTTTAATATCGACGTATCCTGATCCCTGGTTGATCCTAGTTGGTAGGTTTTTCAGAGGTTATTTGAGCCGGGAACTTCTAGAATCTACGATCCAGCCTTCCATCGGATTGCAACAGGTAAGACCACGTGGATTACGGGTACATCTATATATGGCGACCCAATCTATGGGGCTATCGAATTGGCATTCTCGATTTCTCCAATGCTAAACCCATTTGTGAGAATCCATTTTTATGAGATTATTGAGTTTAGCAGTTTTCGAACGATGTAGTCGTTAGCAAAATTTTCTTTGGCATTGCTACGATTATACACGTCGAATTCGTTGGGAATTCACGTTTTTTCAAATCGTGAAGATGAGTTTACTCAATCTACCTGGCATACAGATAGAATTATCGCCATTGCTTAAATTTATTTATTTTATGCGTGCCAAGTAAAAAGTAATTTGATTGATTACGACATGACCATAAAAGAGATTTCTAGGAAATTTTTATGGATCAGCGTGGTCAGATGGGACATGACATGGGGCCATTTTTCACTCCATGCTTGTCGGCCATTTTGTGTTCGTTACCGGCGATGACTTTTAGATCATCTGTAATAATAGAATCACTTTCTTTAATAATAATATAAATAATTCTTCATTTCAATTTTAATTTAAACCGTTTCTAATATAAATCACCGTCGTTGCATACCTCCTATTTTCTTATAGACTTAATTTATATAATAAGTTTAGAAGCAAAACAAAATTAAATGCTTGTATTGGTGAAAAGGGTCATTCTAAATGTGTCAATTCTGCTATTTATGTATTGCATTCCTGTGTTTTTTGTAATAGTATTTACCATGACAGCTGTGTCAAACGAAGACATTGCCAATATGTTAAGGGCAATGCAGGAGAAAATGGGCAGTCACGCTCATGAATTAGCCGAGATAAGGAGTAATTGCCAAACTAGTTTTGACAATATTAACTCCGTAGTCAACAAGAACACTGATTTAGTTCAGGGATCTGTAGGGGATATTAATCAAATGCACTTGTCCCTCAAATATCTTCAAGACAGTAATCGTAAGATTGCAGCTAATGCTAAAGATATAAAGGAAAAGATAATTGATGTAGAAACAGGCATCGACAGTGTGACAGCCGATGTCAAGCTTGTTCAACTTGACATTAGCAGTGTTAACGTAGAAGTTGGTCATGTTAGGTCTAATGTTGCATCATTAGAAAGTAAAATTAATTCAACAGAAGGTAAAATAGATGCCACTCAGGCTAAAATTGATTCAACTGAAGGCAAATTAGATGCAATGCAAGGTAAAATTGATTCAACTGAAGGCAAATTAGATGCAATGCAGAGTAAGATTAATTCAACAGAAAGCAAAATAGATTCAACAGAAAGTAAAATAGATGCCACTCAGGCTAAAATAGATTCAACTGAAGGCATTGTAACTGGTATACGAACTAGTATTTCTACCATAAAGGAGGATGTTAGAAATATTAAATCGGAACTAGATAGTAATCAGAAAGAAAACAAAATTAGTTTAGATGCATTGCAATTGCAGTTTTCAAACGAAGCAAGTGCAACGCAACAAACTCTAACCAAATTAGAGGGTGATATGGCCCAACTTAAAGAAAAGGTTGAAGATCACAACAAGGTCTTGAGAAAAGATATTGAGATCGATCTCAAAGCCATTGTTAACGATCAAGTGACCATCTTAAGGGGGGAGATCACAAAAATAAATGCTGATGTCATCAAAAGCATTAAGTCAGATCTTGAATTAAAGATTAATAGAACAGAATTAAGACTTAACCAAGATATTTCCCAGGCTAGAATAGACACTGATAAACGGATCGATTCAGTTCAGACTATGCAGGTCGAAAGCGTCACTGTTCTTAGAGAAGATTTGGAAACGCAGATTAAAGGCGTAACTTTAAAAATAGATCAAGTTAAGATAGATCTAAACTCAGAGCGTGAGATGAAAACATCAGAATTAAATGAAATTAGACAAGAGTTTCAAACGTTCAGGTTAATGGATCATATAGATATAAACAAATTAAGAACGGAAATTAAGTCACAATTGGAAACGTTGGGGAAGCCTATAAATTCCGATGGGGAAGGAAAGGTACACCATTTCAAGGACAGGATGGATACCACAACGCCAGCTAGGAACTATTTAGCAAGGTTAAATAAGGCACATGAGACAGAACAAGGTCATGTTAGATCAGAGATCCCGAATGAGGCTACGTCAGAGATAAATCCCAGAGATTTTAGGATGTCAACGCCTAATGACAGATCTCATGTCACGATAGTGAGAAATTATGAAGACAAAATTAAGAAGTTTTCAAATACGGAGGGTTTGACTCCTATAGAATTTATTAGAAATCTACAAGATCACTTTGCGGAACACCATGTTGCAAGGGATAGAGAACTGCGGATTGTGGTGAAGCATCTGGCAGATGCACCCTTAAATTGGTTCCGAGCTTTCCGTTATACTTTCGATAACTTCGAACAGTTTTCGGAAGCATTCATCAAAAGATTCTGGTCGATAGAGATACAACACGCAGTGAGAGCAGAAGTCTATTCGAGGAAATACAG
Source organism: Meconema thalassinum (assembly GCA_946902985.2). NCBI lineage: Eukaryota > Metazoa > Arthropoda > Insecta > Orthoptera > Tettigoniidae > Meconema > Meconema thalassinum. The sequence continues at coordinate 375,767,218 of OX336393.1, forward strand.
TAGTACTGGACCCACCAGTTACTCTGAATTCTTCACATCTCAGTTAGCCCGCCTTAGATATCTTCAACCCCCATTGAGACAGGAGGAAATTCTGGAGACAATTTCACGCCAGTTACCGGTGGAGGTTAGAAGGAATTTAATTTCATCAGGCGTAGAGGATTTGGCGGCAATGGACGACTTGTTGCGTAGGCTAGACCACACTTCCATGTCACCTACAATAGTAAAAAGCGGAAGGACGGAAACTAAGGCCGTGAACGCTGTAGTCGTTGACCAAACTCAACAGACGGAAAGGTTAAATAAGACAGGATCTAGATGGGAAGGTCCGATGAGGAATAGTAGGACGTACACTCGTAGATTCGAAGATGGAAACAACCAACGACCATACGGAAACTACCAACAAAGATACGATCAAGATCGGAATAGACCAAATCAAACCGATCGTGCTCAAGAAAGGTATAGACCTTATGAAAATAGAAATAGGAATGACAGGTACATGAACGGTAATCAGGAAAGAGAACAATTCCAACCTAGGAATAACAGGTATCGAGGTTATCAGAATAATAACCGATACTATGATAATAGGGACAGACAAGGCCAGTATCAACAACAGAATAGAGGTCAACAAGGGTTTGCCAGATATAAAAACTATAGAGACAAAAACTATTATAACCAGGAAGACAGAGAACAGTCTAGAAAGGACAGGGATAGGCGTGAAGAAAGGAAGGATCGAAGGGACACAGAAAGTGAACCAGAACCTAACACTAGCCATCGCACTAGTGATAATGAAAGGGGTTCAAAAGAAAAAAAAAACGCCAATTTTGAAATCCCAGTAGGATTAAACAGCCAGCCGTCTCCATTTGATATTATTATACAGGATGTTTATGAGGTCACGGACGAAGATTTGTTATTTGAAGAAATGGAAGGGATTGTGAGTGAACGTGCTGAATTGCCAATAATTGAAATCTCTGTGGGCAATCAACATTGCAGGTCTCTTATAGACACGGGAGCGGTCATTTCAATCATGTCCGAAGATTGCTTTTTGAAATTAGAAAAGGAACAACAATTTACCACATTGCCAGCTTCATCGATCAAAGTAAGAGGACTATTTCAAGATAAATCGATGAAATGCAAATTACAAGTCCAGCTGAGGTTCAGCATAAATGAAAGATGTTTTGAACACATTTTTGTGGTGCTCAAAAATATTAATTTTGAAATAATCCTTGGGATTGATTTTATTACCCGTGCCAGGATTACCATTGATATGGACAGGAGAATTATTAGGTTCCCAGAGAAAACTATTAGGAAGATAGTACATGAAAATATTGATTCAAATGATGATGTGGAAAATTTGATCAGGGAAGAAGTTTTGGAAAATATTATAAATCAGGCCGAGCAAGAAAGAGAGCATTATGCACTTTACGTCGAGGAATTTAAAGGAAAAGAAAAAGAATCTCAGAAAGTACTTCAAGAAAGTGGAATAAGACGCAAAATTCTGTTCATTGACGAATACCTAGAATGGTGTAATAAAAGTATTCGCACACTTTTATTAGCTAGGTTGGGAGGAGGATGAGACAGTATTTTGCTATTTATTGGAACCCTGATATGACAGCGAGACGTATTTGGAAGTTATTGCTTGACATTATTTTGACTGTGGACTGTGAGGCACAGTTTGTTTCATATGCTCTAAGGAGATGGTTAGACTACCCCGCCACACTCCTGATCACGTGCTCAGCACATGCTTATGGACTTGACATTGCAACTAGTGGAAGGAAATATGAAATGATAATCGATTGTGTTCGATTGTCCACCTCGATACAGGTGTGATGCATCTTGGGAGACTACCAGCTGAGTGTTGGATCAGCAGCTTTGAGACGACACACACTTGAGTACAGCTATCTATGCAGTGAACATGTTATCGTTCGTATAAGGAAGTTCCGTGTATCACGCGTTATACGAGTGCTTTCTACACGCACCGCGATTCGAACGAGTGAGCTTAGCCAACACATGGACTTTGTTAATACAGAATTCAATGAGGAAATCTGCTACGTATTGGTTTGAAATGCAAGAAAGCATTATTATCGACAACATTATGACTGGATATTCTTGTGAGAAACAAACTATTGGAGTAATGATGTGCTAAATATATCGTTCAGGAATGTAATGCAATAGCAGAGTTGATCATTTGGAATGACATCCTTTTGAACTCTACAATGAAGAGAAAGAAAATGTTGAGAACATTAGTTCTAATCCAGTGACTTTAAAGTAGCCAAGAATGAAGAAACTTCTCCGAAGAAAGGAAGCTACTTTACTGTTAACGTCGAGGGAGCCTTGTGCAAGCATTATGCAGGAACTCCGTTTCGTGGACAGTAGTTTTCGGGTTAGGAGGAAGTTGGTTCGACAACTTGCGGATCCAGCCACGAGCTTCTCAGGGACGATGGTTCGATTCCTGACAGGAATGTATATTCCTATACATATTCTTCAATTTCAACTAGAACTTCGCCCAAGGTAGCTGGAAATCTTTTCTTCTCTTGTAGACAGTAGAACTTGTCGCTTTTAGTTTGATACTTTTCACCAATATTTCATTAATTAGTATGAATTTCATTCAAAGGCTAGATCTGGTTCTCTTTTACCATTTCTGTCGGAGAATGTAATTTTTTGTGTAGTTAACTGTAAACGTGATGCTATTTAGAGCATTACTTTGTTGCTTTTAATTTTTCAAATTTTGGAAATAAAACCAAGCATTCAATTTTGTTGGGAAGATATTTGCAGCATAATTAGGAACAAGACGACGATATATTTGTATAAGAATAGTAATTAGGAAGAAGATGGCAACATACTCGTGCACTTGAACTTTTCAAAAATATTTGAGTGATACTATTCGATTGAACTTATAACATTCTAGTAGGAATTCTTTCTTTTAGAAATGATAGTGCATTCTCATCGTTATTTTCCATGGTTATGGATTTATGGAAATCGTCCGGCGAAAACAATTGTGAATTGATTGCCAAGGCATTTGCAGCCTACTTTCATATATTTTTGATTAAAGATTTTTCTTTAATGTAATATTTTTGTTCAGTTTTTGCTTGTATTATTTCAATTCGTTTTTGGGAAGACTCTTGGATAGATCATCGTTTGATTTAATGGTTTGCGTGTATCTATTGATTTGATAATAGACTCCTTTCCATGATGTAAGTCTCACGTGTTTTCTTCTGAGTAGTTGAGCCATTTTTCGGATTTGGATAGGCGAAACTGAAACGACTATTTTGATAGTGTCTATTTACAATTTTTCTATCACATATAAGTCATTATGGAAATATATATATAAATATATTGGAATTGTGAATCAAATTTAACTGTTCACATTGTTATAACAGAATTTATCGTAGACTTTAAAGACGATTATTGTGGAAATGAATAATGCAATTTATCTAACAAATTGTTGCTTCTTGTTTAATGAAGTCAGAAAAGAAGTAATATGTGGCATTTCTATATTCGTTTATGATGGAGGCATGATATTTTCAGAGCAATTTCTGAAAAGTTTCAAGTTTAATAACGTTTGGGTTTAATTTTTGACAGCTTTGGAAAGTTGTATTGAGGCACTGCAATTTTGTGCATTCGATTTATTGTGTTAGTGCAGCTAATATTTGACATCATTGGATGATCAATATTAATGCTGGATATTGTTCTTGTAGTCTTTTGAGAAGACGTTAACGTAGTTATTGCGTTTTAGTAAGAGTGAAGTTAGCTTTTGAGCTATCACCTTTTGGGATTTGATGTTGTAGTTCTCGTGATTTGGAATCACGAATGTTTTTCATATGCTTGTTCTATGCAAGTAGCCCTACGTTTTATTCTTGCCTAGTAGGATTTGCCGGAGATTAATTGTCTATATCATGACACCCATATTCAAGTAACACAGATACTTCTTAAACAACTTAACTTATTCATGCAACATAATACATGTAATATTTCAGTAATTTTTGTAAAAATATACTGCATTCTTTGAAACTTATAAATAGTTAATGAACTATTTTCACAAAATGTAACACAATTTGATTATCTTAATTGATTGTTGAATTCATCGAATTAAGGAAATGATAACCATGAAACATACTTGTAAAATTAAAAGAAGATAGGCAGCGTTGAAAACAAAATCCTAATTGAGGATGAAACTTGTATATAAAGTGTAAAATTTGTGTAAATCTTTAAGGGTATAACATCAGTATATAATACAACATTATATTTTTTCTTGTTATTTGTTCAGCGATTGATATGAACAATAAGATGGGGCCTTATTGTAGGCATTTATATAAAACCATATTTTCTTTACTTGATTTAAAGAAACTTTTCTTTAACTTCGTGTCTAATTGACGGACAGTCATTATTGATCAGTCAATAAATTGAATTTAATTTTAAAGAATATTAGAACGACTAGTGTTTTATATCAGAAAAGGGGGAGTGCGTTAGGAGGACCAGTGGGTGGTTTTCTTTGAGTTTGCTTAAACTTAACGCCCGAGATATTTTTATTTTATTTTAGAGTCTCTTGTTCGAGTTCTTTTGAGCTTTGTTTCATCGTAATTTTATACACCACTGGCATCTTCGTACCGCATTCTTTAATATCGACGTATCCTGATCCCTGGTTGATCCTAGTTGGTAGGTTTTTCAGAGGTTATTTGAGCCGGGAACTTCTAGAATCTACGATCCAGCCTTCCATCGGATTGCAACAGGTAAGACCACGTGGATTACGGGTACAGTACCATCCCGGCATTTGCCCGAAGACGTAGTGGGAAACCACGGAAAACCACTTCGAGGATGGCTGAGGTGGGAATCGAACCCCCTCTACTCATTTGGACCACCCGAGGCTGAGTAGACCCCGTTCCAGTCCTCATACCACTTTTCAAATTTCGTGGCAGAGCCGGGAATCGAACCCAGGACCTCCGGGGCGGCAGCTAACCATGCTGACCGCTACGCTACGGAGGCGACAGGTTCTTTTACGTATCATAAATCTATTACACTGGCCCGCCTGCTTTACTTCCCCTCCGACGGAAGGCATACTGAAGGATTTAAATATTCTGGAGTCCCTTAAAGCCAGGAAGATAATCATGCCAAAGTCGAGCAGAGTGATTGTAAAACCCAGATTGATAAACTTTTGTTATCTTCGTAAGGTGGAATTGTACCTAGAGGGTGCAGGACACGTGTCTTCCAGTCACGAGTTTCACACTTTTATCGACAGGAGTCTCAGCAGAGGTCAGCTTTATTTGGCTTCAGAACGTGCTGATAACTGGCTTGGCTCAAGCAGGGGGCTGATGTGGTAAGACTAATGTATCTAATTAGGTTAGGCAACCTTGCCGATAGTTCCTATCACTCCACAACAGGTTAAATATCGCCTGTGTTATCATATGGCCCTTTGTACGGGTAACCACTTGAGGAGTCAAGTAGTTTCAGGTGTGTTCGTCAGGTGAGTTTGTTCTGTTTAACGTTTGAAATGATGAAATACTGTAATCAATCGCTGCGCGATCAAAATGGTTTTCTCGCCAATTGAGCCAAGTGTCGCATATTGCTTACTGTCAGAGTTATGAAAGAAAAAACTTTCTTCTGCTTATCCCAATTAATTCAGGTCACCGGAGCCAAACAGCCTCATTTTTTTTGTTTTGGCCGGTGATTTAAGGCCGGATGCCCTTCCTGATGCCACGTGATTTTTCACAAGAAAATTTCACCCCGTTGTCACTGGGATTCGAACTCCAGTCGTCCGGGTGGAAGACGAGCAGCTAAGCCAAAGCGTCATCACACTCCCCACAGTTAACACTTACCCTGCTGATGCCTTAAATGTTGCTCTTCACCCCTGTGCTGGCTGATTTCCAGAATTTATGGTTATTCAGAATGGCACAAACTGAATGTGGTTTGAGTTACAAAAAATTGAAAAGTCCGTTCGATTTCCGAACCCTTACACTGCAAATTTAATAAAAGTCCGACTCGATTGAAAAAAAAAACTATAATGTAAAAAAAAAGGCCGTAAACAACTGTTGCGCGCTCGTCCTGGAACGAGCGGGTGCACTGGCAGAAGTAGAAGGGAGAGCTGTCTCTTCGGTTGCGTCAGATTCAGAATCTGCAATGCGAATTATAACCCCAAATATATATACTAGTCATAGAATAAACTCAACGTTTTTGCGAGAGAAAAATCTGTCCACTAAGAATTAAAACGAAGGAAAGGAAAACAGCTTTGACCTACTTGAACTTGCATCGCTTGCCTTCGAACAGATCGATATTCTTCCGCTGAACAGTGACGTGGTGCTATCTAGCGATAGTATGTGAAACTTCATGCTTACTGGCACACACACGCGAGTGCTAGAGCTATAATATTACGTTCGTCTCCAACACAAAGCGCGAGAAATCGATCAACGTAATATTACCCTCGCCGCAGTTTTAAAAAGTTACCTTCGAACGTAATATTACGGCGCCCGCACTCTTAAGTGTTAAGAAAGAAAGAAAGAAAGAAAGAAAGAAAGAAAGAAAGAAAGAAAGAAAGAAAGAAAGAATGAGGGAGCAACTTTTCAGTTGGTCAGCGCGATAATCCCAATACTGGAACATGCGAAACACATATCTTAAATAAAATTACATACGACTACGTATACAAGGTGTTTCTAAATTCCCATTACAAACTTTGAAGACTTGTAGAGGGAACCAAGACGGTTACTTTTAGCATAGAAACTAGTGTCCGGAAACGTACCGTCTTCTCGCTACCCGCAAAATACTCTATAGCACACATTCACAGCTCCCGCTTATTCGGCGCTCTGTCGACGCCTGCTGCTCGTCATCTGAGTCCAATTACAGATGGGACTCAATGTGATGACCACTGACGTCAGCACAGACACAGTGCCTCCGTACCATATTCTGGTAAACACGAACACCAATCCTTGGTCCTACAACATCCGCCGGAGCTATAACCCGCGCCAGTAGATCTTCCTCGGATTCCACTGTAGTCTCTTAAATCAAGGTTTTCATGGGACCTAACAGGTAGTAGTCTAGTGGTGTCAAGTCGGGTGAACGTGCAGGCCAAGCAATCGGGCCACCGCGACCTATCTACTGTTGCCCAAATCTGTGGTGCAGATGATCGCGTACCGCAAGTGAAAAATGAGGTGGTGCGCCATCGTGCTGAAACCACATGTTTTGACGCACATGCTGTAGCACATGGCCTAAGAACTGATGCAGTACGTCTTCAAGAAATACCAAGTACGCAACACCTGTGAGATTTCCTGGAAGAATGTATGGAATGTCAACTAACCTATAGGGGATATGGGACATCAGGTTATCGTTCAATGACGTACATACTCTAGTTAGTGAGTGGCTTCGGTGGCGTAGTTGGTAGCATGTTGAACTGCTGTGCCCAAGATAGCGGGTTCAAACCCGGCCGAAGTCGTCGGATTCTTTAGAGCGTTTATTTATTTATTCGTGTCAGAAGTACAAAGAATGTGTTGAACAGACGACTTCAAAAAGTTTCTGCCCAGAACTTAGTCACTTCGATAGCACTTGAATTAGCTTCAGTCAAGTCATTCATTGTGCAGCTGTGCGGGCACAATGGACACGAGAAGAGGTGTTGTGTTGTCTGGGTTGCGCAACAATCACACAGGACTGTCTTGGTCGGAAGATGCCACTTATATGAGTTGTCCCTGGCTCTTGCAACTTCCACCCTCAGTCTGTTCAGGGATTACCAGATTAGCCAGTTTTCTGTGTGACCCGGAGGTAGAGATACCTTTGGTTCCATCCATTCAGACAGACTGCTGGTCCTCTGCTTCCACACGGCAACTCGAGCTGTTGCTGCTGTTCCTTGTAATGGTTGAGTAGTTGTTAGGAAGCTCTTTCTCGATTTTAATCTCCTCTTAGCAAGTTGATATCCGAAGAGTGGATGTGAGGTCATAGAAGATGATTTACTTATTTCGTTGTTTGCAGCCACTTCTCTTCTGATATCAGGTGGAGCAATCCCTGCAAGATAGTGCACTTTACTGATGAGAGTTGGCCTCAAGCAACCTGTAATAATCCTGCAGCTCTCATTATGGCTACATCCACCTGCTTTGAAAGCGCTGACTTGTACCACACAGGACTGGCATATTCTCCTGCTGAATAGCATAAGGCCAATGCTGTTGTCCTTAACGTTTGGGTATGGGTGCCCCAGTTAGTCCCTGCCAGTCTACGGAGGAGGCTGTTCCTCGAAGAGATCTTCTGTTTTAGAATAAAGCACTGCTCCTTGAATGTGAGTGTACGGTCCAAGGTGACTCCTAGATATCTGGGATGGAAGCAATGATCCAATAACATACCATTCCAGATACTTCAAGCTTCCGACTAGATTATTTATGTTTCAGGTGGAAGGCACATACTTGAGTCTCATTAGGATTGGGCATGAGTTGGTTCCTTTCATAGTAAGTACCAAGCTGTTTGAGAGCAAATCTGAGTGTATGCTCTACAACTTCAAACTGTTCTGATTGGGCAGAAAGAGCAAGATAGTCAGCTTAAATGAAGCTTTTACACCCTTGAGGCTGTGGTTGATCATTGGTGTACACATTAAATAAAATAGGAGACATTACACTTCCAACAGTATGCCTTCCTTCGGAGGGGAAGTAAAGCAGGCAGTCCCATGTCATAGAGTTATGGCATGTAAAAGATCCTTCCACTAACTAAACTTGTGTGAAGCTGAATTTCCCGGTTAGATTTCGTTGAAAAGCTCTATCATGGTTCCAACGTCCAAAAATAGGTGTCAGTGACAACTGGTGGCGAAAGTTGAACTAGCCTACTTGAAATTGAACGGAAAATGTACCTCACCCCATGGGTGTCCGCTTGAATTATCTACAGCCTCTGACGAGCCGAATATGTCCTCGGACACTCCGGGCACTAAAGGCCATACGCTAAATAAATAATTATCCAGTCAGTGGCGCCGAAAATACGGGAGATTTGAACGTGTGCTGTGGTGGGTTTTTGCGGGTAGCGGGAAGACGGTACCATTTCCGGACACAAGTTCCTGTGCTCAATATAACCATCTTGGTCTCCACCACAAGCCCTCAAGGTGCGTAATGGGAATTTAGAAACACCCTGTATATATTTGTTATGGAATACAGAAGAGAGAGAAAACTATGGGATGACTCCGATTCAATGTCCTGTGATCTCTGCCACTTCGAAATTCTCACGTATTATTTCCATGCATATCTACCTAATTTCCGTATCCTGGAGCTTTTCAACCATAATCAACCTGGAGCGGCTTCGGTGGCGTAGTTGGTCCTATGCCCAAGATCGCGGGTTCAAACCCGGCCGAAGCCCTCGAATTTTTTAAGAGCGTTAAAAATCCCCCAGTATGCCTTCCTACGGAGGGGAAGTAAAGCCGGCGGTCCCATGTCATAGATTTATGGCATGTTAAAGAACCTTCCACTAATTACACCTGTGTGAATACTAAATTGTATAGGTTAAGGATGTAAACAACTCTCTTAGGTTCGTACGTTCCTTGCCTAGAGCCGACTGCGGTGGCGTTTAGTAGCTAAGTTCTGAACTAGGCCTATTAGTCGTTGACGGTGGCGTTTAGCGGCAAAAGTAGGAACTATTTGAAAAATTCAAAGTTGCAGTCCTTACTTGAATTAAAAAACAGATACACACACTAATACAACCGTCACAATTAACACAGGGCATCAGACAGAGTCTATACACACTCAAAGTGAACGGGGCGTTGTCGCTTTGTCGCAGCCCCTAAACTGAGGAACCAACCAACCATAATCAACCTGTAAACTGACTTCACATTCTGCAATTTAGTTCTAACAATGCTCCATTCATAGAAGATCATTTCGTGATCTGTTTCATCAAAAGCTCCTGAGCAGAATTCCTGGATTGAACACTGTGTAAATCGATTCGATTCCCGACTGTGGCAAGGAATGTAATTCCTTTCTCAAGGCTGGAAGGTGGTACTCACTGTTTCGGGAGGCAGAGCCTCATCCATCCAAGAATTGGTATTCCGTGGATTTACTCCAGGCGGATGCCAGATAGTAGGCCTATCTGAATTAAGCCCACGGGGCTCCCCTAAATATCACGTAGCCACAATTACAAATACACTCCCTAGTACAATCAGTAAAATGGCACAGGTTATCACGCAGTTTCCCCACACACATCCAAGCACATAGAGTAGAGCTGCATGACTACGATATCGCAATATCCGTAAATGAAACAACGATAACATCGTAAATTAAAATTAAAATAGAATATACCAGATTAGAGTATAATAGAATATACTAGATTAGAGTGCAATAGAATATATTAGACTAGAGTACAATAGTATATACTAGACTAGAGTACAATAGAATATACTAGATTAGAGTATAATAGAATATACTAGAATAGAGTGCAATAGAATATACTAGAATAGAGTGCAATAGAATAAACTAGATTAGAGTGCAATAGAATATACTAGATTAGAGTGTAATAGAATATATTAGACTAGAGTGCAATAGAATATACTAGATTAGAGTGCAATAGAATATATTAGACTAGAGTGCAATAGAATATACTAGATTAGAGTGTAATTGAATATACTAGAATAGAGTACAATAGATTATACTAGAATAGAGTGCAATAGAATATACTAGATTAGAGTGCAATAAAATATTCTAGAATAGAGTACAATATAATATACTAGATTAGAGTGCAATAGAATATACTAGGTTAGAGTATAATAGATTATACTAGACTAGAGTACAATAGAATATACTAGAATAGAGTACAATAGAATATACTAGGTTAGAGTATAATAGATTATACTAGACTAGAGTACAATAGATTATACTGGATTAGAGTGCAATAGAATATACTAGAATAGAGTGTAATATAATATACTGGATTAGAGTGTAATAGAATATACTAGATTAGAGTGTAATAGAATATACTAGAATAGAGTATAATAGAATATACTAGGTTAGAGTATAATAGATTATACTAGACTAGAGTACAATAGATTATACTAGATTAGAGTGCAATAAAATATTCTAGAATAGAGTACAATATAATATACTAGATTAGAGTGCAATAGAATATACTAGGTTAGAGTATAATAGATTATACTAGACTAGAGTACAATAGAATATACTAGAATAGAGTACAATATAATAAACTAGATTAGAGTGCAATAGAATATACTAGAATAGAGTATAATAGAATATACTAGAGTAGAGTATAATAGAATATACTAGAATAGAGTGCTATAGAATATACGAGAATAGAGTACAATAGAATATACTAGAATAGAGTACAATAGAATATACTAGATTAGAGTGCAATAGAATATACTAGAATAGAGTACAATAGAATAAACTAGTTTAGAGTACAATAGAATATACTAGAATAGAGTACAATAGAATATACTAGAATAGAGTGCAATAGAATATACTAGATTAGAGTGCAATAGAATATACTAGAATAGAGTGTAATATAATATACTGGATTAGAGTGTAATAGAATATACTAGACTAGAGTGTAATAGAATATACTAGGTTAGAGTATAATAGATTATACTAGAATAGAGTATAATAGAATATACTAGGTTAGAGTATAATAGATTATACTAGACTAGAGTACAATAGATTATACTAGATTAGAGTGCAATAAAATATTCTAGAATAGAGTACAATATAATATACTAGATTGGAGTGCAATAGAATATACTAGGTTAGAGTATAATAGATTATACTAGAATAGAGTATAATAGAATATACTAGGTTAGAGTATAATAGATTATACTAGACTAGAGTACAATAGATTATACTAGATTAGAGTGCAATAAAATATTCTAGAATAGAGTACAATATAATATACTAGATTAGAGTGCAATAGAATATACTAGGTTAGAGTATAATAGATTATACTAGACTAGAGTACAATAGAATATACTAGAATAGAGTACAATATATAAAACTAGATTAGAGTGCAATAGAATATACTAGGTTAGAGTATAATAGATTATACTAGACTAGAGTACAATAGAATATACTAGAATAGAGTACAATATAATATACTAGATTAGAGTGCAATAGAATATACTAGGTTAGAGTGTAATAGATTATACTAGATTAGAGTACAATAGAATATACTAGAATAGAGTATAATAGATTATACTAGACTAGAGTACAATAGAATATATTAGACTAGAGTACAATAGATTATACTAGAATAGAGAACAATAGAATATACTAGAATAGAGGACAATAGAATATACTAGATTAGAGTACAATAGAATATACTAGATTAGAGTACAATAGAATATACTAGAATAGAGGACAATAGAATATACTAGAATAGAGTACAATAGAATATACTAGAATAGAGTATAATAGATTATACTAGACTAGAGTACAATAGAATATACTAGAATAGAGGACAATAAAATATACTAGAATAGAGTACAATAGAATATACTAGAATAGAGTATAACAGAATATACTAGAATAGAGTACAGTAGAATATACTAGAATAGAGTATAACAGAATATACTAGAATAGAGTACAGTAGAATATACTAGAATAGAGTATAACAGAATATACTAGAATAGAGTACAGTAGAATATACTAGAATAGAGTACAATAGAATATACTAGAATAGAGTATAACAGAATATACTAGAATAGAGTACAGTAGAATATACTGGAATAGAGTATAACAGAATATACTAGAATAGAGTACAGTAGAATATACTAGAATAGAGTACAATAGAATATACTAGAATAGAGTACAATAGAATATACTAGAATAGAGTATAACAGAATATACTAGAATAGAGTACAATAGAATATACTAGAATAGAGTATAACAGAATATACTAGAATAGAGTACAGTAGAATTTACTAGAATAGAGTACAATAGAATATACTAGAATAGAGTATAATAGAATATACTAGAATAGAATATGATAGAATAGTAACGAATAGAATAGAGTGTACTAGAATATACTAGAATAGAGTATAATATAATATACTAGAATAGAATATGATAGAATAGTAACGAATAGAATAGAGTGTACTAGAAGAGAAAAGAGTAAATGAGAATAGAAAAGAATAGGAAAATTTCTGAGGACGTTTAAAACAAGTAAGGAAAGTAATATAAATCACAACATGAATTTACAAATGTCAAATAATATCACTGATATTAAGTGTCGTGAACAATTAGTACATACATGTTAGTACTGTAAATACCAGGTGAGTTAGCAGTGGTCGTTACGGTGTGGCTGCAGGCAGTCACTCACATCCGCGAGGCGAGGAGGTTCGTACCCCCACCCCCCTCCACCGGCAACCTTGAAGATGCTCTTGTGTGGTTTCCCATCTTCCTGCCAGGTCCCTAACTATAGACCACAGCCGCTACCTTCCAACTCCTTGTCTTTACATTCAAACATTCCTCCCCAGACAACACACCACACGTAACGGCAAGTGTAGTTCACCCATTGGGTGTCCACCTAGAAGCAGCTACAAAACTGGCGAGCCGAACATGTTCTCGGACATACGCTAAAAATATATATATATTTAAAAAAAATACGAGCCTTAGAGTAGTCGCATATGATGTGTAACATCTGACATAGAAGAAGCCTCACGTGAAATTGTTGATACACCGGTATTTTATCGTATTATTGGCACAAATATTAATCTATTGTAAAAGTGAGTGTTTTTCAGATATTGTAGTTTATAATACGGAACTCATTTTATTAGATGACTTGTAGCTTCCACCAGCACTAGCCTAAATAAAGAATACGATATGGATCAACTAGATTAATTGACGCGACACCGCTCATAACCTTAAATTCCTTATAAACAGGTCTTCTTGATTCAGAGACCAACACGTAATTTCATATGGATTCTGTTAAAATGAGTCATATTGATATGATACATATCGTTTAAAATGATAATCGGGTAGCAAAAATATCTACCCCGCCCTGGATTCGAACCCAAGATATCTAGATTCACAGTCATACGAAATAACCCCACGGCTATTTCGACTACGCAAATATTGTGCACAAGATGGTGACTTATTTTCATGTTCCACTACTACTGCACTACGGAATTAAGTTTCATTTATATTTTGCTTGTTTCGATAATGTTCCTGCGTGACATTGAGTTTAAAATGCCTTATGCCAATGCAATGCCGACTACTTACAATGTTTGATATTAAGGCATTTTACCATTTAAATACTGATACGAAGACTTCGAACATGTACCATGTCATTTGTTTAAATCACTTGACACCAGAGTTCGCATGAGCGATTTCCGTTCAGTATGTCATATACATTCCACATGGTCGAGAGTGCGTCATGGCATCAATTTTCGACACCGCGCGCTGATTGTTTCTCTTACCAGTGCCAGCTGGATCGATCGATCGAGTTGGCAGTGCGTCTTATACTTCCGTTCGATCCACCACTGCCAGCTAGGGCACACTTCCATTCGATCGATCGAGCGGGCAGTGCATACTTTCGTTGTCCACCACTGCCATCTAGTACACTTCCGTTTGATCGATCGAGCGGGCAGTGCATACTTCCGTTGTCCACCATTGCCAGCTAGTACACTTCCGTTTGATCGATCGAGCGGGCAGTGCATACTTCCGTTGTCCACCACTGCCAGCTAGTACACTTCCGTTTGATCGATCGAGCGGGCAGTGCATATTTCCGTTTGATCCATCACTGCCAGCTTGATCGTTCCGATCCACTTCCGTCCCCAATTTTCAAAATCACTCCCACAAAACTATCCAGCAACCGAGCGGAAAGATGTTACACGTCAAAAAAAAAAATACTGTGAATTGATATTGTGGTACAGTATATACCATAGAAAAGATAATTACAGCTATTATGAATGTTCTCATTAATATTGTATGTTATTCTAAGTGATACAGAGTGGATATCCTAGACTTTAACTAATTTGTATTGTTTACGATACAATCTTCTGCGTCCTTATATCTACATTACAATGTCAAATGTTATGGCCACAATATCGGAAAAATCCTAAGTTAATCATCAACAACAGCCTAAATTATAATGGGTGAACAAAATACTTCACTTTGACGACTGTGCATCCCAGAATCAGGCAAATTCACCATGAGCATTGAAGCACTTAACCCATGTTGAAGATCCCCGTGTGGTAAAACACCGTTTCCTGCTGTGTGAAGAAGTCCGTAACCACCTGCTACACATCCTCGTCCGACAGGAACCGTCGACTTTTCAAGGTATTTTTTAAGGAGCCAAAGGCGTGATAATCGCATGGGGAGACATCATGCCTATAGGGCGGTTCTTCGAGTGTCTCCCACTTGCATCAGCGTATTTTCTGCGTTAAGATCTTTGCGAAGACTTCGGATTTTTTAAGAACGTGTAAAATCCCTTAGTATGCCTTCCTTCGGAGGGGAAGTAAAGCCGGCGGTCGCATATCATAGATTTATGGCATGAAAACGAACCTTTCACTAACTACACTTGTGTGAAGTCAAAATTTGTAGGTTAGAATTGATAATGCTCTATTAGTTCCATCGTTTGCCGCCGGGTGTTCACTGCGATGCCTTCTGGTAGGCTAGTCCGCAACCTACAGTAGGTGTCGTGGACGGTAACATTTGGTAGCAAAAGTAGGAACTACTTGAAATTATTGGCGGCAGTCCTTACTTGAATTAAAAACAGATAACACACACTAATACAACCATCACATTTAACACCGGTTATCAGACAGATTCTACTCACGCCCAAAGTACACGTCGTCGCAGCCCTTAAACTAAGGAACCAACCAACCGAACTTCTTGGGAGAGGGGAAAGATACCTCTGCATCATCGACGCTTTCGATCCTGGGTTCCAGGGGGGTAGCTTGCATGTCGAATTCCCTTGTCCTTGAAGCACTATGAAAATCAAGGAGGTTAGATATCCAAGCCTTGAACACTATAGCACTTTCTAGTAGAGAAATGAGGAACTTTGTGATGGCGGAAACTCTCGAGATTTATTTTGCCATTATGAACATGACCTACCGAAATCAAATGGGTTATTTGACATGCCAACATCGTATGACATGGTGCCGTAATTTTAGCCGCCTTTCAAAAAAATCGCTTACCGAGGCCAGGAGCGAACCTGCAAGTTTGGGGGTTAGTAGACCGACACGATGACCACTCACCCACCGTGGCAAGCATGATATTTAGTGATGATATAGTTTATTGTTGACTCCATTCCTCTATCCTCCCATGTGTATCGATGAAGCTCCTTGGGCTTCGATCTTATCTGCTTATCTATGCTGAACTATCTTCAATAAAAGTATACCGGGTGAGTCTACAGCCAATTATTTTTTTAGTTTCGGCCACACTTCCAAAATTTCATGCCAGCATGGTCGACAGTTCCTCGTCTATAGCCAAGCCACATGATGCATATCAATATTTTGTGGTGGTGGGATTCGAACTCACCTCCCAAACACAGGTCCACGACCTTCTACGCACTTAAGCCATAGCTCCACGGCTACACGTCCATTCACCTTGCCTGAAAGCGTATGAGATGTGATACTGCTTTGCGCTTCGAAGGTTCATTCACGCTTTTTATCAGAAAGCCACCGTACCCAGCGTTAATTTAGTATCCAACTGAAACCGTAAAATCGGCATGTTCTTTGACATGCCGGTATGACCGTTTGATGCATTGAATAATCACTTGTCGCACACATGTTTTTGTAAAGGTCTAGCTTCCATGTCGTCATAAATCTTCTAAAGTCGTTTAGGGTCATTGTGGCTTGGCTTTAGACGGGGAATTGTCGACCATGCTAACTTAGATGTTGGAAGTGTGGCCGAAAACTAAAAAATAAGGGGCGGAAGACTCACCCGGTATAATTTATTCTATATGTAACATAATTATGATTTTACATTTTGCAGAACTGTCCAATCAAACAACATGATTTCGGCGAGGATATTACTACTAGCAACAACAGTCGCAGTTATCACCGTAGCAAGGAGTGAAGATGACAACATTGCCGCCATGTTTCCTGCCATTATGGAGCTAGAACGGGAGTCAATGAAGGAACCCTGTGACGACAACAGTGATCAAACAGAATATGATTTCATCATCATAGGCGCTGGAACAGCTGGCTGTGTAGTCGCCAACAGACTGACAGAGGTAGATGATTGGGACGTCTTACTGCTGGAGGCTGGAGGGGAGGAGGCTTTTATAATCGATGTTCCAAGTCTAAGTCCTATGCTATTTGAAACTGACGTTATTTGGAGCTATAAGACAGTGCCTTCAAAAACAAATTTAAGATCCTTTGAGAACCAGCAGGGTAATTATGTTACTGGTAAAATTATGGGTGGTAGTTCAACAGTGAACGGTATGGTGAGTGTTAGAGGTAGTAAGCATGCGTATAATAATTGGGAAAGTTTGGGAAATACTGGATGGAAGTATGATGATGTACTTCCTTACTTTAAGAAGGTAGAACAAATTCAGATTCCAGAATTAAGAAATAGCTCATACCACTCCACCAAAGGTAACATAAAGGTGAGTTATGCCCCGTACAGGAGTGAAATTGTCACAAATTTCCTAGAAGCTGCTGAAGAAATGGGTTATCCTCAAATCGATTATGATGGTGAAAGTCAAACAGGAGCTTCTTATTCACACCATACGATGGGAAGTAATGGTGTTCGATGGAGTTCTTCTCGGGGGTATCTACATCCCATACGCAACCGTCAAAATTTGCATGTTAAGAAGAGAGCACTGGTGACGAAGATTCTTATAAATGAAGACACAAACACTGCATATGGTGTCCAGTTTACAAAGGGAGGTAAGAATTACACTGCTTATGCCAGGAAAGAAGTCATCTTATCTGCTGGAGCTATCAAGTCCCCACAACTATTAATGATTTCTGGTATAGGACCTCGAGAACATATTGAGGAATTTGGAATTACCGTTATTCAAGACTCAAAAGTTGGCTACCATGCAATGGATCATGGTATGTTCTTTGGCCTCATTTTCACAATAAACGAAACTATTGATCCTAAATTATCGGAGATATTTACAAACCCCCAGAACTATCTTCATTATTTTGTGCACGGAAAAGGTCCCCTTTCAAATAGTTTTGGTGTAAGTCAAGTGCAAGCCTTTTTGGAGCTTGAAGACGCGCCATTCCATTCTCCTGGATGGCCTGTTTTCCAGGCCAATATGATATATCCTTCGCTTGTAACATATGATGAATTGTCTATCGGGTTTGGTATGACCAGTGAAGTATTGAATGAGTTTATCGGTCCCCTGAAAAATATGTCGTCTTACCAAATCATTAGCTTCCCATCACGACCGACAAGCAGAGGAAGAATTTCTCTCCAGGACAGCAGTATAGACGTACCACCACTGTTGGATCCCAATATTTATAGTGAAAAAGAAGACATTGATATTGCGGTAGCAGGAATTCGGAAGTTGATTAAGATTACCGAAACTCCAGCGCTACAGAAAATAGGATCTAAGTTATATGATGTACCATTGCCTGCTTGCAAGAATTTGCGATTTAATTCAGATGAATACTGGCGCTGTGCAGTTGTTCAGATGTCTCTGCCTACCTGGCACATCAGTGGGACTTGTAAAATGGGTCCATCGACTGACAAAAATGCCGTGGTTGACCCTCAATTGAAGGTGTATGGTATAAGGGGTCTACGAGTTATAGATGCTTCCATCTTTCCAGATTTGCCTTCCCCTTACACACAGATGCCTACATACATGGTAGGAGAAAGAGGAGCTGATCTAATCAAGGCGGATCATTCAACTGAGTAGTCTTATTTGAAATATTAAACGTACAAATGGGAGACCATGTTTATATTGTCATTGGATTTGAGGAACCATGCATCAGTGATGCACTCATTATTCTCCTTGGTTACTCCTCTCAGCCATATGGAAATACGGTATGTAGGCCATCATAAGTGGATTGTCTTTGCTTCCGAAGAAACTAAGAGATTTTGTATACCGCTCATAGCTACCTTCGCATGGTTGTGATTGAACTCTCTACCTAACTGGTTTTCCAATGCAACATCTTCAGTTTACGTAAACCAAGAAAGGAGACCTTCTAATTGCATCTAATGTCCAATCATTATATTATTTTGGTAGTATGATGAAAATATTTTCAAAATAAATTGTTAATTTTTTAATGATTTCGGTAAAACTACTAATGATACGTATTTATATGAATTTTACTTTTTGCGTAGCAAACCACATGTACTCGAGGATGAACTACAGGTTGCCCGAAAATGTTCTCCGCAGTGGGTACGTGCAGCTGCGAGTGGTTGAGTCATGAGTTTAGTTGGCTGCACTGTGTCCTTGAAAGGGGGACTCCCGCGTGTGGGCCTTCAGTGTGTATTGCGATAAGCGAGCGAGCCTGTATGTCTTCAGTGTGTATCGCAGTAAGCGAGCGTACAGATAGATTATTGGAAGAGTGCAACAGTATACAGGCGGTAATGTTTACTACTGAAGAGAGAGTTTTTTTTGGTGGAATACGTTTTTCGGTTTACAGAAAATGTAAAATAAAGATTTCAGGCGTGGTTTCGTAATTCAAAGTGTCCACACCGAGATACCGTTCGGGATTTGGTAAGTAAATTTTGTGTGACTGGCTCAGTTCACGACATACCGGTATCAGGCAGGCCTACGCTTTTAACAGACGAAAAACTTGAAGAAATCTCCGAGTAAATCAACACGAAAATTAGCTCAACAAACAGGAATATCTAAGTCGACAGCACATAAAGCTGTAAGAGACAAGCTATAGTTGTTCCCATATAAAATTACCGGGTTCATGAATTAAAACATACTGATTACGGAAAAAGCGTGATGTACCGTGAATGGTTCCAGCATCTGATATGAATGACTGTGGTGAGTACAAACTTTACTGTTTATTTGTTATGATGCAAGCGGCAGCCGTACTACCAACGTAACTGCTGTAGCTAGCTCTCGCAGACGCATGTAGGCGCTGCGGTGACATTCCCGGACTCATTGTAGTACAAATGCTGTGGGACTATTACTAAAATATCTGCATATTTTAAAGTTTCTGTATGCTAAAATGTCCGATATTTCCTTCATATATCGTCGTTGAACTTCCAATACCGCGTATCTGTCATTGCTCTACTTAATTTTCCTTAAGATTGGCCACGCCTCTCAACCGTATGTGGATGTGACTTCTAACACAGCAATTCACGCTAGGTTCACTTTCCAGTGCACGCCACTAAACAAAAAATACTAGTTCACTTGATCACGCTCATACATTCACTTTAAGTACAGTATATTATTAGCCTACTTTCGATTTTTGCAAAAAATGAAAGTACACTTATGAGATCAACACAGGGCCAAAAATTGTGTCTGTCTGTGTGTGTGTGTGTGTGAGTGTACTCTGAATGTCTGTACCCCCCTATCAATTCGAACACGGTGAATCCGAATTGAACGACATTTGGTACAGAGGTAACACTAGCAAAGGGCACCTCAGTGTCATGTTTTATATCGCCGCCATCTTGACGTAAACGTAATGGTGGCTACCCAAATGTTCAAAGCCTAAATCAAATTGCGACCAACCTATTCATCTGATCTCTACCAAATTTTGTAACTTTATACCTTCATGTATGAAGAATCTTTTGACCAAACTACGAGGTCATCAGCCCAACAATTTGCGGATGACGGCCTCGTTGGTTCGCAAATCGATTCCCCTATCTATTCAAACACGGTGAATCCGAATTAAACGAAATTTAGTACAAAAGTAGCACTAGTAAAGGGCACCTCAGTGTCATGTTTTAAATCGCCACCATCATGACGTAAACGTAAAGGCGGCCACCCAAATGTTCAAAGCTTAATTCAAATTACGACCAATCTATACATCTGATCTCTACCAAATTTTGTAACTTTATACCTTCATGTATGAAGAATCCTTCGACCAAACTACGAGGTCAACAGCCAAATAATTTGCGGATGGCAGCCACGTTGGTGCGCAAATCGATTCCCCCTATCTTTTCAAACACGGTGAATCCGAATTGAACGAAATTTAATACAGGGGTAGCACTAGCAAAGGGCACCTCCGTGTCATGTTTTATATCGCCGCCATCTGGACGAAAACGTAATGGTGGCCACCCAAATGTTCAAAGCTTAAATCAAATTACGACCAACCTATCATCTGATCTCGACCAAATTTTGTAAGATTTATACCTTTATGTATGAAGAATCTTTTGACCAAACTACGAGGTCATCTGACCAATATTTTGCGGATGGCGGCGATGTTTGTGTGCAAATCGATTCCCCCTATCATTTGTTACATGGTGAAACTGAATTGAACTAAATTTGGTACAGAGGTAGCACTAGCAAAGGGCACCTCAGTGTCATGTTTTATATCGCCGCCATCTTGACGAAAACGTAATGGCGGCCACCCAAATGTTAAAAGCTTAATTCAAATTACGACCAACCTAATCATCTGTCTACCAAATTTCGCAACATTATACTTTTATGTATGGATAAGTATATGACCAAACTACGAGGTCATCTGCCCAATAATTGGCCGATGGCGGCCATGTATGTGTGCCAAACTATTTCCCCTATCTATTCAAACTCGGTGAAACCGAAGTAAACGAAATTCGGTACAGAGGTAGCACTATCAAAGCGCACCTCAGTGTCATGTTTTATATCGCCGCCATCTTGACTGAAACGGAATGGCGGCCGCCCAAGAGATAAAAGCTTAAATCAAATTACGACCAAATTTAGTGGCCTTGTATATGTGCAAATCGATTCATCATATGAATTCAAACACGGTGAAACCGAATTTAACTGAAATATTGTACAGAGGTAGCGCTAGCAATGGGCACCTCATATTCATGTTTAATATCCGTAAATCACGTTGTATTTCAACAAGCTACTACAACCAACATTCAATTATACTCCTTGAAAAGGACAAAGAGTTATAACAATACCAATGCATTTAGGAGAAAGTAGGCTATATGTTCTTTATTGAACATCTTGTTTTATATTAACTAGTAAAGGACGTGTTTTATTGATGTGTAACATATTTCCACTCGGTTGCTGGATATTTTTGTGGAAGTGATTTTGAAAAATGGGACGGAAGTTGATCGGACGGTAGTGTGTAAGACGCACTGCCAGCTGGATCGTATCCCTCCTGGACATTCATCAACTCACAAAAATCTCTCTCTTATTTTTCTTCACTGCCTACTTGATATTTGTATTCTCGCACTGCCTTCTTGATACTCTGCTGCTAATCATATCAATATGACTCATTTTAACAGAATCCATATGAAATTACCTTCTGGTCTGAGAATCAAGGGATCCAGGAACTGTGCAAGCCTTTCATGATCTACTGCTGTGCACATTGCATTTTCCCGCAAGTTGGTGTATTTATAAGGATTTAGCTGAAGTACCCATGCTTCGCTACTGGTCATAAATAAATTGAAATGTGGAGGTGACAGTTAAATCAGGGGATAGGCGAGGTGCTGCGCGGAGGGAGAGTTAGGATGGAACATTTTGTCCAGCTACACCGCTTGGCATTGATCTTGTTTTATAGCACACAATTAGGTTTTACTCGCTAACAGTTGGAGATACACGAAAAGTGATAAGGATCATTCAGATAGAAATTTAAATTTTAAACCTAGTATATGCCATCAATCTGGTGGCGAAAGTTGGAACTACTTGAAATTGAACGGAACTTGTAGCTCACCCTTTACGGTGTCCGCTGGAAGCAGCTACAGACTCAGGCGAGCCGAACATGTCCTCGGACACTCCCGGCACTAAAAGCCATACGATAAATAAATAAATAATGGTCGCCATATTTGAATAGTGCTGAGTATTGAAATCAAAAGTAGCCTGTATATTTACCAGGTAAATCAGCTACTTCCATGTAAAATTTCATGTAAATCGGACCAGTGGTTCTTTGGTGATCGAGTAATACACAGACACATACCATCTCACTTTTATATACGGTATTAGTATGGATGTAGGTTTTTGATGTACGAAAAACGTACGATATTATTTACTTAGTAATTTGAAAGTACCCATGTTTGAGTACAATAGGAGCCTGATCTTGGCTTCTAATGATTACTATGAGAATTATTGGTGACGTCAGTTGCCTGTAGGTTTCCTACGGTACTGTATCTGTTGAGGGCAGTGAAGGAGGTAATGTTCTGTACAAATCATTTACTCTTATGGTCTTGTCTTAAGTAGAAAAGAAGGAGTGTTCTCAGCGTGGTTAATCATTTTAGGTTACGGTTTTATTTTGGTTGCTACAAATTATTCTGGTTCTGTTAGACTTAGTCAAGTCTTATCACAGTTACTGTATTCCTGATTTGTAATACAAAAGATAGCCGGTACAGGTTAACCCTGGAGAGGGCGCGAAAGAATAATCACGTGAGGAGGCGCGCACGGTGTTTTCGACCGGGTCGCGAAAAAATAACACAAATGACGCAAAAACTATTTTTATTGTCACAAAACAAGTAAATAATATTGAACCATCTTATAAATAATGCTCAAAGTCACTTAAACAATAAAAGATTAACTGAAAAATAAAAGTAAAATTTAACTCATAAACACGCATACGTCATGGGGCGCGCCAGAAGGTTTAGACCGGGTCTGTTAAACAATGAACTCGGGCTGAAATTGAGGAGCGGGAGGGATGAACTGTTTACGCACACCGACAGTGGACGAGTCCAATGTAAGGTACTGAGGGGATGGAAACATTCCCACTAGATTAACTGAACAATAAAAGTAAAACTTAACTCATAAACACGCATACGTCATGGGGCGCGCCAGAAGGTTTAGACCGGGTCCGTTAAACAATGCACTCTGGCTGAAACTGAGGAGCGGGAGGGGTGAACTATTTACGCACATTGTCAGTGGACGAGTCCAATGTAAGGTACTGAGGGGATGGAAACTAACGGCCCACTACGTTAAGAACTATAAACATTTATCTCTGCACCCGGTCGAAAAGACCGTGACGCGCCCCCTCCAGGGTTCAATGTCAACAATTAAAACAATGCAGCATAAAAACATTGGATTAATGAAACATAAACGTAAACATATTAGTAGTAGAACACAACTTAACGGAGAGTATAACTCTACAATACAATATATTGCGCGTGATACCTTCCGCCATAAGGTAAAGATACAAAATCTCCCGTAACAGCAGCGGCATCAAGAGTATGACATTAGACAACAGATTTCACATTTAGACGACCACGTGGATTAGCGGCTAACATTCTCGGCAGTCGCCTTGGAGGTTCGAGTTTGAATCCGGCTCTGCCAAGAAATTTTAATTCTGGTCTGAGAGCTGGAAGGGGGTACAATGCGCCTCCCTGGCAAAACTTGGACGATGTTTTCCGTGGTTTCCTACTTCTACTAGAAGCAAATACAGGGATCGTTTCTAACTGAAGGCAACATCAACCTCATTTTTAATCCTCACCTGAATTACAAATACACACACTACTACAGCCATCACAGTAACACTGGTTTTCAGAAAGAAATCATACACACTTAAGGTTCATGGGGCTACATGGCCATGATGTCGCCAAGCCTCTAAATCAATCAACAATAACAGAAGCATTTAAGTCCATTTAATGTTAATACTTAGTTTCGTGATGATATCCATAGCCGTTGTTACGTTGGGTCGCGTGCAGGGTTAGCCGATGTATTTGTTTTTATTATTATCTTTAATTCCCTACATCGACCCCTCTTAATAAAACTTAAAAAAAAACTATGTATTCAGATTTTTAAGGCGTTCCGACTCATAATGTTCTTATCGTGGTTTGGATAGAAAATGGAGGCCCATGACCTGGTGTTTACGTCTTGACTGTAGTCATGGAGAAATTGGAGTAGCATGGCCCATTACAGAGACAGATGGAAACCTGGTGATCACTTCTTGAGGTACGGTAGTGTTTCCGTTGAGAAAATTGAGTGGCATGGCCTCTTACCGAGATAGAATGAAACTTGGTGGACCCGTCTTGTGCTATGTTGCCATAGAGATGACCGGCCTTGCCGTTCCTTCATAAGTTAATTTTCTGAATTTATTAGCCTTTGCTCGAGTGCAAATAGGCCGATATCACAAGAATGAGAAAGACTATCGAAAATCCATATAGCCAGCCGTTCCTTCTGGGTCCTAAACTATGTGTATGCACAATTTGGTTGAGATTGGTGGAACGGTGTAGATTTGTATACGGATCAAATATACATACCCACATACCCACATAGTCTACATACATACATACTTTCACTTTTATATATTAGATTTAAGGTTATGAGCGGTGTCGCGTCTGTTAATCTAGTTGATCCATATCGTATTCTTTATTTAGGCTAGTGCTGGTGGAAGCTACAAATCATCTAATAAAATGAGTTCCGTATTATAAACTACAATATCTGTAAAACACTCCCTTTTACAATAGATTAATATTTGTGCCAATAATATTATAAAATACCGGTGTATCAACAATTTCACGTGAGGTTTCCTCTATGTCAGATGTTACGTTTTATCATTCATAGGATAACGTTATAATAAAACATAAAACCCCTTTAAATACAATGTCCATGCGATTAGAAGCATGTAAATGACTAAAAACAAAAGTCGTTAAAAAAGTCAACCGCGCACCCGGTAGTGTGACTCGAATTGGCGCGCTCGGTGAAGGGTTAAATATGAGTCAAGTTACAAAACTCGTTTAATCCACTTGTAAATAAGAATCATTTTCATGAGAAACGTTTCTCTGGACTTTGTCTCACGTATCTTTTGTGTTTGTTGTTTTCTACTTTTTGATTTGTGGTTTTGGTTTTGTGTTTGCTTTGTGCTTTTGCTTTTGAATTTTACTTTTTGCTTTTTCTTTCTTGGTTTTTTGTTTTCTGCTTTTGCTCTTTTGAATTTTACTTTTTGCTTTATGTTTCTTGGTTATTGTTTTCTGCTTTTACTTTTGATTTTGAATCTTGCATTTTGCTTCGTCTTTTTTCTGCTTTTGCTGTTTTGAATTTTCCTTTTTATTTTGGTTTTGTGTTTGTTTTCTGCTTTTGCTTTTGTGTTTGAAATTTGCTATTTGCTTCGTCTTTTTTGTTTTGGTTTCGTGTTTGCTTTCTGCTCTTGCTGCTTTTAATTTTGGTTTTTGCTTTGTGTTTCATTTTCTCTGTTTTTGCTTTTGTCTTTGAACTTTGCTTTTTGCTTTGTGTTTTCTTCATTTTGGGTTTCTGTTTGTTTTCTGGAAAATCAAATTAAAACAAAACAAAATAAAACAAAATAATATAAAGCAAAATAAACAAAACAATTTAAAACAAAATAAAACGAAATAAAGTGACACAAAACAAAATAAAAAACAAAATAAAATTAAACCTAACAACATAAAACAGAATAATATAAAGTAAAATAAAATAATTAAATAAATAATTTCACGACATGATAGTTATTCACAAGTGGACTAAAAGAGTTTTGCAACTGGATGACTCATATACTGTATTTTAGTAGTGCATAACTACACGGTAATATACTTCTCTACATTACAGTGAATTTAAGGTTCATTTTCCTTTATGTAACAACTCAGAAAAATGTCCCTAACTTGAATTGTTTTGTTGGATGGCACATCCACACACGACTGGAAGGCGTCACCAATGGAAAAGAAGAGTATTGTCTGATACGCGGTATTGCATGTTGAGCGACAATATAATTATACTGTATCCTACGAATAGTATAGTATATCAATAGTTCAGTGAGTTTCTGTTGTTGTTTGAGTCTTCAGTCTTTTGACTGGTTTGTTGCAGCTCTCCATGCCTCCCTGTCCTGAGCTAATCGTTTCATCTCTACATAGCTCCGACACCCTACATCCGAGGCAATCTGTTTAACATATTCAAACCTTGGTCTACCCCTACAGTTCTTGTCCTCGACCCTTCCTTCCATAACTAACCTTGCTATTCCTGGGCGTCTTAGTATATGTCCTACCAACCTATCTCTTCTCTTCATTAGCAGTCGCCAGAAAGATCTCTCCTCTCCCACTCGTCTTAATACCTCTTCGTTTGTAACCCTATCTACCCATCTGATCTTCATCATTCTCCTGTAGCACCACATTTCAAATGCTTCAATTCTCCTCTTTTCTGCTGCACCAATAGTCCAAGTTTCACTTCCATAGAGCGCCACGCTCCAGACAAAGGCTTTCAAAAATGACTTCCTAATACCTAAATCTATAATCGATGTCAGCAGATTCCTTTTTTGTAGAAATGCTTTCTTTGCCTGAGCCAACCTACTTTTTATATCCTCTTTGCTTCGTCCATCACTGGTTATTCTGCTTCCTAAGTAACAGAAGTCTTCTACTTCCTTTAGCTTTTCACCTGCCAATTTGATCTCCGTAGAGGTTTCTGATTTATTTCGGCTGCATTCCAGTATTTTTGTTTTACATTTATTAATTTTCATCATGAATTCTTTCCGTAAGACGGAGTCCATACCATTCAAAAACTCATTCAAATCCTCAGGCTTGTCGGCCAAGATGACGATGGCATCAGCAAATCTCAGAGTTGAAATTATTTCTCCTTGAATCTTCACTCCCACTTTAAATTTTTCTCTAATTTCTAATTGTATGTAATTATTTTAGTACATCCTCTAAAACCTGTACCAAGGTGCCTTTGCAAAGTTTCAAGGAATTTGAACAGAAAATATGAGGGTTATTATGCGTTATGTGGGATATTACCATAAAAAATTGGATAATAGAATTGTTTGGAATTTATTCTCATGCTACCAAACATATAACATTGTCTTGGACCTTAGGTGCAATTAGGTCTACTTTCTTGGTTTACAAAGTCTCGTGCATTTACAGTACACTGAGAATCAACCTGAGTAGAGGGATTTGTATCATACCCAATCGGTGATGGTTATGTGCTGGTGGGGGTGGGGGGATGTACACCTTACAGGGTCAATTTGTTTTATAAATTATTTGAAAGACTAATCTTTTGTCTCTCATTTGGTGAAAACAAAAATAAACTATCTTCAATATTTCCAGAGATATGCCGCTCAATGTTATTTGCTGTCCCTTAAGTTCTCTCTTTAAATTCTACCCTTAAGCAGCATTGAATCTTGTGCGTGGTGGCTCAGCGGTCTAGCTATATGCCTCACACCAAGGCGGTCCGGGTTCGATTCCCGGTCAATGCATGTGAGATTTTCGAAGTGAAATGCCATGTCCTCTGGTTCGGATTCCACGTAAAAAGGAGGTCCCGTGGCTCATGATCTCGAGATTAACGGCCACGTTAAACTACAAGCTTGCTTGATTGCTTTTTTGTTTCCCGAAAAGTCTCTTTTCACCCAGTTTTTACATGATAACTTAAATACTATTCTAGATATTTCAATGACATTTTCTATGATTGTGTATTGTATTAATATAAACAGCATACACCAAATTATTTTGTGTATCAAGCATACTTATCATTTAAGAGAATATTTCTTACCCAACAAAAGTAAAAGAATATACATTTAGATATTTAGAGTAAAAATATGGAATAAAGAAGTCTTGAATATGTGTGTCAATTATCTTGGTGTATGTTGTAGTCGTACATGTTACCAACAGCTCAAATGAACATTCATGTAAATATTTTATATTGTGGGGTACCTATCATGTAAACGCTATTCAACTGTACAAAAAAAAGTTGGTGGTATAATAATGCTTGACTGCAAGCATATTATAAAATATGTTTTGCGCATAATTCTGTAATGCGTCAGCTGTGTTTAATAAACCTGCACGGATTTATTTCTTTGCAACATATAGTTTATGAGATATACATTTGGTTAACTCAGTAGAAATTGTCATGCGAAAAGTGTACCTCCATCCGTAATTGAAATGTTCAAGGTTTCGCTCCAGTCTACCATTGGACTCATTAGTTAGTATGGTACATCTCACCAGGACTCTAGCAGCTACGACGGCGGTTCTTCCTTTATAACCTCCGATTGTACCTGAAAACAGCTAATCGTATGGTAGGAGGTGGGTATGCTCGGATGGCGACTGGGCATCTCCTCCCCACTACAACCACTGTCACTTCCAACGTCATTACGTAATTTTGAGGCACGTAAAGATGGCTGCTACAATTGATTATCCCGTCAGGTGTGAGTTGCGTATGTTTCTTGACACCCTCACAGTGCTGCTGTAACCCGACCAATTTTGATGGAAAGTTTTTAAACACCTGATTACCACCTGGCCACAACGTAGCGTCGAAGGACTTCCACCTCTTCCCTAAACTGAAAATGTGGTTACTAGGTTGAGGTTGCAGACAAATGGCGAGTTAAAACTTAACGTTCATGTAAACTCATTGGCAGTAAGGTTCTGTAGAGGTGAATACCAAAGCTGTTTTAATTCAATTGAGATATTAAAAAGAACAAGAAGGAAATTAATTTTTATTAATACTATTTTCATTTTATGTTTAAGATTGTTGATAAGAAAAAATAATATCAATGAAAATAATTCAAACTTAAAAACTAAGAACCTTGAAGGTTGACTCATAGATGTTAGGGTTCTAACAATAATCTTGGACAATATCTTACCTATTGTATTAAGAGAAGATATGTTACAATTGTTGGCTTAAATTGAACTTTGTTAAATGTTAATTTCAATATTATTGGGAATATAGTTTAAATATCCATACATTAAACACTTGAAAAAGTCTTAAATGACACATGTAGATATATAAGTATTTGGTATCATGTATTATTTTGGAAACATGTTACATATTTCTTTAAACTTATTAATTAAACAATGTTAATATGATATAATATAATGCATTATTCGCAATTAATTTAGTCTTAACAAAACAATTCAGGAAGGCCGCAATTTGGCCAAACTGGTACGATTTAATTAATTAATGTATATTAATGTATTGTCTTAAGAGGAAATAAATTTAATAATATCATTTGATACTCATTTTGATTCAATCCCCAGTAACAAAACTTCTTAGATATGATTAAGTACTACCTCTACGTAGCAACGTATCTACGAAGAAGAGATTGGAAGCTTCGTCCACAGGTATTACCAATGCCACTATGTTCACGGTGATTATATAGAAAATTTTACATATTTGTAATAAAGTTGTTATTTCCACCTGTCTATTTTATTGGCCATCTAATAATACCCTCGTACTTGCTTGCATGGCCACTGCGAGGCTCCTGTGATTCAATGAGTAGTAGAGGAGATGGTGGAAATATGGAATACCATTTTGTATTTACTAAATAAAAAATTTCTTTTATTCATTAATACAGACTGGTATTTCATTTAATTCTACATCTGAAAACTAAATTGGCTTTATAAATATTACTAACACCACACCAAAAAAGTATCTTTTTAAGAAAATGTGCACTTTTGAGGTTCATGAATATAGGGTTGTAATATGGAATACACCGTTTCAGTAAAGATAAACTGTTTGAATAGTGTTTTTATTTGCATAAATCACACACGTTATCTTTTTGTTCAGCGTTTGCACCTTCTACATGTGCCCACAAACTGCACACTACACATTTAATCCATGTTTCACCACTCCTATCAACGGAAAAGTTTCCTCCACACAATAGGCACTCCGCATCACCATCATCAGAACGTGGGCCAAGTTCTTCCAAGTCGGTGTCGTCATATGCAACACACACATCATTTTACTCGCTTTCAGATAATTAAATTTCCGTTACTTTCATGTTTCTTTTTGTTTTTGGTAGGTTAACACTCCTTCCATGAAAGACTTCATGTTTGGATTTGGTTTGTTGGTTGGCTCTCCTGCGGATGTCGAAGGATTATTTCCTAGATTTAGCTGCAATTCCTTTCTGTATGGAGAGGCTGTTATAACACAAGCTGATTCAGATTTTCTACCCCTTCTAGATACAGCCATCTTGCTAGAGGGAACAGGTGAGATATGGAATGGTGAAACGATTTCATTCTGCATCTATGTTGCTCTTGGAATCCACTGACTTCATCTGATTGATCTTGATCAACACCACTCTGAAATTCTACATTACCACAATTGTCATGTTTGATTTTAAGCGTTCATATGTCGTTTCAAGTTTGGAGAAATGACTCTATTGTCGTACATTGTTATTGTTGTATCCCCAGCGTGTGTCTCTCCTGAAGGGCTATTAACTCGCTTGGCCTGTATTAGGGGAGGTATTTCAAGATACGTAGGAGATACAACGGAAAGGGCGTAAACAGGGAGGTAGGTATAGAGGTTCGTGGAAGCGTGGAGTGAAGGCAAAGAGTTACGCAAGGCTGAGTGAAGTGGTGCGTAAATAATGGAGGCCGAGAGAGTGTTTATACTGATGTTTATGTGTCGATGTTGCAATATACGAAGTACGTCCAGAAAGTAAGTTCCCTTTGGTAATAACATTAAATTGTGTACAGATACAGAAAAAATATGTATTGCACAAAATTCTACAACCCTTAAATTACTTTTCCTCATAACTGCCGAAATGTTGCAGGCATTTGTCGTAGCATGGCATGAGTTTTTGTATACCTTCTTCATAGACGTGTGCCGCCTGTGTCTTCAACTAATTGTACTTTCCGCTGCAGCGGTTACAGAAGAACTGGTTCACGCGATTGATGACAAGATCCGGGAAAACCGCAGGTTTACAATTAGTGCTCTCGCTATGGAATTTCCCCAAATCTCACGATCATTAATTCATGAAGTTGTTACCGAAAAACTGAACTTTTGTAAACTTTGCCGACGTTGGGTACCTAAGATTCTTACGGAGCAACACAAAACAAAACGGATGGGTAATGCACTTCAGTTTTTGACCCGTTACAATGAAGGCGGCGAAGAATTTCTGACACAGATAGTCACAGGAGATGAAACTTGGGTTTCTTACGACACCCCTGAAAGTAAGCGGCAATCAATGGAATGGAGGCACACTTCATCCCCAGCAATGGTTAAGCCGAAACAAATCTTGACACCTCGGAAAATGATGTTTCCAACTGGTTGAAGACACAGGCGGCAAACTTCTATGAAGAAGGTATCCAAAAACGTGTGCCCCGCTATGACAAATGCCTGTAAAAGTTTGGCAGTTATGTGGAAAAGTAGTTTAAGAGGTGTAGAATGTTGTGCAATAAATATTTTTTCTGTATCTGTACACAATTTAATATTATTACCAAACGGAACTTACTTTCTGGACGTACTTCGTATATGTGATGAGATGATACAGAGTTATGTAGGGCTGGCGAGGGTATGTATAGGATTAATGTGAGCACAACTTACCAGTATGATAGGGTCTTGCAGTGTAGTGCTGTAGAAGTTCCATGCAAGGGTGTGCGGGCGAAGCTCCCGTCCGTCGCCGGGCAGCATCACCATGAGCGACTGTCCTCGAGGTCCCTGTTCTTTCCTTATTTAAGTGATTCTTATTGTTTGTTGTTCTGTGTCGGCGGAATTCGAGCAGTGGTAAGCAGTATTATTTCCTTGTAGATGTTTAACTTCGTATTGTCTCATGTCTCCGCTGCCTGTGTACTGAGCTCCTTGTATGCTTGTATGAAATATGGGGTTATGTTCTACGATGTCGAAATGTAAATATTATACGTCAGAAAACTCTATCATAATGAGGGTAATTATACTGTAGTACTATTCTTCATTATGAAACAGTTTCTCCAGCCAATCAGAGCTCATTCATTGACCAATTAGGTAAGGATAGCTTTGCGCATGCGCTCAGAATCCAACATGTCGGACATGAATTACATGATTTGAAAGTTCAAATTGGATATCGGATCAACCATTGTAGTTACTATCCCAAACACAAAGACAAAATCAGCATGAACCTTTGCGGTAACAAGAAAATACTATGACATATGCAAGAAATTTATGAATCTACGTCCAGAAGTTAGCAACACGGCATCCTTCTATATAAATTACGGACATGGAAAGTGCACCGTCCCATATGTTCGCGTAAATAAACTGGCAAATATGAGACAAGGACTGTACCTTAATATCCCCAACCCCAATTTATACACACCGCATTGCTTTCAAACGACTTCGGTGTCAATATTAGTGGATGCTAGTTCTGATCGGCACTAGACATCAAGCAGGCTGTAAACAATAGCATTGTCAAGCAAAGTAAATGGTCTTTGCCTTCGAAATTCTTTGACCCACGCATGCGCTCTGTTCAGTCAGCAAACCACCCAGCGCGCCCTGTTCACTAACTGAAGTTACTGAATCCCACAGATATTTATGAATATTTATGTTGAAACGTTTAATGAAGTTATAATTATCGTCGAACATAAACAGTCGTATGCAACTCGCCTATAATGGTAATTAAGACACTCGTATGGAAATTATAACATTCGCTACGCTCGTTTTATAAACATACTCGTGTCTTAATTATTGCCATTATAGGCTCGTTGCATAATGTACTATTAAGTATTTACAACCCCATTTTGGGTTTGGGGTTGTAACAATATGTTACTCAATTGGTAAACATTAGATAGCTTACCTCGAACGTCCGGGGAAGATAAGAAAAAATAAGTTATCTCGAACTGGAAACTTTTGTAACACAGTGAATAATATAACATATCTCATCCAAGACACACTCGCTGCAAGTGCAAGATTCACGAGCTAGTCTCATGCAGCGCTAGCATCTCTAGTTTAACAGCCTTCCCAGTGGTATCACTCCAGTACCACACCCGCTAAATGTAAATTCGGGGCCGATAACCTAGATGTTAGGCCCCTTAAAACAACAATTATCATCATCATCATCATCATCATAAATGTGAATTCCATATTAACACCATATTCCATATTCCAACCACCTCCTCTACCACTGAATTGTGAGAAACGTTTCTCCGTTAAATTTCTAAAAAACAAGTAGTTCCGTGACGAAATAACGAGCCTGCGTTTCTTGAATTTGAGATTAGTTAGTTAGTTATTGTTGTTTTAAGGGGTGGAACTACGAGGTCATCTGCCTCTAATTGTGAGATTCATACCAATGAGTTACTTATATACATCTATCTAGAATAATAACGAAATTAACTTGGTAATACGAGCATTCATGATTTGTTCGAAATATACATGAAATATTGTAGCCAAACAGAGCACTGCAGTTTGCTTGAAACAGTTTCTCTCCATGGATTCTGAGATACTGAGAGTCTACGGCTCAAATGCTAGTAGTTGGCTGCTCTAATAATGCGCACTATTATATCCCTTGTGGCATTCACACTATATATACATTTTGTTACTTATCCATTAATATTATGGAAGTTACAGGCAGTTAAACATTGAACCTATCAGCACGGGTAGAATTACGTTGGCAACATTGCCACGTATGGATTGCTCGAAATGAATCTGCGAACATAACGTTCATACTCATGTGCCAAACTTTGAACTGTCTGTCTGCATACATTGAGACTAGGGTTCAAAATTATGGAGAGCATTTATCAACAGTTGGTAGCCCTGATAACTCCAAAAGTATGCCGAGTTAGATCTCTTGAGACATACATTGCATATACTCAATTTGGTTGAAATCTATTTGTTGGTATGGAAGTTGAACATTGAGCCTGTACGCTAGCATAGAATTATGTTGGCAGCACTAACTCTGAAGATTTACTCTAAATATGTCAAAAGCATCTTGGAATTACATTTTGCTAAATTTGAAGTGTGTTCGTTACACATATTCAGAGGTATTGAATCAATAGATCAAGAGGTCAAAAGAGAATATTATACACAGTTGGCAGCCCTGCTGCCTTTATATTATGCACAATTGTATATCCTAAAGGATGAAATCCATTTGTTAGTACGGATGTTTCATGCAGTTATACATTGAACCTATCTGCACGCATAAAATCATGTTGGTAACATTGCATGTGTGGGTTACTCAAAACTTTATCTGGAATATTGTATCCATACGTTTAGATATGTTCGCCTGCATGTTCTACTGAGACTATGGGTCGAAATTATAGAGAGCATATACCAGCAGTTGGCAGACCTGCGACTCTGAATACATTCTTAGTTCCATCTCTTAAGGTATATAATGAACATGCAAAATTTAGTTGAGGGCCATTAATAGTAGGCACTTTACATGTATTTAAACATTGAATGTATCAGCATGCGTAAATTCATGTAGGCACAACTGCCAAATATGGGATGCTGAAACTTAAATTGAAATATTATGATCTATATATGTGCCATTTTGGAAGAAATCCATTTGTTAATACGGAAGTTACGTGTGATTACACACTAAACCTATCAGCACGCGTGGAATCATGTTCGAAGCATTGTCGTATATTGGTAATTCAAAATTAATCTATATTTGCAGGTACTATATGTATGCAAAGTTTAGAATTGTTGGCGTGCATAATTTCTGATATATTGAGAATAGGATAAAAATTTATACAGTGCATTTTTCAACAGTTGGCAGCCCTGTTGACTCAAAAGAAAACGCACAATCATACCTGTTCCAGTGCACAAATCACGTACCAAATTTGGTTGAAATCCAATGGATAGTATGGAAGTTACATGTATTTAGAAATTGGACCTATCAGCAGGCATATAATCATGTTGGCAACTCTGTCATGTATGGGCTTCTGTATATTTGTCTGGTGTATTGCTCTCTATATGTGTGTCAATTTCGGAACAGTTCCAATAAATACCATCCGTGAAATCCAACATAGAACTCAAATTTTAATTGCAATTTTCCAGTAGTTGGTAGCACTTACGTCATTTTCAAATAAGACCTTAAGATGGTCAGGTATAGGTCTTTACTCATAATAAATTTGGTTATGGAATCTTTAGCCCTTTATGAGTTGATAGGGGAGGTGGACAGACAGACACATACACATACACATTCATATCCATGATTGATAAACGCATGTATAGAGCTACGTAATTTAATCACAGAATTAAGTTGATAATACTAGCATTTATTATTTTCTCGAAATGTAGACAACTTGAAACATTGTAGCCCAATAAAGCACTACATTTAAAAAAAAACTGGAACTACAGCCCATGAACAGCCTAGACCTACCAAGCGATCGCTGCCCAGCCAGTTGGCCTGCAGATAATGGGGTGATGCATGGTCAGCGCATCAGGTCCCCTCGGCCGTTAATCTTGGTTTTCGTGACCGGGAAATCACTGCAGTTAGTTTCAAATGGTTTCCTTCCATGGAATTTGAGATTTTGAGAATCTACGAATCAAAAGCTCAGAGAGAGTCATGAGGTAGTAGCTAGGACTGCTACCTCTGAAAATGCCCAAAATTAATACTTTACGGCTTACATTGTATACATTATGTAACATTTGTTAGTTATCCATTAACTGTTATGGAAGTTACATGCAGTTAACATTGAACCACGTGTAGAATCATATTGGCAATACTGTCATAAGAGGTTGCTCAAAATGAATTTGCAAAATTATGGTCTATGCGTGAGCCAAGTTTTAAACTAGCCTATTTGTCTACATACCTTCTGATATATTGAGACTAGTGTTAAAAATTATGGTGAGCATTTATCAACAGCTGGCAGCCCTGATGACTCCAAAATGTGTAATGTATTTCACAAGAGAGATAACTCAGCATAATATATGGAGTCACTAGGGTTACTAACTCTCGATACAGTAAATGATCTCCATGATTTTAACCCCACTGTAAATACATCAGAATGTATGGATGAAAACAGTTCATAAATTAGCACACGAATAGGCCGTAAGTTTGCAGATTCGTTTTAGCCAACCCTTATGGGACAGTGCTACCAACGTGATTCTACGCAGGATAATAGGTTCAATGTTTGTCTCCTTGTAACTTCTATAACATTTAAAAAATTAACTAACTAAATTTGTATATGTACAATATATGCCGTAAGGCGTAAGGGATTCAACTTAGCGATTTTCAGAGATAGCAATCCTAACAGCTACCTTATAACTGTTTGTGAGCATTTGTGCCGTAGATTCTCAGTATTTCAGATTCCAAGGAAGGAAACTAAAATGCTTTTCTATATTATAAATTTCCCTTTTCTTTGGAACTTATCAACAAACAAAGCTGAAATGCTTGGATGTAATTCCTCCTTACCTATGTTATTATTCAACACATTCGCTTTACAAAATTTACTTTTGTCTAATTTTTCCAGTTGAAAATGTTCAATAAGCTGTATTTTTTTTTAAATAGACAGTGCCAAGTTAAGTACAGAGTCTTGAAGAATATAACAAGTAGTTCCGTGAAGAACTATACAGCCGATTTTCATATATCCTACTTATGTTAATTGCCACTATCAACATACACAATTTCAGTTTGATTGCTGTAATTGATTCGTAGATATTGAGAACCGACTAAATATTTCGGATGGTCGCCATGTTAGATTTTACATATGTAGGTCCTAGAGTTATGTACTGTTACATGCAGATTATTGTGTACGTGTAGTATTCAAACTTCAATCGCATAATTAGGACACAAGACGTTACAAGGAGATTTTAAAATTTCGCACAGCTGCCATCTTGAGGTTATGGAAACAATTGAAATAAATTAGATGCCAGTGGATTACCATTCGTATAAGGATTTACTGTACCTAGTTTCACTGCACTCGAATGGTTAAATTGCGAGAAACGTCCATGTGAATATTTATACTTCGCGTCGCCACCATGTTGGATTTGTGATCACCAGGTTATTTAAAGTCTTATAGGCGAACTTAAGTTCATAGCCCCTATGAACATTAAAACATTCAGTATGATTGCTATAATAGACTCGTAGATATTTTGAGCCGTCTAAATATTTCGGATGGTCGCCATGTTGGATTGTTAAATGTATAGGCCATTGAGTCATGTACCATTAAAGGACAATTATTGCGTAGGTTCATTATTCAAACCTTCCCTTCGATCGCAAGACTACATCACAAGAAATAAAAACTTAATTTTAAAATTCGCACAGCCGCCATCTTGAGGTTATGTAAACAATTGAACTAAATTAGATACCATTGTATTACAATGAGTGTAAATATTTCCTGTACCAGATTTCAGTGCGTTTGGAACATTAAATCGCGAGAAAGGTCGATTTAAAATTTTCAAATTCGCTTGGCCGCCATTATCGTTTTGTAGTTAACCGGTTTTTGAAAGTCTAATAGATGGACTTCCAGTAGTGCCCTTTATCTCCGTACAAAATTTCAGGGAGATACCGCTAATAGTTTCAGAGATATTGAATGCCGGTGAAATATTTCGCACACCCGCCATCTTGTGGTTATGTAAACAATTGAACGAAGTTAGATGTCGGTGCATTAAAATGTATATAAACATATATTGTACCAAGTTTCATTGCGTTTGGTTGGTTAAATCGCGAGAAACGTCTATTTAAATGTCGCAACTTCGCTTGGCCGCCATGTTAGTTTTATAGTTACCAGGTTTTCAAAGGTTACATAAGTGAACTTTCAGTAGTTCCCTTTATCACCATACAAAATGTTAGGGTAATATCGGCAATAGTTTCGGTGATATTGAATGCTGGTGAAATATTTCGCACAGCTGCCATGTTGGATTGGTGAGCCGTAACAACATTTGAAGGGCACGGTCGGGGTCACCCGGAATAGTGCTATAAACTTACCGAGTTTCATTGAAATCGCTCCAGCCGTTTAGATTTTATTAGGGGGACACACACACACACGAATCACACACACACACGCACACACACACGGACAAACGGTGATCTCATAAGCCTACTTTTTTCAAAATTGAAAATAGGCTAAAAATCGATTATATCTTGTGAATAGTTTCTGAGAAAAATATGTAAATGAATAGTTGGATATTAGCATGGGCAATATAGACCAATCAGGAGTCCCTAAATGCCAGGAAGATAAAATGTATGTTATTATGAGTAGTTATGTTAAAAATCCAAGCCAAGATTACTAAAACTTAAAGTTTTTGGTAAATATCAATATTTTGTATAACATAATCCATATATATATATATATATTCCGACATGCAAGCTGCCCTCTGGGCGTTAAATAACAAAGCTTACACCTGGCTCCCGAGGCCATACGATATTATTCCTTCTTCTTCTTTTTGCGTTTTGCCCATTATAGAGCGCGCTTGAACTTGTTTTTCGGCTTGATGATACTCGCCTTCCTATCTTCCCAAAATCTCTTCATGAAGTCACTGTGCTGCTTCTTCCGTTCTTATGTCCACTTGGTTCCAGTCCTGCCACTAGTTTTCACCCTAAACTTGTGCTTTGTTACTGCAGTCCTGAAGACTTTGCGGTTTCTCAGAATATTTTCTCCGATGTTCAACTCTTGCAGGTCCTCTCTTGATTCATCCAGCCTGGCTATCCTTCACTTCTGAGAATTTATTACATTGAATAACCTTTTTGTAAGTCTATAATCGTCCATCCTAAAGAGGTGTCCATAAAAAGTTAAACGTCTTCTTCGTACAGTCTTGCTGAAACTATCTGTGTGACGGTATAGATCTGAATTTCGTCTTTTAATCCAAATTCCGTTTTCTTGTGTGGGGCCGAATATTTTTCTAAGAATTTTACGTTCTTGCTTTTCTATATTTGCAATTTTAGAATGACCTGCTAAAGCTATGGTTTCTGAAGCATATAGAGCTTCCGGTAGTACAACTGTTTTGTAGTGTTTCAATTTTGCATTATGTGACATTATTCTTTTATTATAGAGATCCCATGTTAGTCTGAATGCTCTATGAAGTTTTGAGGCTATTTCTGTGTTAGCCAAACTGTCCAATCCTGAAGAAAAAATTATTTCTCCAAGGTATTAAAAAATTCTACTTGTGATATTGCTCCATACGCTGTTACTATTTTTAGCCTATTTTCAATTTTGAAAAAATAGGCTTATGAGATCACCTTTTGTCCGTGTGTGTGTGCGTGTGTGTGTGTGTGTGTGTGTGTGTGTGATTCGTGTGTGTGTCCCCCCCTAATAAAATCGAAACGGCTGGAGCGATTTCAATGAAACTCGGGACGTTCATAGCACTATTCCCGGCGACCTCGACCGTGCCCTTCAAATTGTGTTACGTCTCTCCAATCCAACATGGCGGCTGTGCGAAATACTTCACTAGCATTCAATATCTCCGAAACTATTTCCGATATCGCCCTGAAATTGTGTACGGTGATAAAGGGCACTACTAGAAGTTCACCTATGAGACTTTCAAAAACCTGGTGACTACAAAACCAACATGGCGGCCAAGCGAAGTTGAGACATTTAAATAGACTTTTCTCGCGATTTAACTATCTAAATGTAATGAAACTTGGTACAGCAAATGCTTATACACAATGTAATGCACTGGAGTCTAATTTAGTTCAATTGTTTACATAACCTCAAAATGGCGGCTGTGCGAAATATTTCACTGACATTCTATATCTCCGAAACTATTACAGATATCACCCTGCAATTTTGTACGGTGATAAAGAGTACTGATACAGGTATACCTATGTATATTTCATAAACCTGTAAAGTACGAAACGAACATGGCGACCAAGCGAATTTAAAATATTTTAATAGACTTTTCTCGTGATTTAACTCTCTGAGCGCAGTGAAATGTGGTACAGTAATTGATTTTGCAGATTGTAATGCACTGCCATCTAATTTAATTCAATTGCTTACATAACCTCAGGATGGCGGCTGTGCGAAATTTTAAAATTAAGTTTTAATTTCTTGTGTCGTAATCATGCGATCGAAGTGAAAGTTTGAATAATGAACCTAGGCAATAATTGTCCTTGAATGGTACATAACCCTATGGCCTATACACATAACACTCCTAATTGGTGAGCTCCCGAAATATTTAGACGGTTCTCAATATCTATGAATCTTTTACAGCAACCAAACTGAATTTTTTTATGTTCATAGAGACTATGAACATATGTTCACCTATAGGACTTTCAGGAACCTGGTGAGCACAAATCCAACATGGCGGCGACGCGAAGTATAAATATTTAAATGGACGTTTCTCGCGAATTAACTATCCGAGTGCCGTAAAACGTTGCACGTTAAATGCTTATACAAATGTTGATCCACTGGCATCTAATTTATTTCAATGGTTTGCATTATCACAAGATGGCTGCTGTGCGGAATTTTAAAATCTCGTTTTTACTTCTTGTTGTCTAATCATGCGATAGAAGTTTGAATACCACACGTACACAATAATCTTAATGTAATAGTACAACAAGAAGTTCCGTGAAGAACTATACAGCCTACTTTTCATGCCAATGATTATTCTACAGAATATGAACCTATCTAGAATAATGACGAAATTAAGTTGGTAATATCGAAATATCTAATTAGTTCAAAATATACCTGGTATAATGTAGCCTCATAGAGCACTACAGTTGGCAGCCCTGGTGACTGAATATATTCTTAGTTCCATCTCTTAAGGTACAGAATACAAAATTTGGTTGAAGTCCAATGGACGTTACATGCAGTTAGACATTGGATCTATCAGCACGCGTGAAAGCATGTTGGCAACAATGTCATGCGTGTGCTGGTCAGAAATAATCTGAAATATTATGATATCTTTTTGTGCCAATTTTGGATGAAATACATTTGTTAGTATAGAAGTTACATGTATTTTAAAATTTGACATATCAGCAGGCATAGAATCATGTTGGCAGCACTGCCTTGTATTAATTACTCCAAATTAATCTAGAATGTCAGGTGCTATACGTGTGCAAAGTATAGAGCTGTTGGCTTGCATACTTTCTGATATATTGATATTAGGGTAAAAAAATATAGACAGCATTTATTAACAGTTGGCAGCCCTGATTGCTCTTAACAATACTAATAGTAATATCTGTTATGGTACACATAGCACATACGAAATTTGGTTGAAATCCAACTGATAGTATAGAAGTTACATGTATTTAAAAATTGGTACTATCAGCAGGTTTATAATCATGTTGGTAGAACTGACATATATAAGTTACTCCAAATTAATCTAAAATGTCAGAATATACGTGTGCATAGTTTAAAGCTGTTGGCTTGCATACTTTCTGATATATAGGTATTTGGATGAAAAATACAGAGAGCAATTATTAACAGTTGGCAGCCCTGGTGCCCTTAAGAATACGCTCAGTCATATCTGTTTATGTACAGATATTACATACAAAATTTGGTTGAAATCCAATTGATAGTGTAGAAGTTATATGCATTTAAACATTGAACCTATCAGAAGGCTTAACATTATTTTGGCAACATTGTCATGGTTGGCCTCCTGGAAATTAAACTGAAATAGTATTATCTACATGTGTGCCAATTTTGGAATAGCTTCCATGCATACCTTGCAAGATATCCAACATGGAGCTCAAATTTCTAGTGCGTCTTTTCAGCAGTTGGTAGTACTGACATCATTTTCAAATATGGACGTGAGATATTCCGGTGCATATCTTTACTCATACTAAATTTGGTTTTGATTGCTGCAGCCGTTTAGGAGTTGATAGGGGGGGACACACACACAGCCAGACAGACAGACAGAAGGACAGACAGACAGACAGACAGACAGACAGACGGACAGACAGACAGACAGACAGACACACATTTTCCCGGATCGATCTCATAAGTCTACTTTTTCCTCATTTTTGCAAAATGTGAAAAGTAGGCTAAAAATAAAAATCCAACCTGGCGACCATCTGAAATATTTAGACGGTTCTCAATATCTACGAATCTGTTACGGCAATTAAACTGAAATTTTGTATGTTGATTGTGGCAGTTAACATAAGTAGGATATATGAAAATAGGCTGTATAGTTCTTCACGGAACTACTTGTTTCTTTCATGTTCTTTCGCTGAAAATTCTACATGCACTTGGTTTTTTAAAATGATATTTGAAGACCTGATTGTGATGCTATACTGTTTAATGTCTCAATAGCATGCTTAGTTTCTTCTTTGTTCCTAGTGATAATCGCTAGGTCATCTGCGAAAGCCAAGCATTTCACATTGATTTTGTTTCCAGCAGTTCCTATGCTAACGCCTTTGATGTTCTTTTCCCACTCTCTAATGACTTTAGCTAGAACCAGGTTAAATAGAAGGAGTGAAAGTCCGTCTCCTTGGCGAACACCTGTTCGTACTTCAAAAGAGTCAGAAATTTCCCCAAAAAACTTCACCTTCGATGTTGAATTGGTGAGAGTCTGACGAATCAGTTCTCTGAACTTCCTGTCCACTTGAAGTTCTTCTTGCGTCTCAAACAGGGTCTGCCTGTCCACAGAATTATATGCTTTCTTTAGGTCCATAAAGGTGACAATTGTGGGGTTGGATCTGCGGATCCTCAAAATCATCTTCAGATTCCATATTATTATTATTATTGTTATTAATAATATAAGTATTATTATGCCAAAGTCGAGCAGAGTGATTGTAAAACCAGGATCGATAAGCTTTTGTTATTGCGTAAGGAAGATTTATAACTAGAGGGTACAGGACACGTACCTTCAAGTCACAAGACTCACATTTATCGACAGGAGGCTCAGCAGAGGTCAGCTCTTAATTGGCTTTAGAATGTCCTGATAACTGGCATGGTTTATGCAGGGGGTCGACGTGGTGAGAGTAATGTCTCTAGTTATTTATTTCAAGTGCCCTTATCGATAGTTGCTGTCACTCCACAGCAGTTTAAATATCGCCTGGGTAAAGCATCATCTAGTATTTTTGTACGGGTAACTACTGGAGGAGAAGAGTAGTTCCAGGTGTGTTGTTTAGGTGAGAATTATTGTGCTGTATTACGTTTGATATGATTAAATATAATTAATCGCTGCGCCAGTAAAATTTGCGAAACTTTAAAATCTAGTTTTTAACCAATTTTAAATTTATGATACAGTTGGCTTATGAGATCACCTTTTGTCCGTGTGTGTCTATGTGTAAGTGTGTGTGTGTATGCGTATGTGATTGTGTGAATGAAATCCAAACAGCTGGAAAGATTTCAATATAACTCGGTAAGGAAATAGTGTTATTTCGTGCGACACCGACCGTGCCCTTCAAATTTTATTACATCTCACCAATTCAACATGGCGCCTGTGTGAAATATTTCAC
The DNA here is from genome assembly GCA_946902985.2 of Meconema thalassinum. Taxonomy (NCBI): domain Eukaryota; kingdom Metazoa; phylum Arthropoda; class Insecta; order Orthoptera; family Tettigoniidae; genus Meconema; species Meconema thalassinum. The sequence goes on from OX336393.1 coordinate 375,811,109, forward strand.
TGGCATTCTATATCTCCGAAACTATTACTGATATCAACCCGAAATGTTATACGGTGATAAAGGCCACTCATAGAAGTTCATAAATATAACGTACAGACACCTGATAAGAACAAAACGAACATGGTGGCCAAGCGAAGTTGAACCATTTTAAATAGACTTAACCCGCGGTTTAACCATCCTAGCGCATTGAAACATGATACATTAAATGTTTATACACATTGTAATAAACTGACATCTTATTTAGTTCAATTGTTTTCATAGCCTCAAGATGACGGCTGTGAGAAATTTCAAAATATTTTTTTTTATTTCTTATGTCCTAATCATGCGATCGAAGCCAACGTTTGAATAATTAACCTACGCCGTAATCGTCGCCTAGTAGTAGGCTACATAACTTTATGGTCTACATATTTAAATATCCAACATGGTGACCATCCGAAATATTTAGATGGTTCTCCATATCTACCAATCTGTTATGAGCAATCAAACTGAAATGTTGAATGTTGATTAAGGCTATTAACATAAGTTCACCTATGGATTTTTCAATAACCTGGTGGGCACAAATCCAACATGGTGGCGCGAAAATTAAATATTTAAATGAACATTTCTCGCGATTTAGCGCAGTGAAACTTGATAAGGTAAATTCCTATACAAATTTTAAACCACTGACATCTAATTTATTTCAATTGTTTACATAACCTCAAGACGGCGACTGTGCTAAATTTTAAAAACTAATTTTTATGTCTTGTGTCTTAATCATTCGATTGATGTTTGTCTAATATCCCTACGCAATAATCTTCAGGTAATAGTATATAACTATATGGCCTACATATATAATAATCCAATATGGCGACCAACCGAAATATTTCCTTTTGTTTTATGCTATATATATAAGACAAACTAGAGGAACCAATTTCATACCACATGTAAGTAAAATTTGAGGAAACAACATATGCTGAAGAAGATCCCATTCTGTATCTAAAACATGTTTCATTAAACAAAAAATAGTATTAACAGGAGTCACCAGTAATTTCATTACCTGAGTTAACACGTACAGTATACGTAGCACATTATCCAATGTGGTTAATGATTTAGCTTCATGTATTTATTAATCTCTTGTAAAATTTGGGCACACTGAAACATATTAAATTTTGAGATGCTAAATAATTAATATATTGTTTCATTAAATATACTTAATTACTCTCGTGGCTCCACAAACCGCAGTCGGTTCTTGGCCTCGTCAAGTAGCCTCCTCCACCTCGTTCTGTCCTAGGCATCTTACTCTCCCGCTCCTAGTAGCTGGATGTCTTTGGCTACTTGGTCTCTCCATCTCATTTTTGGTCTGCCTATTGGTCTTCCTCCGTCTGGCTTTTCTCACACACTTCTCGCAGTCTAGATCCCTCTTCTCTTCTATACACGTGACCAGCCCATCTCAACCTTCTTGTCTTCGCTTCCGCAACAATATTGGGTTCGTTATACAACTCCTTTTGTTCCTTGTTATTTCTCTTTCGCCACTCACTTGCTTCACAAATTGATCCGAAAATCATTCTGAGGATTTTATTTTCAAAAACCATTATCTTTCTCTCAGTGCATTTGCTTAGTCTTCATGTTTCTGCACCTTATAGTAATACTGGCATAGTTATAGTTTTATAAATTCGTATTATGTTCCCTCTTGATTACAATTTGGATGTGAGTAGTTATTTAACTTAATATGATGCTCTGGATGCAGTTTTAATCCTCGCTACTATCTCCTGTTCTTCTTCGTTTCTATTGTTTATTAATGTCCCCAGGTATTTGAACTCGTCTACTTCTTCAAACACATGATTATCAATTTGTAAAGTTCCATATCCTCTTGACTTGTAATTCCTCTATACCTTCATAAATTTTGTTTTTTCATCATTCACTTCTAGTCCAACTTCCCTGTTTTTTAAGAACTTTTTTATATATTTTTAGCCTATTTTCAATTTTGAAAAAATAGGCTTATGAGATCACCTTTTGTCCGTGTGTGTGTGCGTGTGTGTGTGTGTGTGTGTGTGATTCGTGTGTGTGTCCCCCCCTAATAAAATCGAAACGGCTGGAGCGATTTCAATGAAACTCGGGACGTTCATAGCACTATTCCCGGCGACCTCGACCGTGCCCTTCAAATTGTGTTACGTCTCTCCAATCCAACATGGCGGCTGTGCGAAATACTTCACTAGCATTCAATATCTCCGAAACTATTACCGATATCGCCCTGAAATTGTGTACGGTGATAAAGGGCACTACTAGAAGTTCACCTATGAGACTTTCAAAAACCTGGTGACTACAAAACCAACATGGCGGCCAAGCGAAGTTGAGACATTTAAATAGACTTTTCTCGCGATTTAACTATCTAAATGTAATGAAACTTGGTACAGCAAATGTTTATACACATTGAAATGCACTGGAGTCTAATTTAGTTCTATTGTTTACATAACCTCAAAATGGCGTCTGTGCGAAATATTTCACTGACATTCTATATCTCCGAAACTATTACAGATATCACCCTGCAATTTTGTACGGTGATAGAGGGTACTGATACAGGTATGCCTATGTATATTTCATAAACCTGTAAAGTACGAAACGAACATGGCGACCAAGCGAATTTAAAATATTTTAATAGACTTTTCTCGTGATTTAACTCTCTGAGCGCAGTGAAATGTGGTACAGTAATTGATTTTGCATATTGTAATGCACTGCCATCTAATTTAATTCAATTGCTTACATAGCCTCAAGATGGCGGCTGTGCGAAATTTTAAAATTAAGTTTTAATTTCTTGTGTCGTAATCATGCGATCGAAGTGAAAGTTTGAATAATGAACTTAGGCAATAATTGTTCTTGAATGGTACATAACTCTATGGCCTAAACACATAACACTCCTAAATGGTGAGCTCCCGAAATATTTAGACGGTTCTCAATATCTATGAATCTTTTACAGCAACTAAACTGAATTTTATTATGTTCATAGAGACTATGAACATATGTTCACCTATAGGACTTTCAGGAACCTGGTGAGCACAAATCCAACATGGCGGCGACGCGAAGTATAAATATTTAAATGGACATTTCTCGCGAATTAACTATCCGAGTGCCGTGAAACGTTGCACGTTAAATGCTTATACAAATGTTGATCCACTGGCATCTAATTTATTTCAATGGTTTGCATTATCACAAGATGGCTGCTGTGCGGAATTTTAAAATCTCGTTTTTACTTCTTGTTGTCTAATCATGCGATTGAAGTTTGAATACCACACGTACACAATAATCTTAATGTAATATTACAAAAATAAAAATCCAACCTGGCGACCATCTGAAATATTTAGACGGTTCTCAATATCTACGAATCTGTTACAGCAATTAAACTGAAATTTTGTATGTTGATAGAGGCAATTAACATGAGCAGGATATATGAAAATAGGCTGTAGAGTTCTTCACGGAACTACTTGTTTAAATTTAAATAGGAATTATGAATTGGCAAGCAACATACTCTAACATATTTTGTTATTTGTTTGTTATTACTTCTGAGTTTATTATAAATATTACAAGTTTAGAGTAATTCTATGATATATGTTTTGTGAACGAACAATTTCTACTAGCACGTCTTTTTACGATAACGCGTGCGGGAAGTCTGTTGCCTAAAACTTGTTCAAAGAACACTTATTACGAATCCAGTTATACATGGAAATTAAACGCATAGATATATTCAGAGGGAGAATGATTCCCACGTTGTCTTGTTTAAATAAGCGTGGCTAGAAATAAAAAAAAACATTTAAAAGAACAAGTAGTACCGTGAAGAACTAAATAGCCTATTTTCTACAACCTACAGGTCTTTTCTATTATAAACTCCCCCGGCTATTAAAACGATTTACCATGTGATGTATGCCAAAAAGCTTTTGATACATGCCCTATGTCTCCAGCAACATCCTTGCATTGAGAAAGTGCTGTATGTGCTACAATATACTGTATAATTTTTAGTATCAGTGAATAAGACCCCTCCATCTCCCCCGCCATCTTTCTGTAAGGCATCAGATTTAGTTCCTGTTGTCCCTCGTGGAACATAGTGCATCAATTAAGCATCTCCATCTGGGACTGTTTTCTGACAACCACTTCACTTCACTCCAGGTCTTACCCTCCTCTATGGTCTCCAAGTGGACAGATCTGCGCCACGTTTGTTTGGGTCTCCCTCTCCTTCTCGTACCCTGTGGGTTCCAATCCAGTGCCTCTCTCTCAATGGCTACATTTCCTTTCCTCAGAGTATGTCCGATCCATTTCTATTTCCGTCGCTTTATTTGTATCGCCATCTCAGTTTCACCCATCCTTTTCCAAAGTTCTTGGTTGGAGATTACTTCCGGCCAGTAGATGTTTAGGATCTTTCTTAAACAGAGGTAGACAAAGGACTGCAGCCTGGAGGTGATTTCCTTAGTTACCTTCCAAGTCTCAGACCCATATATCAGAACGGACCTGACATTACTCCGGAAGATACAGAGTTTGGTCATCATGGATATGTTGCTGTTTTTCCTCACCGGATATAGCCGTACAAATGCACCGTTTGCTTTTTGGATACATTGGGAGACATACTTTGCCGCTCCTCCATTTTGGGTCACCACACTGCCCAGGTAAGTAAAGCTATCCACATCCACTATAGGGTCATCCTTGAAGACAGATGGGTCAATTTTGTTGGTGTTAGTTCTTAGGGCCTTGGCATCTTTTGAGTTTATCGTTAGCCCCACCTTTTTCCCTTCTATAACCAGGTCTTCAAGCTGTGCTTGCATTTCACCATGTGCCTCAGGAGACACAAATCGTCAGCAAAATCCAGATCTTCCCCATTGCATACCACGTTTCGCATTTCTAGTCACATTCCGCATCAATTACAATCAAGAATATGGTTGGCGACAGGATACAACCTTGGCGTACTCCTGAACATACAGATATAGGCTCGGATACATGGCCCTCATGAATGACTCTGCATGTGTACTCCCGATGTTTCTTGAATTAGACTAATATTATCTGTGTTCGGCTCTGTGGCTAAGTGGTTAGCACGCTAGGCTTTGGCCCAAAGTGCCCCGGATTCGATTCCCGACCAAGCCATCATGGATTTTAACCTCCAGGGGTTAATTTCCGTGGCTCGGGGACTGGGTGTATGTCTCGTCTTCTTCATTACTTCATCCCCTTTACGACGCGCAGGTCGCCCACGGGCGTCAACTAGAAAGGCCTGCGCTCGGCCTCTCTGGAGGCCATACGATCATTTATCATCTGTGACGGCACTCCATAGCGCTTCACTTCCTTCAACATGGCTTCTTTATTGATCGAATCGAAAGCTTTATCAAAGTCAAAAAACACTGCATAGAGGCGAGATGACCATTCCGCAAATTGCTTCAGAATTATCCTCAAGGTGTTTATTTGGTCGACCCCCGAACGATTTTGACGAAAACCTGCCTGTTCTCGTAACGCATCACTGGAGTTACGAAAATTAGCTACAGAATTTAGTGACATTAGATTATGATTATTATAACAACCTATAATACGAATCTTCTTTTCAATAGTTTAAACAGGTTACGTACATTTAGAAAAAGGTTTTTAAATTTCCAAATTATGACATCTAGAAATTTTCAAAATAATTGAACATGGGATATCTTTATACTCGGCTCTGAAAAAAGATTCTCTATCTTATCGTCACTGGTCTTGGGTAATTAGAACGCTAGATAAATCATTTGAAACAATTGAAAATAATTTGGCTGCCTTATTGTGTTTGTGTTTCTTTCGAAAGTCACATATATTTTCACTATTTAGTTAATATTCCCCCATCATCATAAAATAATCAGTTTGATTGCTTAAATAGTTTCGGAGATAATGTGAACCGGTTAAACATATTGTATGGACACCATGTTGGTTTGTTTTATATATAGGCTATAGAATTATATGCCAGCAGACGAATATTCTAATGATAGTCCATTATACTAAGCTACATTTATATTGTTCCATTGGGACGCGAGAAATAAAACCGAGATTTTTACAGCCGCCATTTCTAAGTTCACATAAAATTCCATTAAATTAGACGTCAATATATCAAAGCTTTTATGAAGATATACAATGCATTGGATGGAAAGTCGCGAGAAAAGTCCATTTTATATTTAAATTTCGTGACGCTGCCATGTTAGATTTGTGCTCATCAGGTTATTGATAGTCCCATTGGTTAATTTTGTTTCGTTCTTTTCCTTTTTTCTTTTTGTGGCCTCCTTAGATGCCGAGTACGGGTCTTTCTAGTCGACGCCCATGGACGACCTGCGCGTCGGGATGAGGGACGGAATGGATGAAGATGAATGAAACTGGGCAACGCTGTGGAAGGAAGCAGCCGTGGCCTGTCAGAAGGTACGATCCCAGCATTTTCTTGGTGTTGAAAATGGGGAAACCACTGAAAACCATTTCCAGGACGGCTGATGGTGGGGCTCGAACCGACGCGTGTACCGTATTTTTTAAGAGCGTTAAAACCCTTCACTATACCTTCCTTCGGAGGGGAAGTAAAGCCGGCCGTCCCATGTCATAGATTTATGACATGTTAAAGATCCTTCCACTACCTAAACTTGTGTGTAGCTAAATTTCTAGGTTAGATTTCGTTGAAACGCTCTATAAAAGATCCAACGTTCACCACTAGATGTCAGTGACATATGGTATCGAAATTTGGCACTACATGGAATTGAACGGAACTTGTAGCTCACCCCATGGGTGTCCGCTTGAAGCAGCTACAGCCTCTGCCGAGCCGAAAATATCCTCAGACACTCCCGACACTAAAAGCCATACGCTAAATAAATAAGTATATAAATAAACGTTGACTTCAATCGCATGATTAAACCACATGAAACAAAAACTCAATTTTAAAATTTCGCACAGCCATCATTTCGAGGTTATGAAAACAATTGAGTTATAATTGATGCCAGCTGATTAAAATGTATATAAACATTTACCTACCAAGTTTCACTGCATTCGGTTGGTTAAATCGCGAGAGTAATCCATTTAAATGTATCAACTTTCCTTGGCCGCCATGTTGGTTATGTACCTAACAGGTTTATGAAAGTCCCATAGGTGAACTTATACTAGTGCCCTTTATCACCGTACACAATTGCAGAGGGATATCAGTAACTGCTGCTGAGATATTGAATGCCAGTGAAATATTTCGCGCGGCCACCATGTGGGATAGGTGAAACGTATTAAGGTATTAAACTTATTAAAAGCCAAGATCTAAGTCGGACGAGGTAGTAGGATGTACTGTACCTACCGAGTTTCATTCAAATCGCTTTGGTCGATTAGATTTTTTTATTGATACACATATACGCCCACACACACAGACAAAATGTGATCTCATAAGCCTATTTTTTCTTGGTTGGTTGCTTGGTTCTTAAGTTTAGGGGCTGCGACAACGTGGTCACGTAGTGCCGTGTACTTTGGGTGTGTGTAGAATCTGTCTGATAACTGGTGTTAATTGTGATGACTGTATTAGTGTGTGTTATCTGTTTTTTAATTTAAGTACTGCAACATAGAATTTTTCAAATGGTTCCTACTTTTGCCGCCAAGCGCCACCGTCAACGATTACTAGGCCAAGTTCAGAACTTAGCTACTAGACGCCACCACAGTCGGCTCTTGGCAACGGACGTAGAAACCTAAGAGCGTTGTTAACATTCTTAACCTATCCAATTAACTTCACACAGGTGCAATTAGTGGAAGGTTCTTTAACATGCCATAAATCTATGACATGGGACCGCCGGCTTTACTTCTCCTCCGAAGGAAGGCATACTGAGGGAATTTTAACGCCCTTAAAAAATCCGACGGCTTCGGCCGGGTTTGAACACGCTATCCTGGGCATAGAAGCTCAGCATGCTACCGACTACGCCACCGAAGCCACCTCTATTTTTCTTAATAGATAAAAATTTGGCATTTTTAACACAAACTCCCACGGCCGATACTTCGAGATTGTAAGGATTAACTACAGTTCTGTTAATAAAAGTATAAAATTTATTTTTTACGTAACATCTGTTTTTACATTTTTCAGAATTGCCCAATCATACAACATGTTTTCAGCGAGGATTTTACTACTAGCAACAACAGTCGCTGTTATCACCGTAGCAAGGAGTGAAGATGGCAACATTGCCGCCATGTTTCCTGCCATTATGGAGCTAGAACGGGAGTCAATGAAGGAACCCTGTGACGACAACAGTGATCAAACAGAATACGATTTCATCATCATAGGCGCTGGAACAGCTGGCTGTGTAGTCGCCAACAGACTGACAGAGGTAGAAGAGTGGGACGTCTTACTGCTGGAGGCTGGAGGGGAGGAGCCTTTTTTAATCGATGTTCCAAGTCTAAGTCCTATGCTATTTGAAACTGACGTTATTTGGAGATATAGGACAGTGCCTTCGAAAACAAATTTAAAATCCTTTGAGAATCAGCAGGGTAATTATGCTACAGGTAAAATTATGGGTGGTAGTACAGCAGTGAACAGTATGGTGAGTGTTAGAGGTAGTAAGCATGCGTATGATAATTGGGAAAGTTTGGGAAATACAGGATGGGAGTATGATGATGTACTTCCTTACTTTAAGAAGGTAGAACAAATTGAGATTCCTGAATTAAGGAATAGCTCATACCACTCCACCAAAGGTAACATCAAGGTGAGTTATGCCCCGTACAGGAGCGAAATAGTCACAAATTTCCTAGAAGCTGCTGAAGAAATGGGAAATCCCGAGATCGATTATGATGGTGAAAGTCAAACAGGAGCTTCTGTATCACACAATACAATGGGAAGAAATGGTGTTCGATGGAGTTCTTCTCGGGGGTATCTACATCCCATACGCAACCGACAAAATTTGCATGTTAAGAAGAGAGCACTGGTGACGAGGATTCTTATAAATGAAGACACAAGAACTGCATCTGGTGTGCAGTTTACAAAAGGAGGAAAGAATTACACAGCTCATGCCAGAAAAGAAGTCATCTTATCTGCTGGAGCTATCAAGTCCCCACAACTATTAATGATTTCTGGTATAGGACCTCGAGAACATCTTGAGGAATTCGGAATTACCGTTATTCAAGACTCAAAAGTCGGCTACCATGCTATGGATCATGGTATGTTTTATGGCCTTATTTTCACAATAAACGAAACTATTGATCTTAAATTATCGGAGATAATCACTAATCCTCAAAAATATCTTGATAATTTTATAAACGGAAAAGGACCCCTGTCAAATACTTGGGGTTCAAGTATTGTGCATGCCTTCTTGGAGCTTGAAGATGCACCATTACATTCTCCTGGATGGCCGGTTTTGGCAGGCATGTTTTTATATCCTTCGCTTGTAACATATGATGAAATTACTATTGGATACGGTATGACCAGTGAAGTATTGAATGAGTTTTTCGGTCCACTGAAAAATATGTCTTCTTACCAAATCATTAGCTTCCCATTACGACCGACGAGCAGAGGAAGAATTTCTCTACAGGACAGCAGTATAGACGTACCACCACTGTTAGATCCCAATATTTATAGTGAAAAAGAAGACATTGATATTGCAGTAGCAGGAATTCGAAAATTGATTAAGATTACCGAAACCCCGGCGCTACAGAAAGTAGGATCTAAGTTATATGATGTACCGTTGCCTGCTTGCAAGGATATGCGATTTAATTCTGATGAATACTGGCGCTGTGCAGTTGTTCAGATGTCTCCTCCTTCGTGGCACATCAGTGGGACTTGTAAAATGGGCCCAACCAGTGACAAAACTGCCGTAATTGACCCTCAATTGAAGGTGTATGGTATAAAGGGTCTACGAGTTATAGATGCTTCCATCTTTCCAGATTTGCCTTCCCCTTACACACAGATGCCTACATACATGGTAGGAGAAAGAGGAGCTGATTTCATTAAGGCGGATCATTCAACTCAATAGTCTTACTTTAACTACAGGGCGCCTGGAAATGTTCTCCGCAGTGCCCACAAGTGTCTTCGAGAGCTAGCATCAATAGTTACGTTGGCAGCACGACTGTTGCGTGTATTGAAATAAACAGTAAACTTTGTACTCACCACAGCCATTCATAACAGATCCTGGAAGTGCTGATGACACACACGCTCGCTTATTGCAATACACACTGACGATTTCGACAGCCTACAGCCCACACGTGTGGGGTTCTTTTAATATAACTGCATGAAATTGGGCACACGAAGAACTTCATTTAATGGCCACCAATTGTATTCTTGGTAGTATAATAGAAATATTTCCAAACAAACTATTATCGATTTTTTTAAGGTAGTATCACACAAAAAACATGATCTTTGCAAAATATATATGACATTTCTTTGAATTTCACTTTCTGCGTAGCAAACGACAAGTAGCCGTGGATAAACTAGCATATATTGTTATACACTGGGGTTCCTACAGGGTATAACCACCCCCTATCAGCCCCCTTTTCACCACAATTACCACCCTTCACCCCCATTTTATGCCTAAACCTATATGGAACCAACAACAAACACACCATCTAGACATTACAGTCATACTCAAGCTTTCCAAACTACTGTACTTCCTCATACGCACGAGGAATGTGCCAACTTTGTGCCGACTTGACTTCGTACGAAACATCGAACATAGACCTTTCTAAATTAGCACTAGGAATGTGCTAGCTTTTCTGACACACCATCGACCCTGCCCTTAAATACCCGCTACTCCAGGACACGGGGTCTCCCTCCGACACTTGATGCTGAACCACGCCGAAGTGCCGTCCATCGACAGACCGACCAGCAGATTGGGTTAGTGTGTGTTTTGGGGTTTTTATCCTGCACAATCCTTTCTAAAGTCCAAACCTCTGAACTTGAAATCATCACATCCATCTTTGTACTTTGTAAATTCAACTAGCTAGTTTTTACGCAGTCCATACTAGACAGTAATTAAATCTTTCACATTCTTTTAAATTACCCTGTTGTATTTCTTGCATCCTTGTTTATACGCCGGTCATCAACCAGCGAATCCTACTCCGCTGCGCCGCAGTGCCCAATCGAAGCGCGGCATTTGTCTCTGTAACCTACTAAACAGCCATCAGCATTACGTAGCCGACACTTCCTGCCAGCAGCCTGTCTGCGCTCTCTTTTCACACATCACTATCTTTCTCCAACACTACACGTAACACTCATCACGTCTTGCCTTCAAAACAATTACAACCGTCCTTCAGGCAAAATCACCCCCATCTGAGCCAACAACCCCAGGGCAAAACAATTTGACGGAGGCGCCGGATAAAACAATTTGCCGGAAGCCGAGGGCAAAACAATTTGCTGTGGGACTATTAGGCCTATAAAAATGTCCACATATTTTCAAGTTTTCAGTATGGTAACATTTCAGATTTTCCCTCATATATCGTTGCTGAACTTGCAATACCGTGTATCTAACAATGCTTTTCCAGTATTTTCATTACCATTGGTCACGCCTTCCAGCCGTGTGTGGATGTGCCGTCCTAAAAACCAATTCACGCTAGGGTCATTTTCCTGTGTTGGTGCATAAAGGAAAATGAACCTTAGAATCTCTGTAACGTAGGGAAGTATATTACCGTGTAGTTATGCACTACTAAAGTGACATTTTGTAGCTTTTCAGTCGGTCAACATGATTGTGCCCAATGAATGGGTGGGGTACAAGATACGCTCCTGGAAACAATTACACGTTTTTGTTACTATTCACAATTAATTGGGGCTCACTGGTAACTAATACACATAATTTTATTTTTCAGGAGCGTATTGATATACAGTGGAACTTGGCTAATTCGAACTTCTATAATTCGAAATCGTCTTTAATTCGAATTTTTCTCTTGGTCCCTAGCATTTTATATACAATCAATGCTAAAAAAAGCGTGGTTAATTCGAATTATATTTTGGATAATTCGAAGTTTTTAGTGTAAAAAGCCGGACGGAAGCCAAACAGTTGGGACAGTTCGCGAAAAAACTGTTCCGAGTGCAGCCTCAAGCAACAAACCACATCACAGGACTTAGCCGGTTTTTTCAAGTAGAAATAACTTAAGTGGTTCTGCTTTCCGTTCCTTAAATTTGTTAGAATCTTTTGTGATGGCTGAGAGAATTTGTTGTTGGAAACAGGTAAAAATCTCAAACCATTTTGAAAAACAGTAGATTTCTCTGAGACATAACTAGATTGCTGGATTACTACTGTCGTTAAATAGGTGAATAGTACATTTTGGTTTTATTTTTCATTTCAAACTTTTGAGGTTATTCACGATACAGTCTTTATAAAGTACCGTTGTCTGTTAATCTGCTTTGATGAACGTAAATCATTATGTAAACGTAATATAATATATTTTCTCTACCCTTTTCACAGAACTCTCTTAATATTCAAATGTTTGGATAATTCGAATTCTTTTACTGGTCCCTTGAGGTTCGAATTATCCAAGTTCCACTGTATTTGTATATTGTACCTCGCCCATTCATTGGGCACAATCATGTTGACCGACTGAAAAGCTACAAAAAGTAAATTTATATAGGCAACACTTAACAACAATGGCTTCAAATCTCTACACTCCTAAGCCTACTTTGTCAACCAGTTTTGATTTCAGTCATTTACAGGCTCCTAATCGCATGAACATGGTACAGGGTGCGCACAAATGATTGGAGCGGTTTTGTCAATCATTTCTAGCTATATTATTAGAGCTATGGTGATGGTGTTTGATGTTGTAAGGCACGTAGCCCTCAAAGTTTTGTTTTGTTTTGTGTTGTTTGAATAGCCTCCATACATTGTGCTTCCCTTAACGCCCTAGAGAGCGCAACAGTTGCAACATCCGGCAGACATGATGTGTCTTCTACTCATGACTCTCCCAAGCTCAATGTTATCTGCGCCATCTCGAAATTTAAAGTTTACGGTCCCTTCTTCTACGCTTAAACATCAATTACAGGGCACATCTTCCTGGATATGCTGGAGAATTGGCTCATGCCACAGTTGGAGACCGATAGCATGAACTTCATCTACCAACAGGATGGTGCTCAACCTCATTTCCATGGTGATGTTCGTGATTTTATGAGCAGCAGACTTCCAGAAAGATGGATCGGTTGCATCGGGAATGAAGATGACGCCCTCATGTCATGGCCTCCACGCGCTCCAGACCTCACCCCTTGCGACTTCTTCGTATGGGGTTATGTGAAAGACTCAGTTTTACGCCACCATTACCGGCTGATCTAACAGAACTGTGGGCCCGCATCATCAACGCCTTTGATCAAATTAACAGCGACATGCTACGTTGGGTGTGGGACGAACTTGACTATAGAGATGACGGTGTAGAGTCACTCATGGGGCACCTATTGAGCACTTGTTCTTCTGTCTGTATATAAAATGTTGTAATGTTACAACAAATAATAAATAAACAGGAATATTTTGAAACCACTTCAATCATTTGTGCCCACCCTGTATTTAAAGGGGTTTTATGTTTTATTGTAACATTTTCCTGTGTACGCAACTAACGCAAAATAAACCTTAAATATACTGTACTGTAGGAGTGCCTAACTACACGAAAATATACTTCTCGACGGTACTGTAAATTTAAAGTTAATTTTCTTTTAGGCTCCAACTCAGGAAAATGAACTTACTGTAACGTGAATTGTTTTGTTGGACGGTACTTCCACATACGGCTGGGTGGCGGGACCAATGGAAAAGAACAACATTGTCAGATAAGCAGTATTGCAAGTTGAGTGACAAAACATGGTCAGCGAAAGACAGTGCCTAGACGTCAAATGCGTGTCAATGTGTGGTGTGGATTATTTCATGACCACGTTATTGGACCTTTCTTTTTCGCTGATAAAACAATTACAAGCCCAATTTACCTCAATATGCTCGAACAGTTTGTGTTCACTCAAATACAGACGATTCCAACTGAAGTGCTCCCACGGCCCTGGCCGGCCCCGGCAGCAGCCCCGCGCTATGCTGTAGCACCGTTGAGGTGGTGGGTGAATGAGGGGAAAGGGCAGAGCAGAACCACAGGGTATCAAGTAAGCGCGTAGTTTACAAAAACAATAGTATGTATGACAATTCTGTGAACACATGAACACACAATTTATTCTGTACATACATTGCGCTTGCCTTAATGTACATTTAGCGTTTAAGTCGATTGTTGGCATCGTTTTGCGGCTACTAATTTACAAATATTCGGTACAATCGATTTGACAGTAGAAATTCTAAGTAGAGTGTCTAAGACAGAGAAGTCCTAGTTCTACATTAATTTATATTCAGAATTGAAAACATCTGTTCGTATGTATAAGTTGCTGCGCCAACGATTTCATTGTAGGTTGAAGCATGTTTATTGTGGTAGTGTCGTCAGACGGTTGAAGACTTTACGCTTAAAATGACATGGCAAATTAAACATTGAGATTTCCATTCGGTGAAGGATTAAACGACATTTTTAACGCAGGAGAAACCAACTGCTGCGCTGTCTGTTTGTGTCGAATAGATACTACTGAGAATTACACGCACACAGCAAGAATAAATGTTACGCACATATGCACCGACCACTGCGAGGGGTGGGTGGAGTAGGTGGGGAAGGAGGGGGAACGGTGCTGCTGAGGGCAGCGCTGGTGCGCCCCAGCACTAACAAGGGAAGTCTCTGAACCGGGGAATCGCAGATCCTGCTGGAACTTTGCAGATACGTTGCTTGAGCCCAACTAGGGAGAACCATGAAGAAAAATCTTTCGGAAATTAACTCCTGCCCTCCGTAGACGCCAATAAGTACAACAATTTTGAACTGCGCGCTGGTCAAGCGCGGGTGTGCCTCACGCCTGATTGGTGGCTCAAAAGATCAACTTCCAAACGACTGCCATCCCATATTCGCGCTCACAACCTGCGCTGCGGCATGGACATTAATGCTGCATCTTTACAATATATTGCACGTCGTGCTTTATTAATAATCATGCAATGTAAGGTATCACAAATACATATCATTACAACACAACACAGAGTAAACTGAACCAATAGTCAAACAAGTGAGTAAGTGACCAAGCTACTTCACATAGTTCTGACAACAGTGATGTTCGTGGTAATAATGTTGGAAACACAAACTGGTCTTACACCATCCACACCGTATGAAACACGGGCGAGTGCAAGTACTACATTGTATTGCACTGATATCGAAACAATATGGCACAGGGTGTTCAAACCCACCGGGATTGTCGGACAGGTACTGACTTCGGTACCATGCGTATTGCCACATTGAAGTAAAACGAGGGGACGACAATTGGTGATATGTCAGAGACTGCATTTTCAAGATTGTATTTCTCTGGGCCAAATTGATGTCAAAATTCAATAACCGAACGGTGTTCGAAAATCTACGGACAAAGCTTTTCCAGACCCTAAAGCCGTATACATCCAATGGTTGACAATAGGCTGTGGCTCCAGGAGGTATCATCATCAGTCGTATGCGCTCTTCACTTTCTAACGATTTATGTCCAGAAAAGGAATCCAGAAGGAGTGCCACATTGCCGGACGGTACATGCTGTTTGAAAACATTGTGAAACCAATCCTTCAATTGTGCGGATCCCATTTTGCCAGATTTTGTAGGAACAACGTAAATACTGTCATGTGCAAACATAGTTTCTTTCACCCTTTTTCCAAACACACCTTTTGGTTCTTTGAGAGTTATGAAGAGAGGTCCTAGTAGCTTGCCGGCTGCTGTTATTGTTGGCATTGTTGTATAACTGTGCGTTGTGGCCCCCACTGATTGCACTTTGGCTCAAACCGTTTTCGACCCTTTTATAGCCAGTGGCCTACCCGAACACATCTCCAAATTGAACCCACTTTGATCACTATTACATACGTTCCCAGGGCCGAGAGAATCAAGAACCGATGTAACCTCTTCTACGAATATTTCTGCTGCTGACATAATATCCATTTCTCGATGGGCATTCTTTGATGTCGTCACAGTTGTTATTTTTCGCGAAATGATATTATAGCGATCCTTAAAGTGCTGCACCCAGAAATGGCTGGCTTTAAACCCCGTACATTTTACGTCCTGTGCAGCTAGCATAGCCCATTGCTGAATTGTCACGTCATGTATAACTTCATTATTCTGATGGGCAATGTCAAATTGGGCTTTTACGACACATGTTATTCTCCTCAATTTGTCGCGGCGGGTGCCTCCCCTTTTCACTTGCTCTGCCCACAAATATAAATTTTTCTTGCTTTTTAAACGGTGAAACTTACTTTTTACCGACGAAAAGGAAAGCGTCGCCTCTTACCGCTTTTCCAATAATCAACAGCATTTTGTTTGTATTCCATACCTACAGCTTCATCTGACACTTTCCTGGGTGAGCTATCGGTGGCAGTCCAAATATTATCTTCATCAGAGTTGTTGGTGTTACTGGTGTTACTGTCATCCGGTAGCTCATGTGTGGCGACAGTAAGAGTAGAATAGGAGTCAACGTTCATAGTGCTGTTCTCTATACAACCAGTTATGATACCTGTAAATATCAATTAGCACGACAAATAAACACACTTGTTACAAGAGACGAAGGCCAGGAAGTCAGATAGGCACAAAACCATCAATAGCCTATAGCCTATAGCCTACCATCCAACTGTCCGTTGAATGCTGAGAGGCTTTCCATACATTTTCCATATTTTAAATCCAGACAACATATAACTTTTGCAATGTTAATATTCATCATGCAATGCATGGGACACTCTCCGTATACGGATATAAGCGTACGCCGGGTCTGCGCCTCTCATTCGGTGACTACGCCGTAGGCCGGGAAGCAACCTCTGACGCAGCCAATGAAGCTCACGCCGCTGGCGCGCCAATTTAAACGTGTAAATCTTAATTTTTCATCTAGTACAAGGGGAAGTTAATTTCCGAAAGATTTCTCTTCACGGTTCTGCCTATTTGGGCTCACGCAACGTATCGGCAAAGTTCCAGCAGGATCTGCGATTCCCCGGTTCAGAGACTTCCCTTGTAAGTGCTCGAGTTGGAAAGGTCTGCTCAGAAGGTATCGGACAATAGACTGGACATCGTGTCATGTTTATGCCTCACTACCTTCGCGCGATACACGATACACTTGACGCACTTCTACAGAGCAACAAACGGAGCTCACATTGAAACTTACTAAGGTATGAAAAAAATGTTGTACTGTATTTTCCTCGCATTTTCAGGCTGAAACCATTACATTACCTCTAATTGTTGTTTTATAGCAATTATTTAAAATCTAGGCATTATTTTTCGATGACCCTCTATATATAATGCATATCAATAATTCAGTGGTTTTCTAATTGTTTGTAATTATTTTAGTACATCCTCGAGAACCTGTACAAAGTCATGTATTTGCAAAGTTGCATAATTATAATTCTCACAGTAAATGTGAGAGTTATTATGTTTTTGTGGGGAGGATTCTATTATAAAAATTGGATAATAGAATAGTTTGGAAATACTCTCATCAAACTACCAAAAAATAACATTTGTGGGCATTAGATGCAATTAAAAAGTTTATTTTCTTGGTTTACAAAATATTTGCAATTACACTTTTGTTGTTGCTTATTTTAGGGGCATTGTGACATCGGGGTCATGTAGCCCCGTGTACTTGTGTGTGTGGAATTTGTGTGATGGCTTGTGTTATCATGATGGCTGTATTTGTGCGTGTATTTCTAAACTATATAGATATTATTGCAACTGAAAAGCCATTAGTTACAAAATTGTAAAATAAACATAATACTATATACCATCCGATGACATGATTATTTTCTACTATTTTCTTTGCAATAGTCACTGAGTGTTTTCATTCTATTTTGCTTCACATAAAGTGATAATATTCACATTTCTCGTCACACAATACACATATACATTGATCATTTGCGTGGTGGACTATTTGGTTGTGCATAACTTATTGTGAAAACCATGTATGGCAAGCCTAATAGTGGCATGCCTCTGCATTTGGTTTCTAAATTGTGGAAAGGATTGAGAAGGAAACAGCCATGACCTTAAATTAGGAACCATCCCGGTATTTGCCTGGAGTTGAAGTGGGAATCCACAAAAGGCCACTTTCAGGATGGCTGAGTTAGGTGTCGAACCCACCTCTTCTCAGTTTTGCCTCACCTCACTCCGGCCCTTAGAACAGCAGTGAATCGAACCCGGGCATCTACGGTGACAGTCAAGAATGCTAGCCACAACGCAACGAGGTGGCTGGGTTGCGTAGTAAAGGAGTTCTTCTGATTCATGGCACCCACACAGTGCTGCTGTTGTTGTTGTTGTTTGAGACTTCAGTATTTTGACTGGTTTGAAGCAGCTCTCCATGCCCAGAGCTAATCGTTTCATCTCTACATAGCTACCACACCCTACATCCGAGGCAATCAGCTTAACATATTCTAACCTTGGTCTACCCCTACAGTTCTTGTCCTTGACCCTTCCTTCCATAACTAAGATTGCTATTCCTGGGTGTCTTAGGAGTGTCCTACCAACCTATCTGTTCGATTCATTAGCAGTTGCCAGAAATATCTCTCCTCTCCCGCTCGTCTTAATACCTCTTCGTTTGTAACCGTATCTACCCATCCGATCTTCATCATTCTCCTGTAAATCCACATTTCAAACGCTTCAATTCTCCTCAATTCTACTGCACCAATAGTCCAAGTTTCACTTCCATAGAATGCTACGCTTCAGACAAAGGCCTTCATAAATTACTTCCTAATACTTACATCTATGTTCGATGTCAACAGGTTCCTTTTTTGTAGAATTGCTTTCCTTGCCTGAGCCAACCTACATTTTTATGTATCACAACAGTTTCTTGCGCAATACCGATGGGAAGTCTTTAAATACTTGACCACATTTTAGCACCGAGCTTCTTCCACCTCTTCCCTGTACTGAACAAGTGGTTAGGAGGTTTGAGGTTTTAAAACAACGTTAACTCACTGGCGGCAACGTTCTGTGAAGAGGACATTGGAAAGCTCGTCCACAGATCTGACAAAAGCCGCATTGTCACGGTGATTATATCGAAATGTATACATGTCTGTACAATGGTTTTGGTAATAAATTCGGTTTGTTATTTCCACTTGTCTTCTTTTTATGGACCATTGAAGGATGCCCTCGCAAATACTGAGGAGGCTACTGCAATGCTACCGTGATCCCGTAAGTAATACCAATGTATTGTGAGGAACTTTGCTCCGGTCTTTCTTAAAAAGTCCATAGGGACCGGATTTGTAGGTTTTTGAAATTGTCTGAGTTTCTTTTAATGTTTTAATGGGTAGAAAAGGTAGATAAATACGTTTTCATGTGCAAAGTGTAGCAAAAGTTGACAAAAAATGCGCAAAGATTAACATTAATGCCTAATTGTTTAGTAAAAAATCTGATTCCAACGAGAGTGTAAATATTTTACATAATGATACGTATTTTATCCTATCACCAAGAACTTCACAAGTTTAGGCAATATTTACTGTCCTTAAATATGTTAATTCTCCAAATTAAATAAAACTAAGGATGTCAGAGGTGATTTCTACACTCTAGACCAGTCATGGGCAAAGTACGGCTCGCGGACCAAGTGCGGCCCTTGAGCTAGTTCATTCCAGCCCGCGTCATGGTTTCAAATTATACAGAGAGTCCAGTTTGTATGTATCGGAGACCCTCGCTAGCCCACTCGCCCGTGGCGCGAGGCTGTCTCCCGCCAGGCACTTTGTCGTTATGTGGCGCTCGCGCAGCATTGAGTCATTGAGTATAGGAATTTGTACTTAAATTTGTACTTCAATGTGATCCTTGACCAATTTTTTTGACGAACTGACTTACGGAGAGCAATTGTCAACTTATTTGCAACATGATTCTGCCACTGCTCACAATGACGAAGCATCCATGACAGAATTTCGTCGAATTTTTGGTACTAGGATTATAAGTCGGAACGTGTGGCCCCCGCGAAGCCCAGACTTATCACCATGTGACTTTTATTTGTGGGGGACGCTTAAAAATAGAGTGTATGCGAGAAACCCTCGCACTATAAATGAGCT
Source organism: Meconema thalassinum (assembly GCA_946902985.2). Taxonomy (NCBI): domain Eukaryota; kingdom Metazoa; phylum Arthropoda; class Insecta; order Orthoptera; family Tettigoniidae; genus Meconema; species Meconema thalassinum. The sequence goes on from OX336393.1 coordinate 375,831,103, forward strand.
TAAAGACTATATTACAGCTGAAATACAGTCAATCGGTGCTGAGGAACTTCAGAGAGTAAATGCCAGTTTCATAAAAAGGTGCCAGCGATGTGTAGCAGTGAATGGCGAACATTTTCAGCACCAGCTGTGAACTAGGTAAGTACAAATTCCTATACTCAATGACTCAGTGCCGCGCCGGCGCCGCATAACGGCAAAGTGCGTGGCGGGAGACAGGCTCGCGCCGCGGGCGAGCGGGCTAGCAAGGGTCTCCGATACATACAAACTGGACTCTCTGTACTACCTACAGTACAAACATATAGGTCATATTTTCTGTTCTGTAAGCCTATACCTAGAAGTGAAAAACTGTTTCAATCCCAAACTTGAAATCTCATGCACAGAAGATAACTGCCATGTTCGCATCTTCCTATATCTGTGAACTGGTGTTTTCTACAATGAAGCTTCGCAAAAATAGCGTCAGAAATAGAATGAGAGACCACCATTTAGGTGCGTTACTAAGAATCAGCTCTTCCCAGTTTCAACCAGAATATGAAAATCTTTTAGAAGCACAGTCACAGTTTCATTTATCACATACTCCTTCCTGTTCTAACAAATAATAAAGATATGCTCATAGTGCATGGATGAAGGAATACTGGGCTAAAAAGGAAGCTCGCCACAGTTAGGAACCACGTGGTCCAAGGGGCCACAACGAACTAAGTAGAAGGAGAAGAAGAAGGTGTGTTCTTTTTTCCTAAGTTATCTACCATTGTAGTCTATTAGTATTGTTTGATTTAAAATTCAGAAATAATACGTTTATAATCTTGCCACGGTGGGTGAGTGGATAGCGTGTCGGTCTACTAACCCCAAGATTGCAGGATCGCTCCTGGCCGTGATTTTAAGGATTTTAAGTGATTTTTGAAAGGCGGCAAAAATACGACACGCATATCATACGATGTTGGCATGTCAAAGAACCCATTTGAATTCAGTAGGCCGTATTCATAATGGCAAAATTAATCTCGGGAGATTCCGCCAACACAAAGTTCCTCATTTCTCTACTAGAAAGCGCTATGGTGTTCAAGGAGCTTAGATATCTAACCTCCTTGACTTTCATAGTGATTAAGGAACAATGAAATTCGACATGAAAGCTACCCTCTGGGTGTCAAATTACAAAGCTTGCTCCCGGCACCCGAGGCGATACGATATTATTATTATCTATCTATAAACATGTGTGTTTTTTATTTTATTTTCGTCCCGTCTATATTATTTTGTATTGCATCTGGCCCTGTCCCTAAAATGTTTGCCCATGTCTTCTCTAGACCGTTTAATTAACTTTGCTTATTTAGAATGGAGGATTCTTGGAAATAATAAGAGATTTATCCCCACTTTCCAGACAATAAATAACCAAACAATAAGATATAAGCTGAAAGGTGCTGAATGTACTTGAATTTCCTGGCAGGTAGGATTTCTCTCAACTAAAGCTAAGAATAAACACTGCCTTGTGGTTTACTTTTAAAAACTATGGACTAAATATTCAAATAAACTACAATATATGGCACAAAACTGCAATTAGATATTTTAGGTACTCGCATATCATTTAGGTTTCTAGGTACTACAGAATTCTGCGAGAGATTCGGAAAAGTATTAAAGTAGTTTTGTATTTAGATGTAAGGAACTAAATAGTGTGCGCATGTGGAGTGCACAAGGTTCGAATCCATGATATTTTAAGTAAAGAAAGGAGGAAAATCTTAAAAGATTTCAGTACAGTTTTAAAGCCAGCTAGATAGTTGGTGAGATCATTCATGTGTGACTCAGGGACGACATGGCGTTATCTGAGTTACAACTTGCAAGCCGTATATGAGGTCACCCAGACTACGTGCGTAAAAAATGAGAGACAGAAGATTCACTTATAAGTCCTGATCTAGCTATAAAACGGCAACACTGATCGAGGGGCGTAACCAGAACCTGTGGTGAAATACTGAAATTGGCAAGAAATATGCAAAAATCTTAAAAGATCTCACTAGTAATGTTAATCATCCTGGAAATTTGAATTTTAAGAGTGATAAAATTTTATAATAATTGAATAGTATACAAACGCAGTGTAAGCACTACGTAATGGGGGATTTACCTAGCCAGGAGCCCAGAGAGAGGAAAAAAAGTATGTACGCCCACATACTACAGGAGCGCATTTTAATTTTTAATGAACTTTCCCACAATCGATTTTCGGAATTTTTTGTATCATTATGACGTTTAGATCGTGAGGAACAAGGAGTTAATTTTTTTAATATACGTCGTTTATTTTAGAAAATAGTTTTGAGAAGGAGCAAAACGAATTTATTTGTAGAGGATTTGAATAAATAATCAGCCAGCCTTAGGGTAATCATGCAGTCTTCATCAGGCCGTGAGTGGTCATGCTGCTTCACCGAACGTTCAGTCTTCATAATCCTCGTTAGAAGGAACTTATTGTCGTGCTGCGAACAGTTATAGTCAGTCTTTGGACTTTGTCAAAGTGTTGTACGTTGGCCAAGAAATATATTCAGCCGACGGAGGCGTTGTAAAGCCTTAGAAACGAACCGTTATACGATCAGTTCTCGAAGACAATACCGAAACATCTCGACAGTGAACGAGGCTTTAAGAGAGTAATGAAACTCTAAATTTATCCAGTGCGTTAAAGAACCGTATCAGGGTCAAAACGTAGGATAATTGACTAATCTTCCTGTGCTTAGGAGATTAGTGCACAAGTGACGTTAGATCAGGGGAATCTCAAGTAAAGGCAGTAACTGCCAAGTGAAAATAGGAAAGACTTTGGAAATCGTTCCACGAGTAGAATACGATAGTTATTCCAGGAACACAGTCCAAACGTGGACCAAAGCAAAAACATTGTTAGAGTGAGTTAGTACAATAAACGGCGACTTTAGGACAAATAGTCAAGCATACACATTTGCAAGACAAATACTTTCCAACCGAACGAGTACTGTATCGTGCGATTGGGAGTGCCGATAACTAGATGAACTATAGTAGGATAAAATTATCCGGTACCAGGAGAAGGAAACAGTAGAAAAGACTTTCAATGAACCCAATAGGAGTTAGATCTAGGGAGTCAACACTAGTAGCTACACCCTCGGAGGCAGAAGAAAAGAAAACATGTAAATCAAATGTGTGAAGGGAATTACTACATGCTAGAAGTGAAATTTTCGTGTATGTTTTTTTTTAAGTGAAACAAATATTTTTCAAGTTTTTATCGATATTATAGTGTGTTTTTAACTCCATCAATGATATCCTTACCTTGACGCGGTGGTGGAGCTTGCGTGGCCAAATGATCCTGAGAGCTATGCCAGCGGTAGCTTAGCTACTGGTAGGGTCTCCCAAGCCGGATAGGTCGAAGGTGATGATCCAGACTAAACGGGATATTCTGGCCCTCCAGGTTGGGGGTTGGACGTGGGGCTAACAACCCCACACCATAAAAAAATGAACCTGTTACGAAACAAGGACAATTGCCTCGGAAGGACGGACTTAACAGAAGACAACTTTGGCCTGGATTACGGAAAAGAGATTTGTATATTGCGACGTGGAGTGTAAGAACGATGTTGAGACCAGGAAAGATGAATGAAATAGGAGAAGAGAAAATTTAATTTAATTTAGACAATGTAGCGTTACAAGGGGTAAGACGGCAAGGACAAGGAATGATAGATAAAAGGGAATATTCACTATTGTATAGTGGTCCAAATAGCAGAACAGGACAACATGGTAAAGGATTTATGATATTCAAGGCAGTAAGGAATATTATTATGGAATATGAAGCCATAAATGAAAGATTTTGTAAATTGCTCATCAAAGGAAGATTCAGGAACATATCCATATTGTCAGTGTATGCACCAACTGAAGAGAAAGATGAGGATGAGAAGGAAGAGTTCTATGAACAATTAGAACAGATATGCGGTGAGATACAGAGATACGATACATTGATAATAAAGGGTGACTTTAACGCAAAGATTGGGAAGGATCTATTGTTGAGATGTGCAGGGGAACATACACTACATGATGTTATTAACCAAAATGGCACACTATTTGGGCATTTTGCCATCAGGAACAATATGGTGATCAAAAGCACATGTTTCCCACACAAACGAATACATCTAGGTACTTGGAAGGCTCCTGATTCCACTACCGTGAATCAAATAGACCATGTGTTAATCAATGCAAGATACTCTTCGTCAATTATAGATGTGCGGAGTTGTAGAGGACCAAATTGTGTTTCAGATCACTATCTAGTCAAAGCAGTACTTAGAGAAAATCTGGCTAAAACCAAAATGAAATCTGAAACCTGGAAGAACAGTATAAACGTTGAAAGACCAGGAGATGAAAGAATTAAGGAGGAATATCAGAGAGAAATACAAAACAAATTAGAAGAAGAAAAAGAAAGAGATGATCTCAATGAAGAGTGTAAGAAAATAGAGGAAGTAGTTAAACTGGCTGCAGAAGAAATAATCGGAAAGAATGGAATGAATGGTTTGATCAAGAGTGTAGGGAAGCAAAAGAAGAGAAGAATAGAGCAAGAGAAAAGATGATCTTGAGAGAAAAAAGAAGCAACTGTGAACATTATAGGCAACTGAGGTTGAATGCCAACAAAGTATGTAGAAGAAAGAAAAAGGAACACATAAAGAAACAATTTATAGAAATAGAAGGATTAAACCAGGGAAGTGAAGTAAGAAAATTCTATGCGGCAATTGGTAAAATTGGGAAAGGTTTCCAACCGAGGGAAAGAAGATGCAAAGATACACAAGGGATGATACTGAATTATGAGAACAAAGTGATAGATAGATGGTCTGAACACTTTAAGGAACTTCTAAGTGAAAGTGTTGAGCAAGAAATTGAACAACATATGCAACAAAATGAGAGCCAAGACGTAATTAGATCAGAATCAGAGAATGGGAATGCAAGTATTATGAGTCCTACAAGATTTGAAGTGGCAAATGTAATGAAGAAAATGAAAAACAACAAATCACCAGGGGAAGGCAGTATAGTAGCAGAAATGATAAAATATGGAGGAGCGGCATTGGAAGAGAGAATACATAAACTATTGGAAAGAATATGGGAAGAAGAGAACATGCCAGATGGATGGAGGGGAGGAATAATCAGTCCTATATTTAAGAAAGGAGATAAACTATCATGTGAGATTTACAGAGGAATCACTCTATTGAATGTTATTTACAAGATCCTATCAGGTATCTTGAAAGAAAGAATGAAGATATTTTCAGAAGAAATTCTGAGTGAATATCAGTGTGGTTTTAGACCCAACCGGAGTAAAACATATCAAATCTCTGTAATTAGGCAGACGATGGAAAAGTTTTATGAACATGATACTGACCTCCACATGCTCTTTATAAATTTTAAACAAGCTTTCGATGGTGTAAGTAGAGAAAGACTATATGAATTACTAGGAGAAATGAGGATACCTGGAAAGATAATCCGGCTGATGAGGATGACACTAGATAACACATGGGCACGAGTGAAAAATGGAAATAAGTTGAGTAAACCCTTTACAATTAATATGGGTGTAAAACAAGGAGATGGATTGTTTGCAATACCCTTTAACCTTGCACTACATAAAGCAATCAGTAAAGTAGACCAGGGAGACACTATTTTTAACAAATCAAGTCAGATCTGTGCTTATGCAGATGATGTAGTGATCATAGCAAGAGAGAAGCGTACACTGGAAAGAGTATATTTAGAATTAGAGAAAGAGGCTACAAATATTGGGTTATTAGTGAATGAGAGTAAAACTAAGAGCATGGTAATGTCTACATCTAAACCAAGAAGAGACCCCTAGGATATTACAATAGGCGATAAGACATTTGAGGGTGTGACACAATTTAAGTATCTAGGAGTACTTATTAACAACCAGTGTGATATGACAAACTGTATTAAAGATCGATTACAGGCTGGAAACAGAGCATACTATGCAAACATCAAGATGCTCAGGAATCAACTTATATCACGAACTACCAAAATGAAGATATATAAGACAATGATAAGACCAGTAGTGACCTATGTCTCTGAAGCTTGGACATTAACTATGGATCATGAGAATACTGTGAAGTGCTTCGAAAGGATAATACTGCGAAGAATATATGGCCCTGTTAGAGAGGAAGATGGATGGAGAATACGATATAACCATGAATTAAACGAATCGATTGGAAAACAAGATATCGTAAAGTTTATAAAGGCACAGAGAATCCAATGGTTGGGACATATAGAGAGGATGCCAGAGAGCCTGATGCCCAAGAGAATGTTGAAAGGGAGGTTATTCTCCAGGAGGAGGAAAGGACGTCCTAAGAAGAGATGGTTGGAAAGTGTGAATGCAGACCTCGTTGCAATGGGAGTGAGAGGTTGGAGGAGCAAGGCGATGGATAGATCAACATGGAGAGCAGTTGTCCAAGAGGTCAAAACCCACCCCCGGTTGTAGCGCCGTGGGGTAAGTAAGTAAGTAAGTAAGTAACGAAGTAAGTAAGAAAGCAAGTAATAGTGTTTTTAAGTGCTAGTGAAATCATGAATGTATTTCCTCAAGCAGAGGTTATTAGTGTATATAAAATGTATAAGTTTAAGGAAGAATTAGTGTTTGTAACGTGTGTTGAAATGTGTGCTATGATGGCTTAAGCCCAAATCTGTGGGCGAAATGACGATTCATTGGAAACCAGGCGAGCAGCTCTGGAAAAGTCATGTAAGTAACAAAATTTGATTATGTATTGTTCCTTCTAAGAATTCGTGTACCAAAGAATATGGAGAAAGTATTCTTATTTGAAACAGGGATATGTGAAAACAGTGTATAATAGTTTAAATACGGGTTTCTGAACGTTAACTTAATTATGAATTAACCAGATAAAAGTGTTAAATAAATGCTCAGTGGAGTTGTATTCGTTGGAATACCATTAAATAAAAAAAAGAATAATGTAATATTCAATACAAGCAAGAATAGAAAGTAAAACGTAATGAATAAATTAATTGTTAAATTAATATTCAGTATTGATGAGTTATGGAAGCCGCTAGGTTCCTTCAAATAATAATAATAATGATTGTTGAACTATTGGGTTCTAGTGAAAGAAGTGTCAGAATTAAATTATAAAGGCAAACAATGTTTAAATAGACGGAGATCAAATTATTGTGTTGAAATAAATATTCTTACTTGAAAGGTATTACGAGATTGCTGTTGTAATTGACGCTAATGTAGCGTATATATTTAATTTTTCTCGCTAAGAATGCTGCGATCTTATGCCAGGAGTAATTAATTGTGGGGGATAGTTGAGTGCGGTAGTGAAGAAGTGTGTGTTTGCTAATGCAGATTTTTTAAAGGGTGCTGAATTTTATATTGTTATGGTAAGCGCAGGGGTTCGAGCTAATGCCGCCCAGAAATCGCTAAATTAAGGAAGATTTGTGCTAATTGCCCTCGTTCCTTCATGTAGGTCCTAAGTCCCCCAAAATGGAATATGTCCAGGGGCCGGCCAAATATGAAGTCGCGTTCAGTTACATCGGAAGCCCCTTATTTATTGTTGTTGTGTTAATATCCTACCCGCCAATGTTGAATGCTCCACAATTATTTTCCCACCTGAGCCAAATGAGCGGATGTTAAAGAGCCGCATAAATTTAATGTTGAGAGGAACAAAACGTGTGCTTTTCAAGTTTAAGAAAAAGATGTGCTGGTCGCGAGCTGAAGGAGGTGGCAGCCAGACTCTCCCTCCTATCGTAAATCAGCCTTAAGTGTTTTGACAAGCCAGATGGGCCACTTTTATACTATTGTGGTAGGTCAAGATTACCCACCGCACCCCTGCTGGAAAACTGCCACAAGTCAGAAAATATGAATTTTGAAGTATGTGGTACTTATAAATGCCTATGATCAAGTCCGTGTCCTGTAAAACTCCCACAACTCAGATCCTATAAATAGCAATTCTACGGCACTGAATAGAAAACTGCCATTACTGAAAATTACTATTATTTTTATTAAAACACATAATTATAATCCATGAAAGAACTTTGTATGTTATTGTATAACTTAGTACTAGGCAATGCTAGAAGTTAGTAATATGTTACTTTCAATTTAATTATGTAAATATTTATATTTTTCCCATTAACTCAACATCTTTAAATGCTTCTCCTGAAAATGTGTCCTTATTGACTTGTGGCAGTCTTCCAGCGGGGCTGCGATGTGCTTCTGTTGTCTACAGAAGTGTTAAACAGTTGAGATGGTCCGGTAGTTGCGCCGAGATCCATTTATATCACTATTCTTGCTTAGTAACGTTCAGAACCGTATAAAAATGATATAATCGTTATGGAGATTATAATAAAAATCACTGTGTTTGTTACACAACATAACTATTGTTCCCAAATATTGGTAAATACACTGAAGAAAAGGGAAATTGCAACACCATGAAGGCATTGGTCGTTTGTGTTGATTTTCAAGATATGGAACGATGCTATATAGGTATGTAAACGATCAAATTTCAGACCCATTGGATTGTTGCTACAGGTCTCCCTACGTGATTGGTCGCGGAGGAATCAACTCCATTATATGGACTCTGGTGTAGCGTAGTTGACTTGCAGTCTGTACAGTGAAGTGTTCCCCGTCAAATAAGCCTCGACGACAGAGAAGAGCACGCTATCAACAACTGTCGCCGTTTGAGAGGGCTCGGGTAATTGGGCCGTGTGAGGCTGGATTATCGCTAAGGACTGTCGCTGCACTTGTTGGCCGACAGGCATCTACGGTACAACGTGTATGGCAGCAGTGGGCAAATGAAGGTACCCACACTCGTAGACCTGGCACAGGCCCAGCACGACATACAACTGTGAGAGGGGATCGCCGCATCGTTCGGATGGCCCGGATGGAACCCCATGCAAGAGCAGCGCAAATTCGAGCAGCTGTGGCACCCCCCGTTACAGAACAAACAGTTGGTAATCGCCTGCGTGCAGCTGGCTTACGATCCCGTGTCGCTGCAGAAGGTGTTCCATTGACCCCACAACAGCGACGTGTAAGGCTGGCCTGGTGTCAAGAACGATCGACGTGGGTCGACGAATGGCATAGGGTCGTCTTTAGTGATGAATCGCGCTTCTGTCTTGCCCGCAGTGATCGCCGGAATCGTGTGCGCCGACGTACCGGGGAGAGGGGCCGCCCAGACCTTATTGTCGAGAGGCACACAGGGCCAACACCAAGCATTATGGTCTGGGGAGCTCTTGGCTTTAATGTGAAATCACAATTAGTGCTTGTTGAGGGCACTATGACTGCACGACAGTACGTTGATAGGGTACCAAATCCAGTGGTTGTCCCTATGATGGCGAACATTGCTAATGGGATGTTTCAGCAGGACAATGCCCGGGTTCACACTGCACGCATCTCCAGAGAAGCTCTCCACGACACCACAATCTTAGTTTGGCCCGCCAGATCCCCGGACCTCAGTCCTATTGAGCATGTGTGGGACATGATTAGTCGACAACTGGCCAACCGTCCTCAGCTACCCACAACTCTGGAACAACTGACCCATGCAGTGCATCAAGCGTGGGCCACAATTCCTCAGGAAGCGATCCAGAGCCTTATTGACTCCATGCCTCGCCGAATTCATCAATGTATTGCAGTTCCTGGTGGGCACATCCTGTATTGATTGTTGTCCAAACTTGCGGTCAGAGGGACCTGAAAGTGTAATCATCTAATCACAACCGAACACTCGTCCTGCATGTTCAATTGCAGCAATGTAGCACCACTCCTTCTGGGTGTTGCAATTTCCATTTTCTTCAGTGTTTTAAGACAACCTGGGGAGTTTGTCCTAACTTGATATAATCAGTAGTTTCCAAAACTCCAGGGGTACACGGGTTCTTCCAGGACAGTGCAAAGTTGTAGAGTTGAATGAAGGGAGATGGTAAATTTAACCATAATGTCGACCCAATAAAATGGTATTTTTAGCCTACTTTTCACATTTTGCAAAAATGAGGAAAAAGTAGACTTATGAGATCGGGCAAATGTGTGTCTGTCTGTCTGTCTGTCTGTCTGTCTGTCCGTCTGTCTGTCTGTCTGTCTGTCTGTCTGTCTGTCCTTCTGTCTGTCTGTCTGGCTGTGTGTGTGTCCCCCCCTATCAACTCCTAAACGGCTGCAGCAATCGAAACAAAATTTGGTAGGAGTAAAGACCTATACCTGAATATCTCACGGCCATATTTGAAAATGATGTCAGTGCTACCAACTGCTAAAAAATCGCAATTGAAATTTGAGCTCCATGTTGGATATCTTGGAAAGTATGAATGGGAGCTATTTCAAAATTGGCACACGTACAGATCATAATATTTCAGTTTAATTTCCAGGAGGCTAAATATGGCAGTGTTGCCAAAATGATTATAAGCCTCCTGATAGGTCCAATCCTTAAATGCATATAACTTCCATACTATCAATTGGAATTCAACCAAATTTCGTATGTTGTATGTGTACATAACCAGATATGACTGAGCGTATTCTTAAGACCTACCAGGGCTGCCAACTGTTAATAAATGCTCCTAATTTATTTTATCCAAATACCAATATATCAGAAAGTATGCAAGCCGACAGCTTTAAACTATGCACACGTATAGTACCTGACATTCTATATTAATTTGGAGTAACTTATATACGTCAGTGCTACCAACATGATTCTAAGCCTGCTGACAGGTCCAACTTTAAATACATGTAACTTCCATACTATTATTTGGATTTCAACCAAATTTCGTATGTGCTATGTGTACCATAACAGATATAACTATGCGTATTCTAAGGAGCAACCAGTGCTGCCAACTGTTAATATGTGCTGTCCCTATTTTTGTTACCCTAATACCAATATATCAGAAAGTATGCAAGCCAATAGCTCTAAACTTTGTACACGTATAGTACATGGCATTCTAGACGAATTTGGAGTAACTAATATACGTCAGTGCTGCCAACATGATTCTAAGCCTGCTGATAGGTCCAATTTTAAAATGCATGTAACTTCTATACTAACTAATGGATTTCATTCAAAATTGGCACAACAATAGATCATATTATTTCAGATTATTTCTGACCAATACATGCATGACATTGTTGCCAACATGATTTTACGCGCGCTGTTAGATCCAATGTTCAACTGCATGTAACGTCCATGCTATTCATTGGACGTCAACCAAATTTTGTATTTTGTACCTTAAGAGACGGAACTAAGAATATATTCAGTCATCAGGGCTGCCAACTGTAGTGCTCTATTAGGATACATTATGCCAGGTATACAGTATTTCGAACTAATTGGAAATTTCGATATTAGCAACTTAATTTCGTCATTATTCTAGATAGGTTCATATTCTGTAGAATAATCATTGGCATGAAAAGTAGGCTGTATAGTTCTTCACGGAACTTCTTGTTTATTATCATTATAAACAATTAACACAATAAAAATAATACTCCAATGAGAGAGCAATCATTGTGTTTTTATCATGTTGTAAATGTGTAAATGTTAACACAGAGCCGAATGGAGCTCGTAGTTGCAATTTAAGAAAAGTGCTATATGGAAGTGACAGTTATTAAATTTTTAGTCAGCTTCAGTGGAACCTTAATCATTGATTTTAAGGAAATGTTTTTATGATTCCTTGTCCATCTTAGGACAAGTGTGAAATATTCAGTGTAAAGATTTGTTTTTGTAGCGCCTAATTTTTTATTTATATTAAATAGTTTTTATATTTGGATTTTGATGTTTATTTGAGTGTCATCCTTATGCTTTGATCCAAGATACGTGAATTATAGAGTGGGAGAATGTACCATGCCCCGAATGTCCTATTGAGCTAGCGGACTATGGTCGCGTATCTATTGTTCTCAAAGGTACAATAGTTACAAAACTAAGAATACGGTCCCTACGGATGAACTCAATGGTATAAATAAGGCCGTTCGTTCTTGGCCGGTACAATTTAAGTGCGCTATGGTGTCTCCCCGCACAGCGAGCCTTCATATGTTTATGGCATGTGCAGATGAAGAGCGCATTGTCTCCTCGCGCAGCGCATGCGTATATTAAGTCTGGTCTCAGTATTCAACTCGCGTTGTGAAAGCCCGGGCCGTGCCGACAACACAACAACGAGTAAGTGCCAAGAATTGTGACCGACGAGGTGCTGGAGGAGTGTCAAGGGGATGCCTCGTGATATTATGTAGACTCGCTCTACAATTCCCACGCGCATACGACTCGCCATGAATGGACGGCCTATTTATACACTGGGGTGAAACGCTGGCGAAACAGGCTGGGATACCAGAGCAATTTCAGTTTCTTTGAATATAACATTGATATGAGAACAAGGTTTGTTACGTTCATTTTCATGGGCGATGTGCCCAATTTACAGATTGGATTGCAACGAGCTAGAGAAAGGTATATAGAGAGGCAAGGAGCCGCGTAGCAGCGCTCTGGGCGGAGGCAACCTGAGTTAAGGCGGCCATGATTCAGAACGTCGTCTGACAAGAGCTTGTTGCGATAAGATATCTTATTATTCGGGCTGTACAGGAACATGCGTCGAATGAAATGTATTTAAAAATACATAGACCATGCCGTCAGTGTGTTCGTCATTCAATTGTACGAATAGAAGTAACAAGACAACAGGAATGTCGTTAAGTTTGTGTGATATTTACATTTCAGATTCCCTCTGCAGAAGCAGGAACTAACATTTCCACTCTATATACCTTTCTCTAGCTCGTTGGTGATGATGATGATAATTGTTGTTTTAAGGGGCCTAACATCTAGGTTATCGGCCCCTAATGGTTAGGGTGATCGTGAAGATGAAAATGAAATGTAAACTATAACTAAAACTAACTACTAACTTATAGACTACCGGTATACTAAAAGAAGAAACTGAAAATAAAAGGAGAATTAGGCAAATAAAGGACAGGAGGAAAATAAATGCCCTCAACCCTCGAAGAATACGGATTGAGGGACATGGAAGGAAGGAGAGCCATGAAAGGCAGATAGGAAAGTGAAAGAGGAGAGGGTCCGCCCCAGAGGTATTGGATAAAAGGAGGAAAACCGGACCCAGCTCAGGAATCCCTCGGGGTCGCCAACTCCCGAACTCACCAGCCGTGAGCCTCTGAGGGTGTAGCAATATCCAGGGTGCACCAGAAGTGGTGGGGCTATATAGCCTACACTCTGCCTCCTTGAGGGCCTTGAGTAGAAGGCAGGAGATAACAGAAAAAGAAAAAGAAGGCTGACCCCTCGCAGAAGGAGGGTATCAGAAAAGATGAGACAGGGGCCAATTAAGGCGGGAAAGAAAGAGACTCCCTAGGCCTGGGATACCCTAATACCGTCGGGGTCGGAAGAGAAAAAGAGTTGACCAAGTGAGGTCGACAGGAAAGAAGACGGAGAGGAGCCCGGTACAAGTAAGTGGAAGCAATGCCGGACTCAGCTGGGGCCCCATGGTCACCAACCCACGTCCCACTAGATGTGAGTCCCTGGGGGGGGTAGCTCGTTGGTAACGATCCCTAATTCTCAAGAGACTGCCCACGCCGTGCCTCCAATAGGGTCTTGTGCACAAGGCAGGAGATACAATGAAAAGATCAGGTCTGATCCCTCGAAAAATGAGGGTATCAGGAAAGATGAGACAAGGGCCAAATAAGACATGAATTTGAAAGACTCTCCAGGTCCCGGATACCGTTAGTGCCTGAAGAGAACAAGAGGTGACTAAGGAAGGTTGACGGGTGGATTTGCAAGCAATGCCAGTCTCAGCTGAGGTCCCGTGGCCGCCAATCCACGTCCCACAAGTTGTGAGCCCCCGGGCGGGGTATGCATATGAACGAAATGTATGTAGAAAATTTTGTTCAATACATTGCAGGAAGTGTCGTTTGCAAAGTGTCTAAAAAATTAACTTGTATTGAATGCCTAGAAGTGCTTTCATCGGGTCAAGATGTTCAGAAAGAAGGACTGATTAAAGAGAAAGGCGTGAAAGATGGCCTTTTGAATCCATCAAATGATGTAGTGAAATTATGTAAAACAGCTGAGATTGTCATCAGGAATAATGACAGTATGTTGCGAAAGAACACGAAGAATCTCATGCTGAAGTTGCAGACAGATTTCTATGCTCTGCTACCGGGTTGTCTGTTTCAGAAATCTGACCATCTATTTACAGCTACTGAACCTGGGGAAAAGTCTCACTATGCTTCACTCATCGAGCGAATTGTGAAACAGTATTTTAAATGCAGGCTTCACCACCTCTGCAGAAATACAGCTCATCGTGAGAGAGGTCAACAGGTGCGTCAGTTGTACACAAAAAGTATTCTTTTTAAAGGACAATGAAATCATGCAATGTACTGTGCATAAGCAACGTAGCGTATTGTCTTGTAAGATGATTGTGTTAGTTTTCGTTCAATGTACAAATTAAATTGTCAGGTCTTGCGTAGGCCTAATCTTATATTACGCCTCGTTAGTCACGCCTCTCCCTCCCTGACTCCCACCCTCTTGACAGAGTATATCATGGCGGCTGCCAGTTCAACCTTCTTCAAATATGGCGGCGCCATTTCCACTCTATATACCTTTCTCTAGCTCGTTGTTGGATTGTGATGTTATTCCGCGAGAGTTGTTCCCCATGTTTGAAGGGCTCGCCAGTCCGCTTTTGAAACACGCGCTTGTTGGGTTAAGCGGCCGTGAACCAGATGGCAGCATGATGGAAACTTGGAGCGCTAGCTGTTAGACTCTATTTTTAGCCTATTTTCAATTTTGAAAAAATAGGCTTATGAGATCACCTTTTGTCCGTGTGTGTGTGCGTGTGGGTGTGTGTGTGTGTGCGTGTGTGTGTGATTCGTGTGTGTGTCCCCCCCTAATAAAATCTAAACGGCTGGAGCGATTTCAATGAAACTCGGAAAGTTCATAGCACTATTCCCGGCGACCTTGACCGTGCCCTTCAAATTTTGTTAGGACTCACCAATCCAACATGGCGGTTGTGCGAAATATTCCACCAGCATTCAATATCTCCGAAACTATTACCGATATTACCCTGACATTTTCTATGGTGATAGAGGGAACTACTATAAGTTCACTTATGTGACTTTTGAAAACCTGGTAACTACAAAACCAACATGGCGGCCTCGCGAATTTGCGACTTTTAAATAGACGTTTCTCGCGATTTGACCAACCAAACGCAATGAAACTTGGTACAGTATATGTTTATATAC
Organism: Meconema thalassinum; assembly: GCA_946902985.2. Lineage (NCBI taxonomy): Eukaryota > Metazoa > Arthropoda > Insecta > Orthoptera > Tettigoniidae > Meconema > Meconema thalassinum. Next base: position 375,846,251 of record OX336393.1, read on the forward strand.
ATTGTAATGCACCGACATCTAACTTCGTTCAATTGTTTACATAATCACAAGATGGCGGAAGTGCGAAATATTTCACCGGCATTCTATATCTCTGAAACTATTAGCGGTAAAACCCTGAAATTTTGTACGGAGATAAAAGGCACTACTGGAAGTCCATCTATAAGACTTTCAAAAACCGGTTAACTACAAAACGAACATGGCGGCCAAGCGAATTTGAAAATTTTAAATAGACCTTTCTCGCGATTTAATGTTCCAAGCGCACTGAAACCTGGCACAGGAAATATTTATACACATTGTAATCCACTGGTATCTAATTTAGTTCAATTGTTTACATAACCTCAAGATGGCGGCAGTGCGAATTTTAAAATTAAGATTTTATTTATTGTGATATAGTCATGCGATCGAACTGAAAGTTTGAATAATGAACCTACGCAATAATTTCCCTTTAATGGTACAAGACTCTATGGCCTACACATTTAACAATCCAACATGGCGACCATCCGAAATATTTAGACGATACTGAATATCTACGAATCTATTTTAGTAATCAAACTGCATTTTTTAATGTTCATAGGGGCGATGAACTTAAGTTCACCTATAGGACTTTAAATAACCTGGTGATCACAAATCCAAAATGGCGGTGACGCGAATTATAAATAATCACATGGACGTTTCTCGCAATTTAACCATCCGCGTGCAGTGAAACTTGGTACAGTAAATCCTTATACGAATGTTAATCCACTGGCATCTAATTTATTTCAATTGTTTCCATAACCTCAAGATGGCAGCTGTGAAAAATTTTAAAATCTCCTTGTTTTTTCTTGTGTCCTAATTATGCGATTGAAGTTTGAATACTGCACGTTCACAATAATCTGCACGTAACAGTACATAACTCTAGGACCTACATATATAAAATCCAACATGGCGACCATCCGAAATATTTAGTCGGTTCGCAATATCTACGAATCTATTACAGCAATCAAAGTGAAATTGTGTATGTTGATAGTGGCAATTAACATAAGTAGGATATATGAAAATAGGCTGTATAGTTCTTCACGGAACTACTTGTTAATTTGAATAAAATGAACGGAGAAATAGACATGCCGGAACATCCCAAGAATAAGGCCCATATTTCCCTACGATTTATGTAGAAAATTTTATTGGAATAAGATGAAGCATACCGGAGATATGTGTGGTTTTATATATGCATGCGAAAATCAGAGACGCAGTGGGCAAGGCCGACCGAGCGACAAGCATATTTAAGAACGCACGTAAGACTGCAGAGTTCACTTGACAGTTGACGGTTCCAGTTACAATGATAGTTGAGTTCAGTTCGTCAGTCCACGAGTTCATTTGTTCACGAGTTGTAAGCTATGAGTCAACAACAGTGCCAGTCGCAATACGAGCGTGAGAATAGAGTGATATGCAACTCAGGCGAAGTGTGCTTGGAGCACCAGATACGCTAAGCGTGTTGTTAGCCTTATTTTGATATGTGGCTTGTGACAGGCAGGCACGTCTTAAAGCTGTACGCATGATTCTACTCACTGGAGATCAATCTAAAGAGCAAAACGACGTGATTTAGCCTACGATGTTGGGGCGTGTCGATTTAGTCGGCATTGTTAAGGAATACTCATTACCCAACGTTAGGGATAGGTTTATGGCATGTGCAGATGGATACTCATTACCCATAGTTAGCCGCTGGAAACTGGGGCCAATCTGTTACACGGATTTGTGTGGGACAATATCCCAAGCCCAGAATTTAGTCAACGATGTGGGGCGTGTCGATTTATCCGGCATTGTTGAGGAATACTCATTATTATCCACGGTAGGCATCGATGTGGGGCGTGTCGATTTATCCGGCATTGTTGAGGAATACTCATTATTATCCACGGTAGGCATCGATGTGGGGCGTGTCGATTTATCCGGCATTGTTGAGGAATACTCATTATTATCCACGGTAGGCATCGATGTGGGGCGTGTCGATTTATCCGGCATTGTTGAGGAATACTCATTATTATCCACGGTAGTCAACGATGTCGGGCGTGTCGATTTATCCGGCATTGTTGAGGAATACTCATTATTATCCACGGTAGGCATCGATGTGGGGCGTGTCGATTTATCCGGCATTGTTGAGGAATACTCATTATTATCCACGGTAGTCAACGATGTCGGGCGTGTCGATTTATCCGGCATTGTTGAGGAATACTCATTATTATCCACGGTAGGCATCGATGAAAACCAAATAGTGGATAGCAGAATAGGATTGCTCATGAAGGATTTGATTGCTGCAGTGGAAGTCAGTCATATGCGGTACATGACACAACATGTTGCCATTTATGAACTGCATGATGTTAATAGATATTGAAATCCTGAGTGACTGTCGGGAAACCGCGGAAAGTTCGTTATCGTGACCGCGAATGGCAGAAGCCATGATGATGTGTTTAAAACTTTACACGATGTGCATATTTGTTACTCGACACCGTAACGATTCTACGAAGGGCATTATGAACTTAGCGATGGTGCATTAAACTACTGGGGGTGAGATGGAAAACAACGTTCTGTATGTAAGCTGGCAAGGAAAGGATGGCGTTGTGTCGTGCACATGTGTGTGCCAAATTTAGTGCAAGATATCGTAAGCCAGGAGTGTAAAAACCAACTACACGGAGATGGAAACGCCACCACATCAACTTTGGATCATCATATAATATGTAAGCTAGAACATTACATTTATTTTACTTGTTGTCATGACTATCGCAAGACCTTCATTCAACCTCATCTCAGCATATTTACTCAGCACGTATTATCAGCCGACATTTTACGCATATTTGCGAACCAGGACCAGAGTCCAGTATTTTTCATCAAGCTTAAGATTTTGAAGATATTCGATGGTTCAGTTATATTAGTTATAGTGAAGGACACTATATTCTAGAACATGTTTGAGTTTCGCAGGAACACGAGACAATTGCTTCATTTGATTTCTTGAACAACGCATTTATGTGTTCAACATTTTTATTTATTAGGGAGTTTTGGACCATCTAACACTGGCTGTGGTCGTCATTGAGTAAATATTCGATTAATTAATAGCTGAAGTTTAGATTTAGTGAACGGATTATTGTAGCAAAAATCAATACAAAATCTACGTGCACCACAGTGGTACAAGTAGGCTATATATGCCTACCAGTCAAGCTGATGATGAAGATGTTGAAAGTCTACGAAGAAAGAGATGAAATTCTCAGGTATATCAAGGGTGATGAAAATGTTATATTAATGGGAGATTGGAATGCTGTGGTAGGAAAAGGAAGAGAAGGGAAGATAGTAGGAGATTTCGGATCAGGTGAAAGGAAAGATCGAAGAAGCAGGCTGATGGAATTCTACACCGAGAATGAGTTGGTCATAGCTAACACCTTATTCATTAACCATAGGAGAATATACACAATATACACAAGGATGAGACCAGAAGATACAGGGCGTTACCAAATAGACTCCATTATGGTCAAGCAGAGGTTTAGAAACCAGATTTTGGATTGTAAAACATATCCCGATCCTGACATAAACTCTGAATACAAACTGGTTGTTATGAAATGCAGATTAAAGTTGAAGAAAAGTCAAAAGCCAAAAAGGTGAGCAATAGACGGACTTAAAGAGAAGGATGTAAACGAAAGATTCAAAGAGAGTATAAAGGAAGGACTAATGAAAAATCTTAATCAAACTTCAATTGCAGATGAATGGACACTTTTGAAGAATGAAATAACAAAATCCGCAGACGAAAACATTGGTAGGAAATAAAGAATTGGTAGAAAATCGTGGATCACTCAGAATATACTAGAATTGATGGACGAAGGGCGGAAACACAAGAATGTAAGGGATGAAAAGGGGAAAGCAGAATACAGACGTCTGAGAAATGAGGTTAACAAGAGGTGCAAGGAAGCGAAAGAAGAATGGTTGAAAGAGAGATGTGTAGGCAAAGAAATTTGTCTGAAATTAGGAAAAGTAGACACAGTTTATGGAAGGATTAAGAATACTTTTGGGGAAAAGAAGATTAAGTGCTGTGATATTAAGGACACAAATGGAAAGCCTGTAACAGATAGGGAAGAAAAGGTTGAGAGATGGAAAGCTTGTTTGTATAAGGGAAAGGAGATTGAGAATCATGTAATGGAAAGGGAGGAGGAAATTGACGAGGATGCGAAAGAACATTTAATATTGAGATCAGAATTTGACAGAGCATTGGAAGACTTAAGCAGGAAAAAAGCACCAGGCATAGATGATATACCGATTGAGTTGCTACGCTGCATTGGAGATGATCAGGTTATATCACTTGGTGTGTAGGATTTATGAGACAGGTGACGTACCCTCTGATTTCAAGAAGAATGTTATCATCCCTATACCGAAGAAAGTGGGAGCTGACAGATATGAAGATTACCGTACAATCAGCTTAATTACTCATGCTCAAAGATCTTGTCTAGAATAATTTACAAGAGGATGGAAAGCCAGATAGAAATGAAGTTGGGTGAAGACCAGTTTGGTTTTAGGAGAAATGTAGGAACCAGGGAAGCTGTACTGTCACAGGCTGATTTTAGAAGGTAGAATAAGGAAAGATAAGAGAACGTTCATGGTATTTGTAGACTTAGAAAAGGCTTTTGATAACGTCTATTGGACTATATTGTTTGGCATTTTGAAAACGATTGGAATAAAGTACAGGGATAGGAGGGTGATCTACAATCTATACAGAAACCAGACAGCAGTCATTCGAGCTGAAGGACATGAGAGAGAACCTGGTATTCAGAAAGGTGTAAGGCAAGGCTGCAAGTTATCACCCATACTTTTCAATCTTTACATTGAGCAAGCAATGAAGGAATTTGGAGAAAAGTTTAAAGTGGGAGTGAAGATTCAAGGAGAAATAATTTCAACCCTGAAATTTGCCGATGACATAGTCATCTTGGCCGATACGCCTGAGGATTTGAATGAGTTTTTGAATGGTATGGACTCCATCTTGAGGAATGAATTCATGATGAAAATTAATAAATTTAAAACAAAAATACTGGAATGCAGCCGAAATAAATCAGAAACCTCTATGGAAATCAAATTGGCAGGTGAAAAACTAAAGGAAGGAGGAGACTTCTGTTACTTAGGAAGCAAAATAACCAGTGATGGACGAAGTAAAACGGATATAAAAAGTAGGTTAGCTCAGGGAAGGAAAGCATTTCTACAGAAAAGGAATCTGTTGACATCGAATACAGATTTAGGTATTAGGAAGTCATTTTTGAAGGCCTTTGTCTGGACGTGGCACTCTATGGAAGCGAAACTTGGACTATTGGTGCAGCAGAAAAGAGGAGAATTGAAGCATTTGAAATGTGGTGTTACAGGAAAATGATGAAGATTAGACGGGTAGATAGGGTTACAAACGAAGAGGTATTAAGACTAGTGGAAGAGGAGAGATGTTTCTGGTGACTGCTAATGAAGAGAAGAGATAGGTTGGCAGGACACATACTTAGACACCCAGGAATAGCAAGCTTAGTTATGGAAGGAAAGGTCGAGGGCAAGAACTGTAGGGATAGACCAAGGTTAGAATATGTTAAACAGATTTACTCAGATGTAGGGTGCGGTAGCTACGTAGAGATGAAACGATTAGCTCAGGACAGGGAGGCATGGATAGCTGCATCAATCCAGTCAAAAGTCTGAGGACTCAAACAACAACAGATTCTTGTGATAATAATGATAAGTTTATTGAATCCTATTTATCTATGATAACAATCCTTGAGTAATTATAAATTTGGAATAATAACAATAATTGTGAACAAGCATAATAAAATCATAATAATAATAATAATTTTGAATTATAATAATTTTGAATAATAATAATAATAATAATAATTATATTAAGAGGAATACGGATAGTTGTAAATAATAATAATAGGCCTAATAATAATAATAATAATAATAATAATAATAATAATAATAATAATTAGCCATGATTATGAATAAATATTTAATAAATAAATAATTATTGTGATGTAAAATAATTAATGATGAATTATAAATTGAGGGTCATTAAATTATTTTAATAATGATTAATGTCAATTAACGATGAATGAGATTAATTAATAAGAACACATTGATGTGAATATCATTTAATTATGACTGTTAATAACATGTTTAAGGGGGCTTATCTGGGGTCAATGATAATTAGCAATGATGAACTATAATCAATTTTTATTAATGATAATTGAGGGACAGGAATTAGGAATGGTGTGATTAATTATTATTACTTGATAATGTTTCGAGTGTTATAAAACAAAACAAGAGTAATGAGGAATGTGGAGATTGGTGTTATAATAATGTGATGAAACAGCAATAATAATAATAATAATCATAATAATAACATCTCAATAATTTTGGAATAATATGATGAGTGGTATAATATCAGATAACTATCAAAGGATGTTAGAGTATAATGGATTAAAACAATATTGGAGGATGATAATTATCAGTCTATTGGTGCAGAATTAAATAACTTAGTAACGTCATGTTCATGAAACCTGTAAAGAACGGAAGGATATTCCTGTTGGAATAATTGTATGTATAAATTAGGGGAGAAATTGTGAAGCAGGTGAATAGTCACGAGCATTAATATAATGAGAAGAAATAATAACAATAAAACAACTATGGAACGGACAGTTCGGATACATTTTATAAAAATTGGAAATCATGTGGCGAATCTCTCATATAAATCAATGGGAGGTAGAGAGTACCGTACATGTTGGAATGGACCGCCTGACCACCCAAGCACTCAAGGCAGGTGGGAAGGAAGGAATCGCAATCTCCAGTCAGCTTAATTATATGCCCCACCTCACTACTACTCAGAGTGCCACAGGGATGTCCAGCTCCTCCAGCCGTCATGTCTGCGTACCAGGATGTCAGGTACAATTTCGGAGCCTTGCTGTTCAATCTGGCAGCTGACTTTCCTCACGTTATCCTCTTACAGTACAACTATTGCGTCCACAAAGTTTCAAGATAGGTTTCGACCCGTCTTACCTGATACTTCCCTTGTCAGCAATTTTTCTAGGTACATCCCGTGTCTTGTGTGGAGTTTCGCCTAGGAACACTAAGCTGGCTCTTCAGTGGGTTCTTGGTCATGGGCGCCCGCAGGGCAAGGTCGGGCCGTGCCTCACCCCCCCCCCCCTCCTGGAATCCCGAGAATATTTTGATTATTCATAATGTTGAATTATGGGCTTATGCCGTGTTTTATTATATTAAAATTCGACGCGTTTCGAAAGAAACCATGTCTTTCTTCGTCAGGAATAATCTGGAATACGACAAATGATTGCTAAGAGAAAGCAACAAAGAACATATAGAAGGTGCCCAAAGATGGACGCCATTATAGCCCCATGTTAGGGACAACGGAAAGCAGCAATGAATTACTTTCTCAGGGTTCTGATAATAGGTAGCCAGGATTCACTGAGATTGTAGCCGGCGTCGCGGTTGAAATTATCTGGGTGTTTACGTATTTCAACCGCCTCCCTGATGATTCTGGGACGATATTGCTTTATACGGGCAAGAACATCCACTCCTTGGAACATGACATCATGGCCAGGTGTTAATTCATGATCGGCAACAGCTGATTTATCAGGTTGAATGAGCCTGATACATCTATTATGTTCCTTAATGCGAGTGCATATTGTTCTCGAAGTCTGTCCGATGTAAACCTTGCCACAAGTACAGGGAACTCTGTAGATACCCGGTTGTTGCAATTTAGGCAAACTGTCCTTAGTTGGTCGCAGGAGTTGCCTAATCTTAACACAGTCCGTATGTTGTGCCGACGTAGGATTTTAGCAATACGATCCGTCGTGTTATGTATGTACGGAAGGTAAGCAGTTCCTCTTACATCTCTTTTCTCAACTGACGTCCTATTATTATTTGTTGGTTTCAGAACCGTAGAAATCAAAGCCTTTTTCATTGTCACATCAGTTTATTTCATAAATTGAATTTACTGATAGTTAACCGATTTAGATGTATGGATAATTCCGCAGTTTTAATAACTTAGCAATTTGGGAATATTTGAAATATCTCCACTTATTTAGGAAATCGGCGAACTGGATTAACATTATCCATAATGTAGAATTTTGGGCTTATGACATGTTTTATTAAATCAAACTCGACGCGTTTTGAAAGAAACCATGTCTTTCTTCATCAGGAATAAACGGAAATACGACAAATGTTTGCTTAGAGAAAACAACAAATAAACTAAAAAAGTTGCCCTAAGATGGACGCCACTTTAGCCCCATGTTAGGGAGAACGAAAAGCAGCCGTGTATTACTTTTTGTGAGTTCTGATAATAGGTAGCCAGGACTCACTGAGTTTGTAGCCGGTGTCGCGGGTCTTGCAAGTCTCAGTGATGGATTAACATTAGCATTTTAATGAACTGGTTGATTTCTACTTTGACGATACATGGTGGTACAACTGTTTTTCACCTGTTTTTAAGAAATGAACATTCTGATGACGATTCACAAAGAAAAGCGAACTTATATGGACAAAATCTATGAAGTAAAAGAAACTATTCCTCCCATTCATTCCATAAAGATAATGTAGCCAACGATTTCACAGCAGTCAAATTATGAATATCACGAAGCAAGTAACAAATGAAAGGAAAAATTGGGGGGCGGGGGGGGGGGGGGAGGACGTCTCCTCATCACCTAGTGACATGGAGGTAATGAAATGAAAAATATTACTCCCCCCCGCCTCCCGCCATATGAAAGATGATGATGATGATAATTGTTGTTTTAGGGGGCCTAAAATCGAGGTTATCGGTCCCTGCCACCACATGGAAGAAATCCTCCGGGCACGCCCATGCTCTTGGTGTCCATGTCCGGACCCCCACAGGAGTAGCGAACTGCTTGCTACCTCCCGTTTTATGGAGCGCACCGGTGCCTCTTTAGCGCAGTTCGCTACTCCTGTAGGGGTTCGGGCACGGGCACCTAGAGCCCGCTGATGAGCCTGATTGGTGTTCCCAGGTGGAACGCCACACAAGACACGGCATAAATCAAGAAAGATTGCTGAGATTTAATTCACTGGCAGTGAAAGCCCATATACCAGTCCAAGTTTCACTTCCATAGAGTGCCACGCCCCAGTCAAAAGTTTTCAAAAATGTCATCCTAATACCTAAATCTATATTCGATGTCAACTGATTTATTTTCTGTAGAATGCGTTCCTTTCCTGAGGCAAGGTACTTTTTATATCAACTCTGCTTCATCCATCACTGGTTATGTTGCGCCCTAATTAGGAGAAGTCTCCTACTATCTTCTTCAGCTTTCCACCTGTCAATTTCATGTCAATATGTGGTTTCGGAATTCTTTCGGCTTCATTCCATTGGTTTTGTTATTCATTTATTGATGGTCATCATGAATTCTTTGCTCAATACGCAGTCCACACCATTCAAAAACTCATTCCAATCCTCTGGTGAATCGGATAAGATCTAGTAACTCAAATTTGTGAGCCATACCATCAGAAACGAAACACACGCCCTGTCACTGGTTGGAGTTGCAAGTTTTGACAAATTATTATGAGTTGCAAAACTCCCAAACAAAACAGCAGACCACACGTGACAATTTCCGTTCCTATCAGCCTCTTGAGTAACATATCAGTTAATGACATGCTGTCCGCTTATTTATCTACGACTTAGATATTGCCCTAACGTCCTATTGTCTTGAGTTTCCTACACGTCACACCATTATAAACAGGTGATTATTATTTATTTTTATTTTTTACAAAGTTACCGGTAGGCTACTTCTTTTTATTCATTTTTAGCCTATTTTCAATTTTGAAAAAATTGGCTTATGAGATCATCTTTTGTCCGTGTGTCTGTGTGTGCGTGTGCGTGTGAGGTGTGTGTGTGTGTGTGTGTGTCCTAATAACTTCTAAACGGCTGGAGCGATTTCAATGAAACTCGGGAGGTTCATAGCACTATTCCGGGCGACCCCGACCGTGCCCTTCAAATTTTGATACGTCTCACCAATCCAACATGGCGGCTATGCGAAGTATTTCACCAGCATTCAATATCTCCGAACCTATTCCCGATATCACCCTGGAATTTATTACGGTGATAAAGGGAACTACTAGAAGTTCATCTATGTGGCTTTTGAAAAACTGGTTACTACAAAACCAACATGGCGGCCACGCGAATTTACGACTTTAAATATACGTTTCTCGCGATTTGGCAAACCGAACGCAATAAAACTTGGTACAGTATATGTTTATACACATTGTAATGCACCGACATCTAAGTTCGTTCAATTGTTTACATAACGACAAGATGGCGGCTGTGCGAAATATATCACCGGCATTCTATATCTCTGAAACTATTAGCGGCATCACCCTGAAATTTTGTACGGAGATAAAGGGCACTACTGGAAGTTCATCTATAAGTCTTTGAAAAACCGGTTAACTACAAAACGAGCATGGTGGCCAAGCGAATTAAAAATTTTAAATAGACCTTTCTCGCGATTTAATGTTCCAAACGCAATGAAATCTGGTACAGGAAATGTTTATACACATTGTAATGCACTGGTATCTAATTTAATTCAATTGTTTACATAACCTCAAGATGGCGGCTGTGCGAATTTTAAAATTAAGTTTTTATTTCTTGTGTCGTAATCATGCGATCGAAGTGAAAGTTTGAATAATGAACCTACGCAATAATTTCCCTTTATTGGTACATGACTCTATGGCCTGTACTTTTAACAATCCAACATGGCGACCATCCGAAATATTTAGACGGTTCTCAATATCTACGAATCTATTACAGCAATCAAACTGAAACTTTGTATGTTGATAGTGGCAGTTAACATAAGTAGGATATATGAAAATAGGCTGTATAGTTCTTCACGGAACTACTTGTTCTGTTTACAAAGACAGCTACACACACAAATCACTGACTTCCAGACTACAATTCCCTCTTCAAGGGAAAAAAACAACACAAAGCACAAGAACAAAATACCAAGAATCATTATAGCACACATAATTTCAGAATGTATATAAATGGTTGCCAAAAGCCCTGCTGATACACTGTCGATCAGACCTACCCCAGCCAAAATAATCGTTTCTTGAAAAGAAAGGTAAATCACCTCTTAACAATTCCGATTCATTCTTATCAATTTATATCCATTATACTCCTTTTTCCTTTCAGCGTTTCGTCTTGTCAGTCTCTGTGAGCGAACGAATCGTCTCCATGATCACCTATTAGCGCTTAGCACTGCAGCCTCACCTGCTTCTTTTACGTTATAGGGTGTATCTTAATTATACCGACAAAAAATTCAGGGACTCACTGCGTTTTATGTAAAAGACGATGCCGCAATCGGATTGGCGGAGAAAATTTTTCCCTTCGAGGAAATGAGGTTAGTTTGTTACTTCCGGGCGCGCGATTCAAATCTACGAACTCGCCGCATTTTTTGACCAAGGGAGCAAGCCGCTGGCCACTGCTGTGTTTCAAGCAAGGGAAGGGAGTGTGATAGAAGGAGACAGAGATATGATGGCGGGCACGCGCAAGTTTCCTTGATCGCGTAGGCTTGCCACATGCCCGCCAGCATATCTCTGTCTCATTCTATCCCACTCCCTTCCCTTGCTTGAAGCACAGCAGTGGCAAGCAGCTTGCTCCCTTGGTCAGCAATAGGCGAGTTCGTAGATTTAAATCAGGCGCCCGGAAGTAACAAAGTAACCTCATTTTCACGAAGGGAGAAATTTTCTCCGACAATCCGATTGCGGCACCGTCTTTTACATAACACGCAGAGCGTCCCTGATTTTTTTGTCGGTATAATTGAGATACACCCTGTATATCCACAGTTTTTAATTGCAGCAAAGACCCTCTTGATGAACGAGAAAGGTAACATGAATAATTTAGAGAAAGTCGAGAGGCGTATTCTTCGAAATATTTATGGACCAAGATTTTTCCCAGATGGCTGTTATCAACTTAAAGCAAACACCGAACTATACCGTCAGTTGGAAGCATGCGACGGAGACGACTGAAATTCTACGGGCACCTCTTCCGGATGGGGAACGATCGAATCACCGAAAATATCTTCAACTTGCTTAATGGCGACAAGACTGGCAGCTTGTGGCTTAATGAAGTGAAACAAGGCTTGAATATCGCTGGGATTTTAGACTGTGATATTCTTGACCATTCCAAATTCTGTGATAGTATTAACTCTTGATTCCCACCACCAAGACCACCCCTCACACAGGAGAGGAAGGACAAGTTATTGGCTGGACTGAGGAGATATTGGAAATCACAGAAAGCGTCGCACTAGTCATAAGCGCTCTCTAGTGGGCTTAAGTCACTAATAATATGATGATGAAGATAATTGTTGTTTTAAGGGGCCTAACATCTAGGTTATCGGCCCCTAATAGTTTAATAATGAAATAATAATGTTATTGGTTTTACGTCCTTTTTAACTACTCTGGCTTTTAGAGACGCCGGGGTGCCGGAATTTTACCCCGAAGGGGATCTTTAACGTGCCAGTAAATCTACTGACACGGCTCCTTCGCATTTGCGCACCCTCAAATGCCAGCTGACTGCGCCAGGATACGAACCTGCAACCTTGGGCTTAGCAAGCGAGAACGTTACCGCTGAGCCACGCAGCCAGCCCTCCCTAATAGTTTGGGTGATAGTGAAAGATGAGATGAGAATGAAAACTATAACGAATTCTATCTACAAACTTAGAAGAAGAAATGGTAAATAAACAAGAAGTTCCGTAAAGAACTATACAGCCTACTTTTCATGCCAATGATTATTCTACAGCATATGAACCTATCTAGAATAATGACGAAATTAAGTTGGTAATATCGAAATATCTAATTAGTTCAAAATATACCTGGTATAATGCAGCCTAATAGAGCACTACAGTTGGCAGCCCTGGTGACTGAATATATTCTTAGTTCCACCTCTTAAGGTACAGAATACAAAATTTGGTTGAAATCCAATGGACGTTACATGCAGTTAGACACTGGATCTATCAGCACGCGTAAAAGCATGTTGCCAACAATACCATGCGTGTGCTGGTCAGAAATAATCTGAATTATTATGATATCTTGTTGTGCCAATTTTGGATGAAATCCATTTGTTAGTATAGAAGTTACATGTATTTTAAAATTGGATATATCAGCAGGCATAGAATAATGTTGGCAGCACTGCCTTGTATTAATTACTCCAAATTAATCTAGAATATCAGGTGCTATACGTGTGCAAGGTATAGAGCTGTTGGCTTGCATACTTTCTGATATATTGATATTAGGGTAAAAAGAATATAGACAGCATTTATTAACAGTTGGCAGCCCTGATTGCTCTTAACAATACTTATAGTCATATCTGTTATGGTACACATAGCACATACGAAATTTGGTTGAATTTCAACTGATAGTATAGATGTTACATGTATTTAAAAATTGGTACTATCAGCAGGCTTATAATCATGTTGGTAGAACTGACGTATATAAGTTACTCCAAATTAATCTAAAATGTCAGGTACAATACGTGTGCATAGTTTAAAGCTGTCGGCTTGCATACTTTCTGATATATTGGTATTTGGATACAAAAAATAGATAGAGCAATTATTAACAGTTGGCAGCCCTGGTGGCTCTTAATAATACGCTCAGTCATATCTGTTTATGTACGTATAATACATACAAAATTTGGTTGAAATCCAATTAATAGTGTACAAGTTATATGCATTTAAAAATGGACCTATCAGAAGGCTTAAAATTATTTTGGCAACACTGTCATGTATGGCCTCCTGGAAATTAAACTGAAATAGTATTATCTACATGAGCGCATTTTGGAATAGCTCCCATGCATACCTTCCAAGATATCCAACATGGAGCTCAAATTTCTAGTGCATTTTTTCAGCAGTTGGTAGCACTGACATCATTTTCAAATGTGGACGTGAGCTATTCCGGTGCACATCTTTACTCATACTAATTTTGGTTTTGATTGCTGCAGCCGTTTATGAGTTGATAGGGGACACACACACACAGCTAGACAGACAGACAGACAGACAGACACACATTTTCCCGGATCGATCTCATAAGTCTACTTTTTCCTCATTTTTGCAAAATGTGAAAAGTAGGCTAATAAAGGATAAGGCATATAAAGGACAGGAAGAAAAGTAATGCCCTCATACCTCGAATAACGTGGATTGAGGGACTTGGAATGAAGGAGAGCCATGAGAGACAGATGGGAAAGCGAAAGAAGAGAGGGCCCGCCTCAAGGTCAGAGGAAAAAGTGGGAAACACGGACCCAGCTCAGGAATCCCTCGGGGTCGTCAACTCCCAAACTCACCAACCGTGAACCCTTGAGGGTGTAGCACTATCCAGAGTGCACCAGAAGTGGTGGGGCTACACTCATCCGGCATCCTTGAGGGCCTTGAACAAGAGGTAGGATATAACATGAAAAGAAAAAGAAGGCTGACCCCTCACAGAAGGAGGGTATCAGAAAATATGAGACAAGGGCCAATTAAGGCGGGAAAGTGAGAGAATACGTAGGCCATGGATATTCTTAAGCCGTCGGGGTCGGAAAAGGACAAGAGTTAACCAAGGGAGGTCGAGAGGAAAGAAGATGGAGAGGAGCCCGGCACAAGTAAGTGGAAGCAATGCCAACTCAGCTGGGCTCCCGTGGTCACCAACACGCATCCCACTAGATGTGAGCCCCTGGGGGATAATAATAATAGCCAAATTCATAAATCTCCAAGGTAAATTCTCCTCCGCCGTTCTAATCACATGACTTCACCATCTGAATCGGCTCATACGTAGGCCTATAGCTTTAACTAGCCCAGGAGTCTCTAAACGATTTCTCCTAAGGACCACACTGACTCCTCCACTAATTCCCAATGGCCAAGAGCTCATCATACCAACGACGTAACGTAAAGTAATTTAGAATTATGTGCAAATTTTCGTTTTTGGGACTTGGCATCGAGTGTGATATCTTTGGCGCAGGGCTCGTAGATGGGTTCCACTCCGTTTGCTCGTGTCTTTTATTATTTTAAATGATTATGTCGTCTTCACTGGGGTCTGGCGTTACGTTATGGTGACGGGACGAAATGTACCGAGAATGCACTGAGGAGTGTGACGTCAGAGTACTGCTTGAGCTTCCTCCTTTCCCCGCGCGCTCCGCTGAGCGTGACGTCATCCAGCCAGCTACCTCCTTTGACCTTGGTTTGCACTTGCTTTTTTTCTTCTTTTTTTAATCTTTTTTTTTTTTTTTTGCTAACGGACTTAAGAGTTCACGCAGCATTTGTAGCAATTAAAATGATATAAAGTTTAATCTTTCAGACTGACTATCAGGGTTTTTACTGCTTTCGACACTGCTTATCTGTGTGAAAAGTGGCTTCGGTGGTGTAGTTGGTACCATGCTGAACTTCTGTGCCCAAGTTACAGTAGCGGGTTCAATCCCGACCGAAGTCATCAGATTTTTAAGAGCGTTAAAATCCTTCAGTATGCCTTCCTTCGGAGGGGAAGTAAAGCCGGCGGTCCCATGTCATAGATTTATGGCATGTAAAAAATTCTTCCACAGACTAAACTTGTGTGAAGATAAACTTCTAGGTTAGAATTCGTTGGAACGCTATATCAAAGTTCCAACGTTCACCTCTAGGTATCAGTGACATCTGGTAGCAAAAGTTGGAACTACTTGAATTTGAACGGAACTTGTAGCTCATCCTATGGGTGTCCGCATGAACCAGCTACAGCATCTGGCGAGCCGAGCATGTCCTCGGACACTCCCGGCACTAAAAGCCATCCGATAGATAAATACATAAATAAATAATTCTATGTGAAAAACAGCCTCCAAAATTGAATATACAAAAAAAATTGATAGATGCAAATTAACGGGTGAGCATTTCATAATTTCCAGTAGTAAACTTGATTCACAACTACAAACAATTGTCAGTGGAAAGTTAAAGCTACATAAATGTTATTATTCATAATTATAGTGTTCAATTTCATTACGTGAGTATTACACATTCTTTTGATTGTACCTGAGCGTGGCTGCGCCAGCGATTGTTAGCCTATTTTCATTTATAAAACAAGTAGTTCCGTGAAGAACTATGCAGCCTATTTTCATATATCCTACTTATGTTAATTACCTCTATCAACATACAAAATTTCAGTTTGATTGCTGTAATAGATTCGTATATATTGCGACCCGTCTAAATATCTTGGATGGTCGCCATTTTGGATTCTTATATCTGTAGACCTTAAGAGTTATGTGCTAGTACATGAATATTATTGTGTAGTTGTATAATTCAAACTTCAATCGCATGATTAGGACACAAGAAATAAAAACGAGTATTTAAAACTCCGCACAGCCGCCATCTTGTGGTTATGAAAACAATTGAAATAAATTAGATGCCAGTGAATTAAAATTTATGTAATCATATACCGTACTAAGTTTCACTGCACTCGGATGGTTAAATTGCGAGAAACGTCCATTTAAATATGTACATTTTACGTCACCGCCATGTTGGATTTGTGCTCACCAGGTTATTGAAAGTCCCATTGGTGAACTTATGTTTATAGCCTCTGACAACATACAAAATTTCAGTTTGATTGCTGTCATGGATAAATAGATATTGAGAACCGTCTTTCTTCCAAAATGTCGTAAGTCCATCGAAGGCAAAAAATTAATTACAGATGGCAGCACATAGTTTTTCATGGCAGTTATTTATGCTGGTGGAGAGTTATAACAAAACGTTGTTTGTTTCGTCGATACAGGGCTTCCAAAACAAGGTTATGTTTCAAACTGCAGTTAGTCCAATGTAGATTTCTAATCAAAATGACGTCAGTCCAAATCTTGTTGATTTTGCATTCAAAATGATGTATTACCTGTGTGTGTATTGATAAACAATTCGGTTTCAATCAAAATGCATTAAGTGTTGTTGTTGTTTGAGTCTTCAGTCCTTTGACTGGTTTGATGCAGCCCTCCATGCCTCCCTGTCCTGAGCTAATCGTTTCATCTCTACATAGCTACCACACCCTACATCCGAGGTAATCTTTTTAACATATTCAAACCTTGGTCTACCCCTACAGTTCTTTTCCTCGACCCTTCCTTCCATAACTAAGCTTGCTATTCCTGGGTGTCTTAGTATGTGTCCTACTAACCTATCTCTTCTCTTCATTAGCAGTCGCCAGAAACATCGCTCCTCTCCCACTCGTCTTAATACCTCTTCGTTTGTATCCCTATCTACTCATCTGATCTTCATCATTCTCCTGTAACACCACATTTCAAACTCTTCAATTCTCCTCTTTTCGGCTGCACCAATAGTCCAAGTTTCACTTCCATAGAGCGCCACGCTCCAGACAAAGACTTTCAAATATTACTTCCTAATATCTAAATCTATATTCGATGTCAACACATTCCTTTTTTGTAGAAATGCTTTCCTTGCCTGAGCCCACCTACTTTTTATATCCTCTTTGCTTCGTCCATCACTGGTTATTCTGCTTCCTAAGTAACAGAAGTCTCCTACTTCCTTCAGCTTTTCACCTGCCAATTTGATCTCCATAGAGGTTTCTGATTTATTTCGGCTGCATTCCAGTATTTTTGAGAAGAAGCATTAACTTCAATCATTAATTTGGAGCTTAATTGCTACAAGTACTGGCTACGGAAAGAATATAGTTGTTATGTTGGCTAACGTGAATGCACATAATGAGATTACGTACACTGGCGGGATTTGGCATTGCTTGTAAAATGGAAGGTGTTCAGGTTAAAAGATGCCGGAATAGAAAGAAAAACGGAAATGATTAAGGTAATGCTCGGGTCCATGCTCTATAAACTTGCGGGGTGAGGTGACGTGAGAGGCGGGAAGAGAAGGGGCTGTGTTATCTGGAATTCCTGTCTATTCCATTATTGCTAACATAGGATCGTAGCCTATATCAGTGTGGTGTTGCAAATGAGAGAGTGTGTCACCGACCAATGTATTTGGATCTGTTATTACGCATGGACCGGGAACCCCCCACATGTCTCCTCATCGTCCGCGATCCACATTCCTCTCAGATTCACAGTTCCTCGACTCGATCAGTACGAGTAATATTTAATGCCTTGCAATCATTCACTCTACAGTGGATATGACTGTTGTGAGGTTAACAGGATAGATATCCAAATAGTGAGGAACCTTTTTATGATATTCCAGACAAGTTAATTCAAGATAAGGTGATATGCAACTGGATTGGTGGCAAATAGCCAAATAGACACATCGAGTACATTTGAAGTGCTGAAAAGTACATAGCAAGAACTTCCAATCGCTAGTTCTATATCGAAAGAAAAGCAACAGGACATACGGATGTTGCTTGAGAAGTTTGGAGGAGACAACTAGGTGGGAGACGAATCCCGTATTATGAAATGCTAGACGCCACGGAGCGGGCGATTCAATCACTCAAGTGGCACCACGATAACCTATTATTGCAGCTAGACGATACTTTACTAAAAGAGAATGACAATGGCGATGACAAATGTCTGTGTGAAGATGATGGTTGCCTACTAGACTAAAACTGTAGAGATCTACTCATAGGTGTATGTAGGATCAATTTTCAAATATGCAACTCGATATAATAGGCTACTCGTATAAGAGGAGAAGGCTAAAAAAAATTGTAATATTAAGTGAATTTCTAAATAAAACTAAATTCAAAATATCTGCATGAAGTACAAAATGTCATTCAAAACGCGATATAGTACCTATACAATATTTTATACAAAACGCAGTTTGTTAGTGGTTCGCGTACAAAATGCAGTGAGTCCAAAACAAAATTGGCTATAGAAGGTGTGTGTAGAAAACAATTTTTCAATCCCTTGGGGGATCTGTAAGGTTAGCTTGGCTTGGTATTATAGCATTTTAAACAATTGGTTCACACAAATAGTTTAGACGCTGCACGTTTTTCTCAAAATCTAAAAATCGTTTATGATGGAATTAGAGCAGTTAGGAAGAAAGCTCCTCATGTGTAGGTCATAGAGTTATGTACTATTAGTTGAGGATTATTGCGTAAGTTCAGTATTCAAACGTTGACTCGATCGCATGATTAGGACACAAGAAATAAAAACTTAATTCTAAAATTTTTCACAGCCGCCATCTTGAATTTATATAAACAATTGAACAAAATGAGATATCAGTGCGTTACAATGTTTATAAATATTTTCTGTACCAAGTTTCACTGCACTCGGATGGTTAAATCGCGAGAAACATCTATTTAAATGTTTCAACTTTGTATGGATACCATGTTCGTTTTGTAGTTAACAGGTTTTTGAAAGTTACATGAGTAAACTTCTAGTAGTTTCCTTTATTTCCATACAAATTTCAGCGTGATATCAGTAATAGTTTCGGAGATATAGGAGGCCGGTGAAATATTTCGCACAGCCGCCATTTTGGATTGGTGATACGTAATACATTTTTAAGGACACGGTCGGGGTCGGCCAAAATAGTACTATGAACTTACAGAGTTCCATCGAGATTGCTCCAGCCGTTTAGATTTTATTCAGGGTGAACACACACAAGGACGTACACGCATAAATGGAAATAGGCTAAAAATACCCAACAAATCTCAACCAAAACTGGAATATTCCTTTTTTCAAACTGTAATAATGCCAGTAGGTGTCTCGACTTACGTACATTAAGCTTGTAGAAGATACTGTATGAGGATACAACTGCACCTACCGAATACAAAGGCATATGAGTAGACCTATACAATTTTTCTTCAGAAAAGGAACGAAATCTGGAATGAGTTCTATGCAACAGACGCAATACTAACAGACGACTGGAAACAGGACAATTATAATCTGAAGCATGCCATCATGTGATTTGCTGGACATGGCTTCCATTACAAGTTATGCATCACCGAAATATTTCATTATGCAAATGAGGAATGTACGAGGGGCGTACTATATTGTTTTACACTGTATTTTTAGCCTACTTTTCACATTTTGCAAAAATGAGGAAAAAGTAGACATGAGATCGATCCGGGTAAATGTGTGTCTGTCTGTCTGTCAGTCTGTCTGTCCTTCTGTTTGTCTGTCTGTCTGTCTGTCTGGCTGTGTGTGTGTGTGTGTCCCCCTAACAATTCCTAAACGGCTGCAGCAATCGAAACAAAATTTGGTAGCAGTAAAGATCTATACCTGAATATCTCAATGTCGTATTTGAAAATGATGTCAGTGCTACCAACTACTGAAAAATCGCAATTGAAATTTGAGCTCCATGTTGGATATCATGGAAGGTAAGAATGGGAGCTATTTCAACATTGGCACACGTATAGATAATAATATTTCACATTAATTACCAGGAGGACATACATGGCAGTGCTGCCAAAATTATTAAAGCCTGCTGATAAGTCCAATTTTTAAATGCATATAACTTCTACACTAACAATTGGAATTCAACCAAATTTTGTATGTACTATGAGCACATAACCAGATATGACTGAGCATATTCTTAAGATCAACGAGGGCTGCCAACTGTTAATAAATGCTCTCAATTCCTTTAATCCAAATACCAATATATCAGATAGTATTCAAGTCGACAGTCTTTAACTAAGCACACGTATAGTACATGTCATTCTATATTAATTTGGAGTAACCTATATACGTCAGTGCTACCAACATGATTCTAAGCCTGCTGAGATGTCCAACTTTAAATACATGTAACTTCTATACTATCATTTGGATTTTACCCAAATGTCGTATATGCTATGTGTACCATAACAGAAATGACTATGCGTATTCTTAAGAGCAACGAGGGTTGCCAACTGTTAATAAATACTGTGTCTATTTTTGATACACTAATATCAATATATCAGAAAGTATGCAAGCCAATAGCTCTAAACTTTGCACACGTATAGTACCTGGCATTCTAAATTAACTTGGAGTAACTAATATACGTCCGTGCTGCCAACATGATTCTAAGCCTCCTGCTAGGTCCAATTTTAAAATGTATGTAACTTCTGTACTAAATAATGGATTTCTTTCAAAATTGGCAGATCAATAGATCGTATTATTTCAGATTATTTTTGACTAAAACATGCATGACATCGTTGCCAACATGATTTTACGTGCGCTGTTAGATCCAATGTTTAACTGCATGTAACGTCCATGGTATCCATTAGACTTCAACCAAATTTTGTATTCTGTACCTTACGAGATGAACTAAGAATACATTCAGTCACCAGGGCTGCCAACTGTAGTGCTCTATTAGGCTAAATTAGGCTACATTATGCCAGGTAGACCTGTACAGTATTTCGAATTAATTTGAAATTTCTTTATTACCAACTTAATTTCGTCATTATTCTAGATAGATCCATATAGATTAATCATTGGCATGAATCTTTAATTTTAAGAAAGGTAGGCTCTTTAATTCGTCACGGAACTTCTTGTTTTCTACCCAAATGAAGTACATTACACATCAGTTGTTACGTCTACCTTCTCAACATAATCTCCTTGTAGCTTTATGCTCTTTTGCCATCGGTGTCAGTCTCTCTAGACCTTCCTGAAACCATTCTTTCGGAATGCTGCGTGCCAATGCCTTGACAGCTGTGTCCAGAGGTTTCTTCATGTTCCCGAACAGGTGATGATCACTTGGTGCCAAGTCGGGAGAGTATGGTGGAATGGCAGCACGGTGAATCCCATTTGATCAATGTCAGCGGTGGTCTCTCGGGTAATGTGGGGGCGGGCATTGTCATGTTGCAGAAGCCCACCTTTAGCCCATTTTCCTGGCCGCTTAGTTTAAATGGCGCACCGTAAGCGCTTAATAGGGGTGCCACACATGCTGCACTGTTAATTGTGGCCCCCATTCCAGCCAGTTAATGAGGATGATGCCCTTTGTCATTCGCTTACCAACTGAAGGCACTGTTCGACATTTCTTTGGTGGTGGACTGCCCCAATGCTTCCATTGCTTGGTCGCCGTTTTCTGTCTTTTGCAGAACTGGATTCAGCTGTCATGGCATGGGTACGCAGCACTCCGAAAGAATGGTTTCAGGGAGGTAAAAGTGCATAAAGTTACAAGGAGATGATGTTGAGAAGGTGGACGTAACAACTGATGTCTAATGTACTTCGTTTGGGTAGAAAGAAATAAAGTATAACAATATAGTACGCCCTTCGTATATGCAAACTATGCAGGGAACATTGTCCCCGATATGTGTAAAAAGAGAAAAAACATCATTAATGAAACTGTGCAGTGAATAACTTTATGTTCGACCCTAACTATTATGTGTCAGAAAACTGTATCATAATGAGGCTCATTATAACACTATTTTTCATTATGAAACAGTTTCTCCCACCAATCAGAGCTCAGGAAACAGTTGTGTGACCAATTAGATAAGGATACCTTCGCGCATGCGCTCAAAATCCAACATGTCTATATAAATTACTGAAAGTGCACCGTCCATATGTTCGCGTAAATAAACTGGTGAATATGAGACAAGAAATAGCACTGTACCATAATATCCCCAAAACCAATTTCTACACAGCGCGTGGTTTTGATACGACTTCGGTGACAGTTTTACTGAATACTGGAGCACAATCTGAACATATGGCATTGAAGCACAAAGAGCGCATGCGTCGATTGTCCAGAGAGCTTAGAAAACAGAGATAAGCCTATACTACCCACCGCAGCACCTGATCACAACATGCTAGTGACTGAACAGATATTTATGAATATTTATGTTAAAACATAATTATAATAAAGTTATAATTATCGTCGAACATAAACAGTCGTATGCAACTCGCCTATAATGGTAATTAAGAACTCGTATGGAAATTATAAAACTCGCATACGCTCGTTTTATAAAAATACTCGTGTCTTAATTATAGCCATTATAGGCTCGTTGCATAATGAACTATTAACGTATTTCCTGTTTATATTGTACTTCCTTGACTATTAGATGCAATAAATATCCCATTC
The DNA here is from genome assembly GCA_946902985.2 of Meconema thalassinum. Taxonomy (NCBI): domain Eukaryota; kingdom Metazoa; phylum Arthropoda; class Insecta; order Orthoptera; family Tettigoniidae; genus Meconema; species Meconema thalassinum. The sequence continues at coordinate 375,869,164 of OX336393.1, forward strand.
CTTTTCCAAGGTCTATTGAAATTTAATTAGTTCATCTTCTTCTCAGTAGATGGCAGCACATTATTAATGCATTCATATTAGGAGAAGTGTACAGTTTCTGAATTGTCCTTTAGAAGCCACATAGAATACTGTTATTTGTGGCTTGTGACAGGAATTTTTAAAATAAGAAATGTGGCATTCGCTTCTTTTGCACCTATATCATCAACAATGGCGGCCTTATGAAATTAATTGTTCGCGAATAATGATGATTTTGTTCATTATATATTGAATGTATGAGCAAGCTCGGCGCATACACTGTTACAATTCTATTCTCTCTTTAATTTTAATTTTTGATTGGCGGTGTGAAACGGTATGTGATCGTTATCACATCGAACTATGTATAAAATAGCACAGGCAACGAAGGCCGAATTTCAGCAAATAAAAATAATAAATACATAGGTTTTGAAATTTGGCAAAAATGTTTATTAGAGCTTACTATTGAACCTGTCAAAAGTCCTGACCAATTAAAGGTCCGCAATCGCCGCCATCTTGGAAAAAAGGTGCACTTTTATGGCTTTTAGTCTATAACTCATTATTTATTAACTTTATCGAAAACGTTATAGTGATCAAATTTTGAGAACATTTAATTCTCTATAAAAAGGTTCAATTCAGTTGTTTCATAAAACCAACATTTACCGAGTAAATGGACGACGAACTCGAAGCAGATCAGAGAATTGCGATGACCGACAGTAGTGGCTGCGCGGGCTAAAGCGCTGCGGTAGGTCAAGGGGCCAAGCTCTCTGCTGACTCGGTAGACGCGTGGGTTCGAGCCCCACCGTCGGCTGTCCTTGAAATGGTTTTCCGTGGTTTCCCATTTTCAACACCAGGCAAATGCTGGGACAGTACCTTCTGACAGGCCACGGCCGCTTCCTTCCACATCCTTGCCCAGTTTCATTCATCTTCATCAATTCTATCTCTCATCCCGACGCGCAGGTCGCCCACGGGCGTCGACTAGAAAGACCTGCACTCGGCCTCTCAGGAGGCTACACGACCAAAAAAAAAAAAAAGAGAATTGCGATGTATGATATCTTTCCATTATCAAACGAAGACATTACTCTGAAAGACCAAACCCGGCCGAAGCCGTCGGATTTTTTAAGAGCGTTAAAAATCCCTCAGTATGCCTTCCTTCGGAGGGGAAGTAAAGCCGGCGGTCCCATGTCATAGATTTATGGCATGTTAAAGATCTTTCCACTAATTACACCTGTGTGAAACTAAATTGGATAGGTTAAGAATGTAAACAACGCTCTTAGGTTGCTACGTTCGTTGCCAAGAGCCGACTGCGGTGGCGTCTAGTAGCTAGTTCTGAACTAGGCCTAGTAGTCGTTGACGGTGGCGTTTGGCGGCAAAAGTAGGAACTATTTGAAAATTCAAAGTTGCAGTCTCTACTTGAATTAAAAAACAGATACACACACTAATACAGTCATCACAATTAACACCGGTTATCAGACAGATTCTACACACACCCAAAGTACACGGGGCTACATGACCGCGTTGTCGCAGCCCCTAAACTAAGGAACCAACCAACTCTGAAAGACCGTGTTAACATTGTTGGCGGCGGATTCCTCTTACATCGAGTCATTTGGAAATCAAACTCACTTATTCAACCATTTGCGCAAGCTACATTACTTATTATTCAGAGACATTACGGTAAAAATTGCACACTAGTATTCAATGGTTATTCCAATACCAATGACACTTCAGAGAAAACGGAGCAAAATCGCCGATCTGCTGCTAAAAAGTCTATGGACAACAATTTTGAAGAAGGTATGAGTATCACCGTTCGGCAAGATCAATTTCTTTCAAACGACAAAAACAAAAGCAGGTTAATTGACATGCTATCAACCAAGCTAATCGATCAGGGAATAGGATGTCGACAGAGCACAGATGATGATGTTTTTTTGGCTATTATTGGTGAAGATGTTGATCTTTTAGTTTTGCTGGTTGCATTGGCTCCGTCGGAAAAGAATATCTTTTTTGTCAAACCGGGAAAGGGAAAAATCGCGAGAAGTGTGTATTCATCACAGCAGTCACAATCATCAGGACTTGCGAACAACATTCTTTTCTTGCATGCCTTTAGTGGCTGCGACACTACTTCAGCGGTTTTCAATAAAGGAAAAGTTAGGTGCGTAAAGTTATTTAACAAAAGTAAAGAGTTACATGATATCGCTGAAAGTTTCTACAACCGTGATTCTTCACACGACGTTATCGCTGAAGCTGGAGAACGTTTTTTCCTTGCAATCTATGGTGCACGTTCTACAGACAGTTGTTTGAATTAACATCGATATCATTGTTTCACGAATTCTGTGACGAAAATAAAGCCCGACATTACCTCACTACCACCAACAGAAGGAGCATCCAGGCAACATTCTTTTCGAGTGTACAATCAAGTGCAAAAATGGCTGGGAAATGAATTACCCCCTGAATTATGGGGTTGGAAACGAGTCCAAGGATACTTCAGACCGATTACAACAATGGTCTCCATTGCACCCGAGGCTTTATTAAAACTGTATTTTTTTTTGCAAATGTACAACTGGCTGTGCAAGGTAGTGTGGGTGGTAGAAAAGCAGGGATTGATTGTAAAACGGTTTGCAATAATTGTCATGGAGACTGCTTCAATGGATCGAAAATAGTCGATGAAGAAAATGAAGACGGAGACGAAGTCGATAACGCAAATGAAGAAAGTGCAGTGTCAACCAAAAGCTCGAGACGATCTTCCTATGTGGGGAGCATTCATTTATCGGATTATGCTGATCTAGTCGATGATAATAGCCCCAGTACCAGTCAGACTGCAAAAAAAAAAAAATACGACGCACTCAAACGTAATAATAAAGTGAGTAAATAAAAAAAATGTGGAAAATTAAAAAATAATAACAATGATTGAATTTTACTTAACGAATATAAATTTCTGTTTGCAGAATTCCCACAGAGATTTATATGGACCGTTATGCGCCATTGAATTCATATTTTGCTGCTGAAGCCTACAGTGAGAGCGATTCCCCGATCTGCATCAAGTTTGTCGTCCATTCGCACAGAAAATATTAGTTTTATGAAAACAATGAATTGAACCTTTTTTGTAGAGAATTAAATTTTCTCAAATTTTGATCACTGCAATTTTCACGATAAAGTTAATAAATAAAGAGTTACAGTCCAAAAACCATAAAAGTGCACACTTTTTCCAAGATGGCGGCGATTGCGGACCTTTAATAGGTCAGGACTTTTGACAGGTTCAAGAGTAAGCCCTAATAAACATTTTCACCAAATTTAAAAACTTTCGGATTTATTATTTTTATTTTCGCTTCGTTGCCTGGGCTAAAAAGGATCAAGTCAATATGTGATTATGCAAACATATAAAATTTCATTTTCAATCTTGGCTATTTGGCAGCAATAAAGATTTATTATTATTATTATTATTATGCGAAGTTGCTAGCAGCTGTGAGCTCGGGTGATGATATAATGTGCGAGGTCACCGCTCACTGTAACGAATAGACGTAGAATGAGAATGATAATGTTTAATAGATGTATGAATGAAGGAATGTATTGTACTGTAGTTTTAGAGTGCTAGTTATGAGTTTGCGTTGGCGAAGTAATGTAGCCACGAGTAGCTGGACGAGGCGGAGTTGAGATAATATTATGATGAATGATATGGCGAGTATTAAGCCACTATACTCTGTATTTCAAAAGAATGAACGTGAATGAAATGGCGGGAGCTTGGAACAGCTGACCGCCGCGGGCTCCTATTGGCTGGATTTTGACAATTAATACCAAACGTTGCCAACTTATTGTCATTCATTCAGTCGCTTGTTAACTGTGTCGGAGTTTGTTTCATTGCCATCGTTTCGTTTCAAGCATCGAGTCAATAAGTTGTAAATAGTACCGAAGGAAGAATGTGGGAAAATGCTGGAAATACCGCTGGAGACCGCGCGCGCCAGCCTGTAACGGCCGGCTATCGTTCATTTCGTCATCAAACTATTTTCATGGTTAGTCTTGTTTGTTCAATTCAAATTTAAATATAATTTAGAATACATTCGTGACGTACAAAATAGGCTATGTACATTCAGTCTTAATGTTTACGTATCCAGTAATGTTTCATTGCATACCGTAGTGTTCAAATTAACGCTTTTCATTCAATAACCTACAATTCGACAGTATAAAATCACTGCAATAATATCGCCACAGAACAGCTTGTTTGTGTGCTTGGTGCTAAATACTTTACCTTAACATTACGTATGTGGAGGCTATTATTAACCGTACAGAGTCGCGATACAGTGAGTGAGTGTGCTTGGTATTGTCATGATGTTAATTCTGCGTTCTGTGTTAACTGCTGTAAACTGCGAACGACCGTCACCCAAACTCTTGTTTCATCTTGAAGGATATAATCATTGCATGGTGAGTGTTGATATATTCATCCTCATATTAATTTGTGTTTGTATTTTGTATTATATTTGTATAGCTGTAGAGTGTTTGGCCTCTTTCTCGTATTTATTGAATAACGGTGACAAAGGTAGCATAGCATAGGTGTATTATCTATTCATTTCATAACGTATTTCTCTATTTGAATGTCCTCGGCGTTGACTCAGGATCGACATTTGCATTATATTGCGCATAATAGTACTGAAATAATATCCAATGTGTAGCCCTGTGAATTACTCGAATCAGCTGTTCTACGACAATATAAACTTGGCAACACAGCTCAGCTGTTCCAAGGTCCCGCCATTTCCTTCACGTTCATTCTTTTGAAATACAGAGTATAAGGGCAGATGATAAGTGAATGATAGATGTGTGAATGATGTTGATGAAAACTTGTAGGCTGTAATTGCGTCAGTACGTCACGTGGTGTGATCGCCGAGCGGGGTTTACCCGTGTAGAATCAGGGACGCCGAAGGTCACGATTAAGTTAGCGAAGTCTGGTGTTCCAAGCTCTGGTAGAAAGTATCTCGGTGAATTTGTCACGAATGACGTGTTTCTGAGTAATATATGAGGAGAAGAAGATGAGATAAAATGTTCAACTTTCTGTATGTTACTCACACTACCTGTTCCTATAGAAAATTTTGCGGATTTCGATGGTGCCGGCAACCGTAAACTACATGCAATACTTTAAATGTTTTGTGCAGTATTGTAGTTTATGTTTTCTTGAGTATTATAATTACAAACAAAAACAAACATATTGTAGTGATTAAACATGAAATGCAATCGAATAACCAAAGGGGAAAAGGACACTAACCAATGTAATTGTATTAACCCTCTCATTGCCACACGCCGATCAGATCGGCTCTCGCTGCTCGCGCCAAAAGTGCCAAAGCCGATTCAGTCGGCGCGCTGTTTATCTTATATTTATAGATTTCTGTAGGCTTATGTCCGTGATTATTTCATACCGTTGGAAAGGTGAGGTTTCAAGCTTGTCTGTCCGGTGTTTACTTTCTTCCTTCGAAGTCCGATACGCGATAGGTTTGAGTTTGTATTCACGCCCTCCGTTTGCGCTCCCCCAATCACGCGCGTTCCCGCCAAAATTGCGGGGCAGTTGTTTTCTTCTAGTTGACTTTTTCTACATACAGTCGAATCTAAGAACTTTCTACAGCTGTAAACATAGTTTTTTTCGAATATGACTCTTATGTGTCCTTAATTTAGGCTCAAAACTGATTATTTAAAAAAAAAAAATTATTGTAATAGCCTCAATTAAAAAGGGTTAAATGCCGTATTTACTTTTATGAACATAATGTATCAAAGAATGACGTATTGGTTATAATGCAAAGCAAAAATAATAATTATATCGTTGGAAATGTGGTATTTATGATTTTTTTCTAATAGTCTGCATGACCTTTGAAAATGGCTTGGCATTCATGGCAAGTATTTCAGGAAATGGCTTGGCACTAAGAGGGTGCAGCCAATGGCCATTTACTTTTCTTTTCAGGACGGGTTAGGGAAGGGATTATGGAAGGAAATTGGCCGTGGACCTGTTGAACGGAACCGTCCTGGCATTTGCCTGGTAGTGAGAATGGGAAACCACGAAAACCATCTTCAGGGCGGCTGATGTGGGATTCAGACCCACGGTCTCTCGATAAGATACCAGCGAGCCTCGAAGTAGCGCGTTAGCGGTCTCGGCCACCACGGACGATTTTAAGCCATTTATAACGATTTAACCCTAAATTAACCACCTTTCATAAGGACATTTTATGTTTTCAAAGAAGCTGATAGTTGAACCTTTAAGCCAAATTTTGGATCATTTTCATGCCGAAGTGCTAATATTTCTAAAAATCAAATATACCGTCATATCAACTTGTCGTAATTTGTTGGATAAAAAAAACATTAACAATTAAAGTGTAAAAACAAGATGTTCAGTAAAGAACATATAGCCTACTTTCTCCTAAATGCATGGGTATTGTTATAAACCTTTGTCCTTTTCAAGGAGTATAATTGAATGTTGGTTGTAGTAGCTTGTTGAAATATAACGTGCTGTACGGTTATTAAACATGAATATGAGGTGCCTTTTGCTAGTAATACATATGTACCAAATTTCTTCCGATTCGGTTTTACCGTGTTTGAATTGATAGGGGGAATCGATTTGCACACACACAAGGCCACCATATGCAAAGTATTGGACTGATGGCCTTGTAGCTTGGTCAAGGAACGCTTCTCACATAAAGGTATGTTGTTGCAAAATTTAGTAGAGATCAGACGATTAGATTAGTCGTAATTTGATTTAAGCTTTTTACATTTGGGTGGCCACCATTACGTTTCCGTCAAGATGGTGGCAATATAAAACGTGACACAGAGGTGCCCGTTGCTAGTGCTACCTCTGTACCTAATTTTGTTCAATTCGGTTTCACCGTGTTTGAATAGATAGGGAGAATCAATTTGTACATATATATGGCCGCCGTCTGTAAACTATTGGGCTGACGCCCTGTAGTTTAGTCAAAAGACGCCCAACATATGAATATATGTTGTTGAAAAATTTGGTAGTGATCGGATGATTAGGTTTGTCGTAATTTGATTTAAGCATTGAACATTTGGATGGCCGCCATTACGTTTCCGTCAGGATGGCGGAGATATACGGTAAAACATTACACTGAGGTGCTCTTTGCTAGTGCTACCTCGGTACCAAATTTCGTTCATTTCAGTTTCACCGTGTTTGAATTGATAGGGGTAATCTATTTGCACACATACATGGCCGCCATCTGCAAACTATTGGGCTGATGATCTTGTAGTTTGGTTAAAATATGCTTCCCACATGAAGGTATGTTGTTGCAAAATTTGGTAGAGAAAAAATTATTAGGTTGCTCGTAATTTGAGTTAAGCTTTTAACATTTGGGTGGCCACCATTACGTTTCCGTCAAGATGGCGGCAATATAAAACATGACACAGAGGTGCCCTTTGCCAGTGTTACCTCTGTACCAAATTTCGTTCAATTTGGTTTCACCGTGTTCGAATTGTTAGGGGGGGGGGGGGGGGGACAGATATTCAGAGGACACACACTCACACACACAGACTCACAGACAGACACACAATTGTTCGCCCTTCTGTAGATCTCATAAGTCAATTTTCATTTTTTGCAAAAATCGAAAGTAGGCTAATACACGTAGTTCCGTGAAGAACAAAAGCATATTTTCATATATCCCAGTTATGTTAATTGCCACTATCAACATACAAAATGTCGGTTTGATTTATTTAATATATTCGTAGATATTGAGAACCGACTAAATATTCCGAATGGTCGCCATGTTGGAATTTTTATATAGGTGTATGCAGGTCATAGAGTTATGTACTATTACATGAAGATTGTTGTGTACTTGTAGTTTTCAAACTTCAATCGCATGATTAGGACACAAGAAGTAAAAACGAGATTTTAAAATTTCGCACAGCTGCCATCTTGTGGTTATGGAAACAATAATAAATTAGATGTAATTGGATTAACATTTGTATAAGGAGTTACTATACCACGTTTCACTACACTCGGATGGTTAAATTGCGACAAACGTCCATGTGAATATTTATAATTCACGTCGCCGCCATGTTGGATTTGTGATCACCAGGTTATTGAAAGTCCTATAGGTGAACTTATGTTCATAGCCCCTATGAACATTAAAAAAATTCAGTTTGATTGCTATAATAGATTCGTAGATATTGAGAACCGTCTAAGTATTTCGGATGGTCGCCATGTTGGATTGTTTGTATATGTAAGGCCATAGAGCCATGTACCATTAAAGGAAAATTATTGCGTGGGTTCTATATTCAAACTTTCACTTCGATCGCATGATTACGACACAAAAAATAAAAACTTAATTTTAAAATTCGCTCAGCTGCCATCTTGAAGTTATGCAGACAATCGAACTAAATTAGATACCAGAGCATTACAATGTGTATAAATATTTGCTGTACCAAGTTTCATTGCGTTTTGATCATTAAATCGCGTGAAGAGTCTATTTAAATCTTTCAAATTCATTTGGACGCCATGTTAGTTTTGTAGTTAAACGGTTTTTTAAAGTCTCATAGATGAACTTCCAGCAGTGCCTTTTATCTTCCTACAAAATGTCAGGGTGATACCGGTAATAGTTTCAGAGATATAAAATACCGGTGAAGTATTTCGCACAGCCGCCATCTTGAGGTTATATATACAATCGAACGTAGTTAGATGAAGGTGCATTACAATGTGTATAAACATATCCTGTGCCAAGTTTCATTGCGTTTGGTTGGTTAAATCGCGAGAAACGTCTATTTAAATGTGGCAAATTTGCTTGGCCGCCATGTTGGTTTTGTAGTTATCAGGTTTACGAAGGTCTGATAGGTGAACCTCTAGTAGTTCACCGTACAAAATTTAAGGGTGATAACGATAATAGTTTCGGAGATATTAAATGCTGACGAAATATTTCGCACAGCCGCCATGTTGGATTGGTGAGACGTAACAAAATTTGAAGGGCACGGTCGGGGTTCTCCGGAATACTGCCATGAACTTACCGAGTTTCATTCAAATCGCTCCAGCTGTTTAGATTTTATTAGAGGGGGACCCACACACAATCATACACACACACAGACACACGGACAAAAGGTGATCTCATCAGCCTATTTTTTTCATAAATGAAAATAGGCTAAAAATAGGCTTATGAGATCACCTTTTGTCCGTGTGTCTGTGTGTGTTTGTGTCCCTAATAACGTCTAAACGGCTGGAGCGATTTCAATGATACTCGGTAAGTTCATAGCACTATTACGGACGACCCCGACCGTGCCCTTTAAATTTTGTTACGTCTCACCAATCCAACATGGCGGCTGTGCGAAATATTTTACCAGCATTCAAAAGCTCCGAAACTATCACCGATATCACCCTCGAATTTTGTACAGCGATAAAGGGATCTACTAGAAGTTCACCTAGGTGACTCATGAAAACCGGGTTACTACTAAACCAACATGGCGGCCAAGCGAAGTTGCGACTTTTAAATAGACGTTTCTCGCGATTTAACCTACCAAACGCAATGAAACTAGGTACAGTATATGTTTATACACATTGTAATGCACCGACATCTAACTTCGTTCAATTGTTTATGTAATCTCAAGATGGCGGCTGTGCGAAATACTTCACTGGCATTCTATATCTCTGAAACTATTACCGGTATCACCATGAAATGGTCACTACTGGAAGTACATCTATGAGACTTTCAAAAACCGGTTATCTAGAAAACGAACATGGCGGCCAAGCGAAGTTGAAAGTTTTAAATAGAATTTTCTCGCAAATTAATGATCCAAACGCAATGAAACTTGGTACTGCAAATGTATATACACATTGTAATGTACTGGTATCTAATTTAGTTCAATTGTTTATATATCCTCAAGATGGCGGCTGTGCGAATTTTGAAAATTAAGTTTTTATTTCTTGTGTTCTAATCATGCGATCGAATTCGACATTTGCATAATGAACGTACACAATAATCATCATCTAATAGTACATAACTCTATCGCCTACATATATAAAATCCAACATGGCGACCATCCGAAATATTTGGACGGTTCTCAATATCTACTACCGCTATCAAACTGAAATTCTGTAAGTGTAAGCATAAGTTCACCTGTGGAACGTTCAATAACCTGGCGAGCACAATTCCAAAACGGCGGCGAAGCGAAGTTTAAATATGCAAATGGACGTTTCTTGCGTTTTAACCATTCGAGCGCTGTGAAACTTGATACGGTATATGCTTATACAAATATTAATCGACTGGTATCTAATTCATTTAAGTTATTTTCGTAACCACAAGATGGTGGCTGAGCGAAATTTTATAATCCCGCTTTTATTTCTTGTGTCCTAATCATGCGATTGAAGTTGAATAAAACACCTACACAATAATCTTCATGTAATCTTATCTTATCTTATATATATAAAACGAGATGTTAAGCAAAGAACATATAGCCTACTTTCTCCTAAATGTATGGGTATATTTATAACTCTTTGTCGACATCCCTAAAACAATCACCTCTACCACCATTTATTGTTTGTTTTCTTTTATATTGATAATTAGCCAGTAAGTGTCAAAATCAATATTATACACTTTATGATGATTGAATAACAAAACTACTAACTTATTGTAATGCATTCACGTCCGTTAATCTCTATATTAAGCTAGCTCGCAAACTTAAGAATCTTTCGTTTTGGGTATCTTCCCCTTTAAAAATCCGCGCCGATCACAGTAGGTTGGTGCTCCGACCTAGCAGTGAATTAATATTTATCTTGTACGCCTATGGGTGTTGAATGAGCAGGCAGTTTAAAGTAGCCAAGAGGGAGGCGATCCAGCTGGCAGTGTTTAAAGGTAACCGGAGCGTGATCGTGGCTAATAGTTGAACTACCAGTATTACAAAATTGCCATACTTCAGGAGGCCAGGTATTTACACAGCGGTATGTTTGGAACAATATTACCCACATCACCCACAAGAGGACAGCACCGTACAGAGGCATTAATAAGGCTGTGGTTGATGACAACGTGCATCTACTATCGGATTTTTTATTATGGATACTCGAGTTCAGGCCTTCATTACAACCAAACCAACAGACCTATTGAAAAACGGCTGATACCAATATTTTCATTGTATAATTCTGCGTTAGATTATATAAGCCAATAATTTTCAAGTTTATTAATTATTTATTTATTTGTGGTTGTATGAAAAATTGTCCGTGTTTTTGACGTCTTTTCTTGGAACCGCTCACTTAAAACTATATACATGGAAAACTACTTGGCTGAGGGTAATGAAATTTTTATATGTGATAGGCACAAGTATTGGTAGTGCAAATCTCACGTTTCAATGTTTTTCAACTACCCGATAAAAAGTTCTTATACGTTTTCTGACGTAACGTTTTCTCGGTCCAGGATAAACGTACAGCAGGAAACTTGGTCTCATTTTGAAGCTCTCATTTGTAATTATCGGAAACTACGACCTCTGTAAACGAACAGTGTGATGACTAATTTATGAAGAGTAATATTGGTGGGAGGTTTTGTGCGTTCCGGCCCGTGCAAGTAAAAGCGAGCGGACTTGTGAAATCCGGTGCAGCGTTGCCGCGTTAAGTAGCAGTCGTTGCGGCTCGCTACGAACGAACACTGCTTTAAGTTTCCTTTCAATCTTTTATTTTCTTTCCTCGTACAAATTTCATTTTCCATCACCTTTTTCAATGGCAGGTTTAAAAGTGGTTTGTCTTCCTAATTTGGAAATGTCAGACTACACAATTTTTACATGGGCTATCTGCATTATTTACATAATATCTTTACAATATGTAATTAAGTCAGTATTCTTCGTCTGAAGAATGGCTCTGTTCCGATTAATCAGAACTGCTGTCATTCATGTTAATTATGACCGGCTCGAAATGAAGGACATTTTCAGACAGGCCATCTATCTCCCAGTAGTGGTCTTCAATTCTTTTAGCGTGTTTAATACATTGTTTCCAGAGTTCAGGAGCAACGGTAAGCAAGGCTTCTCGGCATAAAACATTCATTGCTTCCATACTCCTACCATTTTGTAATATGTTAGCACATGTTCGCCCTCAGACAATGGTGGTCTCTGAGGCATTTGGATGTGATGTGATGTGATGTGGCATATAAGTAGTAAACAGGAAGACTGAAAATAGCATGTGGACATAGCCAGGTCAGTCGCATTCCATTACACAACTGCCCGGCAACGCTGCACTCGAATTCACCGGCTCGTTCGCTTTCACTCACACGGACCGGAACACGCAAAACCTACCATTAATATTACTCTTCATAAATTCGCCAACACACTGTACGTTTACAGTGGTCGTAGTTTCTGATAATCACGAATGAGAGCTTCAAAATGAGACCAAGTTTCCTGCTGTACATTTATCCTGGGCTGAGAAAACGTTACGTCAGAAAAAGTATAATAACTTCTTATTGGGTAGTTGAAAAAAATTGAAACGTGAGATTTGCACTATCAATACTTGTGCCTATCACATATAAAAATTTCATTACCCTCAGCCAAGTAGTTTTCCATGTATATAGTTTTAAGTGAGCGGTTCCTAGAAAAGACGTCAAAAAACACGGGCAATTTTTCATACAACCGCAAATAAATAAATAATTAATAAACTTGAAAATAATTGGCTTATATAGTCGAACGCAAAATTAATCAAGGAAAATATTAGTATAACTCGTTTATCAATTGGTATGTTGGTTTGGTTGTAATTAAGGCCTAAACTCGAGTATCCATAATAAAAAATCCGATAGTAGTTCTTCTATTCTCCTACACTAGCCTCTCCTTTGAGCTAAATGACATTTTATGCAGTATCTGTGGAAATAGCTCGTGCACATCATTTGTAAAAGAATTCAAGAAAAAAAAGTTAGCTGTAGCAGCATTCGATCCCAGTCAACTGCGTGATAGACTAACACGCTAGCTTAGAGCTAACCATACCCTTAAATCATGGTGTTCTTAACTGATATATTTGATACAAACTGTTGGCAAATAATGACTTGAAATAAACGATTTCTTCACTGCAATACATCTTCATTGTAGATCATTTCATACAAAGTTTATATTATTGTATCAGTAGGGTATATCACATACAACATACTAAAACTACTGAAATATAAGACAGGCACATGAGGACAGCTGTCATCTTGTCGTGTGGCAGAGGCAGCTCAGCTCTTTTAAGCCACTCATACAGTATAATATTATAATATTAAATTATAATAAATAATGGATCACGACCTACAGGATAGCTTAAACCACCCTAGGCTCGATAATCGGAATTGGTGGGTCTTAAGCTATTGATTATAATGGTTGCATAATTCACACGGCCGCCATCCTGAAATGACACGGCCGATGACCTTGAAGTTTGGGTGAAAGACGCATCCTATATAAAGGTAGATTGTCAAAAAATTTGGTAGAGATCGGATGATTAGTTTAACCGTAAGTTGATTTTACGTTTTGAACGTTTGAGTGGCCGCCATTCAGTTTTGATAAAGATGGCGGCGATATAAAGTATGACACTGAGGTGCCCTTTGCTAGTGCTACCTCTGTACCAAATTTCGTTCAATTCGGTTTCACCGTGTTCGAATTGATATGGGGGGGACAGACATTCAGAGTACACACACTCACACACACACACAGACAGACACACAATTTTTCGCCCTGTGTTGATCTCATAAGTCTACTTTCATTTTTTGCAAAAATCGAAAGTAGGCTAAAAACTAGCAGAAGTACCCGCTCGTCGAACGGTCTTCGGTATTAATAACCAGACATTATCATTTGAGCTACTGTTGCAATGGTTAGGGGCTTGTCATCCCTTCATAAGTTTATCAGAACGAAGTTAATTTTCTGGGTATATCGCAGACACTGTTAATTTAAGGGCCATAAAATGTGGTTTTCGGTGACCCTTTATAGACTCCCTAGTTTTGTGTCACACATTGAGAAGCGCAACATATGCTTTGGTCGTCCTTCTAGGATAATTTTTATTGTTCGCCTATTTTAGCATGTATTTTGAAAAGTAGTTCCTTATACACACCCTTCTATGAGAAGTACGTTGAAGAGTATTCTAAATGATTGGTGTATTAACTCATGGTTACAATACCTAATTTTACGATGTTCCAAGCTTCCGAACATGAATTATAGGCGTACATAAACATAAATATATATCAACCACACAGTATCAAACAAAATCATCTTTACGATGAACCCGATTGTCGACAAAAATATGATTACTTAAAATGTGCTCTCAAACTAAATTCACTTACGTGTACTTCCTGACGTGAAAATAATATTGAAATCCTCGTAGACGAAACCCAATATATGTCAAATTAAAACTGACCCTCACCGTTATGGAAAGTCCCCATCCCCAGGAAGACCCCCTTGATAAATTATAAAGGCTTGTGGTGCATGAAATTCGGGATGTTTAGCCTCCAATGGCCCAAATTCCCAAAGGCTGCAAGAAACACTATTCCAATCCAGGGATTTTTGAAAATAATGTTGCTGTTTGGAGATATAATAGACCTTCGGTACAATATATCGCATATCGCAAGTGTAAGTCACGTGTAAGAAATCTAGGGTACCCCTTGACCTCCTTAATCGCATTGTTGAATTTTGCAGTCTATATTTGATTCCACGGTAACCTTATAGCCATTTGCAAACTTTTACAGAAATTTAATAAATTCAGTGGCATTGCTTGTTACAGAAATAGATGGAAAGTTTGATTTCACCTCTTGTGATCTGTACGACATATCGCACGTGTAAGTCGTGTGAAAAAAATCTCGGGTACTTCTTCAACCCCTTAAGCAAATTGATGAATTTTACTGTTTTAGTTGGTTACGTGATAACCTTCTAGCCATTTGCAAACTTTCACAGAAATGTAATAAATGGAGTGGCATTACTTCTTGCAGAAATAGATGGAAAGTTGGATGTCACCTCTTGAGATACTGTTGTCATGGTTACTGGCTTGCATTCCTTCATTAGTTTATTAAATGAAATTAGTTTTCTGGGAATATCTAAGAAACTGTTGGTTTTAGATACTAAAAATGTAGTTTTCGAGGACCCTTTACGGCTCTTTAGGGGCCCCGAGGTTTGTTTCTGACACCAAGGGGTTGAAAATGACCTTTGTGTCGTCGTTGTACGCCATAATAATATAATAATAATAATAACAATAATTATAATTATAATAAGTTAATAATATAACAATATAGGGATAGGGATATAATAGACCTTCTGTACCATACCCGCAAGTGTAAATCGCGTGAAAAAATTCTAGAGTACCCCTTGACACCCTTTATCGCATTATATGTATTGATGAATTTTACAGCTTAATGTGGATCCGTTATAACCTTATAGCCGTTTGCAAACCTTCACAGTGATGTAATAAATGGAATTGCATTGCGTCTTACAGAAAATGTATGGACTTCTGAGATTGTGTTGCCATGGTTACTGGCTTGCATTCTTTCAGTAGGTTAATAAATGAAATTAGATTTCAGGGAATATCTCAAAAACTGTTGGTTTTAGGGCCTTAAAATGTGGTGGGCCCCCGAGTTTCGTTTCTCACATTGAGGGGCTGAAAATGAGCTTTGTCTCGCCCTTCTATGCCTATTTCAGCAAGTATTTTAAGGGGGTAGGCCCCCATTTATGAGAGGTATGGAGAAGTGTTACATCAATGATTAGTGTCGTGCTCTGATGGATATCTGTATTAAATTTTACGTTGATCCACCCAGCCGTTCTCGAGTTATAAGGACTCGAAATTGTCCACACACAAACAAACAGACATACAGACAGACAGACAGACAAAAACATATTTTTGCGCGCATCTGTCATAAAACAGTCTGAAACGCGCAAATATCGTAAATTTCCGTGGAAATTAAAAAAAAAAAAAAAACAGACAAACTTTCATTTTTGTGTGTATACTAGCTGACCCGGCAGACGTTGTCCTTCCAATCAAAGAAAGTGTCATAACTTTGTTTCTTAAAGTCCTTTTGAATACACAATATTATTTTCAATTTCTTTTAACTGCCTCTAAACTATCGTGAAATGAATTAACTAATCTAGAAACATTCGTGGGAGCGTGTACAACAACTCTCCAAAGTTGCATCGCAATCGGATAAATGGCATATAACGCATACGGGATTTTGTTTAAATGATTCGTGCGCTGTCACTCATTTGTTGAATCTACTCGTGCTCTACCAACTGTGAAATGGATTTACTAATTTAGAAAGCTTCACGTAAGTGTACACAACAACTCATCAACATTTCATCGCAGTCGATGAATAGTATATGAACGCGTACGGGATTTTGTTGGAACGCTTCCCGCGCCGTCACTCATTTGTTACATCTACTCGTGTGCTACCAATATTGTAAAAAGGATTTACCAAGTTGAACACCTTCCCTGGCGTGTACACAACAACTCGTCAATGTTTCATCGGAATCGGATGAATGACATATGAACGCATACGGGATTTTCTTTAAACGATTCGCATGCCGTCACTCATTTGTTGAATCTACTAACGCGCTACCTATTGTAAAATAGATTTACTTGTCTGGAATGTACTCAATGATTCACCAAGGTTTCATCGCAATCGGATGAATGATATATGACCACATACGGGACATTGTGGAAACGATTCGCGCGCCAGCGCTCATTTGTTGGATCTACTCGTGCGCTACTTATTACAAACTGGATTTACTAAGCCAGAAACCATTCCAGGAGTGTGCACGACAATTCATGAACGCATACAAGACTTTGTTGAAACGATTCGTGCGCCATTCGCCCATTTGTTGAATCTACTCGTGCGCTACCTATTGTAAAATGAATTTACTAAGCCAGAAACCTTTACTGAAGTGTACACAACAATTCACCAAAATTTCTTCGCAATCGGACGAATGGTATTGGAACGCATACGGACCTTATTGAAACGCTTCGTGCGTCGTCGCTCATTTGTTGAATCTGCTCGTGCTTAACCACCTGTGAAATGGATTTAATAAGTTAGAAACCCTCACGTAAGTGTACACAACATCTCACCCAAGTTTCATTGCAATCGGATGAATGGTATATGTACGCATACGGGACTTTGTTTGAATGTTCGCGTGTCGTCGCTCATTTGTTGAATCTTCTCGTGCGCTACCTATTGTAAAATGGATTTACTAATCCAGAAGCCTCCCCTGGAGAGAACACAACATCTCACCCAAGTTTCATCACTATCGGACGAATGGTATTTGAACGCATACGGGACCTTGTTGAAACGCATCGCACGTCGTCGCTCATTTGTTGAATCTACTCGTGCGTAACCTCCTGTGAAATGGATTTACTAAGTTAGAAACCTTCACGTAAGTGTACACAACAACTCATCAAAGCTTCATCTCAATCGATGATTGGTATATAAACTTATATGTGATTTTATTAAACGCTTCGCGCGTCGTCACTCATTTGTTGAATCTAGTCGTGCGCTACCTATACAAATTGATTTACTAAGCCAGAAGCCTTCCCGGGAGTGTACACAACATCTCACTCAAGTTTCATCGCTATCGGACGAATGGTATTTGAACGCTTACGGGACCTTGTTGAATCGCTTCGCGCGTCGTTGCTCATTTGTTGAGTCTACTCGTGCGCTACCTATTGTAGAATTAATTTACACAGCCAGAAGCCTTCCCTGGAGTGTACACAACATCTCACTCAAGTTTCATCACTATCGGACGTATGGTATTTGAACGCAAACGGAAACTTTTTGAAACGCTTCGTGCGTCGTCGCTCATTTGTCGCTCATTTGTTGAATCTAGTCGTGCGCTATCTATTATTAAATGGATTTACTAAGCCAAACACCTTCCCTGGAGTGAACTCAACATCTCACCCAAGTTTCTTCGCAATCGGATGAATGGTATATGAACGCATTCGGGACTTTGAAACACTCTACCGTGCAGAGACAAACAGTAGAATTCGACATCACTGGCACCTTTGGTATAAAACACAACTTTCCGCCACGGGCGGAGTGTATGTTATGGCGGTAGTTGCACAGGTTGCGACCAGGTGGCTTTACGTGCAGAGACATACAGTTCAAAAGCATCACTTTTCACTATGGCTAACGGTTTCCATGACGACTGTTTATGACTGTATATTGTGGTTCTAAAATTGTGTGAAAATTGTGGTTGTAAAATTCTAAAATTCCACCTACCTGGCCAAATTGTGAATCCACCCTAACATACATACAAAATTTCATTGAAATCGGCCCAACCATTTAGGAGTATATATATAAAGATAGAGAAGAGATGAATGTTCGTTTGTTCGTCTTTTATGCGATCATAAACCATTCATCCGATTGCGATCAAATTTTAGTGAGTTGTTGTAAACACTTCTGGGATGGTCATAGGCATAGTTAATCCAATTTACAAGAGATAGCGCGCGAGAAGTTCAAACAAATGAGTGTTGGCGATGCGTTCATATACAATTCATTCGATTGCGATCAAATTTTGGTGAGTTGTTGTGCACACTCCCGAGAAAGTTATAGGGGCAGTAAATCCAATTTACAATAGATGGCGCGCGAGTTGCTTCAACAAAATGGCGTGCGTTTGTTTCAACGAAGTCCCACATGCGTTCATATACCATACATCCCATTGCGATGAAACTTGTATGAGATGTTGTGTACAATTCAGGAAAGGTTTTTGGCTTAGTAAATCCACTTAACAATAGGTAGCGCAGGAGTAGATTCAACAAATGAGCGACGACGCGCGATGCATTTCAGCAAAGTCCCGTATGCGTTCATATACCATTCGTCCGATAGCGATGAAACTTGGGTGAGATATTGTGTAAACTTCAGGGAAGGCTTATGGCTTAGTAAATCCACTTTACAATAGGTATCGCACAAGTAGATTAAACAAATGAACGACGACGCGCGAAGTGTTTCAGAAAGTCCCGTATGCGTTCATATACCATTCGTCCGATAACGATGTAACTTGGTGAATTGTTGTGTACACTCCAGGGAAGATTTAAGGCTTCGTAAATCCATTTTACAATAGGTAGTGGACGAGTAGATTCAACAAATGAACGAAGACGCGCGAAGCTTTTCATCACAGTCCCGTATGAGTTCATATACCATTCGTCCGATAGTGATGATACTTGGGGGAGATGTTGTGTACACTTCCGGGAAGGTTTGTGGCTTAGTAAATTCACTTTACAATAGGTAGCGCACGAGTAGATACAACAAATGAGCGACGGCACGTGAATCGTTTCAACCAAGTCCCATAGGCGTTCATATACCAATCATTCCATTGCGATGAAACTTTGGTGAATTGATGTGTACACTCCAGGAAACGTTTCAGGCTTAGTAAATCTATTTTACTATTAGTAGCGTACGAGTAGATTCAAGAAATGAGTGACGGCCCGCGTATCGTTTAAACAAAATCCCTTATGCGTTCATATGCCATTCATCTGATTGCGATGAAACTTTGATGAGTTGTTGTGTACACGCCTGGGAAGGTTTTCGATTTAGTAAATCCATTTTGCAATAGGTAGTGTACGAGCAGATTCAACAAATGTGCGACGACGCGTATAACGTTTCAACAAAGTCCTGTATGCCTTCATATACCGTTCGTCCGATAGCGATGAAACTTGGGAGAGATGTTGTGTACATTCAGGGAAGGTTTCTGACTTAGTAAATCCATTTTACAATAGGTGGCGAATGAGTAGACGCAACAAATGAGCGACGACGTGCGAAGCGTTTCAACAAAGTACCGTATGTGTTCATATACCATTCGTCCGATAGCGATGAAACTTGGGTGAATTGTTATGTGCATTACAGGAAAGATTTCTGGCTTAGTAAATCCATTTCACAATAGGGAGCACACGAGTAGATTCAACAAATGAGCGATGGTGCGCGAATCGTTTCAACAAAATCCCGTATGCGATCATATGCCATTCATCCGATTCCGATGAAACTTTGATGTGTTATTGTGTACACGCCAGGGAAGGGTTCCAATTTAGTAAATCCATTTTGCAATATTTAGTGGACGAGTAGATGCAACAAATGGGTGACGACGCTTGAAGCGTTTGAACGAAACCCTGTATGCGTTCATATGCCATTCATCGATTGTGATGCAACTTTGATGAGTTGTTGTGCGCACTTACGTGTCGGTTTCTAACTTAGTAAATCCATTTTACAGTAGGTAGCGAACGAGTTGATTCAACAAATGAGTGACAGCACACGAATCGTATAAATGATATTCCGTATTGTACCCATGTGAGTAATCTCGATGGTAAATATGCAGCTGCCTCCAGCTAGCATCAGGTCTCAGGCGCGTGCCGTTCCCCCAAATGAGCAGTGCATATTTTGGATTTGAGGCTATAAGATAACAACTCTACAATAACAAGGCACAACTCTATTCTAAAACTTTAATTCAGTAAATGAAAATCATGGCTTCAAACACAAAACAATTCCCGAAACCATAAAAACAAAGCAAATAAAAGTTTTCTTCCACAATCCACAAATAAACAAAATGAAATCATAATAAAGTCATATTAAACCATAAAGCTGTACCCTTACGTGACTACATAAAGATATTCTGGTGCGCTGATGCACCTACGACTTCAATACAAACTGTACCTTAACATAACAGTCATACAATGTGACTTCCTTAATATCACAAATTAATTATTCCTTAAACCTCTTGGTTTTAACAATTATGTGTGCCGTGCGTGTTTTGATTTTTCTCTTCTCACCAAACAAATGCTTTCATGCATTTACCTATTCGGACGTTGCACCGCAATCAACGTGCAACTCCATAATTATGTAAGCTACCCCTCCACTTCCTCTATTTATATGGTTCCATTGCATGCTGTATGTGATTCCTAGATAAAACGTTACGTTATAGCTTGTGTCGGATGGTATAATTATATTACCTTGCTCTCGTGGCGATTGGCATCTGGTAACTAACTTCAAAACTTGGTTTCAGTGACAGTACAAATACATCATCTAACTATTCGTCAGATAGCTAAAATAATGAACCATCAGGATATTCTATAATTATCCATGTGTTCCAAAACCACATGGCTACATTACTCAACATAACAATCTTTCATTATATGTCATTTACAAGGGTCGAAATATCTGTTTCTTTCAACTCGCCTTGACGGTTCGAGTTTAGACTGCAGACCCTCGGCTAGAGGAGTCGGCACACAATAGAAAGTGGGATGGGTGTTTCACCAATTACCTCGACCCTCCTTAAAGGTTTTGAATGCTTTCCTTTCTAAGCAGTAAAGATTTACAAGACAAATACTGTTGTCTGACCGACACACATATCCCAAAGGATCTTAATTGACTATTATGCAAACAGGTATTGAATGAGCTTTTATAATTACTCCTACACAGAGGATATAATAATAACTGGCCTCACACGGGTCCATTCAACATGAAAATTCGGGGTTCGTAATGCATTAGTCTAACGGGTGACCGATGTCTCAAGTAAAATGTAGGCGCTACTGCAGCTGCCGCCATGAGTTTCGCTTCTACGAGCGGAATAACTCATCAAATAAGTTCTCGAGAGACCATAGAGTTTCGAGGTGTCCTCGTTCTCCTCGTCTCTATCACAGGATCCCAACCCGGAACATTTTCATATCCTTCCTCAGAGCTAGGGTACACACTACACCTCTGGCATAAAATTATATCTCCACTTATGCCCATGACATAGGAGATTTCATACGTAGAATAGACCATCTGGCCCCTACTCAATGCTACGACCTCCGACCTACAGTATATTATTAAGAGAAATCTAACAATTTACTCTATAAGCTTCTCATATAAGCTGCAAATTCAATCCGCTAAAAGCTCTTTCATGCCTGGCATCATTACTGAATATATGCAATACTCTGATATAAAACTTCTTTCCTTAATTACTGTAATGTAATCTTACTGTATCATCTTACTGCTTAGATTGATAAGTCTTGCAATTAGCGTAAATCTCTCGCTTACAACATTTATTTGTTTCCTGATGTGTTCATTCATACTTTTAATATTCATTATTATTACTACCATTAATCTCACTGACATAAATGACTAAAATCATTACTTTATTATTCTTATCAATCTCACTGACATAAATGACCAAAAAATCATTACTTTATTATTATTCTCACATAACTTTACCCGAAATCCGACATAGCCAAACGTCTTAAAAATCCGAACAATCGCGTTCGTCACATTTACATAACTGATTGCCATTCTTAATTCCTAGTGGGAATAATTACTCCACTTAATGATGCAAATTAACATCTCAACTCTGTAAAAATCAACACAATACTGATTAAACATGGAGGATCTGCCTCCTAAACTGATTTTTACTGGCATCTGTACGGAATTCACAACATGCAATGGCCCATATTTCTACATAATCATAACTTGTGGGGTACTTACATTTCTATAGGCGTCTATGGTGGCTCCGACCAATCATATTTCTCCATGTCGCCCGCCATTAGCAGGTTTAACGCGACATATTCATCTTGCAAACACACATTTTATAACACATAATTTTCATCAACAACACGACACGTTGCATAACTCTCAGGAAGCTATTGCTCCCAAACATGTGAAACACTTATCTAATCACTACTTTAAAGGATATTTTACATATGCTGTACACTTAACACACGTCACTTTATACACTTTTCAATGCTGAAACTCCCTAGCAAAGATCGAAATTGCAGGTGTCGACAGCATCTCCCGTGCCCCTATCAACTCCTGATTGAAAGTCTGGTTTACCTGCTCTCGGGATTCACCAACAGTTTTTATTATTCTTACTCCTACAGTAAGCGTCCTGCGTTGCATAAATATGCTAGATCCCGTCTTGAGTGTTAACATCTGGTACTCTCATGACATTACCAAACACGTCATAGAGTTTCATTTAGCGCATACCATCGTAATTACACATACGATCAGTCAATACTATACACATTGCGCTTAACACTGTCCAATACTTTACACAAATAATTATTTACAATAGTTCTGCCATTAGTCTACACGGTGCTTCGTAACTGAACACGGCATAGTTCGTACTGCTGATTATGCCTATAGCACGACTATTATTCATAAAAGCTTATAAAATGCTTCATTTACATGTACCAGTCTTTGTTCGGCGTCTATTATGAGTAGAACCGCCATGCGTTCTGCCTTGACGAACTTGCTTCACAGTGGCTGTACCTGACTGAAGATTCACTTGAAGACTGCTCGTACCTTACTTGAAGACTGCTGTATACTGCTTACATACTGTCTCGTACTGCCCTCGTACTTGCTGCATACTGTTTGCAACTTACTGCAACTGTGCTGCACCTGGGTAACTTCTAACGTCGTGAAGACTGAAGATTCACTTGAGCTGTAACTGGGTGCACAATGCACGTGAACTGCGCGTAGACTGAGCTTCAACTGAGAGAGACTGGGTTGAGACAGAGCGCTCCTCCAAGGGTCTACTCCCTTATATCAGATTCTCACTGAAAGTAGGGCGAAATCTTCCCGCGAAATCTTGGCTCCTCTCACAGCGTGAATCTGGTCTCCAAACCATGATCATTGGGTTCCTCTTTCTTCACAGATTCCAAAACTATCTGCGTGCAAAGGAATCGCTCGTCCAATTAATTAATATTAATTCCTTTCTCCATAGCGTGGGACGCTATCTTACGGGAATTCCCCGGCAACATTCTCAAATCTATCCGCGCACAATGGTCGTTTTACAGTACTTCCGCACTTCGTTAAATATGCCCCAATTTCGCAGGTAAAAGGCTCTAAAATTAGCCTCCTGCCAAAAGATTCATCTGTGAGCAACTCTCATCTCAATTCGTTGCTCCAATCACGAGTAATCAATGATTTTCCTGGGCATCTCTCCTCCCACTCCTCAAATCTATTCTCCGTCGGGGAATAACTGGGTCATTATTCAGGCCTCCACCCTGCTCTAGACGACAGAATGGGGTCACAGAGATGGACATGGCTCCACTGGGCCCCACCCACAATTCTGGGCTAATTTGTAAAATGTCAACTCTGTCCTCTCCGTGCTTCAAGCCTCGTATAGCCTACATCAAGTAGTCTAATAATGCTGTAATCTGCTCATTATTCCCTGCATTATTTTAATAAATAATGTCATTGCACCAAAAATCACACCAGTGATTAAATATACACTTCTTTCGAGGGGTTTTTACCAAGAAACTGCCTCTACAGATCTCTGGTTCGTTCCCTGGTGGAACCTTTACGCTGAGATCACAGTCTCTGAGAACCACGTTCAATTCCAGTCAGCATAACCTCCTCGGGTTCAGTATGTATTCATATGCCATTAATCCGATTGCAATGAAACATTGGTGAGTTGTTGTGGATGTTCCCACGAATGTTTCTAAATTGGTTAATCCATTTTACGATAGTTTGGAGGCAGTTAGCGAAAACTGAAAAAAAGAATTGTGTATCCAAAAGCACTTCAAGAAACAAAATTACAAAGCCAACACTTTCTTTGATTGGCGTTGCAACGCATGCCGGGATCAGCTAGTATACAGAGTGTATCTTAATTATACCGATAAAAAAATCAGGGACGCTCTGCGTGTTATGTAAAAGACGATTCCGCGATCGGATTGGCGGAGAAAATTTTTTCCTCAGAGAAAATGAGGTTACTTTGTTACTTCCGGGCGCGCGATTCAAATCTACGAACTCGCTGAGCTAGAGAGCAAGCCGCTGGCCACCGCTGTGCTTCAAGCAAGGGAAGGGAGTGTGATAGAAGGTGACAGAGATATGCTGGCGGGCATGCGCAAGTTTCCTCGGTCGCCTCGGCTTGCCGCATGCCCGCCAGCATATCTCTGTCTCCTTCTATCACACTCCCTTCCCTTGCCTGAAGCACGGCAGTGGCTGGGGCTTGCTGCCTGGCTCAGCAAATACGGCGAGTTCGTAGATTTGAATCGCGCCCCCGGAAGTAACAAAGTAACCTCATTTTCTCGGAGGGAAAAATTTTCTTCGCCAATCCGATTGCGGCATCGTCTTTTACATAACACGCAGAGCGTCCCTGATTTTTTTTGTCGGTATAATTAAGATTAACCCTGTATATATATCTTTATATATATAATTCTTCGACACGTGTGTATGTGACTGAACTCCTCCTAAACGACTGAACCGATTTTAATGGGTTTGGTATGTATATTAGGGTGGGCCCATGTATGGTTTAGATTCACAATCTGACCCGGTAGGTGGAATAAACACAATTTTAGAACCACAATTTACACACAATTTTAGAACCACAATAAACAGTCAAAAACAGTCGTCATGGAAACCACTAGCCTTGGCCTTTGTGAAAGCTCATGTCTTTGTACGGTTTGCCTCTGCACGTTAGAGCCACCTGGTCGCAACCTGTGCAACTACCGCCATTACATACACTACGCCCGTGGCGAAAAGTTGTGTTTTATACCAAAGGTGCCAGTGATGTCGAATTCTACTGCTTGTCTCTGCACGTTAGAGCGTTTCAAAGTCCCGTATGCGTTCATATCACATTCATCCGATTGCCATGAAACTTGGGTGATATGTTGAGTGAGCTCCAGGGAAGGTGTTTGGCTTAGTAAATCCATTTTACAGTAGATAGCGCAGGAATAGATTCAACAAATGAGCGACGACGCGCGAAGCGTTTCAAAAAGGTCCCGTATGCGTTCAAATACCATTCGTCCGATAGCGATGAAACTTTGGTGAGATGTTGTGTACACTCCAGGGAAGGCTTCTGGCTTAGTAAACCAATTTCACATTAGGTAGCGCACGACTAGATTCAACAAATGAGTGACGACGCGCGAAGCGTTTCAACAAAATCCCGTATAAGTTTATATTCCATTCATATATTGAGATGAAACTTTGATGAGTTGTTGTGTACACTTAAGTGAAGGCTTCTAACTTAGTCATCCATTCCACAGGAGGTTGCGCACGAGTAGATTCAACAAATGAGCGGCGACGTGCGAAGCGTTTCAACAAAGTCCCGTATGCGTTCAAATACCATTCGTCCGATAGCGATGAAACTTGGGTGAGATGTTGTGTACACTTACGTGAGGGTTTCTAACTTATTAAATCCATTTTACAATAGGTAGCTCACGAGTAGATTCAACAAATGAGCAACGACGCGCGAACTTTTAATCAAAGTCCCGTATGCGTTCATATACCATTCATCCGATTGCAATGAAACTTGGGTGAGATGTTGTGTACACTTCCATGAGGGTTTCTAACTTAGTAAATACATTTCACAGGAGGTTTCGCACGAGTAGATTCAACAAATGAGCGACGACGCACGAAGCGTTTCAATAAGGTCCCGTATGCGTTCAAATACCACTCGTCCGATTACGATGAAACTTGGGTGAGATGTTGTGTTTACCGTACGGAAGGTTTCTGGCTTAATAAATCCATTTTACAATAGGTAGCGCACGAGTAGATTCAACAAATGTGTGACGGCACGCGAATCATTTCAACAAAGTACCGAATGCGGCAATATACCATTTATCAGATTGCGATGAAACTTTGGAGAATTGTTCTGTACACTCCAGGAAATGTTTCTGTGTTAGTAAATCCAGTTTTTAATAAGTAGCGCACGAGTAGATTCAACAAATGAGCGACGGCGCGCGAATCGTTTCCACAATGTCCCGTATGCGGTCATATATCATTCATCCGATTGCGATCAAACCTTGGTGAATCATTGAGTACCCGCCAGAGAAGGTTTCAGGCTTAGTAAATCTATTTTACAATAGGTAGCGCATGAGTTGATTCAACAAATGAGTGACGGCACGCGAATCGTTTAAAGAAAATCACTTATGCGTTCATATGTCATTCATCCGATTCCGATGAAACTTTGATGAGTTGTTGTGCACACGCCAGGGAAGGTGTTCAACTTGGTAAATCCTCTTTACAATATTGGTAGCGCACGAGTAGATGAAACAAATGAGTGACGAGGTGCGAAGCGTTCCAACAAAATCTTGTATGCGTTCTTATACTATTCATCGTTTGCGATGAAACTTTGATTAATTGTTGTGTACATTTACGTGAAGCTTCCTAACTTAGTATATCCATTTCACAGTTGGTAGAGCACGAGTAGATTCAAGAAATGGGTGACAGCGCACGAATCATTTAAACCAAATCCCGTATGCGTTAAATGCCATTTATCCGTTTGCGATGAAACTTTGGAGAGTTGTTGTGCACGCTCCAACGAATGTTTCTAAATTAGTTAATTCAATTCACGATAGTTTAGAGGCAGTTAACAGAAATTGAAAAAAATATTGTGTATCCAAAAGCACTTCAAGAAACAAAGTTACAACACTTTCTTTGATTGGCAGGACAACGTCTGCCGGGTCAGCTTGTATATATATATATATATATATATATATATAAAAGGATGTTCGCCTGTTCGTCTTTTATGCGTTCATAAACCATTCATCCGATTGCGATCAAATTTTGGTGAGTGGTTGTGAACACTTCCGGGATGGTTATTGGCATAGTTAATCCCATTTACAATAGAGAGCGCGCGAGTAGTTTAAACAAATGAGTGTTGGCGATCGTTCATATAGCCTACAATTCATCCGATTGCGACCAAATTTTGGTGGATTGTTTAGCACACTTCCGGGATGGTTATAGGCATAGGTAATCCAATTTACAATAGATAGCGCGCCATTAGTTTAAACAAATTAGTATTGGCCATGCGTCCATACGGAATTCATTCGATTGCGATCAAATTTTGCTGAGTTGTTGTGCATACTCCAGGAAAAGTTATAGGCATAGTAAATCCAATTTACAATAGATGTTGCGCGAGTAACTTCAACAAAATGGCGTGTGTTTGTTTCAAAAAAGTCCCACATGCGGTCATATACCATTCACCCCCATTGCAATGAAACTTGGGTGAGATGTTGTGTACACTTCAGGGAAGGTTTCTGGCTTAGTAAATCCACTTAATAATAGGTAGCGCACGAGTAGATTCAACAAATGAGCGACGATACGCAAAGCGTTTCAACAAAGTCCCGTATACGTTCATATACCATTCGTCCGATAGCAATGAAACTTGGATGAAATGTTGTGTACACTTCATGAAAGGTTTGTGGCTTAGTAAATCCATTTTACAATTTTTATCGCAAAAGTAGATTAAACAAATGAGCGACGACGCGCGAAGTGTTTCGACAAAGACCCGTATGCGTTTATATACAATCGTCTGATAGAGATTAAAATTTGGGTGAGTTGTTGTGTACACTCCAGGGAAGGTTTCAGGCTTAGTAAATCCATTTTACAATAGGCGCGCACCAGTAGATTCAACAAATGAGCGAAGACGCGCGAAGCGTTTCAACAAAGTCCCGTATGCGTTCATATACCATTTGTCCAATAGCGATGAAACTTGGGTGAGATGTTGTGAACACTTCCGGGAAGGTTTCTGGCTTAGTAAATCCACTTTACAATAGGTAGCTCACAAGTAGATTCAACAAATGAGCGACGGCACGTGAAACGTTTCATTATAGTCCCGTATGCGTTCATATACCATTCATCCGATTGCGATGAAAGTTTAGTGAATTGTTGTGTACACTCGAGGAAATGTTTCTGATTTATTAAATCCATTTTACAATAGGTAGCACACGAGTAGATTCAACAAATGAGTAACGGCACGTGTATCGTTTAAAGGAAATTCCGTATGCGTTCAAATACCATTCATGCCGATTGCAATGAAATTTGGTGAAATGTTGTTTCCACTCCCGCGAAGGTGTCTGATTTAGTAAATCCATTTTGCAATTGGTACCGCGCGAGTAGATTTAACTAATAAGCGACAGCGCGTGAATCGTTTCAACAAAGTCCCGTATGCGTTCACATACCATTCATCCGATTGTGATAAAACTTTGGTGAACTGCGAAGGTTTATGAATTAGTGAATCCATTTTTCAATGGGTGGCGCACAAGAAGATTCAATAAATGAATGACGGCGCGCGAATCGTTTAAAAAAATATCCCGTACGCGTTCATATGTCGTTCATCCGATTGCGATGAAACTTTGATGAGTTGTTGTGTACACGCCAGGAAAGTTTTCGACTTAGTAAATCCATTTTACAATAGGTAGCGTACGAGTATATTCAACCAATGGGTGACGGCGCTCGAATCGTTTCAACAAAGTCCTGTATGCGTTCATATACCATTCATTTCATTGCGATAAAACTTTGGCGAGTTGTTGAGCACGCTCCTTTGAATGTTTCTGAGATCGTAAACCTATTTTACAATAGTTTAGAGGTGGTTAACGGAAAAAGAAGAAAATATTGTGAATCCAAAAGCACTTCAACTAACAAAGTCACAATGCCAACACATTCTTTGATTGGCATTGCAATGCATGCCGGATACAGCAAGTAGTACATAAATCTAAGGACTATAATATACAAATATTTAGATGGTTCTCAATATCTACGAATCTATTACAGCATTCAAACTGACAATATGTATGTTGATAGAGGCAATTGATATTAATAGGATATGAAAATATCCTATTTGGTTCTTCACGGAACTAATGTTGTATATTGAAGCAAGAGCCCCGCGGGGCGAAGCGTAGTATACAGCGATGACAGAGTGCAGTCCGCACATAAGTCAAAGCAGCATTGCGTCAGATAAGCGTCACAGAAGCTCATGTTACCATGGACAGTTAATCGAGGACTGGAGCTGTCATATCCTACTCGCAAAACTATACCTGTCAACGAAGCAGGCTGACCTGTGACACAAGTAAACATAGGATAGTTCCCATCTCGACCGTCGGCAATCAATTCGTGAAAGGTTACTAACCTATGCATGTCATTTACTGGTTTTATTTACTCGTGTCAGGAACAAAAATATTACATAACAAACTATGTACAAAATGGGCAAAGCAATGGCAACACTTGAACATTTAAGGTTGTAAATAATGCATGACCAATATTTTGCCATGTCACGTCCATTTGGTGTAGCCTTCACCAGATCCTCCATGGTGCACAGTATAGGACACAGACTGCACTGAAGCAGATGACCCATAGTCTGTTCTTCACCGCATTCACAAAGGACCGGGTCGCAGCAAAAACCCCATTTATGAAGGTTGGACTTGGATCTGCCAACACCAGATCGCAATCTGTTGAGAGACTTCCAAGTTGTCCAAGCCTCTGTATGTCCTGCTGGGAGCCTTTCAGATGGAACCATCCACTGGGTAATGTGGGGGCTTCTGGTCAACCAAGATGTAATCCTCAAAACCTGAGGTTTGTCAGTTAGGCAGTCAGTTGTGTGAAGAAAGCTTCTTCTGGACTTCAGTCGAGAGTGGGCTGGTTGAAGGCTAAACAATGGATGTGCTTGAGACACATCAACCCTAGATCTCTCACATTTAGCTGCAATTTCTCTTCTGATATCTGGGGGTGCAATGCCTGCTAAACAATACAGTTTATCACATGGCGTGGGTTTCAGGCAGCCAGTGATAAGTCTACACGTTTCATTTAATGCAGTATAAACCTGCTTGGTATGACACGACCTATACCACACAGGACATGCATATTCTGCTGCAGAGTAACAGAGTGCTAAAGCAGTGGTTCTTATTGTTTGAGCTTGAGTCCCCCAGCTGGTACCAGATAATTTGCGAAGGAGGCAGTTTCTTGCGGATACCTTATTTTTGGTGTTTAGACCATGTCTTTCATACGTGAGTGCACGATACAATGTAATCCCTAAGTATTTGGGATTCGCACAGTGATCCAACAGCATGCCTTCCCACGTTACATGCAGTTTCCTCTTTGCCTGTCTGTTCTTGAGATGGAAAGCGCAGACTTGTGTTTTCAAAGGGTTTGGTTTCAATTGGTTTCCTCTATAATAATTACTTAGTTTCCCCAGAGCTTCAGATAGACGTCTTTCCACAACTTCAAACTGATCCACCTGGACGGTAATGGCACGATCATCCGCATAAATAAAGCTTCGAGTACCTACCGGTATTGGCTGGTCATTTGTATATATGTTAAAGAGGATAGGGGCCAGAACACTACCTTGAGGCAGTCCATTTCGATGATTCCTCCAACGGCTGTGCTGCCCTTGAAAGTCTACAAAGAGTCTACGATTTTGAAGAAGACACCTGACTATTTCAGTTAATTTATAGTCCTTTGTCATCAAGTAGAGTTTATTCAGCAGTAAGTGATGATTGACTGTGTCATAAGCAGCTGTTAAGTCAATGAATACTGCCCCTGTGATCTTCCGGTTCTGGAATCCATCTTCAATATGCTGAGTAAGATGTAGGATTTGTGAAGTGCAGCTTTTACCTGTTCTGAAGCCAGCCTGTTCAGGGATTAGGAAAGGTTCAATTACCTTTGTGAGCCTACTTAGAATCATTCGCTCCAGTATCTTGAAAAGGTGGGAGAGCAATGAAATAGGCCTATAATTCTTAGGATCATGTGCATCTTTCCTGGGTTTGAGAATAGCTATTACTCTGCTCTTCCTCCACATTTTGGGTATTTTACAGGTAGTAATGCAGTTATTAAACAATTCTAGCAGCCATTCTTTAGCCCCAGGTCCAAAATGTTTGATTTGATCCACACAAATTCCGTCCAGACCAGCCGCCTTTCCATTCTTACAGTAATTAATAGCTATATTCAGTTCTGAAAGTACAAAGGGTTTAAGGAACATGTTGCCTTCCTGTTCATGTTCCCTTACCAACTTCAATTTAGGTTTCTGGATTGTATTTCCAGAATTACCATTTCGAATAAGTTGATTAACAATTTGGTTGGCAGAGACATTAGAATGTGAAGAAGTTCTATTGTGATCATTGTTAAGGCGTCTAAGAAACCTCCAAGCTTTCTGGCTGCTCCTTCCCATATCCAAATCTTCCATTAGCTTTAACCACTGTTGTCGTTTTGAGTCTGAAATAGAAGAGAGAACACGTTGTCCGCTAGCAATAGTTTCCTCACTGAAAGGATCTTCGTCAAATGATTTGCAGTAATTTGACAAAAGAGTCGTTCTCTGAGGAGTAAGACCTTGTATCTGTATCCAGTTAGCCCTCTTGAAGTGTATCTTCTTCGAAAAGGGACAGTATGTGGTCTGACAGCTGGAAATAGCTGGCACATTATGGGACGATGTTGAGTATTTGGGATGGGCGGACAAACCGATTTCACACATTGGCTGGTGACACTCTCACTTACAAATATGAGATCTGGGTTGTAGCCACGCTTCCATCTTCCACTGTTAAATGATGAAGGGAGTTTACTCTCATGTATGAGGGACAGCTGAATTAATTCGGCCCATTTTAAAACAGTTTCCCCATTTTCATCATCGTGGGCATATCCCCACACACTACTATGGCTATTAAAATCACCAATGATAACAGACACTTTTTGCGAACTTAAATTGTCAGGAACTTTGAATGAAAACTGTGACTTAGGTGGTTTGTATATTGAGAAAATGATCAAATTGCTCTGTTCTACGGCAATGATTTATATATCGTTTTCTTCTGAAATGGATGTCACCTGGATCATGATGTCTGGTTTCGTGAAGATAGCACTACCATATTGGCCATGAGGACGTTCCACTACCAGCTTCATACCTGGAATTTTAGGTCGGCGTTGGTTAAAGTCTCTGTGCGTTTCTTGTATGCACAATACGCCACAATTGTGTTTATGGCATATGTCATGTAAGAGTTCTTCCTTATTTATAGAAATTCCCTCAATGTTCACAGAAATTATAGTCATTTTTGGCTCTGATAAGAGCCCATTTATCATAGACCATTCTGGTATGTAAATATACTATGTTCCTGGAATGCTGACGTTCAATTCAGTACTGGAAATATGAGTCCAAGTACCTATGCAGGAGCACCACGGGCAGGAATCAGCTTACTGGTAGTGTTTAGGATTAACCTCATGTAATTAATTACACTTAAAATGTTCAATTTGTGTGTCAGTTGTTGTGTTTTAATTGGTCATTAAATTAAAACATCTGACTGTCTGTTTTTATGATTTACTTACATTTCATTTCTTCCAACAAACTCAATTCAGTGAAAATTCAAATTACTAGCTTCGGAGCGAGTTTACGAGCTAGAGAGTTTTGGCCAGCATCAAACTGTCGAGTCGTGCTGAGTTAAGACTTCAGAGAAGAGTATATGTGTTTGGAATTTCGCTGTTCACCTCGGCTTTTCTGAATTGAATCTGGGACCTGCCGTCCTTGCGCCCTTTAAGCTTACGCTGGGTAAACCTTTGAAGATACCGGGCGAAGCCGAGGTGGGTTGCTAGTATTAAATAGACAGTAACGAATGCCCCAAAATGAAGCAACCACATCTAACTAATACTTTTCACTCCACTAAAAACCTCGACAGGTTTTACAAAAGACTTTGTCGTAGAACACTGATAACCTTTTTTCCCCTTAGATACAGGAAACACTAAGCATTCATTGAAAAATGTTTTTGAAAGCATATAATCTATCCAACGTCAAAATTGACCACGAAACACTCTACTCGCTTACGTCACAAAGAAAAGCAGGTAATGTATTTGAACTATCTGCTCGTCACTTTAAGTACAGTACAGTACAGGAAGGCCCTCGGAGTAACAGTTCCCATATCCAGTTGCACACGAGCAGTAGAGAAGTGGTTGTCATAGCGTTCCTACACGTAAGTATATTGTTCGGTCGCGTGTAACAGTACATTATGCAACGAGCCTATAATGGCAATAATTAAGACACGAGTATGTTTATAAAACGAGCGTAAGCGAATTTTAAAATTTCCATACGAGTGTCTTAATTACCATTATAGGCGAGTTGCATACTACAGGCCTCGGCCGCTTCCTTCCACATCCTTGCCCAGTTACATTCACCATCATTCATTTCATCTCTCATTAACTCCTCTCAGGAGGTTGGCGTCAGGAAGGGCATCCGGCCGTAAAAACCATTGCCACAAAGACTTCCATCGCATCTCATCCCTGACCCCGTTGGAAAACGGGAATAATAAGGGGTAGACATACAATACAATATGTTTTAACATAAATATTCATAAATATCTGTGGGATTCAGTTAATTCAGTTAGTGAACAGGGTGCGCTGGCTTTGCTGACTGAACAGAGCACATGCGTGGGCCAAGGCACTCCGAAAGCAGAGACCATTCACTTTGCTTGCCAACACAGAAATATGTTGGATTTTTTGCGCATGCGTGAAGGTATCCTTACCTAATTGGTCACACAACTGTTTCTTGAGCTCTGATTGGTGGGAGAAACTGTTTCATAATGAAAAATAGTGTTATAATGAGCCACATTATGATACAGTTTTCTGACACATAATGTTCACATTTCGACGTCGTAGAACATAAAGAAATGTATTGGGAAGTATTCCCGGTCGACTTTCTAATGTTGAAACCATTCTTAGCACACAAAGTAGAGGTCCCCCATCTTTGAAATTAAGCAATTTCCTAAATTGTGCCAAATGTTGAAAGGTTAAAGGGCCCGGAAAGTTTTCAAATTGTGAGTCTTGGAGAGTTCTATCAAACTAAAAACAAGTAGTCCCGTGGAGAACTATACAGCCTATTTTCATATATCCTAATGTTAATTGTCTCTATCAACATACAACATATCAATATGAAGGTTGTGATAGACTCGTAGATATTGAGAACCGTCTAAATATTTCAGATGGTTCGCAGGTTGGATTTTTATTTATGTACTATTACATGACGATTATTGTGTACAGTACGTGTGATATTCAAACTTCAATCGCATGATTAGAACACAAGAAGTAAAAACGAGATTTTAAAATTTCGTACCGCTGCCACCTTGTGGTTATGGAAACAATGAAATTAATAAGATGCCAGTGGATTAATATTTGTATAAGCATCTAACGTGCAAAGTTTCACTGCACTCGGATGGTTAAATCGTTGGAAACGTCCATTTAAATATGTATACTACGCGTTGCCGCCATGCTGGATTTGTACTCATCAGGTTACTGAAAGTCCTATAGGTGAACGTACGTTCATAGCCTCTATGAACATTAAAAAAATCAGTTCAATTGCTGTAAAAGTCTCGTAGATATTGAGAACGGTCTAAATATTTCGGATGCTCGCCATTTTGGATTGTTATATGTACAGGCCATAGAGTTATGTACCATTAAAGGAAAATTATTGTGTAGGTTCATTATTCAAACTTTCACTTCGATCGCATGCTTACGACACAAGAATTAAAAACTTAATTTTAAAATTTAAAATTTTGCACAGCCGCCATCTTGAGGTTATGTAAACAATTGGACTAAATTAGATGCCAGTGCATTACAATATGTATAATCATTTACTGTACCACATTTCACTGCGCTCAGAGAGTTAAATCACGAGAAGTGTCTATTAAAATGTTTCAATTTCGCTTGGCCGCCATGTTCGTTTTGTACTTTTGAGGTTTATGAAAACTACATAGATAAACTTGTACCAGTGCCCTTTATCACCGTACAACAATTCAGGGTGATTTCTTTAATAGTTTCGGAGATATATAATGCCGGTGAAATATTTCGCACAGCCGCCATTTTGAGGTTATGTAAACAATTAAACTAAATTTGTTGCCCGTGCATTACAATGTGTATCAACATTTGCTGTACCAAGTTTCATTACGTTGGATGGTTAAATAGCAAGAAAAGTCTATTTAAAATTCTCAAATTCGCTTGGCCGCCATGTTGGTTTTGTAGTTACCACGTTTTTGAAAGTCTCATAGGTGAACTTCTAGAAGTGCTCTTTATCACCGTACACAATTTCAGTGTGATATCGGTAATAGTTTCGGAGATACTGAATGCTGGTGAAATAATTCGCACAGCCGCCATGTTGGATTGGTGAGAGACAATAAAATTTTGAAGTGCACGGTCGAGGCTGACAGAATAGTGCTATGATCTTACCGAGTTTCATTGAAATCGCTCCAGCCGTTTAGAAGTTATTAGCGGAGACACACACCATCACACACACACACAAACGCACACACAGACACACGGACAAAATGAAAATAGGCTAAAAATTTAAAATTTCCAAATATTACTCCGGCCTAAATGCAGTTCCGGAGGATCAGAATAAAATCGCTTATTTCTTACTCGTTTTCTTTTTGATTCTAATCCTAGCCGAATTAACTCATTACATAATTCTGTCTATAATGTGTTCCTCGCTTCAATACACTCAGGAGTTCTTTTTTATTTTTTGGAAAAATCTTCACATTGGAAGTAGTTATAAGGACTTAAGACAAACTCCAAGTTGACTCACATTAGCTCTTGTAGTGGTAGAAAAGGCAAACTTCTAATCTAATTGACTGGTTATGATTGAGTTTCATTGACTCATACTAGCGCTTGTAATGGTAGAAAAGTTGAATTAATAATCGAATCGACTGAATAAGGTGGAGTTTCCGGTGAACACTCACCAGTCTACCGCGTGTCATCATGCCGGCACCTCGTGAGAAACGTTTAGTGTGTCCTCTTCGTTTGGAATTGTGGAAGAAACAACTAAAATTAATTACAAATGCACCAACAATAAGACTCAGGTTGGAACCGGGTTCGAGTCGGCAATCGGCCGATAATGTAATAGGATGTTTTCAATACTGAGATGCTTGCCTGAAGGGTTAAAACTGTGAAATATTCTCAGACTGGTATTTCTAGCCTACTTTTCTCATTTTGCAACAAGTAGTTCCGTGAAGAACAAAAGCCTATTTTCATATATCCTAGTAATGCTAATTGCCACTATCAACATACAAAATTTCAGTTTGATTGCTGTGAATAGATTCGTAGATATTGAGAACCGACTAAATATTTCGGATGGTCGCCATGTTGGATTTTTATATATGTAGGTCTTAGAGTTATGTACTGTTACATGAATATTATTTTGTACGTGTAGTAGGCTATTTGTGAGCCTCCGTGGCTTAGGCGTCAGCACGCCGGCCTCTCACCGCTGGGTCCGTGGTTCAAATCCCGGTCACTCCATGTGAGATCTGTGCTGGACAAAACGGAGGCAGACAGGTTTTTCTCCGGGTACTCCGGTTTTCCCTGTCACAATTTCATTCCAGCAACACTCTCCACTATCATTCCATTTCATCTGTCATTCATTTAATCATTGCCCCAGAGGAGTGCGTCAGGTCTCGGCAGTCGGCACAGTTAATATTCTCGCCGATAGATGGGGGCTTCATTCATTCCATTCCTGACCCGGTCGGAGGCTGGAAGCAGGCTGTGGATTTTCATTTTCAGTAGGCTATTCAAACTTCAATCGCACAGCTGCCATATGCCATCTTGTGGTTATGGAAACAATTGAAATAAATTAGATGCCAGTGGATTAACATTTGTATAAGAATTTACTGTACTCAGTTTCACTGCACTCGGATGGTTAAATTGCGAGGAACGTCCATGTGAATATACATACTTCGCGTCGCCGCCATGTTGGATTTGTGATCACCAGGTTATTTAAAGTCCTATAGGTGAACTTAAGTTCATAGCCCCTATGAACATTAAAAGAATCAGTTTGATTGCTGTAATAGATTCGTAGATATTGAGAAACGTCTAAATATATCGGATGGTCGCCATGTTGGATTTTTATATAATGTAGGCCATACTGTTCTATACTATTACATGTACTATCACTATAGCATAGGTTTATTATTTAAACTTCAATCGCATGATTAGGACACAAGAAATAAAACTAAATTTTAAAATTCGCACAGTCACGATCACGAGGTTATGTAAACAATTGAACTAAATTTGATACCAGTGCATTACAATGTGTATACACTTTAGCTGTACCAAGTTTCATTGCGTTTGGATCATTAAATCGCAAGAAAAGTCTATTTAAAATATTCAACTTCGCTTGGCCGCCATGTTCGTTGTAGTTAACAGGTTTTTGAAAGTCTCATAGATGACTTTCTAGTAGTTCCTTTTATCTCCGTACAAAATTGCAGGGTGATATCGGTAATAGTGTCGGAGATAGGTAATGCTGGTGAAATATTTCGGACAGTCACCATGTTGGATTGATGAGACATAAACAAAATATTAAGGGCACGGTCCAGGTCGGCAAAAGTGGTGCTATGACGTTACCGAGTTTCATTGAAATCGCTTCAGCCGTTTAGAAGTTATTAGGGGACACACACGCACACATCACACAGACACACACACATCACTCACACATACGCACACACACACACGGATAAAAGGTGATATCATAAGCCTATTCATTCTTCTTCTACGCGAATGGGTCTCCTATGACCACGCGGAATCAACAAACACTTCTTGGCCTTGATATTCGCCCAATAACTCTTCATGCGCAACGATTGAGCGAGTCTTCGTTGCTGCGACCAGACGTGTCTGGTAGGTCTTCTCTCTTCTGCCTCAAAACCCCGTGTATGAGTAATTTTCCTAATTTCCTCCCGATCCTTGAGATTGGTAAATCCTAATTCAGCCAAGTCCTTTTCCGCCTGTTTGTACCAATTGGACCTTGTTGCTTCTTTCTGCAAAAACATACAGATTTTATTTGTTAACCTAGTTGGGTCCATTCTGTCCAAATGTCCCATAAATTGCATCCTTCTCATACGGATTGTGTCTGTGATTTTAGTAATTTTTAAATAGATGTCAGCATTAGGTTTCGGAAGGTGAATTCCATCTTTAATTCTTGGTCCCAAACTTTTTCTCATGATTTCGCGTTCCTTAATCTCCAATTGATTTATCAGTGTTTGATGTTATAGATAAAGTGTCTCGGCTGCATAAAGGGATGCAAGCAAGTCTACTGTTTTATAATGTTGAATTTTACAATTCCAAGAGGGGCATTTTTTGTTATAAACTTGTTTTGTCAAATTGAAAGCTGTTTCCATTTTCTGTGGTCTTGCTTCAATAGCTTTTCTTTCGTTGCCAGTTTCATTTATCCATTCACCTAAATACTTGAAGTCTTTCGCTCGGCTAACCTGACAATTACCGATGCGGAGTGTATTCGGAGCAGTTTTAATATCCGTCATAAATTTTGTTTTGTCAAAAGAAATCCGTAAGCCGATTTTTGCTGCTTGTTCTTGGAGTAATTCAAGTTGTTTCTGGGCATCAGAAATGCTTGGGGCAATTAACGCCATGTCATCCGCAAATGCCAAACAGTCTAGTGTTATCCCTTTGAGTTTTGGTCCTAGTCTATGGGATGGTGCATCAGCTCATCTCCATTCTCGGACGACTTTTTCGAGCGCACAATTAAACAACAATGGAGATAATCTATCTCCTTGACGCACTCCTGTATCAATTGAAAATTCTGCGCTCAGTCCTCCCAAATTTAACCTTTGAACTTGTATTGAAGAGGATATCTTTGATGATTGATGTTGTCTTGCGAAATCCAAATTCTGAAAATACAGCAACAAGGGATTCACGGTCAATGCTGTCATAAGCCTTTGTAAAGTCAACAAAAGTAATGACATAATTTTTGTTTGACATTTTACGGAAGTAAGACATTGAGTTTTTCAAATTGATAATTTGCTCTGTACACGATCGGCCTTTCCGGAACCCACCTTGATATTCACCAATCTTCGGATCCAGTTGAAGATAAGCACGGTTCAAAAGGGCTTCATTCATAAAACGAAAATAGGCTAAAAAATGAGGAAAAAGTAGACTTATTTGATCGATCCGGGAAAATGTGTGTCTGTCTATCTCTGCCCTTCTGTATTTGTGTGTGTGTGTCCCCTATCAACTCCTAAACTTCTGCAGCTATCGAAACCAAATGTGGTGAGTATCTCAGGCCATATTTGAAATTGACGTCAGGGCTACCAACTGCTAAAAATTCGCAATTGAAATTTGAGCTCTATGTTGGATATCTCAGAAGGTATGCATGCGAACTATTCCAAATTTGGCACTCCTACAGATAATAACATTCCAGATTAATTTTCAGAAGTCCATACGTGCCAGTGTTGCCAACATGATTCTAAGCAAGCCGATAAGTCCGATTTCTGAATGCATTTAACTGTTATACTATCGATTGGATTTCAACCAAATGTCGTATGTTCTATGTGTACTATAACATATATATGACTGTGCGTATTCTAAAGAGCCACCAGGGCTGCCAACTGTTTATAAATGCTCTCTTTACGTTTTAATCCTAATATCAATATATCATAAAGTATGCAAGCCAATAGCTCTAAACTTTGCACACGTATAGTACCTGACATTCTACCTTAGTTTGGGGTAACGTATATACATCAGTGCTGGAAACACGATTCTAAGCCTGCTGGTAGGTCCAGTTTATAGCTGCAAATCACGTATATACTAACAAACGGATTTCCACCAAATTTTGTATGTGCATTATATACCAAATGAGATGGTACTAAGGATTTATTCAGAGTCACCTGGGCTACTAAGTTACTCTATTAGGCTATACAATTTCAGGTGTATTTCAAACCAACTTGATTTCGTCATTGTTCTAGATAGGAATATATAGAATGGCATGAATCTTATATGTTACTAGCAGTATTGCCCGGCTCCGCCTGGTGGATTTATACGTTTTATTGATAATAATGTATACTACTACAGAACTGGCCCATTATACATAAACTAACAGAAAAAAACAAATGTAACAAGAAGTTCCGTGACGAACTGAAGAGCCTACTTTTTTTTACGAAATGTAAGATTCATTCCAATAAAATTAATCTACGTGGACCTAATTAGAATAATGACAAAATTGAGTTGGTAATATCGCAATCTCTAATTATTTCTAAATAGAACTGGCATAATATAGCCTAATAGAGCACTACAGTTGGCAGCGCTGGTGACTGAATATATTGTTAGTTCCATCTCTTAAGGTACAGAATACAAAATTTGTTTGAAGTCCAATGGATAGCATGGACTTTACATGCAGTTAGACATTGGACTTATCAGCACGCTTAAAATCATGTTAGCAACAATGTCATGCATGTGTTAGTCAGAAGTAATCTGAACTATTATGATCTAGTCTTGTGCCAATTTTGGATGAAATCCATTTATTTGTATAGAAGTTACATGTATTTTAAAATTGGACCAATCAGCAGGCTAAGAAACATTTTGGAAACACTGACGTATATTAGTTACTCCAAATTAATCTAGAATGTAAGGTACCATACGTGTGCAAAGTTTAGAGCTGTTGGCTTGAATACTTTCTGATATATTGATATTAGGGTAAAAAATAGAGACAGCATTTATTAACAGTTGGCAGCCCTGGTTGCTCTTAAAAATACTCATAGTCATATCTGTTATAGTACACATAGTACATACGAAATTTGGTCGAGATCCAATTCATAGTATAGAAGTTATATGCATTTGCAATTGGACCTATCAGCAGGCTTAGAATCATGTTGGTAGTACTGAGGTCCATTAGTTACTCCAAATTAATCTAGAATATCAGGTACTATACGTGTGCATAGTTTAAAGCTGTCGGCTTGCATACATTCTGATATATTGGTATTTGGATAAAAACAATAGAGAGTACATTATTAACAGTTGGCAGCCCTGGTGGCTCTTAAGATTACGCTCAGTCATATATGTCTATCTACACATAGTACATACGAAAGTTGGTTGCAATCCAATTGATAGTGTAGAAATTATATGCATTTAAAGATTGGACCTATCAGCAGGCTTAGAATCATTTTGGCAACACTGTCATGTAAGGCCTCCTAAAAATTAAACTGAAATATTATTATCTATATGTGTGCCAATTTGGTATAGCTCCCATGCATACCTTCCCGGATATACCACATGGAGCTGAAATTTCAATTGCGATTTTTCAGCAGTTGGTAGCACTGACATCATTTTCATATACGGCATTGAGATATTCAGATAGAGATCTTTACTCACACCAAATTTGGGTTCAATTGCTACAGCCGTTCAGGAGTTGATAGGGGGGGGGGGGGGGGGCACATAGCCAGACAGACAGAAGGACAGACAGACAGACAGACACACACACATTTTCCCGGATCGATCTCATAAGTCTACTTTTTCCTCATTTTTAGCCTATTTTCAATTTAAAAAAAATAGGCTTATGAGATCACCTTTTGTCCGTGTGTGTGTGTGTGTGTGTGTGAGGAGTGTGTGTGTGTGTGTCCCCATAATAAAATCTAAACGACTGGAGCGGTTTCAATGAAACTCGGTAAGTTCATAGCACTATTCCGGGCGACCCCGACCGTGCCCTTCAAATTTTGTTACGTCCCACCATTTCAACATGGCGGCTGTGCGAAATATTTATCAAGCATTCAATATCTGCGAAACTATTATCGATATCACCCTGGAATTTTGTATGGTGACAGAGGGAACGACTAGAAGTTCACTTATGTGACCTTTGAAAACCTGGTAACTACACAACCAACATGGCGGCCATGCGAATTTGCGACTTTTAAATAGACGTTTCTCGCGATTTAACCACCCAAACGCAATAAAACATGGTACAGTTTATGTTTATAGCCTACACATTGTAATTCACCGACATCTAACTCCGTTCAATTGTTTACATAACCTCAATATGGCGGCTGTGCAAAATATTTCACCGGGATTCTATATCTCTGAAACTATTACCGGTATCACCCTGAAATTTTGCACGGAGATAAAGGGCACTACTGGAAGTTCATGTATGACACTTTCGAAAACCGGTTAACTACAAAACGAACATGGCGGCCAAGCGAACTTTAAAATTTTAAATATGCATTTCTCGCGATTTAATGATTCAAGCGCAATGAAACTTGGTACAGCAAATTTTTATATACATTGTAATGCACTGGTATGTAATTTAGTTCAATTATTTACATAATCTCAAGATGGCGCCTGTGCGAATTTTTAAATTAAGTTTTTGTTTCTTGTGTCGTAATCTTGCGATCGAAATGAAAGTTTGAATAATGAACCTACGCAATAATTTTCCTTTAAAGGTACATGACTCTAAGGCCTGTACATATAACAATCCAACATGGCGACCATCCAAATTATTTAGACGGTTCTCAATATCTACGAATCTATTACAGCAATCAAACTGAATTTTTTAATGTTAATAGGGGCTATGGACATAAGTTCACCTATAGGACTATCAATAACCTGGTGATCACAAATCCAACATGGCAGCGGAGCGAATTATAAATATTCACATGGTCGTTTCTCGCAATTTAACCATCCGAGTGCAGTGACACTTGGTACAGTAAATCCTCATACAAATGTTAATCCACTGGCATCTAATGTTTTTCAATTGTTTCCATAACGACAAGATGGCATTTGTGCGAAATTTTAAAATCTCGTTTTTATTTCTTGTGAACTAATCATGCGATTGAAGTTTGAATACTACACGTACACAATAATCTTCATGTAACAGTACATAAAA
This sequence comes from Meconema thalassinum, assembly GCA_946902985.2. Taxonomy (NCBI): domain Eukaryota; kingdom Metazoa; phylum Arthropoda; class Insecta; order Orthoptera; family Tettigoniidae; genus Meconema; species Meconema thalassinum. Next base: position 375,912,403 of record OX336393.1, read on the forward strand.
CTAAGCCCTACATATATGAAAGTCCAACATGACGACCACCCGAAATATTTAGACGGTTCTCAATATCTACGAATCTATTACAGCAATCAAACTGAAATTTAGTATGTTGATAGGGGCAATTAACATTAGTAGGATATATGTAAATAGGCTTTATAGTTCTTCACGGAACTACTTGTTACAAAATGCGAAAAGTAGGCTAAACATACAACTTTTTGTGGTGGTAGTGGGAGTGATACGTAGTACGGTATAATGGACGTAACATTCACGTAATTTTCCCGTAATGATAATGATAATAATGAATAGGGAAACGGCTATTTACTAACTACAGTACCGGCACAATGCATGTAATTTACAAACGAATTGAAAAATATTATTAGAAAGAGGAGTAAGTGAAATAAAAGGCACTGGCTAGGGCCTATATATCATTGGCTGTTAGAAAAGTAGTGACCAATAGTGTCGTCTGTTGTCGCATAGCGCTGTAGGAAAATAAACAGAGCTCTTTGGAAAACATTGGCTGCCCTGAGCTCCTGAGGTAACATCAGTGGATAAGGATCGGAATAAATGAAAGTAAATTTGAAAGCACCAACGCTTATTGCAGCTGATAACCTCAATGTACTGCACCAACACCATCGCACTTATACAGAGGCATAATGTTTTCATGATGATAACTGTTTAAAGGGGCCTAAGAAATCTTTTTGTACTAATTTCTCCCCGTGACTGCCATTTATAAGCAGCTCAAGATGCAACTATTTTCGCAATTCTGCTCCAGAACACGGGTAGGAGCGGCGTGATGCAGCCCGCTTTGCCAGTCAACAATAGACTTATTAAGTTGTTCTTACAGTTACACTACTAACTACATGAATGGTTCTAGGGCCTCAAAACGTGTTTCTCAAGTTCCTTTTGTGTGTTATTCTAAATAGAGAGAATGGAGAGGGTTGTCCAAAATATCAAATAGACATTGTTACCGGCAGGGTTTCAAACGGTATGTAAAATTCGTCGTAATTAGGTGAAATGGTTTAGATTTGTGCCAATTGCTTAAATGCAGGGAAGGGAGTGGTCTGTCCGAAATTTCAAGTAGACATCGTTATTCGTCGGGTTCCAAAGGGTAAATACATAAAGTTTGGTTCAGAACGGTGAAACGGGGTAGATTTGTGCTAAAGGGCCTAAATGCAGGGAATGGAGTGGTCTGTCAGAAATTTCATGTAGACAGTGTTATTCGCATGGTTCCAAATGGTAGGTGTACAGATTTTGGTTCAGATCGGTAAAACGGTATATATTTGTGCCAAATGGCTTAAATACAGGGAATGGAGTGGTATGTCCGAAATTTCATGTAGACAGTGTTACTCGCCGGGTTCCAATGAATAAGTGTACAAATTTTGGTTTTGATCGGTGAAACGGTGTTGATTTTTATAAATAACAGGCAGACAAACCAACATTGAGTTTTATAGATTTACACATGCTAGTGCAACAATCACAATAACGCAGGTTATCACAAATATTCTACACACACACACCCATGTACACGGGGCTACATGACCACGACGTCTAAGCCCTGCAAATGAAATAACAACTGTCTACACATGAAAACTGCAAAATGGTGATAGGAGAATGTAGGAATGTTTGCCACTATGTTTATCTGACAGGATAGCATTTCATTACATTTTGCCAATATGCTTATTAACTGTGCATACGATAGCATACAGAATACTACAGTCCAATACAATCCTTGATTCACAATCGGTCAGTTTTCCCATGTGTCGTTTAGCAAATTTTACCGAACTATCATGATACAGGGTAAATCGTTGTTGCCTAGTGACAACCTGTCCATCAATGGTGCGGCGTTGACTATCATGATACTGTGTTAGTCGTTGTCGCCTAGCGACAATATGTCCGTCAAGTTGTTATATCGGTGAAACTGTGTATATTTTTGAAAAAGGGCCTAAATGCAGGGAATGGGGTGGTCTGTCCGACATTTAAAGTAGACAGTGTTACCCGCTGGGTTCCAAAGGGTAAGTATGCACATTTTGGTTCAGATCGGTGAAACGATGTAGATTTGTATAATTAACAGACAAACAGACAAACCAACATTGAGTTTTATATACCTAGAAGAAACGTAGGCTCTGTAGTTCGTCACGGAACTACATGTTAATGTTGTCAGTAATTTCTTTACTTTAGCTATGAATTATGATGTTACAAACAAACAAATTACTAGAGGTCTGTAAGCAAGAAGAGACACAAGATGCATGAATCTCCGTTTGTATAATTGAGAAATAACTATATGCTATTTTTTCTGTTCTTGTTAAAATTGGATTTTAGTACAGATGAATAATAATAATATCGTATAGCCTCGGGTGCTGGGTGCAAGCTTTGTTATTTGAACCCAGAGGGCAGCTTGCATGTCGAATTTTGTTGTTCCTTGAAGCACTATGAAAGTCAAGGAGGTTAGATATCTGAGCTTCCTTGACACTATAGCGCTTTCTAGTAGAGAAATGAGTAACTTTGTGTTGGTGGAAAATCCCGAGTTTAATTTTGCCATTATGAACACGGCCTACTGAATTCAAATGGGTTCTTTAACATGCAATCATCGTATGGCATGCGTGTTGTGATTATTTCCACTTTTCAAAAATCACTTACCACGGCCAGAAGCGAACCAACAAGCTTGGGGTTTGTAATCCGACACGATAACCACTCACCAACCGTGGCAAGCAGTAAATGTTATAACAGCTTAGGCTTTCACGGCCGGCGTTCATAATTAAATACAAGTTTTTCGGGCTTGTAGGCCGTGGTCCAGACAGGATATCTCCCGACGTTTCACCGGAAACTGCGTCCGGCATTATCAAGGGATCCGCTCCTTTCCTTGGTCAGCAGTGGAATGAGGAAGAGGCTTGAAATAATGGGTAACGGCTAGTAGTGGAGTATTGTTGTTTGAATATGACTGTTGGTTGGGTGGATCTTGGCGATAAACTAACGGCAGGAAGGTAGTTTGGATCTTCAAATTAGCATGGTGAGCCGAGCGTTCTCTTCGCATTCCGGCTGGATCGTCTGGTCTCACGTATATATTGCGGGGAACGTTGCGTGCTCCGGCTTCGGCGACCGAGCTTGTGAGGGTCAGGTGTTCCCTGCGCGACTGCCGGGCTGTAGCGGGAAGGTTCTTCAGGGTGACGTGTGAGTGATTTCTTGGCCTTGGTGTTCCTAAGAGCCGGGATCCATGTATTACGCACACGTTCAATTTCTTCCTTCCGGTTGAAATTGTCGAGGTGTTTGAAGATTTCTATGGCTTCCCGTTGCTGCCTGGCGTGGTAGTGTGTGGTCGTGGAGAGTATCTCCGTGTCAGCGTACTGTACATCGTGACCGGGCAAGAGAGAATGCTCAGCGACAGACGATTTCTCAGTTTGACCCAGGCGGCTGTGTCTGTTATGTTCCTTGAGTCTGGTAGTCACGCTCCTCTTCTTCGTTCCTATGTACACCTGAGAAATCGTCAGTCGCTGAGCATTCTCTCTTGCCCGGTCACGATGTACAGTACGCTGACACGGAGATACTCTCCACGACCACACACTACCACGCCAGGCTGCAACGGGAAGCCATAGAAATCTTCAAACACCCCAACAATTTCAATCGGAAGGAAGAAATTGAACGTGTGCGTAATACATGGATCCCGGCTCTTAGGAACCCCAAGGCCAAGAAATCACTCACACGTCAACCTGAAGAACCTTCCCGCTACAGCCCGGCAGTCGCGCAGGGAACACCTGACCCTCACAAGCTCGGTCGCCGAAGCCGGAGCACGCACCGCACCCCGCAACATGTACGTGAGATCAGACGATCCAGCCGGAATGCGAAGAGAACGCTTGGCTCACCATTCTAATTTGAAGATCCAAACTACCTTCCAGCCGTTAGTTCATCGCCAAGATCCACCCAACCAACAGTCATATTCAAACAAAAATACTCCACTAATAGCCGTTACCCATTATTTCAAGCCTCTTCCTCATTCCACTGCTGACCAAGGAAAGGAGCGGATCCCTTGATAATGCCGGACGCAGTTTCCGGTGAAACGTCGGGAGATATCCTGTCTGGACCACGGCCTACAAGCCCGAAAAACTTGTATTTAATTATGAACGCCGGCCGTGAAAGCCTAAGCTGTTATATCAGTCGCCTCTACGGGGAGGAAACTACCAACCTAGTTCGCCGCTTCGAGAAGCTACGGAAGAAGAAAGCCCAGCAACTTTCTTCGCTAACATTTCTCTTACGGTGCAGGGACACGGACACGATTCCTAAGTTTATTAGGATGAAGAGGAATTTCGGCTCAGCACATGCTCACCGTATATACGACAGAGCTGAGTGCTCAATGCTGCGAGAACAGATACATGCTACACGCAGGGACTTAGCTACGACTGACCGGGACCTCATGTCAGTACATCTCCGACTCACATCTACGCTCTCAAGCGAGGATTGGGACAACATCGACCACATCACGCACTATTCTATGCGCTCCACCTTCGAACAGTCGACGAATCGCCAGAAAAAGAAATTTGAGCTATGTCGGGACCTCAAGACGATAACTGCAACCACATCTGCGCCGGACTCGTCTCGCACTGTAGTAAACCTGACTAACCGTCGTCTATCGCCAGGGGAAACTTCACTTTTGGCGAAAGGTCAGAACTTCTCTGTCACCCCAACTTCTGTGCCTGTAGAAGACATTATAAGCAACATTGAGGCTGCCATACACCGTTTACCCAGGGAGCAGGCCGAGGAAGTCCGCTCAGAGGCCTCACGCATCCTTCGTAAAGCTCCAGCACCCAGCAGTAACCTCACACCTCAAGAGAAGAATGCCTTTAAAACCCTTAACAGGGATAGAAGCATCATCATTCTACCTGCAGATAAGGGTAACGCGACTGTAGTCATGTCATCGGAAGACTACGACACTAAGATCCTGTCGCTACTAGAACCTCAGGCATACCAAAAACACACTTAGACCCCACAACACGGATACTTAGAGAGACCAACAGGATAATCAAGGCCTCTTCACTACCAGACCACGTGAAGAAGGATACATGCAAGAGTGAAGCTCTACCTCCCAGGCTGTACGGTCTACCCAAAGTACACAAAACTGACATTCCACTGAGACCTATCGTGAGTGCTATCGGCTCTCCAAACTACACCATCGCCAAGCATCTCTCCATCATTCTACAACCGCACATCGGTAACACTGAGACTTACGTCAGGGATTCAGGCCATTTTATTGAGAAATTGCAGAACATACGTCTGGAACCTGAAGATCGCCTAGTCAGCTTTGACGTAGTATCCATCTTCACGAAGGTGCCGATGAAAGAATCCATAAACCAGATTGCCGAGCTCTTCACGGAAGTCATCACTGACTTGTTTCGCCACTGCCTGGCCACGAGCTACTTCCTATGGCGCGAGAATTTCTACGAGCAAATAGGGGGAGTTGCCATGGGGAGCCCACTAAGCCCTGTGATTGCGAACTTCTACATGGAAAAGTTCGAGCAGTTGGCGATCGAGACTGCACCCCTCAAACCGAAAGTATGGCTACGTTATGTTGACGATACCTTCGTAGTCTGGAGCCACGGAGAGGAAGAGCTGGAACGTTTCCTGGACCACCTTAACAGCCTCAACACCAGCATGAAATTTACTATGGAGAAGGAGAAAGACAACTGCTTGCCCTTTCTTGACGTGCTGATCACCAGGACTAAGGACCTGCGCTTGGGGCACACCGTGTACCGGAAACCCACACACACGACCGGTATCTGCACAAGACATCCAATCACCACCCCCGACAGAAACACGGAGTTATTAAAACATTGGTAGACCGTGCTAGGAGAATCTGTGAGCCAACCAACCTCAACCAAGAGCTGAAACATATAAAGAGGGCCCTATGCGCCAACAGATACAGCAATAAGGAGATTGAGCGAGCCTCTCATCCCAGGCGCCGGAGCACGAGGAAAGATTCTGAGGAAACTCCGGTGGCCACTGAATTCCTGCCGTACGTGAAGCAGGTGACGGACAGGATAGGCAAATTACTGAAGACCTATGGGGTGCAGACGGTTTATAAACCCACCGCCAAAATCCGGGACTTGCTGCGATCCGCTAAAGACAAGCGCCACCCACACTCCACTGCAGGTGTCTACAGAATCCCGTGTTCCTGTGGGAAGGTGTGCATAGGAACGACGAAGAGGAGAGTGACCACCAGACTCATGGAACATAACAAACACAGCCGCCTGGGTCAAACTGAGAAATCGTCATTCGCTGAGCATTCTCTCTTGCCCGGTCACGATGTACAGTACGCTGACACGGAGATACTCTCCACGACCACACACTACCACGCCAGGCTGCAACGGGAAGCCATAGAAGTCTTCAAACACCCCGACAATTTCAATCGGAAGGAAGAAATTGAACGTGTGCGTAATACATGGATCCCGGCTCTTAGGAACACCAAGGCCAAGAAATCACTCACACGTCAACCTGAAGAACCTTTCCGCTACAGCCCGGCAGTCGCGCAGGGAACACCTGACCCTCACAAGCTCGGTTGCCGAAGCTGGAGCACGCACCGCACCCCGCAACATGTACGTGAGATCAGACGATCCAGCCGGAATGCGAAGAGAACGCTCGGCTCACCATGCTAATTTGAAGATCGAAACTACATTCCAGCCGTTAGTTCATTGCCAAGATCCATCCAACCAACAGTCATATTCAAACAACAATACTCCACTACTAGCCGTTACCCATTATTTCAAGCCTCTTCCTCATTCCACTGCTGACCAAGGAAAGGAGCGGAACCCTTGATAATGCCGGGCGAAGTTTCCGGTGAAACGTCGGGAGATTTCCTGTCTGGACCACGGCCTACAAGCCCGAAAAACTTGTATTTAATTAGTAAATGTTATACTTCAAACGAATCTTATTTCCAACTTTACCTGTCCACAATATTAATGAGAGAAAATTGTATAAAGAAACAAATTGTTTTCTGAATTTTAGATATGAAGAATTGTTCAGAGTTTTCCGTTTCTACCAATTTAAAAACTAATGAATTATTTAATTGAGACAACCGCCTATCAATATTTAGTTTATTGTAACACTACCACCTTTGGACGAAGTCGTAATAGATTTCAGATTGATTCTTGTAACAGATTCGCAGATATTGAGAAACGTCTAAATTTATCGGATGATCGCCATAGAGTTATGTACTGTTAGATGAAGAATATTGCGTAGGCTCATTATCCAAACGTTTACTTTGAAAGCATGGTTAGGATATTGGAAAATAAAAAATAATTTTCAAATTTCGCACATCCTCCAGTTTTCATTTATGAGAACAATTGAATTGAATTTGATGCCAGTGGATGAAATCGTGTATAGACATATAGGATGTTAGCTTTCACTGCGCTCGGTTAATTAAAACTTGAGAGAATTCCACTTAAATATCTTTTTAAGTTCACTTGGCCACCATGTCTGTTTTGTACTTAACATACTTTTAGCCTATTTTCCTTTATGAAAAAATAGGCTTATGAGGTCACCTTTTGTCCGTGTTCCTGTGTGTGTGATTCGTGAGTATGAGTCCCCCTAAAAATATAAATGGCTGGAGCGATTCCAGTAAAACTTTGTGAGCTCATTGGAAACACAACCCACCAACTCTCTTTGCCGGCCTAGGGCAGCTTCCAGCAAATGATCTGACTGGCCGGCAAAATTCAGTAACAATTCTCAACTTTTCAAGGTTGACAGCCGAACCAGAGCCGTTCAATGCGGGAGATTGTCCCACGTAGGCCGCGAGGAGTTCTTCGGGTTTGCTACCCGTTGTAGGTTGCGTTTTCTCGTCGAATTCCTCGCATAATCTCGTAGGGAATGTCTTGTCGCCAGACCAAGTCTGTTTTAGCGGGAATTTCCGGGTATAAATATTCTATTTGTCCACAGCCAAGTGTTCCCAACTGATTCTTTCACATTTATCTTTCAGATACTCTCTTGGGACCCTCGACGCCATGCATACAATCCAACACTGGAAGTTCCTCACATCAGTAGCAACGCTACTTAATATTGCGGTGTGTCAAGAACCAAATATTGCAATATTTCCTGCCATTAGAGAGCGAGAGCGCACATCCATGCAGGAACCTTGTGACGACAACAGTAGTCAGGACGAGTTCGACTTCATTGTTGTGGGAGCTGGAACAGCCGGCTGTGTGGTCGCCAACAGACTGACGGAAGAAGATGATTGGAGTGTCTTGCTTTTGGAGGCTGGAGGGGAAGAAACTGCTGTTATGGACGTTCCATATTTTGGACCCAATTTGATGATGACAGACGCTAGTTGGCAATACGATGTAGTACCTTCAAAATCAAAATTACAAGCATTTGAAAATCAACAAACAGGTTAAGCTACAGGTAAAGTGATGGGAGGGGGTTCTACAATAAACGGAATGCTCAATGTCAGAGGGAGCAGACATGACTATGATAACTGGGAGAACATGGGGAATACAAATTGGAGATATGATGATGTGTTGCCTTACTTCAAGAAAATTGAACGGATAGAAATTCCCGAATTGAGAAATAGTGAGTACCATTCAACTGACGGCAATATTAGAGTAAGTCATGCTTTATACAAAACTAAGTTGGGTTCACTTGTCTTGGAGGCTGCTAAGGAAATGGGATATCCGGAGGTGGACTACAATGGTGAGAGTCAAACTGGTTTTGGTCGATTACAAAGTAAAGCAGGAAATAGAACGAGGTGGAGTTCATCAAGGGGGTACCTGCATCCTATCGGAACAGACAGAATTTATATGTCAGGAAGAGAGCTTTAGTGACAAAGGTTCTTATAAACAAACATACAAAGACAGCCATCGGCGTTCAATACACAAAGGGAGATAAAAATTTCACTGCGTTTGCCAGAAGGGAAGTGATCATATCTGCTGGACCTAGTAAATCTCCTCAACTACTCATGATATCTGGGATAGGACCAAAACAACATCTTGAAGAACTCGGTATTAGCGTCATTCGAGACTCCATGGTAGGATACAATGGTATCGATCATGGTGGCTTTTATGGTCTTCTATTTACAATGAACGAAACCATTGATCAGAAAACATCAGACATCCTGCTTAATCCCAAAATCTACCTGGACTACTTCCTAACCAATACCGGGCCTCTTACATTTGCTTTAGGGATGGATGTTACTTCTTTTCTGGACCTAGAGGATACACCTTCCTATTTTCCAGGATGGCCTAATTTCCAAACCATGTATGTCTCTCGTCCCATTATTGAGAATACAAAGAGCGCTGCAGCTTTTGGTTTCTCGAAGGAAGTTGATAGGGATTTTATCGCTCCCCTCGATAAAATCCCTTCGTTCCAATTTTTTTCATACCCAATAAGGCCAAAGAGTAGGGGGAGAATCACCCTCCAATCAACGGATATCGAGGTATCTCCTCTCGTAGATCCTAACATATATGACGATGAAGAAGGTGTTCAGACCACTGTTGCAGGAATCAAAAAGATGATACAATTTACTCTAGCCTCATCGTTACAGAAATTTGGAACTAAGCTCTACGATGTCGCTCTACCTCCATGTAAACATCATGAATTTGGATCCGATGAATACTGGCGTTGCAGTGTAATACAAATGTCCGTGCCTTCGTGGCAGTTGTGTGGAACATTTAAATGGGTCCTCCGAACTATACAACTTCCGTAGTTGACCCTCAATTAAAAGTTCATGGTATAGACGGTCTTCGAGTTATAGATTCTTCCATCTTCCCTCAGATACCTTCTTCTCATACAATGATGCCTTCGTACATGGTTGGAGAAAAGGGAGCCGATCTCATCAAGACAGATCATTTGAAGTAGAGTTGTAAATCCATCCAGACAACGCCATTTGTGTGTGGCACTCAGCAACGCAAATCAAAATTCATATCAAGGAGAGGTTGTGGTGGCCAGGCTAGATCAGGCACAACTTTGCAGGATAGGCGGGAAGAAATGGCATATTAAACAAGATGTTCAGTAAAGAACATATAGCCTACTTTCTCCTAAATGCATGGGTATTGTTATAACTCTTTGTCCTTTTCAAGGAGTATGATTGAATGTTGGTTGTAGGAGCTTGTTGAAATACAACGTGCTATAGGGATATTAAACATGAATATGAGGTGCCCTTTGCTAGTGCTACCTCTGTACCAAATTTCGTTCAATTCGGTTTCACTGTGTTTGAATTGATAGGGGGAATCGATTTGCACACATACTTGGCCACCATCTGCAAACTATTGGGCTGATGTTCTTGCAGTTTGGTCAGAATATGTTTCCCACATAAAGATATGGTGTTGCAAAATTAGGTAGAGACTAGATTATTAGGTTGGTCGTAATTACATTTTAGCTTTTAACATTTGGGTGGCCGCGATTACGTTTCCATCAAGATAGCGGTGATATAAAACATGACACTGAGGTGCCCTTTGCTAGTGCTACCTCTATACCAAATTTCGTTCCATTTGGTTTCAGCGTGTTTGAATTAATAGGGGGAATCGATTCTGACACAAGGATGGCCGCCATCCGCAAACTATTAGTCGAATGACCTATTAGATTGGTCAAAGGATGCTCCCTCCATAAAGGTATGTAGTTGCAAAATTTGGTAGAGATCGGATGATTAGGTTAATCGTAATTTGATTTAAGCTTTGAACATTCGTGTGGCCGCCATTACGTTTCAGTCAAGATGGCGGCGATATAAAACATGACACTGAGGTGCCCTTTGCTAGTACTACCTCTGTACCAAATTTCGTTCCATTCGGTTCCACCGTGTTCGAATTAATAGGGGGAATCAATTTTGACATAAAGATGGCCTCCATCCGCAAACTATTAGGTGAATGACCTATTAGATTGGTCAAAGGATGCTCCCTCCATAAAGGTATGTAGTTGCAAAATTTGGTAGAGATCGGATGATTAGGTTAATCGTAATTTGATTTAAGCTTTGAACATTCGTGTGGCGGCCATTACGTTTCAGTCAAGATGGCGGCGATATAAAACATGACACTGAGGTGCCCTTTGCTAGTGCTACCTCTGTACCAAATTTCGTTCCATTCGGTTCCACCGTGTTCGAATTAATAGGGGGAATCAATTTTGACATAAAGATGGCCGCCATCCGCAAACTATTAGGTGAATGACCTATTAGATTGGTCAAAGGATGCTCCCTCCATAAAGGTATGTAGTTGCAAAATTTGGTAGAGATCGGATGATTAGGTTAATCGTAATTTGATTTAAGCTTTGAACATTCGTGTGGCGGCCATTACGTTTCAGTCAAGATGGCGGCGATATAAAACATGACACTGAGGTGCCCTTTGCTAGTGCTACCTCTGTACCAAATTTCGTTCCATTCGGTTGCACCGTGTTCGAATTAATAGGGGGAATCGATTTTCACACAAAGATGGCCGCCATCCGCAAACTATTACGCTGATGACCTATTGGTTTGGTCAAAGGATGCTCCCCCCATAAAGGTATGTTGTTGCAAAATTTGGTAGAGATCGGATGATTAGGTTAATCGTAATTTGATATAAGCTTTGAACATTTGTGTGGCCGCCATTACGTTTCCGTCAAGATGGCGGCGATATAAAACATGACACTGAGGTGCCTTTTGTTAGTACTACCTCTGTACCAAATTTCGTTCCATTCGGTTGCACCGTGTTCGAACTAATAGGGGGAATCGATTTTCACACAAAGATGGCCGCCATCCGCAAACTATTACGCTGATGACCTATTGGTTTGGTCAAAGGATGCTCCCCCCATAAAGGTATGTCGTTGCAAAATTTGGTAGAGATCGGATGATTAGGTTAGTCGTAATTTGGTTTAAGCTTTGAACATTTGTGTGGCCGCCATTACGTTTCCGTCAAGATGGCGGCGATATAAAACATGACACTGAGGTGCCTTTTGTTAGTACTACCTTTGTACCAAATTTCGTTCCATTCGGTTGCACCGTGTTCGAATTAATAGGGGGAATCGATTTTCACACAAAGATGGCCGCCATCCGCAAACTATTACGCTGATGACCTATTGGTTTGGTCAAAGGATGCTCCCCCCATAAAGGTATGTTGTTGCAAAATTTGGTAGAGATCGGATGATTAGGTTAATCGTAATTTGATATAAGCTTTGAACATTTGTGTGGCCGCCATTACGTTTCCGTCAAGATGGCGGCGATATAAAACATGACACTGAGGTGCCTTTTGTTAGTACTACCTCTGTACCAAATTTCGTTCCATTCGGTTGCACCGTGTTCGAATTAATAGGGGGAATCGATTTTCACACAAAGATGGCCGCCATCCGCAAACTATTACGCTGATGACCTATTGGTTTGGTCAAAGGATGCTCCCCCCATAAAGGTATGTCGTTGCAAAATTTGGTAGAGATCGGATGATTAGGTTAGTCGTAATTTGATTTAAGCTTTGAACATTTGTGTGGCCGCCATTACGTTTCCGTCAAGATGGCGGCGATATAAAACATGACACTGAGGTGTCCTTTGCTAGAGCTACCTTTGTACCAAATTTCGTTCAATTCGCATTCACCGTGTTCGAATTGATAGGGGGGGACAGACATTCAGAGTACACACACTCACACACACACAGACACACAGACACACACACACACAGACTCACACACACACATACACACACACAGACAGACACACTTTTTTCGCCCTGTGTTGATCTCATAAGTCTACTTTCATTTTTTGCAAAAATCGAAAGTAGGCTAAAAATGTATTAAACAAATTGATAAACATTTTGTTCCAATTAGAACATGTAGACTGTGGAATCCATGTTAAGTCTTCCTGGATATTTTGAGAAAACGTCGTTCAATATTTTCTCCCTATCTATATTGTGCCCGTTTGAACCGAGATCCAAAGACCACATTTTGTAAAACACCGAAATCAGATTAGCACGAGAAAATCTATCTCAGGGTCTATCTAGGTGAATATTGGGTCTAATCTGGCATCCCTGATCTCGGTAATTCAAAAGTAAGGTAAGGAAAGAAATTATTTTGAAAGTAGCACATTTCTTAAAATCTCAATTTATTTATAGTTAAAATATTAATCTCACTGGCAGAAACCTCAAACACAAAGAAAACAATCACACATAAAAAATCAACATTCCCTGAAAATATATTCTTGAATGTCGCAGACTTGATATTCTGAAACATCATTAGTCCATTCTGATATCAAAACAAAAAAATAATTTTCAAATATTTACACTGGGTAATCACTGTTCGATGAAGAGTTCAAGTGATTCCTTTTATTTACAGATTTGTAGTTCACTTTACGAAGAATTGTTTTGATTGTTCAAGTATTTGTTGTAAGATATTTCGACAAAATAGTCACTTGATTAATTCGATGTTGTTCCAAACATTATTTGGAAATAGTACATTATGCAACGAGCCTATAATGGCTATAATTAAGACACGAGTATTTTTTATAAAACGAGCGTATGCGAGTTTTATAATTTCCATACGAGTGTCTTAATTACCATTATAGGCGAGTTGCATACGACTGTTTATGTTCGACGATAATTATAACTTTATTATATGTTTTAACATAAATATTCATAAATATCTGTTGAGAGTCAGCTACTGGAATTTTGTGATCGCAGAGCGAGCGTTGGGTGTTATAGCTTCGTCTTTCAAGAGCTTTGAACGGCCGACGCATGCGCTCTGCCATATGCAGCCATATGTTTACATCAGCCGTCCCTCAGTAATATTGTCACCGCAGTCATTTGAAGACAATGCGCTGTGTAGAAATTAGTGTTAGTGATTTTAAGGTACTGTGCTATTTCTTGTCTCATATTCGCCAGTTTATTTACGCGAACTTATGGACGGTGGGTATTCCATGTCGGTAATTTATTATAGTTCGATGTTGTGTTTATGTCCGACATGTTGGATTTTGAGCGCATGCGCGAAATTATCGTTACCTAATTGGTCAATGAACGAGCTCTGATTGGCTGGAGAAACTGTATCGTAATGAAAAACGGTGTTATAATGACCATCATTATGATACAGTTTTCAAACACATAATAGTGAGGGTCGAACATAAAAATTATTATATCACTGTTTCGTTGAAGCATAATAACAATATCAATATTCGGCTGACATAAAGTCGAATGTTAATATTTGTTTGTAAAGATTTTCATTTCCAAAACAAAAATTGTTTAAAAACTATTCATAATAATTTGAAAAATTAATCTCCTTTTCTCACATTCATTTGTTTCATTGTCATCAAAATTTAAATTTACTCATCTGTCATGGTCGTTAGCAAAATTTGTTGTTAACAATAAAAATTGTTGTTATCAATATAAATTGTTGCTATCCACTATCGGTGGATTACATCATTATCTCTTTCACCAAAATTTTTCTATCATTCAGAAAATTTACATATTATCTCACACAAAAAACTGTTAATCATAAAATTTATTATTATTTTTAATTCATTAATTTCAAAATTTCTCATCATTCTATTTATAACAAGTGTCTCACCCTCTCATATTGTGAATATTGAATTTAATCAATTCCATGGTTATTATTATTATTATTCCAAGCACAAAATGAAAATTTCACTAACTATTTATTTTATATCATTTTATTGCATTTGCACTTCTCATTTGATTTTTTTTCCTCGGTCAGGTTCATCAAATCTAAACTCATTTTCTTCAATTATTCAGGCATACTATTTGAAATTTGAGTTGATCCAGAAAAAAAATATTTTAATCGACAGTGAAATGAAATTTGACAAGAATATGGGGCGGTCACCATTGCCTAACCCTTCTTTTACAATTGAGCCCACATGCTCTTTTAATAACACACGCACATCCTTGTGTGCCCACAACTACGGGAACAAATGCCCTTTTGGATGACCCCCTAGGTCGCCACAACTTTAAATGTCGCCAAACGCACACTAAAATCATCACATTATTATTTGACTCCAAATAAACCTCACCACACAACATCATATTATTTTTATCATATAATTATTATTTTTCTGTGATATTCTGTCATGATTACTATACTGTGTTCTTCAGTTTTATTTTACCGATAAAAAGATGTATTTAATTCTGGCCAATCTCTCCTTGCCTCCCATTTACATAAACTCGCCCTAATTTATATATTTAATACCTGCCGCTTCCTTTCTCATCATCTGAATATTTTAAGTGCTTTTGGAAAATATTTCTGAGCTCAAAATCTTACTACTTCACTTTCTTCATCCATAAACTAATTTAAATTCATTTATAAATCCAAACTTTTATTCCAAAATAAAAAAGTTATTTTATTTAAATCCTTCCAATTAATTAAATTCATCCACAAACTATTATTATTTTTCCACAAATTATTATTATTATTACTGGAAAATATTTAGGCATCATCAACGTCAGAATGATTATTATCGCCCTATTTCCTCAATAAATAAATATTTAAATCCTGACTGCAAATGAGTATTAATAACATCTCACTTTCTGATTATTAATGCATTAACAATTTAATTTAATTCCTGATGTTTGGTGCTATCACTCCCTAAATTATTTATTTATAACTTTAAATGGTGTAGTTATATTTATAATATTATTAACTTATTTATTTCACAGTTGTTTATTATTATTATTATTATTATTATTATTATTAAATAAATCAAATTATTTAAATAATCCAAGTTGTAATTACGTCTCATCTCATAATAAGAGATGAAGAAAAAATACTCCTATCCCTTGGAATTACTGAAACATTTCATGTCGGAACACATGAACTGTCTGTTCTGACAAAAATCGAAAATAGAATAATAAATTGCCAGACAGCATGCTCCATTTGTCATCCTGACAAATATAATAGACGTTCTAGTTACGATGAAAATTATGTTGATTTCTTATAGTGACAGTGATAAATATGGAATTCTCTAATACGATAGGCTAGTGGATAGTACATGAATGGTTGTCTTACTTCATTCTTGCTGTGTAGGTAGAGTGTGTCCTTAGGTGTACACTATCCCAATAGTGTCCTTCCTTGGTCATCTGCTGTATCCGTATCACTTCATTCGTCTCCATGTCCTACCTATCCTTCGAGTAGTTTAACGGCGCATGTTGATATATAAAGTCACTCGTTCAAAATAACTCCCGTTATCATCAGTACAGTCTAACATGATGAAATGTTGTACCGTCATAGATTGATATAGAACTCTTGAAATATTGAGAACAAGTCTCATATCCGAAAAATGCGGTTTCGTTTGCACGCTATGACAGGAACACCTGTTAGCTGCATAGTACGAACTGTACGAATAAATTCTTCCTGATATAATTCGAAGTGCCTGATGTATCGTTTCACCACAAGAAATACATCTTTCTGTAGGCTAACTTCCGTGAATGTTTTTTCGAGACTACCATCACCTGACCTGTTAGAATACTTGACCTTAAAATCAGTCGATATTCTAAGTCTTTCGCAGCTATAAGATGTGTCCATTCACCTGAACAGAAACTAAGTCCTACTGACTGCTCGTCCAGAGACTAAGTCCTTCGATGGTCAGAATCACGGCGTATATACCCGTACTTCACGTTTCGTAGCTGCGCACATGAGCAAGTGCTCCGTTGGAATACAATACTGTCTTGAAATCCAAGCTCCTTATATAGTCCAGCCGGTTTTCTTTCTAGAACCTTCCATTTCGTATCTCGGCTTCTACTGAATGGATTTTCATGTTTGATAGCTCAAATTTCTTCTCATTCAATTGCCAGTAAACAGTACTACTTTTCTAGGTTCCATTCCTTCTCCTAGAGAAAATTCAGGAAAAATATTTCTCATGACGTATGCGAGCTCCCACGTATTATATATCCACGTCACTCGCTCCTTCGTTGCATACTTCCCTCAGCACTCGGAGTCTCTTGCCGCGCTATTCAAAATATCAGCCATTCCCTCACACAAATAAATCAACATTTCTACTTTAGAATAATGACGACAACAATGTAACGGACGTGTGAACGATCCGGGTACAATATATATATTTAAAAAACAAGGCGTTTTCTTTGGCAATTCGCCAACAACTCCCCACTGCACCGATTTTCATGAAATATGATTAAGATGAAAGGTACCTTTATGTATACGTGCCATCACTAATTTTTTCCTTATATCAACTATTATTAGTATTAGCCTACTTTCGATTATTTGCAAAAAATGAAAGTAGACTTATGAGATCAACACAGGGCGAAAAAGTGTGTCTGTCTGTGTGTGTGTATGTGTGTGTGTGAGTGTTTGTACTCTGAATGTCTGTCCCCCCCTATCAATTCGAACACGGTGAACGCGAATTGAACGAAATTTGGAACAAAGGTAGCACTAGAAAAGGACACCTCAGTGTCATGTTTTATATCACCGCCATTTTGACGGAAACGTAATGGCGGCCACCCAAATGTTCAAAGCTTAAATCAAATTACGACTTACCTAATCATCCGATCTCTACCAATTTTTGCAACAACATACGTTTATAGGGAGAGCATCGTTTGACAAAACGAATAGGTCATCTGCCTAATAGTTTGCGGATGGGGGCCATCTTTGTGTGAAAAATGATTCCCCCTATTAATTCGAACACGGTGAAAACGAATGAAACGAAATTTGGTACAGAGATAGTACTAGCAAAGGACACCTCAGTGTCATGTTTTATATTGCCCCCATCTTGACGGAAACGTAATGGCGGCCACACAAATGTTCAAAGCTTATATCAAATTACGACTGATCTAATCGTCCGATCTCTACCAAATTTTGCACATACCTTTATGGATGAAGCATCCTCTGACCAATCAAATGGGTCATTAGCTTAATAGTTTGCGGATGGCGGCCATCTTTGTGTCAAAATCGATTCCCCCTAGTAATTCGAACACGGTGAAACCGAATGGATAGAAATTTGGTATAGAGGTAGCACTAGCAAAGGGCACCTCTGTGTCATGTTTTATATCGTCGCCATCTTTACGGAAACGTAATGGCGGCCACACAAATGTTCAAAGCTTAAATCAAATTACGATTAACCTAATCATCCGATCTCTACCAAATTTTGCAACAACATACCTTTATGGAGGGAGCATCCTTTGACCAAACTAATAGGTCATTAGCCTAATATTTTGCGGATGGCGGCCATCTTTGTGTGAAAATCGATTCCCCCTATCAATTCGAACACGGTGAAACCGAATGGAACGAAATTTGGTACAGAGGTAGCACTAGCAAGGGGCACCTCAGTGTCATGTTTTATATCGCCGCCATCTTGACGGAAACGGAATGACGGCCACCCAAATGTTAAAAGCTTAAATCAAATTACGACGATCCTAATAATTAGATCTCTACCAGATTTTGCAACAACATGCCTTTTTGTGGAAAGCATCTTATGACTAACTACAAGGTCATCAGCCAAATAGTTTGCAAATAGCGGCCATGTATGTGTGCAAATCCATTCCCCATATCAATTCAAACATGGTGAAACCGAATTGAATGAAATTTTTTACAGAGGCAGCACTAGCAAAGGGCACCTCATATTCATGTTTAATATCCATATAGCACGTTGTATTTTAACACGTTACTACAACCAACATTCAATTATACTCCTTGAAAAGGACAAAGAGTTATAACTAGGGCTCGGATTCGAGCATATTTGCATATTTTTTTCCTGAATAGTACACATTGAAAGAAGCCTTTCGGTGGTATTTTCACCTCTCTGGGACCAACAGAATTGAAAATTATCGAGCATATAAATGCATAAAACCACGGTTTTCAGAATAGAAGCATATAAATGCATATTCTTGTGGTTTTCGTCTAAATAGTTTGTTTTTCTTCGAATTCTCCACCGAATTCGGGCCCTGACAATCCTTAAGGTTCGAAAACAGAAATAATTATTGAAAAGCCTATCTGGTGCGAATAATAGAACCGCAGGCTTTTAACCTATTGTGAGGTCGTTCTCGTCATTGAAACTTTTATTGACTGATTTAAGAAAATCATTCAATACTGAAAACATAGAAAATTTCTTGTTGTACAGACCAATGCAGATCTACTTCCTTGACTCGCCTAATTCTGAACATTTTGTAAATGAACTTTTAAACTGTATCTTTTATAAGAGCACTTCTCTTATATATACTTGTTAAACTTGAATGCGAGTATATTGCAGTGTAGCATACATACAATTAGAAAATAAAGCTCGTATATAAAGGTATGTTATTAGTTTTTTCGTTTCACTTTCCTTTCTATAGTTTTTAACGGTGTTTTTCGAGCATATTCTGCATATTTAACCGCATATAATGGGGGTTTCGAGCATATATATCGAGCATATGGGCCTAATGGGTTTATAATTGTTTTTTCGAGCATATAATGGGTTGTTCGAGCATATCTATCGAGCATAAAACACATGGTTCTCGAGCATATCTGGTGATTTTATCGAGCATATCGATCCGAGCCCTAGTTATAACAATACACATGCATTTAGAAGAAAGTTGGCTATATGTTCTTTACTGAAAATCTTGTTTTATTTCATGAAATTAACTTGCTCAAGATGCTATTCGCCCATATACGATAATTATGCTATCTACAATCCGCCAGCGACTTCTACCAGAACGATTTTCATGCTGTTTGTTTTCTTCTTCTCCTTCGCCTTTTGAGACCACATAGGATCACGTTAACCAACCATTAGTTCGTCGACTTGTAGGAACTGTACGAGCCTTGCGGTCTTCCCAGTACTTCTTCAATCGTATTAATCTTCTTGCCCTTTCTTGGACGGAAAATAATCTTGTTGGAATTTTCTTTTTTGTGAGTGGAAAATGAAAAGTCATATTAGCCTACTTTCGATTTATGCAAAAAATGAAAGTAGACTTATGAGATCAACACAGGGCGAAAAATTGTGTGTCTGTCTGTGTGTGTGTGTCTGTGTGTGTGTTTGAGTCTCTGTGTGTGTGTGTGTGTGAGTGTGTGTACTCTGAACGTCTGTCCCCTCCTATCAATTCGAACACGGTGAACCCGAATTGAACGAAATTTGGTGCAAAGGTAGCACTAGCAAAGGACACCTCAGTGTCATGTTTTATATCGCCGCCATCTTGACGGAAACGTAATGGCGGCCACCCAATTGTTCAAAGCTTAAATCAAATTACGACTAACCTTATCATCCGATCTCTACCAAATTTTGCAACAACATACCTATATGGGGGAACATCCTTTGACCAAACTAATAGGTCATCTGCCTATTAGTTTGCGGACGGCGGCCATCTTTGTGTAAAAATCGATTCCCCCTATTAATTCGAATACGGTGAAATCGAATGGAACGAAATTTGGTACAGAGGTAGTACTAGAAAAGGGCACCTCAGTGTCATGTTTTATATCGCCGCCATCTTGACACAAACATAATGGCGGCCACACAAATGATCAAAGCTTAAATCAAATTACGATTAACCTAATCATCCGATCTCTACCAAATTTTGCAACAACATACCTTTATGGGGAGAGCATCCTCTGACCAAACTAGTAGGTCATCAGCCTAATAGTTTGCGGATGGCGGCCATCTTTGTGTGAAAATGGATTCCCCCTAATAATTCGAACACGGTGAAGCCGAATGGAACGAAATTTGGTTCAGAGGTAGCACTAGCAAATGGCACCTCAGCGTCACCTTTAATCGCCGACATCTTGACGGAAACGTAATGGCGGCCACACAAATGTTCAAAGTTTAAATCAAATTACGACTAACAAAATCATCCGATCTCTACCAAATTTTTCAACAACATACCTTTATGGAGGGAGCATCCTTTGACCAAACTAATTGGTTTTTAGCCTAATAGTTTGCGGATGGCGGCCATCTTTGTGTCAAAATTGATTCCCCCTATTAATTCAAACACAGTGAAACCGAATGGAACGAAAAATTGGTACAGAGGTAGCACTAACAAAGGGCACCTCAGTGTCATGTTTTATATCGCCGCCATCTTGACGGAAACGTAATCGCGGCCACCCAAATGTTAAAAGCTTAAATCTAATGACGACCAACCTAATAATCTAGTCTCTACCAAATTTTGCAAGAACATACCTTTATGTGGGAAGCATATTCTGACCAAACTGCAAGATCATCAGCCCAATAGTTTGCAGATTGCGGCCATGTATGTGTGCAAATCCATTCCCCATATCAATTCAAACACGGTGAAACCGAATTGAATGTTTTTTTTTTACAGAGGTAGCACTAGCAAAGGGCACCTCATATTCATGTTTAACATCCCTATAGCTCGTTGTATTTCAACAAGCTACTACAATCAACATTCAATTATACTCCTTTAAAGGGCAAAGAGTTATAACAATACCCATGCATTTAGGAAAAAGTAGGCTATATGTTCTTTACTGAACATCTTGTTTTTAAGTGCTGTAGTTTAACTTTTCTTATTTGCAACATCTTCTCTTGTTAGGCCAATTTCTTTTAAGTCCTCTCTGATTTCTTTTAACCATCGGCATCCAGTTGTTGTGTTTTTGAAGCAAGATGGTACTGTACTAGTTGTTTTAGAAGTCGTGGATCTGGCATTCTCATGATGTGCCCAAAGAATCCTAGTCTTTTCTTTCGCATGGTATCAGTAATGGATTCTAGGTTGTTATAGAACATATTGTTAGGTATTATTCGCCATTGCCCATCTCTTTTATATCCTTTATTGATACAAGTTCTTCCAATTCGCCTTTCGATCTTCTGTAATCTGTCGGTTTTAGAATGTTAATTTAGATGGAATAATGTTTCTGCTGCATATGTGGCTTCTAGTTTTATGAATGTATTGTAATGTTTAATTTTTGCATTAATTGATAAGCATTTATTTTTGTAAGTTTCCCATGTTAAATTTTGTGCCCTAGATAACTTGTTGGTTCTTATTTGAATTGATGCTTTCTCATTTAAGTTGTTTGTTATTAACTCTCCCAGATATTTGAATCGTGTTACAATTTTAATTTTTGTATCATTAATTTGTATTTCCTTCAATGGTGTTGGTTTTTGTGGCATGATTTCTGTTTTTTCAAATGATATCTTAAGGCCAATTTTATTTGCAATGGTCTGAAGCTCTGATATCTGTGTTTTGGATTCCTCTAAATCTTTCGCCAATAATGCCATGTCATCTGCAAAACCAAGATTGTTTGAATTTTTCTCCCTATTTTTATATTTGAAGGGCATTTCTTAGACCATTCTCGCATTACCATTTCCAATGCACAATTAAATAGTAATGGTGATATGCCATCACCCTGTCGTAATCCGGTTGTGACCTCAAATGGGTCAGATAATTCACCTCTGAATTTAACTTTTGATTTGGTGCCTGTAAGAATTAGATTTATGAGATTTGTCAATTTGGGGTGTAATCCCACGTGTCTTAGAATTTTTAATAAAGATTCTCTATGGATACAATCATATGCTTTTTTGAAGTCGGTAAATATTATCACCATATCTCTATTCATTTTTCTATTATAATCCATTATCAGTTTTAGACTCATGATTTGATCTGGGCAACTTCCCCAGGGTCTTAAACCTCCTTGATATTCCCCTAATTCCTTTTCAAGTTGAACTTTAATTCTATTGAGAAGAATTCGAGAGAAAAAATTATAGGTAACATCCAGGAGTGAAATCCCTCGGTAATTGTTAGGGTCTGTCCTATCCCCTTTTTATGTCGAGGGTGGATGATAGGTGATGTTCAATGTTCAGGGAATTTTCCTGAAATCCAGATGTTGACTAGTTGTTGGTGAAGAGCGTTTTTTGCCAAATTTCCAGCATACTTCCAAATCCCCGCAAAAGTCTGGTCTTCTCCAGGGCCTTTGAAATCCTTCATCTCATTCAGTGTTATGTAAACGTCTTCTAGTGTGGGCGGGTTAATGTTTTCTGGTGGTGTTGTTCTTGGAGTGTCAACATCCATTTGAAGAAATTCTATGGGTTCTTCACAGTTTAGAAGTGTCCTAAAATATTTTGCCATAATTTGTGCATCATCCTGGTTTTGTGGGCCAATTTACCATTTTCATCTTTCAACAATAAGGTAGGTGCTTCATATTTTTTCAGATGTTGTTTAAAGATTTTTTAATAATTCCGCGATTGTGAAATTTTGAATTCCTCTTCAATTGGTTCAAGGGTGTCAGTATGATATTGCCGTTTTATTCTTCTTAAAGTTTTAGTTGTTTCTTTTCGTTGTGTAACTAAATTTTGAAAAGTTGTTTCAGATTTTTGGGATTGGTTTAACAACCACGCTCGGTGTCGTTTTTAGCCTACTTTCGATTTTTGCAAAACATGAAAGTAGACTTATGAGATCTACACAGGGCCAAAAATTGTGTGTCTGTGTGTGTGTGTGTGTGTGTGTGTGTGTGAGTCTGTGTGTGTGTATGTGAGTGTGTGTACTCTGAATGTCTGTCCCCCCTATCAATTCAAACACGGTGAAACCAAATTGAACGAAATTTGGTACAGAGGTAGCACTAGACAAGGGCACCTGAGTGTCATACATTATATCACCGCCATCTTTACCAAAACTGAATGGCGGCCACTCAAACGTTCAAAACGTAAAATCAAATTCCGGCTAAACTAATCATCCGATCTCTACCAAATTTGGTAATAACATGCCTTTAAATAGGACGCGTCTTTCACCCAAACTACAAGGTCTTCAGCCGTGCCATTTCGGGATGGCGGCCGTGTGAATTATGCAACCATTATAATCAATAGCTTAAGACCCACCAATTCCAATTATCGAGCCTAGGGTGGTTTAAGCTATCCTGAAGGTCGTGATCCGTTATTTATTATAATTTAATATTATAATATTATACTGTATGAGTGGCTTAAAAGAGCTGAGCCGTCTCTGTCACACGACAAGATGGCAGCTGTCCTCATTTGCCTGTCTTATATTTCAGTAGTTTTAGTATGTTGTAGCCTATGTGATATAACCTACCGATACAATACCGTAATATAAACGTTGTATGAAATGATTTACAATGAAGATGAACTGCAGTGAAGAAATCGTTTATTTCAAGAATTATTTGGCAACAGGTTGTATCTAAGTCAGTTAATAGCTTGCAGATGTTAAGGACATGGTTGGCTCAGGCCTAGCGTGTTGGTCTCTCACGCGGCTAACTGTGGATCGAGTACTACTACATTTAACTTTTTTCTTGAATTCTTTTACAAATGATGTGCACGAGCTCTTTACACGGATACTGCATAAAATGCCAGTTAGCTCAAAGGAGAGGCTAATGTATACACTCGTTTATTAATAAAATCACAGCCCCAGCTTCGCACATAAACAGAAGACGTTAGGAGAAGGAGAATAGAAGAACTAGATACACGTTGTCATCAACCACAGACTTCTCAATGCCTCTGTACGATGCTGTCCTCTTGTGGGTTACGAGGGTAATATTGTTCCAAACATTCCGCTGTGTAAATAGGCCTACCTGGCCTCCTGAAGTATGGCAATTTTGTTATTCCGGTAGTTCAACTATTAACCACGATCGCGCTCCGATTACCTTTAAACACTGCCAGTTGGATCGCCTCCCTCCTGGCTACTTTAAACTGCCTGCTCATTGAACACCCAGAGGCGTACAAGATAAATATTAATTCACTGCTAGGTCGCAGAACCAACCTATTGTGATCGGCGCGGATTTTTAAAGGGGAAGATACCCAAAATGAAGGATTCTTAAGTTTGGAGGCGTAATATAGAGATTAACGGACGTGAATGCATTACAATAAGTTAATAGTTTTGTTATTCAATCATCATAAAGTATATAATATTGATTTTGACACATACTGGGGGGAGCGTGATGGCACAGTGGCTTAGCTTCTCGCCTTTCCGCCCGGACGGCCGGGGTTCGAATCCCGGTGACAGCTGGGTGGAATTTTCACCTGAAAAATCACGTGGCGTCAGGAAGGGCATCCGGCCATAAATCCCCGGCCAAAACCAAAATGAGCTTGGTTGGCTCCGGCGACCCCAATTAATTGGGAAAAGCCGAAGGAAGGAAGGAAGACACTTACTGACTAATTATCAATATAAAAGAAAACAAACAATACATGGTGGTAGAGGTGAAGGTGATTGTTTTAGGGATGAGGACAAGGAGTTATACCCATACATTTAGGAGAAAGTAGGCTATATGTTCTTTGCGGAACATCTTGTTCAATCATCTCATCACATTCATTATTCCACCATTGATGTTTTTTCCGCGGTTTAATTGGAGCCAGGTCATCGGCTATTTGTTGTAGGTTGTGAACCAAGTTTTCGCGTTTATCAGTTATTTTAATGTTTCCAGTTGCTTTTTGGTACTGTTCACTGTTGATTAACTGGATAGGATCTATTATTCGTTTAGTTTTGGGAGTTTTCCTTTCTTGTCTCTTCTGGGGTGTGAGTTTAATTTTAATTTTGACTACGTAGTGATCAGAACCTGTGTCAATTCCGCGGAGGACTTCAACGTTATAGATCTCTTTATGGTGGTGTTTAGCCATGTACACGTGGTCCAGTTGCCATTCTCCCTTTGTGTAATCAGGGTGTTTCCATGCTTTAGTTTTTGAGGTTTTTGTTTAAAACATGTCGATTTTGAGATTAAGTTATGGTTTTGACACAGGTCAACTAGTCGCTCTCCATTCTTATTTGTTCTATTGTGTGCTGGCCATTTTCCGATGATGTCACGGTATTTTCTTTTTCTGCCTAGCTGAGCGTTAAAGTCGCCAATTAATAGTTTTACATGGTGTTCGGGGATGATATCTAATGTTTGATACAATATATGCCAAAATTCTTTTGTTTCTTCGTGGTCTTTGGGGGAAGTGTTTTATTATCATTAGTGGTAGCATGGGCATTTGTGATAATATAAATCTTATTAGATCTATTAAAGATGGGCGTTGAGATTCGAGGAGATGGTGAGCGGAATTCTTGAACTGAATTTATAATTTTAAGGATGATCAGAAATCCTGTTCCAAATTGTGGAACATTGTTCATCACTCTCTTCCCCGGTATACCCTTATATAGTCGATACCCTTGAGAATCCAAAGCATGCTGGTCAGTGTTCCTCAATTCCTGTAATCCCATGATAAGAATTTTGTGCTGATCCATTATGTCAGTGATCACCTTTAGCTTACCAGTTTGCATGAGGGAGTTCACATTATGTGTTGGGAGGTAAGTTACCTGCATTGGTTTGATTCTTGATCTCGTCTTATTCGTGTGTGTTGTACTGAGATGTTTCCGTTTAAATTAAAGATTAATATTTCTACATCCCGCATCATTACATTTTATTTTATATTTTCGTTTATAGATACCAGTTTAAAGAAGTTTGTCATTATTCGGGCAAAGGATCCTCTTGGCCCCACAAAGCACTTTCAAAACCTACAATCAGTTCTAGTAACTGACAGCAGATGGCAGCAACATTGCATTCCAACATGTGACCAAGAAAACTTCCTGTTGGCCCCTCAAATGAAGTTTCAATACCTGCAATCAGTTCCAGTAACTGACAACAGATGGCAGTGCCATTGAATTCCAACATGTGATCACAGATGTTGGTGAAGATGTGAAACCGTACCTCCAGGTTTCAAAAATAATGCGTGTTTCAGTGTTGCTGTGTAGAGAAAGATTTCCACTGCTGTTCTCTGACCTTGCAAAGGATTAGTACATTGTCGCTATTATTGTTCATTCCCCTTCGTTGTGATTATTTCCCCATATTGCATCGTTCTTTATATAGGCCAATCAAATTAGATCCAAAAAAGGCATTTTGAAGAATTAATTTCCAGAAAGCTGGAAATCGTTTTAATACATTCGTTTGGTCGTAAATGCCTGTAATCCGAGTTTGCACCATCCCAAGAGGTGTGCATAACTTTTGGGTCCCAAATAACCTCGAAATGTTTCCTCATTATTCAGTATTTTGCTCGTAGCTCGAAAACGGTACGTTGGACGGAAAATATAAATCTGTTCAATATTAAAGAAAGTTACATTCTGCGTCAAATGAACATCTAAATCTTGAAATTTGGTTCTTTAGTATAGCCGAAATCAAAAGTTTAAAACTGGGGAAATTTAGGTACAAACTTACATTTCGTGACTTTTCAAGACATATCTTCGGAATAGATACTCCTATTGAACTCTGCAATCGTGAAAATAAAATCAGCTGTTTCATACAAATTTGTTATATCTAATCGACCAAAATGTACGAAGCAGCTGATTTTTTCATTAGAAATTCTGACAAGTTTTTGTCTGGCGTATTCACTGATCAGACGATTGAGCAGGTGGTAATGAGGTCTCTGAAAGCCCAAGGTGGGCTGTCTCATGGACGAGGCATAACGGTGACTCTGGTGACTTGGATTGTCCCAATACCTACCATCATGGAAATTGCGGTACAAGTGGAAGACTTTTGTGGCGTGACATATGGTACTTCAGAGCAACACGTCGACGCTAGGTTGTCAAGGGTACGGAGGGACGATGCAAACGTTGCGATCCTTCTTGACTGGTTTTCAACTCACTATCCCTTACTAACTGGACAATTTGTGATGTCCATTAGCACAAGAGTAAGTGGCGATGTGAAAATTGACTGCCATGAAGCGTTTGGAAAAGGGATTCAGAGTATTGCTAAGATTATTGGCAACGACTTCAGTAATGTCAAGTTTCAACGAAAAAACCGAGTCGTTCCTCTTAAAGCTTTCAACTCGAAAGTCAGGATTCACGGCGAATATGTACCAGTAAATCCAGATACACTTTTCCTACACATAACACTTATTTCGAGTTTGAGTTGGCTCCTTATCCCCTTTCCATCTTTGATGAAACAGGAATTCGGAAAACAAAGGAATCTGTGTTCTACAATTTATTGTCACCAGTTGCTGATCCACCAGCTCTTGCAGGTAGTGCCATTGTAATTGATGGGGGGGGGGTTCCTTCTACATCGAGTGGTTTGGGAATCCAAGGAAAAATTTTCAACAATTCTCTCCAAACATGTTGACTACGTTAAGCAATACTACAACCCTGCCAGTAGAGTACATTAATCATTTTCGATGGTTACCCTGATGATGCATCAGTAAAGAGTATCAAATCAGCTGAGCGTCTTCGACGTAAACGCAAGCACTCTTCTTCTAACGTAGTGTTCACTGAAACGATGACTACTACCGTGCCGAAAGAACAATTTTTGTCCAACGACAGCAACAAAGTACAGCTTATCTCCATGCTGCGTGAGAAATTAGTACAGCAGGGGTTTTAAGTGAGGCAAGCTCTTGAGGATGCTGACACTCTCATCATCTACACCACCATTCAAGTGGCAGAGAACTTTGCGACGGTCATAATAATCGGAGAGGACACCGATCTATTGATCCTGTTAACCGCCAAAGCACCAAATTCAAACATTTACGTCATGGAACCTGGAAAAGGGACCTCTCAGAACACGTTCTACCCTTCGGGGTACTTCAACTTCTCGTCTGCTGTCAAACAGAACCTTCTGTTCCTACATGCAATCAGTGGGTGTGATACAACCTATGCATTCTATCACCAAGGGGTGTTGAAGTTTATCAAACTCCTTGAAAACAACACGGCTTTACAGGAGGCTGACAAGATTTTCCACCATGCAGATGCTGA
The DNA here is from genome assembly GCA_946902985.2 of Meconema thalassinum. NCBI lineage: Eukaryota > Metazoa > Arthropoda > Insecta > Orthoptera > Tettigoniidae > Meconema > Meconema thalassinum. The sequence goes on from OX336393.1 coordinate 375,940,917, forward strand.
TCCTGAGGACCTCATTTCAGCAGGTAAACTATTCCTGGTGGCCTTTTATTCACCTGAGGCCGAAATCCACCACGAGATATTCTCAAAATCCCTCATAAAGCCAACATTCAATCTGGCCTCTCTACCACCAACAAACGCAGCCGCCGCCCAACATATTCTGAGTGTCTACCACCAAACCCAGGGCTGGTATGATAGACCAAAGGATCCTCTCGGCTTGGGTTGGAAGAGGATGGACCATGGCCTGCTACCCACCGTGAACATCAAGGGTCCAACTCCAGCTGACATCCTCAACACAGTGTCCTGCGGATGTAAGAAGGGGTGTGCAGGGAGTTGCAGCTGTCGGAAAGTTGGTATGAAATGTTCAACAATTTGCCTCAACTGCCACGGCCAGTCCTGCTCGAATTCAGCACCATTCGAGGATGAGGTTGTGTCCCACATGCCGATCGATGCAGAAGCAGAAATAGGTGAGGGCAGTCCCTTTGAAGGTGATCTCTATGAACAGGGGAACGACATGCCATCCCAGCTTGAGAGCTTTGTAGATGAAGGGCCATCGACATCTAAGAAAATGCGAGCATGAATGCTGCCTTATTTTCTGCTGCATGACTATTGATTTCTATAACATGTTTCTAATTATCAACGTACAATATGTCAATTTTAAATGTTCCTATTGCTTTATTAATTAATATTAATAATGGATACTAATTATAGAATGCCAATATACAACTTTGTTCTAATTAAAGTGTTTTTCATTCGTACTACTCCGAACCACTACTCAGAGTGTGTACATTTATATAACTAGTTTTCTGATTTGCGTATATCTTAGAAATTTGAATTGAAATGTTCTTAGCAGTGATCAGAGTAGGTAGATTTATTTTTCGTACTTACATTATTATGTCATAACATGAACATGCCTTTTCTTTTTGGAAAGAGTCGTTATTTTTGGAATTGAATTAAATATTAGTATAGTGGTGATTAAATTAGTTAACTAGTCATTTGAAATTAAAAGGACTTACCAAAATTGTCCATATAAGGTGAAATTTTACTCGCTAGAACTCTACAAATCTAAAACATTTATTCTATGGGGTTTTCAACAGGAGAATATGTTTCAAAGATATGTGTTCTTGGAAAGTCACTAAATGTAAGTTTGCACCTAAATGAGAAATTTTCCCAGTTTTGAACTTTTGATTTCAGCTATACCACAGAACCAAATTTGAAGTTTTAGATGTTCATTCGATGCAGAATTCAACCCGCTTTAATATTGAACTTATTTATATTTACCGGCCGACGTACCGTTTTCGAGCTAAAAAGCAAAACCCTGAAAATAGAGGAAATATTTCAAGGTTATTTGGGTCCCAAAAGTTATGCACACCTCCTGGGACTGTGCAAACTCGGATTACATGCATTTAGGACCAAATGAAGGTATTAAAACTATTTCCAGCTATCTGGAAATTGATTCCTCGAAAAAATCTAATTCGATTGGGCTAATATGGTCATTAAAAGATTTAATTTTCAGTTCATCGTCGTGTTATAACCATGGAAAGCCGAATTATTCCAATAGTCGCTGATGGAAACTGTTTATTTCGGTCTGTATCACATTATTTGCACCTACAATCCTCAGGAACGGCATCGTGAAATACGTTTACAGGTTGTTCAGACAATTAAAACTGCATGGAAATAAAAATAATAAATAAGTTTGGTGCTTTTCAGTCGGTCAACACGAATGTAGGGTTATACCCTAATCCTGAAAAAATTACATGAGATTTGGGTACATTCGTGTTGACCGATTGAAAAGCACCAATATTTTGTTTACTAAGGCAACACTGAAAAATGGCTTCAAACCTCATAATAATCTGCACGGAAATATTATAAACATTGTGTTATAGGTGGCCCATCCGTTGGTAATTCAACTGACTGCGAAAATTCGTTATCGCTGGACGGGGAACCATGGAAAGCCGAATTATTCCAATAGTCGCTGATGGAAACTGTTTATTTCGGTCTGTATCACACTATTTGCACCTACAATCCTCAGGAACGGCATCGTGAAATACGTTTACAGGTTGTTCAGACAATTAAAACTGCATGGAAATAAAAATAATAAATAAGTTTGGTGCTTTTCAGTCGGTCAACACGAATGTAGGGTTATACCCTAATCCTGAAATTATTACATGAGATTTGGGTACATTCGTGTTGACCGATTGAAAAGCACCAATATTTTGTTTACTAAGGCAACACTGAAAAATGGCTTCAAACCTCATAATAATCTGCACGGAAATATTATAAACATTGTGTTATAGGTGGCCCATCCGTTGGTAATTCAACTGACTGCGAAAATTCGTTATCGCTGGACGGGGAATATGCTGGCCATGTTGAATTACGTTGTATTGGTCAGTTATGATTTAATCAATATTTACAGGGATGATAGTAACGTAAGGTTTGACAATGGTACGGTATTGGAAACAATATTTCCAAACTTCTTCTCTCTGGTAGTGTTGATGCTGGTCAGTACAATGTTTTGGAGTTCCATTCCAATATTTTACAACGTTCACCGCCAATCGTAGTGAATGATGCTGTTCAGAAAACACCTAAGTGGAGAAAGACAGTGATTGGCTGTAGGAAAAGTGCAGTGCGACGTCTAGCATTCAAAAGGCGACAGAATTCTCCCGTTTAACATGAGACATCCAAAACGATGCACAGGTCTAATGATGTGCAAGACATGTGCCCACTGACGAGGAGGGTGATACTACTGTCGACCAAATTATTATGTGTACTCGAGTTTGAAGGTTGCTTGGGAAGTAACCAATAGACCTACATAAAATCCAATAACATCATCATTTTCGTCGTTCTATTTTACGTTAGTTCATGTAGGTTGGGAATTTTTAATTTATATTTTAATATGTTTATCGCAGTTGGAACACAAAAAGTGCCCGTTTTTAAGCGTGTTTCAACCATGCGTCATATTTAAGAGATTTAAACCTTCCTTAGGGGTGAATCAAGACGGGGTGGTTTGGTCCCTTGTCAGTTGAGGGTGTTAGGAGGGGTGAACATTGCCGGAGGCCTTAAGAACTTACTGCAATCAGCAACTGAGGACGGTGTGCAGGTTTTCAGGTGGTTAAACACATCCGGTACCTTCTCAGGCGCCCCCAATGGTAGTCCATGTTTAGGGGATGATGAAGGGGGTTGAAAATGCCCAAACATCAAATGTAACGATTTCAACGTGTTCGTGGAACCTTAAGAGCAAGACTCATTCATTTTCGACTGCTTTGGCAACCTGCGACAAGTCCTACAGCGTTTTTCGCAAACTTCAATTTACGGTTTTCAAAAATGGGCTGGTTTTGGGGGCGCTATCCCGAAACTACACAAGTTGGGGAGTTGTGCTGAAGCATGTGCTTGGTAGGCGTCGGGGCAAACGTCATACTGAGATTTCGACCTTGTGCAGTCAACTTTCCAAATTTGGTGGCCATTGAAAAAAGTGGTGCTTTAATTTTTTTGAGCAGTATAAATTAAATTATTAACGCTATGCTACAGAACAAAACGAATAAAATTAATGCATACTTCATAGATGGTCCTGGTGGTACTGGCAAGACATTCGTGTACCAATGTCTCATAAAAATATGCACTGATTTGAGTTCCAAAGTGATACCAGTGACGTGGAGTGGAATTGCTGCCATGCTATTACCCAATAACCGAACGGTACACGACAGATTTAAGTTACCGCTGAAATTACATGAAGCTTCTGGTACATCTTTAACAAGTAGTTCCGTGAAGAACTAAAGCCTATTTTACATATACTACTTATGTTAATTGCCTCTATTAACGTACAAAATTTCAGTTTGATTGCTGTAATAGATTCGTAGATATTGAAAACAGTCTAATATTACGGATGGTCACCATGTTGGATTGTTATATTATGAAAGTCTTAGAGTTATATGCTATTACATCAAGATTTTGTGGACGTGTAGTATTCGAACTCCAATCGCATGATTAGGTCACAGGACGTAAAAACGAGATTTTAAAATTTGGTACAGCTGCCATCTTGTTGTTATGAAAATTATTGAAATAAATTAGATGCCAGTGGATTAACATTTGTATAAGCATGTACCGTACCAAGTTCCACTGTACTCCGATGGTAAAATCGCGAGAAACGTCCATTAAAATTTATATACTTCGCGTCATCGCCATGTTGGATTTGTGCCCACCAGGTTATTGAAAGTCCTATAGGTGAACGTATGTTCATAGCCTCTATGAACATTAAAAAAACAGTTTGATTGCTGTTTAAGATTCGTAGATATTGAGAACCATCTAAATATTTCGGATAGCCGCCATGTTGGATTGTTATATGAATAGGCCATAGATTTATGTACCATTAAAGGAAAATTATTGCGTAGCTTCATTATGCAAATTTTCACTTCGATCGCATGATTACGACACAAGAAATAAAAACTTAAATTTAAAATTTCGCACAGGCGTCATGTAAACAATTGAACAGATTTAGATGCCAGTGCATTACAATATGTGTAATCATATACTGTAAAATATTTCACTGCGCTCAGACGGTTAAATCTCGAGAAAAATCTATTAAAACGTTTCAACTTCGCTTGACCACCATGTTCGTTTTGTACTTTGCAGGTTTTTGAAAGTTACATAGATAAAATTGCAGTAGTGCCCTTTATCATCGTACAACACTGCAGGGTGATATCAGTAATAGTTTCGGAGATATACAATGCCAATTAAATTATTCGCATAACCGCCATCTTGAGGTTATGTAAACAATTGAACTAAATTAAAAGCCAGTGCATTGCAATGTGTATAAACTATTGCTGTGCCAAGTTTCATTGCGTTTGAATAGTTAAATCGTGAGAGAGGTCTATTTAAAATTCGCACCTTCGCTTGGCCACCATGTTGGATTTGTAGTTACCAGGTTTTTGAAAGTTCCATATGTTTATCACTGTACAAAATTCAGGGTGATATCGGTATTAGTTTCGGAGATATTGAATGCTGGTTAAATATTTCGCACAGCCGCCATGTTGGATTGGTAAGACGTAGTAAAATTTGAAGGGCACGGTCGGGGTAGGCCAAAATGGTGCTATGACCTTACCGTGTTTCATTGAAATCGCTCCAGCCGTTTAGAAGTTATTATAGGGGGATACACAGACTGACACACGTACGCACACACACACACACACGGACAAAAGGTGATTTCATACGCCTATTTTATTTTATTTTTCATAAAATGAAAATAGGCTAAAAATGAACAGCAAAGGAGCACATGATATCAGGTCAACAAGACTGATGATATGGGATGAAGCATCAATGGCTAACGAGCATGCCCTGTTGTGCGTTAGCTGACTTTTGCAATACATCATGGGTAATTCCATCTCTTATGGAGGGAAAGTTATTGTACTAGGTGGAGATTTCTGACAAGTTTTGCCTGTTGTTCCGCATGCTTCCAAACAAGCTGTTATTCACAATTGTGTTAAATATTTAAAATATTTCAACTGTTTAAAAATATGCGAGCAGGACCAGAAGAATTAGACTTCCCTGATTTTTTGCTCAAAATTGGTAATGGAGATTACCCTTCCGTGAATCAGGAATCGGCAGAGCAATCTTTATTGATTTACCACCCTCTGTCATCGTGAAAGGAGATATTGTCTCTGAAATTTACGGGAATAAATTTCAGTCACTTGAAGATCCTATAAGTTTCTCCAAAATTGCCATTCTTGCCCCTAAAGCCGAACACTGTAATCAAATCAAATCTGATGTTATAGATATTCTACCCGGAACGGCCAGAACGTACATCAGTGTAAATAACTTAATTACTGAATATGAAAATGAAACTCTCCAATTTCCCATAGAGTTTCTGAACAGCTTAGGATTAAGTGGCTTGCCTCCTCATGTGTTTAACTTATAACCTGGAGTGATTGTAATGTTATTAAGAATCGTCAGGGGCATCTAAATGTAACAAAATTAAATGTGCGTAAAATGCATGACAGTTGTTTATATCTTGAAATCAGTACAAGGTTAAGCGTTGGACAAAGAGTTCTGATTCCTAGAATTGATTTAACACCATCCGACACTACTCTTCCATTCAATATTAAAAGACGCCAGTTTCCTATTCGCCTTGCATTCAATATGGCAATTAACAAAGCTCAAGGACAGGCTTTAGACCGTGTTGGTGTATATTTACCCCTGCCTGTATTTAGCCATGGCCAGCTGTACGTAGCAATGTCTGGAGTTCGATCATTTGATAGTTTGAAAGTACAAATACTGCCGGCGAGCCATAGGACAATAAATGTTGTATTCAAGGAGGTACTCCAACATCACTACATTTAAGAGACATTGCTGAAAATTGGTAATTGAGATTACCCTTCCGTGAATCAGGAATCGGCAGAGCAATCTGTTATTGATTTGCCAACCTCTGTCATCGTAAAACAAGACATTGGGCCGTATTCAGAGACATCACTTCAACTTAACTTTTACTTAACTTAGTCAAGTAAAAAGCAAGGCCACTTGAAGTGAAGTTTCGAATTTGTATTCAGAGACGAAACTTAACTTTCACTCGACTAAGTTCGATTTGAGTCAAAAGCTAGTTAGTGCTTGGTGTCTGACGTCATTATGGGACACAATATTCCAAGTGCACAGCTGCTCCGTGCGTAAACCACTGCCGTCTCGATCCTCTAATCGAGAAGGCGGTGGCATAAACACACGGCATTCATCGTTGTTTGCTTTTGCTTGTAAGATAGTGTTCTGTATTGCTTGTTGTTGTTTGGTAGCGTCTGTAAGATAAATTGAAATGGAAGAAAATAAGAAAAGGCTGTATTTTACCGCCGACGAAAAAGTCTACGTAAAAGAACTCGCTATTAAATATAGGGACGTCGTGGAGAGTAAGAAATCGGATGTCGTGTCGATTTCCATGAAGAAGAAGAAATGGCAAGAAATCACTGACGAGTTCAATCTCAATTCCCAGTATACAAAGGTTAGTGCAATCTCTAAATCATTTAAGTGTATAATACTGTACCAGGAACTGAATCTAGAATGTTACATTGGTAACCGTAGATATAATTTACCACAAAGATTGTTTGTTTTGATACCATAAAATGAAAGTGAAGAAATCCTATTGAGAATGAACAAAAATCACATTTGCAGTATCATCTCGATATTAGTATGTACTCAGAGGAAACAGTTAATTTTGTATTTATAAACTAAAAAGTCATGATGTGAGGCACTTAATTAGCATAAGGTGGGAGGGTTACTGCACTAGGCATTATTCTACATGGTGTATCCGTGATGATGTTACAAACTTTCAGGGATGATGGAGGAAGGGAAATGGATCAATGTGAGATAAGGAACCATAGTACGGAAATAATAAAAATAATGCTATTGATTTTACGTCCCTTTTAACTACTAAGGCTTATAGAGATACCGGGGTGCCGGAATTTTGCCCTGAAGGGGATCTTTAACGTGCCAGTAAATCTACTGACACATAGTACGGATACGATCGAGTCGCATGTTATAAGCAAAATCCTCCTCATTTAATACGGTTTACCTGCATACGTTTCACAAGCTGTTATATTTAGGCTACAACTACAACTACAAAATGGCGTCCCCATGCGTCAATGCACGTACCACTTCAACTCGTCAACACAGACTTAATTCTACAGTACAGACATCGTACTCCGATCCAGTCAATACGCAGTGGAATAGTTGAGTTATCCTCTTAGCCTCTTCTGCTCGTCGGGAGTGTCGACCCTTCAATCGTACCACATTACAGTACAGTACATGTTTTCCACTGTCGGACGTATCAAACCGATTTTTGGCTTAACTTTTGACTGCAAGTCGCAGTGGATGTGGCGTTGGTCTACTAATTACAAGTTAGCGGGGTCAAACCCAACTACGCTCTGTGGCATTTACGGGTGTTTTCACGTGCAAACCCCATTTCGTTGGCTTCTGGCACGTTACGGAACGCCTGCCGGACGAAATTTCACCACCCTGGCATCTGTTAAGAACTAAAATTGAGGACGGACGTTAAATAACTGCGATTATTAATAACTGTTGACTCGATCGTTACCGGACTATGGCTCCTTATCACAAATGGATGCATTTCCCTTCCTCAATCATCCCGAACAGTTTGTAACATCATCACGGATACATCGTGTATTCTACCTGTATTACCTAAAAATGAATGTTTCGTATTTTTACATTGTTTTTATTCCAGAGAACGGCAGAGCAAATTAAAAAATGCTGGGAAAACATGAAAACTAAAAGAAAACAGGAACTGGCTCAGGAAAAGAGGCAGAGGATGACTACAGGTGGGGGTCCATATCCAGGATCTAGTAGAAGCACTGATCCTAATATCGATGGCATCGACACAATTGATATCGAGGTTCAAGATGCCATTGACAGTGACACGCTGGCGTTGGTGGCCAACAAATGTAACAGTGGAGCTTACGTTCTACTGAGCGACGGTAGCCTGGGAATGGATGAAGAACAGTCGCAGGCAGATGTACAGGAGGAATTCGAGAATTCTGCACAGATTAGTAAGATAATTTAAAATTCTACTTTTTCCTATTTGCAGTTTTATTTCAGTAATGTGAACATGTATGATTAACATAATTAAATTATATTTCCTTCGTTCCAGGAGATCAAGACAAGACAACCCCTGGAGCCACCAGAGAGGCAAGAAAATCGGCTACCGGTATAATAAAGGAGTCCGATAAGAGACTAGAAAGGTGTGATGCACTGCTACTACAAGACAAAGAACTTCATTCCCTAAGAATGAAAGAGATGGCAGCAAAAGTGATGGTAGCAGACATGGCATGCCAAAAGATGGCTCTTGAAATGCAGCATATGAAAGAGAAACACGAACTGGAAAAGAAAATGTTGATGAAAAACTTGTCTCATTAATATGTTATTAGATGTAGGCTAATGAAATAATTTAATTAAAATGACGTTGTATAAATGCAGCTCTGATTGCTTGCCCTCTGGGTCTATCTTCTGAGGCCATGACAGGCACAACTCTATCTGGAAAGTCAACATTATTGTAAACATCATTTCCATAAGTTATACCAATATTGTGAAGTACAGCACAAGCAGCTACTACACGAGTAGTTGTTCTTAGTTTGGTGTTCAGTTTCTTTGATAGGCATGAGAATTTTCTTTTCCAGACACCGAAAAATCGTTCCACAATATTTCTGGTCCTTGTATGAGCACGGTTGTACCTGTTTTCAGCCTCATTTTGTGTGTGAAGTACTGGTGTAAAAAGGTATTGTTTCTGGGCATATCCACTGTCACCCAATAGAATTCCACCTAACCTCCTTTCCTCGAATGCAGTCATAAGAGCACTGTTTTCAAAAATCCTGTTGTCATGTGCTGATCCAGGCCAACGAATTACAATATTTAATATTTCCATTTTTGGACCACACAGAACTTGTACATTTAGAGACATCCATCCTTTCCGATTCCTATAAATTTCAGCAGTAGGGCCTCCTGGACTCCTAAGAGGAATATGTGTGCAGTCAATGCACCCCATAACATCAGGAAACCCTGCTATATCATAAAATGCCCTTTTGTTATGCGTAATAGCTTCTTGGGTTGATGGAAATTTTACATATCTTCCCAGATGTCTAGCTAAACATTCTGATATTTTAGCAATAATTCTACTGACAGAAGGTTGGCTAATACAACGGAGATCTCCACATACGATCTGAAAAAATAAAAACAATACTGTGTCTTATTAATGGTATTCATATTACTAAAAAATCGTTTTTGAGATTTTAGCTTACCATACATCCATTCTTTTACATCAACCATTACTAACCCATGAAATAGCACAATAGATATGATTGGTCGCAGAGCAACCGTTACTTCTCGATACTCGATAATAATAATATTAATAATAGCGTTAGCAGATATACAAATGGAATGTGAGAGTAAAACTGAAGTAGGATTGAGAGGTTATGGTTGGCCAGGTGTAACTACAAAACGAGTAGGACTAATAATAATTAGGGACCAAATACAGAAAAAATATTAATAATTACAGTTATTGATAATTTTAAAGAAGTAATGATATCATGTATTACTTGCCTGCATACTGCCAGTTGCATAAAATCTTAGAGCAGTCAATACTTTAATATGTACTGGCAATGGTAGTCCTCTCATGTTCTGATCTCCAACGTATTCTGGTATCACCAGCGGCATTATAATGTTATTTACGCATTCCTTAGAGAACCTGTATCGTCTTTTAAATTCACTGTCTGTGAGAGTATTGAAGGGATTTCCACCATTCCTTACATACACTCGTGGTGCCGGCAAATTATTCTCGTAGGCGTAATCCATGAATTCTTGGAATCCATCATCATCATCATCGAAATCCATTTCAATTGTAAACTAAACTTTATCGCATTGAACTGATGTTATCACAGTGTTATTCAGGCAATTTGCAGCAATGAAGTGAGGTTTAAGGTTGGTCTTCAGCTATCTTGAATCTCACTAACTTTTGACTAGGTTCACACTTAAGTGTAAGATAAGTTTGGTCTCTGAATACCAACTCAGGCTTTTATACACGGGAAAGTAAGATGTAAGTGAAAGTTAAGTTGAAGTGATGTCTCTGAATACGGCCCATTGTCTCTGAAATTTACGAGAATTAATTTCAGTCACCAGAAGATGCTATAAGTTTCTCCAAAATTGCCATTCTTGCCCCTAAAAACTAACACTGTGATTAAATCAATTCAACAGTTATAGATAGATCAACCACCCGGAACAAACATCAGTGTAAATGACGTAATTACTGAAGATGAAATTGAAACTCTCCAATTTGCCCATAGAGTTTCTGAACAGCTTAGCACTAAGTGGCTTACCTCTTGATGTCTTTAACTTATAACCTGGAGTGATTGTAATGTTATTAAGAATCTTAAGGGGCATCTAACTGGAACAAAATTAATTGTGCGTAAAATGCATGACAGTTGTTTAGATCTTGAAATCATTACAAGGTTAAGCGTTGGACGAAGAATTCTGATTCCTAGAATTGATTTAACACCATCCGACACTACTCTTCCATTCAATTTTAAAAGACGCCAGTTTCCTATTCGCCTTGCATTCAGTATGATAATTAACAAAGCTCAAGGACAGACTTTAGACGGTGTTGGTGTATATTTACCCCAGCCTGTATTTAGCCATGGCTATCTGTACGTAGCAATGTCTCGAGTTCGATCATTTGACAGTATGAAAGTACAAATAGTGCCACAGGACAAGAAATGTTGTATTTAAGGAGGTGCAGCAGCATCACTACATTTAAGAGACATTGAACCAAAATTTCTCTGCAAATAGTTACTACACACTTCAGTCTATAAGTTAATTTCTGGAGTCTGAATTAGCCACTGCAAACTGCATGTAGCAAATGCTGTCACACAAATTTTTTAGTGCCAGAAAAATGTACTTTACTTAGTATTCCGTTGAATTTCAACGGGTTCATCCTAGTTATTTATTATTATTATTATTATAGTTTATTGTTTAACAACATTATCACGGCAAATACCGGCTACATTTTCTGTTACAGCCTGGTTCGGCCTTAGCAAGGAACCATCTGTACTGAGATAATCACGATTACACTGTTCAGAGACTTCACATCCATGTCGTGCCCGCATTCTTCACGAGTCTGCTTCATTTGTAGTGTTTAGATCCCTTATTGGGGGGTGTTTGGATCTAAAACGGAAGAGTTATTGTGTTAATTTATAAGGAAGTGCCTAAAAGGGGGTAGCTTCCCGTAGTCGGGCAAGCTGACCAGTGTAGAGTGTTGTTTAGTGTTAGGAACAAAGGGGCGCTCCAATAAATGATGTAGGTGTATTTTAGGGGATGGAACTTAGCGTACAGGTCAACGCGCTGGTCTTCCAGCTGGCTGGCTGGCTGGTTATATAACCGATGTGCACGCGTCAGCGTTATGGCGCGCGCTGCTCTTATCAGTCGGGCCTATGCGGGAATACAATGATACTTGCGCTAGCAAGTATCTGGCTACTGTAAGTCACGTCTAATCGTGACGGAGGATTCAAGATGGACTTTAGGTCGTGAAGAGGCGTGTAAAATAGTAATACAGGTGTAGCGTACTGGCCAAGTGTTTATTGGTCAGTAATATGGAATTGTGAGTCCCTTCTAGGGGATGTAGTAAATGTTACAACGTGTACAAACTTGTGTATACAATTTGTGGGTAAAGGTTACAAAGTACAGGATTCTGAACACTTGCTGACTCACCTGATGATACCAGCGATAGCCTCCGGCCGCCGCACTGTAAGACTGGTAATTGAGAGAGCTTGACCCCTTTAAGGCTCCCTCTTATATTCTTCGGCGTTGCTTCGTCGACATTCTGATGGCATAGATGCCCCAGTTAATTGTGTGTCGCTGTTTGTGGTAGTGATGCAATTATTGGGTAAGCTTCCCAGAATGGTTAGCCGCCCTTGCGGTGTTAATAGATGTTGGTCTGGACTTACAAGGGTTGCCAGTTAGGGGTGATTTAGATAGATGATGGGGGGATGGCCTCCAGGGGGTGCATACCCCTGGGGGGCTGTACAAGCCTCTTCCCCTATTTAGTTCGCGTCCCCGCGAACGGGAACGGAACTAGGGGTTGGGATGTCGTTGTAATAGATGTAGTTGATGTGGTTGTTCTTGAAGCCCCCTCGTATCTTCTGTTGGTGTCCTCTTCTTCGTATGATGTTGTGATGTCGTGTTGCTGTGTAGGTGTGAGATCAGCTCGTGTTCAGAGGGGTGGGTTATGGGATATACATATATATATAACATTGACATTGGCATAGACATTATAAAAATATTGCATGAAAAAAAATCGATATTGGCATATTGCAAGTTTAAAGAAAAAAAATACATGGTGCTGATAGTTATTCGGTACATTGTTGTGCAGGGAGGAAAAAAACCCAGGGCTGAACGGATGATTGCGTCGTCCGCCCTATCTTAGGGAAAAAGTGCTCCCTGCAATGAGAAAGAGAGAAGAAATAGACAAAAATGGGTGTTCCAGGGTATAATTTAAGGGAAATATTCAAAATGCATTTATTGATTTGGGATAAAACGGAACACCCTGACAAATGGGGAAGTTAGAAGAAAGGAAAATGAAAGAAAACAAATCATAGACATTGTGTACATGTGAATTTAAGAAACAAACAAAAAATATACTGTTTAATGTGCTATGTTGCGATGTTCATATGTTGACATTTAGGAATATTATTGATTTCTAGTGGAATAATTGCCCGTGGGCGCATGAATTTGTATTAAGTTACCCTTTAAAATTATCAATTACAATGACCTTATGTCTAGTGGAATAATTGCCCGTGGGCGCATGAATTTGTATTAAGTTACCCTTTAAAATTATCAATTACAATGGTCTTATGTCTAATTTAAGCGCGCTAATCTCTTATAATTCTAGTTTTTGGTACCTCGCGTGCACGCTACTCGTTTGTACGCTTGCCGTCTCACGGCTAATCCTGTACAGCCACTTCCTGGTACGGTTTAGTGGTCGTACCGCTTGCAATGTATCCTTAATACCTAATCTGTGAAGCATTCCCTGTGGGTGAATTCTTTCACACTTGACAATGAGAGTCGCCGCCACAGCCGGTTGCGCCCTCACTGCCGTAATTTTGCGCCGCATTTTTGACGCTTTATGTATTTTGTGTATGTTGATCTGCCAGCGAGCCTGATACCCCACAGGTATCAACCGTGCTGTGCAGATTTTTAAAGTGTAGGTGTAAAAATGTGGTGATCCTGTAAGTGAAGATGAATATTAAATATAAATTAGTGCGCACAGGTGTAATACAATAGTAAGGGGGCATTAAAAGCATACTGCTGCTTTATGGCAGCAAAATCATAGTCACCAGTGTCATATTCCTGGTGACGATCTCTGAAAAAAAATGGAGAGATTAGTAAAACATTTAAATATTGCCTATTTTCTATGACGCTCCCTGTGGCAGTGTATCCACAGTCTGAAGCTCTTTTGACCTGTGAAAAAAATGGCATGGTTAGTGTTAAGCGATGAGTGGCCGGGCTTACCCTATACGGTGCCGTAATGCCGTTTCTTAATGTGTTGTCGGTCTTACCCCGGTAGCGGAATTTTGGTTACCGGGTGCCGATATATTCCATCTCAATTATACTTATTTTACTGTATTATCGTTACCCTATGTGTTATCGTTAACCTATGTGCTATCGTTAACCTATGTGCTATCGTTAACCTATGTGCTATCGGGCTTACCCTGATGACGGATTTGCGTCGCCATCAGGTGCCGAGATATTCTACCTTAATTTAAAAAGAAATTTCCTTAATTTTAAAAATTGCCTTAATTGTAAAACTATGCTGTATGTACAAGCCGAGTAGACCTTATTCTAAAGCCGAAATGTGCTGTGCCCAATTGTAGCAACAGCGCTTGTTGAATTTGCTTACATCTAAGTGACCTTAAAAATGGCACTGTACTTAAATACTAAAATTTAGATGGAGGCTGTCCGTTCGATTTCTCTCGCGGTGGTTCCCTTGACGTACATTGTTGGGACCGGAACCCAACAATGCCTCGTAGTCCCCTCCGTTTTAATCCTATTGTCGACATCTATGCTAAATGATTATGAACTAGTATTAACCTAGTCACAGGCGGCTTACGGTGCCACAAGGCAAACCGTTTCGCCCGCTGTATTTATCAGCTCTTTACCTTTGCCTTTGCATATGTAGTTGTAGTTGGGTCTGCCCACTGTAACCCCTGTAGACAGCTCGTTGCTTGTCTATTTAATGCCCTTAGGCTGCCCGATGCGTCGCCATTTATGTGGGCATTGGACATCGTCCAATGGCATAATGTTATCTTCGCCTTCATTGGCAATCGTAGTATGCTTTTCGCAGTATAATATTCTCTTCGCCTTTATTGGTCGCCGTAGTATGCTTTTCGCAGTATATTTTCTTCGCCTTTATTGGCCGCCGTAGTATGCTTTTCGCAGTATAATATACTCTTCGCCTTTATTGGCCGCCGTAGTATGCTTTTCGCAGTATAATATTCTCTTCGCCTTTATTGGCCGCCGTAGTATGCTTTTTGCCGTATAATATTCTCTTCGCCTTTGTCGGCCGCAATAATATTTCACTCCAACGCGCAGGAGTCTTGCTTCCCGCTGTAGAAGCCCTAATTACTTAAATTTAACTAAAAGTCTAGTCATAATTTGGGTCGTCCCTAGGGTCATCCCCTAAGTTCGGCGCGGAGTGAGCTATTTCTCCCACCATCCTCAGAAAGTCTTCCCTGCAGGTCTTGGCGTCGATGACCGTGGCACATAGTGGGTGTAGCATCCCTTCCTCCCAGGGGCAATTTAGGCGCACCTAGGATTCCAGAGCTTGCCCGGCCAGGCCGCGAGTGCCTCAACCTTACGTGGTTCGTCTGTTCGGTCGGGTCAGTGATTTGTTGAGCCAACTGGGGTAAGGGTCATCATCACTTTCCCCAGCTCTTCTCCAGTGTGGTGCCTCTTGCCTTCGGCTTATGCCGTTATCATCAATCAGAGTGTTTCAGATTCCTTTTCATGTAAAAAAAAATATGGGCGTAACCTTTGTAAATGATTTATTTCTGTGTAAAATGTAAAATATTTCAGGTGTTGTGGGGTTGTAGAGCTTCTAAGTGCATAGACTACTTTAGGTCTACTACTGCTATGTCAGCTTTCCAGCGATAATGCTTCGTTAACCTTTATGGAGGTGTTAGTAGGTTCTATGATGTCAGGTACCCTGTTATTAGGATCTGGGGGTAGTTATTTGTAGAGTGGGCTGAAAGCATGATAGGAAGAGGTTGCGCATCATTGGGCTCAAATAAATGGTGGCCTTGAGCCGGTAATGCTACTAGGATTGCTCTTACAATGAGTGGACTGGGGCAGGTAATTCCCGGGATTGCAAAAATATAAAAATTCCATGCAGGTTTGATAGTAATAACCCTTGGTAAATGGATGGGATACTCATGCAGGTATCTGGATATGAGGCATCCGCACTCATGTAAGGATAGGTGTATGGTGGGGCGTAATAATAATATATCCCTGTCATGCGGGAGTATTTAATTTTAAAAAAATGGTTAGTATGTGATTGTGGCCTCATCTCTCATTTGGAGATGCGCATTATGCTTAATTGATGTTTGCCGACCCACCCCTAATACTCAGGTGGTAGCATCGAGGTCCAAGGCGTAGTAAGCCTTCTCTTAAAACGCATGAAGTCTATCAACCGCTGTGTATACTTTGTAATGTAGTGTACCTAATTTCATCGTGTTCACGTGTCTGCGTTGTTCATGTTGGACGTGGGAAGGTTATTGGAGGGGAGTAAGGTGGTACGATGGTAGCCTGTGCTCCTGTCATCCTCCCTTTGTCCATGTCTGCACGCTATCCGCTTCTTGGGATAGTAAAGCGTCGTGACGCTGTGATGTCACGTCTTAATCTGGTCTGCCATTTGTAGTGTGAATGTGGCCAGTGGTCGTAGTGCGACTGACCATGTCCTAATCGCCTGGAATGATTTCTTTTTATAAATAAAATCGCGAAAGGAAGTTATTAGGGGGGAGGTCTTGTTTCCTCAGAGCCCCTGTCTGTGTTCGCCCTTGATTAGTGAGCGCGTGTGTGTGTGACTATGTTCCGCTACACCACGCGGACGGTTGGTCTGTTATAGGCTAAGTCCTAATATGTATCGCGTGTATGGGCGGGAGGTGCCCGTGGCCTGTCAACGTCTTTGCGAACGTGCTCCTATGGGCCCAAGATAATTTCGGTCTGTCACGTCTGTCCATAGCTAAATGTCATAATTGTTCTTGCGTGTTAAAAAAATGTGTGGCATGAAGATTGTTTTGTGCTTGTCATTTCATGGTCAATGCCGATACAACAATAGTGTCTGTCACCAGCAGTATTGCAATGTGACGAAACCTGCAAGTCAGCGGTTTGTATGTGTAATGGCAGGCTCGGACGTTATGTATGTCAGCTGCCGGCACGTGTTTTCTTGTACGTATGCGAGTGTTGTCATTGTTCTAGATTCCGGGCGGATTAGTGTAGCAATAGCTAGTACTGTTGTGTGGCCACTATTCCATAAGACCTTTGTCTTACGAAATTTCTGTACCTGTGTTTGGGAAATATATTTTTCCATGTCAGGTGTAATTGAAATTTTATGCCTGGCTTTTGGCCGAAGGAAATGTGGTATTATCTGGTTCTGTAGTTGTATGTGCCAATTTCTGTGTGATTGAAAGCCTGGATAGTTGTTTTCCCTGGTGTCCAATTTTTGCTGGGATTTGGACCCGTGATCTATGTAATTCTCTGTGTTATATGTCTGCGCTGTGTTTCAGGGATTGAGGTGTCCCCAGTGTGGTTTTTGCTTGTGTCTCTCGTACCAAAAATACCGTTGGTTAGTTAGTTTTTGGTACGAGTGTGGTGTGTGATCATGGGTTCGGACCCGGCTTAGTGTAAAGGCTTGTTACGACGGTATTTGTGCCGTATATATTATGGCACATGTACCGTGTATTTGAAATGCCCAGATGGGAATACGAATTCCTGTGAAGAGTTTGTGTGTTTTTGAATTCTCCTCGTAGTGTAATTTGGGGAGTTATGAGGTGTTTGTATCCGAGGTGAATGATGGCGTCTTTCCTGTCCACTTGGAGCTGGCTTAGTTCATCTGTATGCGTGAAGGTCGGCGAGTCATGCGGGCCTTATCGCTGACACTGGTAGTGTAGAATTACAATGTCGTGCGCCCTCATTTGTTTATGTTCTGATCATGCTCTTGTTCGCGGCACGTGTACGTGTGAACTTGATTGCTGTCTCTTGTGATTGCGGGCAGGATCTCCGCAATGCAAAAGAACCTCTCACTAACTACATTTGTGTCCCCAAGTTTTGTGTTAATGTAGTGTGGGTCGATTATGTCCCTATCCATTGTACAAAATGTCGTTATACACGAGTGTCTCCGGGCCGCTAGTCGCGTGTTTGGTGACTATGTGCCGGAGGTGATTTTGTTGTTTTTCATTTATGGACATCTGTTAGTGGAACTGTCCCAATCTGTTTTAGTTTCCTATTTTTTTTATCCTAGAACTGGATAGCTACAAGACCTTATATTCCTGGTATTCAGAAGGTTGCGGGTTTTGAGACCGTCTTTACCCAGAGTAATTGTTTCTGGTGTCATTCTAGGTTGTGTCTCCGGGACAGTTCTGTCGGTTGTTAGGATCGTATCCCGGCGCGGTCAGTGAGGCCCGAAGGCTATTTCTTGGCCTTCTTTCCACGTCTGCCAGTGGGATCATTTCCTTTTCTTTTGATAGTGTTTTACTGTCATGTGGCAATGTAAATTGATTGTGTGGCTTCCAAAAATATGTGCAAGTGTTATTAGTTTATTTCTGTGTCCCTGGTGGAAGTCGTTATTCCCGTCCGAGCGTCCGTGCTCTGGAAGGTGAAGACTTCCGCCCTGTTACGAGGGTATAGGCCCTCGACACCCATTGGGGCGCTTCTTTGCCATTTTTCGGGGGAGTTTGTAGCAAAGTAAGCCTGGGCCTACTTCCACCGTAGCGCGTGTCTGTAGGTTTGAGTGTACCTGTATTCGAGGGCCTAATTGCGCTCTGCGCTACCCTAGTAGAGTTTACGGGGGTATGTGTATTTTTTGACTGAGTGGTTTTGTGGGGTAGGTATTAACACCTTTCCTATACCCCGTGTACCGTGTGTGAGTGCGTGGTCACAATGTGCGTGCGTGTATCGTGCATCCTGAGGGACTGAATGCAACACCCTCTTATGCATTCGCACCTGGGGTACTAATGCCGGTGTTCGCCTCCGTTCTGGCAAACTTGCCCTTTGTACTGGCAGTAAAGGCCGCTTAATTGCCTGTCTTTGTCCTGGCAATGTGGTGGCGTGTAGCCTGACCGCTTTCTGGCCTGTGGCCACGGTAGACTCCTGACATTGTGTTTGCCTATCTGTGTGGGTGTGTGTAGGCTCAATGTGCTGTAGGGCGGGCTCTACGTCCTCAGCCCATGACGTGGTTACCTCCCGGTGTCTCCCTGTCTTACTATGTGTGTCTGAGGGTCCTGGCTTCAACTCCCTCTCGTTCGTCCGTTGCGAGGGGGTTGGCCTAGGTTCTGCTGCCCGGTTTGGCAAAATTGCCTTCCGAACCGGCGCTAAGGGATGTGTAGTGGTGTAAGCTTGTCCCCGCAGTGTATTGTAGTCTGACCTGGCCGTCTCCTGGACTGTGGCCATGGTGACCTCCTTCCCATGTGTGGCAGTACATGGCGAGAGGGACATCCTCGCAAATTGCCGAGTTAGCGTATCTACGCTTATGTCCTTTCCCGGCTGGGCTTGTGGCCCTGCCATGTACTCAAAGATGGCTTAGTGAGCCCGGAGCTCCTTATGTTCGCCCCAAATTTGGGCGTACTGCCTATTGAGGCACATGGCCTGCTGGAAAATTGCTGTATCAGTGTGGTTGTGTTTTGTATAGTTCTGTGGCCGCTAATTGGAGAAACGCTTGTTCGCGAATTAACTTCCTGTGCTGAGTGTGTAAAATCGTGTAGTGCACCCTCATCTTCTCGAGGGCTGCATTGTCTATTACAGGACCATGTGTGGTGATCAATCGGTCGTGTAATCTGTGTCTTTGGATATGGATCCTGTTGAGGTGTTCATGTATGTGATTCAAGAGCGTATGTGCGCATCTTAATCGCGCTGTCCTACCCTCTGGCGGAGTGTATGGCTGTTTGTCCTGTATTGCCCCGATTTTTGTTTAGAGTGCCCGTATCTGTGTTTGCCGGCTTTGTATGTGCCTCTGGCATCTGAACAATAATGCTAATAATATTGGCGTACCCCTACTGCCTCTATGGCTTATAATCTCTGTTGTTTCTGCATGAGGTGCCATTCTGAATAAAGTGTATGCGTCTTTAAATTTAAAAAAAAAACTGTGCGTGTTTGGCAGTGTATCCTGTATCTCTCTAATCCTTTCCGGGGCTGGGGGGTTGGTTTGCTAAGAATTTCCCCTGTGTAGACAGTGCGAAGCAAAAAAAACTGCTTTCTGTCTGAGAGGATAGAAAAAAAATTCAGTCTCGCTTGGCTATGTGCGGTACGGAAGGGGTCGTTTTTACTACGAGGGCTCGTTGTTTGAGTCCAATTTTACTGTGCGTAGTAGAGGCGCCTCCACCATCTGTTTTAGATCCCTTATTGGGGGGTGTTTGGATCTAAAACGGAAGAGTTATTGTGTTAATTTATAAGGAAGTGCCTAAAAGGGGGTAGCTTCCCGTAGTCGGGCAAGCTGACCAGTGTAGAGGGTTGTTTAGTGTTAGGAACAAAGGGGCGCTCCTATAAATGATGTGGGTGTATTTTAGGGGATGGCACTTAGCGTACAGGTCAACGCGCTGGTCTTCCAGCTGGCTGGCTGGCTGGTTATATAACCGATGTGCACGCGTCAGCGTTATGGCGCGCGCTGCTCTTATCAGTCGGGCCTATGCGGGAATACAATGATACTTGCGCTAGCAAGTATCTGGCTACTGTAAGTCACGTCTAATCGTGACGGAGGATTCAGGATGGACTTTAGGTCGTGAAGAGGCGTGTAAAATAGTAATACAGGTGTAGCGTACTGACCAAGTGTTTATTGGTCAGTAATATGGAATTGTGAGTCCCTTCTAGGGGATGTAGTAAATGTTACAACGTATACAAACTTGTGTATACAATTTGTGGGTAAAGGTTACAAAGTACATGATTCTGAACACTTGCTGACTCACCTGATGATACCAGCGATAGCCTCCGGCCGCCGCACTGTAAGACTGGTAATTGAGAGAGCTTGGCCCCTTTAAGGCTCCCTCTTATATTCTTCGGCGTTGCTTCGTCGACATTCTGATGGCATAGATGCCCCAGTTAATTGTGTGTCGCTGTTTGTGGTAGTGATGCAATTATTGGGTAAGCTTCCCAGACTGGTTAGCCGCCCTTGCGGTGTTAATAGATGTTGGTCTGGACTTACAAGGGTTGCCAGTTAGGGGTGATTTAGATAGATGATGGGGGGATGGCCTCCAGGGGGTGCATACCCCAGGGGGGCTGTACAGTAGGATGAGCTAAATTTCCATCTGGATCATCGAGCTTTGCTGAGCATTCGGCCAGGGCATTGTCACCAAGGAACTTCCTAACAATATGGCATGTGTTTAACAGAACTGCCTTCTGAAGTTCAATATATATCTGCGGGTGCAGATTCAATATTGATAGACTACTATGGAGAGTTTTCGGTATAACACCAGTACACGATACAATTATTGGGATGGTAGTCACCGAATCAAGTTTCCACATCTGCTTTACCTCAATTGCCAGCTCTGTGTACTTAGATATTTTAGTAGCAGCTGTTGTTTGGATGTTTTGAGTGTTGGGACATGCGATATCTATCAGTAATGCCTCTTTGTGTACTTTGTTGATGACTATGATATCTGGCCGGTTGTTACCGACTGTGACATCTGTCACAACTCCTCTGTCCCAATAGAGCTTGTGTGTGGCATTTTCGAGTACTGCAGATGGTGTGTATTTCCAATAGGGGACGGAGCTTTGAAGAAGTTTGTACTTCAATGCCAGTTTCTGGTGGATAATGTTGGCAACTTGATCGTGTCGATGTTTGTATCAGTGTTGGCAAGGTGGGAACAACCTGATATGACGTGTTGAATGGTTTCACTACATTTGCCACAGCGGCGACATTTCTCACTCTCTGTTGCTGGATCTTTTATGATAAATTTCCGATAGCTTCTAGTAGCAACAACTTGGTCTTCGATACCTACAACAAAATCCCTCTGTTTCCGGAAAGAAGACCGAGTGGGTCAGCCATGCGTGCGACGCTAACTTGTCGATGTGAGGCTGGTCCAACTCATGTGGAAACTTCCCATGAAGCGCCTTCTGTTTCCAATTCCCGATCTTGTATTCAGTAGTTTTCATTTCTTTTACTGGTGGATCTAAAGATGACAGATGGAGCGGTGTGTAATTATCATCAGCTGAAGATTCAGTGTGATGCAGAGGGGATGTTTCTCCTTTGTTGTGGAAAAATGCACGCAGAGTTGTCACTTGTTTTGTATGAAGGTTCATGATGTCTATCAGTCCTCTACCACCTTCAGACCGAGGTAGAGTCAGGCGCTCTGTTGCTGATTTCGGATGGTGCATACGATGGCGTGATAAAAGCACCGATGTTTTTCGTTGCAGATCGTGCAATTCAGTTTGAGTCCACCTGATTATACCAAAGGAGTATGTACGGGCATTGCATATGTGTTAACTGCCTTAATGGTATGTTTAGCGCTAAGTTTTGAAGAGAGAATACTGCGAAGCCGTGAAGTATACTGCTCAGTTATGTTCTTCTTGATATCACCGTGTCTGAGACGGGTACTCTGGGCGAACCCAAGATATTTGTACAATGCGCCTTCCTCCAACGGCTGAATACTTCTTTGTCCCTCTCCAACAGGTATTCCTTGTGCAGAGTGCGAGCCTCTAATAACAGTCTGTGTTCTGCACTTATCAAAACCAAACTGCATATGGATATCTGAAGAAAAGCTCTGAATGATAGAGATAAGATATTGTAGGTGCACTTTAGTTGATGCATACAGTTTAATGTCATCCATGTAAAGAAGACGGTTCATCCTGTACGCTTCACCATGATTACCCTTAATACTAAATCCGTAGTTGCTACTGTTCAGGATTTGCGAGAGAGGATTCAATGCCAGACAAAACCAGAGTGGGCTTAGCGAGTCTCCTTGGAAAATTCCTCGGCGAATCGGTATTAATGAAGATGTTAAACGAGTGCCACCCACTGTAAGTTGGAGGGCAGTGCTCCATGAAACCATTGTGCACTTCAGGAAGTTCACTATAATAGGGTTGACCTTGTAAATCTCCAAGCTCTGTATAAGCCATGTATGAGGCACGGAATCGAAAGCTTTTTGGTAATCAATGAAGCAGGCATAAAGATTTCGTGATCTACGACAGGCCTGCTCTAATGCCACGGCATCAATAGTGAGCTGTTCCTTACATCCTTGAGAATTCCTTCTGCAACCCTTTTGCTCCTCTGCGAGAATGGCGTTTTCCTCACAATGCGCACGAATTCGGTTAGCAATAATGGATGTAATGATCTTATAAAAGTTTGGCAAGCAGGTGATGGGGCGATATTTAGATGGATTTGTGATTTTAGAGTCCTTTGGCTTGAGATAGGTTAACCCTCTGGCTAGGAAAACTGGAAATGCAGCAGGATTTTCCAGAAAACATTGTATGTGAATAGCCAGTAAACGGTGTGTACAGCCTCCCAGGGGTATGCACCCCTTGGAGACCATCCCCCCATCATCTGCCTAAATCTCCTAACGGGCAACCCTTGGAAAGCCGGGCCAACACCCATAAACGTAGCAAGGACAGCTTGCCACTCTAGAAAGCAGCTCAGTCCTTGCACAATGGTTACACATAACGACATACTATTAACTGGGACAGCAATGCCAACACATTGCTGACAGCATAGCGCCGAAGAGTATAAGAAGGCATCTTAATCAGGTCAGGGGATCTCTCCATTATCAGTGCTTCAACGATACGGCCGAAGGCTACGCCGGTGTCATCAGAGGTGAGTCAGTCAGTCGTGTTCAGACATCCTACTTTTGTAACCTGTAACCCACAACTTGTACTTTACATTGTGAACATAATTACATTCCCTACAAGGGACTCATACTTCAGAATTACGGACCAAAAAACACTTGGTCAACACACCACACTAGTCTTACTGTCCATACGCCTCTTTACATCCCAACGCCCTTCCTGATTCCCGTCACAGTTAGACGTGACAGACGGTAGTCTAATAGCGCTAGCTCAGATACCATTGTATTTCTCGAGCCAACCCGACTGCTAGCAAGCAGCGCGTGCCACTCGGCTGATACGAGCAGATTCAGTTACATAATAAGCCAGTCAGCTGAGCGACCAGCACAGTGACCCTTGCATTGGGTCCCATCCCTTCAAACACTACTACATTATTTATAGGAACGCCCCCTAGTTCCTAGCACACCACAACACTCTACACTGGTCAGCTTACCCTGCCAAGGGAAGCTACCCTTTTTAGGCACAGCTTTATAAATTAATACAATAACTCTTCCTTTTAGATCCACCCCCAAATAAGGGATCTAAAACACTGGTGGAGGCGGGGTACTACGCATAGAGAACGGGACTCAACCAACGAGCCCTCGTAGTTAAAACGACCCCTTCCGTACAGCAAAAAGCCAAGCAAATAGTGAAAAAAAAATTTTCCCAGACAAAAAAACACCATTTTTGCTCCAAAACTAGCTAAACAGGGGAAATTCTTATTAAACCAACCCCCCAGCCCCAGAAAGAATCAAACAGATACGTAAATACACTGTCAAACATGCACAGATTTTTTTTATTTTTATTTTATTCACATACACTCCATTCAACATGGCCCCCCTATACCGCCTAGCTGTGCTAAGGAGCATTGGGGAGTACCAGGAATTAATTGCCTGGCACAGAGTTTTTGAAACTAGGCAGGACTACCTCAGAAGGTTTCAGCAGCTCCTGCACGCCCAGTACATGCGGATCATAAGAGCCCTTGTCCGGCCACTCCGCAGTGCTAAGAATCGCAAGATTCGGGCGAAAATCCCCACCCTCCGCACACAAATCATAAAAGCACACTGGCAACTACACTGCCGACACGAGTTTATGTTCCAACAATGGGAAACACTCATCACGGAACACAGACGGATAGGGACACAGGACACAAAAGTCGCTGAACAGGCCATATGCCTCAATAGGCAGTACACCCAAATTTGGGACGAATACCGTGAGCTCCAAGCCAACAAGGCCATTTTTGAGTTCATGGTAGGGCCACCAGCCCAGCCGAGAGAGGACATAAGCGTAGATACGCTAACTCGACAATTTGCGAGGATGTCCCTCTCGCCATGTACTGCCACACATGGGAAGGAGGTCACCATGGCCACAGTCCAGGAGACGGCCAGGTTAGGCTCCAATAGGCTACAAATACAAGGTTACATAAACACATGTCCTTCAGCTCCGGATCGGAAGGCAACTTTGCCAAACCGAGGGGCAGAGCCTAGAACAACCCCCTCGGAACAAAGGGACGAGAGGGAGTTGAAGCCAGGACTCTCAAACACACATAGCATGACAGGGAGACAACGGGACGTAACGACGTCATGGGCAGACGACATAGAACCCGTCCCCCTACACATAAAGCCTACATACACCCACACAGATAGGCTCACACAATGGCAGGAGTCTGCCGTGGCCACAGGCCGAAAAGCGGTCAGGCTACACGCCAGCACATTGCTAGGCCAGACACAAGCCATAAAGCGACCTTTTCCGCCAGTTCAAAGGGCAAATTTGCCAGAACGAAGGCGAACACCGGTATTAGTCCCTCAGGATGCACGATACACGCACGCACATTTTGACCGGGCACTACCACACAGTACACGGGGATTAGGAAAAGTGTTATTACCTACCCCACAGAACAGATCGGTCGAAAATACACACACCCCCGTAAACTCTACTAGAGTAGCTCTGAGCGCCAGTAAGTCTGCGAACACAGGTGCACTTACGCCAACGGTCAAGCGATACGGTGAAAGCAAGCCCGGTCGTACTCTGCTACAAACTCCTCCGAAAAATAGCAGAGGGGCACCTCAGTGGATCCCAGGGGCTTACACCCTAGTGACGGGGCGACGGTATCCACCTGCCGAACACTGACGCTCGAAATAGAGTAACGACTTCCACCAGGGACACACATAAGTTCCTTTACACGGGGGAAATACGCCAATAAATACATACAGACTCACTAACGTAAACTGCACATTTTTTTTCTCTCTTTCTCTATCTGCCTTCTTTCATGGATATGCAGTGCAACTTGGCTAGATCAGAGGTGCATGATTCAAAATCCTTGTTTTTTTTTGTTTGCCCCTGACATTTTTTCTCCCAGGCCAGCAATGATTATTGGTCGGAGTGGTCATCACCATAAATTGGATAACGTAAAGTTTCTAATATTCAAAGCCAAGTAGAAGCCCATCAGGTGAGCTACGCGGCTTAAAGCCGGAAAGAGATATTTTGAGCATAGCTTAAACATCAAGTCACAGCATAGAGCTTAAGCGAGTCTTTCTAAGCAGAAATGACTAAACGTTCTACGTTCCGGTTCAACAGTTGGATAGACTCTCTTGTAGAGGGCAAAAGCCATAAGAGTGGCAAGAATTAAAAATCGCAAACTAATTTTCAAAAATTTGGTGAGGTGTGCTTTAACCAACTGAAAAGCCCAATTGCACACCGGGGCGAACCACTGTCATTTTGTTGAGTTATGCCGGAACATTTAGCACAATTTGTGTATAAATATATAATGGCTCAACGGACAATACATATTTCTCTTTTGAAAATTATATATTCAATGCCAAGGTAAGGTTATAATTGCTTCGGAGTGGAGTTTCGACTCCCATAATGCCCTGGCTTTGCTCGTGACGTGGATACACATGTATCAAATACGTCTGGCAATGGCCTTCCCAATGTGTACTAGACAAGGTCGGTAGAGTCCCCTGAGATGTAACCAGATTACTATAGTGCTAACTTCACCTACTAGGTGCATAGTACGATCAGGACCTACTTACCTTTTTTTTTTTAAACATTTTTTTTCATCGCCGTCCGGCAACCCACTTTAGCAAAGCATACAGTAGTGGGCAGGCAACATACAAACATATATTCTATACCTTTTCAAAATGCTCTCTTAATACAGAGCGGGGCTAACATTTTTTTTTTTGCCTCACGCATTCGGCCCGAGAAAGGTGGGTGGCCAAGTTAAACTATATATATATATATTTAATACATAGGCATCCGTTACACATAACACTGCCTCTAACATGACTTTTTCTCACCGGCACATAGTCACTAAACACGCGACTAGCGCCCCGGAGACACTCGCGTACAACGACATTTTGTACCACGGATAGGAATATACCTGAACCCCGATACAGTTAACGCAAAATTTGGGGACACACATGTAGTTATTGAGAGGTTCTTTTGTATGGCGGACCGCCCCACTCACAATTACAGAGATAGCATTCAGACCGAGAGACACAAACATACAGTCACAGAGCATTGTCAAGCATGTAACAAGATAATGCACACGTGAATGAAATTGGACACTATCGAGAAGCGATAAGGCGCGCAGGGCAGGTTGACCTTCACGCACACAGACGAACTAAGCCTGTTCCAAGTGAGCAGGAATAAACGCATCATTCACGTCCGATCTAAGGACCCTATAACTCCCAAAATTACACTACGAGGAGAGTTCAAAAATACGCAAACTCCTCACAGCATTGAGTACTTTCGTTTGCGCATAGCAGATACACAGTACATGTGCCATAATATATCCGGCACAGAGAGGGTCACACCAAGTCTTTACAGACAACCGGATTCGAACCCATGACCACACACCACACTCGTACCAAAAACTAACTATCCAATGGTATTTTTGGTACACGGAACACAAGCAAAAACCACACTGGGGAAGCCCCAAGCCCTGAAACACAACGCAGACATAAAACACAGAGAATGACATAAGGTCACGGGTTCCAATCCCAGTAAACATTAGACACCAAGGAAGGCAATCGTCTAGGCTGCCAACCACACCAAAATTGGCCCATACAAATGCATGAACAGGGAATACTACATTTCCTCCCACCAAAAGCCAGACATAAAATTTCGAATTACACCAGACATAGAGAATACATTTCCCAAACACAGGTAGGAAAATTTCGCAAGACACAGGTCTTAGGAAACAATGGCCACACAGCGTCATTACCTAACTAGGACGAATTGCTACATTAGTCCGCTAGGAATCTAGAAGGATGACCACACTTGCATATGTGCAGGAAAGCACATGCCAGCGGATGACAAACAATAACATCCCAGCCTAACATTACACATACCAACTGCTGACTTGCAGACTATTCACACTGCAATACTGCGGTGACAAGACACTATTGCGTATCGCCAGTGACCGTGAAATTACAAACACATAACAATTATAACACCATACATTTTTTTTCCACACTGCAAAAACATTTGGGAATGGACAAGACGTGACACAGCGGAACTTATCTTGGGCCTATAAGAGCACGTTCGCAAAGACGGTGGCAGGCCACGGGCGCCTCCTGCCCACACATGCGGTACATATTACGACTTAGCCTGCAACAAACCAACCGTCCGCGTGGTGTAGCGGAACATAGTCACACACACGCACATGCACTCAACAATTAGGAGCAAACACAGACAAGATCTCCCCCCTAATAACTTCTTTTATCGATCATAAGGCATAGGAGTCATTACAGATGACTAGGACATAGCCAGTCGCACTACGACCACTGGCCACATTTACACTACAAATGGCAGACCAGATTAGGTCGTGAAGCTTTACTATCCCAAGGCGCGGATAGAAAGCAAGCATGGACCAAGGGAGGATGACAAACCATAGGGGGATAATCCAAGAGGGATTACCGACATACTACAGCAAGCTACCATGGTTAATACCCAATTCCCTTCCAATAACCCTCTCACATCCAACATAAACCAACGCAGACAAATGAACACGATCAAAACAGATACAATACATTACAGAGTACACACAAGGGGTTGATGGACTTCATGCGTCTAAAGAGAAGGCATGCTACGCCTTGCACCACGATGCTACCACCTGAGTATTAGGGGTGGGTCAGCAAACATTAAAGAAGCATAATGCGCCTCTCCAAATAAGAGAGGAGGCCATAGATATATATTAACCATTCTTTAGTACTTAAACACTCCCGCATGACAGGAATATATTGGTATTATGCCCCACCCTACACCTATCCTTATATGAGTGCAGATGCCTCATATCCAGACACATGCATGACTATCCCATCCATTCACCAGGGATTTTCATATCAAACCTGCATGAAATTTTCGTATCTTTGCAATCCCGGGAATTGCCTCCCCAGTCCACTCACTATAGGAGCATCCCAGCGGCATCACCGGTTCCAGGCCACCACTAACGTGGAACCCAAAGGTGCGCAACCCCTTCCTACCATACTTTAAGCCCACTCAACAAATAACTACCCCCAGATCATAATAACAGGGTACCCGACGCCGCAGACCCTACTAACACCTCCATTAAGGTAAGGAAAGCATTATTGCTGGAAAGCTGACGTAGCAATGGTAGACCAGAAGTAGCCTATGTACTTAGAAGATCTACAACCCCACAACACTGGAAATATTTTACATTTTACACAGAGATTAAACTATTTACACAGGTTACGCTACTTTTTTTTACAAAGGAATCTGATACGATCTGATTGATGACAACTGTGTAAGCCGAAGGTCAGAGGGACCACACTGGAGCAGAGCTGGGGAAGGCGATGTGGACCCTTACCCCAGTTGGCTCGACAGCGCAGCGACCTCACTTAACTGACGACTAGACCGAACAGACGAACTACGTAAGGTCAAAGCATTCGGGACCTGACACGGGCAAACATCGAGATCTAGGGGTGCATATTAGCCCATCCCCCTTGTCGGAGAAGGTTACACCCACTATGTGTCACGGTCATCGAAGCCGAGATCTGCAGGGAGACTTTCTGAGAATGGCGGGAGAAATAGCTCACTCCGCGCCGGACTCGGGAGCTATCCCTAGAGACGACCCCATTATGACTAGACTTCTAGTTAAGTTTAAATTTAAGTAGGCACGGCTTCCATAGCGGGAAGCAAAACTCCTGTGCGTTGGAGAAGAATACTAATGCGAAAAGCATACCACGATTGCCGATACAGGCGAAGATTACTGCGAAAAGCAAACCACGATTGCCGATACAGGCGAAGATTACTGCGAAAAGCAGACTGCGATTGCCGATAAAGGCGAAGATTATATTATGCCATTGGACGACAATGTCCAATGCCCACATAAATGGCGACGCATCGGGCAGCCAATGGGCATTAAGAGAGGGGCATTGCGAGCGCCTCATAAGGGTTACGTGGGCGGCCCAACTACGACTACACACGCAATGGAAACGATCAAAGAAATGGAAGGTACAGCAGGCGAAACGGTTTGCTTAGTGGCACCGTAAGCCGCCTGTGACTAGGTTAGTACTAGTAATAAGACCTAAAATAGATGTCGACAATAGGTTTAAAACGGAGGGGACTACGAGGCATTGTTGGGTTCCGGTCCCGACAATGTACTACAAGGGCGCCACCGCGAGAGAAATCAAACGGACAGCCTCCATCTAAATTTTAGTACTTAAGTCATAGTGCCATTTTCAGGTCACTTAGATATAAGCAAAATTACTAACCGCTGCTGCTAATAATAGCACAGCACATTTCGGCTTTAGAGTAAGGTCCACTCGGCATGTACATACAGTATAGTTTACATTTAATTAATTTTATTAATAAGTAAGATAAGTAGTCTTAAGATAACGGCGGTCGGCGCCTGATAGCCCAGAAACCCGGCATCAGGGTAAGTCCGACAATTCATGATAAGGCATGATAATTCGTTGTAAGATAGCATAAGCCTACATTTAAGGATTTTTTTTTATATATATATATATAGATCACAATAGAATATCTCGGCACTTGGTGACTCAAAATCCGTTACCAAGGTAAGCCCGACAGCACTAGGCTAGAATAGGTTAAAATAGGCTAACCTAGGTTAAGTTAGACTTCGGTGGCGCTACACTTAGTTTCCAAACTAAGCGCTACCAAGGAAGGTTATATATATATACCTGTAATGAATTATAATGTATTGTACTGTCCTATTCATAACTAATCCACTTTTCACCCACACAGGGAGACCACGGAGCTACGGAGAGATAAACATCTTTATATGGATGCATTTTTTTTGTTTTGTTTTGAATTACAGGTAACCAAGAACGTGAATATGTCTGTGGTAAATATATTACCAAAATACACATACATGTCATACACAAATACACTCCTTATCAATTTTAGTTGCACCCTTAAAGGTGACAACGCCAGCGGTCAGCGGTGGACAGCATACGTGGGATGATGACCATCGCTGAACGCAAACACATTTCAGCATACGCAAATGAAGCGTTACTTCAGGCTCAAAGGGCGACACAAGGTTTGTAAGTGCCGGACCTTCGACCCTAAGGTGGGATTCCGACCCACGACGGAAAACCACGAGGTTATGTGATAAGTAAATGGAGAGAATAGTGGACTAGCCACTAAACCGCACCAGGCACGACCGATTAGAGAACGGTCGGCGAGGCATGACAGTACGGTGCGCACCAAGTATAAGAGGTATGCAGTAACTGGCCAGGTAACAGAGCTCTATAGGATATATATATATATATGATAGTGATAATTGGAAAGTGTAAATTATTTTGTATTTTCTCGCCATGTCATACAATTGCAAGGTTCCACAAGAGTGGCAAGGATACTTATACGTACAGGGTACCAACATGGCAACCATTATTTTTTCTATGTTAATCTTTATTACTATGTTTACTATGTTCAATTATAACTTGTCAGGAATTTTACAAATGTAAGGATTACTATTATTATTATCGGGTCATATCTGTTACCATTATCAAGACCACCAATGTACATAATGTCTATGATTTGTTTTCTTTCATTTTTCCTTCTTCTAACTTCCCCATTTGTCAGGGTGTTCCGTTTCATCCCGAACCAATAAATACACTTTGATTATATCCCTTAAATTATACCCTGGAACACCCATTTTTTTCTATTCTCTCCTATCTTTCTCTTTGCAGGGAGCACTTTTTTCCCCAAAGTAAAGCCAGACGACACAATTCCTCGTCTAGCTGGGTTTTTCCTCCCTGCACAACTATGTAACTATCAAAACCATGTTTTTTTCTTTTTTGAAACTAGCAATATGCCAGCAATAGCAAGGGCAACTTTTTTTTCTCCATGTCAAATTTCTTTTAATGTCAAATTTTTCTCAAATATCAATTTTTTTTTCAATGTCAATTTTTTTCTCGATGTCAAATTTTTCGCAATGTCAATTTCTTTTTGTTTTGTTAATTTCCATTTTCACAATGCCAATATCAGTGTATACATATATCTGTACATCCCATAACCCTCCCCTCTGAACACGGGCTGATCTCACACCCAAACTTCGATACGACACCACCAGGAGATATGAGGGGGCTACAAGAACCACTACGTCAACATCCCAACACCCAGTTCCGTTCCCGTTCGCGAGGACGCGAACAAATGAAGGAAGACGCTTGTACAGCCTCCCAGGGGTATGCACCCCTTGGAGACCATCCCCCCATCATCTGCCTAAATCTCCTAACGGGCAACCCTTGGAAAGCCGGGCCAACACCCATAAACGTAGCAAGGACAGCTTGCCACTCTAGAAAGCAGCTCAGTCCTTGCACAATGGTTACACATAACGACATACTATTAACTGGGACAGCAATGCCAACACATTGCTGACAGCATAGCGCCGAAGAGTATAAGAAGGCATCTTAATCAGGTCAGGGGATCTCTCCATTATCAGTGCTTCAACGATACGGCCGAAGGCTACGCCGGTGTCATCAGAGGTGAGTCAGTCAGTCGTGTTCAGACATCCTACTTTTGTAACCTGTAACCCACAACTTGTACTTTACATTGTGAACATAATTACATTCCCTACAAGGGACTCATACTTCAGAATTACGGACCTATAAACACTTGGTCAACACACCACACTAGTCTTACTGTCCATACGCCTCTTTACATCCCAACGCCCCTCCTGATTCCCGTCACAGTTAGACGTGACAGACGGTAGTCTAATAGCGCTAGCTCAGATACCATTGTATTTCTCGAGCCGACCCGACTGCTAGCAAGCAGCGCGTGCCACTCGGCTGATACGAGCAGATTCAGTTACATAATAAGCCAGTCAGCTGAGCGACCAGCACAGTGACCCTTGCATTGGGTCCCATCCCTTCAAACACTACTACATTATTTATAGGAACGCCCCCTAGTTCCTAGCACACCACAACACTCTACACTGGTCAGCTTACCCTGCCAAGGGAAGCTACCCTTTTTAGGCACAGCTTTATAAATTAATACAATAACTCTTCCTTTTAGATCCACCCCCAAATAAGGGATCTAAAACAGGTGGGTACATGTGAGCCTTTTATAGTAGTAATTATGGATCCGGTCAATTCCAGGTGCTTTCCAATTCTGTAGGCAGCTGATGACCTGGCGTAGTTCCTCAACATCAACGTCTGTATGTGCCATTTGATTTATTCGTCTGGTAGCATTCTCTATTTCCTTCAACCACGGAGCTTCATTGTTGTGTTCTTCCGGCCTAGACCATATTGATGACCAGTAGTCGGTAACACTCTCCGCACTGGGTCCTTCTGAAAAATCATTCTGAACTTGAGGTGTCTTTTTCAGGTCTTCATAGAACTTTCTCTCATTTCTCTTGAAGTCATTGTTCTGTTTCTTCCGTTCGGTAGTGTTCTGGTATCTCTTAAGACGCTTAGAGAGGGCTGCAAGTTTTTGTTTATAAGTATCAAGTACTTCTGTTATCACTGCGTCCTCGGGGACCTGAAATTCTTCTAGTGAGGAGTCCATCATGATCCTTCGTATGCGGTTGTTCAGACGTCTACTTCTCACTCCACTTTTATACTGTTGCAGTCTGTTCACATTCTGGCGTAGTTGTTCAATGCGTTGTTTTAAACGTTTTGCCCATGGTGGATCACTGGGTTTCCTTGCACCAGACTGTTGGTTTGGAGGGCGTGGCCTACCCCCATTAATTCGTACTGCAGCTAGTGCTGCACAATAGATAGCAGTATGGACCTCCATGAAAGATTGGTGCTCTTCTAAATAGTTGGGAAGTACGGTTTCGTTCAGTTCTTTCAACACCATGGCAAACTTGCGGGAAGACTGCTGCCTCGGAAGTATAGGACGTTGGGTAGGGTCAGTACCTGCATATTCAAGCAGAGCTGAATTAAATTCGTCTTGGATCTTGGAATGATGGCTTGTTTCCCCATTATGAAGTTCATTTACGTGAGTCGATTCATTCAGGGAGACCTCATTATCAGTATTTATTTGGCTAGTTTCACCACTTGCAGCTGAGGGATATAGTTCATGAGATATCTCCTGCCTGATTCGATCCAGAACAGGGTCGGGAACTAAATGATTCTTTACAATTGCTCTTCTTTGATCCGCGACTCGTTGCTCAGTGATGCTAAACAGAGGATACTGCTGCTTGAAAGCCGCATGCAGTGCTTGGCGGTAGTTTGTTATATCTGTTTCAAGACGAGTTATTCGATAATATGCCCGCATGATATATTCATTCATATGAGATTCCCATTTCATGCGTTTTCTGGGCTTACCTGCGAGAGTGGTTGTATTTATTACAAAGGCACTGCCGTCAGGTGCGGTGCGAGACTCGAGATTTTGTGTACCGCCAATATCGTCTTGAGCTGCTGGAGCTTCTTCGGGTCTACTGATGGGTGGACAGCAGCTTGTCATCCCACTGCCACCGGTTTGATTATTGTCACCTCTAGCGGTGGTTCTAGAGGTAACCTGCCGTATCACAGGCAGTGACATTTCTTAAAGCAAATTACTATTATTGCCTTTCCTGTGTGCTTTTTATACCTTCAGCCAGGTATTGCCTGGGTATTGCCTTTGATACCTATGGCAAGGTTTACAACACTCCTGTGAATGCTAGTGTGTTATTTTGACTGATCGACGCAGATTCTTTGTAAATATGTGATCCAACTGATGCCATTTAACTCAATCCTAACCCTTGTTTCTAACGAAATAAACGATATTACACAATTAATATCTGTTATTATTATTATTATTATTATTATTATTATTATTATTATTATTATTATTATTATTATTAGGCTTTTAAGAGAAGTTTAACCACAATTCTTTTGTTGTTGCTTATTTTAGGGACTGCGACATCTTGGTCATATAGCCCCATTTATTTTGGGTGTGTCTTTGTGTAATAAAATGTGTTCTTGTGATGGCTGTACAACTATGTATATTTGTAAATTTGGTCTAGGAATGGGAAGAAGGCGGCCGTGGCCTTAAGTTAGGAACCATCTCAGCATCCTACTCTATGCCTGGAGTAGAAGTGGGGAAACCACAGAAATCCACATCCAGAATGGTTGAGGTGGGAATCGAACCCTTCTCTTCTCAGTTTTGCCTCAATAGGCTTAGTATACCCCGTACCAGCCCTCACAGCAGAATTAACATTTCTTGGCAGCGTCGGGAATTGAATTCAGACCTCGGGGTTGGCAGCCAAACCTGAATTCTTATATAAGGAAAATGTTTAACACAATGTTGAACAGTTATTTCAAGCTTTACAGACCATCTCTGCATGCAAAGGTATTTTGCGCGGCTACATACCATAAAAGGACCACTGCAGCGTGTTGAATGGACTTCCCCTGGCGCGCAGATAATATGCTCTCCGTCTCATTTAAACTGAGCTAAAGGTCAATCCACTTCATATGACATATGACATAAGTAACACATGCAGCGCAACATCTCATCGTAGGGCAGGCAAGATCTCGACCCAGCTTCCGAGTACGTGTCCCTTCAATGAGCATAAGAGAAACAGTACAGTCTTCGTCCATTCTCAACCAATGCGAATAGCAATTGGGCTTGTTTGTTGAGACCCGTACTGTCCTGCTGTGAGTCAGTTAAACTCAACCATATCCGGTCGATTAAATAAGCAGTTTGCCTTTTCTATCACTAAACTACGAGCGCTAGTGTGAGCCAATGAAACGGAACCATATACGGTCGATTAAATTAGCAGTTTGCCTTTTCTATCACTACGAGCGCTAGTGTGAGCTAATGAAACGCAACCATATATGGTCGATTAAATTAGCACTTAGCTTTTCTACCACTACGAGCACTAGTGTGAGCCAGTGAAACGCAACCATATCCCGTCGATTAAATTAGCAGTGTGCCTTTTCTACCACTACGAGCACTAGTTTGAGTCAATGAAACTCAGCCATATCTGGTCGATTAAATTAGCACTTAGCTTTTTCTAGCACTGCGAGCGCTAGTGTGAGCCAATGAAACGCAACCATATCCGGTCGATTAAATTAGCAGTTTGCCTTTTCTACCACTACGATCGCTAGTGTGAGCCAATGAAATGCAACCATATCCGGTCGATTAAATTAGCAGTTTGCCTTTTCTACCACTACGAACGCTAGTCAGAGCCAATGAAACGCAACCATATCCAGTCGATTAAATTAGCAGTTTGCCTTTTCTATCTCTACGAGCGCTAGTGTGAGTCAATGAAACTCAACCATATCCGGTCGATTAAATCAGCAGTTTGCCTTTTCTACCACTACAAGCGCTAGTGTGAGCCAATGAAACGCAACCATATCCGGTCGATTAAATTAGCAGTTTGCCTTTTCTACCACTACGAGCGCTAGTGTGAGACAATGCAGAGTTTTCTTAAGCCTGTATAACTACTTCTGTTGTGAAGATTTTTCTACAAATCAAAAAATTTCTAAGGGTATCGAACCAAGAAACTCATTAAACAAAGAATTATATAAATAAGTTAATTCGGCTGAGATATGATTAATAGGAGAACGAGTGAAGAAACGAGCGATTATAGACTGTTTTTCCAGAACTGCACTTAAGCTGGAAGTGATTCTAAAAATTTTGTTTGTTTGATAGAGTTCTCGAAGTCCCATAATTTGAAACCTTTCCGGGCCCTTTAGCCCTTCAGCGTTTGGTAGAATTGAGGAAATTGCTTATTTTTACGTATTTGCTAAGAAGGGGACCGCTATTTTGTTTGCTGAGAAAAATTTACTAAGTTAAAACTGCCAATGAAACGATAAAGAAATTGAACTGTGGTGAAAATGCTATAATAATCATACAATAATGTTCTTTTATGTTCTTTTATGTTCGACCAAGTCGATATGTAAATATTATATGACAGAAAACTGTATTAAAATAGGGGATATTAAAGTATTACTTTTCATTATAACACAGTTTTTCCAACCAATCAGAGCTCAATATTTTCATTCGTTGACCAATTAGGAAAGGATAGCTTCTGACATGCATTCAAAATGAATCACATGATTTGAAAGTTGACAATGTAGCCTATATTGGATCAACCATTGTAGTTACAATGCATAAACAAACTGGGCAATATTGCTAAAGAAATAGCACTGTACCTTAATATCCGCAACTCCAATGTATACACATTCGTAAGATTTCGCCGACAGTTTTAGTGAACGCTGTTGTGGACATAAACACACCAAACGTAATGGAGGAAGCAGGTATATGATATTAGTTCCACGGAGATTATAATCTAGCTCTCTGTTCAGTAAATTGAATTCCTACACGAAACTTTTCCGCGAGATGTCATAACTGTTCTATTTGGGACTCAATTGTTTTTCCTTCGGTTGACATTCTATACACATCGAATTTGAAGAATAACTAGTTGATACTACGATACATTTTAATTTTAAAGCGTTTGTAACAGCCTATTTTGTGCTATTTGACCAAAATATCAAAATGATCCAACGTAGTATCTGTGCACTATCTGTCGGTGCTACTACGGAA
The DNA here is from genome assembly GCA_946902985.2 of Meconema thalassinum. Classification (NCBI taxonomy): domain Eukaryota; kingdom Metazoa; phylum Arthropoda; class Insecta; order Orthoptera; family Tettigoniidae; genus Meconema; species Meconema thalassinum. Next base: position 375,978,429 of record OX336393.1, read on the forward strand.
TGTTTCAAAGCTTTGGGATTCGTTATTGGGTCGAGATCAAATGCTGAGCCCACCCAATTACCAAGAAGAAGAATTCAACCGACAGATTCTCGACAGATATTTATGAATATGTTAGAATCTATATATATAAAAATCAATCTTACGTGATAGTTTGTCTGTGGGTGTGTATGTCTCCTATGCGTTCATATACCATTCGTCCGATTGCGATGAAACTTGGGTGAGATGTTGAGTACACTCCAAGGAAGGTTTCTGACTTAGTAAATCCATTTTAAAATAGGTAGCGCACGCGTAGATTCAACAAATGAGCGACGATGCGCGAAGCATTTCAACAAAGTCCCTTATGTGTTCTTATACCATTCGTCCGATTGCGATGAAACTTGGGTGAGATGTTGAGTACACTCCAAGGAAGGTTTCTGACTTAGTAAATCCATTTTGCAATAGGTAGCGCAGGCGTAGATTCAACAAATGAGCGACGATGCGCGAAGCATTTCAACAAAGTCCCATATGTGTTCATATACCATTCGTCCGATTGCGATGAAACTTGGGTGAGATGTTGAGTACACTCCAAGGAAAGTTTCTGACTTAGTAAATCCATTTTACAATAGGTAGCGCACGCGTAGATTCAACAAATGAGCGACGATGCGCGAAGCATTTCAAGAAAGTCCCGTATGTGTTCATATACCATTCGTCCGATTGCGATGAAACTTGGGTGAGATGTTGAGTACACTCCAAGGATGGTTTCTGACTTAGTAAATCCATTTTACAATAGGTAGCGCACGCGTAGATTCAACAAATGTGCGACGATGCGCGAAGCATTTCAACAAAGTTCCGTATGTGTTCATATACCATTCGTCCGATAGCGATGAAACTTGGGTGAGATGTTGAGTACACTCCAAGGAAGGTTTCTGACTTAGTAAATCCATTTTACAATAGGTAGCGCACGCGTAGATTCAACAAATGAGCGACGATGCGCGAAGCATTTCAACAAAGTCCCGTATGTGTTCATATACCATTCGTCCGATTGCGATGAAACTTGGGTGAGATGTTGAGTACACTCCAAGGATGGTTTCTGACTTAGTAAATCCATTTTACAGTAGGTAGTGCACGCGTAGATTCAACAAATGAGCGACGATGCGCGAAGCATTTCAACAAAGTCCCGTATGTGTTCATATACCATTCGTCCGATAGCGATGAAACTTGGGTGAGATGTTGAGTACACTCCAAGGAAGGTTTCTGACTTAGTAAATCCATTTTACAATAGGTAGCGCACGCGTAGATTCAACAAATGAGCGACGATGCGCGAAGCATTTCAACAAAGTCCCGTATGTGTTCATATACCATTCGTCCGATTGCGATGAAACTTGGGTGAGATGTTGAGTACACTCCAAGGAAGTTTTCTGACTTAGTAAATCCATTTTACAATAGGTAACGCACGCGTAGATTCAACAAATGAGCGACGATGCGCGAAGCATTTCAACAAAGTCCCGTATGCATTCATATACCATTCGTCCGATAGCGATGAAACTTGGGTGAGATGTTGAGTACACTCCAAGGAAGGTTTCTGACTTAGTAAATCCATTTCACAATAGGTAGCGCACGCGTAGATTCAACAAATGAGCGACGATGCGCGAAGCATTTCAACAAAGTCCCGAATGCATTCATATACCATTCGTCCGATAGCTATGAAACTTGCGTAAAATGTTGTGTACACTGCAGGGAAATTTTCTGGCTTAGTACATCCACTTTACAATAGGCAGCGCACGATTAGATTCAACAAATGAGCTACGACGCGCGAAGCATTTCAACAAAGTCACGTTTGCGTTCATATACCATTCGTCCGATAGCGATGAAACTAGGCTGAGATTTTGTGTGCACTCCAGGGAAGGTTTCTAGCTTAGTAAATCCCTTTAAAAATAGGTAGAGCACGAGTAGAATCAACAAATGAGCAACGGCGCGCGAAGCGTTTCAACAAAGTCCCATTTAATTTCAAATACCATTCATCCGATAGCGATGAAACTTGGGTGAGATGCTGTGTACACTCCAGGGAAGGTTTCTGGCTTAGTACATACATTTTACAATAGGTAGCGCACCAGTAGATTCAACAATTGAGCGATGACACGCGAAGCGTTTCAACAAAGTCCCGTATAAAGTCATATACCATTCGTCTGATAGTGATAAATGTTTGGTGAATTGTTGTGTACACTCCAGGAAAGGTTCCTGGCTAAGTAAATCCATTTTACAATACGAAGCGCACGTTTATGTTCAACAAATGAGTGACTACGCGCGAAGCGTTTCGACAACGTCCCGTATACGTTCACATACCATTCATCCGATTGCGATGAAACTTGGGTGAGATGTTGAGTACACTCCAAGGAAGGTTTCTGACTTAGTAAATCCATTTTGCAATAGGTAGCGCAGGCGTAGATTCAACAAATGAGCGACGATGCGCGAAGCATTTCAACAAAGTCCCATATGTGTTCATATACCATTCGTCCGATTGCGATGAAACTTGGGTGAGATGTTGAGTACACTCCAAGGAAAGTTTCTGACTTAGTAAATCCATTTTACAATAGGTAGCGCACGCGTAGATTCAACAAATGAGCGACGATGCGCGAAGCATTTCAAGAAAGTCCCGTATGTGTTCATATACCATTCGTCCGATTGCGATGAAACTTGGGTGAGATGTTGAGTACACTCCAAGGATGGTTTCTGACTTAGTAAATCCATTTTACAATAGGTAGCGCACGCGTAGATTCAACAAATGTGCGACGATGCGCGAAGCATTTCAACAAAGTTCCGTATGTGTTCATATACCATTCGTCCGATAGCGATGAAACTTGGGTGAGATGTTGAGTACACTCCAAGGAAGGTTTCTGACTTAGTAAATCCATTTTACAATAGGTAGCGCACGCGTAGATTCAACAAATGAGCGACGATGCGCGAAGCATTTCAACAAAGTCCCGTATGTGTTCATATACCATTCGTCCGATTGCGATGAAACTTGGGTGAGATGTTGAGTACACTCCAAGGATGGTTTCTGACTTAGTAAATCCATTTTACAGTAGGTAGTGCACGCGTAGATTCAACAAATGAGCGACGATGCGCGAAGCATTTCAACAAAGTCCCGTATGTGTTCATATACCATTCGTCCGATAGCGATGAAACTTGGGTGAGATGTTGAGTACACTCCAAGGAAGGTTTCTGACTTAGTAAATCCATTTTACAATAGGTAGCGCACGCGTAGATTCAACAAATGAGCGACGATGCGCGAAGCATTTCAACAAAGTCCCGTATGTGTTCATATACCATTCGTCCGATTGCGATGAAACTTGGGTGAGATGTTGAGTACACTCCAAGGAAGTTTTCTGACTTAGTAAATCCATTTTACAATAGGTAACGCACGCGTAGATTCAACAAATGAGCGACGATGCGCGAAGCATTTCAACAAAGTCCCGTATGCATTCATATACCATTCGTCCGATAGCGATGAAACTTGGGTGAGATGTTGAGTACACTCCAAGGAAGGTTTCTGACTTAGTAAATCCATTTCACAATAGGTAGCGCACGCGTAGATTCAACAAATGAGCGACGATGCGCGAAGCATTTCAACAAAGTCCCGAATGCATTCATATACCATTCGTCCGATAGCTATGAAACTTGCGTAAAATGTTGTGTACACTGCAGGGAAATTTTCTGGCTTAGTACATCCACTTTACAATAGGCAGCGCACGATTAGATTCAACAAATGAGCTACGACGCGCGAAGCATTTCAACAAAGTCACGTTTGCGTTCATATACCATTCGTCCGATAGCGATGAAACTAGGCTGAGATTTTGTGTGCACTCCAGGGAAGGTTTCTAGCTTAGTAAATCCCTTTAAAAATAGGTAGAGCACGAGTAGAATCAACAAATGAGCAACGGCGCGCGAAGCGTTTCAACAAAGTCCCATTTAATTTCAAATACCATTCATCCGATAGCGATGAAACTTGGGTGAGATGCTGTGTACACTCCAGGGAAGGTTTCTGGCTTAGTACATACATTTTACAATAGGTAGCGCACCAGTAGATTCAACAATTGAGCGATGACACGCGAAGCGTTTCAACAAAGTCCCGTATAAAGTCATATACCATTCGTCTGATAGTGATAAATGTTTGGTGAATTGTTGTGTACACTCCAGGAAAGGTTCCTGGCTAAGTAAATCCATTTTACAATACGAAGCGCACGTTTATGTTCAACAAATGAGTGACTACGCGCGAAGCGTTTCGACAACGTCCCGTATACGTTCACATACCATTCATCCGATTGCGATGAAACTTGGGTGAGATGTTGTGTACACTCCAGGGAAGGTTTCTGACTGAGTATATCCATATTACAATATGTAGCGCAAGAGTAGATTCAACAAATGAGCGACGACACGCGAAGCGTTTCAACCAAGTCCCGTATGCATACATTTACCATTCGTCCGTACCTATGAAACTTGGGTGAGATGTTGTGTACACGTCATGGAAAATTTCTGGCTTAGTAAATCCCCTATACAATATGCAGCGCACAAGTTGATTCAACAAATGAGGGACGACGCGCGAAGCGTTTCAACAAAGTCCCGTATAAGGTCATATACCATTCTGCCGTTAGCGGTGAAACTTGGGTGAAATATGGTTGACACTCCAAGGAAGGTTTCTGGCTTAGTAAATACATTTCACAGTAGGTAGCACACGAGTAGATTCGACAAATGAACGACGATAGCGATGAAACTTGGGTGAGATGTTGTGGACACTTACGTGACGGTTTCTAACTTAGTAAATACATTTTACAGTAGGTAGCGCACGAGTAGATTCAACAAATGAGTGACGGAGTGCGAATCGTTTAAACAAAATCAGGTATGCGTTCATATACTATTCATCCGATTGCGATGAAACATTGATCAGTTATTTTGTACCCGCCAGGGAAGGGGACTTAGTAAATCCATTTCACAATAAGTAGCGCAAGAGTAGATGCAACAAATGGGTGACGACGCGCGAAGCGTTTCAACAAAATTCCCTATTGCGTTCATATAACATTCTTCGATTGCGATGAAACCTTGATGAGTTATTGTGTACACGCCAGGGAAGGGCTTCGACTTAGTAATACATTTCTCAATAGGTAGCGCACGAGTAGAATCAACAAATGAGTGACAGCGCACGAATCGTTTAAACAAAAAACCCTATACGTGCATATACCATTCATCCGATTGCGATGAATCATTGATGAGTCATTGTGTACACGTCAGGGAAGGGTTTCGACTTAGTAAATCCATTTCACAATAGGTAGCGTACGATTAGATTCAACAAATGAGTGACAGCGATGAAACTTTTTGAAAGTTGTTTTGCACGCTCCCTCGAATGGTTCTAAATTAGAAAATCCATTTTATGATAGCTTAGAGGCAGTTAACATGTTGTGTATCCAAAAGCACTTCATGAAACAGAATTTCAACGCCAACACTTTCTTTGATTGGCATTGCAACGCATGCCGGGTACAGCTTGTATATAATAAAGTTACAATTATCGTCAAACATAAACAGTCGTATGCAAATCGCCTATAAAGGTAATTAAGACACCCGAATGGAAATTATAGAACTCACTTCGCACGTTTTATAAACATATTCGTGTCTTCATTATTGCCATTATAGGTTCGATGCATAATGTACTATTAACTATTTCTTGAGAAGAAAATTAAATATAGTAGCTAACACTGATAACAATAGAAACCAAAGAATTTGAATTATGAAAACCTATGTAATGAAAAAAAAAATGTTTTTTTGTTCATGGTACAATATATTGTGCAATATGCTGTTTATTGTATTCGTCTCTAGTTATTAGTCTATATAAAAAGGATAAGTTTATTCAAAACCAAATAAAACATGTAATATTCCAGCATGTTCAAGCCTTCTTTAATTAGTCTTTGAGAACCATCATCCCTCATATATTTCGTAGCACAGTTCAAACTCAACGTTTTGAAGTGCTCTAACAACTTGGTCCATGTTAGCTATTTTAGAATTTAGTTTGAATTTAACACAATGCAACTGACGTATCTACGAACACGGCGCCGTAGCTATAAGAACATTCACCTATTCCGGTAAGTTTATGCAATAATTTTTACAACCCTTATCAGGACGCCTTTATTGGAAGTATATTAAAAAAAAGTTAATGTATACCTATTGGCAACCGCAGGTCATAATCACTTCAAAACAGTTAATTGCAAGCTGCCAAAAGAGAACGTGCCTCTGGTCGTCTCTCGCCCACAACACCACTTGCGCAGTCTGGGAGACACTTCAGGAACCACATAACCACGCCATATGTCTAGTCGTACATTCACAATACATGGTGCGAGAATCGTTTCATAAGAGTTAGCGGCCGTTTCTCTGTTTTCGTTGTCTGCGCATTATTGTATTATTGTCCCATTCAGCCGATTGCGATGAAACTTTGGTGAATTGTTGTGCACACCCCGGCAAATGTTTCTGAATAAGTAAATCCATTTTACAATAAATGGCGCACCAGTCATTTCAACAAATGTGTATTGGCGCAAAAATCGTTTCAACAAATGAACTGTTGTGCACTCACTCGCAATGGTTTCTGAATTAGTAAATCCAATTCAATATAGATGGTGCGTGAGTCGATTCAACAAATGGGGGCTGGCACCGCGTCTATGCAAATTAACTTTGGTGTGTTGTAGACCACACGCCCGCGAAGGTTTCTGAATTAGTAAATCCATTTCACAATAGATGGCGCGTGAATCGTCTCAACTAATTAGTGTTCTTCATGCAGTTAATTGGCAGTCATCCAACTAAAGCCCCCATTTGTATGAAAAGTATTTTATTAAGTTTATAAATAAATCATTTATTTGTTGTTGTTCTTGTTTGAGTTTTCAGTATTTTGAGTGGCTTGAAGCAGATCTTCATGCCTCCCTGTCCTGAGCTAGTTGATTATAATCTTCATAGCTACCACACCCTACATCTGAGCCAATCTGTTTAACATACTCTAACCTTGGTCTACCCCTACAGTTCTTGTCCTCGACCTTTTCTTCTATAACTTATTTGGCTATTCCTGGGTGTGTTAGAATGTGTCATACCAACCTATCTCTTCGCTTCATTAATAGTCGCTAGAAACCTCTCTCCTCTCCCACTCGTCTTAATACCTTTTCATTTGTTACTCTATCTACCCATCTGATCCTCATCATACTCCTGTAACACCACATTTCAAACGCTTCACTTCCATAGAGTGCTACATTCCAGACATAGGCTTTAAAAAATTACTTCCTAATACCTAAATCTATATGTGATGCCAAAAGTTTTATTTTCTGTAGTAATGCTTTCCTAGCCTGAGTCAACCTACTTTTACTTTTATGTTTGCTTTGCATCACTAGCTATTTTGCTTCATAAATAGCACCAGGAAATGAATTGTTAATGCGCACTCAATCTAATTCGACACACTCGTGTTCGCCACCTGAAAAGTGATTCTATTAATTATGCCGCATTTTATACCAGTAACTTATGTTAATAGTGTGTTTATTTATAGTTGAGATGTGAAATGTTTGGAAAAATCCATTGAAACGTTGATTTATTTTTAATGCCTGATAGACTAAATGTCTGCACTGCTAACATATGGTGTGCAGGGGGGCCCTACACCTTTAAGAATCAAAATTTATCATTTTTCAATTTTTTTCTACGTTTATTGATTCTTCCTCTTCAAATCACTGCAACAATTTCTTTGATATGTAAAATACTTTTGAAGTTATAACCATAAACGTGCAGGGGAGTTTAGGAAGTTCTCCTACATATTGGCAACTTTGTTGCTCGTTCCCCGAAACTTTGGATTTTCAAATCCATTTCCTTAGTAACTGCCAGAGTTTTCAAGATAATGAAGTGAAATTTAGTATACATGTGTATCTTATAGTGACGAACAATATGAACTAGAACTGTTGTTGTACATGTCATAGTTTCGGTTTAAAAAAATATTCAGTGAAGAAAATTGCAAAAAAGTTACACTTTAATATAAGCTATTAAAAATAATATTTTTTCTTTATAGATTCCAATGATTCTAGGTCAATCTCTAGCTACCGTATTAGTAAATACTATGAAAAAACATTTTTTTAATAAACAATGATATTTGTGTAAAATACTAGGGAAACGGTGGATCAGTGCACAATATGCAGCCGCCATTTTAAATGCCTAATTTGCGGAAATGCATTCGCCATATGACTTGTAATTACACGAACATATTGGCAAAGCATAGTGTGATTGGCAGAACAAACTACAATTCTTTAGTCCTTTCTGTTGCTGAGGAATAAAAAAGTGAAATATACATGATTTTCGGATCCTTAAATGTGTAGGTCCCCCCCTTAACTCCATCCGCAGCACAGAATAGCCAGGGGAGTTAAAGTCCCCTATAAATCAAACGTGTATGCGCATACTTTGCTTCAAACTGATATTCTCCGTCATATTTTTCAGATACTTTCTCGCATAAACCATCACTACGCACTCGATGAGAAACTGGCTCCTACTCACCCCTACGGCGATTCTACTTGCTACTGTAGAGTGTCAAGAACAAAACATTGCAGCCATGTCTTCCGCCATTATGGAGCTAGAGCGGAACTCCATGCAGGAACCTTGTGACGACAACAGTGACCAGGATAAGTTTGACTTCAATGTTGTAGGAGCTGGAACAGCTGGCTCTGTAGTCGCCAACAGACTATCAGAAGAAGATAATTGGGTAGTCTTGCTTCTGCAGGCTGGAGAGGAGAAAACTGCCATAATGGACGTTCCTGGATTCGTACCTGCATTTATGAAATCGAATGCTAGTTGGCAATACTTGATAGTTAGCTCAAAAACATGTGAAGACCATAAAATAAGCTATAGCAGTGGTAGGGTAATGGGAGGTTGTTCCTCAATAAACGGCATGGTTAATGTCAGAGCAAATAAGCATTACTATGACAATTGGGAAAACATGGGGAATACAAACTGGAAATACGGTGGTCTGCTAACTTACTTTAAGAAAATTGAACGAATGGAAATTCCTCAATTGAGAAATAGTAAATATCATTCTACTGAAGGCAATATTAGAATACGTTATCCTCCATATCAATGCAAACTAGGTTCACTTATCCTAGAGGCTGCAGAGAAAACGGGATATCCAACGACAGACTATAATGGAGCAAGTCAGACTGGTTTTTCTAGACTGTAAACCACAAGAAGTAATAGATCGAGTTGGAGTTCACCAAGAGGTTATCTACATCCCATTAGAGGGAGACAGAATTTACATATAAGGAAAAGAGCTTTAGTGACTCAGATTCTTTTCGAAAAATATACAGCCGTCGGTGTTCAGTACACAAAGGGTGGTAAGAACTACACCGTGCATGCTATAAAGGAAGTGATTCTATCATCTGGAGCCATTAAATCTCCCCAAATTTTGATGCTATTTGGAATTGGCCCTCGAGAACATCTTGAAGAACTTGTGATTAACCATATTCACAACTCCAAGGAAGGATTCAATTACATGGACCATAGTGGCTTTCTTGCTCTAATGTAATTTATTGAACGAAACTATTCATCCAAAAACAGCAGCTGTCCTTGCTTATCCTCAAAACTATCTGGAATACTTCCTGTCTAAAGCAGGACCCCCACAAGCTCTTTAGGAATGGATATTAATTATTTACTTGAACTAGATACACCTTTCTACCCTCTGAGGTGGCCTAACTTACAATCCATGTATATCTCACCTCCCTTAATTGAGGCTATGAATGTCGCTACGGCACTCGGAATCTCAAGTGAAGTCATAAGAGATTTTATTACTCCATTAGAGAAAATCCCATACCCGAAAAGACCAAAAAGGCGTGGCAGAATATCTCTGCAGTCAACGGACATACAGGAATCCCCTCTCATAGACCCTAACCGATACAGCAATGAAGAAGATATTCAGATTACCGTTGCGGGAATCAAAAAGGTGATAGAACTTACTCAAGCCTCATTGTTTAAGAAATTTGGAACTGAGCTCTATGACGTCCCTATACCTCCATGTAAACGTCAGGAGTTTGGATCTGATGAATACTGGCGTTGTAGTGTACTGAAATGTCCTTGCCTGCATGGAACGTGTGTGGTACATGTAAAATGCCCCTTCGACTGATAAGACGGCTGTAGTTGACCCTGAGTGAAAAGTACATGGTATTAATGGTCTTCAGGTTATTGCATCATCCATCTTTCCTCAGATACCATCTTCTCATACAATGATGCCTTCTTATATGGTTGGGGAGAAATCTGCTGACTTCATCAAAGAGTAGTCTTATATGACTATACCGTCACTGAAGATCAACCAATGGGGGAGGGTTAATATTACAAAATAATTATTATGAGGACACTGTTGATGTTATAATTAAATACAAGTTTTTCGGGCTTGTAGGCCGTGGTCCAGACAGGATATCTCCCGACGTTTCACCGGAAACTGCGTCCGGCATTATCAAGGGTTCCGCTCCTTTCCTTGGTCTGCAGTGGAATGAGGAAGAGGCTTGAAATAATGGGTAACGGCTAGTAGTGGAGTATTGTTGTTTGAATATGACGGTTGGGTGGATCTGGCGATGAACTAACGGCTGGAAGGTAGTTTGGATCTTCAAATTAGCATGGTGAGCCGAGCGTTCTCTTCGTATTCCGGCTGGATCGTCTGATCTCACGTACATGTTGCGGGGTGCGGTGTGTGCTCCGGCTTCGGCGACCGAGCTTGTGAGGGTCAGGTGTTCCCTGCGCGACTGCCGGGCTGTAGCGGGAAGGTTCTTCAGGTTGACGTGTGAGTGATTTCTTGGCCTTGGTGTTCCTAAGAGCCGGGATCCATGTATTACGCACACGTTCAATTTCTTCCTTCCGATTGAAATTGTCGGGGTGTTTGAAGATTTCTATGGCTTCCCGTTGCAGCCTGGCGTGGTAGTGTGTGGTCGTGGAGAGTATCTCCGTGTCCCCGTACTTTACATCGTGACCGGGCAAGAGAGAATGCTCAGCGACTGACGATTTCTCAGTTTGACCCAGGCGGCTGTGTCTGTTATGTTCCTTGAGTCTGGTGGTCACGCTCCTCTTCGTCGTTCCTATGTACACCTTCCCACAGGAACACGGGATTCTGTAGACACCTGCAGTGGAGTGTGGGTGGCGCTTGTCTTTAGCGGATCGCAGCAAGTCCCGGATTTTGGCGGTGGGTTTATAAACCGTCTTCACCCCATAGGTCTTCAGTAATTTGCCTATCCTGTCCGTCACCTTCTTCACGTACGGCAGGAATGCGGTGGCCACCGGAGTTTCGTCAGAATCTTTCCTCGTGCTCCGGCGCCTGGGATGAGAGGCTCGCTCAATCTCCTTATTGCTGTATCCGTTGGCGCATAGGGCCCTCTTCATATGTTTCAGCTCTTGGTTGAGGTTGGATGGCTCACAGATTCTCCTAGCACGGTCTACCAATGTTTTAATAACTCCGTGTTCTGTCGGGGGGGGGGGGGGGGTGATTGGATGTCTTGTGTAGATACCGGTCGGTGTGTGTGGGTTTCCGGTACACGGTGTGCCCCAAGCGCAGGTCATTAGTCCTGGTGATCAGCACGTCAAGAAAGGCCAGGCAGTTGTCTTTCTCCTTCTCCATAGTAAATTTTATGCTGGTGTTGAGGCTGTTCAGGTGGTCCAGGAAACGTTCCAGCTCTTCCTCTCCGTGGCTCCAGACTACGAAGGTATCGTCAACATAACATAGCCATACTTTCGGTTTGAGGGGTGCAGTCTCGATCGCCAACTGCTCGATCTTTTCCATGTAGAAGTTCGCAATCTCAGGGCTTAGTGGGCTACCCATGGCAACTCCCTCTATTTGCTCGTAGAAGTTCTCGTGCCATAGGAAGTAGCTCGTGGCGAGGTAGTGGCGAAACAAGTCAGTGATGTCTTCCGTGAAGAGCTCGGCAATCTGGTTTATGGATTCTTTCATAGGCACCTTCGTGAAGAGGGATACTACGTCAAAGCTGACTAGGCGGTCTTCAGGTTCCAGACGTATGTTCTGAACATAATGACGGACATAGTTTTTGGTGAATCACCGGGAGATCACAGCCTGCTTGAACCACTGCCTACAAGCCCAGACAACTTGTTAGGCTATTTTCATTTCTAAAACAAGATGTTCAGTAAAGAACATATAGCCTACTTTCTCCTAAATGCATGGGTATTGTTATAACTCTTTGTCCTTTTCAAGGAGTATGATTGAATGTTGGTTGTAGGAGCTTGTTGAAATACAACGTGCTATAGGGATATTAAACATGAATATGAGGTGCCCTTTGCTAGTGCTACCTCTGTACCAAATTTCGTTCAATTCGGTTTCACCGTGTTTGAATTGATACGGGGAATCGATCTGCACACATACTTGGCCAGCATCTGCAAACTATTGGGCTGATGTTCTTGCAGTTTGGTCAGAATATGTTTCCCACATAAAGATATGGTGTTGCAAAATTAGGTAGAGACTAGATTATTAGGTTGGTCGTAATTACATTTTAGCTTTTAACATTTGGGTGGCCGCGATTACGTTTCCATCAAGATAGCGGTGATATAAAACATGACACTGAGGTGCCCTTTGCTAGTGCTACCTCTATACCAAATTTCGTTCCATTTGGTTTCAGCGTGTTTGAATTAATAGGGGGAATCGATTCTGACACAAAGATGGCCGCCATCCGCAAACTATTAGGCGAATGACCTATTAGATTGGTCAAAGGATGCTCCCTCCATAAAGGTATGTAGTTGCAAAATTTGGTAGAGATCGGATGATTAGGTTAATCGTAATTTGATTTAAGCTTTGAACATTCGTGTGGCCGCCATTACGTTTCAGTCAAGATGGCGGCGATATAAAACATGACACTGAGGTGCCCTTTGCTAGTACTACCTCTGTACCAAATTTCGTTCCATTCGGTTCCACCGTGTTCGAATTAATAGGGGGAATCAATTTTGACATAAAGATGGCCTCCATCCGCAAACTATTAGGTGAATGACCTATTAGATTGGTCAAAGGATGCTCCCTCCATAAAGGTATGTAGTTGCAAAATTTGGTAGAGATCGGATGATTAGGTTAATCGTAATTTGATTTAAGCTTTGAACATTCGTGTGGCCGCCATTACGTTTCAGTCAAGATGGCGGCGATATAAAACATGACACTGAGGTGCCCTTTGCTAGTGCTACCTCTGTACCAAATATCGTTCCATTCGGTTCCACCGTGTTTGAATTAATAGGGGGAATCAATTTTGACATAAAGATGGCCGCCATCCGCAAACTATCAGGTGAATGACGTATTAGATTGGTCAAAGGATGCTCCCTCCATAAAGGTATGTAGTTGCAAAATTTGGTAGAGATCGGATGATTAGGTTAATCGTAATTTGATTTAAGCTTTGAACATTTGTGTGGCCGCCATTACGTTTCCGTCAAGATGGCGGCGATATAAAACATGACACTGAGGTGCATTTTGTTAGTACTACCTCTGTACCATATTTCGTTCCATTCGGTTGCACCGTGTTCGAATTAATAGGGGGAATCGATTTTCACACAAAGATGGCCGCCATCCGCAAACTATTACGCTGATGACCTATTGGTTTGGTCAAAGGATGCTCCCCCCATAAAGGTATGTTGTTGCAAAATTTGGTAGAGATCGGATGATTAGGTTAATCGTAATTTGATTTAAGCTTTGAACATTTGTGTGGCCGCCATTACGTTTCCGTCAAGATGGCGGCGATATAAAACATGACACTGAGGTGTCCTTTGCTAGTGCTACCTTTGTACCAAATTTCGTTCAATTCGCATTCACCGTGTTCGAATTGATAGGGGGGGACAGACATTCAGAGTACACACACTCACACACACACACACATACACAGACACACACACACACAGACTCACACACACACATACACACACACAGACAGACACACTTTTTTCGCCCTGTGTTGATCTCATAAGTCTACTTTCATTTTTTGCAAAAATCGAAAGTAGGCTAAAAATAGGCTTATGAGATCACCTTTTGTCCGTGTGTCTGCCTGTGTGAGCGTGTGTGTGTGATGGTGTGTGAGATAATGTGTCCCCCCCACCCTAATTACTTCTAAACGGCTGGAGCGATTTCAACAAATCGGTAAGTTCATAGCACTATTCCGGACGACTCCGACCGTGCCCTTCAAATTTTGTTACGTCTCACTAATGCAACATGGCGGCTGTGCGAAATATTTCACCAGCATTCAATATCTCCGAAACTATTACCGATATCACCCTAGAATATTTTACGGCGCTATAGGGACCTACTAGACGATCACCTAGGTGACATTTCAAAACCTGGTAACTACAAACCAACACGGCGGCCAAGCAAAGTTTCGACTTCTTTTTAAATAGACGTTTCTCGCGATTTAACCAACCAAACGCAATAAAACTAGGTACAGTGTATGTTTATACACATTGTAATGCACCCATATCTAACTTCGTTCAATTGTTTACATAACCTTAAGATGGCGGCTGTGGAAAATATTTCACTGGCATTGTATAATATCTGAAACTATTAGCGGTATCACCCTGAAATTTTTTTACAAAGAAAAAGGGCGCTACTAGAAGTTCATCTATAAGACCTTCAAAAACTGGTTAACTACAAAACGAATATGGCGGCCAAGCGAAATCGTAAATTCTAAATAGCCCTTTCTCACGATTTAATGATCCAAACGCAATGAAACCTGGTACAGGAAATATTTATGCACATTTTAATGCACTGGTACCTAATTTAGTTCAATTGTTTACATAACCTCAAAATGGCGGCTGTGCGAATTTTAAAATTAAGTTTTTATTTCTTGTGTCGTAACCATGCGATCGAACTGAAAGTTTGAATAATGAACCTACGAAATAATTTTCCTTTAATGGTACATGACTCTATGGCATATACATATAACATTCCAATATGGTGACCATCCGAAATATTTAGATGGATCTCAATATCTACGAATCTATTACAGCAATCAAACTGAATTTTTTAATGTTCATAGGGGCTATGGACATAAGTTCACCATAGGACTTTCAACAACCTGGTGATCACAAATCCAACATGGCGGCGACGAGAAGTATAAATATTCACATGGTCGTTTCTCGCAATTTAACCATCCGAGTGCAATGACAATTGGTAGAGTAAATCCTTATACAAATGTTAATCCACTGGCATCAAATTTTTTCAATTGTTTCCATAACCACAAGATGGCAGCTGTGTGAAATTTTAAAATCTCGTTTTTATTTCATGTGTGCTAATCATGCTATTGAAGTTTGAATACTACCCGTACACAATAATCTTCATGTAACAGTACATAACTCTAAGACCTACATATATAAAAATCCAACATGGCGACCATCCGCAATATATTTAGTCAGTTCTCAATATATACCAATCTAATAGAGCAATCGAACTGAAATTTTGTATGTTGATAGAGGCAATTAACATAAGTAGGATATATGAAAATAGGTTGTATAGTTGTATAGTTGTATAGATTTAAAACTTCCTTAGGGGTGAATCAAGACGGAGTGGTTTGGTCCCTTGTCAGTTGAGGGTGTTAGGAGGGGTGAACATTGCCGGAGGCCTTAAGAACTTACTGCAATCAGCAACTGAGGACGGTGTGCAGGTTTTCAGGTGGTTAAACACATCCGGTACCTTCTCAGGCGCCCCCAATGGTAGTCCATGTTTAGGGGATGATGAAGGGGGTTGAAAATGCCCAAACATCAAATGTAACGATTTCAACGTGTTCGTGGAACCTTAAGAGCAAGACTCATTCATTTTCGACTGCTTTGGCAACCTGCGACAAGTCCTACAGCGTTTTTCGCAAACTTCAATTTACGGTTTTCTAAAATGGGCTGGTTTTGGGGGCGCTATCCCGAAACTACACAAGTTGGGGAGTTGTGCTGAAGCATGTGCTTGGTAGGCGTCGGGGCAAACGTCATACTGAGATTTCGACCTTGTGCAGTCAACTTTCCAAATTTGGTGGCCATTGAAAAAAGTGGTGCTTTAATTTTTTTGAGCAGTATAAATTAAATTATTAACGCTATGCTACAGAACAAAACGAATAAAATTAATGCATACTTCATAGATGGTCCTGGTGGTACTGGCAAGACATTCGTGTACCAATGTCTCATAAAAATATGCACTGATTTGAGTTCCAAAGTGATACCAGTGACGTGGAGTGGAATTGCTGCCATGCTATTACCCAATAACCGAACGGTACACGACAGGTTTAAGTTACCGCTGAAATTACATGAAGCTTCTGGTACATCTTTAACAAGTAGTTCCGTGAAGAACTAAAGCCTATTTTACATATACTACTTATGTTAATTGCCTCTATTAACGTACAAAATTTCAGTTTGATTGCTGTAATAGATTCGTAGATATTGAAAACAGTCTAATATTACGGATGGTCACCATGTTGGATTGTTATATTATGAAAGTCTTAGAGTTATATGCTATTACATCAAGATTTTGTGGACGTGTAGAATTCGAACTCCAATCGCATGATTAGGTCACAGGACGTAAAAACGAGATTTTAAAATTTGGTACAGCTGCCATCTTGTTGTTATGAAAATTATTGAAATAAATTAGATGCCAGTGGATTAACATTTGTATAAGCATGTACCGTACCAAGTTCCACTGTACTCCGATGGTAAAATCGCGAGAAACGTCCATTAAAATTTATATACTTCGCGTCATCGCCATGTTGGATTTGTGCCCACCAGGTTATTGAAAGTCCTATAGGTGAACGTATGTTCATAGCCTCTATGAACATTAAAAAAACAGTTTGATTGCTGTTTAAGATTCGTAGATATTGAGAACCATCTAAATATTTCGGATAGCCGCCATGTTGGATTGTTATATGAATAGGCCATAGATTTATGTACCATTAAAGGAAAATTATTGCGTAGCTTCATTATGCAAATTTTCACTTCGATCGCATGATTACGACACAAGAAATAAAAACTTAAATTTAAAATTTCGCACAGGCGTCATGTAAACAATTGAACAGATTTAGATGCCAGTGCATTACAATATGTGTAATAATATACTGTAAAATATTTCACTGCGCTCAGACGGTTAAATCTCGAGAAAAATCTATTAAAACGTTTCAACTTCGCTTGACCACCATGTTCGTTTTGTACTTTGCAGGTTTTTGAAAGTACATAGATAAAATTGCAGTAGTGCCCTTTATCATCGTACAACACTGCAGGGTGATATCAGTAATAGTTTCGGAGATATACAATGCCAATTAAATTATTCGCATAACCGCCATCTTGAGGTTATGTAAACAATTGAACTAAATTAAAAGCCAGTGCATTGCAATGTGTATAAACTATTGCTGTGCCAAGTTTCATTGCGTTTGAATAGTTAAATCGTGAGAGAGGTCTATTTAAAATTCGCACCTTCGCTTGGCCACCATGTTGGATTTGTAGTTACCAGGTTTTTGAAAGTTCCATATCTTTATCACTGTACAAAATTCAGGGTGATATCGGTATTAGTTTCGGAGATATTGAATGCTGGTTAAATATTTCGCACAGCCGCCATGTTGGATTGGTAAGACGTAGTAAAATTTGAAGGGCACGGTCGGGGTAGGCCAAAATGGTGCTATGACCTTACCGTGTTTCATTGAAATCGCTCCAGCCGTTTAGAAGTTATTATAGGGGGATACACAGACTGACACACGTACGCACACACACACACACACACACGGACAAAAGGTGATTTCATACGCCTATTTTATTTTATTTTTCATAAAATGAAAATAGGCTAAAAATGAACAGCAAAGGAGCACATGATATCAGGTCAACAAGACTGATGATATGGGATGAAGCATCAATGGCTAACGAGCATGCCCTGTTGTGCGTTAGCTGACTTTTGCAATACATCATGGGTAATTCCATCTCTTATGGAGGGAAAGTTATTGTACTAGGTGGAGATTTCTGACAAGTTTTGCCTGTTGTTCCGCATGCTTCCAAACAAGCTGTTATTCACAATTGTGTTAAATATTTAAAATATTTCAACTGTTTAAAAATATGCGAGCAGGACCAGAAGAATTAGACTTCCCTGATTTTTTGCTCAAAATTGGTAATGGAGATTACCCTTCCGTGAATCAGGAATCGGCAGAGCAATCTTTATTGATTTACCACCCTCTGTCATCGTGAAAGGAGATATTGTCTCTGAAATTTACGGGAATAAATTTCAGTCACTTGAAGATCCTATAAGTTTCTCCAAAATTGCCATTCTTGCCCCTAAAGCCGAACACTGTAATCAAATCAAATCTGATGTTATAGATATTCTACCCGGAACGGCCAGAACGTACATCAGTGTAAATAACTTAATTACTGAATATGAAAATGAAACTCTCCAATTTCCCATAGAGTTTCTGAACAGCTTAGGATTAAGTGGCTTGCCTCCTCATGTGTTTAACTTATAACCTGGAGTGATTGTAATGTTATTAAGAATCGTCAGGGGCATCTAAATGTAACAAAATTAAATGTGCGTAAAATGCATGACAGTTGTTTATATCTTGAAATCAGTACAAGGTTAAGCGTTGGACAAAGAGTTCTGATTCCTAGAATTGATTTAACACCATCCGACACTACTCTTCCATTCAATATTAAAAGACGCCAGTTTCCTATTCGCCTTGCATTCAATATGGCAATTAACAAAGCTCAAGGACAGGCTTTAGACCGTGTTGGTGTATATTTACCCCTGCCTGTATTTAGCCATGGCCAGCTGTACGTAGCAATGTCTGGAGTTCGATCATTTGATAGTTTGAAAATACAAATACTGCCGGCGAGCCATAGGACAATAAATGTTGTATTCAAGGAGGTACTCCAACATCACTACATTTAAGAGACATTGCTGAAAATTGGTAATTGAGATTACCCTTCCGTGAATCAGGAATCGGCAGAGCAATCTGTTATTGATTTGCCACCCTCTGTCATCGTAAAATAAGACATTGTCTCTGAAATTTACGAGAATTAATTTCAGTCACCAGAAGATGCTATAAGTTTCTCCAAAATTGCCATTCTTGCCCCTAAAAACTAACACTGTGATCAAATCAATTCTACAGTTATAGATAGATCATCCACCCGGAACATACATCAGTGTAAATAACGTAATTACTGAAGATGAAATTGAAACTCTCCAATTTGCCCATAGAGTTTCTGAACAGCTTAGCACTAAGTGGCTTACCTCCTGATGTCTTTAACGTATAACCTGGAGTGATTGTAATGTTATTAAGAATCTTAAGGGGCATCTAAATGGAACAAAATTAATTGTGCGTAAAAGGCATGACAGTTGTTTAGATCTTGAAATCAATACAAGGTTAAGCGTTGGACGAAGAATTCTGATTCCTAGAATTGATTTAACACCATCCGACACTACTCTTCCATTCAATTTTAAAAGACGCCAGTTTCCTATTCGCCTTGCATTCAGTATGATAATTAACAAAGCTCAAGGACAGACTTTAGACGGTGTTGGTGTATATTTACCCCAGCCTGTATTTAGCCATGGCTATCTGTACGTAGCAATGTCTCGAGTTCGATCATTTGACAGTATGAAAGTACAAATAGTGCCACAGGACAAGAAATGTTGTATTTAAGGAGGTGCAGCAGCATCACTACATTTAAGAGACATTGAACCAAAATTTCTCTGCAAATAGTTACTACACACTTCAGTCTATAAGTTAATTTCTGGAGTCTGAATTAGCCACTGCAAACTGCATGTAGCAAATGCTGTCACACAAAAGTTTTTAGTGCCAGAAAAATGTACTTTACTTAGTATTCCGTTGAATTTCAACGGGTTCATCCTAGGTATTTATTATTATTATTATTATTATTGTTACGTGCAAGAGCCCGTCCCAACGTTTCAAACATGTATCTACCCCTGCTGTCAATTCTGTTAGTGAACCTATGACTATTGAGGATCTAACGAGGATTTAACGAGTCTTCAAAAGGATGCCATTAAGAGGTTATGTCAGGAGTATAGTGATGTATTTACGGACAAGTTGGGTGTAACCCATTTGATGGAGTACAAGATTGAGCTAACCGATTCTGTGCCGGTGCGTTCCAGCCCGTATCGTCTTGCCCCGCCCAAGATGGCTGAACTTCGTAAGATTATCGATAAGATGTTAGAAGAAGGTGTAATCCAACCCTCTATCTCTGCCTACTCATCCCCTGTATTCCTTGTGTCAAAACCTAACGGTGGTTTTCGGCCGGTGGTCGACTATAGGGCTCTTAATCAAAAATTTGTTTTGCTATCCATTCCTTTGCCGGACCTTCATACATGCTTTAGTTGGTTTCGCAACGCGAAGGTGTTCACGATCCTCGATTGAAATTCTTCTTACTTCCAAATTCCCCTCTCTCCGGAATCCAGGCATGTTACTGCTTTTTCCACAGACTGGAACCTGTTTGAGTATGCCCGTGTCCCGTTTGGCCTATCCACCGGAGCCGCTGTGTTGAGCAGACTTCTGGACAAGGTGTTTTCAGAAATTAAATTCAAGTTTGTGTACCACTACCTTGACGATGTGGTGATCTATTCTGAGTCCTTCGAGGAACACGTTGATCATCTGAAAGTTGTACTTGATCGGTTGCGTGACGCTGGCCTTACCGTCAAATTGTCCAAGGTTTCCTTTGCCAAGCAGAAAATTTCCTTCTTGGGACATATTGTTTCCGAATCTGGTATCTCCGTGGACCAGTCTCGTACGCAGGCCATCAGAGATTTTAAACCACCCAAGAACGCCAAGGGTGTTGCTCGTTACATTGGTATGGTGAACTTCTTCCGTAAGTTTATCAGTAACTTGCCGACCGTGCTGCTCCTCTAAATCTATTACGCGAAAAGGCTGTGAAGTTTGAGTGGGGTCCCTCTCAGCAAGCAGCCTTCGAAGATCTTAAGCTTGCGCTCTCTAACGCCCCTGTATTAGCCATTCCGGATTTTGGGAAGCAGTTCATTGTGCAGACTGATGCGTCTGGTCGTGGTGTTGGTTGTGTCCTACTGCAGGAATCTGATCTGGGTAGGCAACCCATTGCATACGCTTCTCGTACCTCAACGGACGCAGAGAGGAAGTATTCCATATACGAACTTGAGGGTTTAGCTGTGTTGTTCGCTCTAGAAAAATTCCGTATGTATCTTGAGCACACTAAGTTTCTCCTTGAGACCGATAACCAAGCCTTGAGCTGGGTCTTAGGGAAACCCCGTAAAACTGGTAGGATTGCCAGATGGGCAACTAGGATTCTGTCATTCCAGTTCTCAGTCCAACATATTCGTGGGTCCGAAAATGCGGTAGCTGATTCATTAAGCCGCATGTACGAGGAAACAGCTGAAGAGGATATTCAAGAATGTGAACCCGTAAACCTTGTATCTGCTGTAAATTGTGTCAATGTCGTTCTTAGCAATTCCCCTGTGCTTTTTGAAGATGTGAGAAGATTCCAGAAATAATATCCCTCCTTATCTAGCCTAATTGACCGAATCAATTCTGGTGAAGTGATCAAGCCCTACTCTCTAAAGGATGGTGTATTGTGTTGTTCGTCTCGTCATGACCGTCTACCTAAAATTGTGCTACCGTCGGTCCTCATTCCGGAAATCTTTCGTTACTATCACGAATCTCCTATTGGTGGCCACCTAGGAGTATTCAAGACCCGATCTAAAATCAAACAGTTTTTCATTTGGCAAAGTATGGATGGCGACATCAGGAGGCTCATTAGGAATTGTGCTGCATGTAGTATTAGTAAACCTCCGGTTTCTACTAAGGTTGGCCTGTTGTCATCTGAACTGGCATCTAGACCCATGGAGAGGCTGTTTATCGACCATGTTGGGCCGTTCCCTCGCTCTGGTCGGGGAAACCAATTTGCGCTTGTTTGCACTGACGGTTTCACCCGGTTTAGTTGGATTTTCCCCACCAGACAGGCTACGACCAGTTCCGTCATTAAGTGTCTTAATTCCATCTTTTCATCTTTTGGGCCATGTCAGTACCTGGTGTCAGATAATGCCAAGTGCTTTGTATCTCATCAGTTCCGTCAATTCTTATTTGATTATGCTATTTCGCATGTAACCACCACTCCCTATTTTCCTAACCCGTCTCTCGCTGAGCGAGTCAATCGTAATCTCCGTTCTGCTCTGATTGCTTTCCACCACGACGACCATTCCAAGTGGGATTCTAATTTGCATTGGCTCAATTTTGCTTTCAACACCGCCGTGCATGAGAGCACGCAAGCCACCCCTTTTTCGTTAATGTTTTCCTTTATGGCCAATTCTCCGTTGTCTAATCTGTGGAACCTGCACGATCTCCTTCCAGACAGTTTTACGCCCGAGGATATGAGGGCAAAATTCGCCAAGGCTAGAGAGAATATTAAGGTATCACATGACCAACTTGCCAAGCGACACAATGCCTGTCGCAAGCCAATGGATTTGGAAATTGGTGATGTTGTGTACGTTCGCAATTTCGAGCCCAAGGGCGTCAGTAATCTAGTTTCAAGCAAGTTGACCCCTCGTTTAAAGGGCTCATGTTATGTAGAGGCATTCCTGACTCCCGTTACTCTGCTTATTAGAAACCCCAAAGCAAAGAAAATTTCCAGAGTGCATCTGTCGCACATTAAACGAGGTGGAGAGGTTTCTAATGAGGAAATGCTACCATAAATTTTGTAAACTGATTTTGTATAATATTGTTTTAGATCCCTTATTTGGGGGTGGTTGGATCTAAAACGGAAGAGTTATTGTGTTAATTTATAAGGAAGTGCCTAAAAGGGGGTAGCTTCCCGTAGTCGGGCAAGCTGACCAGTGTAGAGTGTTGTTTAGTGTTAGGGTGCTTTTATAAATGATGTAAGTGTATTTTAGGGGATGGAACTTAACGTACAGGTCAACGCGCTGTTCTTCCAGCTGGCTGGCTGGCTGGCAGGTTATGAAACCGATGTGAACGCGTCAGCTTTATGGCGCGTGCCGCTCCTATCAGTCAGGCCTACACGGGAATACAATGATACTTGCGCTAGCAAGTATCTGGCTACTGTACGTCACGTCTAATCGTGACGGAGGATTCAGGATGGACTTTAGGTCGTGAAGAGGCGTGTAAAGTAGTAATACAGGTGTAGCGTACTGACCAAGTGTTTATTGGTCAGTAATAATGGAATTATGAGTCCCTTTTAAGGGATGTGGTAAATGTTACAATGTGTACAAACTTGTGTATACAAGTAGGGGGTAGAGGTTACAAAGTTACAGGATTCTGAACACTGCTGACTCACTCAACTGATGATACCAGCGATAGCCTCCGGCCGCCGCACTGAAAGACTGGTAATTGAGAGAGGGCCTGCCCTAGTTAAGGCCTCCCTTTATAGTCTCCGGCGTTGTGCTGTCAGCATTGTGCTGAATAGATGTCCTAGTTAATTGTGTGTCGCTGTTTGTGGTAGTGATGCAATTATTGGGTAAGCTATCCAGACTGGCTAGCTGCCCTTGCGTGTTAATAGATGTTGGCCTGGGCTTACAGGATTTGCCAGTTAGGGGTAATTTGAATAGATGATGGGGGGATGGCCTCCAGGGGGTGCAGACCCCTGGGGGTTGTACAAGCCTCTTCCCCTATTTAGTTCGCGTCCCCGCGAACGGGAACGGAACTTGGGGTTGGGGATGTTGATGCAGCAGCTAGTTCTTGAAGTTCTTGAAGCCCCCTCGTATCTTCTGTTGGTGTCGTCCTTCGTCGTCGTGTGGATGTGGTGATGGCGTGTAGATGTGTAGGTGTGAGATCAGCTCGTGTTCAGAGGGGTGGGTTATGGGATAGACATATATGCATATAACATTCGACATTGGCATAGACATTACATGAAAAAAAAATTTGGTATTGACATATTGAAAGTTTGCATAAAAAAATATATAGTTCTGACGGTTATTCGGTACGTTGTTGTGCAGGGAGGGAAAAAAAACCCAGGGCTGAACGGATGATTGCGTCGTCCGCCCTATCTTAGGGAAAAAGTGCTCCCTGCAATGAGAAAGAGAGAAGAAATAGACAAAAATGGGTGTTCCATGGTATAATTTAAGGGAAATATTCAAAGTGCATTTATTGATTTGGGATAAAACGGAACCCCCTGACAAATGTGGAAGTTAGAAGAAAGAAAAATGAAAGAGACAAAAGCATAGACATTGTATACATTGGTGGTCTTGATAATGATAACAGATATGACCTGATAATAATAATAATAATCATTACATTTGTAATATTCCTGACGACTTATAAGTAAACATAGTAATAATGATGAACATAGAAAAAATAATGGTTGCCATGTTGGTACCCCGTATGTATAGGTATGTTGGCCACCCCTGTGGAACCTTTCAATTGTGTGATATGGCGAGAAAATACAAAATAATTTACAATTTTACAATTATCAACTATCATATATACCTTGTAGAGCTCTGTTACATGGCCAGTTATTGTATACCTCTTATTCTTTGTGCGCACCTTACCATCATGCCTTGACTACCGCTCTTTATTCGGCCGTTTCTGGTGCGGTTTAGTGGCTAGTCCACTATTCCCTCCTTGTACTTATTATATAACCTCGTGGTTTTCCGTCGTGAGTCGGAATTCCACCTTAGGGTCGAAGGTTCGGCACTTACAACCTCCGTGTCGCCCTTCGAGCCTGAAGTAACGCTTCATTTGCGTATGCTGAATGTGTTTGCGTTCAGCGATGCTCATCATCCCACGTATGCTGTCCACCGCTGACCGCTGACGTTGTCACCTTTAAGGGTGCAACTAAAATCGATGAGTAGTGTATTTGTGTGTGACATAGATGAAGGTATGTGTATTTTGGTGTGGGTAATATATTTACAACAGACATATTCATGCTCCTAGTTATCTGTAAATCAAAAAAATGTATCAATGTAAAAATGTTCATCTCTTCGTTGCTCCGTGGTCTTCCTGTGTGGGTGAAAGTGGATTAATCATTAATAAGACATTACAATACATTGCAATACATGTATATATATAACACTTCATTGGTAGCGCTTAATTTGTAAAACTAAGTGTGGCGCCACTGAAGTCTAACTTAATCTAGGTGGGCCCAGGTGGGCCTATTTTAGCCTAGTGTTGTCGGGCTTACCCTGGTAACGGATTTTTAGCCACCAGATGCCGAGCGGCTTAATCTTAATCCTATTTATATTAATATGTTGCCGGGCTTACCCTATACGGTGCCGTAATGTCGTTTCTTAATGTGTTGTCGGTCTTACCCCGGTAGCGGAATTTTGGATACCGGGTGCCGATATATTCTACCTTAATCTAAAAAAAATTGCCCTAATTGTAAAACTATACTGTATATACAAGCCGAGTAGACCTTATTCTAAAGCCGAAATGTGCTGTGCCCAGTTTTAGCAACAGCGCTGGTTGAATTTGCTTACATCTAAGTGACCTTAAAAATGGCACTGTAACTTAGGTACTAAAATTTAGATGGAGGCTCGTCCGTCCGATTTCTCTCGCGGGGGCCCTTGTAGTACATTGTTGAGACCGGAACCCAACAATGCCTCGTAGTCCCCTCCATTTTAATCCTAATGTCGACGTTTATCAACTAGTATTAACCTAGTCGCAGGCGGCTTACGGTGCCCCTGAGCAAACCGTTTCACCCGCTGTACTTATCAGTTCTTTACCTTTGCCTTTGCGTATGTAGTCGTAGTTGGGTCTGCCCACTTTAACCCTTTGAGTTGCTCGCTGTGCAACCCATTTAATGCCCTTTGGCTGCCCGATGCGTCGCCATTTATGTGGGCATTGGACATCGTCCAATGGCATAGTATGATTTTCGCCTTTATTGGCAATCGTAGTATGCTTTTCGCAGTGTAATATTCTCTTCGCCTTTATTGGCCGCCGTAGTATGCTTTTCGCAGTGTAATATTCTCTTCGCCTTTATTGGCCGCAATAATATTTCACTCCAGCGCACAGGAGTCTTGCTTCCCGCTGTAGAAGCCCTACTTACTTAATTTTAGCTAGAAGTCTAGTCATAATGGGGTCGTCTCTAGGGTCATCCCCTGAGTCCGGCGCGGAGTGAGCTATTTCTCCCACCATCCTCAGAAAGACTTCCCTGCAGGTCTTGGCTTCGACGACCGTGGCACATAGTGGGTGTAGCATCCCTTCTTCCTAGGGGCAGTTGAGGCGCACCTAGGATTCCAGAGCTTGCCCGGCCAGGCGGCGAGTGCCTCAACCTTACGTGGTTCGTCTGTTTAGTCTAGTCGTTAAGTGAACTAGGGTAGGCTCAACATCGCCTTACACGCTCTCAAAGTGTGGTGCCTTTGGCCTTCGGCTTGCGCCGCTATCACCAATCAGAGTGTTTCAGATTCCTTTTCATGTAAAAAATAAAAAAATATGGGCGTAACCTTTGTAAATAAGTTATTTTGTGTAAAATGTAAAATATTTCAAGTGTTGTGGGGTTGTAGAGCTTCTAAGTGCATAGACTACTTCAGGTCTACTATTGCTACGTCGGCTGTCCAGCGATAATGCTCCGTTACCCTTCATGGAGGTGTTAGTAGGGTCTATGATGGCAGGTACCCTGTTATTAGGATCTGGGGGTAGTTATTTGTAGAGTGGGCTGAAAGCATGGTAGGAAGAGGTTGCGCGTCTTTGGGCTCAAATAAATGGTGGCCTTGAGCCGGTAATGCTGCTAGGATTGCTCTTACAATGAGTGGACTGGGGAGGGTAATTCCCGGGATTGCAAAAATATAAAAAAATTCCATGCAGGTTTGATAGTAATAACCCTTGGTAAATGGATGGGATACCCATGCAGGTATCTGGATATGAGGCATCCGCACTCATGTAAGGATAGGTGTATGGTGAGGCGTAATAATAATATATCCCTGTCATGCGGGAGTATTTAATTGACAAAAAAATGGTTAATATATAATTGTGGCCTCATCTCTCATTTGGAGATGCGCATTATGCTTAATTGATGTTTGCCGACCCACCCCTAATACTCAGGTGGTAGCATCGTGATCCAAGGCGTAGTAAGCCTTCTCTTTAGACGCATGAAGTCTATCAACCCCTTGTGTATACTTTGTAATGTAGTGTAGCTGTTTTGATCGTGTTCATGTGTCTGCGTTGGTCGTGTTGGACGTGAGAAGGTTATGGAAGGAGAGGAAGGTGGTACGCTGGTAGCCTGTGCTTCTGTCATCCTCCCTTGGTCCATGTCTGCTTTCTATCCGCTCCTAGGGATAGTAAAGCGTCGTGACACTGTGACGTCACGACTTAACCTGGTCTGCCATTTGTAGTGTGAATGTGGCCAGTGGTCGTAGTGCGCCTGGTCATGTCCTAATCGCCTGGAATGATTTCTTCTAGAAATAAAATCGCGAAAGGAGGTTATTAGGGGGGAGGTCTTGTTTCCTCAGAGCCCCTGTCTGTGTCCGCTTCTGATTAGTGAGCGCGTGTGTGTGTGCCTATGTTCCGCTACACCACGCGGACGGTTGGTCTGTTACAGGCTAAGTCGTAATGTGTATCGCGTGTATGGGCAGGAGGTGCCCGTGGCCTGTCGACGTCTTTGCGAACGTGCTCCTATGGGCCCAAGATAAGTTCCGGTCTGTCACGTCTGTCCATTGCTAAATGTCACAATTGTTTTTGCAGTGTTAAAAAATGTGTGGCATCATGATTGTTTAGTGCTTGTAATTTCATGGTCAATGCCGATACAACAATAGTGTCTGTCACCAGCAATATTGCAATGTGATGAAATCTGCAAGTCAGCGGTTTGTATGTGTAATGGCAGGCTCGGATGTTATGTATGTCATCCGCCGGCATGTGCTTTCCTGCACGTATGCGAGTGTTGTCATTGTTCTAGATTCCGGGCGGACTAGTGTAGCAATTCGTACTATTTGCTAGTACTATTGTGTGGCCACTATTCCATAAGACCTTCGTCTTATGAAATTTTTATACCTGTGTCTGGGAAATATATTTTCCATGTCAGGTGTAATTGAAATTTTATGCCTGGCTTTTGGCCAAAGGAAATGTGGTATTATCTGGTTGTGTGGTTGTATGGGCCAATTTCAGTGTGATTGGAAGCCTGGATAGTTGTTTTCCCTTTGTCCAATTTTTTTTTTGCTGGGATTCGTACCCGTGATCTACGTAATTCTCTGTGTTCTATGTCTGCGTTGTGTTTCAGGGATAGAGGTGTCCTCAGTGTGGTTTTTGCTTGTGTCTCTCGTACCAAAAATACCGTTGGTTAGTTAGTTTTTGGTACGAGTGTGGTGTGTGATCATGGGTTCGGACCCGGCTTGCTGTAAAGACTTGTTACGGCGCTATTTGTGCCGTATATATTATGGCACATGTACCGTGTATTTGCAATGCGCAAATGAAAGTACGCCTTGCTGGGAAGAGTTTGTGTATTTTTGAATTCTCCTCGTAGTGTAATTTGGGGATTTGTGTGGTTCTAGACCTGGCGTAAATGATGCCGTGTGTTCTGCTCTGAGAGCTGCTAGCATATTGCTGTCTGTAAGCGTGCAGGTTACTCATGAGACTTGTGTTATCGCTGAGTGTGGCGGTATTGAATTACAATGTCGTGCGCGCTCGCTTGTTACTTGTTTTGATAATGCTCTGTGTCCGGCACATGTGTGTCTAATCGGCTTGCTCTCTGTGACTGTGAGTAGTGCTTTCCGCACTGTAAAAGAATCTTCAATAACTACATTCGTGTAAAAAGTACATGCAGGTCCCTATCCATTGTGCAAAATGTCGTTATACACGAGTGTCTCCGGGCCGCTAGTCGCGTGTTTGGTGACTATGTGCCGGAGGCAATTTTGTTGTTTTTCATTTACGACCATCCGTTGGTGGAACTGTCCCAATCTATTTTAGCTCCCTACTTTTCTATCCTGCAACTGGATAGCTACCCGACCTTATGTTCCTGGTATTCAGAAGGTTGCGGGTTTTGAGACCGTCTTTACCCAGAGTAATTGTTTCTGGCGCTATTCTAGGCTGTGTCTCCGGAACAGTTCTGTTGAGTGTTAGGGTCGTATCCCGGCGCGGTCAGTGAGGTCCGAAGGCTATTTCTTGGCCTTCTTTCTACGTCTGCCAGTGGGATTACTTCCCTTCCTTCTGGCAGTGTTTTACTGTCATGTGGCAATGTAAATTGATTGTGTGATTTCCAAAAATGTGCAGGGTTTCCCAAAGTCTGGGATTTTCATCCTATGGTGTGTTTGCGTTTAGCCTGCGTGTTATTATGGAGGTGAGAAAAAAGTCATATTATAGGCAGTGTAACGTGTCACGCATGCCTATGGATGCAATATATATAGTTCAACTTGGCCAATTTTTCCGTCATCGGGCCTAATGACTGAGGCAGAGAGAGGGGAAAAAAAAGCTATGCCCCGCTCCGTATTAAGAGAGCACTTTGAGAAAAGAGAAGAAAAAGATAAAATAGAAAAACTATATGGTATCTCGCCTGCCCACCGCTTTATGGTTATCAAGGCGGGTTGCCCGACGGCGGTAGTCTGTCAAAATTGTGTCGTAAACACTATGAAAAATGCTTAAAAATGGTAAGTAGTACCTGAGCGTACTATCCACCTAGTTGGTGACGTTAGTACCATAGTAATCTAGTTACGTCTCAGGGAAATCTACCACTTTTGAAAAATAGTTTGAGATTCTTAATTCTTGCTACAATGAGGGCTCTCGCCCGTCACAAGGGAATCTATCAAACTGTGGGACCGGATCATAGAACATATAGTCATTTCCACCTAGAAAGACCCGCTTAAGCTCTATGCTGAGATTTGATGCTTAAGCTGTGTTCGGAATATCTCTTTCCGGCTTTAAGCCGCGTGGTTCACCTGATGGGCTTCCGCTTGGCTTTGCATATAAGAAACTTTACGTTATTCGAGCTATACTGTGGACCGCCTATGGTAAGTAACCATTGATGGCTTGTGAAAAAAAATGCTAGGGGCTCAAAAAATCAAGAAGAATTTAGACTTATACACATTTGGTTTAGCCATGTACTGCATGTAGATGCAAAAAAAAATGTACCGTTTATGTTAGTGAGTCTGTATGTATTTATTGGCGTATTTCTCCCGTGTAAACGAGCTTATGTGTGTCCCTAATATAGGTGCAAGTGTTATTAGTTTATTTCTGTGACCCTGGTGGAAGTCGTTATTCTCGTCCGAGCGTCCGTGCTCTGGAAGACACTGAAGACTTCCGCCCTGTTACGAGATTATAGGCCCCTGAAATCCACTGAGGCGCTTCTTTGTCATTTTTCGGGGGAGTTTGTAGCAAAGTAAGCCTGGGCCTACTTCCACCGTAGCGCGTGTCTGTAGGTTTGAGTGTACCTGTATTCGAGGGCCTAATTGCGCTCTGCGCTACCCTAGTAGAGTTTACGGGGGTGTGTGTATTTTGGACTGCGTGGTTTTGTGGGGTAGGTATTAACACCTTTCCTATACCCCGTGTACCGTGTGTGAGTGCGTGGTCACAATGTGCGTGCGTGTATCGTGCATCCTGAGGGACTGAATGCAACACCCTCTTATGCATTCGCACCTGGGGTACTAATGCCGGTGTTCGCCTCCATTCTGGCAAACTTGCCCTTTGAACTGGCGGTAAAGGCCGCTTAATTGCCTGTCTCTGACCTGGCAATGTGGTGGCGTGTAGCCTGACCGCTTTCTGGCCTGTGGCCACGGTAGACTCCTGCCATTGTGTTTGCCTATCTGTGTGGGTGTGTGTAGGCTCAATGTGCTGTAGGGCGGGCTCTACGTCCTCAGACCATGACGTGGTTACGTCCCGTTGTCTCCCTGTCATGTCATGTGTGTCTGAGGGTCCTGGCTTCAACTCCCTCTCGTTCGTCCGTTGAGAGGGGGTTGGCCTAGGTTCTGCTGCCCGGTTTGGCAAAATTGCCTTCCGAACCGGCGCTAAGGGATGTGTAGTGGTGTAAGCTTGTCCCCGCAGTGTAATGTAGTCTAACCTGGCCGTCTCCTGGACTGTGGCCATGGTGACCTCCTTCCCATGTGTGGCAGTACATGGCGAGAGGGACATCCTCGCAAATTGCCGAGTTAGCGTATCTACGCTTATGTCCTCTCCCGGCTGGGCTTGTGGCCCTGCCATGTACTCAAAGATGGCTTAGTGAGTCCGGAGCTCCTTATGTTCGCCCCAAATTTGGGCGTACTGCTTATTGAGGCACATGGCCTGCTGGCAAATTGCTGTATGAGTGTGGTTGTGTTTTGTATAGGTTTGTGGCCACCAGTTGGAGAAACGCTTGCTCGCGAATTAACTCCTTGTACTGAGTGTGTAAAATCGTGTAGTGCACCCTCATCTTCTCGAGGGCTGCATTGTCTATTACAGGACCATGTGTGGTGATCAATCGGTCGTGTATTCTGTGTCTTTGGATATGGATCCTATAGAGGTGTTCATGTATGTGCCTCAAGTGCGTATGTGCGCATCTCAATCGCGCTGTTCTCCCCTCTGACGGAGTGTATGGCTGTTTGCCCTGTATTGCCCCGATTTTTGTTTAGAGTGCCCGTATCTGTGTTTGCCGGCTTTGTATGTGCCTCTAGCATCTGAACAATAATGCTAATAATATTGGCGTACCCCTACTGCCTCTATGGCTTACAATCTCTCTTGTCTCTGCATGAGGTGCCATTCTAAATGAAATGTATGCGTCTTCTAAGAAAAAAAACTGTGCGTGTTTGTCAGTGTATCCTTATTCTCTCTGATTCTTTCTGGGGGCTGGGGGGTTTGTTTGCTAAGAATTTCCCCTTTGTAGATAATGCAAAGCAAAAAAAACTGCTTTCTATCTGAGAGGAAACAAAAAAAAAATTCAGTCTCGCTTGGCTATATGCGGTACGGAAGGGGTCGTTTCTACTACGAGGGCTCGTTGTTTGAGTCCTATTTTACTGTGCGTAGTACCCGGCCTCCACCATCTGTTTTAGATCCCTTATTTGGGGGTGGTTGGATCTAAAACGGAAGAGTTATTGTGTTAATTTATAAGGAAGTGCCTAAAAGGGGGTAGCTTCCCGTAGTCGGGCAAGCTGACCAGTGTAGAGTGTTGTTTAGTGTTAGGGTGCTTTTATAAATGATGTAAGTGTATTTTAGGGGATGGAACTTAACGTACAGGTCAACGCGCTGTTCTTCCAGCTGGCTGGCTGGCTGGCAGGTTATATAACCGATGTGAACGCGTCAGCTTTATGGCGCGTGCCGCTCCTATCAGTCAGGCCTACAAGGGAATACAATGATACTTGCGCTAGCAAGTATCTGGCTACTGTACGTCACGTCTAATCGTGACGAAGGATTCAGGATGGACTTTAGGTCGTGAAGAGGCATGTAAAGTAGTAATACAGGTGTAGCGTACTGACCAAGTGTTTATTGGTCAGTAATAATGGAATTATGAGTCCCTTTTAAGGGATGTGGTAAATGTTACAATGTGTACAAACTTGTGTATACAAGTAGGGGGTAGAGGTTACAAAGTTGCAGGATTCTGAACACTGCTGACTCACTCACCTGATGATACCAGCGATAGCCTCCGGCCGCCGCACTGAAAGACTGGTAATTGAGAGAGGGCCTGCCCTAGTTAAGGCCTCCCTTTATAGTCTCCGGCGTTGTGCTGTCAGCATTGTGCTGAATAGATGTCCTAGTTAATTGTGTGTCGCTGTTTGTGGTAGTGATGCAATTATTGGGTAAGCTATCCAGACTGGCTAGCTGCCCTTGCGTGTTAATAGATGTTGGCCTGGGCTTACAGGATTTGCCAGTTAGGGGTAGTTTGAATAGATGATGGGGGGATGGCCTCCAGGGGGTGCAGACCCCTGGGGGTTGTACAATATAGAGTATCCCTAACCTTCATTGAAGCCTTCAGGCATCTGTTCCTTCTGGAATTTTAAACTGGATATGAAAACTCTGCTGGGATACAAACTGTAACTGTTGGGTAATTCCCATTTTGTGGTAAATTGTAAAGTTGAAACTAAATTTTGATGTTTTCATAAAAGATGCTAACATGTAAGTTGGACTCGGTGGGAGACCTAACTCATGATATCTTGTATACATGTTCCCTTGGGAATTTGAGTGGTCATTCCTCTACCGTAGTTCCTTCTAAATGTATAGTCGTTTAACTCATGTCATCTTGAAAGGTACTTCTAGTCTGTAAAAAGGTAAATTTGTAAATGAAATTTTGTAAACACGGATCTAGGTCATGGTCAGAAATATTTTCTTCATATAAATTCAACTTTGTTTCTCTTTTGTAAAATGTAGTAAGAAATTGTAGTTCTGTAAACCTTTATTTTTGAAATTAGATTAACTTCTATTTTGTAAATGGCTGGCCACGCGTCGCATGATATATGGCACATTGCTTCCACCTACGTCGTTTAAAGCGAACTACATTGGACTTATAAAAAAAAAATTACCTAACGTGTCTCGGACTATGAAAGCACTGCTGGTGCTGGTGTTCTGCGTTTCTGAAGACTGATGGACACAGTGATGCTGTTGACTAAGTGGTTTGCGAGGTGATCAATTATCCCATCACTGATAATCTGACCCTGCACTCTTCCTAACCAAAACGATGCGGTTTCATCCATCAATTGGAGTTAACTGGTAAACATTATCTTCTGGAAACATGCTTGGTGAATCGACTAGTTAAGGAGTTCTGCCTATGCCTAGGCATATTCGTGAACGGTGTTCACGCTTAAGGGAGGGAGACTGTTACGTGCAAGAGCCCGTTCCAACGTTTCAAACATGTATCTACCCCTGGATGGAATTCATGACTTTTTGAATCGGCCGCCTGGTGACTTGATTCCGTTTGTGAACACGAGATAGCCGCTGCTGTCGGACTTCGTGGCGTTCTTCACATGGTTCCTGCTTCTCCGCTAGAATGCGTTGGTTGTGCCTTATAAAACTCTTCCTATTCGTGGAATAATTGATGGCAATTATATTCTACGTCATATACAAAAGAATATATATACTTCATGATACCGCCAAATTATTTACTTAATAATGACATTGTTGATTGATGTGACAAGCCTTGATTCGACGATGAATATTTACATGAATGCAGTTCGGTATCTGACGCGCGATTCTCCGCCATCTTGTGGAGTTTATGGTCTGTCGTCAAGCAACAAGCCGGCTGCTGGTCCAAGAGTATCGCTCCGTGTGCTACGGGGGCATTGGCCCCTAGCTTTTATGAAAAATGAATACAAATTCAAGAAAAGGAAACGCCTGTGCTACATAAGAATTTGATTTCTTCCTTTCGTCTGGAAGATGAAAGTGATATAGAATCGCATCTCGATGCAGACCAGTGCTTTGATGCCAAAGCGAAGCATGTGCTGGGTGGGCCATTTTCAAGGCAATTTGTGCCGTATTATATTTTATTTATATTGTGTGTTAATTATTGTATTTTCATTGTATCTCCACTGAGAAGGATGTAAGGTACGTTGCATTATACATCTATATATTTAAAATACTAAGCTGATTTATGTTACCGCGAGATTGAGGGAACGGTAGAACCGATTCACTTCGTAGAGCAATCTGTCGAAAGCTGTAGGCCTGTAGATTTGCAGAGTGTCTTTAAAATAAACAAATATATTACCACATATTTTTAAATTTATAAACAAAACTGCAAAATTATTGGCTCTAGCGCATGCGCAGAATCACCTTGGTTAATGACAGACATGGCGGATGTCCACCGCGTTTTAATGTAATAGTTATTTATAAGAATTCTAATAAAGGAGGGGAATATTGATTATGAAGTTTCCACGATATAAACAGTAATAGAATATTATAAAAAACGGGAAATGTAGAAGAACTTATACGGACTGTTGAGAGTGAATGTTGTTTAAGTAACTTAATATTGCACTATTCTATCAGTGATTCGGTAGCTCAGATGGCAGCGTTCAAAACTCTTAATTTATGCATCGCGCAATGGAAGCATTTCGAATCCCACCTCCGACTCATATTTTTATTTCTCAATTATTCTTTCTGGCTATTGGTAATACATTGTCTTAACATATTTTACTTTCGTTATTCCTGTACAGTAAGGAATTCTCCGCGATTTACGTTCCCATATCCTTTTTAATTATTATTAAATAAAAGATGGCCACAATCGCTTTCGCCATGAGAGACAATTGACGAACATAATTCATTTGTTGGACTCAGACATCGTGGTCACTCAGCCCCGTCTACTTTGGTGTGTGTGAGTGTGTATAAAATTTTCTCTGATAACCTGTGTTATTGTGATGGCTGTAGACTACTGATGTGTGCATTTGTAATTCAAGTGGGGAATGGGGAATTGACGACCGAGGCTTTAAGTTACGAACTATCCCGGTATTTACCTGCAGTGGACGTGGCAAACCACGGAAAACCACATCCCAGATTGTTGAAATAGGAATCTAACCTTGCTCTCCTGAGTTTTGCCTCAAGAGTGCGCCCCGTTCCAGCCCTCAGACCAGAAGTAAATTTCTTGGCAAACCAGGGATCGAACCTGGAATCCGGGGCGATAGCTCAGAATGTAGCCTTCAGATTGGGTTTCCCTGTGTTAGTACGATTTTTGACAAGCACTGAACATATAGTCTAACTCTTCAACTCCCTCCATTACGGTGGCTGTCGAAGTGAGTCTATGCTCATTCCAGTAGTTGGCGAAGTATGCTCCCTTGCTTAATTTACTGTCATGGAAATGCAAAGGATTGCACCTATATCAGGTGATGGAAATTGCTTATTTAGAGCAGTTTCGTACTGTTTATTCCAAAATGCAGGACGTTATCCTGAGCTGCGTTTGCAAGCAAATTGCAAAAATTGTTGCTGGCATGAATAATTATTGGGATTTTATTATTGGCGATCAGTATCATCGCATTCTCATCAGCAACAAACTTGAGACTGAAAGTATCTGAACTTCATTGTATACGTGAATAATATTGTTTATTGATTATTTGTTTAGAGTACATAACAATGATTCTAACCACGCTGTTGATTTTGGCAATGGAAGTATTATTTGCCATTTAATATTTGGCGGCTGCGTTGATGCATGCCACTATAGTGTTATTGAATATGACGTTAATTTGGAGAGAAATGCTGCAATAAATATATCCATTTGACAAAAAAGAACATTAGCCACAAAAAAGTGGGAAATCGCAGAAAAATACGAAGCCACTTTTAAAATCTAATATAAAAATGCCATTTCAGAAACAATTCCAGATATTATGCCGTACAGTGTATGGTCCTTGACGAACAAATGTAAACATTGTTCTGCACTGAATTTCTGTAGCGAGAAATCTACGCTTGGTTACTTTGACCTTTGGTGTTGTAATGGCAAAATTAATCTTACTAAATATAAAATATTTGACAGACTGCAACAATTTTTAACTGTAAATGATATCTCAAGGAAATTAAGAGAGAATAATCGGCAGTAGAACAAATGCTATGTCCTTGGTTTCATTTGGTGCCAATGTCACTGTGCCACATGCATACGGTCCATATTGTTTTAAAATGTATGGAATTGCATCGCATTTCTTTGTTAATGTATATTCCAAAATTATAAGCGACGGTTCCTGTGGCCAGTTGTATATATTAGACTCCTCAGAATTCTTGAATTCCTTGGAATTAAGGGATTTGCTTCCATATACTCCAAACGATTGACTCATAGATATGCTCCTTAGAAATCTGAAGTTTCGTAAGGGCATCTAAATGCTACCATATTAATTAAAAGAAATATGTACGAAAATTGCTTGAATTTGAAAATAATACGTGCAGTTAAAATTAGGCGGAGAGATCTAACCCTTCGACTTGATTCCATATTAATTATATGAAATATGCATGAAAATGCTTGGATTTGGAAATAAGTGCAGTTAAAATTAGGCAGAGAGGTCTAATCCTTCGACTTGATTTAACACCACCGGATAAAACAATCATTTCCTTTTAAGAGGCAACATTTTCCGATTCGCTTGGCATACTTTATCACAATCAATAAAGCTCAAGGGGGAACTCTGGAAAGTATAGGTCTCAATTTGCCTCATCAAGTTTTCAATCATGGCCAGCAGTATGCTGCAATGTCTAGAGTTCAATCTTTTGACGCCCTTAAAGGGTCAATAGTGCCAAAAAATAACTGTACAAAGAACGTATATAATAAAATTCTTCAGTAAATATTTTCTTATTGGCCGTCATGTATTGACGGGTATCAACTAGTTTATATTTATTATTGTTGTGGAGCTCCGATATCGTCTTATAGTAATGTTTTAATTCTGTACCTTATTTTGTTTTATATGCCTATTATTTCTGTTTATCAACGTTACCTGATATAAAAAAAAGTTATTGTTTTCTTCGTACCTTCTGGAGACACATTTCTAAGGTTATTTTACGTTTTAAATTATTATTTATTTTCCTTTGGCAATCTTGGGATTGGCATATTATTTATCAGATTTAAGATCCGTGGCTCCTCCCTCATGTTAATAGTGTTTAGACGTAATTGTTTTCCTCCGTTCTTTTCTTTCTGCTGATTTTTAAAATTTAGTTTTGCTAAATTGTTTGCCGTAATTCGATCGGGCGCATATGCGGTCTCCTGTTTTTAGTGGCCATGTTTGTTTTTTGTTTTGCCGAAATGCAATCTGGTCTCGAGGTCAGTCTCTTGGCGCCGTCCGCGAAGCTCAAACGTGTTGTGGTGTTAGCTTAATATTTTTTTTATTTAACCTTGTTGGTTTAACTTTTTGTTTTTGGTAAATGTTCCTGTGTTTTTCTCCGTCATGCAAATTAATGAATTATTTTCTGATCCTATTTTATTTGGTTAATTTAATTTTTAATTTCTCGTTTCATTGTGGCCTGGATCTCCGCATGTCGGATCGGTATTGCATTCCCTTTTAAATTATCAAGCCCTTTCTCATTTAATCATGCCTGTAATTTTATTTTAATCTTTGGGCTTTATAAAATTTTAATTTTTAATTTAATTCTTGTCTTTTTTTTTGCTTTGCAAGCTAACATGTTCTGTTTCTGGTGGAGGTGCTCCTTTAAATTTTAACATTAAATTTTTATTTTCATTTTTAAGCAGCTGTTGTGGCATTATTTCGTCGGCAGCAGTTCTGTCGGTTATTGGGGAGTGTCTGTAGAATAGCCTGTGCGTTCCCCTTCTCCATTTTCCTTCCACCCCTTTTGGAGCTCTTCTGTTGGGACATGTCATCTGGAGGTGATTTTGTTGCTGAAGCGAGGCGGACCTCTAAAACAGGAAAATCCCGCTAGCCGTCCACGGTGGCAATTATTATTATTATTATTATTATTATTATTATTATTATTAGGCTTTTAAGAGAAGTTTAACCACAATTCTTTTGTTGTTGCTTATTTTAGGGACTGCGACATCTTGGTCATATAGCCCCATTTATTTTGGGTGTGTCTTTGTGTAACTTGTGTGATAACATGTGTTCTTGTGATGGCTGTACAACTATGTATATTTGTAAATTTGGTCTAGGAATGGGAAGAAGGCGGCCGTGGCCTTAAGTTAGGAACCATCTCAGCATCCTACTCTATGCCTGGAGTAGAAGTGGGGAAACCACGGAAATCCGCATCCAGAATGGTTGAGGTGGGAATCGAACCCTTCTCTTCTCAGTTTTGCCTCAATAGGCTTAGTATACCCCGTACCAGCCCTCACAGCAGAATTAACATTTCTTGGCAGAGTCGGGAATTGAATTCAGACCTCGGGGTTGGCAGCCAAACCTGAATTCTTATATAAGGAAAATGTTTAATATAATGTTGAACAGTTATTTCAAGCTTTACAGACCTTCTCTGCATGCAAAGGTATTTTGCACGGCTACATACCATAAAAGGACCACTGCAGCGTGTTGAATGGACTTCCCCTGGCGCGGAGATAATATGCTCTCCGCCTCATTTAAACTGAGCTAAAGGCCAATCCACTTCATATGACATATGACATAAGTAACACATGCAGCGCAACATCTCATCGTAGGGCAGGCAAGATCTCGACCCAGCTTCCGAGTACGTGTCCCTTCAATGCGCATAAGAGAAACAGTACAGTCTTCGTCCATTCTCAACGCATGCGAATAGCAATTGGGCTTGTTTGTTGAGACCCGTACTGTCCTCTCCGATCGGTTGTCGACTACCAACGACTCCGTGTTGTCAACAAACATGCACCTTCACGTAAATTATTATATACTAGAGGGGCTGTGCATGTTTCAAACCACTTTGTTGTAATGCGCACTCGACGCGCCACAGTTTGGTAGGGGCTATCGTTAAAGCCCTGTGCGGATGCGGATATTCGCAACATTTTTCGACAGGCGGATATAGTTTGCATAACTGTGGACAGCGGATAAGCTGCGGATAATGTTTGGAGCAAATTTTCGGAAGGTTTTTAGAATACAATCCGAACTTGTTTAATATCAATACTAGAACCCGGGTGTTTACGACATATCATATTTTTCCGTAATGTTTTTTTAAGACAAAATAATGTAAGATGATGATTTAAGCTAATTTCATTCAAATTATGCCATTAAAGCATAATTAACACTCTGAACAGGAAAGGGTTGCAATTCTGGCTGTATTACATTCATTTTAAAGATAGCACTTGACATACAAAGCCTAAATGAAACGAATTTTTCCTCAAATGTCTAAATATGTCACTTTAGTAATTTATGCTTTATCTAATTAAAAATATTATTATAATGCCAGTAGATTCGGATAACAAACGTGTGAATGCGGAAACAAATCGTGCGGATGCGGGGCGGATGGGGATGCAGATAACATATGTGCGGATGCTGAGCGGATGCGGATAACAGTTGTGCGGATGCGGTGCGAATGCGGTTAACAGTCGTGCGGATGCGGGGAGGATGCAGATAACAGTGTGCGGATGTGGTGCGAATGAGGATAACAGTCGTGCGGATGCGGTGCGAATGAGGATAACAGTCGTGCGGATGCGGGGAGGATGCAGATACCAGTGTGCAGATGTGGTGCGAATGAGGATAACAGTCGTGCGGATGCGGTGCGAATGAGGATAACAGTCGTGCGGATGCGGTGCGAATGAGGATAACAATCGTGCGGATACGGCGAGGATGCAGATAACAGTCATGCGGATGCGGATAATGTTTTGTTTATTTGTTTAAACGCTCTCTTCAAAGAAATTGTCTATATTTTTTGAATCACAGTGCAATTCGTCACTGCTGCGGGTCATGTGTTACGATCAGTTACTTGTGAGCGTCCCATGTGTTAAACAACCCGCACGGCTTTACTGTTATGCGGACTCAACGTGCCACAGTTCTGGTAGAGGCTATCGTCTTGTTTATTTGTTTGAACGCACTCTGTGAACCTTCTCTGTCACTACGAGCGCTAATGTGAGTCAATGAAACTCAACCCTATCCGGTCGATTAAATTAGCAGCTTGCATTTTCTACCACTATGAGCGCTGCTGTGAGTCAGTTAAACTCAACCATATCCGGTCGATTAAATTCGCAGTTTGCCTTTCCTACCACTACGAGCGCTAGTGTTAGTCAATGAAACTCAACCATATGCGGTCGATTAAATTAGCAGTTTGCCTTTTCTACAATTACGAGTGCTAGTGTGAGCCAATGAAACGGAACCATATCCGGTCGATTAAATTAGCAGTTTGCCTTTTCTATCACTACGAGCGCTAGTGTGAGCCAATGAAACGCAACCATATCTGGTCGATTAAATTAGCACTTAGCTTTTCTACCACTACGAGCACTAGAGTGAGCCAATGAAACGCAACCATATCCCGTCGATTAAATTAGCAGTGTGCCTTTTCTACCACTACGAGCACTAGTGTGAGTCAATGAAACTCAGCCATATCTGGTCGATTAAATTAGCACTTAGCTTTTTCTAGCACTGCGAGCGCTAGTATGAGCCAATGAAACGCAACCATAGCCGGTCGATTAAATTAGCAGTTTGCCTTTTCTACCACTACGATCGCTAGTGTGAGCCAATGAAAT
The DNA here is from genome assembly GCA_946902985.2 of Meconema thalassinum. NCBI lineage: Eukaryota > Metazoa > Arthropoda > Insecta > Orthoptera > Tettigoniidae > Meconema > Meconema thalassinum. The sequence goes on from OX336393.1 coordinate 376,019,292, forward strand.
GCAACCATATCCGATCGATTAAATTAGCAGTTTGCCTTTTCTACCACTACGAGCGCTAATGTGAGCCAATGAAACGCATCCATATCCGGTCGATTAAATTAGCAGCTTGCCTTTTCTACCACTACGAACGCTAGTCTGAGCAAATAAAACGCAACCATATCCAGTCGATTAAATTAGCAGTTTGCCTTTTCTATCACTACGAGCGCTAGTGTGAGTCAATGAAACTCAACCATATCCGGTCGATTAAATCAGCAGTTTGCCTTTTCTACCACTACAAGCGCTAGTGTGAGCCAATGAAACGCAACCATATCCGGTCGATTAAATTAGCAGTTTGCCTTTTCTACCACTACGAGCGCTAGTGTGAGACAATGCAGAGTTTTCTTAAGCCTGTATAACTACTTCTGTTGTGAAGATTTTTCTACAAATCAAAAAATTTCTAAGGGTATCGAACCAAGAAACTCATTAAACAAAGAATTATATAAATAAGTTAATTCGGCTGAGATATGATTAATAGGAGAACGAGTGAAGAAACGAGCGATTATAGACTGTTTTTCCAGAACTGCATTTAAGCTGGAAGTGATTCTAAAAATTTTGTTTGTTTGATAGAGTTCTCGAAGTCCCATAATTTGAAACCTTTCCGGACCCTTTAGCCCTTCAGCGTTTGGTAGAATTGAGGAAATTGCTTATTTTTACGTATTTGCTAAGAAGGGGACCGCTATTTTGTTTGCTGAGAAAAATTTACTAAGTTAAAACTGCCAATGAAACGATAAAGTAATTGAACTGTGGTGAAAATGCTATAATAATCATACAATAATGTTCTTTTATGTTCGACCAAGTCGATATGTAAATATTATATGACAGAAAACTGTATTAAAATAGGGGATATTAAAGTATTACTTTTCATTATAACACAGTTTTTCCAACCAATCAGAGCTCAATATTTTCATTCGTTGACCAATTAGGAAAGGATAGCTTCTGACATGCATTCAAAATGAATCACATGATTTGAAAGTTGACAATGTAGCCTATATTGGATCAACCATTGTAGTTACAATGCATAAACAAACTGGGCAATATTGCTAAAGAAATAGCACTGTACCTTAATATCCGCAACTCCAATGTATACACATTCGTAAGATTTCGCCGACAGTTTTAGTGAACGCTGTTGTGGACATAAACACACCAAACGTAATGGAGGAAGCAGGTATATGATATTAGTTCCACGGAGATTATAATCCAGCTCTCTGTTCAGTAAATTGAATTCCTACACGAAACTTTTCCGCGAGATGTCATAACTGTTCTATTTGGGACTCAATTGTTTTTCCTTCCGTTGACATTCTATACACATCGAATTTGAAGAATAACTAGTTGATAATACGATACATTTTAATTTTAAAGCGTTTGTAACAGCCTATTTTGTGCTATTTGACCAAAATATCAAAATGATCCAACGTAGTATCTGTGCACTATCTGTCGGTGCTACTACGGAATGTTTCAAAGCTTTGGGATTCGTTATTGGGTCGAGATCAAATGCTGAGCCCACCCAATTACCAAGAAGAAGAATTCAACCGACAGATTCTCGACAGATATTTATGAATATGTTAGAATATATAATAAAGTTCCAATTATCGTCAAACATAAACAGTCGTATGCAAATCGTCTATAAAGGTAATTAAGACACCCGTATGGAAATTATAAAACTCACTTCGCACGTTTTATAAACATATTCGTGTCTTCATTATTGCCATTATAGGTTCGATGCATAATGTACTATTAACTATTTCTTGAGAAGAAAATTAAATATAGTAGCTAACACTGATAACAATAGAAACCAAAGAATTTGAATTATGAAAACCTATGTAATGAAAAAAAAAAAGGTTTTTTTGTTCATGGTACAATATATTGTGCAATATGCTGTTTATTGTATTCGTCTCTAGTTATTAGTCTATATAAAAAGGATAAGTTTATTCAAAACCAAATAAAACATGTAATATTCCAGCATATTCAAGCCTTCTTTAATTAGTCTTTGAGAACCATCATCCCTCATATATTTCGTAGCACAGTTCAAACTCAACGTTTTGAAGTGCTCTAACAACTTGGTCCATGTTAGCTATTTTAGAATTTAGTTTGAATTTCACACAATGCAACTGACGTATCTACGAACACGGCGCCGTAGCTATAAGAACATTCACCTATTCCGGTAAGTTTATGCACTAATTTTTACAACCCTTATCAGGACGCCTTTATTGGAAGTATATTAAAAAAAGTTAATGTATACCTATTGGCAACCGCAGGTCATAATCACTTCAAAACAGTTAATTGCAAGCTGCCAAAAGAGAACGTGCCTCTGGTCGTCTCTCGCCCACAACACCACTTGCGCAGTCTGGGAGACACTTCAGGAACCACATAACCACGCCATATGTCTAGTCGTACATTCACAATACATGGTGCGAGAATCGTTTCATAAGAGTTAGCGGCCGTTTCTCTGTTTTCGTTGTCTGCGCATTATTGTATTATTGTCCCATTCAGCCGATTGCGATGAAACTTTGGTGAATTGTTGTGCACACCCCGGCAAATGTTTCTGAATAAGTAAATCCATTTTACAATAAATGGCGCACCAGTCATTTCAACAAATGTGTATTGGCGCAAAAATCGTTTCAACAAATGAACTGTTGTGCACTCACTCGCAATGGTTTCTGAATTAGTAAATCCAATTCAATATAGATGGTGCGTGAGTCGATTCAACAAATGGGGGCTGGCACCGCGTCTATGCAAATTAACTTTGGTGTGTTGTAGACCACACGCCCGCGAAGGTTTCTGAATTAGTAAATCCATTTCACAATAGATGGCGCGTGAATCGTCTCAACTAATTAGTGTTCTTCATGCAGTTAATTGGCAGTCATCCAACTAAAGCCCCCATTTGTATGAAAAGTATTTTATTAAGTTTATAAATAAATCATTTATTTGTTGTTGTTCTTGTTTGAGTTTTCAGTATTTTGAGTGGCTTGAAGCAGATCTTCATGCCTCCCTGTCCTGAGCTAGTTGATTATAATCTTCATAGCTACCACACCCTACATCTGAGACAATCTGTTTAACATACTCTAACCTTGGTCTACCCCTACAGTTCTTGTCCTCGACCTTTTCTTCTATAACTTATTTGGCTATTCCTGGGTGTGTTAGAATGTGTCATACCAACCTATCTCTTCGCTTCATTAATAGTCGCTAGAAACCTCTCTCCTCTCCCACTCGTCTTAATACCTTTTCATTTGTTACTCTATCTACCCATCTGATCCTCATCATACTCCTGTAACACCACATTTCAAACGCTTCACTTCCATAGAGTGCTACATTCCAGACATAGGCTTTAAAAATTACTTCCTAATACCTAAATCTATATGTGATGCCAAAAGTTTTATTTTCTGTAGTAATGCTTTCCTAGCCTGAGTCAACCTACTTTTACTTTTATGTTTGCTTTGCATCACTAGCTATTTTGCTTCATAAATAGCACCAGGAAATGAATTGTTAATGCGCACTCAATCTAATTCGACACACTCGTGTTCGCCACCTGAAAAGTGATTCTATTAATTATGCCGCATTTTATACCAGTAACTTATGTTAATAGTGTGTTTATTTATAGTTGAGATGTGAAATGTTTGGAAAAATCCATTGAAACGTTGATTTATTTTTAATGCCTGATAGACTAAATGTCTGCACTGCTAACATATGGTGTGCAGGGGGGCCCTACACCTTTAAGAATCAAAATTTATCATTTTTCAATTTTTTTCTACGTTTATTGATTCTTCCTCTTCAAATCACTGCAACAATTTCTTTGATATGTAAAATACTTTTGAAGTTATAACCATAAACGTGCAGGGGAGTTTAGGAAGTTCTCCTACATATTGGCAACTTTGTTGCTCGTTCCCCGAAACTTTGGATTTTCAAATCCATTTCCTTAGTAACTGCCAGAGTTTTCAAGATAATGAAGTGAAATTTAGTATACATGTGTATCTTATAGTGACGAACAATATGAACTAGAACTGTTGTTGTACATGTCATAGTTTCGGTTTAAAAAAATATTCAGTGAAGAAAATTGCAAAAAGTTACACTTTAATATAAGCTATTAAAAATAATATTTTTTCTTTATAGATTCCAATGATTCTAGGTCAATCTCTAGCTACCGTATTAGTAAATACAATGAAAAAACATTTTTTTTAATAAACAATGATATTTGTGTAAAATACCAGGGAAACGGTGGATCAGTGCACAATATGCAGCCGCCATTTTAAATGCCTAATTTGCGGAAATGCATTCGCCATATGACTTGTAATTACACGAACATATTGGCAAAGCATAGTGTGATTGGCAGAACAAACTACAATTCTTTAGTCCTTTCTGTTGCTGAGGAATAAAAAAGTGAAATATACATGATTTTCGGATCCTTAAATGTGTAGGTCCCCCCCTTAACTCCATCCGCAGCACAGAATAGCCAGGGGAGTTAAAGTCCCCTATAAATCAAACGTGTATGCGCATACTTTGCTTCAAACTGATATTCTCCGTCATATTTTTCAGATACTTTCTCGCATAAACCATCACTACGCACTCGATGAGAAACTGGCTCCTACTCACCCCTACGGCGATTCTACTTGCTACTGTAGAGTGTCAAGAACAAAACATTGCAGCCATGTCTTCCGCCATTATGGAGCTAGAGCGGAACTCCATGCAGGAACCTTGTGACGACAACAGTGACCAGGATAAGTTTGACTTCAATGTTGTAGGAGCTGGAACAGCTGGCTCTGTAGTCGCCAACAGACTATCAGAAGAAGATAATTGGGTAGTCTTGCTTCTGCAGGCTGGAGAGGAGAAAACTGCCATAATGGACGTTCCTGGATTCGTACCTGCATTTATGAAATCGAATGCTAGTTGGCAATACTTGATAGTTAGCTCAAAAACATGTGAAGACCATAAAATAAGCTATAGCAGTGGTAGGGTAATGGGAGGTTGTTCCTCAATAAACGGCATGGTTAATGTCAGAGCAAATAAGCATTACTATGACAATTGGGAAAACATGGGGAATACAAACTGGAAATACGGTGGTCTGCTAACTTACTTTAAGAAAATTGAACGAATGGAAATTCCTCAATTGAGAAATAGTAAATATCATTCTACTAAAGGCAATATTAGAATACGTTATCCTCCATATCAATGCAAACTAGGTTCACTTATCCTAGAGGCTGCAGAGAAAACGGGATATCCAACGACAGACTATAATGGAGCAAGTCAGACTGGTTTTTCTAGACTGTAAACCACAAGAAGTAATAGATCGAGTTGGAGTTCACCAAGAGGTTATCTACATCCCATTAGAGGGAGACAGAATTTACATATAAGGAAAAGAGCTTTAGTGACTCAGATTCTTTTCGAAAAATATACAGCCGTCGGTGTTCAGTACACAAAGGGTGGTAAGAACTACACCGTGCATGCTATAAAGGAAGTGATTCTATCATCTGGAGCCATTAAATCTCCCCAAATTTTGATGCTATTTGGAATTGGCCCTCGAGAACATCTTGAAGAACTTGTGATTAACCATATTCACAACTCCAAGGAAGGATACAATTACATGGACCATAGTGGCTTTCTTGCTCTAATGTAATTTATTGAACGAAACTATTCATCCAAAAACAGCAGCTGTCCTTGCTTATCCTCAAAACTATCTGGAATACTTCCTGTCTAAAGCAGGACCCCCACAAGCTCTTTAGGAATGGATATTAATTATTTACTTGAACTAGATACACCTTTCTACCCTCTGAGGTGGCCTAACTTACAATCCATGTATATCTCACCTCCCTTAATTGAGGCTATGAATGTCGCTACGGCACTCGGAATCTCAAGTGAAGTCATAAGAGATTTTATTACTCCATTAGAGAAAATCCCATACCCGAAAAGACCAAAAAGGCGTGGCAGAATATCTCTGCAGTCAACGGACATACAGGAATCCCCTCTCATAGACCCTAACCGATACAGCAATGAAGAAGATATTCAGATTACCGTTGCGGGAATCAAAAAGGTGATAGAACTTACTCAAGCCTCATTGTTTAAGAAATTTGGAACTGAGCTCTATGACGTCCCTATACCTCCATGTAAACGTCAGGAGTTTGGATCTGATGAATACTGGCGTTGTAGTGTACTGAAATGTCCTTGCCTGCATGGCACGTGTGTGGTACATGTAAAATGCCCCTTCGACTGATAAGACGGCTGTAGTTGACCCTGAGTTAAAAGTACATGGTATTAATGGTCTTCAGGTTATTGCATCATCCATCTTTCCTCAGATACCATCTTCTCATACAATGATGCCTTCTTATATGGTTGGGGAGAAATCTGCTGACTTCATCAAAGAGTAGTCTTATATGACTATACCGTCACTGAAGATCAACCAATGGGGGAGGGTTAATATTACAAAATAATTATTATGAGGACACTGTTGATGTTATAATTAAATACAAGTTTTTCGGGCTTGTAGGCCGTGGTCCAGACAGGATATCTCCCGACGTTTCACCGGAAACTGCGTCCGGCATTATCAAGGGTTCCGCTCCTTTCCTTGGTCTGCAGTGGAATGAGGAAGAGGCTTGAAATAATGGGTAACGGCTAGTAGTGGAGTATTGTTGTTTGAATATGACGGTTGGGTGGATCTGGCGATGAACTAACGGCTGGAAGGTAGTTTGGATCTTCAAATTAGCATGGTGAGCCGAGCGTTCTCTTCGTATTCCGGCTGGATCGTCTGATCTCACGTACATGTTGCGGGGTGCGGTGCGTGCTCCGGCTTCGGCGACCGAGCTTGTGAGGGTCAGGTGTTCCCTGCGCGACTGCCGGGCTGTAGCGGGAAGGTTCTTCAGGTTGACGTGTGAGTGATTTCTTGGCCTTGGTGTTCCTAAGAACCGGGATCCATGTATTACGCACACGTTCAATTTCTTCCTTCCGATTGAAATTGTCGGGGTGTTTGAAGATTTCTATGGCTTCTCGTTGCAGCCTGGCGTGGTAGTGTGTGGTCGTGGAGAGTATCTCCGTGTCCCCGTACTTTACATCGTGACCGGGCAAGAGAGAATGCTCAGCGACTGACGATTTCTCAGTTTGACCCAGGCGGCTGTGTCTGTTATGTTCCTTGAGTCTGGTGGTCACGCTCCTCTTCGTCGTTCCTATGTACACCTTCCCACAGGAACACGGGATTCTGTAGACACCTGCAGTGGAGTGTGGGTGGCGCTTGTCTTTAGCGGATCGCAGCAAGTCCCGGATTTTGGCGGTGGGTTTATAAACCGTCTTCACCCCATAGGTCTTCAGTAATTTGCCTATCCTGTCCGTCACCTTCTTCACGTACGGCAGGAATGCGGTGGCCACCGGAGTTTCGTCAGAATCTTTCCTCGTGCTCCGGCGCCTGGGATGAGAGGCTCGCTCAATCTCCTTATTGCTGTATCCGTTGGCGCATAGGGCCCTCTTTATATGTTTCAGCTCTTGGTTGAGGTTGGATGGCTCACAGATTCTCCTAGCACGGTCTACCAATGTTTTAATAACTCCGTGTTCTGTCGGGGGTGGTGATTGGATGTCTTGTGTAGATACCGGTCGGTGTGTGTGGGTTTCCGGTACACGGTGTGCCCCAAGCGCAGGTCATTAGTCCTGGTGATCAGCACGTCAAGAAAGGCCAGGCAGTTGTCTTTCTCCTTCTCCATAGTAAATTTTATGCTGGTGTTGAGGCTGTTCAGGTGGTCCAGGAAACGTTCCAGCTCTTCCTCTCCGTGGCTCCAGACTACGAAGGTATCGTCAACATAACATAGCCATACTTTCGGTTTGAGGGGTGCAGTCTCGATCGCCAACTGCTCGATCTTTTCCATGTAGAAGTTCGCAATCTCAGGGCTTAGTGGGCTACCCATGGCAACTCCCTCTATTTGCTCGTAGAAGTTCTCGTGCCATAGGAAGTAGCTCGTGGCGAGGCAGTGGCGAAACAAGTCAGTGATGTCTTCCGTGAAGAGCTCGGCAATCTGGTTTATGGATTCTTTCATAGGCACCTTCGTGAAGAGGGATACTACGTCAAAGCTGACTAGGCGGTCTTCAGGTTCCAGACGTATGTTCTGAACATAATGACGGACATAGTTTTTGGTGAATCACCGGGAGATCACAGCCTGCCTGAACCACTGCCTACAAGCCCAGACAACTTGTTAGGCTATTTTCATTTCTAAAAAAATAGGCTTATGAGATCACCTTTTGTCCGTGTGTCTGTCTGTGTGAGCGTGTGTGTGTGATGGTGTGTGAGATAATGTGTCCCCCCCCCCACCCTAATTACTTCTAAACGGCTGGAGCGATTTCAACAAATCGGTAAGTTCATAGCACTATTCCGGACGACTCCGACCGTGCCCTTCAAATTTTGTTACGTCTCACTAATGCAACATGGCGGCTGTGCGAAATATTTCACCAGCATTCAATATCTCCGAAACTATTACCGATATCACCCTAGAATATTTTACGGCGCTATAGGGACCTACTAGAAGATCACCTAGGTGACATTTCAAAACCTGGTAACTACAAACCAACACGGCGGCCAAGCAAAGTTTCGACTTCTTTTTAAATAGACGTTCCTCGCGATTTAACCAACCAAACGCAATAAAACTAGGTACAGTGTATGTTTATACACATTGTAATGCACCCATATCTAACTTCGTTCAATTGTTTACATAACCTTAAGATGGCGGCTGTGGAAAATATTTCACTGGCATTGTATAATATCTGAAACTATTAGCGGTATCACCCTGAAATTTTGTACAAAGAAAAAGGGCGCTACTAGAAGTTCATCTATAAGACCTTCAAAAACTGGTTAACTACAAAACGAATATGGCGGCCAAGCGAAATCGTAAATTCTAAATAGCCCTTTCTCACGATTTAATGATCCAAACGCAATGAAACCTGGTACAGGAAATATTTATGCACATTTTAATGCACTGGTACCTAATTTAGTTCAATTGTTTACATAACCTCAAAATGGCGGCTGTGCGAATTTTAAAATTAAGTTTTTATTTCTTGTGTCGTAACCATGCGATCGAAGTGAAAGTTTGAATAATGAACCTACGAAATAATTTTCCTTTAATGGTACATGACTCTATGGCATATACATATAACATTCCAATATGGTGACCATCCGAAATATTTAGATGGATCTCAATATCTACGAATCTATTACAGCAATCAAACTGAATTTTTTAATGTTCATAGGGGCTATGGACATAAGTTCACCATAGGACTTTCAACAACCTGGTGATCACAAATCCAACATGGCGGCGACGCGAAGTATAAATATTCACATGGTCGTTTCTCGCAATTTAACCATCCGAGTGCAATGACAATTGGTAGAGTAAATCCTTATACAAATGTTAATCCACTGGCATCTAATTTTTTCAATTGTTTCCATAACCACAAGATGGCAGCTATGTGAAATTTTAAAATCTCGTTTTTATTTCTTGTGTGCTAATCATGCTATTGAAGTTTGAATATTACCCGTACACAATAATCTTCATGTAACAGTACATAACTCTAAGACCTACATATATAAAAATCCAACATGGCGACCATCCGCAATATATTTAGTCAGTTCTCAATATATACCAATCTAATAGAGCAATCGAACTGCAATTTTGTATGTTGACAGAGGCAATTAACATAAGTAGTATATATGAAAATAGGTTGTATAGTTCATCACGGAACTACTTATACATATTGATGACACACAGGTAGGCCTATCAGAGAGAATTTAAGTCAGTGTGCAGAGCACCGGTGTACAAAGTTGAAGTACACTGGATAGAGTCCCGCTGGGTACCTCTCTAACTTCCATCTAATTGTTTGCACTATTAGTGCATTATACGACCGAACTGTTTAAAGTCTTCATTACTCTGACCCATTAGAGTAATGTTCGGAAACGAGCATGATTATAGAAATGATCTTCGTTACTCTATTATAATGAAGAGTGAGTATGATCATCATATACAGTATATTCATTAGTTGGGCTAGAATTTCGATGACTTTGGGTGTCTGCGTGACTAAGCGGTAACGTTCTCGCCTGCTGTTCCCAGGGTTGCAGGATCGAATCATGACACAGTCAGCTGGCATTTGAGGGTGCGCAAATGCAAGGGGGCCGTCTCAGTAGATTTACTGGCACGTTTAGGATCCCCTTCGGGACGAAATTCCAGCAACCCGGCGTCTCTAAAAGCCGCAGTTTATAAGAGGGAAGTAAAGCCAAAGTCATTATTATTATCAATGAATTTGCATCTATTTTTTTTGTAAGCCAAAAGTATTAATGAGTTGCATATAATGTGCTTTGAATTAAGAGGTGCTGAACTAAGCATATTTGTTAGGGCATATTTTTGTATTTCTCTAATTTTGTGTGATAGGACATTTTAGGGGATTGTATTGTATTTCTATGCATTTTTGAATTCTGATCGAGGTTTATGAGTTTGAAGTAGTTCATGGGTTTATTTTACTATTTTTTAAAATATTTTGTGGTATGTATGCCTTTCTACTCCTTATTATTCCTGCTGCTAAAGGATTGGGGATGCGATGCGTTAAAATTATATTTGGCGGATGATTTCCCAAAACAAGACGCCCTTCCTGACGGCATTCTGTGAGAGATGAATGAAACTGGGCGAGTAATTCGAAGGATGTGGCCGTGGTCTAATAGAATCAAGGGAGTGATATGCTTTAATTGCTTTTAAGTTTAGGGTCATTATTAACCTAATTGAAAATTCAAAATCCCACGTTTATATTAATTTTACTTTTGAATCAAATCAAAATTAAACTCTTTTTCCCTACGCTTCCATACCAAGGGCCCTAAATTCAATATTCCATTTATTGGTGGTTAACAAGAAGTTCCGTGACGTACTAAAGAGCCTACTTTTCTTAAAATTTAAGATTCATGCCACTGATTAATCTATTTCGACCTATCTGGACCAATGATGAAATTAAGTCGGTATTATGAAAATTTCTAAGTATTTTGAAATATACCTGGTATAATGTAGCCTAATAAAGCACTACAGTTGGCAGCCCTAGCGACTGAATATATTCTTAGTTCCATCTCTTAAGGTACAAAATGAGCATACACAATTTGGTTGAAGTCCAATGGACGTTACATGCAGTTAGACATTGGATCTATCCACGCGCGTAAAATAATGTTGGCAACAATGCCATGCATATGTTGGTCAGAAATATTATGAAATATTATGATCTCTTGTTGTGCTAATTGTAGATGGAATCCATTTGTTAGAATAGAAGTTACATGTATTTTAAAATTGGACTTATCAGCAGGCTTAGAATCATATTGGCAGCACTGACGTACATCAGTTCCTTCAAATTAATCTAGAATGTCAGGTACTATAAGTGTGCAAAGTTTAGAGCTGTTGGCTTGCATACTTTCTGATATATTGATATTAGGGTAAGAACATAGAGACAGCATTTATTAACAGTTGGCAGCCCTGGTTGCTCTTAAGAATACGCATAGTCATATCTGATATGGTACACATAGCACATACGGAATTTGGTTGAAATCCAATTGATAGTACAGAAGTTACATGTATTTAAAAATTGATCTTATCAGTAGGCTTAGAATATGTTGGTAGCACTGACGTATATTAGTTACTCCAAATTAATCTGCATAGTTTAAAGCTGTCGGCTTGCATACTTCCAGATATATTGGTATTTGGATAAGAAAATAGAGAGCGCATTTATTTACAGTTGGCAGCCCTGATGGCTCTTAAGAATACGCTCAGTCATATTTGTTTATATTTATGTTCACATAGTACATACGAAATTTGGTTGAAATCCAATTGATAGTGTAGAAGTTATATTTATTTTAACATTGAACTTAACAGCAGGCTCATAATCATTTTGGCAACACTGCTATGTATGGCTTCCAGAAAATTAGACTGAAATTGTTTAGGAGTTTAGGAGTTGATAGGGTGGGGGACACACACACAGACAGACAGACACACATTTGCCCGGATTTCAATAAAACTCGGTAAGGTCATAGAATTATTTTGGCCAACCCCGACCGTGCTCTTCAAATTTAATTAAGTCTCCAATCCAACATTGCGGCTGTGCAAAATATTTCACCGGTATTCTATATCTCCGAAACTATTACTGATATCACCCTGCAATTGTGCGCGGTGATAAAGGGTACTACTAGAAGTTTACCTATGAGACTATATAAAACCTGGTAACTATAAAACCAACATGGCGGCCAAGCGAATTTGAGGATCTTAAATACACTTTTCTCGCGATTCAACCTTCCAAACACAATGAAAATTGGTACAGCAAATGTTTATGCACTATGAAATGCACTGAAATCTAATTTAGTTCAATTATTTAAATAACCTCAAGATGGCAGCTGTGCGAAATATTTCAGCGGCATCCTATATTTCCGAAACTATTGCGGATATCAACCTGAAATTTTGTACGGTGATAAACAACGCAACTACAAGTTTATATGTATATAAGTGTCAAAAACCTGTAAAGTACAAAACGAACATGGCGGCCAAGAGAATTTGAAACATTTTAATAGACTTTTCTCGCGATTTAACCATCTGAGCGAAGTGAAATATGGTAGATTAAATGTTTATACATATTGTAATATATTGGCATCTAATTTAGTTCAATCGTTTACATAACCTTAAGATAGCGGCTGTGGGAAATTTTAAAATTAAGTTTTTATTCCTTGTGTCGTAATCATGTGATGGTGTGAAAGTTTGAATAATGAATCTACGCAATAATTTTCCTTTAATGGTTCATAACTCTATGCCCTATACATATAACAATCCAACATGGCGATCATCCGAAATATTTAGACGGTTCTCAATATCTACGAATCTTTTACAGCAATCAAACTGAAATTCTTTATTTTCATAGAGGCTATGAACATAAGTTCACCTATAGAACTTTCAATAACCTGGTGAGCACTAATCCAACATGGTGGCGACGCGAATTATAAATATTTAAATGGACGTTTCTCGCGATTTAACCATCCGAGTGGAGTGAAACTAGGTACAATAAATGCTTAGGCTATACAAATGTTAATCCACTGGCATTTAATTTATATCCATTGTTTTCATTACCAGAAAATGGCATCTGTGCGAAATTCTGAAATCTCTTTTTTACTTCTTGTGTACTAATCATGCGATTTAAGTTTGAATACCTCACCCACACAATAGTCTTCATGTAATAGTAAATAACTGTAAGACCTACAGTACATATTGTACCCTTGCGAACAATTAATCCGTGATCATATTTCCGTTAGCTCAGTGGTATCGGGGCGTAGTACATTCAATCCCACTCTACGACTCACGTATTGTGGATCGAAAGCATTAGGTCAACAGTTGAAATAAACATCAAAAATCCACATTACAAAACTATTTAATATTATTCAAAAATATAGGCGCTACAAAACGTAAAATACATATAAAAATCAAAATTACAACATATCCTTCACACTTGTTCTCTACTGAACAAGGAATCATTATAAAATATCCATTAAAATCAATAGTTTAGGTTCCATTGAACCTGACACAAAGTATCACATAACTTTCACTTCCATAAGGTTCTTTCTTCAATTAGTACTTATGAGCTCTCTAGGGCTCCATGTTTACTTTTACAACATTAAATGCTGAATAAACACTCTCCAGTGAATCCCCCTTCTACCTACGCGAGTGGAAGCTGCCTTCGTTCATTGCACCATCAGGCTTAATCCGCTCTGAACACGTACACCATATGACGCTCACACGGCTTGCACTCAGTAAATTAGATAATAAGTCTTATCGCTCATGAGTCACGCGTGGCTTTCTTCATCTGGCCACATCTCTGGCCTGTACGTGTATTAAAGTCTTATGAATATTCTTCTTTTCTCCACTTAAATTGACATGGGTTCGATCCTTGTACACCTCAAACGGGTACAATATATAAAAATCCAACATGGCGACCTTCCGCAATATTTACACGGTTCTCAATATCTACGAATCTATTACAGCAATCAAACTCAAATTTTGTATGTTGATAGAGGCAATTAACATAAGTAGGATATATGAAAATAGGCCTGAGTTCTTCACGGAATTACTTCTTATTGCTGTAATAAATTCGTAGATACTGAGAAACCACTAAAGATATCGGATGGTCGCCATGTTGTATTTTTATTATATAGGCCATACACAAAGTGAATATCATTGCGTAGGTGTATTATTCAAACTTCAATCGCATGATTAGGACACAAGAAATAGAAACAAGATTTTAAAATTTCGCACGCCCACCATCTTGTGGTTATAAAAACAATTTAGATATATTAATGTCAGTGGATTAAATTTTGTATAAACATTTACCGTACCACGTTTCACTGTGCCCGGTTGGTTAAATAGCGAGAAACTCCCATTAGGATATTTAAGTTTTGCTTCGCCGCCATGTTGGATTTGTGCTCACCAGGTTATTGAAAGTCCCACAGGTCCCATGTTATAGCCTCCATAAATATACAAAATATCAGTTTTATTGCTGTCATAGACAGTGGCGGCTCGTGAATTTTACCGAGGGGGGACTCAACCGTTTAAGATGTAAACCGTTTTTGTGATGTTTATCCAGTAAATGACAGATATGATTTCATTATTGTGTTTTTTCTTCTCACATATTTTTGTAGCTTGATTTCCTTATTTCGTTTGGAATAGGCACTACTGTTTTTAAAGAAATAACAAAGGTATTAAAACTATTAGCTCCCAGTCACTGGAAAAAGAAAACCGGACCCAGCTCAAGAATCCATCAGGGTCGCCAATTCCCAAGCTCACTAGCCATGAGCCCTTGAGGGTGTAACCCCACTATAAGGATTCACAACTAGGCCTAGTGGGACTTGGGTTGGAGACCATTGGACCCCAGCTGAGGCGGTTATTATTTCCACTTGTGCCGGGCTCTCCTCTGTCATCTACCTGTCGACCTCCATTAGTCAACTCTTGTTCTCTTCCAACCCGGATAGATTTAGAGCATCCAAAGTCTAGGGAGGCATTCATTTTCCGGCCGTAACTGACCCTTATATCATCTATTCTGATACCCTCATTCTTCGAGTGGTCAGCCCTATTCTTTTATTTTCTTAACATCCAATACCTTCTACACAAGGCCCTAAAGGAGGCAGGGTGTATGAAGCTCCACCACGCGTAATGCACCCTGGATAGGGCTACACCTTCAAGAGCTCAGCTTTTGAGCTCGGGAGTTGGCGACCGTGATGTGTTCCAGAGCGAGATCCATTTTCCCCTTTTGCATTGACTTTGGGGTGGACGCTCTCCTCTTTCCCTTTTCTATCTGCCTTTAATGGCTCAAGTAGTTTCCAAGTACCTCAATACTCATTCTTTGAAGATTGGCTCTTGTTTTAATGGGATGAACAGCAAGGTCATCTGCCTTTCGAAGTTAGAGGGCATTTCTTTTCCGTCATTTATTTCACTTATTCGTTTCTTTCTTTTATTATTGTCGTTCTCTTCTTCTGGTACATAAGTTAGTTGTAAGACAGTAATTAGATAAGCCTAGCTGTAGATTTAATTTCATCATAATTTCTCACCATCACCTATACCACTAAGGGTAGATGACCTAGATATTTCACCCCTTTAAACAACAATTATCTCCATCATTGAGGGTGTATCGATATCTTAGGTGTACCGTGCATGGTGGGGAAACACACTCCCAACCTCCTTTAGGGCCTCTAAGAGAAGGCAGAAAAAAGGACAAAATGAGGTCTGATTAGTGATGTGTGCCGGGCATTTGCCCAGTGGGCAGGACATCTATAAATGGGCATTTGCCTGGGCATTTGCCCAAAGCAGTTTTCAGCGCCCAAAATCTGGGCATTCAAAAAACGTGCTTTTTTACTTTTTTACTACTTGTGATTGTTGCTACAGCTTCTAAAACATAATAAAGACCTAGTCAATGTTGTCAATAACATCTAAGTGGGAATTATGTCTATCTGGTTTGAATAAAACATTGTGTTACTGAGTTAGGCCTGCAGGCCTACTCATTTATATTTAGGAAAATTACGTAGGAGTTTGATTATGGTGTGAATAGTGGCTTTGGGAGGGGGGTGGATGGGCTAGGCCCTGGTCAGCCATTGTGCTATGACATTGGAGTGGGGGTAGGGTGGTTGTGGCCTTGAGATTGGCGAGGCATTCTACCACCACCACCAGCCCAGCCCAGTTAGTTGTGAAGTAGAGCTGTCTGTTGAGTGGTTGAGTCTAAGATAACCTCACTTCTTTCTTAGGCTATTTATATTTTTAAGTGTTAGATTAAATCTTGACAAAATGCTTAGGAAAAAAGAACCTATTTGGAACTGTCTTAATTTGAAAGGGAAAGTAGTATCTTGTAAATATTGTAATAAGGACTATTAACAGTCACATTGTAACAAAATGGAAAGGCACATAAAAATGTGCTTTAGGTTCCCTCAGCATCTAAAAAAAAGTACTTCAGTTAGGTACAGTTACAGTGGCTGAAAAAAAAAAAACATTTCGAAAGAAAACCCCTTATGAACCTTTACTTATTTATTTATCGTATGGCGTTTAGTGCCGGGAGTGTCCGAGGACAAGTTCGGCTCGCCTGAGTCTGTAGCTGCTTCCAGTGGACACCCTTAAGGTGAGCTACAAGTTCCGTTCAATTTCAAGTAGTTCCAACTCTCGCCACCAGATATCAATGATACCTAGTGATGAATGTTGGAACGTTGATAGAGCGTTTCGACGAAATTTAACCTAACAATTTAGCTTCACACAAGTTCAGCCCGTGGAAGGATCTTTTACATGCCATAAATCTATGATATTGGACCGCCGGCTTTACTTCCCCGCTTAAGGAAGGCATACTGAATGATTTTTAACGCTCTTAAAAATCCGACGACTTCGGCAGGGTTTGAACCCGCTATCAATAGCACAGCAGCTCAGTATGCTACCAACTACGCCACCGAAGCCACTTGAACCTTTACTAATTGAAGTGGATGATTTCAACAACAAATCTGCAGTACCAAGCACAAGCTCAGCCTCAGAACCTAAATCAAGTTCTTTCAGTGAATTCCTACAACAACTTCCGCAGCCTATTTTGGCCTCAACTCCTGTTTTTATGGATAAATATATATAATACATATATGTGGATACATATATGGCTAAAACAATATTTATATAAGCGTTGCATTTTGAATATGTTTTTAAAAGGGGTAAATGCCCCTTCCCTGTCAAGATTTCATTCCAGCAACACTCTCCACTATCATTTCATTTCATCTGTCATTCATTTAATCATTCCCCCAGAGGAGTGCGACAGGCTTCGGCAGCCGGCACAGTTCATATCCTCGCCGCTAGTTGGGGGCTTCATTCATTCCATTCCTGACCCGGTCGGAGACTGGAAGCAGGCAGTGGATTTTCATTCATTCAAATGCCCAAAATGCCTGGGCATTTATGGGTTTTGGGCGTTTGCCCGAGCATTTATCCTGGGCATTTGCCCCGACTTATAAATGCCTAGACATTTTACAACACAAGGTCTGATCCTACAAAAATTGGGCATCAGGAAAGAAAAAGACAAGAGCCAATTAAGTCAGGGAAATGAAAGACATCCCAGGACTCCGATACCCTAATAACGTTGGGGTAAGAGTTGACATGAAAGATATAAGAGAGGAGCTCAGCTCAAGGAAACTCAGCTGGGATCCCATAGTCGCCAACCCACATCCCACTAGTTGTAACCAATTTGATAATTTATGTGATCTGAAGCTCTCAGGAAGAAAATGAAGACTACACGCAACAGAGCGATCAGAAGGTAACCATTTGCTTCCTCTCTTGTCACCTTCTCTGGAAATTCCACGTAACCACTTCTCACGCAATGAATTGTCCGATTGAATCTCATGATTCTAACTTTCCCAGTTCTGATTTACAAAAGGGCACGCAGCAGTACAACATAATAAAAACATTCACAATACATTCCAACTTCGCCATTAACATGAATACAAAACTTATATCTGCCACAGTGAATTGGTGTTGCTTCCTAGCGCGCCAGGAGGGAAGCTATCCAGTGGCTGCTTCAGACTCAGGCTGACTGAGTCCTCACACTTCGTGACGTAGCGCGTGAAAGGATGGAGAGGGGATAACTGGAGGTATTCGTTGTCATGGCAACGTAAATTACAAAGCGGGCGATTTTTGATGAGTCCTCGTGAGTTTCCGGTGCGCTCTACCGACAAGGAGAGGAACTACACACACATTGTCACGATGGCAAAACATTAGGTGCGAGGAGAGAAATCATAAGGGCCGATGAGGAGGGAGGAGGGTGGGAGGGCGGCGTCCTTGAGTCCAATATCACCAGCCGCCTCTGGTCATAGATTAGTAGATATTGAGAACCGTCTAAATATTTCGAATGGTCACCATGTTGGATATTTATATACGCAGGCCATAGAGTTATCTACTATTTGATGACGATTATTGTGTAAGTTGATTATTCAAACGTTGACTTTGATCGCATGATTATGACACAATAAATAATTACTTAATTTTAAAATTTCGCACAGCCTCCATCTTCAGGTTATGTAGACAATTGAACTAAATTAGATGTCAGTGCATTACAATGTATATAAACATTTGCTGTACCGAGTTTCTCTGTGCTCGAATAGTTAAATCACGGGAAAAGTCTAATCAAATATTTCAAATTTCCATTCGATTAATATTCGTTTTGTACTAAATAATTTTTTGAAAGTCACATAAGTTAACTTTCAGTAGAGCTCTATATCACCATACAAAATTTCAGGGTGACATCAGTAATAGTTTCGGAGATATAGAATGACGGTGAAATATTTCGTACATCGGCCATGTTGGAATTGAGAGTTTTAATAAAATTTGAAGGGCACGGTCGGGGTTGGACGAAATAACCTTACCGAGATTCATTGAAATCGCTCTACCCATTTAGATTTTATTAGGGACACACACACACACACTCACATACATACAAGCGGACAAAAAGTAATCTCATAAGTCTGTTTTTTTATAAACGAAAATAGGCTAAAAAGATTAACATTCTCGTGCGCCGTCTATAGCCGGGCGTAGCAGTCGTTGGGTTAAGGGAGTTATTATTACTAACGCACGAGAATTGTATGATTCCCCGAGTCAGGAAGCGACGAAACAACGCGAATTTGAGGTGCGTGGTTTAGCGGTGATATGATAACTATTTCGTTAAGCCTCTGGTTGGTTGGTTCCTAAGTTTAGAGGCTTCGACAACGCGGTCATGTAGCCCCGTGTACTTTGGGTGTGTGTAGAATCTGCCTGATAACCGGTGTAAATTGTGATGGCTGTATTAGTGAGTGTTATCTGATATTAATTCAAGTAAGGACTGCAGACATTCGATTTTAAAGTAGATCCAACTTCTGCTACCAATTGCCACCGCCAACAACCAACTAGTTCTGAACTTCGTTACTAGATGCCACCACAGTCGGCTCCAGGCGACGAACGTAGGAACCTAAGAGCGTCAGTCAAATCTAACCTATAATTTTGCTTCACACAAGTGTAATTAGTGGAAGGTTCTTTATCATGGGATAAATATATGACATGGGACCTCCGGCTTTACTTCCCCTCCGAAGGAAGGCACACTGAGGGATTTTTAACAATCATAAAAAACCGACGACCTCGGCCGGGTTTGAACCCACGACCTTGTGCATAGAAGCTCAGCATGCTGCCAACTACTCCACCGAAGCCACCTCTAAATCAGGCGTTCTCAACCTGGTGCTCGCGAGCAACACGATGCTCTTTAAATCAAATTTGGTGCTCTCGTCATACGAACCTACAGTAAAAATGCTCACGAGCATCAGCTCTCTTGAAATCCTTTATTCAATTCTAATTTTGTTGCACGAACCAGAACAATAATGTTTTCATAACAAGGTTAGACAGTCAGAAATGTTATCATGTTGTGAAATTGTATCTTTAATCTACAGTAAAAATAATTGGACAACCCTGTTTTATGACCAACACCAAATATGCTGATTTGACTCAACTGTCCGCTCGTAAATATATCTTATTTGCATGACTTATGCAAGCAGTTGAAGCATGCCTGGTGAGCGGTGAATCTCTTCGGGTATATGGAGGTGCAAACTGATAGAGATTGTCGGACCACGTCCACCTGCTTGGCATGCATGTTTAGGGACGAGATATTAAAGGGCCATTGATCATTTGTGATTAATTTGTGATTGGCTAACCCACTTCGATCCAGCCAGTTTAATGTCCTTGTTATCGTTTTAGGACAACGTTTATCTTGACGTTGATATGGCCACCTTGACGTTCTAAAACTACAGATAAGGTAGTAGGCTATCGCTTTGCAATTAGTAAAATTTTGGTTACTGCCAAGTTTAAAAATACATTATATTCACACATTATCTTCTCATAATAGTAAGGCACGTCGTGTGGGTTAGTGAAAGCTACTCCATTCTTCCATGTGAGTATTATAGTACTAATGTAGGTCCCGGCTTTGTTCGTGCCCTATTGAGGGCCCTAGGGAAATATTGCAGCCAAAAATGAGAAAAGCTACTTTTCCTGAATAGTATTTCTAATTTATCTTCGCGAATGGGTCTCCTAGGTCCACGCGGAATCAACACTTATTGGCCTTGATGTTTGCCCAATAACTATTCATGCACAACGATTGAGCGAATCTTCGCTGCTGCGACCAGACGTGACTGGTAGGCCTTCTCTCTTCTCCCTCATAACCCCGTTATTTTCCTCTATATCCTTGGGATTGGGAAATCATAATTCAGCCAAGTCCTTTTCTGCCTGTTTGTACCAATTAGACCTTGTTGCCTTTTTCTGCAAAAACGTATAGATTTTATGTGTTAACCTAGTTGGGTCCATTCTGTCCAAATGTCCCATGAATGAGATCCTTCTCATTCGGATTGTGTCTGTGATTTTATTAATATTCAAATAGACGTCAGCATTAGGTTTTGGAAGGTGAATTCCATCTTTGATGATTAGTCCCCACACTTTTCCCATGATTTTGCGTTCCTTGATCTCCAGTATTGATTTCTCAGTGTTATATGTTGTATATTAAGTCAAGCCTCCGTGGCTTAGGCGGCAGCCCGCCGGCCTCTCACCGCTGGGTCCGTGGTTCAAATCCCGGTCACTCCATGTGAGATCTTGCTGGACAAAACGGAGGCAGACAGGTTTTTCTCCGGGTACTCCGGTTTTCCCTGTCAAAATTTCATTCCAGCAACACTCTCCACTATCATTTCATTTCATCTGCCATTCATTGAATCATTGCCCCAGAGGAGTGCGTCAGGCCTCGGCAGCCGGCACAGTCCATATCCTCGCCGCTAGATGGGGGCTGCATTCATTCCATTCCTGACCCGGTCGGAGACTGGAAGCAGCCTGTGGATTTTTCATATCTAATATATAAAAGTGAAAGTCTGTATGTATGTATGTATGTATATATGTTGGTTCCGTATACAAATCTACACCGTTCCACCAATCTCAACCATATTTTGCATACACATAGTTTAGGACCCAGAAGGAACCGCTGGCTACATGAATTTTCGATAGTCTTTCTCATTCTTCTGATTTTGGACCTTTTTCACTCAAAAACAGGCTAATCAAATCATAAAATATACTCATGAAGGAATGGCAAGGCAGATAGTTTCCATGGCAACATAGCTCAAGTCGAGACACGGCCGACTTGATGCCAATTGTGCTCAGCACTACCGGTATAGAAAATGAGGATCTTTACTTGAAATCCCGTTAGTTACTCAACTGCTCACACAGCTCTGTCAACCGAGTTTAGCATAACAAAGACTTGACACTATCTTCTTTCTACTATATAATTTTCAAATACCACTCACTCACTCACTCACTCACTCACTCACTCATTCATTTATTCATCACGAAATCTCAGAAACTACCGAACGGATTGGAATGAAATCTGGTATGCAGCTTCCTCAAGGGCCGCAAATGCCCACTAAGAGAGAAATTTTGGCTATTCAGGTTCTAAAGGGGTGTTAAGGGGGTAGACCTGCATTTAATTGAATAGCAATATCTCCCGATTGGTTTCATGGGGGGATGTGATACTCGGCACATAAACTCAACATTAAAAATAAGAAGACATGTGTCTGAGGGTTTTTCGATGTGGTGTATATTATGAGGTGAAAGGGGTGAAAAGTGGGGATTAAAAGATTCTTAACGGAGCGTGTGTCTCTTAAACGACATAGGCGAGGAGTTTGAAACACAGCGAAAAAAAATCAACATAAAAAGGAGTAAATATGTGTTTGACAGTTTTTTCATAAATCCAATTTAAGGGGTCCATGGGGAGAGATGAAATTCTGGGGGGGGGGGGGGAACAGGAAAGAAAGTGTCCTAACTGATTGACCGACTGGCTCACTCATCAAACCCAGGGGGAAAAAACTGCTTTAAAGTAAGTAAATAGCTGTTCGACAGTTTTTTTTTTCATAAATCAAATTTAAGGGGTTCATGGGGAGGGGTGAAATTCTGAAAAAAGAAAATTGAAAGAAAATGTCCAGACTCACTCACTTACTCACTCACTCATCATCGCCTAGCCAAAATTATTGAAGTTAGAAACATGACAGTTTGGGGATATGTTCATTGTATGTCAAAACCGTCCACTAAGGGAGGATTTTCGGATATTCAGGTTCTAAAGGGGTCTTAAGGGGGTTAAACCTGCATTTCATTGAATAACTATATCTCCCGATTGGTTTCATTGGGGGATGTGATACACGGCATATAAATTTATCATTTAAAAGTAACAAGACACGTGTCTGAGGGTTTTTCGATGTGTTTATGAGTTTAAAGGGGTGAAAAGTGGGGATTGAAAGATTCCTAACGGAGCGTGTATCTCTTAAACGACATAGGCGAGGAGTTTGAAACTCAGCGGAAAAAAATCAGCATAAAAATAAGTAATAATGTGTTTGACCGCTTTTCCATAAATCCAATTTAAGGGGCCCATGGGGAGGGGTGAAATTCGGGGGGGGGGGACAGGAAAGAAAGTGTCCTAACTGATTGACTGACTGACTCACTCATAAAACTCACGGGAAAAACTGCTTTAAAGTAAGTAAATAGCTTTTCGACAGTTTGTTTTTCAATCAAATTGAAGGGGTTCATCGGGAGGGGTGAAATTCTGAAGAAGAAAAAATTGAAAGGAAATGTCCTGACTCATTCACTCACTCATCATCGCCCAGCCAAAAATATTGAAGTTGGAAACATGACATTTCGGGGATATGTTCGTTGTATGTCAAAACCGTACACTAAGGGAGGTTTTTTGGATATTCGGGTTCTAAAGAGGTCTTAAGGGGGTTAAACCTGCATTTCATTGAATATCAATATCTCACGAGTGGTTTCATTTGTGGATGTCATACTCGGCAGCCTATAAACTAATCATTAAAAATACGCAGACATGTGTCTAAGCGTTTTTCGATGTGGTGTATTATTATGAGGTGAAAGGGCTGAAAAGTGGGGGTTGAAGGATTCCTAATGGAGCGTGTAGGCCTATCTCTTAAACGACATAGGCGAGAAATTTGAAACTCAGCGAAAAAAAATCAGCTTAAAAAGTAAGTAAATCGGTTTTCGACTTTTTTTTTCATAAATTAATTTAAGGGGCCAATGGGGTGGGGTGAAATTCTGGGGGAAAAAAGGAGAGAAAGTGTCCTAACTGACTGACTCAGGGGAAAAAGACAGCTTAAGAAATAAGTTAATAGGTGTTCAAGCGTTTTTTAATCAATCCAATTTAAGGGGCCCATGGGGAGGGGTGAAATTCTGGTAAAATAAATGAAAGAAAATGTCCTGTCTGACTCAGTCACTCATCACGCCAAGCGAAAACTATTAAAGTTGGAAACATGAAATTTTGGGAAGATGTTCGCTGTATGTCGAAAACGTTAACTAAGGAATGATTTTTGTTTATTCGGGTTTTAGAGACGTGTCAAGGGGGTAAACGTGCATTTCATTGAATAACGATATCTCATGAGTTGTTTGTTTGGGGATGTGATATTCGGTATATAAACTAATCATTAAAAATAATCAAACATATGTCTAAGGGTTTATCGATGTGGTGTATATTATGAGGTGAAAGGGGTGAAAATTGGGGGTTGAGGGATTCTTGACGGAGCGTGTATCTCTGAAACGACATAGGCGTGAAGTTTGAAATTCGGTGGGAAAAAACAGCTTAAAATACAAGTAAATAGGTGTTCGAACGTTTTTTCATAAATCCAATTTAAGGGGCCCTTGGAGAGGGGTGAAATTCTGGGGGGGAAAAAACAGGAAAGAATGTGTCCTAACTGATTGACTCACTTACTCACTCATCAAACTCAGGAGGAAAATAGCTTTAAATAAGTAAATAGGTGTTTGACCGTTTGTTTCATAAATCCAATTTAAGGGGTTCATGGGGACGGGTGAAATTATAAAAATAAATGAAAGAAAATGTCCTGACTGACTCACTCATCATCGGCCAACCAAAATTATTGAAGTTAGAAACATGAAATTTTGGGGATATGTTCGTTGTATGTCGAAAACGTCCACTAAGGAAAGAGTTTTGGATATTCAGGTTCTAAAGAGGTGTTAAGGGGGTAAACGTGCTTTCCATTGAATAACAATATCTCACGAGTGGTTTCATTTGGGGATGTGATACTTGGCATATATACTAATCATTAAAAATAAGCTGACACATGTCTAATGGTTTTTCGATGTAGTGTATATTATGAGGTGAAAGGGATGAAAAGTGGGGGTTGAAAGATTCCTAACTGAGCGTGTGTCTCTTAAACGACGTAGGGAGGAGTCTGAAACTCGGAGGAAATCTATCAGCTTAAAAATAAATAAATAAATAAATGAATAAATAAATAAAATAAATAGGTGTTCGACCGTGTTTTCATAAATGCAATTTAAGGGGAATATGGGGAGGGGTGAACTTCTGGAAGAAAAACGTCCACTAAGGAAGGATTTTTGGATGTTTGCTCTCATCGACCAACCAAAATTATTAAAGTTAGAAGAATGATATTTTGGGGATATGTTTGTTTGTTGTGTGTCGAAAACGTCTACTAAGGAGGGATTTTTGGGTATTCAGGTTCTAAAGGGGTGTTAACGGGGTTAAACCTGCATTTCATTGAAAAACAATATGATACGACTATGACGCGAGCGATGCGAGGCTAAAATTGAGATGGTGTGTGTCTGTGTATTACTCAATCTCGCAAGTACCACTGGTCCGATTTACGTGAATTTTACGTGGAAGTAGCTGATTTACCTGGTTAACATATAGGTTACTTTTGATTTCAATACTTTACACTATTTAAAATGGCGACCATTTTAGTGACGTCACTACACCCTTTGGTTTCAAACTTTCATATTTCCATTTCAAATAAAAAGAGAACGCTAAGAAATAGCAAACTTTTGATGGCATATGCGAGGTTCAAAATTACATTTTCTTTCCGAAAGGTATCTGCAACTGTTAGCGAGTAAAACCTAAATTTGTGCTATAAAACACGGTCAACGCCGAGCGGTGTAGTTGGACAAAATGTTCCATCCTTAATCTCCCTCTGCGCAGCACCTCGCCTATCCCCTGTTTTAACTGTCACCTTCACATTTTAATTTATTTATGACGCGTAGCGAAGCACGGGTACTTCAGCTATGTTGTATATTAAGTGTATATTAAAGGGCAGCAGGTAAGTCTTATAATGTTGAAATTTACAATTCCAAGAGAGAAATATTTTGTTAGCCTATTTTCTTTATGAAAAAAAAATAGACTTATGAGATCACCTTTTGTCCATGTGTGTGTGTCCCTAATAACTTCCAAACAGCTCGAGCGATTTCAATGAAACTCGGTAAGGTCATAGTACTATTACTGCCAACACCGACCGTGCCCTTCTAATTTTATTACATATG
The DNA here is from genome assembly GCA_946902985.2 of Meconema thalassinum. NCBI lineage: Eukaryota > Metazoa > Arthropoda > Insecta > Orthoptera > Tettigoniidae > Meconema > Meconema thalassinum. Next base: position 376,045,193 of record OX336393.1, read on the forward strand.
ACCAATCTAACATGGCGGATGTGCGAAATATTTCACATGAAATATAAATTTCCAAGACTATTACTGATATCACCCTGAAATTTTTTAATTGTTTACATAACCTCAAGAGGTAGCTGTGCGAAATATTTCACCGGACTTCTATGTCTCCAAAACTATTACGGATATAACCCTGAAATTTTGTACGGTGATGAACGACACTACTAGAAGTTCACCTATGTAACTTTTAAAACTCTGTTAACTACAAAACGAACATGGCGTCAAAGCGAAGTTGAAACATTTAAATAGACTTTTCTCGAGATGTAACCATCCAAACGCAATACAGCGTGGTACAGCAAATGTTTATACACATTGTAATGCACTGTCATCTAATTTATAGTTCAAATGTTCACATAACCTCAAGATAGTGGCTGTGCGCAATTTTAAAATTAAGTTTTTATTTCTTGTGTGTGAATCATGCGATTGAAGTGAACGTTTGAATAATGAACCTACGCAAAAATCGTCATCTAATACAGTGAGTCCGGGAATATTCTCCGCAGCGCCTACATGCGTCTGCGAGAGCTAGCTACAGCAGTTACGTTGGTAGCACGGCTGCCGCTTGCATCATCTCTACTTAGTATAAAATCAAGTCCCCGTTCCTTGAATGTTACTGGTAAACTCAAGAACCACTGGATAGATGTTGATGCGGTTTTCACCATTCTGTAAAGGGTATATCGAGTATGATTTTTGTAGAATATAATTTATTTATGATCAAAGGAAGCCGAGCAGTAACGATTTTAGTGGAATAGTCGATAAAAAAAACTGGCGTCCGAGCGCTTTGTAAGCTTACGCTGGGCAAACCGTTAAAAATATCTAAATACTTTGAGAAAAAGAATTGTTCAGCATGAAATGTTCTACAAAAATGTCCGCGAGATCATATGTCTATCTTCCATACATCGCCCACTATAAGGGAACAACTGAAGCTTGTCTCTTACAGCTTTATGTGCTGTCGACTTGGAGATTCCTGTTTGTTGAGCTAATTTTCGTGTTGATTTACTTGGGCTTCGATGCATTATATCGGAGATTTCATCAAGTTTTTCGTCCGTTAAAAGCGTAGGCCTGCCTGTTCCCGGTACATCGTGAACTGAGCCAGTCACGCGAAATTTACTTACCAAATCCCGAATGGTGTCACGGTTTGGACACTTTAAATTAGGACACCGCGCCTGAAATCTTAAATAGACCTTTCTCGCGATTTGACCATCTAAGGGCAATGAAACTTGGTACAGCAAATGTTTATAAACATTGTAATGCACTGGTATCAAATTTAGTTCAATTTTATATAACCTCAAGATGGTGGCTGTGCGAATTATTTCACCGACATTCTATATTTCCTAAACTATTACCGATATCACCCTGAACTTTTAGACGCTGGTAAAAAGCCAACATGGTGACCAACCGAAATATTTGGACGGTTCTCAATATCTACGAATCTATTACAGCAATCACACTGATATATTGTATATTGATAGAGGCAATTCACATTCGTAGGATATATGAAAATCACTGTACTACTTGTTGTACTGTACATTAAAAAGTACCAATTCACAAAATGGTAACATTTCTGACTGTTAAAACTTGTAATGAAAACACAATTATTCCGGTTTTTGCAACACTATTTCAGGGGAGCTTGTGCTCGCGAGCACTAGGTTGAGAACGCCTAATGCTCATCTCACCCCGAGGCTAAAAATAAAGCCCTGCATGGATGAGGATATCCGCAAAATATGTCGCCTTGCGGTTATAGTTTGCATGGCTGTGCGGATAGCGGACAATTGCGGAAAATGTGTAGAGTAAATTTGCGAATAGTTTTTAAAATACAATGTTAAACTGGATTTTATTTAAATAATTTTAGTTTTTACTAAAATCTGCGTCTTTCACGTTTCTTGTTATTTCCCTATTTGCTTTTGCTTGGATTGTATGAGAGTAATAGAGAGGTGTGAGAAGCCAATACTCTCAATTAGTGTTGAATTTTGCCACAAAAAGAATGCTTTATACCTGCACTTGCCTGCGTGGGTATATCCGATGACTAAGTAAGAGCTATAATCAGCCACCCGCTGTTTCACTTGCCGTTACTCAGAGGGACAAAACTCAGTCAACATTGTCTTGCCATTCACACATAGCCTAGGGCAGGAGTTCTCAACCTGTGGCACGCGTACCCCTAAGGGGTACGCGGCAGGCCATCTTCTACTCGATCCACATGCGCAGTGAGCTTCGTGCCGTGAATACTGTGTGAGTTATTTACGTCGCGTGTATTTGAACTCCACAAAGAATTGCATATTTTCTTTACCGAGCACAATTCTAATTTATCTTCAGTACTCAATGACTTTGGTTGGCTTTTAAAATTGGCCTATTTCAGTGATATTTTTGAAAAACTGAACATTTGGAATAAGCGTATGCAAGGTAGTGTTTCGGATATGTTCTATGTTGAAATGAAAACTAACGCAATGATTGCAAAAATCAGCCTTTGGGAAAAGGAACTGAAAAACAACAACTATATTTTGTTTTATTAAAATATATTTCCGTATAAAATTACAAATGTTAAACCATACTAACAAAATACCTTTTACATTTTTAATAACCATTAGTACTACCAAAGAAAGGTTAGTAGGGGGTACGCAAGATGTTTAATTTTTTTAAGGGGTACGATGGTTGAAGAAGGTTGAGAACCCCTGGCCTAGGGGGACGAAAGTTTCCACAAATGTCTACCTAGTAAATGATAAAGGTAGATTTATTAAACAAATAGTAAATCATACGGCGCAAAATATGTAAGACACTATTGGTTTACCTAGAAAATGTGTTTCTTTAATACTTTATCTAATAAATTTAAAATAAGTTATATGAGGCACGTCCAGAAAGTAAGTTCCGTTTGGTAATAAAATTAAATTGTATACAGATACAGAAAAATTATTTATTGCACAACATTCTACACCTCTTAAATTACTTTTCCACATAACTGCCGAACTTTTGCAGGCATTTTTCATAGCGTGGCACGATTTTTTGGATACCTTCTTCATAGTAGTTTGCCGCCTGTGTCTTCAACCAGTTGGAAACATCTTCTTTCAGCTCGTCGTCATTGTTGAAGTGTTGACCGCCAAGGAAAGCCTTGAGATGTGTGAACAGATGAAAGTCGCTAGGAGCGAGGTCAGGGCTGTACGGAGGGTAGTCAAACACGTCCCAGCCGAATCCCTGTAGGAGGTTTTTCGTCACATTTGCAGTGTGTGGTCGTGCGTTGTCGTGAAGAAAAACAACACCTTTTGACAGCAACCCTCGGCGCTTATTCTGTATTGCGCGGCGCAATTTCCTAAGTGTCTCGCAGTAAGCATCTGCGTTGATTGTTTGACCACGCGGTAAGAAATCAATGAGTAAGATGCCTTTCCAGTCCCAGAACACTGTGCACATCATTTTCCGAGGTGTCAAGATTTGTTTCGGCTTAACCTTTGCTGGGGATGAAGTGTGCCTCCATTCCATTGATTGCCGCTTACTTTCAGAGGTGTCGTATGAAACCCAAGTTTCATCTCCTGTGACTATCTGTGTCATAAATACATCGCCGCCTTCATTGTAACGGGTCAAAAACTGAAGTTCACTACCCATCCGTTTTGTTTTGTGTTGCTCCGTAAGAATCTTTGGTACCCAAGTCGGCAAAGTTTACGAAAGTTCAGTTTTTCGGTAACAATTTCATGAATTAGTGATCGTGAGATTTGCGAAATTCCATAGCGAGAGCACTAATTGTAAACCTGCGGTTTTCCCGGATCTTGTCATCAATCGCGTGAACCAGTTCTTCTATAACCAAAGATGGACGCCCACTTCATTCTTCATCGTGCACTTCACTACGTCCTTCATTGAACTGTCGGACACATCTTCTCACCATTGAATCACTCATCGCATTTTGTCCATACACTTAGCAAATTTGCCGATACATTTCAATTGGTTTAACTTTCCTAGCATTCAGAAAACGAATCACAGATCTGATTTCAGAAGCGGCGGGATTTTCAATCAACACCGACATTGTACGAGTAAACATGCGTACGTGGCTGACAGCGTTCTCCAAATGGCACACGTTTCTTCTCCTTGATAAAGAGCGTCTACCGCGCATATGCGAAACTGCGCTGCAGCGGAACGTACAACTAGAAGACACAGGCGGCACACGTCTATGATGAAGGTATACAAAAAACTCGTGCCACGCTACGACAAATGCCTGCAACATTTCGGCAGTTACGTGGAAAAGTAGTTTAAGGGTTGTAGAATTTTGTGCAATAAATAATTTTTCTGTATCTGTACACAATTTAATGTTATTACCAAACGGAACTTACTTTCTGGACGTACTTCGTAATTGTAATATCAGCGGATTTTGATAACAAACGTGTGGATACGGATAAATGTCTTGCGGTTGCGGGGCGGATGCGGATAACGTTTTGTTTATCCGCGCAGGGCTCTAGCTATGTAATGAGAAATGCATAAGCAAGCACACATCTCGATACGACTTCAGCAGCAAACGAAACAATTTTCTGAGGTATGTGGGGAAGTGCTGAAATGATATAAGTGCCGCTAATGTTGCCCAACATTAGCCATCTTTCTATCAGATCGGCTGTTAAGTGTTCTTGTCACCATTCCACCACTCACTAGTCCATTTCAGTATCGCTCGATAACACGTCGCGATTCTTGGAGAATCATTTCCTTCTAACAGTAGCCATCAAGCCTCACACGACTCGATAACTCATGTTTACTAGTGTCTTTGGTGTTGCCAACCTGGGATTTATATTTATATTTTGGTGACTAAATTATAGTAGCCTATATGTTGTTATTTTAATATTGTTTAAATGTGATGTTAATGCTCAGCAATTTTGCTAGGTTTATGCCGTGTCATGTGTGGGGTTTCGCCTAGGACACCAAGCTGGCTCATCAGCAGGCTCTTGGTGACCCCACCCAGACCCCTACACGAGTAGCACACTGCGCGCTATCTCCCTTTTATAAAGCGCGCATGCGCCTCTTTACTGCGAGAACTAGGAGCTCAAGCTGCCAAAACCTCCCTATGAAGGCTTCCAAAAAGATGGTATATTGGCTTTCACGGCCAGTGAATTCAAACTCAGCAAGTTTTAATTCACTGCGCCGGAAAGCCAATATACCATGACATTAATGATTCTTCAAGCTTCCTTAATTACAAATATACTGTACATTAATTGCCTCCAGTGACAACTGAGGAAACTGGTGACTTTGAACTATTAAACAGTGAGAACCGTCCCTATAAGACGGGGCCTCACTCTCACTGGGTGACGACTGGGGCACTGTGCTAGCCGCCTGTCGAGCAAGGCACTTGCAACAGCGTAGCGCCCAACTAGTTAAACACATTTACATTTTGACGTATTTAATAATCATCATTATTTATACAGGGTGTTTCAGAAATACTTTTACAAACTTTGGGGATTGGTTCCTTCCACCAAAACAAGAAAAAATAGTTCATATTGTACCCATGTGAGTAATCTCGGTGGATAATATGCATCTGCCTCCAACTAGCATCAGCTCTCAGGCGTGTACGGTAACCCCAATTTAGCAGTGCATATTTTGGATTTGAGGCAAAAAGGTATCAACTCTACAATGATAAGGCACAACTCTATTCTAAAACTTTAATTTAGTAAAATAAATCATGGCTTCAAACACAAAACAATACCCAAAAAGCATAAAATAAAGCAAACAAAATTTTTACTTCCACAATCCACAAGTGAACAAATATAAAATCACAACAAAGTCATACCTAGCCATAAGGCTTTACCCTTCTGTGAACTTCACAAGGATATACTAGTGCGCTGATGCACCTACGACTTCAAAACAAACTGTACATTAACATAACAGTCATACAATGTGACTTCTTTAATATTACAACAAGGATTATTCCTTAAACCTCTTTATGTTAAACAATTATGTGTGCCGTGCGTGTTTTAATATTTTTCTTCTCACCAATGAAATGCTTTTCATGCATTTACCTATTTGGACGTTGCACCAAAATCAACGTGCAACTCCATAATTATGTAAGCTACCCCCTACACATCCTCCAATTATATGGTTTCACCGCATGCTGTCTGTGATTCCTAGATAAAACGTTACGTTATAGCTTATGTCGGATTGTACGATAGACTACCTCGCGCTCATGGCGATTGGCATCTAGTAACCAACTACATGACTTGGCTCCAGTGACAGTACAAATATATCATGTAACTATTCGTCAGATAGCTAAAATAATGAACCATCAGGATGAACTATAATTATCCATGTGTTCTCAAACCACATGGCCATAATACTCAACATAACAAACTTGCATTATATGTCATTTTAACAAGGTCTAGACTCTTCCCTCTTTATAACTTGCCTGAGCGGCCCGGGTGGCTAGCACCGACCCTCGGCTAAGGAAGTCGCTACACAATAGAAAGTGGAATGGGTCGTTTCACCAATTATCTCGACCTTCCTAAAAGTTTGAAAGCCTCCCTCTCTAAGCAGTGAGGATGTACAAGACAAATACTGCGTCCTAACCGACACACATGTTCCCAAAGGATCTAATTGACTATTATGCCAACAGGTATTGAATGAGCTTTTGTAATTATTCCTACGTCGAGGATAATGATTAATTAATGGCCTCACATGGGTCCATTCAACATGAAGGTTCGGGGTTCGCAATGCATGAGCCTGGCGGTTTGACCGATGTCTCAAGTATAATATAGGCGCACAAAACCACTGTCGCCATGAGTTTTCGCTGCCAACGAGCGTAAATAACTCATCAATAAGTTCTCGGGAAATCATAGAGCTGCGAGGTGTCCTCGTTTCCTCGACTCTGTCAAGATTCCAGTCCGGAACACATTTCAATCCTTTCTTCAGAGTTAGGGTCCATCACTACAACTCTGGAATTAATAATATCTCCAACAATGTCCACGACATAGGAGAATTCATACGTAGAATAGACTATCTGGCCCCTAATGCTCCATGCTACGACACTCCGACCTATAATATTAAGAGAAATCTAACATTTACTCTATAAGCTTCTCAATTAAGCTGCAAATTCAATTCATTAAAAGCTCTTTCATTACTGGTATCATTACTGAATATCTGCAATATTCTGATATAAAACTTCTTTCCATAATTACTGTAATGTAATCTCACTGTAATATCTTCCTGCTTAGATTGATAAGTCTTGCACTTAGCGTTAATAATTCTCGCTTACAACATTTATTTGTTTCCTGATGCGTTCATTCACACTCTTAATAACCATTATTATTATTATCATCATTTCTCACTGACATAAATGACCAAAATCATCCTTTATTATTATTATTGTAAATCTCATTGACATAAATGACCAAAATCATCATTTATTATTATTCTCACATAAATTACCAAAATTTCCGACATAGCTAAACGTTTTAAACTCGAACAATCGCGTTCGTTGCATTTACATAACTGATTGCCATTCTTAATTCATAGTGGGAATAATTACTCCACTTAATGATGCAAATCACCATTTCAACTCTATCAAGATCAACTCAATACTGATTAAACATGGAGGATCAGCCTCCTAACTGATTTTTACTGGCATCTATAAGGAATTCACAATATCTTTACGGAATCACAGACATGCAGCGGTCCATACTTCTACATAATCATAACCATAATTTGTGGGGTACTTACATCTCTATAGGCATCTAAGGTGGCTCCGACCAATCATATTCTTCCATGTCGCCCGCCATAATGGGTTTAACGCGACATATTTCTCTTGTTTACACACATTTGATTACACATAATTTCTATCACCAACACGACACGTTGCATACCTTTCAGGAAGTTATCACTCCCCAAACATGTGAAACACTTCATCAAACACTACTTTAAATGATATTTTTACATATGCATTACACTGAACACTCGTCACTTAATACACACTTCAATGCTGAAATTCCCTAGCAGAGATCGAAATTGCAGGTGTCGACGGCATCTTACGTTACCAACTCCTGATTGAAAGTCTGGTTATCTGCTCTCGGAACTCTCCAACAGTTTTTATGACGATCATTACTCCTACAGTAAGCGTCCTGCGTTACATCAATACGCTGGCTCCCAAACATGAGCGTTAACATCTGGTACTCTCATGGCAATACCAAACACTTAGTAGAGTTTCCTTCGCGCATTCTATCGTAGTTACACATATACGATTAGTTAATACTATACACACTGCGCTTAATAAAGTTCAACACTTTCACAAATAATTATATACAATAGTTCTACCGTTAGTCTATACGGTGCTTCATAACTGAACACGTCATAGTTCGCGCTGCTGATTATGCCTGTATCACGACTATTATTCATACAAGCATGTTTACTGTTTCTTTTACACATACCAGTCTTTGTTCGGCGTCTTGATGAGTAGAATCGTCATGCGTTTTGCCTTGACGAACTTGCTTCAACCTGGCTGTAGCTGACTGAAGTTTCACTCGAAGACTGCACGTAACTTATTTGAAGACTTCTGTATGCGGCTTACACGCTGTCTCGTACTGCTGCATTTTTGCTGTATACTGATTGCAACTTATTGCCATTGTGCTACACTTGACAATTGAGTAAGACTGTAACTGGCTGTAACTGCGCTTGGCGGCATGTAGACTGAGCTTGACTGCGTCTCGACTGGCTTACAACTGAGCATAGCTGAGAGCTCCTCCTGGGGTCTACTCCCTTATATCGGATTTCCACAGAAAGTAGAGCAACATCTTCCCGCGTAATCTTGGCTCCTCTCACAGCATGATTCAGGTCTTCAAACCATGATCATTGCGTTCCTCTCTCTTCACAGGTCCCAAAACTATCTGTGTGCAAAGGAATCGCTCGTCCAATTAATTAATATTAATTCCTTTCTCCATGGCGTGGGACGCTACCTAACGGGAAACCCCCGGCAACATCTTCACATCCATCCGCGAACAATGGTCGTTTTACAGTCCTTACGCACATCATTAAATATGCACCAATTTCGCAGGTAAAAGACTCTAAAATTATCTTCTTGCCAAGATATTCACCTGTGTGCAACTCTCATCTCGATTCGTTACTCCAATCACGAGTAATCAATGATTTTTCTGGGCATTTCTCCGCCCCTACTCTAAATCCATTCTCCGTCGGGGAATAACTATGTCATTATTCAGGCCTCACCCCTGCTCCAGACGACATAATGGGGTTACAGAGATGGACGTGGCTCCACTGGGACCAACCCACAATTCTGGGCCAATTAGTAAATGTCAGCTCTGCCCTCCTCTGTTCTTCAAGCCTCCAATAGCTTACACCAAATCGTCTTATAATGATATAATCTGCTCATTATTTCCTACATTATTTTACTAAATAATGCCATTTCATCAAAAATCACACCAGTGATTAAATATACATTTCTTTCGAGGGGTTTTTACCAAGAAACTCCCTGTACAGATCTCTGGTTCGCTTCCTGGTGGAACCTTTATACTGAGATCACAGTCTCTGAGAACCATGTTCGATTCCAGTCAGCATAACCCCATCGGGTTCATGTTCCCCTTGCAAAACTTATAAAAGTCCAATGCAAGTGGCTTATATAAGTAACCAGCTGACTGTCGACCACCGTCTGTGTTTACGTCTGGGGTCCTTCACCTTGTCTGGCTGCGAGTGGGTTAGTAGTGTTCCCCCTTCCACACTCGGCCTTGTTTCTGAGCTGTCTATTCTCCCTGCGAAGGGTCGCGTTTACAGCCTCAACCTCTCTGGCCACTCTGACCATTTCTTCATAGAATTCTCGCAAACACTGGCATTCTTTCTGCTCTCCGCTTACACTGGGTAAACTGTCTGCTTCTCGTCCCGTCTCGCCGTTCCAACATTCAGGTCTGCCTGCTTGGCTGCCTCCGCTTTCCACGTTGAGTTGGGTGTGCGTTACTAATTCTTCTTCTGGTTCATCGAATTCTTCTGGCGAGTAATAAACTTTTAAGTTGGCTATGTTCATAACGACCTCGTTTCCATTCTCTAAATGCCTTAACCTGTATGCATTGTTCTGGAGGTCTCTTATCACCTCGAACGGGCCGTGGTAAGCAAAAATAAACTTTTTATACTTCCGTGCCTCTGGATCTGAACTGGCGGGTTTCTTAATTAAAACTTTCTGTCCCACGAGAAGCGGTTTATGATACCTCTTCGCACGATTCCTTCTCTGACGTCTCTCCGCCTGTGCTTTGAGATATTCAAAGGTTCGTTGGATCCTCAATTCTCTACCGGGCTGTGCGTCTACAGGTAATGGAATAACACCATTCCACGGTCTCTCTGGTCTCTGATCCAGATGTAGAGTAACGGGAACCTGACCTGTCGCCTCATGTACAGTATTATTTATACAGTATTCACTGACTTCTAGAAATTCAATCCAACGCCAATTCGCTTCAGAACAGTAGATCTTCATGTATTTCTGGACCTCTCTCATTACTCTTTCAACGGGACTTGCCTCAGGATGGCGAATGGTAGATAAAATCTGCCTAATTCCTAGAGTTTCCAGTTCTCGACGAAATTCTGCACTAGTAAAGCAACTTCCGTGGTCCGAGAGAATGTTATCCGGCTTCCCAAGAATCGGAATAACTCTCTCTTTCAGGCGCTTCAAGACCTGTTTTGAACTTGTCTTTTGAATGGGGCACAACACCACCATTTTCGAAAATACATCCATGGCTACACAAATGTGTCTATTGCCTCTACGTGCTCTAGGCAATGGTCCAAAGTTGTCGATACTCAATAGCTGCCTTGGCTTCTCTGGTAATAACGGGATAGGTCGTTGCCTCATTAAAAAGGGATTCGGCTTTACCCTTTGGCAAAGATCACATGTTCTAATAGCATTTCTCACCGTTTCTCTCAATTTTGGCCAAGTAAATGCTTCCTTCAACAGAGCACAAATTTTATCTATTCCAGGATGTCCAAATGCTCTGTGGGCTAGCCATACTAATCTCCTCTGCAAAGATGCAGGAATTACAATCCTTTGACGTGTGTGATCCACATCGTCCCACTTGTGTAATATCTGATTATACCATACATAATCTGTTGCCAATGCCTCTGCCTCTCTGTATATCGCAGTTCCCCTTGCTAAGCGTCCCTCGAAGTAATCGATTATCATCTTCAACCATGGGTCTTCGCGTTGTAGGTTGGTAATGTTCCTTAAGTCATCCAACGTCTTCTGATCTCGATTCTCAATCTGGACCGCTAGTACTTCTTCTTCTCTAGGGTAACGACTTAATATGTCCGGTATTACATTCTCTTTCCCTGGACAGTATTCTATTTCCACATTAAATTGCTGGATATACAGGGACCATCTTGTCAATCTCTGACTAGACAAATCTGTCTTTAACAAAAATGTTAAAGCTTTATGGTCTGTTCTCAGAACTATTCGGAAGCCGTACACGAGTTTGTGCCACGATTGCAACGCGTACAAAATTGCGAGCAATTCTATCTCTGTGATCGTGTAGTTTTTCTCATGGGCTTTCAGTCTTCTGCTTATAAAGGCGATAAAAACTTTCTTCTCAGGCTGGTCAACATTTTCCTGGAATAGCATCGCTCCAATCCCAATAAGTGATGCATCCGTCTGTATGATGAACTTCTGGGCATAATCTGGGTATCCCAGTTTCACATATTCCAAAAGCATTTGTTTTGACCTCACGAATGCTTCCTGACATTGCTCCGTCCAATTCCATCTGCCGCCTTTCTTCAATAGGTCCTGCAGTGGTGCTACTGTCGCAGTATAGTTTGGGCAGTGGTTCGAAAAGAATCCAATTACTCCCAAATACTGTCGGACGTGCTTTACTTTCGTGGGTCGAGGGAAATTCCGAATTACCTCCAATTTATCTGGATTAGGCTTCACTCCATTTGCATCAATAACATGCCCTAGGAATTTAACTTCCCTCTGACAGAAGTGCGATTTCTTGATATTGACCTTAAAGTTAGCCTCTCGAAGGTCATCTAGCAACTTCTTCAGGTCTCTCATGTGCTCCTCCAGAGATTCTGATGTGAGTAGAATGTCGTCTACATATCTGATGGTACTCTCTTTAACCTCATCTGATAGATTGCGATCTAACGCTCTTATCAGGGCTGAACCAGCTGTTTTCAACCCAAAAGGTAGCCTTAAAAATGTGAATGTATGTTGATCAAACATAAATCCTGTCAACAGACTAGTTTTCTTCTCTAATTCAAGATGGTGGAAACTGGATGTGATATCCAAATTTGAGAATATAGTTTTCCCTCTAAACTTCCTGAGGATCTCTTTAATAGGTGGCACTTGGTCAAATTCCGGAATAACTCTCAAATTTAAGCGTCTCAGGTCCAAGCAGACTCTGACAGATCCGTCTGACTTTGGCACAATTACCAATGGACTTACGTAAGGCGTAGGTGTTTTCTCAATAACGCCGGCCTCCAACATCTCCTGAATTGCCTCTTTCACTTTAGCATAATGCTTTTCAGCTATAGGGTAGGGTTTCTGCCTAAATGGTGTCCAATCACTGACTTGAAAAGCATAAGTGAAGTTCTTTATCCGACCAGGTCTCGAATCAAAGACTTCCTTCTGTTCCAGCAATAACTGCTTTAAATTTTCCTTCTCCTTTAGCCCAATTTTCGCTTCTTCTAGCTTTTCCGAAATGTATTCTTCCAATTTGGGTTCCAGATCTTTTTCCAAGTCTGTGGCTAGTGTTTTGAGCTCCGCTTCTAACTGCTCAATAGCTAACACTTCTTCATCAGCCACTTCTCTGTATGTATGCCATACTTGTTCACTGGATCCTGGTTCAATTTCATTGAGTGCGACCTCTAAGCCTTCAGCTTCTTCATTCACATGGAACATAACCCTGTCCTGTGCTAGGTCAATTATTACTCTGTATTCCCTTATAAACTCTGCCCCAATAAGTAGGTTATAAGGTAGTTTGTTTACTAACAGAAAACTCTGTGAGAAAATAGAGCCTCCTATCTGTAAATCTAGGAATACCTGGTATTTACATATCATTGTTCTGTCTGGAATTACCCCTTTAATTTTTACACTGGAGATCGGTATCTTCAAAATGTTCTCTCTCCGGGCTATTTCATTATATAGAGCTTGTGTCATCAGGCTTACTGTTGATCCCGTATCTAACAGACTTCTGACTTTTAATCCTGCCACTCTCACAATTATAATAGGCAATTCTCTCTTGACCATGACCTGTGGTCCTCCTGTATCCTCAATCAATTCTTCTGGTTTGGCTATCCAATTGATGATGTTAATAGACTTCCATCCATCAGTCTCGAGCTCTTCTAATTTTGGCGTTTTTTTTTTTTTCTTCAGCGCCCGCCCCTTTGGAGTTCCTTCTCTCCTGTTCGCTGCGCTGTAGTTCCAAACTCTTAGCTCCATCTCCATATCTGTCTGGCGATGTCCTGTTCTGCATGACTTCTTGCCAGCGGACTTGTGGTTCCTGGGGCTCATCTCCCCTTTCTTCGAGGTATCGCAAAGAAGCATGATATCGCTCTTCTGCCTCGTCATCGAAGTTATTTCTTCTCTCTTGGGGTCTCCAATTTCTATTATTGCCTTCCTGGCCATTATTACCTCCATTGTTATGGTACGGTTTGCCCCTGTTATTGTGTTTATTCCACGAACTTCGACCTCTTCCTGCTTTATTAGCATTTCCTTTGTACCTTGACTGCCCTTTTCTGGGTTCCTGTTCCCATTGCCGTCCATAGGAATCTAAAGTTTCTGTGCTCGTGGCTTTGTTGTTCCTTGGAGCTTGCTGTTGGTCAGTCTGTGTGTTGGTCACGTGGACTTGTTCCACGGTTCGACTCTGACGCATAGTATTTGCTGTGGTGAGGTCCAGTTGCCTTAGAACTGTCTCCATTTCCATAGCAGTTTTCGCATTAGCCGAGATTAGTAGCCTTTGGATCTCGTATGGAAGCTGTTTGGCGATAGCAATGCATAGCTCCAGTTCACTAGGTTTTTGATCCAGCTCTTTAAAACGACACATCTGCGATATGAAGAATTCTGCGTACTTCGTCGGGTTGTTCGTGCTGTACTTTTTGGCATACAAATCCAGCCGTAAATTCTGCTGAGTCGCGGCGTCCCAATATCTCTTCAAGAATGCCTCGCGGAATTCCTCAACAGTATCAAAAGTGTAACGGAAGCTGCGAAACCATAATGCGCACTCCCCCTCTGTTAACTTCTCTATAGCACGTAGCCTACGCTCCTGCGGTATTCGTGCATCATTGAGATATTCAGTCACTTCCTTTAACCAATATTTTGGTGTCATACTACAGTGACTACCTGAAAATTTCCTAGGTTTTTCTTCGCTTGCCCTAATGACGTTTATCACCTGGGTGTGCATCGCGTTTTCATGTGGCGTCGATGCCGCAATCGGTACACCTGGCGTCATGTAAGGACTTTCTCCTGCGCCTGCAGCGTTCCTGCTTATAGGTTGGGTTTCTAGGTCTGCCCACCTTGTTTTTCTCATATCCTCTATGCTGCCTTCACTTGACTTAGGATCTTTCAGAAGTGTCTCCTCCTGTGCTATTATCCTAGTCTCCATTTGGTTATGGCGCATTTCTGCTCTTTCTAGGCGAGTAATGACTTCTTTTTCTATTCTCGTAAGCCTATCTCGGTTTTCCTCGGCTACTTGAAAAATTTTCACCTTGTCTTCTTTCAGACTTTGTTTGATATGGAATATTTCATCCTCTACGTCCTCTTTAATTTGAGCAAGGGTCTTGTCGCTTGCCTCTGTTTTCTGGCCTTCTCTTATTTCGAGTTCTTCTCTCAGACCTTTAATTTCATCTTGAATGTGTCCATTGACTTTAGACAATTCATTCCGGACCTTGGTGATCTCGCCCCTATTTTCCTCTTGCCTTTTATTGACTATGACAATGTCGCTTTGCACTTGGTCCAGTTCTTTATGAACTTGACCCATCTGACTTTTCACGTTGCCTACCAGCTCCTTACTTTCATGAGCGATAGCCTTAATTTCGCCTATTTCCTGGCATTGACCTAATATATTCTGGTCCTGTTTCTTGAGGTCACCGTTAATTGCTCTAGCGTAGCTTTTCAATTTCTGGTCCCATTTGGAGTCGTTCTCCTCTAATCTCTGGTCTACTGTTTTCGTAAACTCTGCGAACTGTTTCGCTTGGCGTTCGAGATTCGCCTCATTTTGGATCTGAATATCCTTAATATCGTTAGACAACGCCTCTAATTTACTGTTGGTTTGCTCCTGAGCATGCCTACACGCTTGCAAATTACCCTCAAGTTTGGCTTCTATAGCCTCGAAACGTTTGTCAGTATTTACCTGCATTTCCGATACAATGCTTACAACAGTATCTGTTACTTCGGTCTTAATAACCTCTTGCATTTGACCTAACTTATTGTTTAATTCAATCTGGTTATTATCCATTGCAACCTGATTTGCATCTAACCGACTGTTTATTTCAGTTTTATTTGCATCTAAACGGTTGTTTAATTCTCTCTGGTTCTCATCTAACCGAGTGTTTATACTATCCTGGAACGCCTTGGTTTCCAGTTTACTCTGCTCGTGAGTAGCATCAAAATGCTGTTTCAGTCCTGCAATAACTTGCAAGATCTCCTGCGTACCTGACATTTTCCAATAACACACTTAAATATGCAGGCAGGCTTCCTGGAAAAATATGTGGATACGTTTCGAAGAGAAACATCAAACACTGCACACATATTGTGAAGTCGTACAAAACCTGATAATATTATGGTAGATTGTGGATTGGGTATGTAACGCTCGTACCCTTAGGCCATTCTCTTCTCAATAGAGAGATTCTGCGTTACCTCAAAAGCCTACTGAATTCAAAAATCACTCAAACACAGTTTGAGGCAAAACAATTACTATGGTTTTCCCCATGAAATACCATAAAAAATCTATGGGTTTTCCCTAAATCCCATAAGCTCCACGTATTCTGGGCGCCATGATAAATGAGATCAGAGGGTGTGGTATTAGTAGGACATCGGCCATATTTTAATTTACTATAAAAACTGTTCAGGGAGTGGTTTTTACTGCCGAAAGCCCCACTTAGGCCACGCCATGATAAATTAATAGAGAATATGTACTATCTATCAAAATTTATATATACGTATCGGAACTTAGCTATGGATTAGGAGCGGTCACACCCTACTTCGTTAATTCTTACTTTAATAGAGTTGTGTGCATTAAATCTGACCGACTTTAGTCGTACCTTTAGCTCAAATCACAGTATAGGACATCAATTCCCATGTACCCATGTGAGTAATCTCGGTGGATAATATGCATCTGCCTCCAACTAGCATCAGCTCTCAGGCGTGTACGGTAACCCCAATTTAGCAGTGCATATTTTGGATTTGAGGCAAAAAGGTATCAACTCTACAATGATAAGGCACAACTCTATTCTAAAACTTTAATTTAGTAAAATAAATCATGGCTTCAAACACAAAACAATACCCAAAAAGCATAAAATAAAGCAAACAAAATTTTTACTTCCACAATCCACAAGTGAACAAATATAAAATCACAACAAAGTCATACCTAGCCATAAGGCTTTACCCTTCTGTGAACTTCACAAGGATATACTAGTGCGCTGATGCACCTACGACTTCAAAACAAACTGTTCATTAACATAACAGTCATACAATGTGACTTCTTTAATATTACAACAAGGATTATTCCTTAAACCTCTTTATGTTAAACAATTATGTGTGCCGTGCGTGTTTTAATATTTTTCTTCTCACCAATGAAATGCTTTTCATGCATTTACCTATTTGGACGTTGCACCAAAATCAACGTGCAACTCCATAATTATGTAAGCTACCCCCTACACATCCTCCAATTATATGGTTTCACCGCATGCTGTCTGTGATTCCTAGATAAAACGTTACGTTATAGCTTATGTCGGATTGTACGATAGACTACCTCGCGCTCATGGCGATTGGCATCTAGTAACCAACTACATGACTTGGCTCCAGTGACAGTACAAATATATCATGTAACTATTCGTCAGATAGCTAAAATAATGAACCATCAGGATGAACTATAATTATCCATGTGTTCTCAAACCACATGGCCATAATACTCAACATAACAATCTTGCATTATATGTCATTTTAACAAGGTCTAGACTCTTCCCTCTTTATAACTTGCCTGAGCGGCCCGGGTGGCTAGCACCGACCCTCGGCTAAGGAAGTCGCTACACAATAGAAAGTGGAATGGGTCGTTTCACCAATTATCTCGACCTTCCTAAAAGTTTGAAAGCCTCCCTCTCTAAGCAGTGAGGATTTACAAGACAAATACTGCGTCCTAACCGACACACATGTTCCCAAAGGATCTAATTGACTATTATGCCAACAGGTATTGAATGAGCTTTTGTAATTATTCCTACGTCGAGGATAATGATTAATTAATGGCCTCACATGGGTCCATTCAACATGAAGGTTCGGGGTTCGCAATGCATGAGCCTGGCGGTTTGACCGATGTCTCAAGTATAATATAGGCGCACAAAACCACTGTCGCCATGAGTTTTCGCTGCCAACGAGCGTAAATAACTCATCAATAAGTTCTCGGGAAATCATAGAGCTGCGAGGTGTCCTCGTTTCCTCGACTCTGTCAAGATTCCAGTCCGGAACACATTTCAATCCTTTCTTCAGAGTTAGGGTCCATCACTACAACTCTGGAATTAATAATATCTCCAACAATGTCCACGACATAGGAGAATTCATACGTAGAATAGACTATCTGGCCCCTAATGCTCCATGCTACGACACTCCGACCTATAATATTAAGAGAAATCTAACATTTACTCTATAAGCTTCTCAATTAAGCTGCAAATTCAATTCATTAAAAGCTCTTTCATTACTGGTATCATTACTGAATATCTGCAATATTCTGATATAAAACTTCTTTCCATAATTACTGTAATGTAATCTCACTGTAACATCTTCCTGCTTAGATTGATAAGTCTTGCACTTAGCGTTAATAATTCTCGCTTACAACATTTATTTGTTTCCTGATGCGTTCATTCACACTCTTAATAACCATTATTATTATCATCATCATTTCTCACTGACATAAATGACCAAAATCATCCTTTATTATTATTATTGTAAATCTCATTGACATAAATGACCAAAATCATCATTTATTATTATTCTCACATAAATTACCAAAATTTCCGACATAGCTAAACGTTTTAAACTCGAACAATCGCGTTCGTTGCATTTACATAACTGATTGCCATTCTTAATTCATAGTGGGAATAATTACTCCACTTAATGATGCAAATCACCATTTCAACTCTATCAAGATCAACTCAATACTGATTAAACATGGAGGATCAGCCTCCTAACTGATTTTTACTGGCATCTATAAGGAATTCACAATATCTTTACGGAATCACAGACATGCAGCGGTCCATACTTCTACATAATCATAACCATAATTTGTGGGGTACTTACATCTCTATAGGCATCTAAGGTGGCTCCGACCAATCATATTCTTCCATGTCGCCCGCCATAATGGGTTTAACGCGACATATTTCTCTTGTTTACACACATTTGATTACACATAATTTCTATCACCAACACGACACGTTGCATACCTTTCAGGAAGTTATCACTCCCCAAACATGTGAAACACTTCATCAAACACTACTTTAAATGATATTTTTACATATGCATTACACTGAACACTCGTCACTTTATACACACTTCAATGCTGAAATTCCCTAGCAGAGATCGAAATTGCAGGTGTCGACGGCATCTTACGTTACCAACTCCTGATTGAAAGTCTGGTTATCTGCTCTCGGAACTCTCCAACAGTTTTTATGACGATCATTACTCCTACAGTAAGCGTCCTGCGTTACATCAATACGCTGGCTCCCAAACATGAGCGTTAACATCTGGTACTCTCATGGCAATACCAAACACTTAGTAGAGTTTCCTTCGCGCATTCTATCGTAGTTACACATATACGATTAGTTAATACTATACACACTGCGCTTAATAAAGTTCAACACTTTCACAAATAATTATATACAATAGTTCTACCGTTAGTCTATACGGTGCTTCATAACTGAACACGTCATAGTTCGTGCTGCTGATTATGCCTGTATCACGACTATTATTCATACAAGCATGTTTACTGTTTCTTTTACACATACCAGTCTTTGTTCGGCGTCTTGATGAGTAGAATCGTCATGCGTTTTGCCTTGACGAACTTGCTTCAACCTGGCTGTAGCTGACTGAAGTTTCACTCGAAGACTGCACGTAACTTATTTGAAGACTTCTGTATGCGGCTTACACGCTGTCTCGTACTGCTGCATTTTTGCTGTATACTGATTGCAACTTATTGCCATTGTGCTACACTTGACAATTGAGTAAGACTGTAACTGGCTGTAACTGCGCTTGGCGGCATGTAGACTGAGCTTGACTGCGTCTCGACTGGCTTACAACTGAGCATAGCTGAGAGCTCCTCCTGGGGTCTACTCCCTTATATCGGATTTCCACAGAAAGTAGAGCAACATCTTCCCGCGTAATCTTGGCTCCTCTCACAGCATGATTCAGGTCTTCAAACCATGATCATTGCGTTCCTCTCTCTTCACAGGTCCCAAAACTATCTGTGTGCAAAGGAATCGCTCGTCCAATTAATTAATATTAATTCCTTTCTCCATGGCGTGGGACGCTACCTAACGGGAAACCCCCGGCAACATCTTCACATCCATCCGCGAACAATGGTCGTTTTACAGTCCTTACGCACATCATTAAATATGCACCAATTTCGCAGGTAAAAGACTCTAAAATTATCTTCTTGCCAAGATATTCACCTGTGTGCAACTCTCATCTCGATTCGTTACTCCAATCACGAGTAATCAATGATTTTTCTGGGCATTTCTCCGCCCCTACTCTAAATCCATTCTCCGTCGGGGAATAACTATGTCATTATTCAGGCCTCACCCCTGCTCCAGACGACATAATGGGGTTACAGAGATGGACGTGGCTCCACTGGGACCAACCCACAATTCTGGGCCAATTAGTAAATGTCAGCTCTGCCCTCCTCTGTTCTTCAAGCCTCCAATAGCTTACACCAAATCGTCTTATAATGATATAATCTGCTCATTATTTCCTACATTATTTTACTAAATAATGCCATTTCATCAAAAATCACACCAGTGATTAAATATACATTTCTTTCGAGGGGTTTTTACCAAGAAACTCCCTGTACAGATCTCTGGTTCGCTTCCTGGTGGAACCTTTATACTGAGATCACAGTCTCTGAGAACCATGTTCGATTCCAGTCAGCATAACCCCATCGGGTTCATGTTCCCCTTGCAAAACTTATAAAAGTCCAATGCAAGTGGCTTATATAAGTAACCAGCTGACTGTCGACCACCGTCTGTGTTTACGTCTGGGGTCCTTCACCTTGTCTGGCTGCGAGTGGGTTAGTAGTGTTCCCCCTTCCACACTCGGCCTTGTTTCTGAGCTGTCTATTCTCCCTGCGAAGGGTCGCGTTTACAGCCTCAACCTCTCTGGCCACTCTGACCATTTCTTCATAGAATTCTCGCAAACACTGGCATTCTTTCTGCTCTCCGCTTACACTGGGTAAACTGTCTGCTTCTCGTCCCGTCTCGCCGTTCCAACATTCAGGTCTGCCTGCTTGGCTGCCTCCGCTTTCCACGTTGAGTTGGGTGTGCGTTACTAATTCTTCTTCTGGTTCATCGAATTCTTCTGGCGAGTAATAAACTTTTAAGTTGGCTATGTTCATAACGACCTCGTTTCCATTCTCTAAATGCCTTAACCTGTATGCATTGTTCTGGAGGTCTCTTATCACCTCGAACGGGCCGTGGTAAGCAAAAATAAACTTTTTATACTTCCGTGCCTCTGGATCTGAACTGGCGGGTTTCTTAATTAAAACTTTCTGTCCCACGAGAAGCGGTTTATGATACCTCTTCGCACGATTCCTTCTCTGACGTCTCTCCGCCTGTGCTTTGAGATATTCAAAGGTTCGTTGGATCCTCAATTCTCTACCGGGCTGTGCGTCTACAGGTAATGGAATAACACCATTCCACGGTCTCTCTGGTCTCTGATCCAGATGTAGAGTAACGGGAACCTGACCTGTCGCCTCATGTACAGTATTATTTATACAGTATTCACTGACTTCTAGAAATTCAATCCAACGCCAATTCGCTTCAGAACAGTAGATCTTCATGTATTTCTGGACCTCTCTCATTACTCTTTCAACGGGACTTGCCTCAGGATGGCGAATGGTAGATAAAATCTGCCTAATTCCTAGAGTTTCCAGTTCTCGACGAAATTCTGCACTAGTAAAGCAACTTCCGTGGTCCGAGAGAATGTTATCCGGCTTCCCAAGAATCGGAATAACTCTCTCTTTCAGGCGCTTCAAGACCTGTTTTGAACTTGTCTTTTGAATGGGGCACAACACCACCATTTTCGAAAATACATCCATGGCTACACAAATGTGTCTATTGCCTCTACGTGCTCTAGGCAATGGTCCAAAGTTGTCGATACTCAATAGCTGCCTTGGCTTCTCTGGTAATAACGGGATAGGTCGCTGCCTCATTAAAAAGGGATTCGGCTTTACCCTTTGGCAAAGATCACATGTTCTAATAGCATTTCTCACCGTTTCTCTCAATTTTGGCCAAGTAAATGCTTCCTTCAACAGAGCACAAATTTTATCTATTCCAGGATGTCCAAATGCTCTGTGGGCTAGCCATACTAATCTCCTCTGCAAAGATGCAGGAATTACAATCCTTTGACGTGTGTGATCCACATCGTCCCACTTGTGTAATATCTGATTATACCATACATAATCTGTTGCCAATGCCTCCGCCTCTCTGTATATCGCAGTTCCCCTTGCTAAGCGTCCCTCGAAGTAATCGATTATCATCTTCAACCATGGGTCTTCGCGTTGTAGGTTGGTAATGTTCCTTAAGTCATCCAACGTCTTCTGATCTCGATTCTCAATCTGGACCGCTAGTACTTCTTCTTCTCTAGGGTAACGACTTAATATGTCCGGTATTACATTCTCTTTCCCTGGACAGTATTCTATTTCCACATTAAATTGCTGGATATACAGGGACCATCTTGTCAATCTCTGACTAGACAAATCTGTCTTTAACAAAAATGTTAAAGCTTTATGGTCTGTTCTCAGAACTATTCGGAAGCCGTACACGAGTTTGTGCCACGATTGCAACGCGTACAAAATTGCGAGCAATTCTATCTCTGTGATCGTGTAGTTTTTCTCATGGGCTTTCAGTCTTCTGCTTATAAAGGCGATAAAAACTTTCTTCTCAGGCTGGTCAACATTTTCCTGGAATAGCATCGCTCCAATCCCAATAAGTGATGCATCCGTCTGTATGATGAACTTCTGGGCATAATCTGGGTATCCCAGTTTCACATATTCCAAAAGCATTTGTTTTGACCTCACGAATGCTTCCTGACATTGCTCCGTCCAATTCCATCTGCCGCCTTTCTTCAATAGGTCCTGCAGTGGTGCTACTGTCGCAGTATAGTTTGGGCAGTGGTTCGAAAAGAATCCAATTACTCCCAAATACTGTCGGACGTGCTTTACTTTCGTGGGTCGAGGGAAATTCCGAATTACCTCCAATTTATCTGGATTAGGCTTCACTCCATTTGCATCAATAACATGCCCTAGGAATTTAACTTCCCTCTGACAGAAGTGCGATTTCTTGATATTGACCTTAAAGTTAGCCTCTCGAAGGTCATCTAGCAACTTCTTCAGGTCTCTCATGTGCTCCTCCAGAGATTCTGATGTGAGTAGAATGTCGTCTACATATCTGATGGTACTCTCTTTAACCTCATCTGATAGATTGCGATCTAACGCTCTTATCAAGGCTGAACCAGCTGTTTTCAACCCAAAAGGTAGCCTTAAAAATGTGAATGTATGTTGATCAAACATAAATCCTGTCAACAGACTAGTTTTCTTCTCTAATTCAAGATGGTGGAAACTGGATGTGATATCCAAATTTGAGAATATAGTTTTCCCTCTAAACTTCCTGAGGATCTCTTTAATAGGTGGCACTTGGTCAAATTCCGGAATAACTCTCAAATTTAAGCGTCTCAGGTCCAAGCAGACTCTGACAGATCCGTCTGACTTTGGTACAATTACCAATGGACTTACGTAAGGCGTAGGTGTTTTCTCAATAACGCCGGCCTCCAACATCTCCTGAATTGCCTCTTTCACTTTAGCATAATGCTTTTCAGCTATAGGGTAGGGTTTCTGCCTAAATGGTGTCCAATCACTGACTTGAAAAGCATAAGTGAAGTTCTTTATCCGACCAGGTCTCGAATCAAAGACTTCCTTCTGTTCCAGCAATAACTGCTTTAAATTTTCCTTCTCCTTTAGCCCAATTTTCGCTTCTTCTAGCTTTTCCGAAATGTATTCTTCCAATTTGGGTTCCAGATCTTTTTCCAAGTCTGTGGCTAGTGTTTTGAGCTCCGCTTCTAACTGCTCAATAGCTAACACTTCTTCATCAGCCACTTCTCTGTATGTATGCCATACTTGTTCACTGGATCCTGGTTCAATTTCATTGAGTGCGACCTCTAAGCCTTCAGCTTCTTCATTCACATGGAACATAACCCTGTCCTGTGCTAGGTCAATTATTACTCTGTATTCCCTTATAAACTCTGCCCCAATAAGTAGGTTATAAGGTAGTTTGTTTACTAACAGAAAACTCTGTGAGAAAATAGAGCCTCCTATCTGTAAATCTAGGAATACCTGGTATTTACATATCATTGTTCTGTCTGGAATTACCCCTTTAATTTTTACACTGGAGATCGGTATCTTCAAAATGTTCTCTCTCCGGGCTATTTCATTATATAGAGCTTGTGTCATCAGGCTTACTGTTGATCCCGTATCTAACAGACTTCTGACTTTTAATCCTGCCACTCTCACAATTATAATAGGCAATTCTCTCTTGACCATGGCCTGTGGTCCTCCTGTATCCTCAATCAATTCTTCTGGTTTGGCTATCCAATTGATGATGTTAATAGACTTCCATCCATCAGTCTCGAGCTCTTCTAATTTTGGCGTTTTTTTTTTTTTCTTCAGCGCCCGCCCCTTTGGAGTTCCTTCTCTCCTGTTCGCTGCGCTGTAGTTCCAAACTCTTAGCTCCATCTCCATATCTGTCTGGCGATGTCCTGTTCTGCATGACTTCTTGCCAGCGGACTTGTGGTTTCTGGGGCTCATCTCCCCTTTCTTCGAGGTATCGCAAAGAAGCATGATATCGCTCTTCTGCCTCGTCATCGAAGTTATTTCTTCTCTCTTGGGGTCTCCAATTTCTATTATTGCCTTCCTGGCCATTATTACCTCCATTGTTATGGTACGGTTTGCCCCTGTTATTGTGTTTATTCCACGAACTTCGACCTCTTCCTGCTTTATTAGCATTTCCTTTGTACCTTGACTGCCCTTTTCTGGGTTCCTGTTCCCATTGCCGTCCATAGGAATCTAAAGTTTCTGTGCTCGTGGCTTTGTTGTTCCTTGGAGCTTGCTGTTGGTCAGTCTGTGTGTTGGTCACGTGGACTTGTTCCTCGGTTCGACTCTGACGCATAGTATTTGCTGTGGTGAGGTCCAGTTGCCTTAGAACTGTCTCCATTTCCATAGCAGTTTTCGCATTAGCCGAGATTAGTAGCCTTTGGATCTCGTATGGAAGCTGTTTGGCGATAGCAATGCATAGCTCCAGTTCACTAGGTTTTTGATCCAGCTCTTTAAAACGACACATCTGCGATATGAAGAATTCTGCGTACTTCGTCGGGTTGTTCGTGCTGTACTTTTTGGCATACAAATCCAGCCGTAAATTCTGCTGAGTCGCGGCGTCCCAATATCTCTTCAAGAATGCCTCGCGGAATTCCTCAACAGTATCAAAAGTGTAACGGAAGCTGCGAAACCATAATGCGCACTCCCCCTCTGTTAACTTCTCTATAGCACGTAGCCTACGCTCCTGCGGTATTCGTGCATCATTGAGATATTCAGTCACTTCCTTTAACCAATATTTTGGTGTCATACTACAGTGACTACCTGAAAATTTCCTAGGTTTTTCTTCGCTTGCCCTAATGACGTTTATCACCTGGGTGTGCATCGCGTTTTCATGTGGCGTCGATGCCGCAATCGGTACACCTGGCGTCATGTAAGGACTTTCTCCTGCGCCTGCAGCGTTCCTGCTTATAGGTTGGGTTTCTAGGTCTGCCCACCTTGTTTTTCTCATATCCTCTATGCTGCCTTCACTTGACTTAGGATCTTTCAGAAGTGTCTCCTCCTGTGCTATTATCCTAGTCTCCATTTGGTTATGGCGCATTTCTGCTCTTTCTAGGCGAGTAATGACTTCTTTTTCTATTCTCGTAAGCCTATCTCGGTTTTCCTCGGCTACTTGAAAAATTTTCACCTTGTCTTCTTTCAGACTTTGTTTGATATGGAATATTTCATCCTCTACGTCCTCTTTAATTTGAGCAAGGGTCTTGTCGCTTGCCTCTGTTTTCTGGCCTTCTCTTATTTCGAGTTCTTCTCTCAGACCTTTAATTTCATCTTGAATGTGTCCATTGACTTTAGACAATTCATTCCGGACCTTGGTGATCTCGCCCCTATTTTCCTCTTGCCTTTTATTGACTATGACAATGTCGCTTTGCACTTGGTCCAGTTCTTTATGAACTTGACCCATCTGACTTTTCACGTTGCCTACCAGCTCCTTACTTTCATGAGCGATAGCCTTAATTTCGCCTATTTCCTGGCATTGACCTAATATATTCTGGTCCTGTTTCTTGAGGTCACCGTTAATTGCTCTAGCGTAGCTTTTCAATTTCTGGTCCCATTTGGAGTCGTTCTCCTCTAATCTCTGGTCTACTGTTTTCGTAAACTCTGCGAACTGTTTCGCTTGGCGTTCGAGATTCGCCTCATTTTGGATCTGAATATCCTTAATATCGTTAGACAACGCCTCTAATTTACTGTTGGTTTGCTCCTGAGCATGCCTACACGCTTGCAAATTACCCTCAAGTTTGGCTTCTATAGCCTCGAAACGTTTGTCAGTATTTACCTGCATTTCCGATACAATGCTTACAACAGTATCTGTTACTTCGGTCTTAATAACCTCTTGCATTTGACCTAACTTATTGTTTAATTCAATCTGGTTATTATCCATTGCAACCTGATTTGCATCTAACCGACTGTTTATTTCAGTTTTATTTGCATCTAAACGGTTGTTTAATTCTCTCTGGTTCTCATCTAACCGAGTGTTTATACTATCCTGGAACGCCTTGGTTTCCAGTTTACTCTGCTCGTGAGTAGCATCAAAATGCTGTTTCAGTCCTGCAATAACTTGCAAGATCTCCTGCGTACCTGACATTTTCCAATAACACACTTAAATATGCAGGCAGGCTTCCTGGAAAAATATGTGGATACGTTTCGAAGAGAAACATCAAACACTGCACACATATTGTGAAGTCGTACAAAACCTGATAATATTATGGTAGATTGTGGATTGGGTATGTAACGCTCGTACCCTTAGGCCATTCTCTTCTCAATAGAGAGATTCTGCGTTACCTCAAAAGCCTACTGAATTCAAAAATCACTCAAACACAGTTTGAGGCAAAACAATTACTATGGTTTTCCCCATGAAATACCATAAAAAATCTATGGGTTTTCCCTAAATCCCATAAGCTCCACGTATTCTGGGCGCCATGATAAATGAGATCAGAGGGTGTGGTATTAGTAGGACATCGGCCATATTTTAATTTACTATAAAAACTGTTCAGGGAGTGGTTTTTACTGCCGAAAGCCCCACTTAGGCCACGCCATGATAAATTAATAGAGAATATGTACTATCTATCAAAATTTATATATACGTATCGGAACTTAGCTATGGATTAGGAGCGGTCACACCCTACTTCGTTAATTCTTACTTTAATAGAGTTGTGTGCATTAAATCTGACCGACTTTAGTCGTACCTTTAGCTCAAATCACAGTATAGGACATCAATTCCCATGTACCCATGTGAGTAATCTCGGTGGATAATATGCATCTGCCTCCAACTAGCATCAGCTCTCAGGCGTGTACGGTAACCCCAATTTAGCAGTGCATATTTTGGATTTGAGGCAAAAAGGTATCAACTCTACAATGATAAGGCACAACTCTATTCTAAAACTTTAATTTAGTAAAATAAATCATGGCTTCAAACACAAAACAATACCCAAAAAGCATAAAATAAAGCAAACAAAATTTTTACTTCCACAATCCACAAGTGAACAAATATAAAATCACAACAAAGTCATACCTAGCCATAAGGCTTTACCCTTCTGTGAACTTCACAAGGATATACTAGTGCGCTGATGCACCTACGACTTCAAAACAAACTGTACATTAACATAACAGTCATACAATGTGACTTCTTTAATATTACAACAAGGATTATTCCTTAAACCTCTTTATGTTAAACAATTATGTGTGCCGTGCGTGTTTTAATATTTTTCTTCTCACCAATGAAATGCTTTTCATGCATTTACCTATTTGGACGTTGCACCAAAATCAACGTGCAACTCCATAATTATGTAAGCTACCCCCTACACATCCTCCAATTATATGGTTTCACCGCATGCTGTCTGTGATTCCTAGATAAAACGTTACGTTATAGCTTATGTCGGATTGTACGATAGACTACCTCGCGCTCATGGCGATTGGCATCTAGTAACCAACTACATGACTTGGCTCCAGTGACAGTACAAATATATCATGTAACTATTCGTCAGATAGCTAAAATAATGAACCATCAGGATGAACTATAATTATCCATGTGTTCTCAAACCACATGGCCATAATACTCAACATAACAATCTTGCATTATATGTCATTTTAACAAGGTCTAGACTCTTCCCTCTTTATAACTTGCCTGAGCGGCCCGGGTGGCTAGCACCGACCCTCGGCTAAGGAAGTCGCTACACAATAGAAAGTGGAATGGGTCGTTTCACCAATTATCTCGACCTTCCTAAAAGTTTGAAAGCCTCCCTCTCTAAGCAGTGAGGATTTACAAGACAAATACTGCGTCCTAACCGACACACATGTTCCCAAAGGATCTAATTGACTATTATGCCAACAGGTATTGAATGAGCTTTTGTAATTATTCCTACGTCGAGGATAATGATTAATTAATGGCCTCACATGGGTCCATTCAACATGAAGGTTCGGGGTTCGCAATGCATGAGCCTGGCGGTTTGACCGATGTCTCAAGTATAATATAGGCGCACAAAACCACTGTCGCCATGAGTTTTCGCTGCCAACGAGCGTAAATAACTCATCAATAAGTTCTCGGGAAATCATAGAGCTGCGAGGTGTCCTCGTTTCCTCGACTCTGTCAAGATTCCAGTCCGGAACACATTTCAATCCTTTCTTCAGAGTTAGGGTCCATCACTACAACTCTGGAATTAATAATATCTCCAACAATGTCCACGACATAGGAGAATTCATACGTAGAATAGACTATCTGGCCCCTAATGCTCCATGCTACGACACTCCGACCTATAATATTAAGAGAAATCTAACATTTACTCTATAAGCTTCTCAATTAAGCTGCAAATTCAATTCATTAAAAGCTCTTTCATTACTGGTATCATTACTGAATATCTGCAATATTCTGATATAAAACTTCTTTCCATAATTACTGTAATGTAATCTCACTGTAACATCTTCCTGCTTAGATTGATAAGTCTTGCACTTAGCGTTAATAATTCTCGCTTACAACATTTATTTGTTTCCTGATGCGTTCATTCACACTCTTAATAACCATTATTATTATTATCATCATTTCTCACTGACATAAATGACCAAAATCATCCTTTATTATTATTATTGTAAATCTCATTGACATAAATGACCAAAATCATCATTTATTATTATTCTCACATAAATTACCAAAATTTCCGACATAGCTAAACGTTTTAAACTCGAACAATCGCGTTCGTTGCATTTACATAACTGATTGCCATTCTTAATTCATAGTGGGAATAATTACTCCACTTAATGATGCAAATCACCATTTCAACTCTATCAAGATCAACTCAATACTGATTAAACATGGAGGATCAGCCTCCTAACTGATTTTTACTGGCATCTATAAGGAATTCACAATATCTTTACGGAATCACAGACATGCAGCGGTCCATACTTCTACATAATCATAACCATAATTTGTGGGGTACTTACATCTCTATAGGCATCTAAGGTGGCTCCGACCAATCATATTCTTCCATGTCGCCCGCCATAATGGGTTTAACGCGACATATTTCTCTTGTTTACACACATTTGATTACACATAATTTCTATCACCAACACGACACGTTGCATACCTTTCAGGAAGTTATCACTCCCCAAACATGTGAAACACTTCATCAAACACTACTTTAAATGATATTTTTACATATGCATTACACTGAACACTCGTCACTTTATACACACTTCAATGCTGAAATTCCCTAGCAGAGATCGAAATTGCAGGTGTCGACGGCATCTTACGTTACCAACTCCTGATTGAAAGTCTGGTTATCTGCTCTCGGAACTCTCCAACAGTTTTTATGACGATCATTACTCCTACAGTAAGCGTCCTGCGTTACATCAATACGCTGGCTCCCAAACATGAGCGTTAACATCTGGTACTCTCATGGCAATACCAAACACTTAGTAGAGTTTCCTTCGCGCATTCTATCGTAGTTACACATATACGATTAGTTAATACTATACACACTGCGCTTAATAAAGTTCAACACTTTCACAAATAATTATATACAATAGTTCTACCGTTAGTCTATACGGTGCTTCATAACTGAACACGTCATAGTTCGTGCTGCTGATTATGCCTGTAACACGACTATTATTCATACAAGCATGTTTACTGTTTCTTTTACACATACCAGTCTTTGTTCGGCGTCTTGATGAGTAGAATCGTCATGCGTTTTGCCTTGACGAACTTGCTTCAACCTGGCTGTAGCTGACTGAAGTTTCACTCGAAGACTGCACGTAACTTATTTGAAGACTTCTGTATGCGGCTTACACGCTGTCTCGTACTGCTGCATTTTTGCTGTATACTGATTGCAACTTATTGCCATTGTGCTACACTTGACAATTGAGTAAGACTGTAACTGGCTGTAACTGCGCTTGGCGGTATGTAGACTGAGCTTGACTGCGTCTCGACTGGCTTACAACTGAGCATAGCTGAGAGCTCCTCCTGGGGTCTACTCCCTTATATCGGATTTCCACAGAAAGTAGAGCAACATCTTCCCGCGTAATCTTGGCTCCTCTCACAGCATGATTCAGGTCTTCAAACCATGATCATTGCGTTCCTCTCTCTTCACAGGTCCCAGAACTATCTGTGTGCAAAGGAATCGCTCGTCCAATTAATTAATATTAATTCCTTTCTCCATGGCGTGGGACGCTACCTAACGGGAAACCCCCGGCAACATCTTCACATCCATCCGCGAACAATGGTCGTTTTACAGTCCTTACGCACATCATTAAATATGCACCAATTTCGCAGGTAAAAGACTCTAAAATTATCTTCTTGCCAAGATATTCACCTGTGTGCAACTCTCATCTCGATTCGTTACTCCAATCACGAGTAATCAATGATTTTTCTGGGCATTTCTCCGCCCCTACTCTAAATCCATTCTCCGTCGGGGAATAACTATGTCATTATTCAGGCCTCACCCCTGCTCCAGACGACATAATGGGGTTACAGAGATGGACGTGGCTCCACTGGGACCAACCCACAATTCTGGGCCAATTAGTAAATGTCAGCTCTGCCCTCCTCTGTGCTTCAAGCCTCCAATAGCTTACACCAAATCGTCTTATAATGATATAATCTGCTCATTATTTCCTACATTATTTTACTAAATAATGCCATTTCATCAAAAATCACACCAGTGATTAAATATACATTTCTTTCGAGGGGTTTTTACCAAGAAACTCCCTGTACAGATCTCTGGTTCGCTTCCTGGTGGAACCTTTACACTGAGATCACAGTCTCTGAGAACCATGTTCGATTCCAGTCAGCATAACCCCATCGGGTTCAATATACACATATGTACCAAAATCATTCGTTTTCGCTTTATTAATGAAAGAACATTGTACAGTGACACATTAATTGACAGCCTGTTTGGAAGTGTTTAACACATGAACTCATATCAAAAAAGGTTCCTGACACCGCAGATAAAAGTCTAATGGACCGTGCAAGCCATGAAACAGGTCCTCCTCTGCCCAACCATCTGTCCTGGAAGATCTCCGTTAGTGCAGTGCGAACAAGGTGACTAAAGTGTGCAGGAGCGCCATCATGTATCCACCACATACGTTGTCGTATTTGCAGGGGCACATTGTTATGCAGTAAGTCTGAAAGGGTGTTATGGATAAAGTCTCTGGAGATTGCACCTGTAAGACGTGCTGATAGAACGTATGGACCTACAATGCCAGCCCTCACATTAATCCTAAACTGGTGCTGATGGCGAGCCTGTCTGGAACACCTGTGCATTTGACAGTTTTTATCATTTTAAATGATCTTGTTGACTTCGTCGTTACGCTGAGGTCTGGCGGCGTTACGGTGACGGGACGAAATGTACTCAGATGCACTGAGGTGTGTGACGTCATAGTACCGCCTGGTGCATGTGTACCCTGACAATCTCTACTTCGTTAGTATAAGACAAAAATCCCCGATTCTTGGATGTCACAGGTAATCTCGAGAACCACTGGATGGATTTTGATGCAGTTTTCACCATCTCGAGGAAAGATTCTGTAGAAAATAATTTATGTGTGATCAAAGGATGCCAAGCAGTAACGATTTCAGTGAAAAGGTCGAAAAACAACTTGACGTCCGTGCGCTTCTTACGCTTACGCTGGGCAAACCGTTTAAGATATCAATATACTATGAGCGTAAGAATTGGTCAGCATGAAAAGTTCTACAAAAAAGTCCGCGAGAACATATCTCTATCTTCAATACATCGCCCACTATAAGTGCTTTTAGACTGGATGGAAGGGGCGCTTGCCCTTGCTTTGCCCTTGGTTTGCACTTGACGTTCGCGAGTAATTTGAAACAAGATAAGCAAGATAAGTATTATGCAGATACTTTTCTAGCATGTCAAGAGTATTTGGCTTCGAGCGAAGCGAGATGACTCCAGCCTTTCTGGCATTTTTCAGCATTTGTAGCATTTAAAATGATACAAAGTTTAGTCTTTCAGACTGACTGTCACTTTTCCATCTGTCGGTGTCAGGAACCGTTTTGGATATGAGTTCATGTGTTAAACACTTCCAAACAGGCTGTCAATTAATGTGTCACTTTACAATGTTCTTTCATTAATAAATCGAAAACGAAGGATTTTGGGACATATGTGTATATGAACATTTTTCTTGTTTTGGTGTAAGGAACCAATCCCCAAAGTTTGTAAAAGTATTTCTGAAACACCCTGTATAGATTTCAGAAATGTTACTGGAAATGCTGTCCTTCATTTTCTAAACACACGTTGCCCGACGCAAGAAGTTTTGGTCCACTCGCTGTAATTCATCCTTTGGCATCACTGCAGTTATTTTGTTCTCGAGATCCTCCCGAGTACGCGAATTGTTTCTGTATACCTTTCGTTCAAGATTCCCACACAAGTAAATATCTCACGGTGATGAAACTTCCGAACACATTTACTGAAAGAATTCTTCTTGAGAAGATAAGTTTCTACTAGGAAAAATCGATGTTTTGTTCCATATCTAACTATGTTCACGGGATACGAGATAGCCTACAGTACTTCACCACAAGTCGTAAATATCTCAGCAAAGTATCCTGCCAGCTCCGTATGCAATAAATGCGATGCAAGCATTAGGGGCTTCACGTCCTGCTCTTGTGTCATCTGGCACTGACTAATCACTCTCCACCCGCCTCACACAACTGACGAGACCAATAACATACTGGGGAAACTGAAAACTAATTTGCTTGTTAATGTTTTAGGGGATTTGTAAAATCGTGACCGTGTACCCCGTGTACTTGGTTTTATGTGGAATTTGTGAAATTATTATATTGTTTTGAGGGCTGTGCTAGTGTGTGTATTTGTACATTGGGAATGGGACCGAGGCGAACGCCGAAACTATTACTGATATCAGTCTGAAATTGTGTGTGGTGATACAGAACACACACTACGGTAAGTTCTGTTGTGTGACATTTTAAAACATGTTAAGTACAAAACTAACATGGGGGCCAAACGAAGTCAAAATATTTAAATGGCATGGTGCGATAAATACTTATCTTTATATATATAATTCTTCGACACGTGTGTATGTGACTGAACTCCTCCTAAACGCCTGGGCCGATTTTGATAAAATATTGTATGAATGTTAGGGTGGGTCCATGTATGGTTTAGATTCACAATTTGACCAGATAGGTGGAATATTAGAATTTTAGAACCACAATTTACACACAAATTTAGAACCACAATATACAGTCATAAACAGTCGTCATGGAAACCGCTAGCCTGAGTGAAAAGTGATCCTTTTGGACTGTATGTCTCTGCGCGTAAAAGCCACCTGGTCGCAACCTGTGCAACTACCGCCATAACATACACTCCGCCCATGGCGGAAAGTTGTGTTTTATACCAAAGGTGGCAGTGATGTCGAATTCTGTTTGTCTCTGCACGTTAGAGCGTTTCAAAGTTCCGTATGCGTTCATATACCATTCATCCGATTGCGATGAAACTTGGGTGAGATGTTGAGTGCACTCCAGGGAAGGTGTTTGGCTTAGTAAATTCATTTTACTATAGGTAGCGCAAGAGTAGATTCAACAAATGAGCGACGACGCGCGAAATGTTTCAACAAAACCCCGTATAAGTTTATATACCATTCATTGATTGCGAGTTGTTGATGAGTTGTTGTACATCCATTTCACAGGAGGATAAGCACGAGTAGATTAAACAAATGAGCGCCGACGCACGAAGCGTTTTAACAATGTCCCGTATGCGTTCAAAAACCATTCGTCCGATAGCGTTGAAACTTGAGTGATATGTTGTGACACCCCAGGGAAGGCTTCTGGCTTAGTAAATTAATTTTACAATAGGTAGCGCACGACTAGATTCAACAAATGAGTGACGACGCGCGAAGCGTTTCAACAAAATCCCGTATAAGTTTATATACCATTCATCGATTGAGATGAAACTTTGATGAGTTGTTGTGTACACTTACGTGAAGGTTTCTAACTTAGTAAATCCATTTCACAGGAGGTTGCGCACGAATAGATTCAACAAATGAGCGGCGACGTGCGAAGCGTTTCAACAAGGTCCCGTATGCGTTCAAATACCATTCGTCCGATAGCGATGAAACTTGGGGAGATGTTGAGTGCAATCCAGGGAAGGTGTTTGGCTTAGTAAATCCATTTTACAATAGATAGCGCACGACTAGATTCAACAAATGAGCGACGACGCGCGAAGCGTTTCAAAAAGGTCCCGTATGAGTTCAAATACCATTCGTCCGATAGCGATGAAACTTGGGTGAGATGTTGTGTACACTCCAGGGAAGGCTTCTGGCTTAGTAAATTCATTTTACTATAGGTAGTGCAAGAGTAGATTCAACAAATGAGCGACGACGCGCGAAATGTTTCAACAAAATCCCGTATAAGTTTATATATCATTCATCGATTGAGATGAAACTTTGATGAGTTGTTGTGTACACTTACGTGAAGGTTTCTAACTTAGTAAATCCATTTCACAGGATGTTGTGCACGAGTAGATTCAGCAAATGAGCGACGACGCGCGAAGCGTTTCAATAAGGTCCCGTATGCGTTCAAATACCATTCGTCCGATTACGATGAAACTTGGGTGAGATGTTGTGTACACTTACGTGAGGGTTTCTAAGTTAGTAAATCCATTTCACAGGAGGTTGCGCACGAGTAGATTCAACAAATGAGTGACGACGCGCGAAGCGTATCAATAAGGTCCCGTATGCGTTCAAATACCATTCGTCCGATTACGATGAAACTTGGGTGAGATGTAGTGTACACCCTACGGAAGGTTTCTGGCTTAATAAATCCATTTTACAATTGGTAGCGCACGAGTAGATTCAACAAATGAGTGACGGCACGCGAATCATTTCACCAAAGTACCATATGCGTCCATATACCATTTATTCTATGAAACTTCGGTGAATTGTTGTGTACACTTCAGTAAAGGTTTCTGGCTCAGTAAATTCATTTTACAATACGTAGTGCACGAGTAGATTCAACAAATGTGCGATGGCGCGTGAATCGTTTCAACATAGTCCTGTATGTGTTCATATACCATTTATCCGATTACGATGAAACTTTGGTGAATTGTTGTGTACACTCCAGGAAATGTTTCTGGACTAGTAAATCCAGTTTTAATAAGTAGCGCACGAGTAGATTCAACAAATGGGCGACGGTGCGTGAATCGTTTCCACACTGTCGCGTATGCGGTCATATACCATTCATCCGATTGCGATGAAACCTTGGCGAATGATTGAGTACACTCCAGAGAAGGTCTTAGGCTTAGTAAATATATTTTACAATAGGTAGCGCATGAGTAGATCCAACAAATGAGTGATGGCACGCGAATCGTTTAAAAAATCCCGTATACGTTCATATGTCATTCATCCGATTCCGATGAAATTTGATGTGTTGTTGTGTATACATACGTGAAGCTTTCTAACTTAGTAAATCAATTTCACAGTTGGTAGAGCACAAATAGATTCAACAAATGAGTGACAGCGCACGAATCATTTAAACAAAATCCCGTATGCGTTTTATGCCATTTATCCAATTGCGTTGAAACGTTGGAGAGTTGTTGTGCACGCTCCCACGAATGTTTCTAGATTAGTTAATTCATTTCACGATAGTTTAGAGGCAGTTAACAGAAATTGAAAAGAATATTGTGTATCCAAAAGCACTTCAAGAAACAAAGTTACAACACTTTCTTTGATTGGCAGGACAACGTCTGCCGGGTCAGCTAGTAGTATATAAGATTTAATCTACTGAGATCTAATTTACATAAATTGTTTTCATAAACTCAAGATGACGGCTGTGTAAAATTTTAAAATTAAGTTTTAATTTTGTGTGTCCTAATCATGCGATCAAAGTGTACTTCTGTGTAATGAGTCTACGCAATAATCTTCATCTAATAGTACATATCTCCATGGCTTACATAGAGAATAGTACAACATGGTGACCACCCGAAATATTTATAAGATTCTCAATATCTAAAAATCCATTACAGCAATCGAACTGAACTTTTGTATGTTTATACAAACTTATGAGACTTTCAATGACCTGATGAGCACAAAATCAGCATAGTAGCGACGCGAAATTTAGATATTTATATGGATTTTTCTCGCGACTTAATTATCCCGATGCAGGGAAACTTACCACGGTAAATCTTCACACATGGTTTAATAAACTGATGTCTAATTTAATTTAATTTTTATGAGATCCTAAAAATGGCGGCTGTGAAAATTTTTAAAATTTCGTTTTTAATTCTCGTTTCCTAATAAATCAATACAAATGTAGGTTGATAAATGAGCCACGATTATAATATTCATCTGCTGGTATACAGAGTGTATCTTAACTATACCGACAAAAAATCAGGGACGCTCTGCGTGTTATGTAAAAGACGATGCCGCACTCGGATTGGCGGAGAAAATGTTTTCCTCCGAGAAAATGAGGTTACTTTGTTACTTCCGGGCGCGCGATTCAAATCTACAAACTCGCCGTATTTGCTGAGCCAGGCAGCAAGCCGCTAGCCACTGCTGTGCTTCTGGCAAGGGAAGGGAGTGTGATAGAAGGAGACAGAAATATGCTGGCGGGCATGTGGCAAGCCGAGGCGATCGAGGAAACTTGCGCATGCCCGCCAGCATACCTCTGTCAGATTCTATCACACTCCCCTCCCTTGCTTGAAGCACAGCGGTGGCCAGCGGCTTACTCTCTAGCTCAGCAAATACGGCGAGTTCGTAGATTTGAATCGCGCGCCCGGAAGTAACAAAGTAACCTCATTTTCTCGGAGGGAAACATTTTCTCCGCCAATCCGAGTACAGCATCGTCTTTTACATAACACGCAGAGCGTCGCTGATTTTTAGCCTACTTTCGATTTTTGCAAAAAATGAAAGTAGACCTATGAGATCAACACAGGGCGAAAAAAGTGTGTTTGTCTGTGTGTGTGTATGTGAGTGTGTGAGTCTGTGTGTGTGTGTATGTGTGTGTGTGAGTCTGTGTGTGTGTGTCTCTGTGTGTGTGTGTGTGTACTCTGAATGTCTGTCCCCCCCCCCCCCTATCAATTCGAACACGGTGAATGCGAATTGAACGAAATTTGGTACAGAGGTAGCACTAGCAAAGGACACCTCAGTGTCATGTTTTATATCGCCGCCATCTTGACGGAAACGTAATGGCGGCCACACAAATGTTCAAAGCTTAAATCAAATTACGACTAACCTAATCATCCGATCTCTACCAAATTTTGCAACAACATACCTCTATGGGGGGATCATCCTTTGACCAAACTAATAGGTCATCAGCGTAATAGTTTGCGGATGGCGGCCATCTTTGTGTGAAAATCGATTCCCCCTATTAATTCGAACACGGTGCAACCGAATGGAACGAAATTTGGTAAAGAGGTAGTACTAACAAAAGGCACCTCAGCGTCATGTTTTATATCGCCGCCATCTTGACCGAAACGTAATGGCGGCCACACAAATGTTCAAAGCTTAAATCAAATTACGATTAACCTAATCATCCGATCTCTACCAAATTTTGCAACAACATACCTTTATAGAGGAAGCATCATTTGACCAAATGACTAGGTCATTAGCCTAATAGTTTGCGGATGGCGGCCATCTTTGTGTGAAAATCAATTCCCCCTATTAATTCAAACACGGTGAAACCGAATGGAACGAAATTTGGTACGGAGGTAGCACTAGCAAAGGGCATCTCAGTGTCATGTTTTATATCGCCGCCATATTGACAGAAACGTAATGGCGGCCACACAAATGTTCAAAGCTTAAGTTAAATTACGACTAAAATAACCATCAGATCTCTACCAAACTTTGCAACAACATTCCTTTATGGAGGGAGCATCCTTTGACCAATCTAATAGGTTATTAGCCTAATAGTTTGCGGGTGGCGGCCATCTTTATGTCAAAATTGATTCCCCCTATTAATTCGAACACGGTGGAACCGAATGGAACGAAATTTGGTACAGAGGTAGTACTAACAAAAGGCACCTCAGTGTCATGTTTTATATCGCCGCCATCTTGACTGAAACGTAATGCTGGCCACACGAATGTTCAAAGCTTAAATCAAATTACGATTAACCTAATCATCCGATCTCTGCCAAGTTCTGCAACTACATACCTTTATGGAGGGAGCATCCTTTGACCAATCTAATAGGTCATTCGCCTAATTGTTTGCGGATGGCGGCCATCTTTGTGTCAAAATCGATTCCCCCTATTAATTCAAACACGGTGAAACCGAATGGAACGAAATTTGGTACAGAGGTAGCACTTGTAAAGGGCATCTCAGTGTCATGATTTATATCGCCGCCATATTGACAGAAACGTAATGGCGGCCACACAAATGTTTAAAGCTTAAATCAAATTACGACTAACATAACCATCCGATCTCTACCAAACTTTGCAACAACATACCTTTATGGAGGGAGCATCCTGTGACCAATCTAATGGGCCATTAGCCTAATAGTTTGCGGATGGCGGTCATCTTTATGTCAAAATTGATTCCCCCTATTAATTCGAACACGGTGGAACCGAATGAACGAAATTTGGTACAGAGGTAGCACTAGCAATGGGCACCTCAGTGTCATGTTTTATATCGCCGCCATCTTGACTGAAACGTAATGCCGGCCACACGAATGTTCAAAGCTTAAATCAAATTACGATTAACCTAATCATCCGATCTCTGCCAAGTTTTGCAACTACATACCTTTATGGAGGGAGCATCCTTTGACCAATCTAATAGGTCATTCGCCTAATTGTTTGCGGATGGCGGCCATCTTTGTGTCAAAATAGATTCCCCCTATTAATTCAAACACGGTGAAACCGAATGGAACGAAATTTGGTACAGAGGTAGCACTTGTAAAGGGCATCTCAGTGTCATGATTTATATCGCCGCCATATTGACAGAAACGTAATGGCGGCCACACAAATGTTAAAACTTAAATCAAATTACGACTAACATAACCATCCGATCTCTACCAAACTTTGCAACAACATACCTTTATGGAGGGAGCATCCTGTGACCAATCTAATGGGCCATTAGCCTAATAGTTTGCGGATGGCGGTCATCTTTATGTCAAAATTGATTCCCCTATTAATTCGAACACGGTGGAACCGAATGAACGAAATTTGGTACAGAGGTAGCAATAGCAAAGGGCACCTGAGTGTCATGTTTTATATCGCCGCCATCTTGACGGAAACGTAATGGCGGCCACACAAATGTTCAAAGCTTAAATCAAATTACGATTAGCCTAATCATCCGATCTCTAGCAAATTTAGCAACAACATACCTTTATGGAGGGAGCACCCTTTGACCAAACTAATAGGTCATCAGCCTAATATTTTGCGGATGGCGGCCATCTTTGTGTGAAAATCGATTCCCCTTATCAATTCGAACACGGTGAAACCGAATGGAACGAAATTTGGTACAGAGCAAAGGGCACCTCATATTCATGTTTAATATCCCTATAGCACGTTGCATTTCAACAAGCTACTACAACCAACATTCAATCATACTCCTTGAAAAGGACAAAGAGTTATATCAATACCCATGCATTTAGGAGAAAGTAGGCTATATGTTCTTTACTGAACATCTTGATTTGTCGGTATAATTAAGATACACCCTGTATAATTGCATAGCATCAATCCATCATTGAAACATAACAGGTTCACCAGTTCTCATTATCTCCGAAACTATTTCAGCAATGAAAATGAAGTTTTGCTGGGTGTTACAAGACTGTGAGGCAAGGAAATATTTATGAATTTCCAAAGCCTGAAAAACACAAAACAATATGGCGGCCAAGTATATTCAAATATTTAATATATCTTTTCTGCCGATAAATTTACCCCAAAAGCAATGAAACTTAGCAGCGAATCTTTATTCTGAGCTTAAAATGGAGACATCTTATGATATTCAATTGGTTTCAATAATTCAAGATGGCGTCAGTTGCATATTTAAATACCTTGGTTTTCTTTTTAGCCATGTTTGAAATTTTGCAAAAATAATGAAAAAGTAGTCTTATGTGATCACCCGGGCAGATGTCTGTCTGTCCTCCTGTCTGTGTGTGTGTGTGTGTGTGTGTCCCATCAAACTAAACGGCTGCCGCTGTCGAAACTAAATTTTGTATGAGTAAAGATCTATACCTGAATATCTCACGGCCATATTTTAAAATGACATCAGTGCTACCAACTGCTGAAAAATCGCAATTGAAGAACGATCTCCATGTTAGATATCTCAGAAGTAATGCATGCGAAATGATCCAAATTTGGCTCTCATATAGACTGATAATAACAATATAGATTTATTTTCAGGAGCCCTCTACGGCAGTGCTGCCAACATGATTCTAAGCCTGCTGATAGGTCCAATTTTTAAATGCATGCCACTTCTATACTAACAAATGAATTTCATCCAAAATTGGCAGTATAATATATTGTACAATTTCAGATTAATTCTGAGCAACACATGCATGACATTGTAGCCAACATAACTTTACGCACACTCATAGATCCAATATATAACAGCATGTAACGTCCATACTATTCATTAGACTTCAACCAAATTCTGCATGTGCATTCTGTACCTTAAGGGATGGAACTAGGAACATATTCGGAGTCACCAGAGCCACCAACTGAAGTGCTCTATTTGGTTACACTATTTTAGCTATATTTTAAACTATTAGAAAATTCGTCATTATTCTAGATAGGTCTATATTGATTAATTATTGGCATGAATTTCAAATTTTAAGAAAAGTAGGCTCTTTAGTTCGTCACGGAACTACTAGTTATTTCTCGCAACTTACTCAGGCGATTGAAAAGAAGACTGGGCTACACCAGTATACAATTCCTTAGCGTTAGTAACCTGATCATGAAACTTTGGACACATATTTTTCCAGTGCTGAAGGTGTGTTGAAGTGAGTTATCTTGATGAACGATGAAAACTTTTAATTAAGACAGTGCATGCACTAGTTCCATTGTATGATAATTTGGCTTTCTTGATATTTGTCTCTAATGACCACCAATTACGGATATTGAGTTTTGATTTTGATTGTCTTGCTCTATATCACAGCGTATGTCGTGTGCTAAAAGATATTTTATGTTAGACCATGGCGAAATGTAAATATTTATGTCAGAAAACTATACTATAATGAGGTTCATTATAGTATCCCGAATGCGAAGTGGGACTTTGCTCTTTCCAGAGACTCCTTTCTTTGTACTGTAAATATAGTTTAAGGCACTGATAAATAAATATGAAATGAAATGAAATAGTACAAGTATTCATTACGATAGCCTACAGTTTCTCCCACCAATCTGAGCTCAAGAAACAGCTGTGTGACCAATTAGGTAAGGATAGCATCGCACCTGCGCTGACTTACACGGCCTTCTGTGGCTCGTGTCATACTGGGGTATTCGAGGAGGCCATGTCATTCTCTGCGTCCCATGTGCTCTGTTCAGTACATAAAACTGGCTAAATCTCGACAGATATTTATGAATATTTATGTTCCAACATAAAATTGTTATAATTATCGTCGAACATAATCAGTCGTATGCAACTCGCCAATAATGGTAATTAAGACACTCGTGTCTTAATTATTGCCTGTATAGGCTTGTTGCTTAATGCACTATTATGTTCGACCACGGCGAAATGTAAATATTATATCCCAGAAGACTGCATCATAATGTGGCTCATTATAGTACAAGTTTTCATTATGATACAGTTTCTCCTCCAATCAGAGCTCAAGATTTTCATTTCGATACAGTTACCAATAAGGTAAGGATAGCTTCGCACCTGTTCTCAACGCACTAATAAACAAACATTTCGGACAATGTAAAGGATACCGGATCAACCATTGTAATTACAATCCAAAACACAAAGACAAAATTATCACGAACCTTTGAGGTAACAAGTGCTATAAAATATGCAAAAAAATTATGAATATACGTACAGAAGTTTGCAACACACCATCCTTCTATATAAATTACTGACATGAAAAGTGCACCGTCCCAAATGTTCGCATAAATAAACTGGGGAATATGGGAAAACAAATAGAACTGAGCCTTAATATCCCCAACTCCAACTTGTAGACAAGGCATTGCTTTCGTACGATTTCGGCAACAATTTTAGTGAATGCCGATGCTGGTAGGCACTAGAACATTATGCAGGCTGTCAACATGACATTGCCAAGCAAGGATTATGGTCTCTGCTTTCCAAGTTCTCTGACCCAAGCATACGCTCTGTTCAGACAGCAAACCCAGCGTATGCGCTCTGTTCACTAAACTCAAGTGACTGAATCTCGACAGATATTTATAAATTTTTCTGTTCGAACATAAAGGAAAGTTATAATTATCGTCGAACACAATCAGTCGTATGCAATTCGCCTTTTAATGGTAATTAAGACACTCGTATGGAAATTATAAAACTCGCTTCGCTCATTTTATTAACATACTCGAATCTTACAATTATTGCAATTATAGGCTCGTTGCATAATGTACTATAGTGCATCACATGGAAAATGTTTTCAATAAGAGGTAGAGTTTTTGATGGAAAAGACAAGTAGATTATATGAAAATTGGGTATTTAGTTCTTCACGGAACTACTTGTCATATGGACTATTCTGATTAAAAAGACATGTAATTAGTTATGAGAATCGAAGAGAAATTTAAAACAGAGGTACCTTTGGTCAATAAATAATACTAGCATTACCCGTCGCGGCTTCGCCTGCGAATATTCTAGTTGTAAAGAGTACACTTAGCAAAATCTCAATCATGAATGCTAAGACTGATTTATCCTTGGTATGGATAATCAGACTTTATCAATTAGGCTACTGGTGCAGTGGTTAGAGGTTTGTCATTCCTTCATAGGTATATCAGAGCGAAGTTAGTTTTCTGGGAATATCACAGACACTGTTAATTTAAGGGCTTTTAAATGTGGTTTTCCGAGATCCTTTATACAGTAGTCGGGTGAAGAAGACCT
This sequence comes from Meconema thalassinum, assembly GCA_946902985.2. Taxonomy (NCBI): domain Eukaryota; kingdom Metazoa; phylum Arthropoda; class Insecta; order Orthoptera; family Tettigoniidae; genus Meconema; species Meconema thalassinum. The sequence goes on from OX336393.1 coordinate 376,088,438, forward strand.
TTCGTACCACACTCATTTGTCATTCCTTCATAGGTATATCCGAGCGAAGTTAGTTTTCTGGGAATATCACAGACACTATTAATTTAAGGGTCTTTAAATGTGGTTTTAGGAGACCCTTTATAGTTGGGTGAAAAATACATTTCGTACCACACTCACACGTGAAAATTGCGTGAAAAAAATTCTAGAGTGACCCTTGATCCCCTTAAGCGCATTATACTGCATGTATTGATGAATTTTACAGCTTAATTTGGTTCAGTGATAACCTTATAACCGTCTGGAAACTTTCACAGTAATGTAATAATTGGAATTGCATTTCGTCTTACAGAAATAGATGGACCTGTAAGATTCTGTTACCATGGTTACCGTGTTGCATTCTTTCATTATTTCATTATAAATATACAGGTTTTAAGGTATTTATTTAATTGTGCGGTATTTAAAGAGTAAGTGGGTGCGTCTCGCTTACGCATTGGGTTATGCTGAACCTGTAGGTACTCCATATGTGTAGGTTGGCATTAATGGGACCTTATTTTCGGTACAAAACTGGAATGGGACCTTAGAGGAATAATATAGTGAGGGATAATTATTTGTCTTTTAGCACCAGTTTCGGCCACATTATGGCCTTCATCAGCAAAAGAATTAACATTAAAAAACATGTATTGAGTTGCAAGTCAAAGGATAGATACCTGATAATTAACATCAACATCAAACAAGAATTTCTTAGCGCCGTTGAAGAGAAAAACGATTCAATAGATTGGGAATCTACAAATTGTTAAAATTAAAATATGATTAAGAAGATGAAATTAAATAATGTATCTAAATTTTTTTGCTATCTAAAATACTTAAAGTTATATACAGCATTTTCTAGATGTTTTTTTTATTTACAACTTCATCCTTTTGTTATTATTTATTAATTCCATACAATTTACATTAATTAATCAATTTTGTAACAGATCTGGTTTTATTTTTAAATACATTTTAGACAGCGAAATAACTTCTTAATTGTATGTTAATTTGAACAATTTGCAGATTTACATCCTATTGAAACGTTTCTTCTCCTGAACAGCCCTAAGAAATTATTGTTTCATTCTAATTATCAAGTATCTTTCCTTTGACTTGGCTACTTGTTTTCCTGTAAAATATTCATTTTTTTGCTGATGAACGTCTTAATGTGGTCGAAATCGGCTCTATAAGAATGGTATTCAAATTATTTATTGACTAAAGTTCTCACTCTTATCGTTTTCTCTCAAACGTTTTCAATAAGGGTCATTTCTAGACATAGTTACATTCTTGTCTCTGAGAGAATCGAATTAGAACGATTACATTTTAACATTAAAAATATATCTACAGTACATTCAAGTACAATATCTAAAATTCTGAGAGTCAGCACGAAATAATTTTGCTTGTGGTTAGTAGTTGTCACGATAATTAATGAAGGGAATTGCTCTATAGGAGAAACATTAAGGTTATCAGAATCATTGTTATGCTGCACAAGATTCTTAAAAGTAAATGTATCCCGGATGAAATTCAAACAACTACCAACTTAAAAATACTTATTTTAAAATTGACATCATTCCTTTTCTCTAGAACCATAAGATCCAAGCTTCTGAAACTTTTACTACGTTAGCACATAAAATAAACCAGAAAAATTGGCAAAATATTAAAAATCTGAAAAATATAAAAGAAAAAAATCCAAACACTTTTGATTCGTCAATATTCAGGCAGTCGTTAAGACAATACTCTAGTCGAGTTCAATTTGATATGAAAATGGAAATCCACAGCCTGCTTCCAGTCTCCGACCGGGTCAGGAATGGAATGAATGAAGCCCCCATCTAGCGGCGAGGATATGCCGGCTGCCGAGGCCTGACGCACTCCTCTGGGGCAATGATTAAATGAATGACAGATGAAATGAAATGATAGTGGAGAGTGTTGCTGGAATGAAATTTTGACAGGGAAAACCGGAGTACCCGGAGAAAAACCTGTCTGCCTCCGTTTTGTCCAGCACAGATATCACATGGAGTGACCGGGATTTGAACCACGGACCCAGCGGTGAGAGGCCGGCGTGCTGCCGCCTAAGCCACGGAGGCTTCAATTTGATATGCCAGTTTTATACTTTAAAGTTTCAGTATCATCTATGTAGAGATGAAACGATTAGCTCAGGACAGGGAAGAATGGAAAGTTGCATCAAATCAGTCGTAAGAGTGAAGACTCAAACAACAACATCATCAACAACAACAACAACAACTGCATAATCTCTCTAAAAAACGTGTTAAAATCTCAGAACACCACTTCTGATGAGTTGTGAGAAAAGGCTACAGTAATATTATCGAGATTGGAGTGACACAATCCCCTTAATAGGCTTCTAACCACTATAAACACACAGTTCTTACAACTCCTTCACCACTTCCAATCTGTAATTTGCCGCATGCGTGAGGATTTTTTATCGTTAAGGTAACGTATGCATATACGTTTGAAATGGCATTTTTGGATAGAATTTTCATTTTTAGTTTATTTTCATTTCTACAAATGTAGATCCGTGAAGAACTAAACAGCCAAGTTTTATATATCCTACTTATGTTAACTGCCTCTATTAACACACAAAATTTCAGTTTGATTGCTGTAATAGATTCGTAGATATTCAGAATCATCTAAATATTTCGGATGGTCGCCATGTTAGATTTTTACATATGTAGGCCTTAGAGTTATGTACCATTACATGAAGATTATTGCGTAGGTGTATTATTCAAACTTAAATCGCATGGTTAGGACACAAGAAATAAAAACGAGATTTTAAAATTTCGCACAGCCACCATCTTGTGGTTATAAAAATATTGAAATAAATTAGGTGTCAGTGGATTAAAATTATATATGGATTTACCGTATCAAGTTTCACTGCATTCGGGTGATTAAATCACGAGAAACGTCCATTTATATATTCAAATTTCGCGTCGCCGCCATGTTAAATTTGTGCTCACCAGGTTATTGAAACTCCCATAGGTGAACTTATGTTTATAGCCTTTATCAACATACAACATTTCAGTTTAATTGCTGTCATAGATTAGTAGATATAGAAAACAGTATGGTCGTCATGTTAGACTTTTATATTTGTAGGCCATAGAGTTATGTACTATTAGATGACGATTATTGCGTGGGTTCATTATCGAAACGTTGACTTCGTATTAGGTATGGTGGTGAGACAAGAAATAAACATTTAATTTCAAAATTTTGCACAGCCGCCATCTTGAGGTTATATAAACAATTGAACAAAATTATATGTCAGTGCATTACAATTTGTATAAACATTTGCTGTACCATGTACATTTCAGTTTAATTGCTGTCATAGATTAGTAGATATTGAGAACCGTCTAAATACTTCGGATGGTCGCAATGTTGGATTTTTATATGTACTGTAGGCCATAGAGTTATGTACTATTTGATGACGATACCTTGATATAATTTAACCTCGTGTAAGTTGTCAATTTAATGAGTTATCTTATTAAACGTTGCTCAAACCAGGTAATATCCTATTACTGGCTATGAAGTTTGTCAGTGGTAAAATATTGAAATTTTATTTAATTCCATCATTACTACAGGATACAACATGTTTCATAGTATTCTCAACTGTTGAACCGTACTGAACGAATACATTTTATGGTTCATTAACATCTGTAGACCACAGTGAAGCGTATGTTCATTATCATAAATTGTTTCGTCGATGAACACTTCTGAAGATTTAACCTAATCCTATTGAAAGTGTTCCTAGTTTAAAAACCATGTTACATCAATTTGTGTTACTTACGCGTTCAATTTTCCAATCTATCATTATGGTGCACCATATAAGATTTAGTGATAAGGGACTGTTCACCGTTACGCTAAACAATTATCCTGTGTCGTATTCATTCATATCGGCTGATGAAGGGGCCAAAACTAATAATTAGGCCTCGAAACATGTCCCACCATTTATCAAACAGTGATTATATTTAACCAAAAGTATTGATCAGGCGGAACCTTTAACCTGTTTATTACTCAATAAGCTCTGGTTATAAAAGAATCTCCTGATCACTCTAGCTAGAAACATCATTGATAAATCTATGGCTTTGCTGTACCACATCTACAAGAATTCTGACGCGTAACATTTATAATTAAAAGAAATCCACATGGTTTCAAATCCTACTATATTAGATGTCCTAAATGCGACTGAACTGTGTTTTGAGGCTTCTAGGCAAGTACCAACTAGCTCCAGTTATTTATTTTATCCAAACAAATAATTTGAAATCAAAATAGCATGTCTAAAGAATACACATTTATTGGAGTCACATAACAAGAGGTGTGACTTCCAGATAGATTTCTATTTTTAACACAAAACTATGTTTCTTTAGTTATTTTATCCTTCCATTCTTCACTCCAATATCAAAAGTCCTCTCGGCACGCCGGAAGGCGGAGGTAGATTTCACCGGACAAACTTGGGGATAGGCGAAAATAGGCAGAATATGCAGGTTTTCGTAGAAGGATCAGACCTCATTTATTGCGAGAAGGTATTTTATAATTGGAGCTTAATTAACTTTGTTTTTCGTCATTTTATGCTTATTTTAAACATTTTATTGTCTTATGGGAACGGTAACCTTCTTGTCATTTGGGGTCCATTTTTAGCCTATTTTCAATTTTGAAAAAATAGGCTTATGAGATCACCTTTTGTCCGTGTGTGTGTGCGTGTGTGTGTGTGTGTGTGTGTGAGGTGTGTGTGTGTCCCCCCCTAATAAAATCTAAACGGCTGGAGTGATTTCAATGAAACTCGGTAAGTTCATAGCACTATTCAGGGCGACCTCGACCGTGCCCTTCAAATGTTGTTACGTCTCACCAATCCAACATGGCGGCTGTGCGAAATATTTCACCAACATTCAATATCTCCGAAACTATTACCGATATCACCCTGGATTTTTTACGGTGATGAAGGGAACTACTAAAAGTTCAGCTATGAGACTTTTGAAAAACTTGTAACAACAAAACCAACATGGCGGCCACGCGAATTTGCGACATTTAAATAGACGTTTCTCGCGATTTAACCAACCAGACGCAATAGAACTTGGTACAGTATATGCTTATACACATTGTAATGCACTCACATCTAACTTAGTTCAATTGTTTACATAACCACAAGATGGTGGATGTGCGAAATATTTCACCGGCATTCTATATCTCTGAAACTGTTAGCGTTATCGCCCTCAAATTTTGTACGGAGATAAAGGGCACTACTGGAAGTTCATCTATAAGACTTTCAAAAACCGGTTAACTACAAAACGAGCATAACGGCCAAGCGAATATGAAAATTTTAAATACACCTATCTCGCGATTTAATGTTCCAAACGCAATGAAATCTGGTACAGGAAATGTTTATACACATTGTAATACACTGGTATCTAATTTAGTTCAATTGTTTACATAACCTCAAGATGGCGGCTTTGCGAATTTTAAAATTAAGTTTTTATTTCTTGTGTCGTAATCATGCGATCGATGTGAAAGTTTGAATTATGAACCTACGCAATAATTTTCCTTTAATGGTGCATGACTCTATCGCCTATACATTTAACAATCCAACATGGCGACCATCCGAAATATTTAGACGGCTCTGAATATCTACGAATCTATTATAGCAATCAAACTGAATTTTTTTTATGTTCATAGGGGCTATGAAGTTAAGTTCACCTATAGGACTTTAAATAACCTGGTGATCACAAATCCAACATGGCGGCGACGCGAACTATAAATATTCTCATAGACGTTTCTCGCAATTTAACCATGCGAGTGCAGTGAAACTTGGTACAGTAAATCCTGATACGAATGTTAATCCAATGGCATCTAATTTATTTTAATTGTTTCCATAACCACAAGATGGCAGCTGTGCGAAATTTTAAAATCTCCTTGTTACTTCTTGTGTCCTAATCATGCGATTGAAGTTTGAATGCTACACGTACAAAATTTTTTTTTTTTTTTTTTCGTGTAGCCTCCTGAGAGGCCGAGTGCAGGTCTTTCTAGTCGACGCCCGTGGGCGACCTGCGCGTCGGGATGAGAGATGGAAAGGATGCAGATGAATGAAACTGGGCAAGGATGTGGAAGGAAGCGGCCGTGGCCTGTCAGAAGGTACTGTCCCAGCATTTGCCTGGTGTTGAAAATGGGAAACCACGGAAAACAATTTCAAGGACAGCCGACGGTGGGGCTCGAACCCACGCGTCTACCGAGTCAGTAGAGAGCTTGGCCCCTTGACCTAACGCGGAGCTTTATCCCGCGTAGCCACTACTGTCGGTACGTACACAATGATCTTCATGTAACAGTACATAACGCTAGGACCTACATATATAAAATCCAACATGGCGACCATCCGAAATATTTAGTCGGTTCTCAATATCTACGAATCTATTACAGCAAACAAACTGAAATTTTGTATGTAGATAGAGGCAATTAACATAAGTAGGATATATGAAAATAGGCTGTATAGTTCTTCACGGAACTACTTGTTATACTTGTGGTCACACTGTCCTTATGCAAGGTTTCGACACTGATGTGTAACTATGTAACGGTCTGTTAATTCTTCACGTAAAATTAAATCTCCCGCAGAGATTTTGGTTGGTTCCTCAGTTTAGGGGCTGCGACAACGCGGTCATGTAACCCCGTGTATTTAGGGATGGCTGTAATAGTCTGTAATTCAGGTAAGGACTGCAGACGGTCAATTTCAAGCAGTAGTTCCTAATGTTGCCACCAGGTACTACCGTCAACGACACCTAGCTGTGAACTTGGCTACTAGATGCCACCGCAACCAGCAACTCGCAACGAACGTTGGAACTTCCCCTCCAAAGGAAAGCATACTGAGGGATTTTTAGCGCTCTTAGAAAATCCGACGACTTCGGCCGGCTTTGAAACCGCGACCTTGGGCATAGACATTCAGCATGCTACCAGTTACGTCACCGAAGCCGCTTCCCACTTAGTCAGATGGAAATACTAAATCTGATCTCTTGCAAGTGCGTTGTCATGGCAACGTCTGATGGCTCATCCCTCATCAATTTAGTAGTGTTGCCATGGCAACCTCTGATAGCTCTTGGCATTTTCTTATAATTCTGAAATCATTTTTCTCATCCCTTGGCGTAATAGTGGGTCATATCAAAAAATCTTTCAGACAAAGGTTTTAGGTAATTATTAGGGGAATATTGTCCATTTTGTACGGTTTTGATATTGTGCCTATTAAGAGAGATATGATTAATGTTTCCCGAAAAACCCACTTTTTCCCACCCCTTTGGTCAGTGGTTGGTGCTATAAAAAAAACTCTTCAAACATAATTTTTTGGGCTTTATCTGACACATAGTATGAACGTTGAACGGATTCGATATTTCACATATTAAGAGAGTTATAGCAATATTTCACTTTTTCGAAGAAAGCCCCCCATTTTCACCCCCTTCGACCGATTTAGCCCAGTAACGAACTCGACCGAGATTTTATAGGTATACATATTCGGTAAAAAATTCAAAGTGATTGGTGCAAAATTACGGCAGTTATCGTGTCCACAAGAAACTGATATACATACATACATTATATATAAACTTTTGAACTGACGGTGGTTTTGGGGTCTGGGGGATGTGAAACGCGAAGATATGTCGAAATTTTCCGGAAGTCGAAACATGGGACCCATTGCAATAGTTAGCTTTCTAATGAAATCTACCTAAAATTCTCATGTTTTTATTATCACCACCCCTTCCAAATATTGCTACTATTAACGTATTCTGCCCAATTGTCCACAATAATCCAATTTAAAATTTAGATTACGTTTCCCCAATGTAGCCTTCGTCGCCCAAGGTTCGTAGTGAGATATACAGCAGATTTATATTTACGTTTCAACATGTCAAAACCCTCAAAATATATAATGAATAATATCAATTATCTTCTTCTTCTGCTTCTTCTTCGTTTCGGCCAGCTATGGACCACGTTACTTCAACTGTTTCCGTCTTTGAGCTTTAATATTTTCCCTGTAGGCCTTCATTCGTTTCCTGAGCGCCTCTTTTCTGTCAGCCATCCACTTCTTGCCTGTCCTCAGTTTTGGCCTTTCTTGGAATCCCTGGTGTGCTCTAAGGTTTTTCTGGAGAGAAAGACGTTCTTGAATGTCCTCAAGCGAAAAAGATCTTTATCGATCTCAGATAACCATGGTCCCTTGGTTTTCTTGTCTACAAAGTAGGAAAATATGAGGTTGGTCAATCTGTGCGAGCTCATGCGAGTTTTGTGCCCATAGAAACTAATTCTCCTTTTTCGTATCAAGTCCGTTAACCTATCCACACGTATGTAGAGTTCGTTGTTATGTCGCCTCCTGTACTCTCCATTTCCACTGACTGGTCCTATGATCTTTCTCAGGATTAGTATATTATTGCTATTATTATTATAATTATTCTAACATGTAACTTATCTCACACATAGTTCTTCTTTTTGCAGATCGTGGTTGCTGAATGTCTAATATGCATTCAGTAAGCATTTTGATTCCTGCCACAACAACAATGGCACTATTTGCCATTGTCCGTTGTCAAGATTTAAATATCGCCGCCATGTTTCCGGCCATCATGGAGCGAGAGCGGACAATCATGCAGGAACCTTGCGATGACAACAGTGATCAGGAGGAGTTCGACTTTATAGTTGTGGGAGCTGGAACAGCTGGCTGTGTAATCGCCAACAGACTGACCGAAGTAGAAAAATGGAATGTCTTGCTTCTGGAGGCTGGAGGGGAAGAAACTGCTATCATGGGCGTTCCTGCTCTAAACAATATGTTTGCTTACAGTGACGCCAGTTGGAAATACCAAACTCACCCGTCAAAGAGAAACATGAAAGTATTTGTAAACCAGTCGAGTTACTATGCTGCTGGTAAAGTGATGGGTGGTGGTTCAACAATCAATGGAATGATGAGTACCCGAGGAACAAAATATGACTATGATAATATAGAAAAACTAGGAAATCCTGGATGGAAATATGATGATGTTCTGCCTTACTTCAAAAAAGTAGAACGGATTGAAATTCCTGAATTGAGAAATAGTGTGTACCATTCCACAGAAGGTAACATAAAGATCAATTATGCTCCATATAAAGGTAAATTAAACTCTTTTTTCTTAGATGCTGGCATGGAACTGGGATATCAAGAAGTTGACTACAACGGCGAAAATTCTATTGGATTTTCTCGCATACAGCATACAATGAGTAACGGGTCCAGATGGAGTTCATCTCGTGGATACTTGCATCCTATTCTTGACCGAAAGAACTTACATGTTAAAAAGAGAGCTTTGGTCACGAAGGTTCTTATTGACGATGACTCAAAAACAGCATACGGAGTAGAGTTCACAAAGGAAGGTAAGAATTACACCGTTCGTGCTAGAAAGGAAGTTATTCTCTCCGCTGGAGCTATTAAATCTCCACAACTACTAATGCTGTCTGGTGTAGGACCACGAGAGCATCTTGAGGAATTTGGAATCAATGTTATTCAGGACTTGAAAGTTGGCCACAATGCCATTGACCATGGAGTATTTCTCGGTCTCCTGTTCACAATTAATAACAAAACTAATTTGAAAAACGAAGATTTATTCACTAATTCACAGAACGTCTACGATTATTTTGTGTCCAATAAAGGCCCTTTAACCAATCCCCATGGTTTGAATATGATCTCCTTTCATGAAGTTGGGAATACAACTTCACATACTTCGGGATGGACAAATTTTGAGGCCATGTGGATGTATCCTCCTATACCAAGCGCCGGTGGTAAAATAGGAATAACAGATGAGGTTTTAAGCGAGTTCGTAGCCCCACTAAAGAATTCTCTTTACTATCAGGTCACATCATTCCCTACAAGGCCTAAAAGCAGGGGAAGAATCTCTCTTCAAGCTAATAACATAGAAACTCACCCCCTCATTGATCCTAACGTAATTTATAGTGATGAAGAAGATATTGAGATTGCCATTGCAGGTATCCGAAAAATTATTGAGATGACTGAAACCCAAGCGTTGCAAAAGATAGAATCCAAGTTATACGACAGACCTCTACCCCCGTGTGCGGATCATCCATTTGGAACTCATGAATACTGGCGATGCGCTGTCCTCCAGTTCACATTTCCCTCCTGGCACATGAGTGGAACATGCAGAATGGGTCCTCTGAGCGATGAGGAGGCTGTAGTTGACTCTCGATTAAAAGTGTATGGTATAAAAGGTCTTAGAGTTATAGATGCGTCTATATTTCCTGAATTACCAGCTCCACACCCAATGATGCCTACTTACATGGCAGCCGAAAAAGGTGCAGATCTTATCAAGCAAGACAATTTGAAATAAAAATTTAGATTTTTTAAGGGGGACATACAGCCTAAAATGCTCAGCAGTGCCTGTAGGCACATTTCCAAGGAAACAGACATATTACTATCACACTAAAAACTAATTTTGTTTTTCAAAAATGTTATAAAATATATTTTTATCCATTTTTCAAAGATTTCTCTTGGATTGAAGTAAACTTCCGCGTTTCCCATAATGACTGTTATGATTATAGGAGTTGTATTTTACATTTTTAAGTTAGTGTTCAAACTCGAGCCACAAATTAAATCCTACTCAGACCAGCAGGCCATTAAATAGTCTTTCATTATAGTCTACGTCAGAAAAAGATTATTTTAATTATCCTAGATTGAAATAACAATGCCTAATTAACATTTATTTAAATGACCGAGATTCTAATTATGCCTGGGTTAATACGTTTAAACGTTTAAAATTTCCTACAAGCATGGGAGATATAAGGAAAACCTCAATGTAAAGACAAATTCGGAAAATTTAATAAATGTAGTTATGAAAAGATTTCTGAAAATTTTATAATTGTTCTTATGCAAAGAATTCTGAAAACTTAGAACTTTGTTTCTGCTAGCAAAGAAATTGTAATATGTAGAATGTTGTAAAGTTTAATGACGAACATAGTGATAAAATGATGATTATTAATTCTTTTGATTCCTTGAGGTGTATGTCCTCCCTTAAAGGATACTGGGACTGAGTTTTTAAATTTCAACAAATATTAATGAGTTTTCTTTTGATTTTGCACACAGCATAGATTATACATTGGTGGAAAAAAGTATCACATCACCTTCTATACTTGATGGATTTATTAAAACCCTCAAATTTATCACATCAACTTCTACAGCCTACTTGATGGTTTTATTATAATTTCTATTTTATGATTTAATAGGTTCATGTTCTCACAAACCTAATGTATTGTATAACCATCAAGCGACCTACCAATCATACCAGCCCTTATATCTGGTGTCATTTTCACTCCTTTGTTGATCTTTCATAAACGAGTAGTTGCATAAGTATAGATTCCATTGTAAAGTGAAAATGTTGAAAAGCTAAGGAGCATGTATTATTATTGTTAAATAAAGCGAGAAAAATCAGACAATACAGCCACGATTTAATAATTCACAAACTATGGTAACGGTTATGTATAATCATAATTGAGTAAATCTTTCTTTCAGAGACACAATAATATAGATAGCTTTGAAGCCATCTTCGGTGTTGCCTTAGTGACTCATATTAATATTGTGGAGTTTCTGTCGGTCAAACAATATAATGCCAAATGCTGAAATATGCAAAAATAAAATAAAAAAATATCCTTAAAATTATTGTATGTAACATTTCTAAGCCTTTTAGCTTACGAATAATTAAGTGTGTATTTATTCAGAGTAAATTGTTTTGTGTTTTAATTTGTAAGATAATACAGTAACAAACCAACATGTTATTCATACTATATTTGTTAGAGTAGTTAATGGAATGTTTACATGAGGTATTTTCATGTGTTGAATAAGACTAATTTTCAAAGTTAAATTTACATTTTTTCTGAAACTGCAACAGGATATAATGCTTTGCATTACTGGTTCCATCAAATCAACTCCATGTCACTGGTTACCCATACTGAATCACATCCCTCCACCTCACTTAAGGAGGAAGCAAGCTCTACAGAGGGAAGCTAAGAAAATCTTTGCATCACCCTCTTTGCCATTGCTCGAAGAATTCTGCCATCCATCACAGCAACGACTGCAATCTAGAAGACCAGTAAGTGTCACGGCGGGGCAACTCATTGCTGCTGGATTTGACCTAAATGAAAGCTGGAAGCATGAGTGGTCAACTAATACATTGGGAACAAGTGCCCACCATCTTGATCACACAAAGAAACCAAACGGTTTTGACTTACCGAGGAACTTCTGGTGCCGCATCTACAGGCTGAGGACTGGACCTGGTTGCTGCAATTATTTCAGGTACAAGTGGGGCTGGATCAGCTCACCAATGTGTGAGTGTAACCTGGAAGAACAGACGATCGAACATCTGGTCCAACGCTGTCCTCATTATTCGTACCCTGGTATTCCTGACGATTTGTTCGCTCTCACACCCGGTTTAACCGAATGGTTGAGAAGGATGGACTTTAAAGTTTGAATATTACCTTGTTATGTATAATTGTATACTGTTTAAATTACCATACGATTAAATAAATACCGATTTTTTTGAGGGATGTTCTTCAAGGCTCTCTCTTTACATCGACATAAGCTTTTTCAAAATAAACGTATTTTTATGAATCTTTTAAAAATTGCAATCATTTTAACAGGAATTTGACAAAATGTCCATCGGGCAAAATTAAAGTAAAGTAAATTTTGTAAAACAGACGTGTTATACAGGGTGTATCGATGATGATGTTACAGACGTTCAGGGATGATGGAGGGAGACAAAGGATCAATGTGAGGCAACGAGCCATAGTACGGAAACGATCGAGGCACAAGTTATAAGCAAAATGCTGCTTGCCACGGTGGGTGAGTGGTCAACGTGTTGGTCTACTAACCCCAAGCTTGCAGGTTCGCTCCTGGCCATGGTAAGTGATTTTTGAAAGGCGGCAACAATTACGACACCATGTCATACGATGTTGGCATGCCAAATAACCCATTTGAATTCAGTAGGGCGTGTTCATAATGGCAAAATTAATCTCGGGAGTTTCCACCAACACAAAGTTCCTTTTTTCTCTACTAGAAAGCGCTATAGTGTTCAAGGAGCTTAGATATCTAACCTCCTTGACTTTCATAGTGCTTCAAGGAACAACGAAATTCGACATACAAGCTACCCTTTGGGTGTCAAATAACAAAGCTTGCACCCGGCCACCGAGGCCATACGATATTATTATTATTATTATTATTATTATTATTATTATTATTAGCAAAATGCTACTCACTTAATACCCTTTACCTGCACACGTCGGTCGCGTTCACGGGTGTTTACATGTTGCAATCCCATGTCGTTGGCTTTCGGCACGATAAAAAAAACGCCTGCGGGACGAAATCCCGTCACCCTGGCGTCTGTTAAGAACTAAAATTGAGGACGGACGTTAAACAACTGCGATTATTAATAACTGTTTCCAGACTACGGGTCCTTATGTCAAAGGGATCCATTTGCCTTCCTCCATCGTCCCTGAAAGTGAGTAACATCATCACTGATACACTCTGTATACAGTGTGTCGGAAAATAAGAGGTAGAAAATCAAACCACGCATGGGGGGTGGGTCTGGGCAGCAATATGAGTTCAGATACCTGTGGGCGCAAACCAACCGTTAAGCCCCTGTGAACATTTGTACTTACGAGGAAACTTGGCAACGTCGCGCAATTAGCTGCATCGAGTGTGGTGTCTGCACTCTCGTGTGTTTCGAGCTGATCAGCAGACCTGTGGTTCTCGTAGCTCAGTGGGCAAGGCGCTCACACATATCTTAACTCATATTGCTCCCCAGACCCACCCCTATGCGTGGTATGATTTTCTACCTCTTATTTTCAGGCACCCTGTATAACACATACCATAAGGAGGAATTACATCTAAACATTTCAGCGAAGCATGTAAAAAAGTTCAAAAATAAAATGGAAATATTGTATCTACAGACACTCTTTAGCGAGAAATTGGAATTGAAGATTCACCGGCTTTTAGAACATGTCATTACCATAGGATTCGTCTGCTTCTACTTGAAGTACTAGCATCCATTTTGCTGTTGTTTCTTGCTTCTAACGCAATCATTTTCCTAATTTATTTTGTCATTAAATCGAACTATATTGTTTAGACCCAGCGCTTGACAGGGTCTAACTACAGCTCTTCCCAAATCCTTCGTTAATGGGATTCGAGGAACAGCTTACAGACAGCGCAATTATTACACACAAGTGAGGCAAGTATTGCCTCACAGTCGTAACACTGTGGCTGCAAGTTCTTAACACGGTGTGCGGACAGTTCCCCACACTGACACTTCCACACACTGCAAAAAATACTGACACTTCCCCACAGCCCTTGGAAGTGGCTACCTAATAAATGACTCAGAAATAATCTCGACTGACATTTCCACACACATCCCCCCCTCCCCCCCCCTCCCTCCTCCCCCCCCCTCCCTCCACCCCCCTCCCCCCTCCCCCCTCCCCCTCCCCCTCCACCAAGGCTACTATGATAACGATCAAGTTGAAATCTTGTCGGGAGACCTCACCCCAAATTAAAAGTGGTTGTCAAAGTGTTGAAGACGGAAGCTGAGAAGACAAACTGCACATTTGTAAAGGCCGAGCTCAACATGGAAGGAAAAAGAAGAAGACGAAAATTTGTCAAACTGGACGGACTGATTGAAAACATTCAGAAAAAGTTCGAAAATGACCAAAAATAATGAAAAGATTTCTGAAGGCAGCTGCCTGTTCACAGAAAATAGAGTAGGTTAATATTATTGTTGAACAAATATGACGAAAAAAAATACAAAACAACTGACGAAGCCTAGAAAGCTGATTTTAATCACGCCAAAATGATAACAACACCAAAATGATCGGTTTTGTTATTATTTTGCCGGTCCACAGCCAGGATAAAGTGTGATGGAAATCAGACTCTGCATTTATTTTATTTTGATGGAAATTACCCTACATCACAATGATATTTTCGAGACCGTGTTAGTAATAAAGTACGTAGACTGAGCGCTTTACTTCACTCCAATGGAGTATTATGTTAAGGTGCATTGTCACTGGTTCGGCTGTAACGATGATCGCTGAAGCCTTTAGCCTTAGTGGGGGGAGATGTGTGTGGAACTGTCAGTCGAGAGAGTCATTAAACAGGTAGCCGCGTCCAAGAGTTGTGGGGAAGTGTCATTATTTTGGGCAGTGTGTGGAAGTGTCAGTGTGGGAAACTGTCATGTAATCGTTAACACTACCACGAACAACAGAAATAATAAGCAAAATACTGCTGAAAAAGGACGACCTAGATGAGCCTTGAAATAAGGAGAGGACCCACAGGCTCAGGATAATCAGATTGGAGAGACCCGGGTGGAACGGTGCGACGACAGCAGACGGACGGTCACTGGAGGCGAGTGCCTCTTTGTGAGGCAGCGGTCACGTCGTCCACAGCTAGGGTTGCCAGATTTCAAGAATAAAGGAACGGAACACACGTCCCAAAACATTGTTATTTTAAAAAATTAAGGTTGTTAAATGTTGTAATAAATACTGTAATACGCATACACAAAATTAAAACTAGATATTGCTGACATATCATTAAGGCCTAACACTAGCAACTTACAAATACTTTTCATTTGAATGACTCTTTGCAAGGACTTCTTATTTATAAGTACCTTCTGATAAAATTGACAACAATTTTCGTCATAATTGTAATATGTGAACAGATTTATCAAACTAATAGAGCTTTTGTTTCTATCATCTCTTCATTTGATATTCATGACAGAAAAAACTCTCTCCGTAAAATCATTGGAGGGGAACATTCTGAGTATTAACTTCCCAAGGACTAAGATATTCCCTAATTTTGTTGCCCCTAATAAATCTATAACATCTGACACAGACATAGAAATCATTTTCTCTTTCAAACTTTCATCTGTACCACCAGAAAATAGGTTAGATATTACAATCAATTCTGAAGCGGGACATTTGAAAAATGGTGCAATAGTACATTATGCAACGAGCCTATAATGGCTATAAT
This sequence comes from Meconema thalassinum, assembly GCA_946902985.2. NCBI lineage: Eukaryota > Metazoa > Arthropoda > Insecta > Orthoptera > Tettigoniidae > Meconema > Meconema thalassinum. The sequence continues at coordinate 376,104,450 of OX336393.1, forward strand.
TAAGACACGAGTATTTTTTATAAAACGAGCGTATGCGAGTTTTATAATTTCCATACGAGTGTCTTAGTTACCATTATAGGCGAGTTGCATACGACTGTTTATGTTCGACGATAATTATAACTTTATTATATGTTTTAACATAAATATTCATAAATATCTGTTGAGAGTCAGCTACTGGAATTTTGTGATCGCAGAGTGAGCGTTGGGTGTTATACCTTCGTCTTTCAAGAGCTTTGAACGGCCGACGCATGCGCTCTGTGGGCTTGCAATGCCATATGCAGCCATATGTTTACATCAGCCGTCCCTCAGTAATATTGTCACCGCAGTCATTTGAAGACAATGCGCTGTGTAGAAATTAGTGTTAGTGATTTTAAGGTACTGTGCTATTTCTTGTCTCATATTCGCCAGTTTATTTACGCGAACATATGGACGGTGGATATTCCATGTCGGTAATTTATTATAGTTCGATGTTGTGTTTATGTCCGACATGTTGGATTTTGAGCGCATGCGCGAAATTATCGTTACCTAATTGGTCAATGAACGAGCTCTGATTGGCTGGAGAAACTGTATCGTAATGAAAAACGGTGTTATAATGACCATCATTATGATACAGTTTTCAAACACATAATAGTGAGGGTCGAACATAAAATCTTATTATATAATACGCTAAGGCTAAGGTGTATGCATCACAAAACTCAAGCTCCTAAACCAGAGGGAGTTAGAAGGTGTGGTTTGTACCAAAATCTTCCAAATCGTCTCAATAGAACAGGAAAAACTTGCATTTCTGGAAAAGTCAACGGAAATAATGTATTTGTTTATAAAGTGCTTTTAAACAAATAAACAAAACGATAGCCCCTGCGAGAAATCTGTCGCCTACAGCCCGCAGAGCACTAAACCGAGCGGGTAGTCTGTACACATGGGGACCCACACAATCCATTATGCGAGACTTCTCGCACGGGTCCTCTAGTTTGAATATATTATCAAATTAACCAAACAAAACGGAATATTTAGCGTTCCGTTAAAGATTAAAACGGAACGCGGAACAAAACGAGAAAAAAACGGAATTGTTCCGGCTAAAACAGAACTTCTGGCAACCCTATCCACGACAGCTCTTCTAGACTACAATACTTCCAGACCTGACTTCCAATGGTAAGTGTGCCAGCCTTTCCTTCTTTCCCTCTGCACTCTTGCCAACACTCTCCCCCTGACTTTGGTGTAATAAACCCCAGTGTTGTAAACACGGGATCTCTGTTTCATTACCCCGCTGTTACGATCCTTGCATTCCTCGCAATACATGCACCTTGGCCGGCGGCCAGCCCGCTGACTCAGCGAGTAACCAGCCGTCTCAGCAAGGTCACACGCATGCCACCGACTGAGCAAGTGGCCCGCGCCCCAACTTGTAAGAAATGCCCATCCTGAGTCTCTGTCCGCTCCCCTCCACACTCATTCATTCCCCGTGCCCCGACTCACACACACCCTCACAGACACATCCCGTTCAAGGAAGTGGACCTCTCGCAAGCCTATTGACGTCCGAAACGGGGGAGGAGCTTACGGTCAGCTGTTTGCAATATGGCGGCGATATGGTGACGTGAAGTAATTGGGTGTGCGTTTGTTATGGCTTCTAATTTATGATGACAAAATACTACATATTTCCTGTCATTGATAGAAATATTTTTATAATCAATTTAAATGCAGTGCCTAATTACTACCAGTTAAAAATATTACCCACATGTAGATAGTTAATTTACTGTCTGCTGTTACATATATGAAGCCTGTACTTGGGAGCCTAGCGGTATCGATGTTTTTTTTATTAATTTCACAATATATATATATCTCACATAACACAAAGGATGACTCCCTGATATTAAATTGAATCAAGCAACCCTGAATTTGCATGAATGTTTTGGGTTCAAAGAAGCGTTACTTGGGATGCTCAAATCATACTTCAATATTGCAAATATTGACCTACATACTTGCTGTTCAAAGGCAAGAATGTTAATTTATTAATCTCTTGCCACAGGCAAGTTAAAATGGAGGCATCCTCTTTATCAATATATTTAATTAAATATTTAAAATACAGATATTTAACAAAGCTGGAGTCTTCATTTGAACTTGTCATAAGCAAACGGAACAGATCAAAAACTACACTAAAAGCCAAACCAAATTCACTCCTCAGCTCGACATAAACCATAATACCAATTAAAACCTATACAAAACATACTCTCCTTACTGTTGTACAACTTTCAAACCAACTATTCGCACTCAAAACTGTAAAACCCTGAAATGAGAACTAATTAAAGTTAGAATAGCCTAGGCCGATCCGGTCTCCCACTACATTACCGCATATGTAGCCTATACTTAACATCACTATAACTTTAAAATTACGACTAAGTGACCTATCTGCCTGAGTAGTATAGGTGTTACCGGCCTGCCTGGGATGATGGGTCACCAAACCGGTACTTAAAACTAAGATTTTACATTTTAATTAACTAAATTCAACAGTAGGGAGATCATAGCGAAAAACACAATTTAAGTCAAATCATACTTCAATGACCTACATACTTGCTGTTCAAAGGCAAGAATATAAATTCTCTGGCAAATTAAGGCTAGGAACAGCATTTTTCTTAAGTTTTCTAACCATTCGGCTATTGTCAATCGGAAGAACCCCTTAAATAAGTTTACGAAGAGCGGATTACATTCTTTGTACGGCACAGAAGTAATAGGCTATAAGTTTATCAGTATTTTTGATGCAGCTAAATCCATGTGAATACAAATTAGAGACAATAACTATCAATAATCAACAGTACCGGTGGAAAGAAGTCGTCTTCACAAAAATGCAGGCTGCACACTGTCATGTAACATGTAACACGTTTTCCAATTGACAGCGACGAAACCCATCTTTCTCTCTGAACTTTTTGTACAGGAAAGTAGTGAAGATATTTCGTAGCCGTTTTATACGTTTTGCAACCTTATACAGAGCAGTACCTCCTCGAATTTGACAAATTTCTTTCTGTTTCCATCACGACGTCAATGCTTCACCATCTAAATAAATCTCACCAATCACAATGTTACAGCTTCAACATTCTGCCGCGTGGCTGCGCCATCCAACTTTTCTGACGTCAATACCCCATCACACTGCTACCCTTTCGCCAAACTCTCCAAGCCTACCAGAGAGGGTGGCGACTACTCTACATTATCCTATTCTAACACACTACAACAAACTCGACAATAATTACTCCATTTGCAACATCGAATAAGTAACATATTACTTTCACAGTCAAGTAGATAACACTCTATTTACACTGTCATCGTTCTCATTATTGACTATAGTTTACACCGCTGCCATTATACTCACACTTGAGAGACTGTCTTCTCATATCAAAATTTCTTAGATAATATCTCCATATATAACAAGTAGTTCCGTGAAGAACTATACAGCCTATTTTCATATATCCTACTCATGTCAATTGCCTCTATCAACATACAACATTTCAGTTTGATTGTTGTAATAGATTCGTAGATATTGAGAACCGTATAAATATTTCAGATGGTCGCCATGTTGAATTTTTATTTATATACTATCACATGAAGATAATTGTGTACGTGTGGTATTCAAACGTCAATCGCATGATTAGGATACATGACGTAAAAAAAGAGATTTTAAAATTTCGCACAGCTGCCGTCTTGTGGTTATGAAAACAATTGAAATAAACTAGATGCCAGTAAATTAACAATTGTATAAGAATTTACTGTACAAAGTTCCACTGCACTCGGATGGTTAAATCGCGAGAAACGTCCACGTCGCTGCTATGTTGGATTTGTGCTCGCCAGGTTATTGAAAGTCCTATAGATGAACTTATGTTCATGGCCTCTATGAACATTAAAAAGAGACAGTTTGTTTGCTGTAAATGATTCGTAGATACTGTAAACCGTCGAAATATTTCGGATGGTCGTCATTTTGGATTGTTGTATGTATAGGCCATATAGTTATGTACCATAAAGAAAAATTATTGCGTGGCTTCGTTATTCAAACTTTCACTTCGATCGCATGATTACGACACAAGAAACAAAAATTAATTATAAAAATTCGCACATCCGCCATCTTGAGGTTATGTACACAATTGAACTATATTAGATGCCAGCGCATTACAATGTTTATAAACATTTGCTGTACCAAGTTTCAATGCGAGAAAAGTCTGTTTAAAACTTTCAACTTCGCTTGGCCGCCATGTTCCTTTTGTAGTTAACAGGGTTTTGAAAGTCTCACATATGAACGCATACTAGTGCCCTTTATATCCGTACAAAATTTCAGGGTGATATCGGTAATAGTTTCGGAGATATAGAATGCCAGTAAAATATTTCGCACAGCCGCCATCTGGAGGTTATGTAAACAATTGAACGAAATTTGATGTCGGTGCATTACGATGTGTATATACATATACTGTATTATATAACGGTTAGATGTTGCCAAGTAGTCATTATTCCCAACACCTTGGCAGGGTACAGATGCTGTCAATGCATGCGAAGCAAGACTGAGCGGCTCTGTTCTTTGACAAGCACGGCAACAAGCTTGCTGTCAGGATTGTGTGAAGTGGGCGCGCTCTCAGTTCATTGCCACCAATACCAATGCTATGTCACTGAGAATGCTCCTATTCGATACTTTATGCTTGCATAATATAACCACGACGAGCAGCGAGCAGCCCCAAACAGTTGTTGCACCAAAGAGGGGAAATCGCATTTGCGCCTAGTGATTCCACTACTTCCCCTCCTAGACGAGACTCCGCCATGACAGGCCAGGTCTAACTAGCCACGCTATACCAAGTGTCATTGCGTTTGGTTGGTTAAATTGGGAGAAAAGTCTATTTTAAAGTCGCAAATTCGCTTGGCCGCCATGATGGTTTTGAAGTTACCAGGTTTTCAAAAATCACGTACGTGAATTTCTAGTAGTTTCCTTGATCACCGTACAAAATTTCAGGTGATATCGATAATAGTTTCGGAGATATTTAATGCAGGTGAAATATTTCGCACAGCCGCCATGTTGGATTGGTGAGACGTAATACAATTTGAAGGGCACGGTCGGGATCGGCCGAAATGGTGCTATGACCTTACCGAGTTTCATTGAAATCGCTCCAGCCGTTTAGAACGATATCTACATAAGACGTCTAACCACCACCCACGACAGAAATACGGAGTGATAAAAACACTGGCTGACCGCGCGAAAAGAATTTGTGAAAAGCAGTGCCAAAAACAAGTAATTGTACACCTCAACGAGGCCTTACGCGCCAATGGGTACAGCCAGAAAGATATCCAGCGAGCACTCCATCCGAGACGTCCAACTACAAGGGTAATTGGAGAAAAGCAGCCCCTGGCTAGAGCTTTTCTTCCATATATAAACAATATGTTCAGTAAAGAACATATAGCCTACTTTCTCCTAAATGCATGGGTATTGTTATAACTCATTGTCCTTTTCAAGGAGTATGATTGAATGTTGGTTGTAGTAGCTTGTTGAAATACAACGTGCTATAGGGATATTAAACATGAATATGAGGTGCCCTTTGCTAGTGCTACCTCTGTACCAAATTTCGTTCAATTCGGTTTCACCGTGTTTGAATTGATAGGGGGAATCGATTTGCACACATACTTGGCCACCATCTGCAAACTATTGGGCTGATGTTCTTGCAGTTTGGTCTGAATATGTTTCCCAAATGAAGATATGGTGTTGCAAAATTTGGTAGAGACTAGATTATTAGGTTGGTCGTAATTACATTTTAGCTTTTAACATTTGGGTGGCCGCGATTACGTTTCCGTCAAGATAGCGGTGATATAAAACATGACACTGAGGTGCCCTTTGCTAGTGCGACCTCTGTACCAAATTTCGTTCCATTCGGGTTCACCGTGTTCGAATTGATAAGGGGAATCGATTTTCACACAAAGATTACCGCCATCCGTAAAATATTAGGCTGATGACCTATTAGCTTGGTCGAAGGATGCTCCCTCCATAAAGGTATGTTGTTGCTAAATTTGCTAGAGATCGGATGATTAGGCTAATCGTAATTTGATTTAAGCTTTCAACATCTGTGTGGCCGCCATTACGTTTCCGTCAAGATGGCGGCGATATAAAACATGATACTGAGGTGCCCTTTGCTAGTGCTACCTCTGTACCAAATTTCGTTCATTCGGTTCCACCGTGTTCGAATTAATAGGGGGAATCAATTTTGACATAAAGATGGCCGCCATCCGCAAACTATTAGGCTAATGGCCTATTAGATTGGTCAAAGGATGCTCCCTCCATAAAGGTATGTTGTTGCAAAGTTTGGTAGAGATCGGATGGTTATGTTAGTCGTAATTTGATTTAAGCTTTAAACATTTGTGTGGCCGCCATTACGTTTCTGTCAATATGGCGGCGATATAAATCATGACACTGAGATGCCCTTTGCTAGTGCTATCTCTGTACCAAATTTCGTTCCATTGGGTTTCACCGTGTCTGAATTAATAGGGGGAATCGATTTTGACACAAAGATGGCCGCCATCCGCAAACTATTAGGCGAATGACCTATTAGATTGGTCAAGGGATGCTCCCTCCATAAAGGTATGTAGTTGCAAAATTTGGTAGAGATCGGATGATTAGGTTATCGTAATTTGATTTAAGCTTTGAACATTCGTGTGGCCGCCATTACGTTTCAGTCAATATGGCGGCGATATAAAACATGACACTGAGGTGCCCTTTGCTAGTGCTACCTCTGTACCAAATTTCGTTCCATTCGGTTCCACCGTGTTCGAATTAATAGGGGGAATCAATTTTGACATAAAGATGGCCGCCACATGAAAACTATTAGGCTAATAACCTATTAGATTGGTCAAAGGATGCCCCCTCCATAATGGAATGTTGTTGCAAAGTTTGGTAGAGATCGGATGGTTATGTTAGTCGTAATTTAACTTAAGCTTTGAACATTTGTGTGGCCGCCATTACGTTTCTGTCAATATGGCGGCGATATAAAACATGACACTGAGATGCCCTTTGCTAGTGCTATCTCTGTACCAAATTTCGTTCCATTGGGTTTCACCGTGTCTGAATTAATAGGGGGAATCGATTTTGACACAAAGATGGCCGCCATCCGCAAACTATTAGGCTAATAACCTATTAGATTGGTCAAAGGATGCCTCCTCCATAATGGAATGTTGTTGCAAAGTTTGGTAGAGATCGGATGGTTATGTTAGTCGTAATTTAACTTAAGCTTTGAACATTTGTGTGGCCGCCATTACGTTTCTGTCAAGATGGCGGCGATATAAAACATGACACTGAGGTGCCCTTTGCTAGTGCTACCTCTGTACAAAATTTCGTTCATTCGGTTCCACCGTGTTCAAATTAATAGGGGGAATCAATTTTGACATAAAGATGGCCGCCATCCGCAAACTATTAGGCTAATAACCTATTAGATTGGTCAAAGGATGCTCCCTCCATAAAGGAATGTTGTTGCAAAGTTTGGTAGAGATCGGATGGTTATGTTAGTCGTAATTTAACTTAAGCTTTGAACATTTGTGTGGCCGCCATTACGTTTCTGTCAATATGGCGGCGATATAAAACATGACACTGAGATGCCCTGTGCTAGTGCTACCTCTGTACCAAATTTAGTTCCATTCGGTTTCACCGTGTTTGAATTAATAGGGGGAATTGATTTTCACACAAAGATGGCCGCCATCCGCAAACTATTAGGCTAATGACCTAGTCATTTGGTCAAATGATGCTTCCTCTATAAAGGTATGTTGTTGCAAAATTTGGTAGAGATCGGATGATTAGGTTAATCGTAATTTGATTTAAGCTTTGAACATTTGTGTGGCCGCCATTACGTTTCCGTCAAGATGGCGGCGATATAAAACATGACACTGAGGTGCCTTTTGTTAGTACTACATCTGTACCAAAATTCGTTCCATTCGGTTGCACCGTGTTCGAATTAATAGGGGGAATCGTTTTTCACACAAAGATGGCCGCCATCCGCAAACTATTACGATGATGACCTATTAGTTTGGTCAAAGGCTGCTCCCCCCATAAAGGTATGTTTTTGCAAAATTTGGTAGAGATCGAATGATTAGGTTAGTCGTAATTTGATTTAAGCTTTGAACATTTGTGTGGCCGCCATTACGTTTTCGTCAAGATGGCGGCGATATAAAACATGACACTGAGATGCCCTGTGCTAGTGCTACCTCTGTACCAAATTTAGTTCCATTCGGTTTCACCGTGTTTGAATTAATAGGGGGAATTGATTTTCACACAAAGATGGCCGCCATCCGCAAACTATTAGGCTAATGACCTAGTCATTTGGTCAAATGATGCTTCCTCTATAAAGGTATGTTGTTGCAAAATTTGGTAGAGATCGGATGATTAGGTTAATCGTAATTTGATTTAAGCTTTGAACATTTGTGTGGCCGCCATTACGTTTTCGTCAAGATGGCGGCGATATAAAACATGACACTGAGGTGCCTTTTGTTAGTAATACCTCTGTACCAAATTTCGTTCCATTCGGTTGCACCGTGTTCGAATTAATTGGGGGAATCGATTTTCACACTAAGATGGCCGCCATCCGCAAACTATTACGCTGATGGCCTATTGGTTTGGTCAAAGGATGCTCCCCCCATAAAGGTATGTTGTTGCAAAATTTGGTAGAGATCGGATGATTAGGTTTGTCGTAATTTGATTTAAGCTTTGAACATTTGTGTGGCCGTCATTACGTTTCCGTCAAGATGGCTGCGATATAAAACATGACACTGAGGTGTCCTTTCATAGTGCTACCTTTGTACCAAATTTCGTTCAATTCGCATTCACCGTGTTCGAATTGATAGGGGGGGGGGACTGACATTCAGAGTCCACACATTCACACACACAGACACACACACACACACAGACTCACAACCACACATACACACACACACAGACTCACACACACACACACACAGACTCACAACCACACATACACACACACACACAGACTCACACACACACACATACACACACACAGGCAGACACACTTTTTTCGCCCTGTGTTGATCTCATAAGTCTACTTTCATTTTTTGCAAAAATCGAAAGTAGGCTAAAAAGGCCACGGACAGAATAGGGAGGCTACTCGAGTCCCATGATATAAAGACCATATACAGGCCTACACGAAAGATTAAGGACATGTTTAGGTCCGCTAAAGATAAGCGACATCCTCATACCGCGGCAGGGGTTTATAAAATCCCGTGTGATTGTGGCCAAGTATATATTGGAACAACGAAAAGAAGTATTGCTACTCGCCTCAAGGAGCACGAACAACACAGCCGGCTGGGACAAACAGATAAATCCACTGTAGCAGCACACTCACTACTCGCAGGTCACGATATAAGATATGGAGACACCGAAGTTCTATCCACCACGGTGTCTTATCATGCCAGGCTACAAAGGGAGGCCATTGAAATCCTGAAGCATACTAACAGCTTCAATCTTAAGGAGGAAGCAGAACGTGTGAACAGAGCTTGGCTTCCAGTTCTTAATCCCCTCAAGCCTGCCCTTATACGCTGCCGGAGTCGACGTCACTTCCGCTCCGTTGCTAAGCAACTGGAGCAATACAACATGGCTCCCTCGTAGCTTGCTTCGTCTTTGAGCCATCATTATTTCCTATTTGTATCGTATAAAACTGTGCATGCATGGATGTCCAGAGGCAAGAAAGCATAGAAAAGTATATTTCGCACAGTAAATTAACCTAGTTGTTCAATAAAGTTGTAAAATATTGCGTACGGGATGCCTATTACGTCGTAGAGATGTGGCCTACAATATTTAACTAAATTAAGTGAAAACATGAAAATATAACATTTCTGGATATTGTGATATCACATCCCGTATGAATGATCAATAGGCCTACTAGCGAATATAAAGCACCGTTGGCCCTACCAGTAAGTGACGAATTAAATGAACTTTGAAAGAAGGTCTAACAATTCATAAGAGAACAGTTTAAAATATTTTGCACGAGAGTTTAGGCCAAATCTCATCAACGGCTTTAGGAGAAACAAAGACTGCATCTCAATACAATTTGTGCGTTTAGCACAACGCCGCGTTTGTTTGAAAACGAATCAAATTAACAAAGCCTAACCTGTGTGCTCACTAACAGGTTAGAGAAGTCTACAATTATTAAGGCCTATCGTCCTACCTCATTCTAAATAATGAGGCAACCACCAACACCACCTACCTGCCATTTGGTACCGTATTACATAATTCACCACAACCTGTGATAAAATGACATGTTACAACTCCAATTAAACTCAGTTGCTCAATAACAAAAAGGCCTATGGTGAGGGGTGAAAAACACATCCATACTTCTGCAGGAGCTTGTAAGTTGAATCGCAGGGGAGTAGCCTACCGTACTTCCCAATAATATACCAGTACTTCCTGATATCCATTAAAGATGTTTGATATAAACATTGCAGTTAAGTACTAAGCCTCGATATTAGGTAGATTTCCTCAGAAAGCTAACTATTGCAATGGGTCCCATGTTTCGACTTCCGGAAAATTTCGACATATCTTCGCGTTTCACATCCCCCAGACCCCAAAACCACCGTCAGTTCAAAAGTTTATATATAATTTATGTATGTATATATATATATGTATATATGTATATATGTATATCAGTTTCTTGTGGACAAGATAACTGCCGTAATTTTGCACCAATCACTTTGAATTTTTTACATAATATGTATCCCTATAAAATCTCGGTCGAGTTCGTTAATGGGCAAAATCGGTCGAAGGGGGTGAAAATGGGGGGCTTTTTTCGAAAAATTGAAATTTCGCTATAACTCTCTTAATACGCGAAATATCGAATCCATTCAAAGTTCATAATATGTGTCGGATAAGTGCCAACAATTTATGTCAAATACGTTTTTGATAGCACCAACCATTGACCAAAGGGGTGGAAAAAAGTGGGTTTTTCGGGAAACATTAATCATATCTCTCTTAATAGGCACAATCTCAAAACCGTACAAAATGGACAATATTCCCCTAATAATTACCTAAAACTTTTGTCTGAAACAATTTTAGATATGACCCACCATTACGCCAAGGGATGAGAAAAATGATTTCGGAATTATAAGAAAATGCCAAGAGCTATCAGAGGTTGCCATGGCAACACTACTAAATTGATGAGGGATGAGCCGTTGCCATGACAACGCACTTGCACGAGATCAGATTCAGTATTTCCATCTGACTAAGCCGGCCCCGTGGTGTTGGGGTAGCGCGCCTGCCTCTCACCCGGAGACCCCGGGTTCGATCCCCGGCTCCGTCAGGGATTTTAAAACTGACGCTAGGGTTGGAACGGGGTGCACTCAGCCTCGTGAGGACAATTGAGTAGCTGTCTGACAGTGAGACAGCACCCCGATCACGAATACCAATATTAACGGCCGAGGGGACCCGACGCGCTGATCACGGGTCACCCCAATATCTGCAGGCCAAATGGCTGGGCAGCGGTCGCTTGGTCGGCCTTAGCCGTCATGGGCTGGTTGGTGCCAGGGTTTGACTTTGACATCTGACTAAGTGGGAAGCGGGTTCGGTGACGTAACTGGTAGCATGCAGAATGTCTATGCCCAAGGTCGCGGTTTCAAAGCCGGCCGAAGTCGTCGGATTTTCTAAGAGCGCTAAAAATCCCTCAGTATGCTCCTTTGGAGGGGAAGTTCCAACGTTCGTTACGAGTTGCTGGTTGGGGTGGCATCTAGTAGCCAAGTTCACAGCTAGGTGTCATTGACGGTAGTACCTGGTAGCAACATTAGGAACTACTGCTTGAAATTGACCGTCTGCAGTCCTTACCTGAATTACAGACTAATACATCCATTACAATTCACACCGTTTATCAGACAGATTCTACACTCACCCAAAGTACACGGGGTTAGATGACCACGTTGTCGCAGCCCCTAAACTGAGGAACCAACCAGAGGTAGATTTCATTAGAAAGCTAACTATTGCAATGGGTACCATGTTTCGACTTCCGGAAAATTTCGACATATCTTCGCGTTTCACATCCCCCAGACCACAAAACCACCGTCAGTTCAAAAGTTTAGATATAATTTATGTATGTATATGTATATATATATATATATATATACACATCAAAAAAAGTTTTGCATCACCTCGGTTCCCAGATCTCCGGCATATAGACGTTGACTGTGTATATTGTATCCAAGATACAGTCCCTTTGACTGTTCATAGATGTCACTAAAACTGCTCCAAGATGTAAACAACCATGCATGAGCAGGGCCTATTAGACGGAGGGGGTACGACAGCCGATCAGTTCCAGTCATTCCACCAGGACGAAGGTACGCTGCTCATGTTGTCTGTAGTTCTACCATGCCTAGAAGGTCTATACCGCAGTTCGATCGCGTCCGCATTGTTACTTTGTGTCAAGAAGGGCTCTCAACAAGGGAAGTTTCCAGGCGTCTCAGAGTGAACCAAAGCGATGTTGTTCGGACATGGAGGAGGTACAGAGATACAGGAACTGTCGATGACAGGCCTCGCTCAGGCCGCCCAAGGGCTACTACTGTAGTGGATGACCGCTACTTACGGATTGCCGCTCGGAGGAACCCTGACAGCAATGCCACCATGTTGAATAATGCGTTTCGTTCAGCCACAGGACGTCGTGTTTCAACTCAAACTGTGCGCAATAGGCTGCATGATGCGCAACTTCACTCCCGACGTCCATGGCGAGGTCCAGCTTTGCAACCCCGACACCATGCAGCGCGGTACAGATGGGCCCAACAACATGCTGAATGGACCCCACAGAATTGGCATCACGTTCTCTTCACCGATGAGTGTCGCATATGCCTTCAACCAGACAATCGTCGGAGACGTGTTTGGAGGCACCCTGGTCAGGCTGAACGTCTTAGACACACTGTCCAGCGAGTGCAGCAAGGTGGTGGTTCCCTGATGTTTTGGGGTGGCATTATGTGTGGCCGACGTACGCCACTGGTGGTCATGGAAGGCTCCGAAACGGCTTTACGATACCTGAATGACATCCTCCGACCCATAGTGCAACCATATCGGCAGAATATTGGAGAGGCATTTGTCTTCATGGACGACAATTCTCGACCTCATCGTGCACATCTTGTGAATGCGTTCCTTCAAGATAACGACATCGCTCGACTACAGTGGCCAGCATGTTCGCCAGACATGAACCCTATCGAACATGCCTGGGATATGTTGAAAAGGGCTGTTTATGGACGTCTTGACCCACCAACCACTCTGAGAGATTTACGCCGAATTGTCGTTGAGGAGTGGGACAATTTGGACCAACAGTGTCTTGATGAACTTGTGGATAGTATGCCACGGCGAATACAGGCATGCATCAATGCAAGAGGACGTGCTACTGGGTATTAGAGGTAGTGGTGTGTACTGCAATCTGGACCACAAATGCTGAAAGTCTAGCTGTATGATGGTACAACATGCAATGTGTGGGTCTCATGAGCAATAAAACGAGCTGAAATGTTGTTTGTGTTGATCTCTATTCCCTTTGTATTTAACGGTTCCGGAACTCTTGGAACCGAGGTGATGCAAAACTTTTTTTGATGTGTGTATATGCATATCAGTTTCTTGTGGACACGATAACTGCAGTAATTTTGCACCAATCACTTTGAATATTTTACCGAATATGTATACCTATAAAATCTCGGTCGAGTTCGTTAATGGGCTAAATCGGTCGAAGGGGGTGAAAATGGGGGGCTTTTTTTTTCGAAAAAGTGAAATATTGCTATAACTCTCTTAATATGTGAAATATCGAATCCGTTCAACGTTCATACTATGTGTCGGATAAAGCCCAAAAATTTATGTTTGAAGAGCTTTTTTATAGCACCAACCATTGACCAAAGGGGTGGGAAAAAGTGGGTTTTTCGGGAAACATTAATCATATCTCTCTTAATAGGCACAATCTCAAAACCGTACAAAATGGACAATATTCCCCTAATAATTACCTAAAATTTTGTCTGAAAGAATTTTTGATATGACCCACCATTATGCCAAGGGATGAGAAAAATGATTTCGGAATTATAAGAAAATGCCAAGAGCTATCAGTGCTTGCCATGGCAACTCTACTAAATTGATGAGGGATGAGCCATCAGACGTTGCCAAGATAACGCACTTGCACGAGATCATATTCAGAATTCCATCTGACTAAGTGTGAAGCGGCTTCGGTGACGTAACTGGTAGCAAGCATGCTGAATGTCTATGCCCAAGGTCGCGAGTTCAAAGCCGGCCGAAGTCGTCGGATTTTCTAAGAGCACTAAAAATCCCTCAGTATGCTTTCCTTTGGAGGGGAAATTCCAACGTTCGTTGCGAGTTGCTGGCTGCGGTGGCATCTAGTAGCCAAGTTCACAGGTAGGTGTCGTTGACGGTAGTACCTGGTAGCAACATTAGGAACTACTGCTTGAAATTGACCGTCTGCAGTCCTTACCTGAATTACAGACTAATACAGCCATCCCTAAGTACACGGGGTCACATGACCGCGTTGTCGCAGCCCCTAAACTGAGGAACCAACCAAAATCTCTGCGGGAGGTATAATTTTGCGTGAAGAAGTAACAGACCGTTACATAGTTACACATCAGTGTCGAAACCTAGCATAAGGACAGTGTGACCACAAGTATAAAAATGGACCCCAAATGACAAGAAGGTTACCGTTCCCATAAGACAATAAAATGTTTAAAATAAGCATAAAATGACGAAAAACAAAGTTAATTAAGCTCCAATTATAAAATACCTTCTCGCAATAAATGAGGTCTGATCCTTCTACGAAAACCTGCATATTCTGCCTATTTTCGCCTATCCCCAAGTTTGTCCGGTGAAATCTACCTCCGCCTTCCGGCGTGCCGAGAGGACTTTTTTGAATAGCAATATAGTTTTATTATAACTCTTAATAAATGTACAATACTGTAGCATGCCATAACTTCATTGAACTAGCCTAATTTTACTGTCCAATATAGCTTGCCACGGTGGGTGAGTGGTTATAGTGTCGGACTACCAACCCCAAGATTGCAGGTTCGCCCCTGGCCATGGTAAGTGATTTTTGAAGGCGACAAAAATCACGACACTCATGTCATACGTTGTTGGCATGTTAAAGAAACCATTTGAATTCAGTAGGCCGTGTTCAATGGCAAAATTAATCTCGGGATTTTCCGCCAACACAAAGTTCCTCCATTCTCTACTTGAAAGCGCTGTAGTGTCAAGGAGTTTAGATATCTAACCTCCTTGACTTTTATAGCGTTCAAAGGAACGACGAAATTCGACATGCAAGCTACCCTCTGGGTGTCAATTAACAAAGCTTGCACCAGGCACCCGAGGCCATACGATATTATTATTAGGCTATATACTGCCCAATGTTTGAAAAATTGTCCAGGTAAGTAAGTAAGTGCACAAGAAACTGACTAAGTACACACATTTCCACTTTTATTCATAACTTGGTAGCACCACTCACGTTTTCACTAATGCTTCATGCTGAAACGATTAAAACATTTTCTAACAATCTTGACTCAATGCCATGGTAGCCTGGTTCGCCACTATCCTCATCATCTCATTTCTTGACACCACTGACTTTTTCACTGAAACTTCCCTGACAATAACGACAAGACTTGCCACTCCATCACTGCTGAAATAAGCAGTATTCATTGGCTTGAATAATGTCACTGTACGGTACAGTATATACTGTATCTTCGTTGCAGGGTGTAGGCCTAGGCTACTGGTACATGATAATTGTTTTCTGAAAGTGCAAAAAATAAAATATTTAGGCAGAAATTGTCAGTCTGAGATAGGCCTAATTGTTATTTGGAAACACGATTCACTGCTTAAATAAATTAAGTAAAATATCATCACTCAGAAAAGTTGTAGGAGAAAATTTATGGCTGTTAATGAATCAGCTGTAAGGTTATGTAGGTTGTCGTTTATAATACTTATAGTACAAACCATATTTAATTACAACTACACTCCCCACATGAACCAAAACGCCTTTATGTGACATATGAGTCCTAAATATCTCTCTATATTAGATATAATGTATCCACTAAATGATGTTATAAATAAATATTTCTAATTTGTAGTACCCGCCATGCAATTCTTGCCTCAGGAGTGAGGTCAACTTTATTGATACTATCACGCAAAATTCTCGTATATTATCCATAAAATTTCACTTCTATTTTGTAGCTCCAACACTGTATATGATCCTCACGGGAGGCGTTTGTCTTATTTCACGCATATTACACCTTTTTATCCACAAAATTCAAGACACTGCGCAGCGTTAATGCAGGTTCCTATGTATAAAAAACCTAGCAACCAGTTGTTTGGGTCCAATGTGGCTGCGCCCATGCGGTTGCTAGGCGCGTCACTTCGGCAGCGTATTGACCGTCGTAGACGAGAAGATGCAACAGACGAGCAGCCCAGTCCTTGATGCATTACTTTTATGTGGTACGCCGTTGCTATGGTAGCCTCTATGTGTGGGTTGTTGACTATTTATATATCTTCTGTTTACTTGTTTTACCTCGCTTAATGTAACCTGTGAACATGATGAATGCAGTATTCAGCGAAACGTCAGGACGACAAAATGTCCTTGGAACACGGCCTATAAGCCCGCGAAACAGAGATTCCGATTTCAACGCCGGTCGTGAAAGTCTAAATGTTTACTTAAGATTCGGTATTTTTAGCCTACTTTCGATTTTTGCAAAAAAAGAAAGTAGACTTATGAGATCAACACAGGGCGAAAAAAGTGTGTCCGTCTGTGTGTGTGTATGTGTGTGTGAGAGTCTGTGTGTGTGTGTGTGTGTGTGTGTGTGTGAGTGTGAGTGTGTGTACTCTGAATGTCTGTCCCCACCCCCTATCAATTCGAACACGGTGAATGCGAATTGAACGAAATTTGGTACAAAGGTAGCACTAGCAAAGGACATCTCAGTGTCATGTTTTATATCGCCGCCATCTTGACGGAAACGTAATGGCGGCCACACAAATTTTCAAAGCTTAAATCAAATTACGACTAACCTAATCATCCGATCTCTACCAAATTTTGCAACAACATACCTTTCTGGGGGGAGCATCCTTTGACCAAACTAATAGGTCATCAGCGTAACAGTTTGCGGATGGCGGCCATCTTTGTGTGAAAATCGATTCCCCCTATTAATTCGAACACGGTGAAACCGAATGGAACGAAATTTAGTACATAGGTAGTACTAACAAAAGGCACCTCAGTGTCATGTTTTATATCGCCGCCATCTTAAAGGAAACGTAATGGCGGCCACACAGATGTTCAAAGCTTAAATCAAATTACGATTAACCTAATCATCCGATCTCTACCAAATTTTGCAACAACATACCTTTATAGAGGAAGCATCCTTTGACAATATGAATAGGTAATTAGTCTAATAGTTTGCGGATGGCGGCCATCTTTGTGTGAAAATAAATTCCCCCCATTAATTCAAACACGGTGAAACCGAATGGAACGAAATTTGGTACAGAGGTAGCACTAGCAAAGGGCATCTCAGTGTCATGTTTTATATCGCCGCCATATTGACAGAATCGTAATGGCGGCCACACAAATTTTCAAAGCTTAAGTTAAATTACGACTAACATAACCATCCGATCTCTACTAAACATTGCAACAACATACCTTTATGAAGGGAGCATCTTTTGAACAATCTAATAGGTCATTAGCCTAATAGTTTGCGGATGGCGGCCATCTTTATGTCAAAATTGATTCCCCCTATTAATTCGAACACGGTGGAACCGAATGGAACGAAATTTGGTACAGAGGTAGCACTAGCAAAGGGCACCTCAGTGTCATGTTTTATATCGCCGCCATATTGACAGAAACGTAATGGCGGCCACACAAATTTTCAAAGCTTATGTTAAATTACGACTAACATAACCATCCGATCTCTACTAAACATTGCAACAACATACCTTTATGGAGGGAGCATCTTTTGACCAATCTAATAGGTCATTAGCCTAATAGTTTGCGGATGGCGGCTATCTTTATGTCAAAATTGATTCCCCCTATTAATTCGAACACGGTGGAACCGAATGGAACGAAATTTGGTACAGAGGTAGCACTAGCAAATGGCACCTCAGTGTCATGTTTTATATCGCCGCCATCTTGACTGAAACGTAATGGCGGCCACACGATTGTTCAAAGCTTAAATCAAATTACGATTAACCTAATCATCCGATCTCTACCAAATTTTTCAACTACATACCTTTATGGAGGGAGCATCCTTTGACCAATCTAATAGGTCATTCGCCTAATAGTTTGCGGATGGCGGCCATCTTTGTGTCAAAATCGATTCCCCCTATTAATTCAAACACGGTGAACCCGAATGGAACGAAATTTGGTACAGAGATAGCACTAGCAAAGGGCATTTCAGTGTCATGATTTATATCGCCGCCATATTGACAGAAACGTAACGGCGGCCACACAAATTTCCAAGCTTAAGTTAAATTACGACTAACATAACCATCCGATCTCTACTAAACTTTGCAACAACATACCTTTATGAAGGGAGCATCCTTTCACCAATCTAATAGGTCATTAGCCTAATAGTTTGCGGATGGCGGCCATCTTTATGTCAAAATTGATTCCCCCAATTAATTCGAACACGGTGGAACCGAATGAACGAAATTTGGTACAGAGGTAGCACTAGCAAATGGCACCTCAGTGTCATGGTTTATATCGCCGCCATCTTGACGGAAACGTAATGGCGGCCACACAAATGTTCAAAGCTTAAATCAAATTACGATTAGCCTAATCATCCGATCTCTAGCAAATTTAGCAACAACATACCTTTATGGAGGGAGCATCCTTTGACCAAACTAATAGGTCATTAGCCTAATATTTTGCGGATGGCGGCCATCTTTGTGTGAAAATCGATTCCCCTTATCAATTCGAACACGGTGAAACCGAATGGTACGAAATTTGGTACAGAGGTAGCACTAGCAAAGGGCACCTCAGTGTCATGTTTTATATCACCGCTATCTTGACAGAAACGTAATCGAGGCCACCCAAATGTTAAATGTTAAAAGCAAAGGGCACCTCACATTCATGTTTAATATCCCTATAGCACGTTGTATTTCAACAAGCTACTACAACCAACATTCAATCATACTCCTTGAAAAGGACAAAGAGTTATAACAATACCCATGCATTTAGGAGAAAGTTGGCTATATGATCTTTCCTGAACATCTTGTTTAGATATATTTTTGACAGCGCACAGTGGAAATCACTTGCAACATCAAGTCGACAGCACTGCTTTGTTTTTATGAAACTCAGCGTTGAAAATCCTGACTGGCAGTGCTTCAATGTCAATGGCAAACTGATTACTTGTTAACATCCAGACCAATCATCCGACGAGATATCAGGAAAGTAGGAGTTGAATTCTAGTGCCAGTGAATCCAAATGTGACTGAATTTGCTCCTTAAGTTTATTACGACCACGTTCATATTCCGGCATGATTTCATTAAGGCGGTGAAAGGAAGAAAAGTTCTTCAACTGAAGCCGGCGTTTCCATAACTGTATTTCTTTCGGGAAAGCTCTGATGGCATCATAAGCCAGCATAATATTGGAGTTTTTGCCTTGGAGCTTTAAGTTCAAACTGTTCAAAGCTTCAAAGAAATCACTATGATGTGCCAATGAGACGATAGAATTGGCATTGATTTTGCTCCTTACAACACACCAAATTCCTTGTTTCACCTCCAACCTCGCGACTCCGCAAAGATGTGTGCCGACAGTTGGCAATTACCAGTTCTTTTGAACGATTAACTTGGCGCGACAATCACCTGGGGGGATTCCAAAAATGTTTATTATACAAAATTGTAATATTAGAGTTAAAAAAACTTAATTCAGAAATCACTTCACGACCCCCTTGATAAAGCCCCACGACCCCCTAGGGGGTGCACCCCCAGGTTGGGAAACCCTGATTTAGAGGCAGTTAACGGAAATTGAAAAAAAAATATTGTGTATCCAAAAGCACTTCAAGGAACAAAATTATAACGCCAACACTTTCTTTGATTGGCAATGCAACGCATGCCGGGTGCAGCCTGTTTATTATAAAATTCCATGTTACCGAAATAATTGCCAAACTATTATTATACATCTTGTGTTAATTTATATCAACTTACAACGATTTATTATTAGTGTACACATAATTTATTTAAGGGTCTCAATTCTCTTGTATTTTATTCATAACAAAGCCCAATCAATCATCTTGTTAGCCTATTTTCATCCTATTATATATAGGCTTATGAGACAACCTTTTGTCCGTGTGTGTCCTAATAAAACCTAACGGCTGGAGCAATTCCAATGGGACTCGGTAAGGACATAGTATTACATGATCAGACCTCGACCATGCCCTTCATATTTAAATACATTATACCAATCCATTATGGCGGCTGAGCGAATTATTTCTCCGGCACTCTATATTTTTAGCCTATTTTTATTTTAGGAAAAAATAGGCGTATGAGGTCACTTTTGTCAGTGTGTGTGTGTGTGTGTGTCCCTCCAATAGCATCTAAACGGACGGCTGGACCGATTTCAATGAAACTCGGTAAGGTCATAGTATTATTTTGGCCTACCCCGACCTTGCCCTTCAAATTGTATTACGCCTCACCATTCTAACATGGCAGCTGTGCGATATATTTCACCGGCATTACATATCTCCGAAACAATTACAGATATTACCCTGAACTTTTGTACGGTGATAAGGGGCACTACTAGAAATTCTCCTATGGGACTTAGGAAAACCTGTTAACTACAAAACGAACATGGCAGCCAAGCGAAGTTGAAACATTTAAATAGACATTTCTCGCAATTTAACCATCCAAACGCAATGAAACTTGGTACAGCAAAAGTTTTAACACATTGTAATGCACTGCCATCTAATTTAGTTCAATCCATACCATCAAGATGGGGGCTGTGCAAAATATTACACCGGCATTCTATATCTCCGAAACTATTATTGATATCACCCTGGAATGTTGTACGGTGATAAAGGGTACTACTACAAATTCTGATAAGAGACGTTCAAAAACCTGTAAAATACTAAACGAACATGGCGGCCAAGCGAAGGCGAGCCATCTAGATAGGCTTTTCTCGCTATTTAACCATCTGAGCGCAGTGAAATATGGTACAGTAAATGTTTATACACATTATATTCCACTGGCATCCAATTTAGTTCAATTGTTCACATAATCTCAAGATGGCAGTTGTGCGCATTTTCACAATTAAGTATACGTTTCTCGTGTATTATTCATGCGATCGAAAAGAACGTTTGAATAATGAACTTACGCTAAAATCGTCATCTAATAGTACGTAACTCTATGGCCTACAAATATAAAAATCAAAAATAGTGACCAACTGAAATATTTAGACAGTTCTAAATATCAATTAATCTATGATAGCAATCAAACTGACATTTCGTATATTTATAGAGGCTATGAGAATAAGTTCACCAATAGGACTTTAAATAACTTGGTGTGCACAAATCCAACGTGACGGCGACGCGAAATATAAATGCTTAAATGGACGTTTCTCGCGATTTAACCATCCGAACGCAGTGAAACTTGGTATGGTAAATGCATATACATATTGTAATCCACTGGCATCTAATTTATTTCAATTGTTTTCATAACCACAAGATGGCCGCTCTGCAAAATTATAAATCAGAATTTCAATTCTTGTGTCCTAATCATGCGATTGATGATTAAATACTACACCTACACAATTGTCTTTAGGTAATAGTACATTACTCGTAAGATCTACATATGAAACTTCAACATGGCGAACATCCGAAAGATTTAGACGGTTCTCAATTTCTACGAATCCATTACAGCAATCAAACTGAAACTTTGTATGTGGATAGAGGCAATTAACATAAGTAGGATATATGAATATAGGCTGTATAGTTATTCACGGAACTACTTGTTACGTAGTAAACCAATATGGTTGCCAACCGAAGTAAAATATTTAAATGTAATTTTCTCGAGATTTAATAAACCGAGCACAGTGAAACTTGGCACGATAAATGTACAGTATATAGAAGCTTTAATCTTATAGCATATAATTCAATTCATTTTATCAAAAAATAGGCTTATGAGGTCATCTTTTGTCCGTATGTGTCTGTGTGTGTGGGTGAGTGCGTATGTTTGTGTGATGTGTGTGTGTCTATGTGATGTGTGTGTGCAGCCCCCCCCCCCCCTCCTAATAAAATCAAAACGGCTGAAGCGATTTCAATTTAACTCGGTAAGTTCATAGCACTATTCTGGACGACCACGAACGTGCCCTTCAAATGTTCTTACGTCTCACCAATCCAACATGGCGGCTGTGCAAAATATTTAACCAACATTCAATATCTCCAAAACTATTAACAATATCTCCCTGAAATTGTTTACAGTGATAAAGGGAACTACTACAAGTTGACCTAAGTAAAGTTTGAAAACCTGCTAGTTACAAAACCAACATGGTGCCCAAGCGAAGTTGCGAATTTAAATAGACGTGTGTCGTGATTTAACCAACCAAACGCAATGGAATTTGGTACAGTATAAGTTTACACACATTGTAATGCACTGACATCTAATTTCGTTCAATTGTTTACATAACCATAAGATGGCGGCTGTGCGAAATATTTCACCGACATTCTAAATCTCCGAAATTATTACTGATATCACCCTGACATTTTGTACGGAGATAAAGGACACTAGTAATTGTCCATCTATGAGACTTTCAAAAACCTGTCGACTACAAAACGAACATGGCGGCCAAGCGAAGTTGAAAGTTTTAAATAGACTTTTTTCTCGAATTAATTATCCAAACGCAATGAAACTTGGTACAGCAATATGTTTATACTCATTGTAATGCACTGGCATCTAATTTAGTTAATTTCTTTACACAAGTTTTTATTTCTTGTGTTGTAATGATGCGATCGAAGTGAAGTTTGAATGATGAAGCTACGCAATAATTTTCCTATAATGGTACATAACTCTATGGCTTATACATATAACAATCCAACATGGCGACCATCCGAAATATTTAGACTGTTCTCAATAACTATGAATCTATTACAGCAAACAAACTGATTTTTTTATGTTGATAGAGGCAATTAACATAAGTAGGATCCATGAAAATAGGCTTTAGTTCTTCACGGAACTACTTGTCTATATATATAAAAATCAATGTAACGTGATAGTTTGTCTGTGGGCGGGTATGTATGTCTCCTATGCGTTCATATACCATTCGTCCTATTGCGATGAAACTTGGGTGAGATGAGTACACTCCAAGGAAGGTTTCTGACTTAGTAAATCCATTTTACAATAGGTAGCGCACGCGTAGATTCAACAAATGAGCGACGATGCGCGAAGCATTTCAACAAAGTCCCGTATGTGTTCATATGCCATTCGTCCGATAGCGATGAAACTTGGGTGAGATGTTGTGTACACTTACGTGAAGGTTTCAAAATTAGTGAATACATTTCACAGTAGATAGCGCACAAGTAGATTCAACAAATGAGCGACGACACGCAATGCGTTTCAACAAAGTCCCGTTTGCATTCATATACCATTCGTCCGATAGCTATGAAACTTGCGTAAAATGTTGTGTACACTGCAGGGAAATTTTCTGGCTTAGTACATCCACTTTACAATAGGCAGCGCACGAGTAGATTCAACAAATGAGCTACGACGCGCGAAGCATTTCAACAAAGTCACGTTTGCGTTCATATACCATTCGTCCGATAGCGATGAAACTAGGCTGAGATTTTGTGTGCACTCCAGGGAAGGTTTCTAGCTTGTAAATCCCTTTAAAAATAGGTAGAGCACGAGTAGAATCAACAAATGAGCAACGGCGCGCGAAGCGTTTCAACAAAGTCCCATATAATTTCATATACCATTCATCCGATAGCGATGAAACTTGGGTGAGATGTTGTGTACACTCCAGGGAAGGTTTCTGGCTTAGTACATACATTTTACAATAGGTATCGCACCAGTAGATTCAACAAATGAGCGATGACACGCGAAGCGTTTCAACAAAGTCCCGTATAAAGTCATATACCAGTCGTCTGATAGTGATAAATGTTTGGTGAATTGTTGTGTATACTCCAGGAAAGGTTTCTGGCTAAGTAAATCCATTTTACAATACGAAGCGCACGTTTATATTCAACAAATGAGTGACTACGCGCGAAGCGTTTCGACAACGTCCCGTATACGTCCACATACCATTCATCCGATTGCGATGAAACTTGGGTGAGATGTTGTGTACACTCCAGGGAAGGTTTCTGGCTGAGTACATCCATATTACAATATGTAGCGCAAGAGTAGAATCAACAAATTAGCGACGACACGCGAAGCTTTTCAACCAAGTCCCGTATGCATTCATGTACCATTCGTCCGTAGCTATGAAACTTGGGTGAGATGTTGTGTACACGTCATGGAAAATTTCTGGCTTAGTAAATCCTCTATACAATATGCAGCGCAGAAGTTGATTCAACAAATGAGGGACGACGCGCGAAGCGTTTCAACAAAGTCCCGTATAAGGTCATATACCATTCTGCCGTTAGCGGTGAAACTTGGGTGAAATATGGTGGACACTCCAAGGAAGGTTTCTGGCTTAGTAAATACATTTCACAGTAGGTAGCACACGAGTAGATTCGACAAATGAACGACGACATGCGGAGCGTTTCAATACAGTCCCCTGTCTTCATATCCCATTAGTCCGATAGCGATGAAACTTGGATGAGATGTTGTGGACACTTACGTGACGGTTTCTAACTTAGTATATACATTTTACAGTAGGTAGCGCACGAGTAGATTCAACAAATGAGTGACGGAGCGCGAATCGTTTAAACAAAATCAGGTATGCGTTCATATACTATTCATCCGATTGCGATGAAACATTGATCAGTTATTGTGTACCCGCCAGGGAAGGGGACTTAGTAAATCCATTTCACAATAAGTAGCGCAAGAGTAGATGCAACAAATGGGTGACGACGCGCGAAGCGTTTCAACAAAATCCCCTATTGCGTTCATATAACATTCTTCGATTGCGATGAAACCTTGATGAGTTATTGTGTACACGCCAGGGAAGGGCTTCGACTTCGTAATACATTTCTCAATAGGTAGCGCACGAGTAGATTCAACAAATGAGTGACAGCGCACGAATCTTTTAACAAAAACCCCTATACGTGCATATACCATTCATCCGATTGCGATGAATCATTGATGAGTTATTGTGTACACGCCAGGGAAGGGTTTCGACTTAGTAAATCCATTTCACAATAGGTAGCGTACGAGTAGATTCAACAAATGAGTGACAGCGATGAAACTTTTGAAAGTTGTTGTGCACGCTCCCACGAATGGTTCTAAATTAGTAAATCCATTTTACGATAGCTTAGAGGCAGTTAACATGTTGTGTATCCAAAAGCACTTCAAGAAACAGAATTTCAACGCCAACACTTTCTTTTATTGGCATTGCAACGCATGCCGGGTACAGCTTGTTTCTCATAAAATAAGATTGCGGCTGTGCGAAATTTTAAAATTAAGTTTTTAATTTTTGTGTCCTAATCATGCCATAGAAATGATCATTTGAATAATAAACCTAGGCAATAATATTCATCTGCCAGCCCCGTGGTGTTGGAGTAGCGTGCCTTCCTCTCACCCGGAGACCCCGGATTCAATTCCTGACTCGGTCAGGAATTTTAGAAACTGACGTGAGGGAAAGAACGGGGTGCTCTCAGCCTCGTGAGGACAATTGAGTCGCTGTCTGACAGTGTTGCAGCACCCCGGTCACGAAAACCAAGATTAACGGCCGAGGGGACCCGACGCGCTGGCCACGTTTCATCCCAATATCTGCAGGCTAAATGGCTGGGCAACGGTCGCTTGGTAGGCCTAGGCTCTTCAAGGGCTGTAGTGCCAGGGGTTATAATAATCTTTATCTAATTGTACGTAATTCTATGGCCTACATATAGAACAATCCAACATAGCAATCATCCAAAATATTTACACGGTTCTCATTATCCTCGAATGTATTACAGCAATCAAAGTAAAATTTGGTATGTTGATAGAGGCTATTCACCTATTTACCAATGGGCCGTTAAATAACCTGATGGACACAAATTTAACGTGAAGGAGACGCGTAGTTTAAATATTAAAGTCGATTTTTCTCGCGACGTAATCATCCAAGGGCTGTGAAACTAGACATAGAAGACTTAATACAGAGTGGTCCACCAGCCCCTTATTATTTTTTTTTTATTTATTTTTTTGAGGAAGGCAACCCATCTAACGCGTATTCACAGTCATCCTAAAATCATTATTACCTGATCTTTTACGTCCGTAGTACAACTTTACCGTTGAATACATGTTCGCGAATATAGTAGAAATCAATAGTGGCAGTGTTATTTTAATGACCTCAAACATAATGCATGATTGAAATGATCAGAGCTCCGAATAACCCCTTCCTACGTTTGGACAGGAAGTGTCTACGAATAGATTCAATAAGTGCCTGCCATACACCATGGTTCTCGGTAGCTATGGTGGCTAAATCAAGAATTGCTAGAGTAGCGTTAACGAAGTCGCATTGTAGTACGTTCGAACCTTGAACTAGTACATTATTTTTTGCTTAATGTCGTTTATTGTGGATGTATTATGGACGCAGATCTAACTGTTCCAACGAGTGATATTTTATTTGGTCCTGAAAAGGACCGTACTTACCCGATGGTACGCGGCCAGATTGGACGACGACATAATGACCTGTAGAACAAGAGCAAGGTATCCTGTATATTCAAAGTAGCAAGTGATCGAAGTTTTGACCACCTTGGTTTAAAGGAAAACTAAGACTCACTCAAACGACCCACATAACAAATAGATTTGTTATGTGGGTAGGCTCACGAATAAATACATCTGACCAAAACTGTAATTTATTTCAACGGCGTCTGTGCGAAAAGCGCTTGCTATACACAAACAGTAATAGTTAGTTATTGAGGTTTTAAGGGGTGGGACTACGAGGTCATCTACCCCAAACATACAGTAAATACAGGTTATTGATTTCACGTCCCTTTTAACTACTCTGGTTTTAGAGACGCCGGGGTGCCGGAATTTTGCTCCGAAGGAGATCTTCAACGTACCAGTAAATCTATTGACACGGCTCCCTCGCATTTGCGCACCCTCAAATGCCAGCTGACTGCGCCAGGATACGAACCTGCAACATTGGGCACAGCAAGCGAGAACGTCACCGCTGTGCCTCGCAGCAAGGCAGTAAATAGAGACCGTGTCATTTTATTATTATTGCTCTAGGATAAATATTGAACTATTAAAATGCTAATAATCACGAATAGAGTCGCCTCCGTTGCGTAGTGGTCAGCGTGATTAGCTGCCACTCTGGACGTCCTGGGCTCGATTCCCGTCTCTGCCACGAAATTTGAAAAGTGGCATGAGGACTGGAACAGGGTCTACTCAGCCTCGGGTGGTAAAAATTAGTAGAGGAGGTTCGATTCCCACCTCAGCCATCCTCAAAGAGGTTTTCCGTGGTTTCCCACTTCGTCTTCGGGCAAATGCCGGGATGTTACCTACCGTACGGTCACGGCGCCTCCTTCCCTCTTCCTTGTCTATCTCTCCCGATCTTACCCTCCCTTCCCAACCCTCAAGAGGACCCTGTTCGCTTAGCAGGTGAGGCCGCCTGGGCGAGGTGCTGATCCCACCTCCCCAGTTGTGCCACTCCCGACGAGATGTTTCAAGCTCCAGGACACTGCCCGTAGAGGCGGAAATGATGGGATCCCTCGCTGAGTCCATGGAAAACCCCAACCTGGAGGGTAAAATCGGCAAAAAAAATAAATATATATATAACGAATAGTATCCATCCATGGTTTTGAACAGTATTTAGGGAAAATAACCATTTAAATGAGATTAGAAAATAACTTTTCTTATCGTCTTCGTAGATAATGTGATCAAAACCAAGTTGAAATCTAGCTGTACGAGGTAGGGAGGGTATAATAATAGTACATTATACAACGAGCCTATAATGGCAATAATTAAGACACGAGTATGTTTATAAAGCGAGCATATGCGAGTTTTATAATTTCCATACGAGTGTCTTAATTACCATTATAGTGAGTTGCATACGATTGTTTCTGTTGGACGATAATTATTATAACAATTTTATGTTCGAACATAAATATTCATAAATATCTGTCGAGATTTCGCCAGTTTTATGGACTGAACAGAGCGCAAAGAATGCCTTGTATTAGTCAATGGCCTCCTCGATTACCCCACTATGACACCAGGCAATGCAGTGAAATTTAAATTAGAAGGCCTTGGAACTCAGCGCAGGTGCGATACTACAATTATCTAATTGGTCAAACAACTGTTTCTTGAGCTGCGATTGGTGGGAGAAACTGTTTCATAATGAAAAATAGTGTTATAATGACCATCATTATGATACAGTTTTCTGACATATAATAGTCAGGGTCGAGCATAAAATATTTAAAAGAATTTAAAAATTCCGCCGTTGGATAGTCTTGCACCCGGGATCTTCGAAACACCGAGCGGGCGCAATACCACTTGCTCACTTTTTCTACACACTCTGGAGGTTTTTGTTGCGCTTCTTATTAACGCGTATGGTAAAATATTCAATTATTACAGTTAGATCTTAGATATTTATTGGAATTCATTCATTCAGTACCTGGCATGTTTTCTAATGTACTTAAAAGTAAGTTTCGCGACCGCTTTAATAACAAAGCAAGATGCTCAGTAAATAACATATAGCCTACTTTCTCCTAAATGCATGGGTATTGTTATAACTATTTGTGCTTTTCAAGGAGTATATTTGAATGTTGGTTGTAGTAGCTTGTTGAAATACAACGTGCTATACGGATATTATACATGAATATGAGGTGCCGTTTGCTAGTGCTACGTCTGTAAAAAAAAAATCATTCAATTCGGTTTCATCGTGTTTGAATTGATATGGGGAATCGATTTGCACACATACATGGCTGCTATCTGCAAACTATTGGGCTAATGACCTTGTAGTTCAGTCAAAAGATGTTCCCACAAAAGGGTATGTTGTTGCAAAATTAGGTAGAGATCAAATGAATAGGTTGGTCGTAATTTGATTTAAGCTTTTAATATTCGGGTGGCCGCCATTACGTTTGCGACAAGATGGCGGCGATATAGATCATGGTGGGTAGATTATTGGCTGAAGAATAACCTAACCACCAAGGGAAGATGATAAAGAAAA
Organism: Meconema thalassinum; assembly: GCA_946902985.2. NCBI lineage: Eukaryota > Metazoa > Arthropoda > Insecta > Orthoptera > Tettigoniidae > Meconema > Meconema thalassinum. Next base: position 376,133,699 of record OX336393.1, read on the forward strand.
GGTAGTGGGTTTCGGACTGGAGAAACAGGATGGAGAAATAGGAGGAGAGTCCCCCAAAAGTTATAAGTTTAACTTTAAATGTCATAAAAGGTGACTGCCACTGTAAATCCGCTCCCTGATACCTAAAGTGGGTAAGGACCTGGGCAAAGCTGACGGGAAACGCAGCTAGGACTTGAGCGGTTTGCAAGAGAATGGCTTTAGCGCATTCCCTCTCAAACATGCATATGCCTACTATGGGGAAGGGTGATGGTCTGGCAAGACAAAGAGGAACAGACTTATTGTATGTCTGTTCAAAGGAATTAGTTTTTGAACAAGTGATTCGAAGAATGCCAATAATTTGGATCGGTTTCGATATTTCTAGTTTTCGAAGTTGTAGAGTACCTGAAAAGCGACCAAGTGCTTCCAAGAAGGATAGTGATAAAAGAATTATACTTTTGGGAATAATTTTGGTAAGTGCACCAATAGTTGCATTTGGAAATGGCTAAGCTTTTACCCAGCAAGGAGCCGACTGAAAGTTTAGGCAAAGAGAAACACTTATCTTTTGGAAAACCAACCATAAGAATTGGAGAGAATCTCCACAAGCAGGAAGCTGGCGTAGTGAGCTATGCTTGCCTTACTGGACAGTTAGAATTAGCTATTAAAGCTAAGAGAGACTTTACCGAGTTGGCAACTAAGAGTTCTTGCTCAAATGTAACAAGTGGTGAAAACCCTATCACAAGATTTATTTGCATTAACGAGGGCATGAACCTAGGAAGAGTCAGGAAAGACAGGATCTTGCCTAACTGTAGTATTAGAGAAATGATGAGTCAAAAAAGGAACTTGAATTTATTTTAACAATGCAAAAGAGCGTAATGAATATAACAAATAAGTAGTAGTTTTTTGCCAAACATATAATTTAGACTTTATAACAAATGGGGTCACAGACCTCCGAAAAAGCATCTAAAGTTTGCGCCAGGCAATTAACAATTCTATTGGTTTCAAACCCTTATAAGTTTTAAAATCCTCGCAAGATTTTAAAATAGAGAGGATAAAGTACAAAAGTTAAGAACAATTAAAGTGACAGTAAATATAGTACAAGGTGTGTACTTCTAGAAATTTCTGTAGAAAATATTCTAGAAAGAGTAACAACTTTGAAAATAACAATAACAAAAACAGGAAGAATAAAATAGAAGTTCCTAACTTCTTATATTTCAGCGGAATTACATATTTTTTGTGTTTATAAAAATAGGACAGGTCACTTAATGTGAAACCTGAAGAGAAAGTCGACAGGAAGGTTCTAGACCTCCTATGTTTAAGTAGGGATCACGAGCCAAATGGGGCAAGATTCCCTTTCGTGAAACCTGGAAATAACTCACTATGAGTTGAAAGAATTGTATTCCCTAATTAGAAGGGAGAAACAAGATAATTAGAAACGTGTACAAGACACGTAGTTGTGCAGAAGTTAATTAATTACATGTAAGCAAAAGTGGGAGGGCACTTCTTTAGCGTGACACCTCATTGAAAAAAGACCTAAAGTAACAATTTTATTTTGGGTTGTTAGTAAGGGGTTTAGGAAAGATCAACTGGGAAGGAAGGTAAATGTTCATGGCCATATTTATAATAATCGGACGAGCGCGACGAGGAAGAAATACTGAAAGAACACTGTTTTTCACTATAGTCTGTTGTAATGGATGAAAAGTTTACTGTAGTAGCGCAAAAGTTTATGGCAAAGAAAGTTATTGCAATTATGGAAAATAACTAGTTACACTAGGTAGGCGAATGTCTATTGCTTGAGAAGGTTGTAGATTATCATTAAATACGCCAGAGAAAATTCCAACGGAGGAAGGAACATTAGCTGGCATTGAGCAGTAATTTATAAGGAAGATTCCTCATTTTTAAATAGTATTCCCACAAGTGAGTGGAAAATACATGACGGCACGACTTGTAGATAGAGTGCAGATTCTGGAAGGTTCCAGAACGATCCTAATTGAAGAATAGGGCCAAAGTTATTCCAGCGGTGGAACGAGCTTAATATTTTATAGATAGTGGGTATTCAATAATATCCCACGTTGTGAGAAGATCTCTCATTTAACAAGCATAAGAAGTGTTGCTTTTTACGAAGATTGGCTTAGACAGACAAAGCTCAATATGGAAAATCCCGAGAAGGATGATTATTGCCACAAATAAGTAATCTCACACTGCCTATAAATGATTATTAAAAGCATGTAGTTGTTAAAAGACGATGAGAATGAGGTTAAAACTTGAAGTCTGTACTTATCTTTGCTTCATGGCGATGATGAAGTTCCCTTTGCCGATTAAAGTTCCATCATGGCGTGGAATCTAAAGAATGCCTCTTTAATTGAGGAGGCTGGCTCAAGATGAGCTTTGACTGACTAAGTCGACTGCCGACGTACGAGTGAGACCCACTCAGCGAAGCGCAGAGGGACCAGGAAAGGGAAAATAGTGGGGGTAGGAGACAAAAGGAAAACATATAAGCATAACCAACATTGAAAAGTTAATTCTCTTGATAAGATGGTCTTCAAAGAGTTGATAGTAGGCGACACTATCGCAGCCTGGTGGGTGAAAAAGTAGACGAAGTTCTCTTGATCACGGAGATGATAGCTGGCGATGGCGACGAGATCTGGTGGCCAGATTGATAAGGAAGTCCTCTTGCACCGGGAAGAATTGAGGACCTTCAGAGATTCGCTGCCAGATGACGCTAGGTGAGTCATGGAAGATATATATCTAGAACAGACTCACGAATAACATGAGAACCCTAAACAGCAAAGAGAACATAGGAGATCACTGTTGGTGTTTGAGAAAAAGGAAGGAATGAACAAGCAAAGAGCATTAACAAATAATCTATCTTACCGTGTATTCCAAGAATACACCAAGCTGGGAGGGACAAACACCAACAGAGAGCAGGATAAACAATTAAACATTTAAAGGTAATGGAGCAATTAAAGACAGTGATCTTGTGATCTGACCGTTAGTGGTCAAGATTCTGGCCACCCTGACTCTCCCATCCCTTCCAGGATAACACTCGGTCACTCTACCAGAAATCCAGACCAGGGGAGGAGAAACATCCCTAACCAGGACCAAGTCCCCCACTTTGATGTCGGGACTGGAAAGAAACCACTTCTGTCTCCGTTGCAAGGAAGTTAAATATTCCAAGTTCCACCTCTTCCAGAAAGAGTTGCGAAGGGCTTCAAGTTTACGCCAAACAATAGGTAGATTAGAATCCCTGTAAGAGCTGGAAAGGGGAGGAGGGGCAGAAAGAGAAGTGCCTATAAGGAAGTGACCAGGTGTGAGTGGAAGCAGTTCATCAGGGTCATTGGAAAGCGGAGTTAAAGGGCGAGAATTAACAACATCTTCAATCAGAACGGACAGTGAATTAAATTCTTCATAAATCAGAATGCGATTACCTAAAACCTTTCTTAAATGACGTTTAGTGAGAATTACGCAGGATTCTCACCTACCACCGTGCTGAGGAGCGTAGGGAGGTATAAAACGCCATTTGAAACCCTTTGAGTAGGAAAAATTAGAGATCTGTTCCATGGCAGGAGAAGATGTGAGAGCTTTCTTCCACAAGGACGCTGCGCCCTGAAAGGTGGAAGCGTTATCAGAGAACATCTCTGAAGGAACACCACGCCTAGCAGCGAAGCGAGAGACAGCTGATAAAATGTAAGAAGTAGAAGCATTCGTTACTAGCTCCAAATGGATTGCGCCAGTAACCATGCAAACAAAGAGAGAAACATAGAGCTTACCAAACAATTTGCGTTTAGCTTCAGGGGAATTTCGTTGATATTGGAACGGACCCATATAGTCCACACCAGTTAGAGCAAATGGGCGTATAGGAGAAGAGCGAAAAGAAGGCAGATCGCTCATTAATTGAGTATTGATTTTAGGTTTCGCATTGAAGCAAGGAATGCACTTGTGAATTACAGAGGAAACTTCGTGAATTCCATTTATAATCCAGTACTTTTCCCTTAAGAGGCAAAGCAGAGTGCGTGTACCAACATGCTGATTGCGATCATGAAAGTCACGTATAATTAAGGAAGTTACGTGATGTTTAGAAGGCAAAATAACGGGATGCTTTTTGTCTTAAGAGAGCAAAGATTGAGAGAGCCTACCACCTACCCTAAGTAACCCATTGGCATAAAGGAACGGGGCCAAAGCACGAAGACGACTGGATTTGGGAAGATCCCTTTTAGAAGAAAGTAAAGACAATTCAGAAGAAAAGGCTTCTTGCTGTGTCAGTTGTAAAACCTTAATGGTAGCGAGATTCAATTCATGATTGGTAAGGTGTGGTTTGGGGAGAAGAGGTTGGTCAACCACAAGATATTTCCATCTAAGGAGATAGGCGACAATTCGAATTAATTTGTGAAAGGAAGAATAGCGGGACAACAAGGGATGAGAAACGTTAGAAACAAGACACGAAGCAGTAGATAGAAATACTTTTGCTTCAGGCAAGTTGGAATTTGTAGCTGGAGGTTTAGAAGGCCAACAAGAAGAGTTTTCGATTAACCACGAGGGCCCATGCCAGTACAACTGGGAAGCTGCCAATTGAGAGGGTGAACATCCACGAGAGATAATGTCGGCTGGGTTGTTAGCGCTGGGCACATGCCTCTATTGACATCCCGAAGAAAGAGTTTGAATTTTGGAAACCCTATTTGCAACAAAAGTTTGCCAGTGAGAGGGGTTCTTGGCGATCCAGGAATGTGTGATCATGGAATCGCTCCAGAGATAGATTTGCGAGAATTTGACTTTTAATACTTCCCGTAATATCTTAACAAGTTCTGCAGCCATGAGTGCAGCACACAATTCAAGCCTAGGCAAAGTGATAGTTTTAAGAGGAGACACCTTCGATTTGGCACAAACAAGGTTGGAGACTGAAGATCCATTTAATGAACCGCGATAAACCAAATATGCGCAGCAACCGTAAGCTTTTTCGGAACTGTCCGCGAACACATGAAGAAAAAAAGATGCATTAGAATGAGCGTTAATTAATTCCTAGAAATTTCAATAAGGGAAAGATCAAGCAAATTGCTGCGAAAAGAAAGCCATCTGTTAAGAAAAGAAAGGGAAACAGTGTCATCCCATTCACATTTGAGCGACCACAGCTCTTGCATGAAGAGTTTGGCTATAACAATAACTGGGCAAGGAATTGAAGCGGATCAAAAAATTTTGCGATTTCAGAGAGAATCTGTCTTTTTGTGTTAGGGAGCTCTTCGGCGAGCGATATTTTATAGATGAGAGTGTCAGTACTAGTGCACCAATGAACTCCAAGAGTTTTTATGGATTCGGAGTTTCCACAAATTTCAACAGAGGAGGGATCTACGTCTTCAGTAGGAAACTGGGCGAGAAACTCAGGGGAGTTGGAATTCCACTTATGAAGTGGGAAACCTCCATTCCTTAGCAATGCCTGAAGTTCTAAGGACACGAAAGAAGCTTCCTCTAGAGTGGGGAAGGACTGCAAATAATCGTCAACATAGAATGACGTGGTTAGTGCTTCAGAAGCTTTAGAATCAAATAAATAACCATCTTGAGAGGCTAACAAGTGTAGGGATCGGATAGCAAGGAGAGCGGAAGGTTTTAAGCCATGAGTAACTGTTTTTAAACGAAATACCTTAATGGGCTTACTGATTTCGTCGCGCCAAAAGATTCTTTGGAGATCTCGTTGTTCAGGCTGAATTAAAACTTGGCGGTACATCTGTTTTATATCCGCTATAACAGCTATGGGAAATAATCGAAAGTTTAAGAGTAAAGCAGATAGATCTGACTGAATAGCAGGACCAGAGTATAGAGTATCGTTAAGGCTATTGCCATTAACGTCAGGTGATGAACCATTGAAAACAACTCGAATTTTGTCCTTTACAAGAGGGTTTTTCCACACGGGATGATGATTTAAGAAAACGGTTTCAATTGGGGGGTGCAATTCATCATCAGATTTGTTAACAACTTCCATATGATCTAAGCTTTCATACTCATCCATGAAATCAGTGTACTGCTGTTTAACGAGAGGTTCTTTCTTGAATTTGCTCTCGATAGCAAAGAGAGCTTTTCTAGCTTTGGGTTGAGAGTTAATAAGTTTAGGGGGATTATGTAATCTTGGCATTTGAACAATGAACCGACCATCAGAAGAGCGAGTGGTGCTGTTCAGAAAAAGTTGCTCACAGAATTCATTTTCTGAAGAGGTCACGTTAGGAGGATCAACGCTTTCGAGTCTCCAAAACTGTTCCAGATCAGTATTGGCGAAGTAACATTGCGATGCGGGTTGGGGAGAATAATGGGGAAGCTGACCGGTGACGATCCATCCAAAATTAGTGTCTCTGGCGACCACGTTTGAGGATAACTTGCGAACCTGTTTACGAAGGCAATTCCAGAAAACATTAGCACTGAAGAGAATGTCAATGGGGTTTTGTATGTTAAACAAAGGATCGGCTAGCCTTAAATGCGAGGGAATGTTTAACCCTGAAATATCCACAGAGTGACTTGGAGTGTCTTCTCCAATGCTATTGAGAATGAGACAATTCTGTATATGAAAGTTGTTTCTGTGACAAATGTCTCTTATGGTTAGCTTTGAGAACTGTAAAGCTTGCGATTTTGAGCTGTTGATGCCCGACACGTTAATAGAAGTAGGGTTTACAGGTAGGCCTAGTTTACTGATCAAAGAATTAGACACAAAATCATGAGTTGCCGCTGAATCAAGAAGACCGCGTGCACGGACCCAGTTGCCAAAGTTATCCTGAACTTCGATTTGGACAGTAGACAATAATACTTGAGCACTGCGAATGGACTTGGCATTTTGAATGAACGATGAAGCATTGGAATTGTTAGCATTATCACTTTTCTGAGAAGTAGATGCTGTCGATGACCTTGCCTGATCAGGACGATGTAGTAATGTGTGATGAGCTTTTTCACAATGGAAGCAAAGTCTTGTGGACTTGCAATTTGAAGCAGAATGAGTGGGCGCTAGGCAGTTGAAGCAATGTTTGTTTTGGGAAACTAATTTTCTTCTGTCGTCGACTGACAGTTCTTTAAAGGATTTGCATAGATATAAGGCATGGGAATCTTTGCAAAGTATACATTTTAATGGTTCATTTAAACTCTTGCGAGGTTCGCTTTGAGTGTTTAAAACAAGAGAGCTAGCAATACGGCGCTCAATAGACCTAGTTGGGTAACCAGTAGTGTTTGATTTAAGTTCAGATGAGCTGGACCCAGGTTTTTGGGTACTAAACGCTAAGCGTTCGCTTTTAGGTTTGATAGACATTAATTCAAATTTAGAACTCGGAGATGAGGGTTCATTTTGATTTGATAGAGCGGTTAACAGCTGGCATCTGGCATTTATGAAAGTGACTAAATGCTCGTAAGAGTAGTCGTCTTCTCTAGAAAGTTCAATCTCCCAAGCTTTAAGGGTAGCAGCATCAACTTTCGAAACCACTAAATGTATTAGGAAAGTATCCCAGTGTTCAGTGGGTTGATCTATTTGGGACAGAGCTTTGACGTGAAGTTGTGTAGTGTCAACGAGAGTACGCAAACTAGTGACGTCATTGTGCTGTGACGCAGGTAGGTTGAATAGAGCCTTCATATGGCGTTGAATACGTAACCGTAAATTTCCGTATCTTTCTTTCAATAAGTTAAAGGCAATGGGGTAATTTTCGGCACTTAAAGGGAATGCTTCTACTAACTGCAGAGCTTGACCTCGAAGGATAGATCTCAAATAATGAAACTTGTAGATGACTTGAATGTCTTCATTGTCATGAACAAGAGAGCAAAATAATTCATAGAAAGAATCCCAAGTAGATTCGTCTCCGGAGAAGTGGGGTAAATCAATTTTAGGTAGAATTGGCTTGGGCTTGTGAGTACTATTGCGGAAAGAAGTTTGTGGTTCGTGAAGGGAACCAAGAACAGAAGCGTCCTTTTTCTGCTCCTCTTCGAGTTGGCGTATTATTTTGAAAGCAGAACCTATGCCTTCGTAATATTGGTTTTCTACTTCGATTCGATCTTCGGTTTGATTGAGCATACAAGTTTCTATTTCAGTTTGGATGTTACAATAATTTTCATATGAGCGTTCAAAATCACTTACAGGATGTTTTAACAAGTCTAATTGAGCTTCTGAGGGATCTAGCTCTTTGATGTATTTTCTGAATCGGGTAATTTGTCCTTTATATAATGCTCGTTTAGAAGTAAGTTTTTCATCCTTATCCTTTTCAGTAGGAGCCATGTCAAGGTAAATAGATTAAAGTATAACTCACGAAACTGTGGAACCTTGGAAATGCTGTCAGGCTGGCAGCAGCAAATAAGTTGAAAGAAAGGGACACACCAAAGGAGACAGGAGCGGTCTCTTTCCCCTTCACAGGCTTTGCACGATGTAGTTATAGCTGAAAAATCCAAAGCAGGTATTAATAATTTTCAAGGTATTGTCAAATAACCTTTGAAAAAAGGATAACAAATGACGAATGGACTCTCCCCGGTTTCTGGGACCAAATTTTGGGTAGATTATTGGCTGAGGAATAACCTAACCACCAAGGGAAGATGATAAAGAAAATGGAGTGGGTTTCGGACTGGAGAAACAGGATGGAGAAATAGGAGGAGAGTCCCCCAAAAGTTATAAGTTTAACTTTAAATGTCCTAAAAGGTGACTGCCACTGCAAATCCGCTCCCTGATACCTAAAGTGGGTAAGGACCTGGGCAAAGCTGACGGGAAACGCAGCTAGGACTTGAGCGGTTTGCAAGAGAATGGCTTTAGCGTATTCCCTCTCAAGCATGCATATGCCTACTATGGGAAAGGGTGATGGTCTGGCAAGACAAAGAGTAACAGACTTATTGTATGTCTGTTCAAAGGAATTAGTTTTTGAACAAGTGATCCAAAGAATGCCGATAATTTGAATCGGTTTCGATATTTCCAGTTTTCGAAGTTGTAGAGTTCCTGAAAAGCGACCAAGTGCTTCAAAGAAGGATAGTGATAAAAGAATTATACTTTTGGGAATAATTTTGGTAAGTGCTCCAATAGTTGCATTTGGAAATGGCTAAGCTTTTACCCAGCAAGGAGCCGACTAAAAGTTTAGGCAAAGAGAAACACTTATCTTTTGGAAAACCAACCATAAGAATTGGAGAGAATCTCCACAAGCTGTAAGCTGGCGTAGCGAGTTATGCTTGCCTTACTGGACAGTTAGAATTAGCTATTAAAGCTAAGAGAGACTTAACCGATTTGGCAACTAAGAGTTCTTGCTCAAATGCAACAAGTGGTGAAAACCCTATCACAAGATTTATTTGCATTAACGAGGGCATGAACCTAGGAAGAGTCAGGAAAGACAGGATCTTGCCTAACTGTAGTATTAGAGAAATGATGAGTCAAAAAAGGAACTTGAATTTATTTTAACAATGCAAAAGAGCGTAATGAATTTAACAAATAAGTAGTAGTTTTTTGCCAAATATATAATTTAGACTTTATAACAAATGGGGTCACAGACCTCCGTAAAAACATCTAAGGTTTGCGCCAGGCAATTAACAATTTATTGGTTTCAAACCTTTATATGTTTTAAAATCCTCGCATGATTTTAAAATAGAGAGGATTAAAGTACAAAAGTTAAGAACAATTAAAGTGACAGTAAATATAGTACAAGGTGTGTATTTCTAGAAATTTCTGAGAAAATATTCTAGAAAGAGTAACAACTTTGAAAATAACAGGAAGAATAAAATAGAAGTTCCTAACTTCTTATATTTAAGTGGAATTACCTATTTTTTGTGTTTATAAAAATAGGACAGGTCACTTAATGTGAAACCTGAAGAGAAAGTCGACAGGAAGGTTCTAGACCTCCTATGTTTAAGTAGGGATCACGAGCCAAATGGGGCAAGATTCCCTTTCGTGAAACCTGGAAATAACTCACTATGAGTTGAAAGAATTGTATTCCCTAATTAGAAGGGAGAAACAAGATAATTAGAAACGTGTACAAGACACGTAGTTGTGCAGAAGTTAATTAATTACATGTAAGCAAAAGTGGGAGGGCACTTCTTTAGCGTGACACCTCATTGAAAAAGACCTAAAGTAACAATTTTATTTTGGGTTGTTAGTAAGGGGTTTAGGAAAGATCAACTGGGAAGGAAGGTAAATGTTCATGGCCGTATTTATAATAATCGGACGAGCGCGACGCGGAAGAAATACTGAAAGAACACTGTTTTTCACTATAGTCTGTTGAAATGGATGAAAAGTTTACTGTAGTAGCGCAAAAGTTTATGGCAAAGAAAGTTATTGCAATTATGGAAAATAACTAGTTACACTAGGTAGGCGAAAGTCTATTGCTTGAGAAGGTTGTAGATTATTAAATGCGCCAGAGAAAATTCCAACGGAGGAAGGAACATTTGCTGGCATTGAGCAGTAATTTATAAGGAAGATTCCTCATTTTTAAATAGTATTCCCAGAAGTGAGTGGAATATACATGACGGCACGACTTGTAGATAGAGTGCAGATTCTGGAAGGTTCCAGAACGATCCTAATAGAAGAATAGGGCCAAAGTTATTCCAGCGGTGGAACGAGCTTAATATTTTATAGACAGTGGGTATTCAATAATATCCCACGTTGTGAGAAGATCTCTCATTTAACAAGCATAAGAAGTGTTGCTTTTTACGAAGATTGGCTTAGACAGACAAAGCTCAATATGGAAAATCCCGCGAAGGATGATTATTGCCACAAATAAGTAATCTCACACTGCCTATAAATGATTATTAAAAGCATGTAGTTTTAAAAGACGATGAGAATGAGGTTAAAACGTGAAGTTTGTACTTATCTTTGCTTCATGGCGATGATGAAGTTCCCCTTGCCGATTAAAGTTCCAACATGGCGTGGAATCTTTAGAATGCCACTTTAATTGAGGAGGCTGGCTCAAGTTGAGCTTTGACTGACTAAGTCGACTGCCGACGTACGAGTGAGACCCACTCAGCGAAGCGCAGAGGGACCAGGAAAGGGAAAATAGTGGGGGTAGGAGACAAAAGGAAAACATATAAGCATAATCTACATTGAAAAGTTAAATTCTCTTGATAAAATGGTCTTCAAAGAGTTGATAGTAGGCGACACTATCGCAGCCTGGTGGGTGTAAAAGTAGACGAAGTTCTCTTGATCACGGAGATGATAGCTGGCGATGACGACGAGATCTGGTGACCAGATTGATAAGGAAGTCCTCTTGCACCGGGAAGAATTGAGGAACTTCAGAGATTCGCTGCCAGATGACGCTAGGTGAGTCATGGAAGATATATATCTAGAACAGATTCACGAATAACGTGAGAACCCTAAACAGCAAAGAGAAAATAGGAGATCACTGTTGGTGTTTGAGAAAAAGGAAGGAATGAACAAGCAAAGAGCATTAACAAATAATCTATCTTATCCTGCATTCCAAGAATACACCACATGGCACTGAGGTGTCCTTTGCTAGTACTACCTCTGTACCATATTTTGTTCAATTCGGGTTCACCGTGTTTGAATAGAGAGGGGGAATCTATTTGCACACATACATGGCCGCCATCTGCAAACTATTGGGCTGACGATCTTGTAGTTTGGTCAAAATATGCTTCCCACGTAAAGATATGTTGTTGCAAAAGTTTCTAAAGACCAGATTATTATGATGGTCGTAATTTGATTTAAGCTTTGAACTTTTGGGTGGCCGCCATTACGTTTTTGTCAAGATGGCGGTGATATAAAATATGACACTGAGGTGTCCTTTGCTAGTGCTACCTCTGGACCAAATATCGTTCAATTCAGTTACATCGTGCTTGAATTTGTAGGGGAAATCGATTTGCACACATACATGGCCGCCGTCCGCAAACTTTTGGTTGATTACCTTGTAGTAAAAAAAGACTCTCGCCATATACATATATGTTGTTGCAGAATTTGGTAGAGATCGGATGATTAGGTTAGTCGTAATTGGATTTAAGCTTCGAACATTTGGATGCCCACCATTACGTTTCCGTCAAGATGGCGGCGATATAAAACATGACACTGTGGTGCCCTTTGCTAGTTCTACCTCTGTACCAAATTTCGTTCAATTCGGTTTCACCGTGTTCGAATTGATAAGTGGGACATACATTAAGAGTACACACACTCAAACACACACACACAGACACACAGTCACACACACAGGCAGACACACATTTTTTGGTTCTGTGTAGATCTCATAAGTCTACTTTCATTTTTTGCAAAAATCGAAAGTCGGCTAATGATGTGTGTATTTACAATTACAAGCCCGCAATAACTCAGGTTATCAGACAAATTCTACACACACACACAAGTACACGAGGCTAAATGACCGCGATGTTCTTGCCCCTCAAATGAAACAAAACAACAACATATCGAAGGATATTCTGATCGCCAGTGCTTGCATCGATGTATACGTATTCCTTAGAATTTCCCTTGGTATTATTAGCGTTCTCCGCAGGTAATCCTGTTTACTTTGGATTCTCTTCTGCCACGCTATCAGGGTTTGATACATCGCTACTCTGGGGGTTTGCTTTGCTGCAAGGAGTCTACCGTTCGCACTGCAGTGCCCGATTCCAATGGCCAGGGCCAATATAAACTGAAAAGCCCGATAATGCAGGTACCATCCTATCATACGCGAAAACACCTCATATTAATAATAACACACCATCGAATCCCATTAATATACCTTTCAAGGATCCACCAGATACCTATTAACAATCTCCGCAATGTGTAACAAAATATCAGCGTGGAAATCCGATTGAGCATGAGTGCTAAGCAGTCCATGCTACTACACATAATGCCCTACAATATCCCACACACCCGAAAAATGTTTACACTTTCCACTAATTTCACTTGCCCACACGATCCCACACCGAACACAAAAAATACAAAAAATACTGAGAGCACACGGAGGTGACGCAACAAAACAAAGTATTGAAGTAAAACAATAACAAGGGCAGAGTATCATACGATGGTAACGGAAATCGGGACCACAATGTCGGTGGTTGTTAAACCCGACGTAGACGAAGGAAAACGAACCACCAGTTTGAGTAAGACTGACCGTCTGATAGGGGACTAGCCACCCCAATTTCATACGTAACGTTCAACCCTAACATTGGTAGCACCAGCATTCCGAGTGATGACGCAACAAGCTAGCCGGAAAGCAGGTGATTTACCTAAAAACGACCCAATTATGACTAAGACTCTTAGTTAGCCCTTAAGTAAGTAATCACCCTTGGTGCGTGAGGGTAAGTTCTACACTCGCGTAGGTGAAGAGCTAGGTCCTACAGCCAGGTAGGTGAAGATATTAAAGCATCAAGAGAGAAGATTTACAATGAATATATAGTAAGATGATCCAGGGATGCACCATCGCCTTGGGCGTTGATAAAGGTGCTAGATCCCGCACCGCCTTGGGCGTTGAAAATCGAAGTAATGAATAAATGATATAATGCATATAATATAGCCTTATTAAATAACGAGATGGCGGCCCCTAAACTTTTAAATGTTCGGTAGCGACCGTCAAGGGGGTAGGCTCCCAAATAATGATAAAAATGATGATGAACGGGGACGCTCGAGATGCGATTTTAAAAAGATGCGATGAGCCAATGATAACCTAGCGAAATATATGCTATTTTAGCAGCAAATAAGCGCAAAGACCAATACACACCTAGATATAAAGGGGGGGAGCTAGCTATTAGTATATAGGAGGGGACCGCAAAAGGACTTAGTCTGGCTGTCCTGTTGGATTCCGGTTCCAGGAGGATTTGCACGCGGGCACCCCGGAAGGGAAACCGACCGGGGGGATCCTCACCCAAAATGTTTAGTATGTAAGGAAATAGTTACCTATTTCTGGGGTAACTTAGACATATAAAAATTTTACTATTTACTGTCTCAAAACAGTAACTTGTAAGGGGTATTTGGCGATTTTATATTTATAGGAATAGATTAGTAAGTAGTTAGCTTATAAGATACACCTACAGATAGAGAACATGGCAAAGGAGGGCGAAGGCCACGTCCCGTAGAGCACAGAACCATAAAAGTGCCATGGAATAATCAACTATCGATCTACACGCAGAGGCGATAATAGAGGCGATAGATAATAGACAAAGCGCACGAAGGGACGTCTACGCGACGGGCACAGCCAACAGGGCTCACCGACCCGCAAATAGCACTGCGCACGAATATATTTTGGCCAAGGGCATTTAACCAATGTATATATTATTCCAGCAGAGCTCCAAAATTGCAGCAAAAGAAGAAAAAAAGAATATGATCATGGTAAAGCAGGTAAAGTGGACCACTGATTACACGATATCACACATTGTCACACTACGCCGCACGGCAACACTTTACATAAACACAGGAGTATAATTATAAGCTACAAATAGCTAATATAAGATAACAGCCGGCATAGAATAAGTTATGTAAGTTGGCGCCAGAAGAGACACTTACGAACGACAAATACGATGGGCTGTAGGTGACATAAATGATTCCTTGACAGTAAGCCCAGAGGAAATCAGACGAATATGCACATAGACATGACAAGTGCATATGTCGACAGAGGATAATTATTGTACTTTAAATTACAGCAGGCAAACACGCCGACAGGAGCGGCGACATGAACATTTTACACTAATACATGTATATTTTTATTCACTTTACAGATGGCGACACCATGTATATAGTACTGGTCAACATGATTTCACTGCTATAGCGCAGATATATGTCTTTTTTTTTCACAGCTCCAACACAACACCACAGTAAACTCACCGCCTTTCTTTTTACACACGAGAATGCGACAGATTCGCACGGCGATAGTTAATGTCCGTGGGACACTAATTATCACCGGCGAACATATACACAGCGCTACATGAAGCGTAATTTAAGATAGCCAGGGGCGGCACAACGTTGTAAGCGCCGACTCGCGCTATCAGGGTGAATTTTCCTACCCACGGAGGGAAACTCACAGGTTACAGGATAGCGACCTAACTACTAAGATAATATAAGGACGGCCACATAGAGATAAGGCATTAGATAATAAGTCTAGCCGGCATAAGGTACAGATATAAGAACATGGCCAGGTAAGAGCTCCGACAGATGCTATATTTGATTTTTACACAAAAGGTACCAGGTACACAATTATTATCATTATTAATATTGTATTCATATCAGTATTGTTATCGATAATTATTATTATTGTTAATAGCATTATAATTGCTATTGATTGTTATTATTACTGTTATTACAGTGGTTATCATAGTTACGATTATGACTATTACTATTAGTATTACAGGTTCATACCATTGTGATTATCATTGTTATTATTACTATTACGGAAAATTATTATCATGATTATTATTGTTATGCTTATTATTATTATTATGGTGAATACACCAGAATAGCCATTGTCACTGTAAATCCAATTGCCTTATATGCACATGTTTGTACACATTTTTTTTTCACCTCAACAATTGTTAACACATTTCGTTTCATTTTCTCCTTTCTTAAAATTACAATGTACTGGCACTCCAATACTATCCACATTCCATAATAAAACACTTTTATATCTTTCCACATATAATCCCACTGGAGTGTTCATTTTGTTTTTTCTACCATCTTTCCTACATTAGACAAAATAAGGAACTTTTTTTTCTGGCACTAAAGCCACAAATATATAGATACTAGCAGGTACCCATGGCTTCGCTCGCCTCATAGTCGTGTCAAATCGTTATTCAATGAAATGCAAGTTTAATCCCTTAACACCCCTATAAAACATGAATATCCAAAAATCCATCCTTAGCGGACGTTTTGACATACAACGAACATATCCCCAAAATTTCATGTTTCTAACTGCAATAGGATTGGCTGGGGGATGATAAGTGAATATCCAAAAATCTTTCCTTAGTGGACTTCTTTCCCCAGAATTTCACCCCTCCCCAAGGGCCCATTAAATTGGATTTATGAAAAAACGGTCGAACACCTATTTACGTATTTTTCATGCTGATCCCCCCCCCCGAGTTTCATACTTTTTGCCTCTGTCGTTTAAGAGATACTTGCTCCGTTAAGAATCCTTCAACCCCCACTTTTCACCCATTCACCTCATAATATACACCACATCGAAAAACCCTCAAACTCATGTCTTCTTATTCTTAATGATGAGTTTATATGCCGAGTATCACATCCCCCAATGAAACCCATCGGGAGATATTGTTATTCAATGAAATGCAGGTCTATCCCCTTAACACCCCTTTAGAACTTGAATATCCAAAAATTCTTCCTTAGTGGACGTTTTCGACATACAACGAACATAACCCCAACATTTCATGTTTCTAACTTCAATAATTTTGGCAGGGCGATGATGAGTGAGTGAGTCAGTCAGGACATTTTCTTTCATTTAATTTTCAGAATTTCACCCCTCCCATGAACCCCTTGGATTGGTCTCATGAAAATAACGGTCTAGCACCTATTTACATATGTTTAAGTTGTTTTTCCCCCTGAGTTTGATGAGTGAGTGAGTCAATCAGTTAGGACACTTTCTTGCCTGGTTTTCTTTCCCCCAGAAATTCACCCCTCCCCATGGCCCCTTAAATTGAATTTATGATAAAACGGTCGAACACCTATTTACTTATATTCTAAGCTGTTTTTTTTTTTTTTTGCTGAGTTTCAAACTTCTCGCCTATGACGTTTAAGAGATACACGCTCCGTTTTGAATCCTTCAACCACCACTTTTCACCCTTTCACCTCATAATATACACCACTTCGAAAAACCTTCAGACACATGTCTTCTTATCTTTAATGATGAGTTTATATGCCGAGTATCACAACCCCCAACGAAACCAATCGGGAGGTATTGTTATTCAATGAAATGCAGGTCTACCCCCATAACACCCCTTTAAAACCTGAATATCCGAAAATCCTTCCTTAGTGGGCGATTTTGACTTACAACGAACATATCCCCAAAATATCATATTTCTAACTTTAATAGTTTTGGCTGGGCGATGATGAGTCAGTGAGTGAGTCAGTCAGGACACAGTACTTTATATAATAGATACCATGCCAGTTTTTTTTTTGTTTTTTTGCTACAAAGTTATTGATACTCATACACGATGAGCACCATATATATAATAACACACTGTCTTTGCTATACATTCCATTTAGTATGTTCATACCAACTGTTATAAAAACGCATTGTTTATATTTTATCGCCAACATAACGGCATACCAATTCTATGTAAAAAATAATGTTCCAACCCTTAAAAACCTACCCTTACTGAGAGCATACTACACTTCCACAAATACCGAGGTACACATATAACTACACTTCCCACATCAGCCACGACACGACCAGAGGAGCCCAGGAGAAGGAAGAAGAGGGATGAAGAAAAGAAGATTGAAGAAGAGGGAGGAAGAAGAAGAGAGCCACCCTTACGTCTAGTCCAGTTCGCGAGGACTCGAATTAAATCGGGACGACGTCTTGTAAAGGCTCTAAAGTCTTAGCGCCCTTAAGAGACATATTTGCATTCACCAAGGATCATACAACTAATCTACAGCTAGAATCTACATCCACAGTTATCTGCAATTAGACCCCTACCATCCACACCGATTACAACCATCTGCCCAACGCCTTAAACTGATTTCAACCTTTAGACACCCCCAAGCTGGAAGCAACAGTTACAACAATACATCTCTTTCCACACCAAGCAGGAACAGTTAACCACAGCTGTTACCCAAACGCTTGCCTCACATCCAAACAAATACAAGGTCACTGCTCATCCAAACAGCTATGTGCAAACGCAGCAGTATGCAAATACATCAAAAGGCCCCCAATCTGAGGGAGGTTATCTGATATCGTCGGAGACTCTGCTTGACCTCACGCTGACATCGTACCTCAGGTAAGTGTGTCCCTCAGTATTCCCACACATAGTAATACATCCATTCCAGCTACCACCCCTTTCATACTTGTACACTTATTTGTTTGAGCTATCCCCACAGTTGACGGAAGCTCCTTACAACATTACATCATACAGGTAAACTAGTACAATTTATAAACGACCAGTTATTATTACTGTTTACCACGGCCGTCTTCACTGTCCGCTTCACTACGCAAACCTTGACCTGTCATCATATTGTTCCAAAACCGCTGTGCAAGCGCTAGTGCATTATTCATTACCAACGGCCTTGCTTTCCTGGCTCGCAAGCACACAGACTGCATTGGTGCAGTGTCAGCAACGACATAGATTGTTCATTGCAGCACTCACTCCGTAAGCTGTTAGCTTTCGCTTTGAAGCGCGCCCCATTGATTTGCAACCCATTCGCTCTTCCACAACACTTTCCAGCACACGTCCAGAGCTTCCACACATCCACTAAACATCCCCTAGCTGAACACCACCCCCTTCACATACTCATCCCCTAGCTCAGCCACCTCACGTAGAGGGACTGAACAATACCTAGTGGCGAACGATGGAACATTGATAGAGCGTTCCGACGAAATCTAACCTAACAATTTAGCTTCACACAAGTTTAGTCTGTAAAAGGATCTTTAACATGCCATAAATCTAAGACATGGGACCGCCGGCTTTACTTCCGCTCCGAAGGAAGACATACTGAAGGATATTTAACACTCTTAAAAAATCCGAAGACTTCGGCCGGGTTTGAACCCGCTATCTTGGGCACAGCAGTTCAGCATGCTACCAACTACGCCATCGAAGCCACTGGTTTGTCATGATATATTGATTTGAATGGCTCCCACTGATTGGCTAGTTAAAGTGATTTAACATCTGACCGCTAGATGGCTCCAGCGTATCATTGAAACTACAAGTCAAAAGTAACGATAGTTTTACTATAAATACAACCCTGAATATGGCATGTAAACAATTCCATTTATTTTCAGTATGTCCATTATATATATATATATCCATAGTTTAATTATTTTTGCATAGGTCTACCTTCGTTAACCGGAAACGTACGATCAACGGTTAATTTTGCGAGTTCCGTTCGATTCCTTTGAAGACAAGATTTACTAATTTAGGAATTCGTCCATAAACTATTTAAGTCGTAAATAACTCCATGGTTACCCCTGATGAAAATCAATAAATATAAAAGAAAAGTATTGAAATGCAGCCGAAATAAATCAGAAAAGTCTATGGACATCAAATTGGCAGGTGAAAAGCTAAAGTAAGTAGGAGACTTCTGTTACTTAGGAAGCAAAATAACCAGCGATGGACGAATCAAAGAGGATATAAAAGTATCCTGGGTCAGGCAAGGAAAGCATTTCTACAGAAAAGGAATCTGTTGACATCGAATATAGATTTAGGTATTAGGAAGTCATCTTTGAAAACCTTTGTATGGAGCGTGGCACTATATGGAAGTGAAACTTGGACTATTGGTGAAGCAGAAAAGAGGAGAATTGAGGCGTTTGAAATGTGGTGTTACAGGAGAATGATGAGGATCAGATGGGTAGATAGGGTAACAAGTGAAGAGGAATTAAGACGAGTGGGAGAGGAGAGATGTTTCTGGCGACTGATAATGTAGAGAAGAGATAGGTTGGTAGGACACATACTAAGACACCCAGGAGTAGCAAGCTTAGTTATGGAAGGAATGGTCGAAGACAAGCATTTATAAAAAATTTCATGAAAGAAATACTCACAAATGTTGCTGGTTTTGTCATTTTCATTCAGTTCTTATGTTGCTATCTTTACACTCTTATATATGGTATATCGTGAGGTGTGAGCATTTGTTTTTTAATTTTGTTATGAATGAAATTATTACCACTTACACACGAAAAAAGGCGACATAACTCCGAGCTTTACGAACATACAGAGAAACTATCTGATTATGCGAGTAAAAAAGAGAATAACCTTTTATGGCCATATCGCGAGAATACCTTCCACAAGATTGACCTATCGTTTGCTCAGTTTCTGGCACAATAAGATGGTTCGTACCAGGTGGTTGACGGAAACTGAGAAGGATGTTAACGAACTGGGAATATCAGATCTGCATGGCAGACAGGCTGTGAGGCGTGCTTCAAAGAAAGTCCATGGATTTCAGGAGAAACCTCGGAAAAAAGGAACCCCCTGGACTACTGAAAGAAAGGAGTTACACTGGCAGAAAATGTGTCAATACTGGGAGAAGATCAAGACCCTCCAGTTGAATAAACGTGGTCCTAAATAGGCCAATTTGAGAGAAGAAGAAGAAGATAAACACCCGAAAAAATTCACAGTTCTCACCCTTCAGACTGGGAACTTAACGTTCAAAACACGAATTGGGAAATTAAGATTTGAGGAATAATATACTATATACGACAAAGGATGTGGTCTGACTATTATGAATGAAGTTAATATTACTAACACACGAAGAAATACACAGTTCTCACTCTTAAGGCTGGGAACTTAATGTTCAAAACATAACTTGGGAATTAAGATTTTAGGATAACGAACAAGTAGTTCCGTGAAGAACTAAAGCCTATTTTCATATATCCTACTTATGTCAATTGCCACTATCAACATACAATATTTCAATTTGATTGCTGTAATGGATTCGTAGATATTGAATACCGACTAAATATTGCGGATGGTTGCCATGTTGGATTTTTATATATGTAGGTCTTAGAGTCATGTACTGTTGCATGAATATTATTGTGTACGCGTAGTATTCAAACTTCAATCGTATGATTAGGACAAAAGAGGTAAAAACGAGATTATAAAATTTCGCACAGCTGACATCTTGTGGTTATGGAAACAATTGAAATAAATTAGAAGCCAGTGGATTAACATTTGTATAAGGATGTACTGTAGCAAGTTTCACTGCACTCGGATGGTTAAATTGCGAGAAACGTCCATGTGAATATTTATACTTCGCGTCGCCTCCATGTTGGATTTGTGATCACCAGGTTATTTGAAGACCTATAGGTGAACTTAAGTTCATAGCCCCTATGAACGTTAAAAAATCAGTTTGATTGCTATAATAGATTCGTAGATATTCAGAGCCGTCTAAATATATCGGATGGTCGCCATGTTGGATTGTTAAACGTATAGGCCATCGAGTCATGTACCATTAAAGGAAAATTATTGCGTAGGCTCATTATTCAAACTTTCACTTCGATCGCATGATTACGATACAAGAAATAAAAACTTAATTTTTAAAATCGCACAGCCGCCATCTTGAGGTTATGTAAACAATTGATCTAAATTAGATACCAGTGCATTACAATGTGTACAAACATTTCCTGTGCCAGATTTCATTGCGTTTGGAACATTAAATCGCGAGAAAGGTCTATTTAAAATTTTCAAATTCGCTTGGCCGCCATGTTCATTTTGTAGTTAAACGGTTCTTGAAAGTCTTATAGATGAACATCCAGTAGTGCCCTTTATCTCCGTACAAAATTTCAGGGTGATACCGGTAATAGTTTCAGAGATATAGAATGCCGGTGAAATATTTCGCACAGCCGCCATCTTGTGGTTATGTAAACAATTGAACGAAGTTAGATGTCGGTCCATTACAATGTGTATAAACATATACTGCACCAAGTTTCAGTGCGTTTAGTTGGTTAAATCGCGAGAAACGTCTATTTAAATGTCGCAACTTCGCATGGTCGCCATGTAGGTTTTGTAGTTACCAGGTTTTCAATCGCCACATAGGTGAGCTTCTAGTAGTTCCCTTTATCACCGTACAAAATTCCAGGGTGATATAGGTGATAGTTTCAGAGATATTGATTGCTGGTGAAATATTTCACACAGTCGCCATGTTGAATTGATGAGACGTAACAAAATTTGAAGGGCACGGTCGGGGTCGTCCAGAATAGTGCTATGAACATACCGAGTTTCATTGAAATCGCTCCAGCCATTTTGATTTTATTAGGGGGTGGGAGGGGGGGGGGGGGCACACACACGAATCACAGACACACGGACAAAGGGTGTTCTCATAAGCCTATTTTTCATAGATGAAAATAGGCTACAAGAAATAATGAACTTTGCATCAATTTAGTGAACTACATACGACAAAGGATGTGGTCATTCTCGTATGTACTTCACTAAATTTACTGCTACGAGCGCTAGTGTTAACCATGCATGGTCAATTCAAAATCGAAATATCTACTTCCTTTTTGACTGACAAGGCATGCACACCAACAGTTAGTGCACTTCCTTTGTGGCCTAAATCTATCACTACGAGCGCTAGAATCGATCCATACATGGCAATGAAATGGTCCAAGACCATCCTTTGATAACGCTATCAAGGTACTGTACCCGATATGCTACGCTGATCATGTTAGAAAATTTTCGTTGGAAAAGAATACGCTAGCGTCGAAAACGTTGATTGTGCGAACATTACTTAAAATCTGTAGGAGGGAGTAATGGCCACCAAAAGATCAGGATGCACGACGGAAAATCGGTACGGAAAAACATTATTTATATATGTTGTGACCTCCAAGAATATATGGGGAAAGGAAGGAATTATTAGGAAATTACATCATACCACTTGTCCAGGTTGGAAACCCTTAGTAGAAGTTAGATACAAGAATGGATATGTAAATGCTACTCCAATAAGAGGGTGAATGACGTCAGAGCAGTCGTGATACGACCCCTACCTGAAGAGGGGAGGCTGGTCAACCACAAAGCGAGGAAGAAGATGTGAGCACGCGGTGACAAGATCTGTCAGGTCTTGAGACAGACAATTATTCAGTCTGCAGTCCATCAGTTCTTGAGACAGTCAGTGAGTGAGTTTGTCTACCGTCAAGCACTCAACCATCTGACATACGGAAGTATTCTTTCAGTTCGGCTCGGCAGTTAATCAATCTATGGTCCGGTTGTAATGCACAGTGAGAAACGCAGTTCATAATGTGGCGTGACACGTATTCAGTTGTGACGAGACCGTGGCAGTGAGACAGTTTGAAAGCGCATTCGCTAGTAAGCAGAAGCATTCAGTAAGCGTCGATATCAAACGCAGTTACAATATTATATTTCAGCCGTAATCGAGGCAGGCTAAATGCAGGACTTTTAAGATGTGCAGTAACATTCGTGACAGCGTGCAAGGGCAGTTGACCAAAGTTGCCTCATTCAATCTAGTCGGAATCACGAGCATGCACAGGTGCGCTGAGCGAGGACTGTATTGCAGTAACTTCACAAAACACATTCTTACCATTATTTATTTATTTATTTATCGTATGGCTTTTAGTGCCGGGAGTGTCCAAGGTCATGTTCGGCTCGCCTGAGTCTGTAGCTGCTTCCAGCGGACACCCTAAAAGGTGAGCTACAAGTTCCGTTCAATTTCAAGTAGTTCCATCTTTCGCCACCAGATATCAATGATACCTAGTGGCGAACGTTGGAACTTTGATAGAGCGTTCTGACGAAATCTAACCTAACAAATTTTGCTTTACACAAGTTTAGTCTGTGAAAGGATCTTTTACATGCCATAAATCTATGACATGGGACCGCAGGCTTTGCTTCCCCTCCGAAGGAAGGCATACTGAAGGATTTTTAACGCTCTTATAAAATCCGACGACTTAGGCCGGGTTTGAACCCGCTATCTTGGGCATAGCAGTTCAGCATGCTACCGACTACGCCACCGAAGCCACTATTCTTACTATAGTATGATGTGTTATATTAAACGTGCCTGCAAGCAAATAACTTCATGAACGTTTAAGGCTATATTTCGAGGCTCAGTTTAGACAATAACTTGTCAGTGGACATGGGCGACCACGGGACTTTGAACTTGTATGATGGAACATTTAATAAGTTAAGTGGACTCAGTGATGAAACATTTCGATAATGGAGTGATGCACATGACTTCAGACTTGAACATTAATACAATAGGCATGCAACCTGTGAACATTTACGCAAATACAGGGTGTTTGAAAATATTTGATCACATAACATAAATTTATTTCTGTGCATTTATGTGAAACAACTCTATATATATAAGAATGAAAGTTTGTCTGTTTTTTCTGAATTTCTACGGAAATTTGCGTTATTTACGCGTTTTAGACTGTTTTATGACGGATGCGCGCGAAAATAAAATTTTTGTCTGTCTGTCTGTTTGTTTGTCTGTCTGTGGACAATGTTTTGTGTCCTTATAACTCGAGAACGGCTGAGTTGATCAACGTAAAATTTGGTACAGATATCCTTCAGAGGCACGACACCAATCATTGATGTAACTCTTCTCTGTACCTCTCATAAAAGGGGGCCTACCCCCTTAAAATACTTGCTGAAATAGGCGTAGAAGGGCGAGACAAAGCTCATTTTCAGCCCCTCAATGTGAGAAACGAAACTCGGGGCCTAAAGGGCCCCCGAAAACCACATTTTAAAGCCCTAAAACCAACAGTTTTTGAAATATTCCCAGAAAACTAATTTCATTTAATACAATAATGAAAGGAAGCTAGCCGGTAACCATGGCAACAGAAATTCACAGGTCCATCTATTGCTGTAATATAAGACGCAATACAATTCCATTTATATATATATATACACCGCGGACAGGCCAACAAGGACCACGCAAATATCACTTCTTTATAGGTCTAGTTTCCTTCTTTCTCTTCCAGAAGTCTTTCATCCTGGTCGACTGTGCAGCTCTTCTTTCAGCAGTCCATTCTCCTCTGTTGAGATTTTTCTTCTCCCCGACAAGAATTTTGAGACCAAAATTTTTTTTTCTGTACTCTATTCGATTTAGACAATCTTCTTCAGTAATTTTGAATTTTTGAAGTTCTTCTTTCATTTGTTTTACATAGCCTCCTTGTCCTTTATAGTTCCAGATTTTATCAAAAATTTGTTTGTTTAACCTTGAGCAATCCATGCGGACCATATGTCCGTAGAACTGAAGTCGCCGTTTTCTGATCATCACTTCAAGGTTGTCAATTTTACTATAAATTTCTGCATTCGATCTCAGTCTATAACCTTCCTGTGTTTTCCTAGGACCATAAATCCTTCTTAAAATTCTTCTTTCTATCTTGAGCAAATTCTCCATTCCGGTTATATTTGTAGTTTCCATGCCGTACAAGATGACTGGTCTAACAACAGTATTAAAATGTCGTAATTTTGCATTGATAGACAGGTTCTTTTTATTGTATATATTTTTTGTACAAAAATTTAATCTTTCCAATTTCCCTTTTTTGTTCTCGATTGCCAATTTATCCGTCCCATTGCTACTAATTATTTCTCCAACAATTCCATTTATTAGCCTACTTTTCACATTTTGCAAAAATGAGGAAAAAGTAGACTTATGAGATCGGGCAAATGTCTGTCTGTCTGTCTGTCTGTCTGTCTGTCTGTCTGTCTGTCTGTTCGTCTGTCTGTCTGTCTGTCTGTCCTTCTGTCTGTCTGTCTGGCTGTGTGTGTGTCCCCCCCCCCTATCAACTCCTAAACGGCTGCAGCAATCGAAACAAAATTTGGTAGGAGTAAAGATCTATACCTGAATAACTCACAGCCATATTTGAAAATGATGTCAGTGCTACCAACTGCTAAAAAAACGCAATTGAAATTTGAGCTCCATGTTGGATATCTTGGAAAGTATGAATGGGAGCCATTTCAAAATTGGCACACGTACAGACCATAATATTTCAGTTTAATTTCCAGGAGGCTAAACATGGCAGTGTTGCCAAAATGATTATAAGCCTCCTGATAGGTCTAATTTTTAAATGCATATAACTCCTATACTCTCAATTGGAATTCAACCAAATTTCGTATGTTGTATGTGTACATAACCAGATATGACTGACCGTATTCTTAAGACCTAACAGGGCTGCCAACTGTTAATAAATGCTCCTATTTTTTTAAATCCAAATACCAATATATCAGAAAGTATGCAAGCCGACAGCTTTAAACTATGCACACGTATAGTACCTGACATTCTATATTAATTTGGAGTAACTTATATACTTCACTGCTACCAACATGATTCTAAGCCTGCTGACAGGTCATACTTTAAATACATGTAACTTCCATACTATCATTTGGATTTCAACCAAATTTCGTATGTGCTATGTGTACCATAACATATATGACTATGCGTATTCTAAGGAGCAACCAGTGCTGCCAACTGTTAATATGTGCTGTCCCTATTTTTGTTACCCTAATATCAATATATCAGAAAGTATGCAAGCCAATAGCTCTAAACTTTGCACACGTATAGTACCTGGCATTCTAGACGAATTTGAAGTAACTAATATACGTCAGTGCTGCCAACATGATTCTAAGCCTGCTGATAGGTCCAATTTTAAAATGCATGTAACTTCTATACTAACTAATGGATTTCCTTCAAAATTGGCACAACAATAGATCATATTATTTCAGATTATTTCTGACCAATACATGCATGACATTGTTGCCAACATGATTTTACGCGCGCAGTTAGATCCAATGTTTAACTACATGTAACGTCCATGCTATTCATTGGACTTCAACCAAATTTTGTATTTTGTACCTTAAGAGACGGAACTAAGAATATATTCAGTCATCAGGGCTGCCAACTGTAGTGCTCTATTAGGATACATTATGCCAGGTGTACAGTATTTCGAACTAATTGGAAATTTCGATATTAGCAACTTAATTTCGTCATTATTCTAGATAGGTTCATATTCTGTAGAATAGTCATTGGCATGAAAAGTAGGCTGTATAGTTCTTCACGGAACTTCTTGTTACATTACTGAGATAGTTTTCAAACGGCTAGAAGGTTATAACGGAACCAAACTAAGCTGTAAAATTCATCAATACATATAATGCGCTTAAGGGGGTCAAGGGGTACTCTAGAATTTTTTCACGTGATTTACACGTGCTGGTGTGCTACGGAAGGTCAATTATATCCCTATCCCTATATTGTTATATTATTATTATAATTATTATTATTATTACACTACAGAAAGGAAGACCCCAGAGGACTGGAAAAAGGGAATAATTGTCCCGATCTTCAAGAAAGGTAGTAGAACAGAATGCAGAAACTATCGGGGAATAAAACTGATGAGTCATTGTGCAAAGATGTTTGAGAATGTTTTGGAATGGAGAATTAGGACAAGGATAGAAGGAGGGATGAGGGAAGAACAACATGGCTTCAGAGCAGGAAGGTCCACAGTGGATTTGATTTTTGCTGTAAGGCAGTTACAAGAACAGCACTGTGAGTATAATAATAATAATATCGTATGGCCTCGGGTGCCTGGTGCAAGCTTTGTTATTTGGCACCCAGAGGGTAGCTTGCATGTCGAATTTCGTAGTTCCTTGACTATGAAAGTCAAGGAGGTTAGATGTTCGATATCTAATCTCCTTGAACACAATAGCGCTTTCTAGTAGAGAAATGAGGAACTTTGTGCTGGCGGAAACTCCCGAGATTAATTTTGCCATTATGAACTCGGCCTACTGAATTCAAATGGGTTCTTTGACATGCCAACATCGTATGACATGCGTTTCGTATTTTTGCCGCCTTTCAAAAATCACTTATCACGGCCAGGGGCGAACCTGCGATCTTGGGGTTAGGAGACCGACACGCTATCCACTCACCCACCGTGGCAAACTACTGTGAGTATGGAACAGATCTACTGATGGCCTTCCTGGACATTGAGAAAGCAAATGACAGTGTATGCAGAAACAAAGTATGGAAGTCCCTGGAGGATACATGAGTAAAATAAGATGTTCAGTAAAGAACATATAGCCTACTTTCTCCTAAATGCATGGGTATTGTTATAACTCTTTGTCCTTTTCAAGGAGTATAATTGAATGTTGACTGTAGTAGCTTGTTGAAATACAACGTGCTATAGGGATATTAAACATGAATATGAGGTGCCCTCTGCTAGTGCTACCTCTGTAAAAAAAATCATTCAATTCGGTTTCACCGTGTTTGAATTGATCTGGGGAATGGATTTGCACACATACATGGCCGCTATTTGCAAACTATTGGGCTGATGACCTTGTAGTCAGTCATAAGATGCTTTCCACAAAAAGGCATGTTGTTGCAAAATCCGGTAGAGATCAAATTATTAGGATGGTCGAAATTTGATTTAAGCTTTTAACATTTGGGTGGCCGTCATTCCGTTTCCGTCAAGATGGCGGCGATATAAAACATGACACTGAGGTGCCTTTTGCTAGTGCTAAGTCTGTACCAAATTTCGTTCAATTCGGTTTCACCGTGTTTGAATTGATAGGGGGAATCGATTTGCACACATACTTGGCCACCATCTGCAAACTATTGGGCTGATGATCTAGCAGTTTGGTCAGAATATGCTTCCCACATAAAGATTTGTTGTTGCAAAATTTGGTAGAGACTAGATTATTAGGTTGGTCGTAATTACATTTTAGCCTTTAACATTTGGGTGGCCGCGATTACGTTTCCGTCAAGATGGCGGTGATATAAAACATGACACTGAGGTGGCCTTTTCTAGTGCTACCTCTGCACCAAATTTCGTTCCATTCCGTTTCACCGTGTTCGAATTAATAGGGGCAATCGATTTTCATACAAAGATGGCCACCATACGCAAACTATTAGGCTAATGACGTATTAGTTTGGTCAAAGGATGCTCCCTCCATAATGGTATGTTGATGCATAATTTGGTAGAGATCGGATGATTAGGTTAATCGTAATTTGATTTTAGCTTTGAATATTTGTGTGGCCGCCATTACGTTTCCGTCAAGATGGCGGCGATATAAAACATGACACTGAGGTGCCCTTTGCTAGTGCTACCTCTGTACCAAATTTCATTCCATTCGGTTTCACCGTGTTCGAATTAATAGGGGTAATCTATTTTGACACAAAGATGGCCGACATCCGAAAACTATTAGGCTAATGACCTATTACATTTGTCAAAGGATGCTCCCTCCATAAAGGTATATTGTTGCAAAATTTGGTAGAGATCGGAATATTAGGTTAGTCGTAATTTGATTTAAGCTTTGAACATTTGTGTGGCCGCCATTACGTTTCCGTCAAGATGGTGGCGATATAAAACATGACACTGGGGTGCCCTTTGCTAGTACTACCTCTGTACAAATTTCGTTCCATTCTGTTTCACCGTGTTCGAATTAATAGGGGCAATCGGTTTTCACACAAAGATGGCCGCCATCCGCAAACTATTAGGCTGAAGACCTATTAGTTTGGTCAAAGGATGCTCCCTCCATAAAGGTATGTTGTTGCAAAATTTGGTAGAGATCGGATGATTAGGTTAATCGTAATTTGATTTAAGCTTTGAATATTTGTGTGGCCGCCATTACGTTTCCGTCAAGATGGCGGCGATATAAAACATGACACTGAGGTGTCCTTTGCTAGTGCTACCTTTGTACCACATTTCGTTCAATTTGCGCTCACCGTGTTTGAATTGATAGGGGGGGGGGACAGACATTCAGAGTACACACACTCACACACACACACACACACACACAAACAGACTCACACACATACACACACAGACAGACACACTTTTTTTCGCCCTGTAGTGATCCCATAAGTCTAATTTCATTTTTTGCAAAAATCGAAAGTAGGCTAAAAATTGACTATAAGGAGGATAAAGGAGATGTACAAGGGAAGCGTGAGCTGTGTGAAAGTGGGAGGAGAGAGATCGGACTGGGTGGAACAGAGAAACGGCCTGAAATAAGGAAGTGCACTGGCACCGTTACTTTTCATTGTGGTGATGGATGACATAATGACCCGAGTGGCACAAGTAATTGGGGAAGGAAAGATGAAAGCAATGGTGTTATCGGATGATTTGATGATTTGGGGAAACAAGGAGGAGGAGGTACAGGAACAGTTGGACGTGTGGGAAGGAATAATACAAGGATATGGGATGAAATTTAGCATAAATAAGAGTGTGATGGTGATCACAACAAGGAAGAAGGAAAGAACCACAACGGGAATAACAATTGGTGGGGATCAGCTGAAGAAAGTGGAGAGTTTCAAGTATCTGGGAAGCCTGATACAAGATAATGGAAGAAACTATAGAGAAACAAGATGTTCAGTAAGGATCATATAGCCTACTTTCTCCTAAATGCATGGGTATTGTTATAACTCTTTGTCCTTTTCAAGGAGTGTGATTGAATGTTGGTTGTAGTAGCTTGTTGAAATACAACGTGCTATAGGGATATTAAACATGAATATAAGGTGCCCTTTGCTAGTGCTACCTCTGTACCAAATTTCGTTCATTCGGTTCCACCGTGTTCGAATTAATAGGGGGAATTTATTTTCACACAAAGATGGCCGCCATCCGCAAACTGTTAGGCTAATGACCTAGTCATTTGGTCAAAGGTTGCTTCCTCTATAAAGGTATGTAGTTGCACAATTTGGTAGAGATCGGATGATTAGGTTAATCGTAATTTGATTTAAGATTTGAACATTCGTGTGGCCGCCATTACGTTTCAGTCAAGATGGCGGCGATATAATACATGACACTGAGGTGCCCTTTGCTAGTGCTACCTCTGTACCAAATTTCGTTCCATTCGGTTCCACCGTGTTCGAATTAATAGGGGGAATTTATTTTCACACAAAGATGGCCGCCATCCGCAAACTATTAGGCTAATGACCTATTAGTTTGGTCAAAGGATGCTCCCTCCATAAAGGAATGTTGTTGCAAAGTTTGGCAGAGAACGGATGGTTATGTTAGTCGTAATTTAACTTAAGCTTTGAACATTTGTGTGGCCGCCATTACGTTTCTGTCAATATGGCGGCGATATAAAACATGACACTGAGGTGCCCTTTGCTAGTGCTACCTCTGTACCAAATTTCGTTCTATTCGGTTCCACCGTGTTCGAATTAATAGGGGGAATTTATTTTCACACAAAGATGGCCGCCATCCGCAAACTATTAGGCTAATGACCTATTAGTTTGGTCAAAGGATGCTCCCCCCATAAAGGTATGTAGTTGCAAAATTTGGTAGAGATCGGATGATTAGGTTAATCGTAATTTGATTTAAGCTTTGAACATTCGTGTGGCCGCCAATACGTATCAGTCAAGATGGCGGCGATATAAAACATGACACTGAGGTGCCCTTTGCTAGTGCTACCTCTGTACCAAATTTCGTTCCATTCGGTTCCACCGTGTTCGAATTAATAGGGGGAATCAATTTTGACATAAAGATGGCCGCCATCCGCAAAATATTAGGCTAATGACCTAGTCATTTGGTCAAAGGATGCTTCCTCTATAAAGGTATGTTGTTTCAAAATTTGGTAGAGATCGGATGAATAGGTTAATCGTAATTTGATTTAAGCTTTGAACATTTGTGTGGCCGCCATTACGTTTCCTTCAAGATGGCGGCGATATAAAACATGACACTGAGGTGCCTTTTATTAGTACTACCTCTGTACCAAATTTCGTTCCATTCGGTTGCACCGTGTTCGAATTAATAGGGGAATCGATTTTCACACAAAGATGGCCGCCATCCGCAAACTATTACGCTGATGACCTATTAGTTTTGTCAAAGGATGCTCCCCCCGAAAAGGTATGTTGTTGCAAAATTTGGTAGAGATCGGATGATTAGATTAGTCGTAATTTGATTTAAGCTTTGAACATTTGTGTGGCCGCCATTACGTTTCCGTCCAGATGACGGCGATATAAAACATGACACTGAGGTGTCCTTTGCTAGTGCTACCTTTGTACCACATTTCGTTCAATTTGCGCTCACCGTGTTTGAATTGATAGGGGGGGGGGGGACAGACATTCAGAGTACACACACTCACACACACACACACAGACACACACATACACACACAGACTCACACACACACATACACACACACACACAGACACACACACACACATACACACACACAGACAGACACACTTTTTTCGCCCTGTGTTGATCTCATAAGTCTACTTTCATTTTTTGCAAAAATCGAATGTAGGCTAAAAATGAGCGGGGGAGAAAGGCAGAAGCATTCCGGAGGAGTGTGAGAAGCATGTTATGGAGCAAGGATGTCCCTCAGACTAGAAAAAAGATCATATATCGGACGTACTATGCCCCTATCCTGACGTATGCCTCGGATACCTGGGCTATGAAAGGAAGGGAGAAGAGCAAAATACAGGCCAGTGAGATGAGGTTCTTGAGAAGCAGTACTGGAGCTACAAAGATGGACAGAATAAGAAATGAGAGGACCAGAGAATTAATAAAGGAGGAAACATTGCGGGATGGTATAGAGAAATCTAGACTTAGATGGCATGGACATGTAAAACGATTGGAGGATAAGAGGATACCCAGGAGGATACACGAGACGAAGTGGGAAGGAAAGAGACCGAGAGGAAGACCGAGAGACAGGTGGCTGAAAGGGATGGAAGTAAACGTGAAGAAGAGAGGAGAAGACTGGACAGGGGTGGAAGCTGAGAGATGGTGGGAAGACAGAAGACGTTGGAGTGGCCTGTGTTCCAAACAGACCCGGCCAACGGCTGGAAACTGTGCAAGAGGATGATGATGATGATGATACTACGGCCTACAACGACGAGACAAAGCTCATTTTCAGCCCCTTGGTGTCAGAAAAAAAACCTCGGGGCCCCTAATTAGTCGTAAAGGGTCCCCGAAAACTGTATTTCAATGCTCTAAAACCAAGAGTTTCTGAGATATTCCCAGAAAACTAATTTCATTTAATAAACTAATGTAGGAATGCAAGCCAGTAACCATGACAACAGTGTCTCAAAAAGGTACATCCAAGTTTTCAACTAATTCTGCAAGGAGTAATGCCACTCCATTTATTAAATTTCTGTGAAAGTTTGCAAATGGCTATAAGGTTATCACGGAACCAACAAAAACTGTAAAATTCATCAATGCGCTGAAGGGGGTCAAGAGTACCCTCGATTTCTTCACAAGACTTAAACGTGCGATGTGTCGTACAGAAGGTCTATTATATCTTCAAACAGCAACATTGTTTTCAAAAATTCCTGAATTGAAATAGTTTATTTTTTATTTTATTTTTTTGCTTTTAGGAATTTGGGCCATTGGAGGCTAAAAATCTGAATTTTCATGCATGAGTGCAACAGTGTCACAAAAAGGTTCATCCAACTTTCCATCTATTTCTGCAAGGAGTAATGCCACTCCATTTATTAAATTTCTGTGAAAGTTTGCAATAAGGTTATCACGGAACCAACAAAAACTGTAAAATTCATCAATGCGCTTAAGGGGGTCAAGAGGTACCCTCGATTTCTTCACAAGACTTAAACGTGCGATATGTCGTACAGAAGGTCTATTATATCTTCAAACAGCAACATTGTTTTCAAAAATTCCTGAATTGAAATAGTTTATTTTTTATTTTATTTTTTTGCTTTTAGGAATTTGGGCCATTGGAGGCAAAAAAATCTGAATTTTCATGCACCAGTGCAATAGTGTCTCAAAAAGGTTCATCCAACTTTCCATCTATTTCTGCAAGGAGTAATGCCACTCCATTTATTAAATTTCTGTGAAAGTTTGCAAATGGCTATAAGGTTATCACGGAACCAACAAAAACTGTAAAATTCACCAATGCGCTTAAGGGGGTCAAGAGGTACCCTCGATTTTTTCACAAGACTTAAACGTGCGATGTGTCGCACAGAAGGTCTATTATATCTTCAAATAGCAACATTGTTTTCAAAAATTCCTGAATTGAAATAGTTTATTTTTTATTTTAATTTTTGCTTTTAGGAATTTGGGCCATTGGAGGCTAAAAAAAACTGAATTTTCATGCACCGCAAGCCTTTATAATTTATTAAAAGGGTCAAGGGCGCATCCAGATGCGCACTTGACACAACAGTGAGGGTCAGGTTTTATGTGACGTGAATTGCATTTCCTCTACGAGGTTTTCAATTTTATTTTCACGTCAGGAAGTACACGTTAGGTAAATTAGTTTCAGAGCATATTTCAACTAATCATTTATCTTTGTCGACAAACAGGTTCCAAGCCCCTAACCATAGCAACAGTAGCTCAATTGATTACGTCTGGTTATTAATACCGACGACCGTTCGAAGAATGGGTACTTCTGCTAGTCTGGTATATAAATTCATGATTTTTGAGAAACACTTATAGAACAATGGCGAAACAAGATAAACGATATTATGGGGTAACCATTTCTGATGCACAACCTAGTGAGTTCATGGAACATTTTGGAGATTTATTTCAATATGGGAACGTAAGACTTAGATATGGAGTGTTAAAACGCAGAAGAGGCATAATGGCAGAGCAGGGTGGTGGTCCCAAGGGCAACCCAGATTGAAAAGTTTACCGATCCGAAGTGAAGACACCCGATGTCGTCGATCTTTAGAAATTCTGTCGTGGATTATAGGGAATTCGTCGATCTTTCGAGAAATCTTTCACGGATTTAGGGTAGTCGACGATCTCTGGAAATGAAATTTCAACAACAGCTGATTCTACACAAGGTATTGTAAACGTCTACATGAGTATATATTAGCCTCTTTCGATTTTTGCAAAAAATGAAAGTAGACTTATGAGATCAACACAGGGCGAAAAAAGTGTGTCTGTCTGTGTGTGTGTATGTGTGTGTGTGAGTCTCTGTGTGTGTGTGTGTATGTGTGTGTGTGAGTCTGTGTGTGTGTGTGTGTGTCTGTGTGTGTGTAAGTGTGTGTACTCTGAATGTCTGTCCCCCCCCTATCAATTCGAACACGGTGAATGCGAATTGAACGAAATTTGGTACAAAGGTAGCACTAGCAAAGGACACCTCAGTGTCATGTTTTATATCGCCGCCATCTTGACGGAAACGTAATGGCGGCCACACAAATGTTCAAAGCTTAAATCAAATTACGACTAACCTAATCATCCGATCTCTACCAAATTTTTCAAGAACATACCTTTATGGGGGGAGCATCCTTCGAACAAACCAATAGGTCATCAGCGTAATAGTTTGCGGATGGCGGCCATCTTTGTGTGAAAATCGATTCCCCCTATTAATTCGAAGACGGTGCAACCGAATGGAACGAAATTTGGTACAGAGGTAGTACTAACAAAAGGCACCTCAGTGTCATGTTTTATATCGCCGCCATCTTGACGGAAACGTAATGGCGGCCACACAAATGTTCAAAGCTTAAATCAAATTACGACTAACCTAATCATCCGATCTCTACCAAATTTTTCAACAACATACCTTTATGGGGGGAGCATCCTTTGACCGAACTAATAGGTCATCAGCGTAATAGTTTGCGGATGGCGGCCATCTTTGTGTGAAAATCGATTCCCCCTATTAATTCGAACACGGTGCAACCGAATGGAACGACATTTGGTACAGTGGTAGTACTAACAAAGGCACCTCAGTGTCATGTTTTATATCGCCGCCATCTTGACAGAAACGTAATGGCGGCCACACAAATGTTCAAAGCTTAAGTTAAATTACGACTAACATAACCATCCGATCTCTACCAAACTTTGCAACAACATACCTTTATGGAGGGAGCATCCTTTGACCAATCTAATAAGTCATTAGCCTAATAGTTTGCGGATGGCGGCCATCTTTATGTCAAAATTGATTCCCCCTATTAATTCGAACACGGTGGAACCGAATGGAACGAAATTTGGTACAGAGGTAGCACCAGCAAAGGACACCTCAGTTTCATATTTTATATCGCCGCCATCTTGACTGAAACGTAATGGCGGCCACACGAATGTTCAAAGCTTAAATCAAATTACGATTAACCTAATCATCCGATCTCTACCAAATTTTGCAACTTGACCAATCTAATAGTTCATCAGCGTAATAGTTTGCGAATGGCGGCCATCTTTGTGTGAAAATCGATTCCCCCTATTAATTCGAACACATTGCAACCGAATGGAACGAAATTTGGTACAGAGGTAGTACTAACAAAAGGCACCTCAGTGTCATATTTTATATCGCCGCCATCTTGACAGAAACGTAATGGCGGCCACACAAATGTTCAAAGCTTAAATCAAATTACGATTAACCTAATCATCTGATCTCTACCAAATTTTGCAACAACATACCCTTATAGAGGAAGCATCCTTTGACCAATCTAATAGGTCATTCGCCTAATAGTTTGCGGATGGCGGCCATCTTTATGTCAAAATTGATTCCCCCTATTAATTCGAACACGGTGGAACTGAATGGAACGAAATTTGGTACAGAGGTAGCACTAACAAAGGGCACGTCAGTTTCATGTTTCATATCGCCGCCATCTTGACTGAAACGTAATGGCGGCCACACGAATGTTCAAATCTTAAATCAAATTACGATTAACCTAATCATCCGATCTCTACCAAATTTTGCAACTACATACCTTTGTGGAGGGAGCATCCTTTAACCAATCTAATAGGTCATTCGCCTAATAGTTTGCGGATGGCGGCCATCTTTGTGTCAGAATCAATTCCCCCTATTAATTCAAACAAAGTGAAACCGAATGGAATGAAATTTGGTACAGAGATAGCACTAGCAAAGGGCATCTCAGTGTCATGATTAATATCGCCGCCATATTGACAGAAACGTAATGGTGGCCACCCAAATGTTAAAAGCTAAAATGTAATTACGACCAACCTAATAATCTAGTCTCTACCAAATTTTGCAACACCATATCTTTATGTGGGAAACATATTCTGACCAAACTGCAAGAACATCAGCCCAATAGTTTGCAGATGGTGGCCAAGTATGTGTGCAAATCGATTCCCCCTATCAATTCAAACACGGTGAAACCGAATTGAACGAAATTTGGTACAGAGGTAGCACTAGCAAAGGGCACCTCATATTCATGTTTAATATCCCTATGGCACGTTGTATTTCAACAAGCTACAACAACCAACATTCAATCATACTCCTTGAAAAGCATAAAGAGTTATAACAATACCCATGCATTTAGGTGAAAGTAGGCTATATGTTCTTTACTGAACATCTTGTTTTTGATATGAAATGAATATGAGCACACATGTATAATAATATAAAATATTATAATGAAAATATTTAGACATCATTGACAGCATCTAATATGATTGGAATAATTTTTCTTTATGGATGCGAAGGCATGCGAGTGATAACATGCAGATTTACATGAGCACCTTTTCCAATCTTTTACAATGAACTGATAGGATTAAATTTGGATTTGATTTTCCTTCAATGTCGATTTAGGACATGTTTTGGGTGTTAGTAATTTTGATCGAGTCTTTCGAAACTCGATGCTTGAAAACAGGTGTTTGTTTTTTCCACATTATTTCATGGATGTGTGGAGTGGTGTTAGAATTTTTTTCTTTCGAGTGGATCATTTTACTTTGATGAATTTGAGTCGCTTTAGCGAACATGTGTCGATAATATTCGACTTTGCAGTAATAGTTTATTCCAGTCTAATTCATTCTATCATTAGCCTTCGATATAGGGCCAATCACCTTGTGTGATTGTGTGGTGTTAAACATCTAACCTATACTAGAAATTATATCATACAGCCTTCGATATTGGGCCAATTACCTTGTGTAATTGCGTGGTGGTAAACATCTAACCCATACTAGAAAATCATACTTTAATCAGAATGCAATATGGACAGTAAGAGGATAAATTACAATTGACACTCAAATACTGTTAGATCTTTGTGTAAAATACAGTAATGATAAATGTAATCAGGATTGGATTGATCCAATAGACTTTGTCAAGGTTCTGATTTTTGAGAACAGTAATTTAATGATTTAATTATATTTTTCTTGGATAGTGGATTTGAAACAATCAAGGATTTTGAAATAGTTAGTTCTTCTAACAGGGAGTATGTTGAATCAGAAATAAATCACAGGCAGTGAATAACACCATATGAGATTAGAAATATTGGTATATTCATTGAACGTACTTGTTAATACAGATTTTAAGAATTTATCCAGAGCAATAATATCAATAAATTTAATTCATGCTTGGAGCATATTAAGAATTATTTCAGTGATCTACACTTTATTTTGAGAACTTGTTAAACACAGACATTTTGACCATAGCTTTCAGAGGTCAACTTTATAAATAATTGAAGCCAGTTTACAAAATTATAATGCATAAATTATGAGGAATTTCGCCAAGTTTATAGTGTGAGGATATTACCACAAGTTTGGAGAATATATTGACTGGAAGGTTTGTGTAAACCCAGTCTGATTCGAAAATCAAGCCATGTGCTGAACGATATTATGTGGAATTATTATAAATGATATTATGATGAATTGTTTAAGTGGATTAATGAGGTTTTTTGTGGATGAACATTGGTTCATATTGAACCCTTATTAATCTGCGATAAATAAGTATTCATGATTTATTATTATTATTACTGCGGCCCAGGCAGTACTTGTGGAAGTTGACAAAAAGGAAGGCAAGTTAGTGTGTTGCAATGATTGCCACAGAAGCAGGGCTTGGTAGCTATTCATGAAAACGGCCGGGTAAGCTGAGTTCAAGGCCAAATTGTGTAACAACATGCACCAGAATTGGAGTCATAAGGGGATGGTCACGAGTTTCTTGCAACCGACCTACGATTGAATCTCCCAATCAGGAGAGACCAATCCAAAACCACGCGATGGGTGGCGTCACTGGTAAAAAGCGCGCGGAATTGATTATCTAAAGAACCGCCGATCCGAAATATCTCCGCATGAGTGCGATGAGACGATTGAATTAAATGATGAAGATTGACACTAGTCCCATGTGTGTGAGATGAAAACTCTAGAAAAGTTTTCTTAATTCACCCCCACTCCACCTCACTCTGTCAGTTTCCAATAAATTGATCGACGAGACGCTGTTTCGAGGTAATACTTTCTGAGCTAACTTCACGCCAGTTTGCGTAGTGATTTTTAAAGCTCTAATACTATTTGAGCTCTGGTGAGCTAACTTCACGCCAGTTTGCGTGGCGATTTTAAACGCTAATATTATTTGAAGTAATACTGTTTGAGCTCTGGTGAGCTAACTTCACGCCAGTTTGCGTGGCGATTTTAAAGCTCCAATATTATTTTGAAGATAACTATTTTCAGCTCTTAGGGGCAAGACTTGAGTAACATTCCAATTAGCGCTCAACGTGAGCGAAGGTTCACAAGAGCAGTAGAGATTACCGAGCGAGATAACGACTGCGAGACGGTCAGATTTAAAACTTGTATTGTCAAGCCAGTGACGATGGGTTTGAAGTGTATAGTTCATGCATGACGAATAGAAATAAACAGTGTCATCACTCCGCTACTTAAGCATTGTAGTTCATGGTCCAGCCAGTGTGTGGCGCGGAAGTCGCGACGAACCATAAGCACGTATGACAGTAACCCACGAGGTTAGTACTGAAATATCCTGTGCGCGAGAAGTCATATTATTCGAGGGAATTTGTTTCTTTGTAATAATTTACGAATGTTTGTGCAGTGCTTTGTGTGTGCAAACAACTAAGTTTTCTGTTGTTTCGGGAAGATGTCGTAAAGTTTTGTTCCTGGAAGTAAATCGGGTTACGAAGAAAATCTGATGGTAGACATTTTTCACACCGCCGAAAGAAACAAATCTGTTTTCGAAATGGGCGAGAGTTTTTCCGTGGAAGGATAAGCAATTGTCGATCAAAAATAGAATCTGTGACGAACGTGTTTCGGAAGATTTAATTATTATAAAGACGGACTCTTTCGTAGTGAACTATGAGAACGTGAAACTTCCTCGCGTGATGTGGAAATTAAAACCAGGATCAGTACCTCAAATTTTTCAAAATTTACCGAAATATCTATCCACTGATGTAAAATCACGAAAGCCGCCCAGTAGGATACGGAATGAAGGCAGCCTTCCATGGTTACTTGTTCTATTTCGTGCCATCCTTACCTAAAACGAAAAAAAATCCGTCTTAATAATAATAGGCCTAAAATAATAATAGTTGTTGATTCTTTAGGGACTTAACGACATCGTGGTCACGTATCCCCGTGTGTTTGGGTTTGTTTAGAATTCGTCTGATAACCTGTGTCATTATGATGTAGTGTGTGTATTTGGAATTGAGGTCGGATTTGGGTAGGAAGCGGCCGTGTCCTTCAGTTAGGTACTGCCCCCGTAAATTAAATTATGTTGAGACCACGGTGGCTATTTTGGAAATTATAAAGAAAGTTATGGCTGTCATAGTTATGACGTGGGTAGTCATGACGTAAGCACGGATGACGCAGACGTTATGCGAGCAGGCTGCTTGAGCTGAGATTCTCAGTGACGTCAGCATTTATTCGAGAAAGTTCCGAGATTTACGACGCAGTCGCAGGAAACGTGGAATTGTGCTGAGGAAGAAATTATGCTATTGGAGGGGAGGCCCGAACCAATGAACGATTGTTTGAAGGAAGACGGAGATTGCTGAAACCATGATATTTTTAATACTTTTTGGAATGAAGAATTGTGGAAATCCATTTGCAGTAGAGGCATTGTTCTGGAATTTTGGTGAAATTTATTTCCAGTTTTTGAATTTTGAAAATCCGTCAAGTATTGACGAAGTTGGAACTTCGAGCGATGACGCAGTAACACGCTATGGAAGGGATGGATACGCCCCTTATGAAGTTTATAAAAGGCCTTGCGCAGAAGAGAGGAGTCTCAATCGTCTCATATCGCATATCTCAAATCATCAGATCTTCAGTGCTTATATAGTCGTTTTGGTGAGACGTCGAGTGATATTAGTAGAAAGAGTCGTCTTTATAACGCGTGGTGAAGCCACCGCAGTGAATGAGATTCGAGCAGACAAGCAGTGCTAGTTTACTGTGAGTAAAACTAGGTGAAGTTAAAACGCACATTATAACGCGTCTACAAGAGTGGCTATGAACAGTTAGCGTTTGCCTATAAGCTAATTATATTGTGCAGTGCTACATTAAGCAGTGTAGGAAATTTGAACAATTTCAAGGAGTTATTTTAGAAGATATTAGCACTTTTAGACGTCTGACAAAAGTGATTTTCTCGCCTCCTGAGAAGCACGTTATAGCGTCAGATTCTACGCTACGGCTGACACTGCTAGTATAACAGGGAGACTTCAGATCGCTTTTGTGACACAACGCTACAGTATTATGGAGCAGTTTAATAAGGCAGTTTGTTCTACTATCACTATAACCGAAGAGAGGATGGAAGGCTAAAGGACTTTAATGCAATTGGGACATACATCGTTGGAGTAAGATAGCAACATGGAACTTCGCTAATTGCTATTCCATACAAGCGGACATGTGGTGAACAACCATCTACACCCATGTTTCGTGGATCAACGCTGAATACTATCAAACAGCAATGGAAACGATTTCATACTCACTGAATATGAATATTTCAATGGAAATTACTACAAAAACTTCATGGCGATTTTCTACAAGATCTTCAGGGATTTTTCAAGAGAGGTCAGGGTAGTCCCGACTCACAAAGAAGAATTTTGCCGGAAGGATGTCTTTTGTCTTCACGGAGCAGTGCAATTTCCGGAGGAGGAAGCAGTTCGATTCTCCGAGGGTGATGTTTCCTGTTTCGAGGATGGAGCTCAGCTTTAACTTGGTGAAATGGATCCATCAGCAGTCTTCTTTGGGGAATTTTCCTCTGGAACTTCAATCGGCAGATAAGGTAGTCGTGAACGTTTATTGTATTTGAGTTTTGTAGCAATATCTGAGCAACCATTTTCCCATATTTTCTGTCCTCATGTATTTTGCCCTATATTCTTGTTTGAGATTCCTATTCTCAGTACACCTTGTTGAGTTATGCCTTTTTCGACGATTTATTAAGACATGGTTATTCCATGGGCATAGTTAAATGATTTTAGATCAGTTGAGACTGATATTTAGATTTTTCAGTAATTCGCTTTTTTTTTTTTGTAGTCACGATTTGACTATAAGTTAATGATTTTCATGTCAGATTTAATTTCAGACAGCGTGTCTCTTTATTAAAGTAATTTCTACCCCAGTTTAATTACTTTGACCAATTTTCTGTCATCATCAAGAAGGAAGAACATTTAAATGATTTTAGAGCGTTAAAATCTCTAACG
Source organism: Meconema thalassinum (assembly GCA_946902985.2). Taxonomy (NCBI): domain Eukaryota; kingdom Metazoa; phylum Arthropoda; class Insecta; order Orthoptera; family Tettigoniidae; genus Meconema; species Meconema thalassinum. The sequence continues at coordinate 376,175,466 of OX336393.1, forward strand.
TTGTCGACGATCTTGGAAATACTAGTCGTTATTTGAAATTGATTGCAACACAGACATTTATCGTCAGTTATGAATGACCATTGCATCATAGACAATTTTGTGAAAGATGAACTTTAATTATGAATTATTGAATGCATTAAAGTCATGAACTTTTGTTAGGAGTTTTTTCTCAATTAGAGATTTGAATAATAATGTTTGCATTCCACAGTCTAATTGGATTCTATTCGACTATTTTGCAGTTTAGTCGCACTTTATTTGATGATAGTATTTTTATACTACAATACTTTGAAGATGATAATCTTAAATTTTGATAGACCAGAGAGGCGTATATAAGCGTATTCACTATTAAATTTGTTTGTGATTGGCAAATTTTTACTTCATTTCGATTCATGAATGAAATCCACGAAGGTTAAATGACAACAGTTTTGAAACTATTAATGATTATAAGAATTTTTGAAGTGGAACTATGAATGTATAATCACCAGTGCAGCGGACATGTTGAAAGTCGCTGATGTATAATGCCCTTGAAGTAAATGAAGGAGGTTCACACAGTAATTAATGATGTTAAAGAATTTGTTAGTGGAGGTTTTTGTAAATTCTGTGGAAGATTTTGATGCCGTATATATTAATATATGATGAATTTTGGGCCTATTTTTAATGCAGTTTTGTGCATTTTTTTTATAAGCGACGTATTTACCGCTGGAGTGTATTGTATTTGTCCTTTGAAAATTAATCAAGTGAATTTACTGTTATAATTAACAAGAGTATTGAAAGAATTTGAGATAAGATTTTGAATGAAGATTACCGTCACAAATAATTATAATTATTAAACATTTATTAAACCAGAATGTGACATTAATATGTATAACTAACCTTCATTGGTCGATTATATTGACACGATTATGAAATTATCAAACGGATGAACATGTGGTTAATGTATTTCTCAAATTAATAATTTGAATAATTTAAATGTTAATATTGTACATAATGATGTAAACATCTTTGACAATAATGTGGAACGAAAGTAATGTTAGAGGCGTGTCAAAAATTATTTTTGTCTTTAACTATATTATAAACAATTTCTAATTGTTTTAAACATTTATGAGTTTTTGTTATAAACATTTAAGAGTTTGTTTTATTCTCTAAACAATGCTTATTAAACATTTGAATGATAATTTAACAAGTTGAGGGATTGTCAGAATAATCCAGTGGTATGTGAGTGAAGCATTTGAAAGATTTGCGTAACAATTTTTGTGATGTCTTGCGGACATTTAAGACTTTTGAGAGAGTGCTGGATTCTTACGCAACGTGGCTTGACAAGTGAGCCCATTTGACAGGTGTGCGTCAGGTTTGAAGGGTAGACCACAGCTGGCCAGACATCTGGTTATCAGCGGACGAGGTCGTCTGCATTGTGGCCTTGCGCCTATAAATACAAGTGTCATGTTTATTAAAAGAAACCAAATGCTCTATAAATGTGTCTCGTCCTGACTTCCTTTTTCCAGTCCAAGTGTGCTATGAATGTTACGTTATTTTGAGCTCGGGGGAGCTAACATGTTGTATAATAACTTTGCAAGTCCTATAGGAGGACATAGTCAGATTGACATGGGCTACTGATAGCCACATTTATTTTGTTGAGTTGTTAAAATCATACCCTTTATTTGAAATAAAGCTTTTGTACAGTTCAAAGTTCTTGCCGTCGTTCTGGTTCATTTTTAAATGTCATGGTGAAGATTATTGTGGGAGCATACTTTAGAGATCCTGTTGTCAACCCAATCCCCGAGATATTTTTAAGAGGTAAGTGAAGGTAAGTATGGACCCCCGTCTATTTTGGTGTGTTCCACAATAATTCCTTGTTAACTTCTGTGCTCAAATCTCGGTAGTATCTGTCAGTGCCATTTCCATTGGTGTAACTGTGCCGGTGCGGTTGATTATTGGCAATCCGATTGAGGGGGCGGATATCTGACAGCCTACTATCCGGGTAAACGGGGACAGTACCATCCTGGCATTTGCCTGGAGGAGAAGTGGGAAACCACGGAAATCCACTTCCAGGATAGCTGAGGTAGGAATCGAACGCGCCTCTTAACATGTTTGCCTCACGAGGCTGAGTGAACACCGTTCCAGCCCTCAGACCAGTATTAAATTTATTGGCAGAGCTGGGAATCGAACCCGGACTTCCGTGATGATAGCCAAGTGGCCAAGAATGAGTCGGACATATAATAATGGCCAACCTGCCAATAAAATAAACGGTCATCCAATTCTTCGCTTCCGTTACCGTCCTCCTGATCTTCGGATCTTGTTTCAACTTTGTCTTCAGTATCAGAGTCACAAATTCCTTTGAAATTACTGAATCATGAACTAGCTATTAGTTATCTTTCAGCAGAAGGTGACACGCTTCATCTGCATCCTTAGTTTTTCGTAAGGCGCAGTCTCCTTACTGATATTAACTAAGGCAACATGAAAAAATGAAAATCCACAGCCTGCTTCCAGTCTCCGACCGGGTCAGGAATGGAATGAATGAAGCCCCCATCTAGCGGCGAGGATATGAATTGTGCCGGCTGCCGAGGCCTGACGCACTCCTCTGGGGCAATGATTAAATGAATGACAGATGAAATGAAATGATAGTGGAGAGTGTTGCTGGAATGAAATGTTGACAGGGAAAACCGGAGTACCCGGGGAAAAACCTGTCTGCCTCCGTTTTGTCCAGCACAGATCTCACATGGAGTGACCGGGATTTGAACCACGGACCCAGCGGTGAGAGGCCGGCGTGCTGCCGCCTAAGCCACGGAGGCTCTAACTAAGGCAACATACTAAGCCAAATAATCGTTATAACAGCACACCTGCCACTCACTAACAGAATGTAACATCATTGGGAGCGCTGGTACTATCAATATCACGCTGACAAAGTGTTACACGTGATAAAGTTATTTTTAGGCACGCTATTTCACAACTCCAGAAAAATGCTTACTATGGTTTGGTGTAAGATGTCACGAGACGATAAGATCATAACTTGAACTGTTGGCTTGATATTAAAACTAATATAACGAACCATGGAGCTGTCAGATCAATGCGCGACTAACGGAGGGTTTTAAACGATAGTTCTACATGGGGACAGAGAATATTAATGCTAACTTTTTGACAGTATTATTCATAAGTCTAAACACACAATTTGTTGTAATCAGCGTAACCGCAGCCTTCGTAAAGAGGTTTACGTAGCCCAGCGCGTATTCCACTATTGAACAGCTGCCTGTGTAGCGTTGGGGATCAGCGCCGCTAGCGCTAGCAGAGCGGCGCGCGGTTGAACTCGGTGAGTGATAACACTATTTATTTCTATTCGTCATGGTTCATGTAAATTTTTATTGTATTTTTCAAGTGTTGTATTGTGCGTGTGTAAGCGAGAGCTAGGGAAAGTCTTCGTTGATTAATCGCATAGGACAATCGTGGGCGAAATTAGTAACTCACAAGCGATTATAGCCAGGCAATTTATAATAGCATTGAACTTTTCTTCCAAAGAGACTACACCAAGATGTCCGACGTGTGGTCAGGAGCCGGAGTGATGTCCAACGCTTCTACGAAGACAACGATGGAGGGCTAATTTCCCGTAGGGAAATGGGCCGAGATGGAAGTTATATGTTCTACAAGCTGATACGGTGATGTACAAAAATTGATTATTCAATATGTAGTTAGATACGGCGGGGGAACTTTGTAAATAGTTCATTTTTTTCTTTTTCTTGTCTTAGATTGTTTTTCTTGCACCGACACTAAATGTTGGAAATGTACGTTGGTGCGTGGCCAAAGTTGTTTGTTGTGTATTATTTTTCTTTAGAGTCATATTTAGTGTACAAGGTGCGTGTACGTGATTTTATCCATGCGAATGCGAAACCCGTTACATTCGATAAGTGGTGCTTTATGAAAGTTCATATTTTTTGATAGGAAAGGGAGGTAATTACTGTAAGATGTTTGCTGAACAGGTTTTTATTCATATTAGGGTTGCCGAGCGCAACAAATTAAGATGTTATTGCAGAACACCTTAGTTCTAATTTTTTTTTAGATTCTTTTTGAGTCCTTTTCAGGTTCGATAGTCACAGGCATAGAACGAAGGTGCCAGCTGGTGGAAATTATTTATGTCATTTTATTTCAGGGTCTGTCAAACCCATACGTGTGATTCTGTGTGTGTTATCGTGTCAGGTGTGTGTTTTGATTCTACGTGAAGAGGGGTAGAGGTCCTACCGCCCTCATATTTGTTGTTGTTGTATTTTTGATGGAAAGGCAGGGTGCTCCGAGGAGACCGCTGTACCTTGTCCATATGCTGATTCTTGGATTTCCTAGGGGAAATGCTGAGATTTTTTTTTCTGACACACACACGTATTATCGTGCTTTGGGGCACGCTTCTTCGAGACTGGATCCCATGCCTTGGGAGGTCGAGTTATTTTGAAACGTGGGTTGACAGATATGCGGATTTCCGCGAATCGCCCGTCTAGCCTGGTGACTTATTTTGGTAGGCAGTTCCGTTGTCTGACTGGCCCCTTTAAGCTTTCATTTAGCAAACCTGTTCTTTGTGATGGTTATTTTGAACCATAATTAATTGGGGAGTTTGCCATGTTTGTGACGGATTATTGCATGTCGTATGGATGGAATATTTGTGTTAATAATGTAAATGTTGGCTTTGAGCCTAGTGATTTGTTCTATGACTCAGTTCATGTAAGTTAGTGTGTGACACCCGTGTGGTGTAGTGGTAGTATACTTGTAAAAATGACGGCGGTCATATGTGTATTTTGTTTTGTTGGTCACGTGTTAACTTACTTGTGTTGATTTGTGTGAGAAGTCCTAATTTTAGGCAGTAATGTTTTGCTACGGCAGTTTTGATTCCAATTTCATGCGGAAATTATTGTGTTGTTTATTTTAAGTATAGGAAGTGTCGGTTTAGTTTTAAGTTGTGTTGTATAGTTGTTCCCCGCGTCTGTCTAGCTCTAAGTAATGCGGATTCGTCTTCTGAAAGTTTATTCCGGATGATGACGAATCATGCATTCAATTGTACTCATCGTGAAGCATGTAGAACAGCACTCGCGCATACATTGTCATTATTGTTGATTTTTGGGACATTTGGTCCGAGTAATAATCTCTCCTGAGATTTGGCCTAGTTTTGGCAAATTTGATTTATTCAGTGGGAGTCATTATGGGAGGTTTGTTTGTTAATTCATTTTTGTAAATAGATGATCTGTCATTAAATTCATTTGTTATAACCCTGGCTTCACTTTTTCCTGCATGTTATTTTGCTATATGTTCCCTGCATGTTAATGAAGCGCTTTAACAACAACTTACGATATGGACTGTTACACCCCCCGAAATTGAGTCTCAAAAGCTTCTTTGCAAGGGTTCAATATGGTCATTAGTAGATGATGGCATCCAAATATAGTGGATTTATGGCAATCGTTCTGAATGGCAATAGATATTGTTCTTGCGTGCAATATAGGCACAACCCTCAAAGTTATTCGATTATACAGCAGTCTGGCATTTTAACAGATGTTACAAGAGGTGATGACAACTCCAATAAGTTGATTATGTTGAGTATTCTGGATATATGAAATAATCCATGCTGTTATTCTGTAGATTTAATTAAACTACTCTGGATATAAGAATTTATTTGATAATCTGATCTGATGATTATTTGGTGAGATAAATAAAAACGATTTAAATAAATATGTCAGAATAAGTGGATGACAAGCCAATTTAGTAAAAGGATTTACAATTTAACTTGAACAAACGATAATGATTACCAGATGAATAAACGATGATGATAATTAAATGATTAAATGATTATAAGATGATTAAATGATGGTTAGATGATTATGAAGAATTGTAGTTGATGTTTAGAAATGATTTAGATGATTAGGGTGATGATTAGAGAATTTATAGTTGATATTTAAATATTGTGGAATTTTGATTAATCTTATATATATAAAGGAATGTCTGTCTGTTTGTCTTTTATGCGTTCATGAACCATTCATCCAATTGCGATCAAATGTTGGTGAGTTGATGTACACACTTCCAGGAGGTTTATAGGCGTAGTTAATCCATTTCAAAATAGATAGCGCGCGAGTAGTTTAAACAAATGCGTAATGGCGATGCGTTCATATACAATTCATCCAATTACGATCAAATTTTGGTGAGTTGCTGTGCAGAGTCCCGGAAAAGCTATAGGCGTAGTAAATCCAATTTACAATAGATGGCGCGCGAGTAGCTTCAACAAAAAGGCGTGTGTTTGTTTCAAAAAAGTCCCAAATGCGTTCATGTACCATTCATCCCATTGCGATGAAACTTGGGTGAGATGTTCTGTACACTTCAGGTAAGGTTTCTAGCTTAGTAAATCCACTTAACAATTGGTAGCGCACGAGTAGATTCAACAAATGAGCAACGACGGGCGAAGCGTTTCAACAAAGTACCGTATCCGTTCATATACTATTCGTCTGATAGCGAGGAAACTTGGGTGAGATGTTGTGTACACTTCAAGGAAGCTTTCTGGGTTTGTAAATCCACTTTACAATAGGTATCGCACAAGTAGATTAAACAACTGAGCGACGACGCGTGAAGTGTTTCAACATAGTCCCGTATGCGTTCATATACCATTCGCCCGATAGCGACTAAACTTGGGTGAGTTCTTGTGTACCCTTCAGGGAAGGTTTCTGGCTTAGTAAATTCACTTAACAATAGGTAGCGCACGAGTAGATTCAACAAATGAGCGACGACGGGCGAAGCGTTTCAACAAAGTCCTGTATGCGTACACATACCATTCATCCGATAGCGATGAAACTTTGGTGAGAGGTTGTGTACACTACAGGCAAGGTTTCTGGCTTAGCATATCCATGTTATAATAGGTAGCGCATGAGTCGATTCAACAAATGAGCGACGACGCGCGAAGCGTTTCATCAATGTCCCGTATGCGTTCATATACTATTCGTCTGATAGCGATAAAACTTGGGTGAGATGTTGTGTACACTTCAGGGAAGGTTTCTGTGTTAGTAAATCTACTTTACAATATGTATCGCACAAGTAGATTAAACAAATGAGCGACGATGCGCGAAGTGTTTCAACATAGTCCCGTATGCGTTCATATACCATTCGTCCGATAGCTACTACACTTGAGTGAGTTGTTGTGTACACTCCAGGGAAAGTTTCAGGCTTATTTAGTCCATTTTACAATAGGTAGGGCACAAGTAAATTCAACAAATGAGCGAAGACGCGCGAAGCGTTTCAACGAAGTCCCGTATGCGTTCATATACAATTCGTCCGATAGCGATGAAACTTGGCTAAGATGTTGTGTACACTTCAGGGAAGGTTTCTGATTTAGTACATCCACTTTACAATAGGTATCGCACGAGTAGATTCAACAAATGATCGACGGCACGCGAATCGCTTAAACAAAGTCCCGTAGCGTTCAAATACCATTCATCCGATTGCTTTGAATCATTGGTTGAATTGTTGTGCACACTCCAGGAAAGGTTTCTGACTTAGTAAATCCTTTTTACAATAGGTAGCGCACGAGTAGATTCAACAAAATGATCGACGGCACGCGAATCGCTTAAACAAAGTCCCGTAGCGTTCATATACCATTCATGCGATTTCAATGAAATTTAGAGAAATGTTGTTTCCACTCCCCCAAAGATTTATGATTTAGTAAATCCATTTTACAATTGGTAGCGCACGAGTAGATTCAACTAATGAGCGACAGCGCGTGAATCGTTTCAACCAAGTCCCGTTTGCGTTCATATAAGTTACCATTCATCCGATTGTGATAAAACGTTGGTGAGTTGAGTACAGTCCTGCGAAGATGTATGCATTAGTAAATCCGTTTTTCAATGGGTGGCGCACAAGAAGATTCAACAAATTTGTGAAGGCGCGTGAATCGTTGAAACAAAATCCCGTATGCGTCCATATGCCATTCATCCGATTGCGATGAAACTTTGATGAGTTGTTTTGTACACTCCAGGGAAGGTTTTCGACTTAGTAAATCCATTTTACAATAGGTAGCGTACGAGTATATTCAACAAATGGGTGAGACGCTCGAATCGTTTCAACAAAGTCCCGTATGCGTTCATATACCATTCATTTCATTGCGATGAATCTTTGGTGAGTTGTTGAGCACTCTGCAATGATTTTTTTGACATAGTAAATCAATTTTACAATAGTTTAGAGGTAGTTAGCGGAAAATAAATAAATTTAGGGAATCCAAAAGCACTTCAACAAACAAAGTCACAACGCCAACACTTTCTTTGATTGGCTTTGCAACGCATGCCGGGTACAGCTAGTATGTTATAAAATGTACTTGTGATTATGATGTTGGGTGCGATTAGACGTTTTGTTGCTTAAACAAACGCTCAACATAACTTGTATATATGTGTGTTTAGGCAGTGATAGAAGATCATATGAAATTGATGTTAAATTTTAAAAAAAAATATAGGACTCAGGTTTCACGAGTGATTGTGCTTCGAGTGATTGTGCTTCGAGTGATTTGTGCTTCGGTGATCCTGAGTGACCAAGATAAACTCTTGTTTTCTGATCAAACATGTGAATATTAAATTAGAAAGGAAATGGATGGAATTGATATAAACATTTTTAACCTAATGAATTATCCACCATTTTCCTAGGTAGGATATTCTTTTTGGTAATTATTTCTGACCAAGCCAAAGATTTAATAAATTTATCAGTTTGATTTTAAACAGTTTTCGTGATGACATCTTTTCCCCTGTCCTTTTAAGGCTTAACCAGGAATGATGTGGTTGATAGGAATCCAGGTGGATGACGCCCTTTGCATTAATTATTGTTGAATTAAACCCGTATTCGACCCAGAGACACTTCGTCTCGTGCTACCCATAGCTGATGGGGGTTTCTTTATCTTCAACTGGATTCCGACACAGGCCTTAGTTCTTTTTCAGTTTATGTGTGTTCCGTAAAGCTTGATGAACGATGCTATGTCAGCATACCACAGCGGAACGGGTACAGCTCCATCATTCTGGAAGTACAGTTAATTTGATTTTAAAATGGAACTTCTTCTTCTACAGATTTATATGAAATTAAAGTTTAACTAATTTTATCTATTCTTTGATTTTTTATCTTCAATTTGGGGAAGTAGAAGTTTGTTTCTTCAAAATACAGAGAGATTCTTTTGCTGGAGCGGAGTCGGTGACCGGCTGCCGGGAGCGCGCGCCTTCCACCAGCCAACAAGGCTCTGTCCGCGGATAGCGCGCAGGTGGAAACCTTAACAAAGTACATTAATTAATGTTAAATTCACCAGCAAATCATTATTAAAGAACTTACCTTTTCACAGAAAATGCTGAGAATGTTCTCCTTCATCTGACAGACAGGCGTTGTACCGTGTAAATAAATTAGCGTTTACACGTTCTAATTCCCTTCTGTTGTGAGGGATATCTGCTGCCGTATATTGTTCTCCAGCTCCACCAGAGTACGGGTGATTGATCTGTACACTTTGTATTTTAAATTACCCCTCAATTAAGCATAAATCAGGCTTAGGTCCGTGTTTCGATTAATCACAGTAACCACGCAGGGGTGAACAGGAGTAGCTACATAATGTAACGATGTAGCTTCCAATGTCAGCTGAAGGAGAACATTTTCAAAATCTTTTTTGAAAAGGTAACTTCTAACCTTTAACTGGTGTCGTGAGATCATCCAGATTCCCAAGAATTAAAAAAGTGCTTCTTTTATTAAATCTTGCAGGAAGCTGTTGTTTATGTAACCTTCTTATCTGTGTGCTGACACTTAACACCCTCGTTGATGAACGTTTAGTAACTTAATGACTTTAATGACCCTGGTTATCTCCCCTGCGCGCAATCCGCGGCCCGAGCTCGGTTGGCTGGCGGAAGGCGCGCACGCCTGGCAGCCGGTCGCCGGCCCCGCTCCAGCAAATTATCTCACTGTTTAATTAAAGCCAGAAGTAATTTTAAAATTACGCATTTTGACACATTCCCGTTCTTCTAGCTTTTCAACTTTTGGCACAATTGCCAAATAGCTTAACTTTACGTTTCTGCTAAACTGGACCCTTATAGTCTGAGTGTTCTTAGTGCCATATAAAAAATCTTTGCAACATTAAAACCCAAGTCCGTGGTTCAGCGAGGATAAATGAACACTATGTCGCAATGCCCATAAATGGTGGTGCATTCCTTGCAAACTGACAGAGATTGTCGGACCATGTCAAACTGCGTGGCATGACTGTTTAGCAACGAGATATCAAAAGGCCATTGTTCATTTATGACAAGGGTTTGGTGCTTTTCAGTAGGTCAACACGATTTTACACAAATGAGATGGGTTATTTCCTAATACTGAAAGAGATTGCATGAGATTTATTAATTAATTATTTATTAAACTCATGCATTTTTTTTTCAGGATTAGGGTACAGCATTTGGCTACAATCGTGTTCACCGACTGAAAAGCACCAAACTTTTGTTACTAAGTCAACACTGAAAAATGGCATCAAAAATCATAATGAACATTTGTGATTAAATTATGGTTGGCTAACCCACTTCCATCCAGCTAGGTCAATGCAATTGTTATCAGCACATTCAAGACAACGGTTATCATGACGTAGAAATACCTTCCAAGAAGTCCCATAATTACAGTCACACTATTATCGCTTGGCAAGTATTTCGTAAAAAGTGTTGATACTGACAAGGTTACAAAAGCCTTGCATTCGCATCTCTGCTTTCATAATTGTTAGGCACGTCCTGTGGGTTAGTGGAAGTTACTCCATTTATACAGTATATGTGAGTATTATAGTACAGAACTACTTTATTACCCGGCTGCGCTCATGCCCTCTTGAGGGCCTGAGGAAACCATTCCAGCCAAAAATGAGAAAAGATAATTATCTTGAATAGTGGTTCATAGGGCTATTCTTGAAGTGATAGAAGCTATTTTTCGGAGTTGCCTAGCTTTCCACTCGGAAGACGCAAAGTGAGCCCAATTGTATTAAGTGAGAAAACAAGTATTTGTATACCCTAATATGAGAAATATTCCATAAGATATTTATCACAAAATAACACGACTTTATGTACAAAAATCGGGGGTACTTAATCGGATGAGAAGTTTCGATCGTCAAGCGTTCATCTTCAGATCATACTCACTTCGACTTAATTAATATACGATGTTTTTGAATTACACTTATGCAAATATATATATATATATATATAGGGGAAGCTTGGCTAAATCCGAAGTTCGGCTAACTCTGTAGGACTTCAAATAAACCTGTACTACGGAGTTACCCCAGCGTGAGAGACGAGATTATTACACCAGTTGTGTACAGTGAAGTATTCGATTTCCCTTGGGTATGAATTTCGTAACGAAAGGTGCCGCCATGTGGTGGTAAAATTGTGAAAACCTGTAGCTGAGTGTTGTACTTTGTTCTTGCCGACGTCGTGATAAAAGGCAATTATTTATAAATAATTTTACTGGTATTTCGTTAATGCATTTATGCAGTAGTGTTAGTAATGAAAAATTTTATTGCAATAATGTAGTGTTTTACCTCAGAATATTCATGAAATAGATGAGCTTAGCTATAGCGGCATGACTCTTACCTTTTAACTCATAACTTGAGATTGAAGTGGCGCGCTGTGAGTATGCCCCTGGTGTATCATTGACAAGTATCTCGATCTGTTGCCGTAATTAGGAGCTGATTGATGGTCCAGGAAAAGTGCAGCTCAGAAAAAACAAGATGTTCAGTAATGAACATATAGCCTACTTCTCCTAAATACATGGGTATTGTTATAAATAACCCTTTCTCCTTTTCAAGGAGTTAGCTTGTTGAAATACAACGCGTTATACGGATATTAACATGAATATGAGGTCCCCTTTGCTAGTTCTATCACTGTACAAAATTTCATTCAATTCGGTTTCACCATGTTTGAAGTGATATGGTGTATCGATTTGCAAACATACGTGGCCGCCATCCACAAATCATTGGGCTGATGACCTTATAGTTTGGTCGAAGGACTCTTCGTACGTAAAGGTATAATGTTGCAAAATTTGGTAGAGATCAGATGATTAGGTTGGTTTTAATTTGATTTAAGCTTTTAACATTTGGATGGCCGCCATAACGTTTTTTGTCAATATGGCGGCGATATAAAACATGCCACTGAGGTGTCCTTTGCTATGCTACCTATGTACCAAATTTTGTTCACTCCGGTTTCACCGTGTTTCAAAAGATAGGGGGAGTCGATTTGAATAAATACATGGCCGCCATCCGCAAATTATTGGGCTGATGACCTTGTAGATTGGTTAAAAGATTATTCATAAGTATAGGTATAAGGTTGGAAAATGTGGTAGAGATCAGATGATTAGGTTGGTCTTAATTTGATTTAAGCTTCTTCCATTTGGATGGCCGCCATTACTTTTTCGTCAAGGTAACGGCGATATAGAACATGACATTGAGGTGCCCTTTTCTAGTGCTACCATTTCGCCAAATTTAGTTCAATTTGGTTCCACCGTGTTTGAATAGATAGGGGGAATCGATTTGCACACATTCATGACCTCCATCCACAAATTGTTGGGCTGATGGCTTTGTAGTTTGAACAAAAGATTTCTCATATCTCAGGGTATAAGGTCGCAAAAATTGGTAGAGATCGGATGATTAGGTTGGTCGTAATTTGATTTAAACTTAAAATTTTGGTGGCCGCCATTACGTTTTTGTCAAGATGGCGGTGATATAAAACATGACACTAATGTGCCCTTTGCTAGTGCTACCTCTGTACCAAATTTCGTTCAATTCGGATTCACCGTGTTTGACTTGATAGGGGAAATCGATTTGCACACATACATGGCCGCCATCTGCAAACTGTTGGGCTGATGACCTTGTAGTTTAGTTAAAAGTCTCTCGCCATAAAAATATATGTTGTTGCAAAATTTGGTAGAGATCGGATTATTAGATTAGTCGTAATTTGATTTAAGGTTTGAACATTTGGGTGGTCGCCATTACGTTACCACCAAGATGGCGATGATATAAAACATGACACTGAGGTGCCCTTTGCTGGTGCTACCTCTGTACCAAATTTCGTTCAATTCGGTTCCACCGTGTTCGAATTGACAGGGGACAGACATTCCGAGTACACACACTCACTCACACACACACACACACAGGCATACACACAATTTTTGGCCCTGTGTTGATCTCATAAGTCTACTTTCATTTTTTCTAAAATCGAAAGTAGGCAAAAAATGTGTTCGATGGCATTCCGGGTTGTGAAGCACAAGAAATTCATCCTGAGGCTCCAAGCACGTCTGGACAAGGAGTTGAACAAATTTCCAGCACAAAATATTAATGTTATTGCTTATTGGTTTCACGTCCCTGTTAACAACTGAGGCTTTTAGAGAAGCCGGAGTACCGGAATGTTTCCCCGGATCCCACGCTTTTGCGCATCCTCAAATGCCAACTTACTGCGCCGGGATTCAATCCTGCTATATTGGGATTAACAGGAATAGTCACTACTCTATCAAGAATTAAATGATTAATCAATTAATATTCAGAGGATTCATAATATGATTCAAGGACTTTATCGCACTAACATTCATTGGTGAGCACAGGTCTGATGTGTTAAGGAGGAAAGGCAGAGGCACATGAAGAGAAGGTGGAGGTGCAGGGGTTGATTAATTGCTGTCACAGAAATGCTTCTATTGAGAGTTGCTGAATTTGTTATTTCTTATTTTTAGCCTACTTTCGATTTTTTCAAAAAATGAAAGTAGACTTATGAGATCTACACAGGGCCAAATATTGTGTGCCTGTCTGTGTGTGTGTGAGTGAGTCTGTGTGTCTGTGTGTGTGTGTGTGTGAGTGTGTGTACTCTGAATGTCTCTCCCCCTATCCATTCGAACGCGGTGAAACCGAATAGAACGAAATTTGGTACTGTACCCTTGCGTCATCATATGGAACATGTGTTCCTATCCCAGCTAGTCCACGGTCTTTCGACGCATGGGGCGTTCAACACACTATACGACCACATGTTCAGGATTTGAGTCTGTCAGGTAACTACTCTACTTGAAAGAAACAACAAATTCCTAAATATATCATTAATGGTATTAACTCATGGCAAAACATAACACAAAACACAAAAATATGACAATTACTTCCCACAACACAAAAAAATCAAAATTATATGTGAGTATTTTCTCATAAAGTTTGGCGCTCTTCCGCACCCACATCTATCCTAGATATCCTAACACTGGTACTCTTCGACATTGACGAGCGTTCGTAGTGTCTTTCCCATAGCACAATTTACATTAAAATTTGCATATCACAACACAACAATGACCACAAAATTACAACGAAATAATCATTATGTGCAATTATTAAAATACTTGTCCGTTTTGAAACGGAACATTTACCTTGAATGTTATTGATTTCATTAGCTTGTTCCTTTCTTAACAAGCGTTGTTTTTCCGTTCTGCGCACATCGTTTTCCTTTTCCCATAAATTTCAAGCGCTGAAGTGATATACCTTTCCCTCCAAAATACACGTAGTTATTGAATTTATTTTAGCTTCACCATACAACAATCATCTGGTTCTGGTCATGTCGATATTATCATTACAAAAGTGTCATATCGTTAAATTACGCTGCCCGTCTGAATAAATTAGCATAAACTGGGTAATTACTCTTTACAAAAATGCATCTATTTATTTGGTGCAGTTAAGTTGTCCTCAGACAATAATTTGGCCAAATCTTATGCGATTACCTCGATCCAACATTCTATACACATGGATACAGTGCATACAATTCATTTGATACCATAATATCTATCATATTTCAATTACTTTCAGAGTTAACGAGATTTTTCAGTGTACCAGTACAACCTTAAAAGAAAAAGAAAAGGGGATCTGGTCAATTGACTCTCCTCGGTGTAAACAAAAGATTCGTTGCGGACCGCCCTCCTCAAGATGGCTACCCGATCTGTGGCCTCCATATGCCTTCCTGACCGACTTTCTGCAAGTAAATAAACTTGGTCATGTGCTCACCCAGTGGTGCAGCGCTCCTAGAGGTACCTGATTGGATTGTGTCATTACGAATTGAGTCGATCTAAGTATTTAACAGCTACACTTAGGGTATCTAATGGGCTCATTTCGGCTCCTAATTAGTATTCATATCGAGGGATGGATCACAAATAGTTTCGCCGTTCTATGGACGTAATCAGTGGATCTGTACGCGTACCAGCCGAGTTTCAAACTGTTTTCTCGCTGTATGGGCACGAATATCTATAGAGGAAATCAGCTGTTTCCTACTCGAAGAATTATGTCTTACCTCTATGGGTAGATCAATTACTATATTGGCTTACCTATGGTGTCTAATTGTTTTCCCTGGCAGCGAAGATTCTGCTAACAGTGGGATACAGACAGCCTCTGCCCCAACTCTGTTGCGAATACACATGTATGCTCTGAGGCGATACCACATCGTAGATTCGAAGATTGGCCTACTAGATTCATCAACGGGCGAACTATTTCGGATGGTCCCTGCAATTATTGACGCAAATCTCTTGATTCTACGTTACACGCTCGCTGGTAGCGGCTAAAAAGACATTTCTTTCAGATGACTCAATTCATAAAGCACTCATGTCCTCCATACATTTACTTATAAACCAAGGCTTTACGTAGTTCTAAAACAAGTATTAATTTTACTGGCACTTCAAATACAACCATGTAGCGTTTAACATTATTTAATATTTATTTAACATTTCAATGACACTGAAAAACTCTCTTAACTCGCTATTATATCTCTCTTTCTCACTTTTCACAATAACACAGTACTCTTTCAATGGATATGACACAATTTGCACGTTCTATAGGCACCGCGCGTGTCGCTCTAGCGGCCGGGTGGAGAACTATAGGTGAGGCAGACTCCAGGCTCACAGCACTGATTACCTTACGCTCGCAGTCTCTGTTCTGGTATGAGCGTGTAGTCGCTCAGACGATAATGGCAGAGAAACGAAGATCAAGTAAACGCAATTGTTGTGTTGTCGGTTGTTCCAATACTTATGCAAATACGGGAAGTGAAATACAATTTTATTGTTTTCCAAAACGAGCGAGAGAAGTGGACCGAAGGAGGCGATGGATACAAGCAGTTAACCGAAGGAAGTAATTACACGTACATACTGCACAAATTTGCAATAAGTCAACTGACCCGATTTAATTTCATTTTGGTGTTAATTTTAGCATTGATGGATCACTTTGGCAACCTACGACTTACTCAAGAATATGCAGTGCACATTTCATCGGAAACAGAAGATCTGGACACCCACTAAGTCCAGCCTATGTTCCGACAATATTTCCTGATGAATACAAGAAGAGGAATGTTTCGCCGGGTCCTAGCTTACAGGGCTTTCACAGACAACTCATACAATTAAAAAAGGAAGAACCAGGCAGAAAAGTTTCAGCTACAGTTCGCGCAACCAAGGACGCATCCGTGGGAACAGACGCATCTGATTTTCATTGTTCAGACTTCGTGTTTACTTGTTCTGTAAATGTAAACGACATAAATACACAAGCATGTATTCCGCTTAATTTCGGTCTGGGAAGGAACATTTCGAGACCTGATCAAATGTGTGGAACGGAAGACGATCATGCAGACATCACGAGCCCAGGTTTCCAAGGTTACAGTTCCATAAGGAACAATACACAAATGCGTGATTTAACAGGTGTAAACTTCCACGTCTTCGCCTTACTGATTGCGTTATTACCAAACTGTAACGTTTCCAAAGTTTGTAAAGAAACCAGATTATTAATTTTCCTAATGAAAATGAAAACTGGACTGTCCTATTCTGCTTTGAGAGTGCTATTCGGTGTTCACAGGACTACAATTTTACGTATTTTTAAGACTGTTCTTATGCAACTCGTGCAGCGTACGAAAAATTTCATATTCTGGCCTAGCAAGGAAAGTGTTAGAGAAACAATGCCTCCAGCATTTATGAGAAATTACAATAATTGTCGAGCCATTATTGACTGCACGGAATTTAGGGTTGAACAGCCTCCCCAAGTAGATCAGAGAGTGCATTTCTATTCTCAATACAAGGGTTGCTACACAGCAAAACTTTTAATTGCTATTACGCCTAGTGGTATGATCGCCTTTAAATCGAAATGTTATGGTGGAAGAGCTAGTGACTCATTCATAACAACTGACAGTGGTTTATTAACTTTACTTCAACCTGGCGATGAGGTTATGGCTGATAAAGGATTTCCTGGCATCAGAACTAACTTATCTGGCCGCGGTGTCGTAATAGTGACGCCACCGTTCTTACATGAAGGGAGATTAACAGTTGAGGAGGTTGAGAGTACTTACAATATTGCGAGTGTTAGAATTCATATAGAAAGGTGTATTCAAACAATCAAAATATACAATATATTACAGAAATTGCCAACAGAACTGTTTCCGTACATAGATGACATTGTGCATATGTGTTGCGTTTTAGTAAATTTGCAAACTCCAATAATTAAAGAATAGTTCGAGATTTTTTCTACCATCAGTTTGTTTTATATAATCTTTGATTTCATTTTCTATTGAACTGTTCAGCGTTTACCAAGCACAAATGATTACTTAATTATCTTTAGGAATACCGCTAATTTTTGGCAAGTAATTACTGAAATAGAACTTTGAAATTTTGGTGAGACATTCCTCGACATACTTTCCTTATAAACAGGTATTGTCAACTGTTGTGCTCTGCTATATACATATAGATCACATTTTTCTAAGCCAGTTATGTACATTAGTATTTGTATTTGTGTGTAATGCATATGGCTTGTCTTTAAATGTATGTTTTTTTGCCCGTCAGCGTAAAGATAACGTACTCTCACATTCCCTGCCTCATCAACTATGGGTTTATCTTTACAGGAAGATGGACACTTAACTTCTAGCAATCTGTCAGCTTCATTCCCCTTGAGAACTATGCCATCTGCAGAGCCACAAATCCAAGGTTGTTTTTGGTGGATTATTAACCCACACCGAATAACACGAACACTGAATGAACTTGCATAACATTCTATTGCCTCACTTTCCATTTCACTTCCGTATGAAAGATTGTTTAAAGCAGCTCCCCCAATTGGTGAATCAGTTACAAATGCGAGAGCTAAAGTATCAAAGTTATGTCTCCTAGTTTTGATCCGATGTGCTTTCGTGCTAGCAGATATTCGTATCTTTCTTTCTTTCTTTCTTTCTTTCTTTCTTTCTTGAAACCATCGAGGGCTTCGTGATTGAGGTACAGTTTCCAGGGAGATTTTAATTATCTGATCCGTATCAACCTGAACCTTTGCTGGTAAAAAACATTTCGTCACTCACAGTGTGAAAGGTGTATTTGACAGGTGAGCGCACGGCGTTAGAGACTTGTAAATGTATTAGCTGTGTCACAATTCCCTCACATTCTTCTCTCTCCACAGCATTCACTACCCTGTCCATCAACGAGCTGACTACGGCCCTGCACGATTGTTCGATTTCAGTTCTTGCTTCTGCTCGAAGTATTGCACGAAGACTGCAAGGGATGTGTTTTAAAATATCCTCACTTAATTCAAAGGGGGGAAGAGATGTCTCTAAAGTCTTTTTGCCGAACAGTGCTTCTACGCGTTTGCGTTTCCTATATTTTTCTTTTGACACTGTTTTCGGACTCGGTTTTCCTCATTGTTGCGGATGGTCTGTTTTCGAGACAACACTTTCATTATTTACAAAATGCACTACCGCAGCTACGTGTTTGCAAGTTCCTCTGGCGCCTGCAGGACAGGAACATTCACTGCTCGAGACATTACGATTCTGGTCAACCTAAACACAAAATAAAAATGGTTACAAGTTATTGGCACATAGCAAACATGCAAACGCATCAGCTGTATATATATTATAGGCGACCTAATATCCCCAAATTAAATATTACAATGTCTGTTAGTGGTCGTGAAAGTCTACGTATTGAGATACATTAAGTAATTCTTCCTAAATAAACTTTATAAATTGTGACCTAACTATACCATGCCTATCTCAAGTTTCACGATATAAGGCGGCAAAGTCAGACGTTTGCCGGGTAACTTTTCCTGTGATATATCCGAAATCATTCGAAATTAACTCTTCCACGTCGTTCACGTGGCCACTGACAACTAGGTTTTTTCCTTTCTTCCATGATGATTCACTTAGATCCCCGAATTGAATCTCTCTAAACCCGCAACTTGTTCGAACGTCACACATGCTGTACTGAGACTCTCGCAATACGCCTCACCTCTTGATTCAGAACGGGCCACTACGTAGCGCTAGTAGTAGCATTTCGAGCTGCCTGCACGGTGCCTATAGGCATCAGTATGCCGATTTATATATTTATTATTGACACCGACCTCCGATTATTATTATTATTATTATTATTATTATTATTATTATTATTATTATTATTATTATTTAACGTTACCGTTACTTTCATCAACATCTTACGCCTAAATGGTCGTATGTTTATCAACCTCAAAGCCATATATTTATAAAAATACGAGGGATGTGAGCTCGTAAACAAATGACTGCTAATACTTAATATTTGAGGAAATGACATGTTGTATGGTGAGCTATTAAATCATATTAACATATTTGGATGGTACTCACTTTCATTTTTGCTGGGTTAGTCCAACATGACAGCAATTCGCCCACGATTCTGCTTACTGTACTTCTAAGCCATCATGATACTTTTCACACGAAACATTGAATACGGTTTGCACATGGTAATTACATCCAGTAATACCGGCATTTATCACTTTGAAACACTATACATTATTTTAACACACAAACATAATCACTTTTAATGATCACTTTTAAAATAACTTTACAAATAATTTACACACGGAGCCTTGCTTGGCTTTCCACTACTGCCTGACTTCAGAGATGCGACGCAGCCCAATTATGACAACCGCCTGTCTCCTCCTCCGAAAATCTACCTCGCGTATGTGTGCTCATCTCCCTTCTCTTACACTTATATCTTCTATCTCGCAGTGTTGCTCAATCATAAATCACAAATACTTGTGATGCTTTCCAGGTTCCCGTAATCTGTAGTGTTCGTTACAATTATATGTGATACTTTAAATATCGTAACACTCCCTGTGGAAAAGTTCATTGTCTATAAAAATCATACTGCAATATCTCTACGCTGCACTGATTATTAGTCGCGTACACTGCCTGCTTATATGTCTCGTTCCATTAGAATGCTCCATTCGGCAGTAATTAATTAATTTGTCTTGGCGATTCTCCCCACTCTACTGTTCTGCATTGTCCAGCGGGGATTTTCTTCGTCGTTAATCACGGCCTTCTCACTCCAGTGTCGCCAAGAAATAGTGCACTGGCGTCACGTCTGCACCGCTCACTTTCAACTTCACTTTGTCAAAATGTCAAGTTGGCTCTTTCTTTGTAGCTCTCGCTAACATGTACGTATGTTGCCTTGCATTTTACCCAATACTCCAACTTTTATTGTCTAAAATTCCCGTTCTGGACGTGGAATTAAGCTATTACTATTATATACTGTCATTATCTCATTGTTCCTCGGGTTCACTGTGGCTGTTCCCCCTCAGAGTTCAATGGTTCGATTCTTAGAAAAATCATGGACCTGATCTTTCCTTTATTAAGACCCCGGTTCGATGCCACTCATCCGTGTCCAATTGGACACAGTACAGAGGTAGAACTAGCAAAGGGCACCTCAGTGTCATGATTTATATCACTGCCATCTTGACAGAAACGTAATGGCAGCCACCCAAACATTCAAAGCTTCAATGAAATAACGACTAACCTAATCGTCCGTTCTCTACCAAATATTGCAACAACATATTATGTATATGGCAAGCGTCTTTTGACTCAACTACAAGGTCATTAGCCCAATAGTTTGTAGATGGCGGCCATGTATGTGTGAAAATTGATTCCCCTATCAATTCAAACACGGTGAAACTGAATTGAACGAAATTTGGTAAAGAGGTAGCACTAGCAAAGGGCACTACATTGTTGTGACTTATTTTGCCACCATCTTGACAAAAACGTAATGGTGGCCACCCAAATATTAAAAGCTTGAATAAAATTACGACCAACCTTATCATCTGATCTCAACCAAATTTTGGAACATGAAACCATTATGTATAAAGACTGGTTTGACCAAACTACAAGGTCATCAGGCCAATAATTTGCGGATGGCGGCCATGTATGTGTGAAAATCGAATTCCCCTATCAATTCAACACGGTAAAACCGAATTGAACGAAATTTGGTACAGAGGTAGCACTAGCAAAGGGCACCTCAGTGTCATGTTTTATATTTCCGCCGTCTGAAAGGAAATGGAATGGTGGCCACCCAAATGTTAAAAGCTTAAATCAAATTACGACCAACCTAATCATTTGATCTCTACCAAATTTTGCAACGACATACCTTTTTGTGAGATGCGCCTTTTTACTGAACTACAAGGTCATCAACCCAATAGTTTGCAGATAGCGGCCATGTATGTGTGCAAATCGATTCCCCATATCAATATAAACACGGTGAAACGAATTGAATGAAATCTTTTACGGAGGTAGCACTACCAAAGGGCTCCTCATATTCATGTCTAATATCCGTATAGCAGGTTGTATTTCAACGAGTTACTACAAACAATATTCAATCATACTCCTTGAAAAGGACAAAGAGTTATAACAATACCCACGCTTTTAGGAGAATGTTGGCTATATGTTCTTTACTGAACATCTGGTTTAAAAAATATTTTCTTTTCTTGAATGAATATGAACTTAAAAATTAGTGCGGAATTAGACTGATCATTTTGCGGTTTTAGACCAGGTATTGCGGAGTTTACACTGAATGTCACTATTTGTTTTAAATTATTTATACATCCATGTAATACAGCATAAAATGTTAATTTTACGAACGGAAGTTATGTCACAAATATATACCATTTTAATTTATACGTTAATTTCTTGAAACCCTTTCCCTTATCTTATCATACTAAACATAATCCCCTTAATATTGCGGATTTAGCCGAGCTTCCCCTATGTTTAGATTGCATAACTACTTAGGCTCAACAGGGTCCAGTGATGGCAATTCAGACATTGCAATAGCCTGCAGAGTGCAGGTAGGATGGATGAACTGGAAACGGACATCAGGTGTATTGTGTGATAGAAGTATATACCTGAGAACTAAAGGAATGTTGTATAAGTCAGTAGTGAGATCTGCAATGATTTATGGAGCAGAGACATGGGCACCGACTAAGGCACAGTGTAAGGCAATGGATGTGGCTGAAATGAAAATGTTAAGAAGAATTTGTGGCGTCACCAGAGCCGATAGGATTGAAATGAGAGACTAAGAGGCAGAGTTAAAGTGACGTAGATATCAAAGAAGGTTCAAGAGAGAAGACGACATTGGTATGGACATTTCATGAGAAGGGACAACACTTATGCTGGCAAGAGAATGACAGTAATGGTTGTGGAGGGTGACAGAGGAAGGAGAAGACCAAGAAGAAGATGGAGGGGCTGTATACGAGATGACTAGAGGGAAAAACATCTATGGAAAGAGGACGTATGGGACCGAAGGAAATGGAGAAGACTTGCCAGGAACATCGACCCCACTTGAGTGGGAAAAGACGAAGGAAAAGAAGATGAAGAAGATTGCATACGCTTGTAAAACAAGTCTAACACGCTAATTATTATGTTTACAGATGTTAGTGATCAATTCTACAGTTGTTGCTTTATGATTAGTTTAGTCATCATTCGATTTAAGCTTCAACATTTGGATGATTGGCATTTTGTTTTGGTTGAGATGACGGCGATATAATATTTGACACTGAGGTTGGCCATTTTTCTACGAACGTGGATATGGCTAATTTAACCGAGATAGAGATGACACGATCTCCCACTGTGAGCAATTCCCTCACCATTTCTCATCTGCAATTTGCCGCATGTGCGAGGATTTATTCAAGTCAACAATTGTGTTATTGAGATTTTAGTGACCTCTCATACCAGTATGAAAGAATTCCTTTAATTTACCACTCGTTTCGTAAAGAATATTTAGGTTAATGCATTACTGACGCCCTCGAATTTGACTTGCAGTCATTGTATCTTATTAGTGAGGAGCCGCTTACCGGAAATACCACAAGTTTTCAATATTCTGTTTTGCTATATTGTTAGAGGTTGGAATTTATTTAGTTCCCCAACTGTGTGTTGATTATGGGGGTAAGTGCCACCCTCGATAGTTTGAATTTACTTGACGGCTTAATCAATTGTTGGAAGTAGCGATCTTTAGATGCTTGGCGACTTTAGTAACTCGTTAGGGTTGAGAGTGGTCCTAACCACTAATTGTTAATTAATCTAATTCCCTAAATTAGTGTGGGAGCTAATGAATGGTAAGTGAAAGAGCTGGTTAGTCAGTGGAGTGCTGACTAAGTAACCTTGCTGGTATAAGTGAGAACGACTCTGCCGCGTCACTAAACTAGCAAGCGAGCTGTCGATAAAGTCTACTCAGCAGACTTCGAGTCTTGTTTATTAACAACCGGCAAGTTGGTAGTCTTTTAATAAAGGTAAACAGAGAACCAATTGTAATAAAATGTAGAAGGTTTAATGGTAAGATTGTAATGATGTGAGCAAGCTTCACTTGCTGTACTTAGTGAAGTGCGGTTTATAATAAATGGTGAAGATGATTACAAAGTTAGAGGTTTGAAGGGGAGAGGAAAGTATGGAAAAACCCTTGTACACATACTTGGATCAGCCGGTCGACGCGTATAGCCTTCGGCCTGCTCGTGGACTGGTGATTTTGCAGATAAACGCCCTCATTTGGGGTAAAGGACTATTTTGAGAATTGTTATTGCTGTGTAAGAGAGTTGACACATTCGTGTCCTAGTTAGCACCTGCTACCTGTGTTTTGGTAATGTAATGATTGCTACATTTTTGTAGTCAGCCTGCTAGGTCTGTATGGAAATGCTGTAATTAGATAGTTGTAGTTGTTACTTTCCGTATGGCTTTAGGTGTGAGAATGGGGATGAAGCGTGCAGAGTAGGGGGCTGATAGGGGTTAGTTGTAGTCGTAGTTGCAGTTGTAGCCTGTGGGGACCTCAGGGTATAACAAGAGTCCTTCCTGGTTTAATCGGTGTCCTCACCGATTGGACAAGTCTTCTTCTCCTGTAATCTTCTCTCTTCTTCCTCTCCTGGGCGTGTAGATGTAGTGGCATGTAGAAAGCTTGCATGTAGACGTGTATAATGGTATCGTAGATGTATACTGGGGTCGGGTAGGTTTAAAGGTGGAACATTTTCTGTTATATAGTACTTGGATGATTATGGGATGAAGATGTTTACAATTTTCTTACATGTGTTCATGGTACTTGTACAATGGAGTTGGATAAAACAGGTAAAAAATAAATGACAATAGTGAAATTGTGTGTGAATGCAAAGAAAAATGTAGGACGGTACAAATACAAAGATAATTACAAATATGAATACAAACACAAATATGAATATAAATACAAATAGAAGTGCAAATATAAATATAAATACATGTACAAATACAAATATAAATACAAATATGAATAAAAATGCAGATACAAATATAATGTAATTGGACCGTCGTGCAAATCGCATGAAATATGTAGTGTCTTTATTGAATGCAATTAACATGGTTGTTTGTAAGCATGTGTACACGTAGAGACAGGTAGTGTATCGGTCACAAATATTAGAACAAGTGTTTGTATTTAGAAGTACCTTATAAGTATAGTGACGTCCTAAGTATAAACCTCATGCGCGCTATTTTCCTATATCTAGCTTATGTACTGTGACCGATCCAGTCAGGGTCAATTACTGGCCCCGGATGATAGGAGATCGAGAGGAGACTGGAGGGTCAGTATGACGTCATGGCATGACGCGGCGAGGCAACCGCTGGAGTAGGGGAATGCTCCAGAAGATTCCAACCCCTTCCATTTTTTTCTCGAAGGAGGACACAGTTCCGGAACGTGCAGTTAGTCAGCGTGGCACGGACGAGTATGTTATCCAGCGTGGCACGGACGAGTAGCCTATCTCACGCGGATTGAAACTTGCATCGGGAACTCGAACGGTTTACGTGAGTGGCCAGTGCTCGTGGCCATTTTGATACGAGGAGTGATCAGCAGGCCATGAGGCTAGCGTGCGTGTAGTGCCAGTGAGTTGTTTACAGTGAAGTGTGTCAGTTTGTTTGTCGAACAGTGTTCAGTAAAGTGTCACTAGAACGATAATCGTGAATTTCAAGACGATATCGGACTCGCTAGTATGTGAGGAAATAATCAGAACTGATAAACGAAGGTCCATTAAATTCATGCATATGCTGCTATTGATATGTGAAGACGCGTGGAATATTATACAGTACTTTACCATTTTGATTACGAAGATTAAAGCACGTGGTCCGGTTAAGTTAGTGGATAGTAAGGTGTTGAAGGCATGTAATGTGGTAATAGCAAGACAAAATTGTGCGCCTTTGAACGTCCGAGTGTAGGCCGTAAAGAAAAACTGAATTATCATGCTGACAATTTATGTTAATTAAAGGTAAATACCAGGAGGTGTTTAACATTACGAGTATCGGGGAAAGAATAATAATACCGGTAGTCGAGGCGAAGCATTATCGCGAGGCCCTATATTGTAACAGACATTCATTCGAAAATAGCATAGCAGTGCTGGCATATAAGAGACGCAGTGAGAATGTGACGGAAGGCTACATCCACTTTAAGCTTGGGTTGAAGGACTGCAGGCCTCAGGCAACTTGATATGTCGGTCAAGGCCAGGTCGAAATAGCTTCTCGTGGAAGGAAGTGTGTCACTGGTTGAGGAAAGTGAGTTCATATAATTCAAGTGAACCAGGAACTAGACGCTATAGTGCGTGGGCGTGAAAGTGCTCTGATATAGTGAAATGTAATATTGCTACACGGCGGCATGAACTTTATAACCATGGACTCAAATATTCTGGGAATCAACATGTATATTAATACGCAAATTATGCTGCACTGAACCTTTAAAGGGGCCATAATGGGGTGAACGGTCGCGACGAGATGGACGAGTGGACCTTGGTTGGGGCGTCAGGAGATGCCGTCGCTGACGGTGACCGGGGGCAACCAGTGGGCGGACGTGGGCGTCGCCAGGAGATCGAGAGGAGCCGGGGGCGAATACCTCTACCAGTACGCTGGGAGACCACATCGCGGAGACGCTGGAGGAACAACGCCGCCCAAATGCCGCAGACGACACCGACGCCGACGCCAGGGGTTTCCGAGAACGCCGGATCTAAAGTAAGACGTTTCATTTCCATCCTTGTTCATCAGGGAGAAGAGAACTTCTACCTCGGATAGCTGTGCCATGAGATGACCTGAGATCGTGTAACTTAACGCCATTCTTAATCATTTATTCCAGATTTTGACTTACATAAATTAACAGTATCAATGGTAGGAGTAAGACATACATTTATTCTCTGAGACCTAATAATAATGATAATAAGTTGAAATTGGGTAACGATAATATGAGATGCCCATTTTGCTGGGAGATTCTAGCATTTCGATTTCCGAGGTCATTATATGAATTTAATTCTGAAAGGTTTGTCACGGATTGCATAGATTTTCATAGCAAAAGGATAGCAACATGAATATGGTTGGAGATTGTCGAGTAAGGTTCCTTGGATAGGATGCCATATTATCATACGACCTCATGGTCCCGATAAAGTTGATACGCTCTGTTAAGTGTGGGTTCTTGAGACATGCTAATAATGCATGATTTTTGTAATGATGTTGTGTAAAGTTAATGTGATAATTAAACAAGATGTTCGGGAAAGAACATATAGCCTACTTTCTCCGAAATGTATGGGTATAGTTATAACTCTCTGTCCTTATCATCTCCTAATTTCTTCCTATTTGAAGTGCAAATTGGCACACAGGATTTGAACAGTGGCGTTCAAACCATAGTTTATAATTTACCCCAGCATTTTGCAATTTCATCAGCAAACACTCCAAACACCGACTACTTACAATAATTGAAACTTCGTTGCTCTAATAAGGCCCATCTACAATGCGCAGTCGGCAGTCCGTAGTTGGTAGTCCTCGGTCGGCAGTCGCGATCGACTCCGTGTATACTATAGGCACCATACACAACATGAAGTTGCAGTTGGTAGCTGGCAGTTGGCAGTCGAGAATTTTATCCTTGACTGCCAACTACCCGACTGCAGCAATGTAATAGCCAATCAGAGCAGATCAGAAACTGACGTCACGTTGTTGTTCTGTGTCGTGTACGAATGATATAGAACTAAGTGAAGTAACTTCGCAACCCGTTAATTTATAGGCTAATCTTAAATACACGGTATAACAAAATAATCCATCTCCAAATCATCCATATTGCAAGTTTTGAGATTATCAACAACGCCTCTGTGCACAAGGAATAAACGAATGTTACTGTATTATTACTCCTAGCAGTCGTTAAGACTGGGTTCACTAACTGGCCGGTATAGAGCGCTGCTCGAATCTATAGTTTCTGCATAGTACAACTGAAGGCTGGAAGATGTCACTCCGGTGGAGAATGTCGTTTTTTTAATATATAATTTCCATTGCAAAAAGCACCATATAAAGCTTTATTTTATAACGTCTCAGTACTCAAGAAACAATAAATATAAAAACTAGTCGTGATATCTAGTTGTGAAATATCGAACAATATAATCCTAACAGAGCGAGTGCATTCTAGCGGCCAGAAGAAGAAACTTTTCAATAAAATCTGTTACCTTTTTGTCAGCTAGATGTCTCGATTAAATCTGCTGGCGAATTATGTTTTAATTAAGTATATGTTTTGCACCGTAATATGCACAATATAACGCTTAATTTTAAAACGTCTGAGTCATTACAAAGCAACAAATATGTAAAATGTCAAGCAAAAAACATATCTCTGATGGGGTTTGAACCATAGGCATATGAATGACAGACTAACGCTTTACCACGGAGCCATTTGTGCCAACGAACATTGATCTATATAAAATGACTTACATAGAACTTGTTAGCAAATAATGATTTATACTAAACGATTTCATCACTGAAGTATATTATTTATATATAAAGCATTTCATACAAAGTTTATTTATTTTGTTTCAGTACGCTATATTGCATGCAATACTCAAATTAGTGAAATATAAGTCAGGCACAAGATATCCGCTGCCATCTTGTCTTATTAATGAATCAGCTGAGCTTTTTAAAATCACGTCTGCACTATAGTATTACAAAATAAACTTTTAATTTCGTACGTGCCTCTTCCTTTAGAACAGTTAAAACGATTCTCGGCTCGATAATCGGAACTGGTGGGTCCCATGATATGGATTATAAAGTTTGCATAATTCGCACGGCCGCCATCCTGAAATGGTATAGCGGACGACCTTGTAGTTTGGTCACAAGACGCATCCTATACGAAGGTATGTTGTTACCAAATTTGGTAGAGATCGGATGATTTGGTTAGTCGTTATTTGATTTTACGTTTTGAACGTTTGAGTGGCCGCCATTCAGTTTTAGTAAAGATGGCGGCGATATAAAACATGACACTGAGGTGTCCTTTGCTAGTGCTACCTTTGTACCAAATTTCGTTCAATTCGCATTCACCGTGTTCGAATTGATAGGGGGGGACAGACATTCAGAGTACACACACTCACACACACACACACAGACTCACACACACACATACACACACACAGACTCACACACACACATACACACACACAGACAGACACACTTTTTTCGCCCTGTGTTGATCTCATAAGTCTACTTTCATTTTTTGCAAAAATCGAAAGTAGGCTAAAAATATGGTATTATTCCGTCATATGTGACGAGGTTATTCACGGGGCGACGTATGACCGTTGAATTGAATTTGTAAGGACTGGGTCCTTTACTATCGACGAACGTGTTACGTTTATCGATGAGTTGTATATTGAATAGCGCAGGGGTGTAATTGATAGTGCGCTCTACATTCAGATTGTTCGGATCCTCACAGGGAGTGTTCGACGGAAGGGTTGCGATTAAATGTTCGTTGTGAGATTGAAATACACTAGGGTGCCTTTTTACGAGGTTCTTAACCTTTCATAAACGTTAGACAATGCTATAATTTAATTACAATAACAAATATGACAGTGTGGATCAAGGTTGTTGGAACGGCGAATATAAATCAGTAATAATAATAATAAGAATTAGTAGTGTAAATATGTGAGCACAATCTGAGTGTGTTAATAATTTATGATAAGTTATAATTAATTGTTGAAATGCCATATTATGTGAAGCTGAGTTGATGTTTGAGTGTTATTTGATGTGATATGATGCTCTTTAGTTATTAATTTTCACTTCGATAGAGGAGATCCGTCCATTGCTGTATAAGGCTAGACAGTTGTGATATACACAGATATTCGATATTTTCTTCGAGTTTTTGCCGCAGGTGAACTTTGTGATAAGTGGCCAGTGATGTTTACATGCGTGTGCACCGATAAATTAAGAGTTAATTTAGTTTTTGAAAGGCGATCTCCTTGTCGGATCTTTAAGAAAGGACACCCACGAGTTTGAATAATTATAATTTTGTTTGTTTGTTTAGGGACTATGAACTTTATTTTTTTTCGGACTTTGTCCCACCCTAACTCTATACTCGTGCGTGGTAGGCAGGTTGCATATTTATTTATCCTTTGGCCAATAAAGGAGCAGGTGTGATTTTACGAGGGCTTTTTTTTTTCTCTGTTTCTTAATTCAAGTTAGGGAGTTTGCTTTTGAATCCTGGTTCAGTTAATTTGCCATCCCAACCCGTAAACGAGCCGAGACCCTTTGTCTCTGGCTCGCTGGAGCATTTCTTTTATTCTTGTCTGTATGAACCAAGATTCACGCCCTATTTTTTTTCACCCACTCCCTTAGCCGTTTCTTCTGATGGGGCCGGGATGTTGGCCGGGTGATCGCCTGTCCCATTGGAGAAACGGGCACAGTACTAAACGTCTTACAGTTATCTTGTGACTTAGAAGGCCGTTTTAATACTAACTTATAATTATGTGGCCACTCTAATTTAGAATATAAGCCTTCTGCTGTGGGCAAAGGAGCTTATTTCAACAGTGAGACACGTCATTTACATATTATGACGCCCCTATTGTTGTGTATTGTGCCTCATCCATCGCGTCTTAATTGTGTTTTAGTCGTAAAGTGTGCGTGTTTTAATGTCTAATGTCCCACATGTATCGGACATTATGGTAACGATGTCTCTGCCGCTTGCTGAAAAAGAAAGAAATGTTGTGCCGAGCCCATGTCCTCTTGATCTGGTCTGAAATATGAAAGGCTGTTAGCTCCTGTCTGGGCTCGTGCGGCTTGGAAGGAATAACTGGTGCTTTCTAAAAGTAAAATTTTATGTCAGTACATTTTTGGTAATGATGCAGCTGCTGGCATTGGTCTGTCAATAGTGTAGTAGTTGGTACTCGTTTTGTCAATCGTGCAGCCGCTGTCTGTCTGTCAATGATGCAGCTGGTAGTATTTACTGTCCGTACAGTTTTGTGTGAAGGTTAACCTTGGCGAGGTACTTTCTGAATCGATTACCTTCATACTTTCTCATTTCCTTACCTTCTGACTTACTTAATTTCTGATTTAGGTTACTTATATTCGTACTTTCTTATTTCCTGACTTATTCAGTATCTGACTTACTTATGTTCTTATATCCTTATTTCATTACTCTTTGACTTTCTTATTACCTGACTCTCTTAGATTCTGACCTACTTATTTCCTTCTTTCCTAATTTCCTCATTGACTTTCTTAGTTTCTGACTTACTTATTTTCTTATTTCCTTATTCTCTGACTTTCTTATGTCCTTATTTCCTGACTTTCTTAGTTTCTGACTTACTTATTTTCTTATTTCCTTATTCTATGACTTTTGTATTTTCTTATTTCCTGAATTTCTTAGTTTCTGACTTATTTTCTTATTTTCTTGCTTTCTGATTTACTTATTCTCTTACATTTTGTTTTCTTACTTTTTGTTTTACTTAGTTTCTGACTTACTTATTCTCTTACTTTCTTATTTCCTTGCTTTCTGATTTACTTCTCTTGCTTTCCTATTTTCTTACTTTCTGCTTTACTTCTCTTCTTATCTTATCCTCGCTCTCTGGCGGCATTTCAATCATTGGCCACGCCACGTATTCGGCGGCAGTTACTTACTTATTTTCTAACATACGTACTTTCTGACTTTCTTATCTTCTTATGTTATCTTATCTTCGCTCTCTGGTGGCATTTCAATCATTGGCTACGCCACACATTCGGCGACATTTACTTACTTATTTCCTAAGAGCTCTGTGTTCTTATGCTAACTTACACTTACAGGTATCGTAACCTAGGTGGGTTGATCATTTCCCGTCGCTGGCTGGTCGGTAAGGACGTCATAATGCAGCGCGGTTGATCTCCCAGCGTGTTTGAGGTAACATCCCCGCGTTCACTGGCTTGGCTAAGGCCCTGTACGTGATTAGTTTGACCCTAACGTGTTTTGGGCTGACATTTCCGAGTCCGTCGGCTGGCTAATTCCGTGGATTCGGAACCGTTGCCCGTGGTCTGTCTGTGATATAATAGGTCAACACAGCCAAGCCCGCTGGCTGGCTAATTCCGTGAGCCAGGCTGGCGTTGGTTTTGGCTTCTTGCCCTTTGACCTTAATAGCTAGGTAGAGTGTACTACTAGGGTATAAGAATAGGAGTAATATGGGGCGGTAAGAAATAAAATCGCACTTGCTTCTTTACGCTTGACTTAGCTGACTCTGCACTAATACATTTCCATGTCATTTCAACTGTTAGTTGGCTGGTTGGATAGAAGTGCTAGGTTTGTTAATTCGGTATTTGGGTATGTTAATTTTTGTTAATTGTGTTAAATGGCAGGATAGTTGTGCGATGCAGGTATTTGGGTCTGCTATTGGATTAATGGTTCAGGATTAGTTGCGGGTAGGTGGTTATTTATGCTAAGGATTGAGGCTCTGTTAGTGATACTTGGATGCTGGCAGTGTTAATTGGGTATTTTTGGAATGTTAATTTGTTAATTAAGGTTCTAGGATCCTTATTTTAGTAGAATAATTGATCATGCTTGCGGATAATGCTTATTTTCCCGCCGTGTTGTAATTATCACAAGTCTGTGCTTTTGAGCTAAGATGCATGCTGTCGATCAGCTTATTGCTGTGGTGACGTCACATATAGATATGGCTGCTATGAAAATGGTGTGGGAAGACGCGTGATTTATTGTTTACTGCGTCATCGCGTGTGTACAGAATTCACAATGGCGCCGATTGTGTATCAGAGTGCAGTTCTTCTCTCTGATTTGACTGCAATGAGCGGACCTTTGCTCTGCCGTGCGCGATGCGTGTCGAATGATTGCCTGTTATTAATTCATTGCTCTCTGCCGATGGTAATAAAATGTTTTTTGCCTTCCGCTGTGAGGCGTTGGTGTTAAATTAAAAGTTAATATTTAGTGGTGGTCTAAATGATCTTAGGGAATGGCAAATAATAATAATAGTAATAATAATAATAATAATGAAAATCCACAGCCAGTCTCCGACCGGGTCAGGAATGGAATGAATGAAGCCCCCATCTAGCGGCGAGGATATGAACTGTCCCGGCTGCCGAGGCCTGACGCACTCCTCTGGGGCAATGATTAAATGAATGACAGGTGAAATGAAATGATAGTGGAGAGTGGTGCTGGAATTAAATTATGACAGGGAAAACTGGAGTACCCGGAGAAAAACCTGTCTGCCTCCGTTTTGTCCAGCACAGATCTCACATGGAGTGACCGGGATTTGAACCACGGACCCAGCGGTGAGAGGCCGGCGTGCTGCCGCCTAAGCCACGGAGGCTGTAATAATAATAATACTGAAAACAAATTATAATACTGCTGTTCTCCTATGTGTCTGTGTTCGAAGCCCGGTTCTTTTAATCGCGAGACGTAGATCTGTTGTTATGCTAATAAGAACAATGTATGTTGTCGCTGTTTTATTTACTAAACACTAATAGTTATCTTATATTCTTATTCCTCGTGGCATTTAACATGTGTGACCCTCACATCTGCTTACGCAACTGCTATCTACCTCTCGTAAGAATAATACTGCTTACTTGCATATGCCTCTCTTTCTTCTTAAAGTTTTAATTATTGTATAGATATAAATAGGCTAGTTGATATTCATTATTTTGAAATAATAGCATTGATCCAACTAATGGTAGTCCATCTGATAATAATAATCATAATATGGTAGTAATGAATAATAATATGAAATGGGGCAAATGAACGATAAAAATTACTATGTTAGGGGTAGTGTTTCTAGACGTCAATGAAAACATATTGTTTACAATAATTGTACTAAGAATAATGCATCTAATGGGTTAAGAATATAGGGTTTGCCTCGTACTCTTGCCTCTATATGGGGAATGTGTCCTATTCTATTCTTGACAATGACAATGCTTGTTGTGGATGCTAGTGATAAATATAAATTAACAGGTTTTTTCGATCGCTTTTTGGAAGTGAAATTTAAATAATCTATGTTTGTATTATGGGATGTATTGGTTGGCCGCGTTTATAAAAATGTGCTACCTTACTTTAATGTTTTGTTGCCTATTGCGATGCAGCTTTTAAATTTATTCGCTCACTTTAGTCATTTACTTATTGATTGGGGTGGATTTTAAGTGTTGATCCCTAATAATGCCTGAATGTATCTGTGCGCATGAATAATTGATGTTATTTTGTGTTGTAAGACTCCCGTGATGATGTACCACTTTGCAAATTGCTAGGGGTTGATATTTATTGGTGGCGCTAGGTTTCTTCGTTCGCACCCTGTTGGCTATTGGGAGGTTCGGGAAAAAAATTACGAATTTGGCGAGCAATAGGTGGTGGGGTCTAATCCCTAAATTCGTTGGTTGATCCCTTTTTTTTTCCAATTTGTAGCGTATTGTGTATGTCCGTGGTTGCCCACACCTACTACGGGAAAGTGTTTCCTACTGTTTTTGATCTGAATTATCGCCTGGCAGTGGTGGAACTTATTGTGTGACCCTTAAGTGTTCCTCCCATGTGCTGTATCCCTTATCTTAACTGTGTGCCACGTACATTTTGGTGTGTTGATATATTTTCTACCCTGTCTTTAGTGTCCCCTGTGTTATTGCCTCTCTGGTTAAGTGTTTTCATAGCGTAATGCGCACCCGCGAAAGCTGCATTACGCCACTCCCGGTACCTGTGATGTGTAAAATTACGCTCCTGAGTGTGTAATGTTTAAATCTGTTTTAGAACATGTCAAATGTAAGAATTACTTATCCCCAAAGGTCCTTCCTGATGTTTTAAGCTAATGAGTTAAAATAAATATACTACTGTTCTCAAAAAATGGAACCCTTATATTAAAATTTATGGTTTGTAGGCACGAATCAAGAGATATGATTCTGTTGACATGTGGTGTTACCGAATTTAATAAAAAATCGTCCGACATGTGACTGGCATTTACAGTTTATTAGACTGAGTAATCCACTTAGCATTGGATGATATAGATGTGCCCTGTGTGGAGGTAAGGTGTAATGATGCCGCAATATAGCTTGGTGGCGAAGTTTACCAATGACAGTGGAAACGATTGGGATCAATACTTGTCGACGATAACTTTTAGTTATAACACATCTATATCAACAAGCACAAAATACAGTCCACATTTTCTATTGCATGGATACCACCCCCAGAATCCGGTTGATAACATACACATTCCCCAGGACACGCTCACGGACAACACTAAAAGACTACAATATCTCCAAACAGCGAGGCCTCAACGCGCAACAAAACATCACACGGGCACAGAAAAACAAAAGAACACTAATGACAAAAAGCACAAACATCAGGAATACCGATTTGGGCACCCGCGCGTTGAAAGAACGTTTCTGAGTTCCTCCTTTAGAGTTAACCGAAAAATATCGAACCTGAACTAGAGCGTGAGTGTCAGACACAAACACAAAATCATTAAAGACACGATTCACGACCGCAGAATGAAGCCCTATCATACACGTACCTCACCTCCAAACACGAGTCCCAAGAAAGCGACGAAAAGAAAGAGACAAGCAACACTATACCACACAGACAGCGCAATAACACAGGTTAGCATACATACATCGAAAGTGCGGACCAAGAAAGCTTTACAGTGATACGAGACATCACGCAGATGCAATAACAATCTAGGGGACACGAAAAACAGAGTAGGAACTGGATACACACCTTCAAGTACACAGAGCTAGTCGCTAGCATAGGGACTGTAAAACACAATAAGAACACTTGAGTGTTACACGATAATTATCAGTATTTCAAGACCGTAAGCCAATTAGTAACAAGGAGACGTACAATTTCCTGAAGGACAAATGGAAAAACGCAGAACTTCACAATATACTACAAACTGTAACAGCCGACTACAATAAAAATAATACGGGGACCCCATAACGCAAATTAACACAAGGTAGCCTATAGCCTACAGGTACGCAGGTAAATCCAGCCACTACAAGGGAGTGACACTTCAACACAACCCCAATTACTAATAAACAGAGAGCCATATGATTTAAAAACTGCAGCGCAGTAACCAAGAAGGCATTAATTCAAGAAAGTAAATTCACAAAGGAAACACAGCAAGGAGCCCTATAGTTCGAATAGAAATACTTAAATTTTCCCTTCCAGAAAACAAATAAAGAAAACCTGCCAATTTCTCTTGACACTATTTTGCTAAATGAGCATTGTCATTATCGAGGAAAAAGTAGAAGCATTACCTCTAGTATAATCATCCCTATTATCGCTACATTGTTATTATTATTAGTATTATTGATATTGCTACATTATTGTTAGTATCATCATCAGGGGTATAATTATTAGGATCTGGTATTACTTTAAGGAGACAAGATTGCAGTATTAATATCTACAATGAGAGTTCACTTTAGAAGAAAGAAAGAAAGAAAGAAAGAAAGAGGTTAGTTAAATAAGTCATTATTGTTTTAAGGAAGGAACCCGAGGTTACCTGTCCCCATAGGAAGAATTAAGAGGCACATGAAGAATATGCCAGAAGGAGTTAAAATGTAAGATAATTATTAATGCTTAAGAAGTAGCCTTCGTGGCTTAGGCGGCAGCACGCCGGCCTCTCACCGCTGGGTCCGTGGTTCAAATCCCGGTCACCCCATGTGAGATCTGTGCTGGACAAAACGGAGGCAGCCAGGTTTTTCTCCGGGTACTCCGGTTTTCCCTGTCATAATTTCATTCCTGCAACACTCTCCACTACCATTTCATTTCATCTGTCATTCATTTAATCATTGCCCCAGGGGAGTGCGTCAGGCCTCGGCAGCCGGCACAGTTCATATCCTCGCCGCTAGATGGGGGCTTCATTCATTCCATTCCCGACCCGGTCGTAGACTGGAAGCATTATTAAAATGTTCATCATTTCCATAACTGGAAGTGACCATTTAAGGGCCACACCTGCCTACAAATAGCTGACACGCGCAGCCGGATACGCAAGCAGCAAGGTAAGAGCCGCTCGTGCGCTTTGGTGCAGGGAAGACAACGCCTAGCTTCGTTTAGCGAGCGGAGGGCGATATCACTGCCTTCGTAATGTAACAGGCCGTGAAGGCAATCAGCCCATCGATTAAGGCGAATGTTACGAGTTGTATTTGTGAGTGTAATGTGAAGTTATTGGCAGCTTTTTGTGAATAATTGGGGTTGCAGAGAGTCAGTTATTTATTTTTAAGTATGTTAAATTCCTTTGTTTCCTAAATTATCGTAATTTATCACATCAAGATGCACATAAATAACTGTAATTGAAATAGTGAGGGTATGCATCTAGCATTAGTTCTGATGTTAATGGTTCACTTAAGAAATATCTAAAAGTAAAATGTGATGCCCTGGAAGCCCATGAAAAACTGGTATGTCCGTTGTTAGATGAAATATATGTTAAACCAAACATTGCATACAAAGGCTACAAAATTGTTGGCAATGCAAGGAATTCATTGGACCTGACATCAGCAACAACAGTTCAGACATTCATGATAAAATCTATTTTGTCAAAACAGAAAGATGTAGCAGCTTTACTGCCAGTAAAAAATGTGGATGCTGATTTACTCTATCAGTCAGTAATGAATGTCTTACACACACTTCATGAAGCAGGCTATGAGGTTGTTGCTGTTATTGCAGACAATGCTAAGGTTAATGCTAATTTAAGTGTTACAAACCGTTAAGTAGTGATAGTGTGATCCACCCTTTTATCACTAGCCCTTGTGCCAGTCAGAAGAAGTGCTTTTTACTCTTTGATACAGTAGGCCTACATCTGTAGAAGAATTTAAGAAACAATTGGTTAAACGAGAGGGATAGTATTTCAACTTCCCATCAATGAACGCTGTTAACACAATTCAGTTGTGTACATTTTAGAATGTCAGAAGAATTTATCAGGACCAGAAGCTTCATCTTGTAATGCACGCTCCAGGACTTTCCTTTCGAGTGTGCTATCCTAACAGTTTTGAACGACAAAATGTTAATTATGCTGTAGCGCTTTTTGATGATAAAACTATTGCTTTAATGTCCACTATCTTGCTCCTGGCTCAAAAGCTGGAATGATATTGTTATCATTGACTCTCCTAAAAGTTGTGGAAAGCTCAGTAGGGAGACATTTTCAGCTTTGTTACATACCACTGAGACATTGCTCGAATTATGTAAATACCTTCTAAATGATCTGAAGTTGCATTGTGTCTTGTTAGAAACTTTTCAAACTGATCACTTGGAACAAAGATTTGGAAAGTATAGGCAGATGAGTAGCTGCAACTACAACCTTTCAGATTAGCAGATAATACAATCTGAGAGGAAAATAAAAGTTACAAATTTACTGAGATTAAAGTCTAGGCAAGCAATTTTGAATGTTTCTGAGATGATCAAAGTCATTAATGCAGCTTCAGACCAGGACATATCCAATGAATTCCTTTTGCCTGCTGAATTGACAATGTTATCAATGAAAGTGAGGAAATTGAAATGGAATCCTCTACTTTAGAAATAATAATATTTCTATCTGGCTACGTTAGCTTAAAGTCTCTCTCAGATGTGAATGTTTGAAGTGTAAGTCAGCTGTAATTACAGCTTCAGACTTAGGGTGTGAATGATAGTAAAAATATGTTATTTTTATATTCTGATGACGGAAATCTGTGTTTAATCATCTGGTACTAGAAGCAATGCAACTCAGTTCCTCTGCAATTGTATGTGAATGTGGAAAAAAAAAAGTAGCATATCTTGCTGGCCGGTGTTTTACCATTTAAAAAATCCTAAATAACTATAGTAAAAATCAAACAAATGTTTGTGAGGATGAAAGTGGCTCAAAATGATCTTGGAAGTATAATGCCGGAAGTTCCAAGAAGAAAACCAGGAAAGCTGCCAAATTTATGGACATCTAAATGTATGGAGGTACCGGTAATGCCTTATATTATTACACTTTTTTTTGTACGTTCGTTGTTTCCATGCTTTTGTTAATGCATAATAAGTTTTGTTCGGTGGAGCTCAAGTAAGACAATCGCTTTGACTGTTTTTATCACGTTTTAAACCTACTTCTCCTGAAATTATGTCGGCCTTATTTACTATATTTCGAAAGATCACAGTGTTAAGGTATTCATTTGTTATATTAATGCAACATTCGTCAATATTTCTTAACTAAAATACAAATTGTATCGCATAACTACGATGTTTGCTTGCATTGCGCGGGTCTAACGGAGCTAGCTGACCGCCTCTTTGGGTGACGTCACCGGAGCTACAGTATGGCCTGTACATTACGAAGGCAGTGGCGATATGCATCGAGGTCGGCAATCAGCGCCATTTTGAACCGCGCTACTCCCACTACATATCGGTGGGCAGTACGCCATACGTCTCTCGCCCACAGCCGTGCCACAAGAAGTCAAGTACACGTGACGTCAGACCCGCACTAGTCACATGAGACCGCACGCAATATTTAAAGGCACGGACTTACAGTACTAAGCGGAATAGCGGTTCAGAAGTACTATTTACATGCATAGTCAGCTAACCATTAACCCCAAACCAAATACCTAACTAACAAAGCTAACCAGCCGGCCATCCAGGCAACTAACCAAACCTACCTAACACAGCTAACCATCCAGCCATCCAGGCAACTAACAAAACCTAACTAACAAAGCTAACCATACAGCCATCCAAGCATCTACCAATGAAATAACAAACC
The DNA here is from genome assembly GCA_946902985.2 of Meconema thalassinum. NCBI lineage: Eukaryota > Metazoa > Arthropoda > Insecta > Orthoptera > Tettigoniidae > Meconema > Meconema thalassinum. The sequence continues at coordinate 376,214,650 of OX336393.1, forward strand.
CAAACACCTAGTGATATGGAAGAACAAGGAAGTACCAGAAGACTGGGGTAAAGGGATAATAATTCCAGTATTCAAGAAAGGAGATAAGAAAGAATGTAACAACTACAGAGGAAGGTAGGGTGAAGTCGTATTCCGTTCCATCTATCCGCCTTTTCTTGACGCTGCGACCCAAGCTTGCGTAATACTTCCCGACAAGATTAAGCGTGTACTTGAATTCCCAGTGAGTCACGTCTCTCGATATACCCTAACTGACGAAACTCCGTTAAATTCCGTAATCACATAACTTTCTATGATATTGTCGTTCGTAATAATTTGCTTGATAGCGTTTTCTAAGACATAGAAAACCTATCTGTATGCTTATAATTTTTATAAAATGCTCCGAAAATATCTTAATAATAATTATAATAAATTAATAATAATAATAAATTAACATGAATAATTCTCTTGGCTGAACAATTTGCCGCGTAAATAAATATAGAATGGCTTCCTACTGACTTATGCCAGTTGCATAAAAACCCCTCGAAAAACACGTTACAATACATACAAAAATCAAACACTATAATACGGTGATTAAACCTGAAGTGCTGTATGCGAAACCTTGGTACTTAAAAAGAAAGGTGATCTGGAAAATATCTTGAAGGAGGAAAGAAAGATCTTGAGGAAAATTCTGGGCCCAGAGAAAAGTGAAGAAGGGTATAGACTCAAATCACGCAAAGCCACGGAAAAACTATCCAACCTCGCCGCGGACATCAGGAAACGAGGACTGAAATGCTATGGACACGTTCACAGACTCTCATCTTCAAGGTTAACTCACAAGATTTTGACATACTCTGGAAAACTGAAGAACGTATCTTGGATACAAGATGTTAAAAATGACCTGGAAAAGGCCCGGATAGAAACGTCAGAAATACTAGACAGGAATGTCTACCGTCAGAAGATCGATTTCAATGTTAATGCCTCGAATTGTTTTTATAATAATCCGTCCATTATTTCTTCTCCTATACGAAGGATAACCATTGGCATTATCTTTGCTCTCTTCCTGTAAGTATTTTCTATCTAAATTGCATTTTGTAAATATTGTCAATTCAAATAACAGTACAGTAAGTTTGTAGTTAGTTGTAAGTAGGTAGTTAGTTTGTCTATTAGATATATGTCATTGTTCTATTAGACTGTGGTGTGTGAGTGTGTCTGGTAACAGTTGCATTGTTTATTAGTTATAGTTCATTGTTTCAGTAGACTGTGATGTGTGATTGCATGTGAGTGTGTCTGGTGACAGACTGTTTTAGTGGTAGTATTTGTTGTTGGTGGAACTTTAGTATTTTTTCGTTAGTAGAATTTTGGTATTTAATTGTTAGTACAGTAGAAGGTTAGTATTTTTGTTAGTAGAATTGCTCTTTACTTATTCTGAAAGGGAGTAGCAGCCTTTCAGAATAAATCAATTCTTTACTAGTCTTATAGACGGTTAAGATATTGTTAATATAAGCCAAATAATGGCTACACTGCGTCCTGCTGCACGGCTGAAAGCAAGGGGAAACTACAGCCGTTTGCTACTCCCGAGGATATGCACCTCTCTATGCATAAATACATGTGATGATGGCCTCCTCCCTTGTAAAATTTCAATCCGGAGGTAAACTAGTCCCCCGTTCGGATCTCCGGGTGGGGACTACTCGAGAGGGGGTTAACATCACAGAAGTGACAAAGAGGAACTCTGACATTCTACGGATCGGAGCGTGGAATGTTAGAAGTCTGCTAGGAAATGGAAGGTTAGAAAACTTAGAAAGGGAAATGGATAGGTTGAGGTTGGATTTGGTTGGGATTAGTGAAATGCGCTGGCAGGAAGAACAGGACTTTTGGTCGGGAGACTATAGGGTCATTAGCACTAAATCAAACAATGGCCAAGCAGGGGTTGGCCTCATATTGAGTAGGAAACTTGGACAGCGGGTGGAATATTATGAGCAATATAGTGAACGGATTATTGTAGCAAAAATAAATACTAAACCTACCTGCACCACAGTGGTACAAGTCTATATGCCTACCAGTCAAGCTGATGATGAGGATGTTGAAAAGGTCTACGATGAAATAGACGAAATTCTGAGGTATATCAAGGGTGATGAAAATGTTATAGTAATGGGAGATTGGAATGCTGTGGTAGGAAAAGGGAGAGAAGGGAAGATAGTAGGAGATTTCGGATTAGGTGAAAGGAATGATCGAGGAAGCAGGCTGGTAGAATTCTGCACTGAGCATGAGTTGGTCATAGCTAACACCTTATTCAATAACCACAATAGAAGAATATACACATGGATGAGACCAGGAGATACAGGGCGTTACCAAATCGACTTCACTATGGTCAAGCAGAGGTTTCGAAACCAGATTTTGGATTGCAAAACATATCCTGGTGCTGACATAAACTCTGACCACAATCTGGTTGTAATGAAATGCAGATTAAAGTTGAAGAAACTGAAGAAAAGTCAAAAGCCAAAAAGGTGGGCAATAGACAGACTGAAAGAGAAGGATGTAAACGAAAGATTCAAGAATAGTATAAAGGAAGGACTAATGAAAAACCCTAAACAAACTTCAATTGCAGACGAATGGGCACTTTTGAGGAATGAAATAACAAAATCCGCAGAAGAAAACATTGGTAGGAAAGAGAGAATAGGTAGAAAACCGTGGATCACTCAGGATATACTCGAATTGATGGATGAAAGGCGGAAGCACAAGAATGTAAGAGATGAAAAGGGGAAAGCAGAATACAGACGTCTGAGAAATGAGGTTAACAAGAAGTGCAAGGAAGCAAAAGAAGAATGGTTGAAAGAGAAATGTGCTGGTATAGAAAATTGTCTGAAATTAGGAAAAGTAGACACAGCTTATCGAAGGATTAAGAATACTTTTGGGGAAAAGAAGACTAAGTGCTGTAACATTAAGGACACAAATGGAGAGCCTCTAACAGATAGGGAAGAAAAGGTTGAGAGATGGAAAGCTTACATAGAGAGTTTGTATAAGGGAAAGGAGATTGAGAATCATGTAATGGAAAGGGAGGAGGAAATTGATGAGGATGCGAAAGGAGATTTAATATTGAGATCAGAATTTGATAGAGCTTTGGAGGACTTAAGCAGGAACAAAGCACCAGGCATAGATGATATACCGATTGAGTTGCTACGCTGCATAGGAGAGGAAGGTCTGATCAGGTTATTTCACTTGGTGTGTAGGATTTATGAGACAGGTGAGGTACCCCCTGATTTCAAGAAGAATGTAATCATCCCTATACCAAAGAAAGTGGGAGCTGGCAGATGTGAAGATTACCGTACAATCAGCTTGATTACTCATGCTTCAAAGATCCTGTCTAGAATAATTTACAAAAGGATTGAGAGACAGATAGAAACGGAGTTGGGTGAAGACCAGTTTGGTTTCAGGAGAAATGTAGGAACAAGGGAAGCTGTACTAAGTCTTAGACTGATTTTGGAAGGTAGAATAAGGAAAGATAAGAGAACGTTCATGGCTTTTGTAGACTTAGAAAAGGCTTTTGATAACGTTGATTGGACTAAATTGTTTGACATTTTGAAATCGATTGGAATAAAGTACAGGGATAGGAGGGTGATATACAATCTATACAGAAACCAGACAGCAGTCATTCGAGTTGAAGGACATGAGAGAGAAGCTGGTATTCAGAAAGGTGTAAGGCAAGGCTGCAACTTATCACCCATACTTTTCAATCTTTACATTGAACAAGCAATGAAGGAAATTAGAGAAAAATTTAAAGTGGGAGTGAAGATTCAAGGAGAAATAATTTCAACTCTGAGATTTGCTGATGACATCGTCATCTTGGCCAACAAGCCTGAGGATTTGAATGAGTTTTTGAATGGTATGGACTCCGTCTTACGGAAAGAATTCATGATGAAAATTAATAAATGTAAAACAAAAATACTGGAATGCAGCCGAAATAAATCAGAAACCTCTATGGAGATCAAATTGGCAGGTGAAAAGCTGAAGGAAGTAGGAGATTTCTGTTACTTAGGAAGCAGAATAACCAGTGATGGACGAAGCAAAGAGGATATAAAAAGTAGGTTGGCTCAGGCAAGAAAAGCATTTCTACAAAAAAGGAATCTGCTGACATCGAATATAGATTTAGGTATTAGGAAGTCATTTTTGAAAGCCTTTGTCTGGAGCGTGGCGCTCTATGGAAGTGAAACTTGGACTATTGGTGCAGCAGAAAAGAGGAGAATTGAAGCATTTGAAATGTGGTGTTACAGGAGAATGATGAAGATCAGATGGGTAGATAGGGTTACAAACAAAGAGGTATTAAGACGAGTGGGAGAGGAGAGATGTTTCTGGCGACTGCTAATGAAGAGAAGAGATAGGTTGGTAGGACACATACTAAGACACCCAGGAATAGCAAGCTTAGTTATGGAAGGAAGGGTCGAGGACAAGAACTGTAGGGGTAGACCAAGGTTAGAATATGTTAAACAGTTTGCCTCGGATGTAGGGTGTGGTAGCTATGTTGAGATGAAACGATTAGCTCAGGACAGGGAGGCATGGAGAGCTGCATCAAACCAGTCAAAAGACTCAAACAACAACAACATATATAAGTACTCAATCAGCTAATCCAGCAGAAAGGACAAGTGCAATTTTACGTCCTGCCGCCCACAACCCTACCCCACCACTGTAACCTCACAAAAACCTATAAGCACACGCCAACGATCTGCGGATAACGAAAGGCGAGAGGCAAACGGTCATATAGTATACAGAGCAAACAAATTACTTAATACACACAGTGTACAGCCAAAATTTGCAAGTAAGAAAGTAAGAAAGGCCTATAAATATTGAGACATTCGTAAGAGTTCGAATCACTCCACACATAATACAAGTCATATATATGCTTGCGCACAAGAAAACTATACTGCGTTTTAAGAGCCTGAATAATAAATGAATATTTATAGCAGACCCTGCTCAAATAGCTGGAGAAACGCTAGAAAATGAATATTTACCCAAGGATGCTTCAATGAGATGCCGCGATAAGCACAGTAATATTTGGCACAACACCACAGTACAAACAGCGTGCATCCGTTAGACAAGTTACACATCGCCCCGACCGTAAGGGATGCTTGAGGCACAGAAGTAGCGCGAATATTAATTTACAACGAAATGCGTACACAAAACATCGGGGTAAATACACACCTACTCGTAAAATTAGATATTAAGAAGTTATAAAAGAAGTTATAAAAATAAAAGCGACAACACAATACTCAAATTCGATAGATGTACCACTCAAAAGCACGGCAAAACTCTGCCAGAAGAACACCGGGCCCAAAACTCGTAAACAAGGCATGCTATTTGTCCACAGTAAACACATTCGTCGCCAAGGTCACCTCACACCAAAAATCAGAAGGCCAGCAGCTGCAGTATAGACCGACATGTACTAATTTTATTTTCACTTCCAGAAAGAAAGCCCGAGTTGCACTTCCAGAAAGCACGAGCCCAGACAGTAGATAACACCCTTACATGTTTACAGACCAGAAGGACACCGATCTTGGCAGACTACACTCTGTCTTTATACAGATTACTGCACGCCAAGAAGAAGACATCCGACATGAACAATATCCAGTGACTCTGGAACACTGGATGTTGAACAAAACATGTTACGACATCTCCCTTACATGCTTACAAGACAAGCGCCAATAATGCGGCAACACAAATAACAGTGAGAGATGTCATATTTTTGTGAATGGCATGCCTCACTGTTACACAAAAATTGCCTAACCACAGAAGGCAATTTTACAGACAAGCTTAGACATAATACGCGAACGCATAGCCCATAAGCATTCATAAGTTAGGCATAGTACGGCCGATTAGACTATAAGCTAGATATAGTAAAACTCTATAGTTCTAAGGAGCGCAGCGCATAGGTCAAAATATAAAACGGTACCGTAGGGAACAAATTAGATATAGGACGTCACCCTAAATAGAAGGCATTCTTTTCCTTTCACTTCGCAAACTGTAACAACATAACAGGAGCACCTCACTCAATAAACACATTTCAGATTTCACACCATTTCTCGACCATCTTAACCATTATATTGTATTGTACTGCTACTATTGTATTATTGTGTGTTTTTACTGTTGTACTGTACTGTATTTCTTACCATTGTATTATATTTTCTACTACTGCATCATATTAATGTACCACTATAGTGTCACTCTAGTCCACCTTAACCTGTAAATTGTAAACATCATGTAAAAATGCACATCATCATCATCTCACAATCATCAATCATCAATATCAAGAAAATATACCTCCCTTAAAACCTACCCCAACCCGAGTACACACAAAAATGACACCAATATCTACCCCTACAACTAAACCTACTGTAGGTGACCTATGACTGCACAACTACACGCCCAGGACATACCAGGACAGGAGAAGAAGAGGGCCAAGAAGAAGATGGAGAAGACGGTAACCCCCACGACTTGTCCAATGGTTGTGGACAACCATTAAACCCAGGAAGGGTCTCGTTAAACTCTGAGGTGCCCACAGGGTATGGTCACACCCTAACAGCCCCCCTTCACCCCCATTTCACGCCTCAACCATAAAGGAAGCTACAACAGCTGGACTTTTACTCCGCTAAATTCAATTAGCGAGTCTTTACGCACTCAACGCTAAACTGCAATTAAAATAATTTACATTCTTTTAGATTACTTTGTTGTATTTCCCAAACTCCTACTTTGAACTCTGGCCATCAGCCAATTGAACCCTAGTCCGCTACACTACAGTGACCGACCAAGGCGCGGCCATTGTCGCCTTAACCTTGTAAACAGCTGTCCACATTAAGCTTAGCCGGCACTTCCTGCCAGTAGCCTGTCTGCGCTCTCTTTCACTTAGCGCTGTCTCACTCCTTCACAACAAGTCACACTCGAGTCTTGCCCTGCAGACAATTACACGCGTCTTCTTAGACGTAGCCACCCCCAACCGAGCTAACAACCCCCAGGGCAAAACAATATACAGTACTAAATAGTTGACCATACAGTGTGTGACTTCGTAGGAACTGAACGCAATGCGATGGTCATCCGGAGAGTTATTTCCCCCAGGAGTCTACATAACGTAAAATGCAACATGTGATCAGTGTGATATGTTTTGGCTGCTGAAAGAGAGGGGAAGTTGCTAATTATTTATCTCTGGCGCAATCGGGATTTGAATCGAACGGGTAGATCACACGGGCGTGAGTACTGTAGTCTGTCCGATTTTATCTGTGCAATTTACTGGTGCAGTTGGACTGCGCCCTAACAAGACATGCTATACAAAGCTTAGGAAAACATATTTCTAAACTTGTATTAATTTAAACTTCAATCCTAGTGAATAGGATTTAATGATGGCCGTGTGATGGTCGAAACGCGTAATCCTTAAAATCCCCCTTTTATCAGTGAATAATATTAATACATGTACATTTTCAGGAAAGTATGTTATAAATATACATTAACCCGCCCAATCTATTTGGGAAAAAGCGTGTTAAAGTATAAATTGATAGTTTGTACAGGCAACACTGAAAACATTGCTTTGAAACTTATCAAACACTAATAAATGTTTTCTTTTCCAAGGGAACATCTTCTCTTTGGGATCTATATATTCTTTCAATGTAGTTGTAAGTTCTTTGAGATTTAGTTGGCATCATAAATGAACTCTTGTGTTGTTTGCATACGTAATACGTTCATAAACCTAACATCAGATATAGGCTACAAGTAGCACAAAACTTCACTTAGGACACCAATGACAGCCCAAGCTTAAGGTGTCAATTAATCATGTGTCAAATACTGCTAACTCCCTACATTTCTCTCTTTCTTAAACACACGACCTGATAGCTGAAAGCCTCCTTGGTTGGTCTACGATTTGTTTATTTATTTACTCGAGTCAAAAGCATCTGACTATTTAACATACAAACAAGTAGTTCCGTGAAGAATTAAATAGCCTATTTTCATATATCCTACTAATATTAATTGCCTCTATCAACGTACAAATTGTCAGTTTGATTGCTGTAATAGAATCGTAGATATTGAGAACCGAATAAATATTCTGGATGGTCACCATGTTGGATGTTTATATTATAGGCCTTAGATGTATGCACTATTACATGAAGATTATTGTGTAGGTGTTTTATTCTAACTTCAATCGCATGATTAGGAGACAAGATATAAAAGCGGGATTTAAAAATTTCGCTCAGCCACCATCTTATGGTTATGAAAATAATTAAATGAATTAGATGCCGGTCGATTAAAATTTGTATAAGGATATACCATATCAAGTTTCACTGTGCTCGGATGGTTAAAACGCAAGACACGTCCATTTGAATTTTGAATTTTCACGTCGCTGCCATGTTGGATTTGTGCTCGCCAGATTATTGAACGTCCCATAGGTGAACTTATGCTTATAGCATCTATACACTTACAAAATTTCAGTTTGATTGCTGTAGTAGATTAATAGATAACCGTCTAAAAATTTCAAATGGTCGCCATGCTTGGATTTTAATATATGTAGGCCATAGAGTTATGTACTATTAGATGATGATTATTGTGTACGTTCATTATGCAAATGTTGATTTCGATCGCTTGATTAGAACACAAGAAATAAAAACGTAATTTTCGAAATTCGCACAGCCGCCATATTGAGGTTATATAAACAATTGAACTAAATAATTAGATATCAGTGCATTGCAATGTGTATAAACATTTGCTGTACGAAGTTTCAATGCGTTTGGATCATTAAATCGCGAGAGAAGTCTATTTAAAACTTTCAACTTCGCTTGGCCGCCATGTTCGTTTTGTAGTTAACCGGTTTTTGAAAGACTCATAGATGAACGTCCAGTAGTGCCCTTTATCACCGTACAAAATTTGATGGTGATACCTGTAATAGTTTAAGAGATATAGAATGCCGGTGAAATATTTTGCTCAGCCGCCATCTTGAGGTTATGTAAACAATTGAACGAAGTTAGATGTCGGTGCATTACAATGTGTATAAACATGTACTGTACCCAGTTTTATTGCGTTTGGTTGGTTGAATCCCGAGAAACGTCTATTTAAATGTCGCAACTTCGCTTGGCCGCTATGTTGCCTTTGTAGCTACCAGGTTTTGAACAGTCACATAGGTGAACTTCTAGTAGTTTCATTTATCACCGTACAGCATTCTAGGGTGATATCGGTGATAGTTTCGGAGATATTGAATGCTGGTGAAATATTTCGAACAGCCGCCATGTTGGATTCGTGAGACATAACAAAATTCGAAGGGCACGGTCGGGGTCGCGTGGAATAGTACTATGAACTTACCGAGTTTCATTGAAATCACTCCAGCCATTTAGAAGTTATTAGGGGGGCACACAAAAATCCTCACTCACACACACACACGCACACACAGACAGACACACGGACAAAAGGCGATCTCATAAGCCTATTATTTTCAAAAATGAAAATAGGATAAAAGTACATAGATATATAGGCTACATATACATAATAAGAATAACACAATTGCTATTTGAAATTGAAAGTAATATTACATTAAGAAATGTTAAAAGAAGTAAGTAAACAAAAACAAAGATGACAGTCTAAGCAACTTTAGTCCTGTATTTGGCAATGTCTATGGCTTCAGATCTTGCGGACATCAGATCACCGATTGTGCATCTTGCAGGACATAATCTGCACTGGTATAGGTGGTCGGTACTTTGTTGAGCCCCGCATTCGCAGAGGGTTGATGATGTGGAATAACCCCATTTCCTCAAGTTGTCTTTTGACCTTGCAACCCCTGTTCTGAGCCTGATCAGAATTTTCCGCACTGGCCATTCTTCAGTGAAAACAGCAACTAGATGTTCCGATGGTGTCATCCAATGGTGTTCAGATCTCATCATCCACACAGATAACCGGGAATTTATCCGTTGGCCAATGTTAACTGTTGTCCTCATGACATTTCCCTGGACTTCAGTCTTGGAGGAGGAGGATGATGATTATGTAGGGGATGTTTATCGGAGGTAGATGCCTTATACCTTTCTCTGTGTGCAGCTACTTCGCGCCTGATGTTTGGAAGGACAATTCCAGCTAAGTAGTGGAGCTTATCCCGCGGTGTAGGTTTCAGACATCCGATAATGAGTCTGCAAGACTCATTTAGGGCGATATCAACGTGTTTAGCATTTGCAGAATTATACCACACTGGGCTAGCATGTTCACCTGCCGCGAAACACAAAGATAAAGCTGTATGTGTTTTGACTGTTTTTGCTGCTGCACCCCAGGATGATCCTTTGACTTTGCGCAGTGTGTTGTTTGGTAACTCCTTATTTATTTATAATTAATAACAAAAAACTTTCTTTTACAGATATTGGATAACTGAAGCTACAATATGTATTCAGCAGAAGCTTTAGTACTCGCCATAACTGCAATGGCACTCCTTGCTATAGTACGTTGTGAAGACATGAATATCGCCGCCATGTTTCCCGCCATCATGGAGCAAGAGCGCACATCGATGCAGGAACCTTGTGACGACAACAGTGATCAGGAGGAGTTCGATTTCATTGTTGTAGGAGCTGGTCCAGCTGGCTGTGTGGTCACCAACAGATTGACGGAAGTAGAAGATTGGGATGTATTGCTTCTGGAGACTGGTGGAGAGGAAACTGCTATCATGGACATCCCTATTTTAAGTCCGATATTCACTCTCACAGACGCTAATTGGAAATACGAAACAGTTTCCTTAAAAGGTAATTTGAAAGCATTCGTTGAGCAGCGGAGTGGTTATGGGGCCGGTAAGGTTATGGGAGGTGGATCAACAATAAATGGAATGGTTATGACCCGGGGAACCAAATATGACTATGATAACATAGAGAGAATGGGGAATCCCGGGTGGAAGTATGATGACTTATTACCTTACTTTAAGAAAGTAGAACACACGGAAATTCCGGAATTCAGAAATAGTGAGTACCACTCCACACAAGGTAACATAAGAGTAGATTACTCTCCATTCGAGGGTGAACTAACTTCTTCAATTCTAGAAGCTTTCAAGGAAACAGGATACCAAGAAGGGGATTATAATGGAGGAAATTCAATTGGTTTCTTTCGAGCTCAACACGCAATGAGTAATGGATCCCGATGGAGTTCATCCCGAGGATACTTGCACCCTATACGTGACCGAAGGAATTTATTTGTTAGAAAAAGAGCTTTGGTTAGAAAAGTTCTCATTAACGAGAACACAAAGACAGCATACGGGGTAGAGTTCGCAAAGGGAGGTAAGAATTACACTGTTCGTGCTAGAAAGGAAGTTATCCTGTCTGCTGGAGCTATTAAATCTCCACAACTACTAATGCTGTCTGGAGTAGGACCACCAGAACATCTTGAGGAATTCAAAATCAATGTTATTCAGAACTCCAAAGTTGGTTACAACGCCATAGACCATGGAGGATATAATGGTCTCGTGTTCACATTGAACGAAACTCTTGCTTCAGCAAATCAAGAAGTATTCTCTAATATACAGAATTATATCAATTATTATGTGTCTAATAAAGGTCCATTAACAAATACTTGGGGTTTAAATGGGATTTCCCTGTTTGAAATTGGAGGTTCTTCTGCTAACACTTCCGGATGGACTAACTTTGAAAGCATGTGGGGTTACCCTTCCGCGTTTGGAGATGAAGAACACGCTCGCCTAATAGGCATAACGCCTGAAGTTATAAATGACTATATTACCCCTCTGAAAAACGTTTCTTATTTGCACGCATTATCCTTCGTTACAAGACCAAAGAGTAGAGGAAGAGTTTCTCTCCAAGCCGATAACATAGAAACGAATCCTCTCATTGATTCTAATGTATACAGTGAGGAAGAAGATATTCAGATTGCTATCTCCGGTATCCGAAAAATGATTGAAATATGTGAAACCAACCCGCTGAAGAAATTAGGATGCAATATTTACGATAGACCACTACCCCCCTGTAAGGAACACCAATTTTTATCTGACGAGTACTGGCGATGTGCCTTGCTTCAGTTTTCTCTACCTGCCTGGCACATGTGTGGGACATGTAAGATGGGTCCGTCGACGGATAAAACAGCTGTAGTTGATCCCCGTTTGAAAGTCCACGGAATACATGGTCTCAGGGTTATAGATGCTTCTATATTTCCTGAAATGCCAGCTCCACACCCTATGATGCCTGTTTACATGGCAGGAGAAAAAGGTGCCGATATGATCAAGGAGGATCATTTGAAGTGAAATTTGACATTATTCCAAAGGTTGAAGAATAGAAAGTTTTTCCCAAGAAGATGATTCTAAAAATAAGCCTCATTCATTAACACCTGCCCATCAACTAACGTAAGTCACTCCTGCAAGAAATTATGTCTCCATATAAAACAACAATTCAGATTTCATCTCTCTCCAAGAAATGCCATGTCCTGTGGTTCAGATTCCACGTAAAAATGAGGCCACGTGGCTCGTGATCGCATGATTAACGGCCACGGAAAAAAGGAAAGCAGACTTCCTAACCATTTCAATCTAAATAGGTCGATCTGACTGTGGTTTCACCTTTTTTTGTTTGTAACTACCAAAATATTTGTAAGAGATCGAAAGTATCTAGTGTATCAGTCTGATGAATGTCTTGTACTGGTTTTCAACAAAGTATAATGTGATGGGTCGATTCAACCTACTGTAGGTACTTATTTCAATCCTGCATTGTCTGTAGTCGTTTATGGAAACTGTGTTGTCTTCTGCTGGTATCAATGAAGTGTAAGTCTTACTCAGTTTACAGTGCTTCCGTGAACTAGCAAGGCAGTTCTGTGATCCTGTGATACGAAATATATTCTTCGAAACTAGTGACAGGAAGACAGAAGAAATAGAAGACCCACATTTTGTTCCCTCGGATGAAAATGATCTTGTATTTTTTTTAATATGTAAACAAGACATGATTTTAGACAGTGTTAATAAAAATAATCCTTAGCATGCAGTCATATTTAGTTATCACTGATTAAAAACGGAATGTGTATTTCCGACCCATAAATAAAAACAATACATTGAAGGAAGGTAAGTGTTGAAATGTATTAAAGACAAGAGTTACTGGACGTTTCTTGCTTCCTTACGATCACTACCCCTCCTTCAAAGGAAGTGAAGGCAGATGGAAACTCACGTGGATGTATAGTCCACGATAGTAATTGCGCTTAAAATGGCAAAATATCCATTCTTAATCGACATGCACCAGTAGGGCAAATATGTATTCATCATGTATTAAAAGGGCAAAGTATGAGTTCGTCATACACTGAAAGGGCAAAATATACACTCACATTAATGGGCAAAATGGGCGTTCATCATACACTAAAATGGCAATATATGTATTTATCATCATACACTAAAGTGGCAATATATGTATTTATCATCATACACTAAAGTGGCAAGATATGTATTTATCATCATACACGAAAGTGGCAATATATGTATTTATCATCATACACTAAAGTGGCAATATATGTATTTATCATCATACACTAAAGTGGCAATATATGTATTTATCATCATACACTAAAGAGGCAATATATGTATTTATCATCATACACTAAAGTGGCAATATATGTATTTATCATCATACACTAAAGTGGCAATATATGTATTTATCATCATACACTAAAGTGGCAAGATATGTATTTATCATCATACACGAAAGTGGCAATATATGTATTTATCATCATACACTAAAGTGGCAATATATGTATTTATCATCATACACTAAAGTGGCAATATATGTATTTATCATCATACACTAAAGTGGCAAGATATGTATTTATCATCATACACGAAAGTGGCAATATATGTATTTATCATCATACACTAAAGTGGCAATATATGTATTTATCATCATACACTAAAGTGGCAATATATGTATTTATCGTCATACACTAAAGTGGCAATATATGTATTTATCATCATACACTAAAGAGGCAATATATGTATTTATCATCATACACTAAAGTGGCAATACGATATTATTATTATTATTATCATAATAATAATTTAATAATATAGGGGTAGGGATACAATAGACCTTCAGTACCACACCCGCACGTGTAAATCGCGGAATGAATTCTAGAGCACCCCTTGACACCCTTAAGCGCATTATATACGTCTTTATGAATTTTACAAATTAAGTTGGTTCCGTGATAACTTTATAGCCGTTTGCAAACTTTCACAGTAATGTAATCAATGGAATGGCATTGCGTCTTACAGAAATAGATGGACTTCTGATATTGTGTTGCCATGGTTACCGGCTAGCATTCTTTCATTAGGTTATCTTATATCTTCTAATATATAAAAGTGAAAGTCTGTATGTATGTATGTATGTATGTATATATGTTGGTTCCGTATACAAATCTACACCGTTCCACCAATCTCAACCATATTTTGCATACACATAGTTTAGGACCCAGAAGGAACCGCTGGCTACATGAATTTTCGATAGTCTTTCTCATTCTTCTGATTTCGGCCCTTTTTCACTCAAAAACAGGCTAATCAAATCATAAAATATACTCATGAAGGAATGGCAAGGCAGATAGTTTCCATGGCAACATAGCTCAAGTCCAGACACGGCCGACTTGATGCCAATTGCGCTCAGCACTACCGGTATAGAAAATGAGGATCTTTACTTGAAATCCCGTTAGTTACTCAACTGCTCACACAGCACTGTCAACCGAGTTTAGCATAACAAAGACTTGACACTATCTTCTTTCTACTATATATTTTTCAAATACCACTCACTCACTCACTCACTCATTCATTTATTCATCACGAAATCTCAGAAACCGCCGAACGGATTGGAATGAAATCTGGTATGCAGCTTCCTCAAGGGCCGCAAATGCCCACTAAGAGAGACATTTTGGCTATTCAGGTTCTAAAGGGGTGTTAAGGGGGTAGACCTGCTTTTAATTGAATAGCAATATCTCCCGATTGGTTTCATGGGGGAATGTGATACTCGGCATATTAACTCATCATTAAAAATAAGAAGACATGTGTCTGAGGGTTTTTCGATGTGGTGTATATAATGAGGTGAAAGGGGTGAAAAGTGGGGATTAAAAGATTCTTAACGGAGCGTGTGTCTCTTAAACGACATAGGCGAGGAGTTTGAAACACAGCGAAAAAAAATCAACATAAAAAAGAAGTAAATATGTGTTTGACAGTTTTTTCATAAATCCAATTTAAGGGGCCCATGGGGAGAGATGAAATTCTGGGGGGGGGGACAGGAAAGAAAGTGTCCTAACTGATTGACTGACTGGCTCACTCATCAAACTCAGGGGGAAAAAACTGCTTTAAAGTAAGTAAATAACTGTTCGACAGTTTTTTTTTCATAAATCAAATTTAAGGGGTTCATGGGGAGGGGTGAAATTCTGAAAAAAGAAAATTGAAAGAAAATGTCCAGACTCACTCACTTACTCACTCACTAATCATCGCCTAGCCAAAATTATTGAAGTTAGAAACATGACAGTTTGGGGATATGTTCATTGTATGTCAAAACCGTCTACTAAGGGGGGATTTTCGGATATTCAGGTTCTAAAGGGGTCTTAAGGGGATTAAACCTGCATTTCATTGAATAACAATATCTCCCGATTGGTTTCATTGGGGGATGTGATACACGGCATATAAACTCATCATTAAAAAGTAACAAGACACGTGTCTGAGGGTTTTTCGATGTGTTTATGAGGTTAAAGGGGTGAAAAGTGGGGATTGAAAGATTCCTAACGGAGCGTGTATCTCTTAAACGACATAGGCGAGGAGTTTGAAACTCAGCGGGAAAAAAATCAGCATAAAAATAAGTAAATATGTGTTTGACCGCTTTTCCATAAATCCAACTTAAGGGGCCCATGGGGAGGGGTGAAATTCGGGGGGGGCGGGGACAGGAAAGAAAGTGTCCTAACTGATTGACTGACTGACTCACTCATCAAACTCAGGGGGAAAAACTGCTTTAAAGTAAGTAAATAGCTTTTCGACAGTTTGTTTTTCAATCAAATAGAAGGGGTTCATCGGGAGGGGTGAAATTCTGAAGAAAAAACAATGAAAGGAAATGTCCTGACTCATTCACTCACTCATCATCGCCCAGCCAAAAATATTGAAGTTGGAAACATGACATTTCGGGGATATGTTCGTTGTATGTCAAAACCGTACACTAAGGTAGGTTTTTTGGATATTCGGGTTCTAAAGGGGTCTTAAGGGGGTTAAACCTGTATTTCATTGAATATCAATATCTCACGAGTGGTTTCATTTGTGGATGTGATACTCGGCATATAAACAAATCATTAAAAATACGCAGACATGTGTCTAAGCGTTTTTCGACGTGGTGTATTATTATGAGGTGAAAGGGCTGAAAAGTGGGGGTTGAAGGATTCCTAATGGAGCGTGTAGGCCTATCTCTTAAACGACATAGGCGAGAAATTTGAAACTCAGCGAAGAAAAATCAGCTTAAAAAGTAAGAATCGGTTTTCGACTGTTTTTTTCATAAATTAATTTAAGGGGCCAATGGGGTGGGGTGAAATTCTGGGGGGAAAAATGAGAGAAAGTGTCCTAACCGACTGAATCAGGGGAAAAAGACAGCTTAAGAAATAAGTTAATAGGTGTTCAAGCGTTTTTTAATCAATCCAATTTAAGGGGCCCATGGGGAGGGCTTAAATTCTGGTAAAATAAATGAAAGAAAATGACCTGTCTGACTCACTCACTCATCACGCCCAGCGAAAACTATTAAAGTTGGAAACATGAAATTTTGGGAATATGTTCGCTGTATGTCGAAAACGTTAACTAAGGAATGATTTTTGTTTATTCGGGTTTTAGAGACGTGTCAAGGGGGTAAACGTGCATTTCATTGAATAACGATATCTCATGAGTTGTTTGTTTGGGGATGTGATATTCGGTATATAAACTAATCATTAAAAATAATCAGACATATGTCTAAGGGTTTATCGATGTGGTGTATATTATGAGGTGAAAGGGGTGAAAATTGGGGGTTGAGGGATTCTTGACGGAGCGTGTATCTCTGAAACGACATAGGCGTGAAGTTTGAAATTCGGTCGGAAAAAACAGCTTAAAATACAAGTAAATAGGTGTTCGAACGTTTTTTTCATAAATCCAATTTAAGGGGCCCTTGGAGAGGGGTGAATTTATGGGGAAAAAAACAGGAAAGAAAGTGTCCTAACTGATTGACTCACTTACTCACTCATCAAACTCAGGGGGGAAACAGCTTTAAATAAGTAAATAGGTGTTTGACACTTTGTTTCATAAATCCAATTTAAGGGGTTCATGGGGACGGGTGAAATTATCAAAAATAAATGAAAGAAAATATCCTGACTGACTCACTCACTCATCATCGCCCAGCCAAAATTATTGAAGTTAGAAACATGAAATTTTGGGGATATGTTCGTTGTATGTCGAAAACGTCCACTAAGAAAAGAGTTTTGGATATTCAGGTTCTAAAGAGGTGTTAAGGGGGTAAACGTGCTTTCCATTGAATAACAATATCTCACGAGTGGTTTCATTTGGGGATGTGATACTTGGCACATATACTAATCATTAAAAATAAGCTGACACATGTCTAATGGTTTTTCGATGTAGTGTATATTATGAGGTGAAAGGGATGAAAAGTGGGGGTTGAAAGATTCCTGACTGAGCGTGTATCTCTTAAACGACATAGGGAGGAGTCTGAAACTCGGAGGAAATCTATCAGCTTAAAAATAAATAAATAAACGAATAAATAAATAAAATAAATAGGTGTTCGACCTTGTTTTCATAAATGCAATTTAAGGGGCATATGGGGAGGGGTGAACTTCTGGAAGAAAAACGTCCACTAAGGAAGGATTTTTGTATGTTTGCTCTCATCGACCAACCAAAACTATTAAAGTTAGAAGAATGATATTTTGGGGATATGTTTGTTTGTTGTGTGTCGAAAACATCTACTAAGCAGGGATTTTTGGGTATTCAGGTTCTAAAGGGGTGTTAACGGGGTTGAACCTGCATTTCATTGAAAAACAATATGATACGACTATGACGCGAGCGAAGCGAGGCTAAAATTGAGATGGTGTGTGTCTGTGTATTACTCAATCTCGCAAGTACCACTGGTCCGATTTACGTGAATTTTACATGGAAGTAGCTGATTTACCTGGTTAAAATATAGGTTACCTTTGATTTCAATACTTTGCACTATTTAAAATGGCGACCATTTTAGTGACGTCACTACACCCTTTGGTTTCAAACTTTCATATTTCCATTTCAAATAAAATGAGAACGCTAAGAAATAGCAAACATTTGATGGCATATGCGAGGTTTAAAATTACATTTTCTATCCGAAAGGTATCTGCAACTGTTAGCGAGTAAAACCTAAATTTGTGCTATAAAACACGGTCAACGCCGAGCGGTGTAGTTGGACAAAATGTTCCATCCTTAATATCCCTCTGCGCAGCACCTCGCCTATCCCCTGTTTTAACTGTCACCTTCACATTTTAATTTATTTATGACGCGTAGCGAAGCACGGGTACTTCAGCTAGTATTAAAATAGTTTTCAAAATATTTCACCCTTTACTAAAACTGAAATATCTCGGGAAGTATTTGCGCTACGAGGACGTTTGTTGTCTTAAAATGTAATGCCCGTCACACATTATCGATTGATACCCACCTTACTTGATTATGTCATCCGTGTATTAAAATAATTGCGAATATTACTTCCTTCAATGTCACACGAAAATATAATCGAATGACTTGACGGACATATTGTCGCCAGGCGACAACGACTAACACCGTATCATGATTTTCAACGCCGCCCCAATAATAAATCTAACTTGATGGACTGTCACTAGGCGACTACGACTTACTCTGTATCATGATAATCCGGTAATGTAGAGTGCACATCTTCATCGTGGTTTCCATGGCAGTATTGTGAATCCACGTAAACATCTTCATATTAACAGAGATCAAATCTCCATAGGGACATAACGCATTCACTTAAAAATCTTCTATGCGGTTTGAATCACTCCAAAACGGAATATTTCTTCATGCAATTTTTTGTTTTATTTCGTTCGTTTGGTGTTTCAACATCCAATATAATTATAACATTCACTGGTATATGGCGATCAGTTCCCTAATTTCGTCACGATATCGTTAACTTCTACCTGCTCCACTCGGGCGCTAATGTCGCATGTATCCATACATGATATCGTTAACTTCTACCTGCTCCACTCGGGCGCTAATGTCGCATGTGTCCATACAATAAGCAGAACGGGATTCCCAAGCCAGAAGTCCGTATATATATCCTGAAACTCCAGTACATTACGTCTGGAATAAGAGCAACTGACATTGGCAAAAAAGAAAATTGTTTCAAAAACTTTAGGCAGAATGTATAATGTTTCGCCTACAGAAACAGAAAGGTATTATTTACGCCTGTTATTGCTTCACGTCACAGATGCTACAAGCTTCCAGGATCTACGAACATACAATGCCGTTGTATATTCTACTTTTAAAGAAACAGCTAAGGAGCGAGGTTTGCTGATTGATGATTCTGAATGGCAGCGTTGTTTGGCAGAAGCGTCACAATTTCAGATGCCTTCTCTGTTACGACAACTGTTTTCTTACACATGTATCTTTCAGAGCCCTTCAAATGTAAGAGAGTTACGGGACATTTTCAAGAATTCATTATCAGAAGATTATCTGCAGTTTCACGAACCTAACATTGCATATCAGTTCACTCTTATACATATTTCTAAGACATTAAAGCTCCATGGTCTTCCCATTACTTCTATCGAATTGCCAGCTATTATTGATAATTTCCCTCAGACTAATTTACCAATGAATTATCCAAAACTTAATGAGGATCAATTAAGTCGAATGATAAACCAAGCAAATGAAAACCAAACGGCTATAGTTACAGAAATTTTGGTGTTAGTACAAAACAGCAATGAAAAGATGAGTAATGCATATTTCACTGACAGTCCAGGGGACACCGGGAAAACATTTCTTTACCAATGCTTGATTCACAGTTGCACAAATTTGGAGTTAAATGTAGTTTCTGTTGCATGGACTGGTATTGCAGCGATGTTACTTCCTCAAGGGCGCATTGTACACAGCCAGTTCAAGTTACCTCTACATTTATATGGAAGTTCTGTATCAGGAATAAAAGTTAACAGCAAGGAAGCTTTTTATATTCGTTCAGCAGAACTTATCATCTATATCTCCGAAACAATTTATTGATATCACCCTGAACTTTTGTACGGTGATAAGGGGCACTACTAGAAGTTCGCCTATGGGACTTTGAAAAACCTGTGAAGTACAAAACGAACATGGCAGTCAATCGAAATTGAAACCCTTAAGTAGACATTTCTCGCGAATTAACGATCCAAACTCAATAAAACATGGCACAGTAAATGTTTTAACACATTGTAATGCACAGGCATCTAATTTAGTTCAATTGTCTACATAACCTCAAGATGGTGGCTGTGCAAAATATTTCACCGGATTTCTATATCTCCGAAACTATTAATGATATCACCCTGAAATTGTGTACGGTGATAAAGGGTACTACCAGAAATTCTGATAAGAGACCTTCAAAAACCTGTAAAATACTAAACAAATATGGCGGCCAAGCGAAAGTGAGGCATCTTAATAGACTTTACTCGCGACTTAACCTTGTGAGCGCAGTGAAATATGGTTCAGTAAATGTGTATACACATTGTAATCCACTAGCATCTAATTTAGTTCAATTGTTCACATAACCTAAGATGGCGGCTGGGCGCATTTTAAAAATTAAGTTTTCATTTCTCGTGTATTAATCATGCGATCGAAAATATCGTTTGAATAATGAACCTACGCTAAAATCGTCATCTAATAATACATAACTCTATGGCCTACATATATAAAAATCCAAAATGGTGACCGACAGAAATCTTTAGATAGTTCACAGTATCAATTAATCTGTGATAGCAATGAAACTGAAGTTTTGTATGTTGATAGAGGCTATGAACATAAGTTCAACTATAGGACTTTCAATAACCTGGTGAGCACAAATCCAACATGACAGCGACGTGAAATATAAATATTTAAATGAACGTTTCTCGCGATTTAACCATCCGAGCGCAGTAAAACTTGGAATGGTAAAAGCTTATACATATTATAATCCACTGGCATCTAATTAATTTCAATTGTTTTCATAACAACAAGATCGTACCTCTGCGATATTTGAAAATCTGAATTTCATATCTTGTGTCCCAATCATGCGATTGATGTTTGAACACTACACCTACTCAATAATCTTCATGTAATAGTACCATCTCGTAAGACCTACTGTGCCCGTTTAGAACGAAGTCCGTACGACCACATATGCATTTTTACTAAAAATCAGTCAGCACGAGAATCTAAACATCCCAGGGCGCTATAAGGGTTAAAGTGACTACAATAACAAGAAAAGAAATTACTTTACTGATTTTCGGCTCGATGCAACAATAAGGATAGAAGGAGATTTTCTGAAATAACACAATTCGTAAAATTATCTCATTTTATTAAAATGTTAAAACGTTGACTGAAGTAATGCTAAAAATATCATTATGGATGCATGACGGATCATACATTTATATTCACCAATTGACAGATTCACCAACACATGAACACTACTCATTTGAAACGAAAGTCAGATTGTTAGTCCTGTTGACTTCGTTCAAATGAATTATTTACAACCATAGGTTTGTCAGTGCAAATTGAATTGTCCATCCTGATTCATAATTTTTAAGTATTCACACGTTGAAATGAAATATTATCTCTCGATGAAAAAAAATCACTGTCATTTGTGTTTTCAAATAGTAGCAGATAATTAACTAACACTTTTTCCAGGAATCAATATCTCAAAATTGGTTCAAATATAAAGTCATAACAATGATTATAACACAATATTAATTACATGGACATTCGAGCATGGATTCGAAGACCCTCGATATACAGAAAAATATTTATTGTACCGTTCTCGATCCAAAATTTATTTTGAGTTCTTGACTCAATTAGCAATCTTATGGTCAAAATTGTATTATTAACAAAACATCAATTCTCTTAACTATGGATTTAACCATTCAATTATTTAAATATCACTTGGAAATATTATTTAGAAAATTTGTCACAAAAATAATATTATTTGCTATTATCAAAATTACAATTCTTTGACAGAATGTCAAAATGTTAATCATCTTATTAATTTACATAATGTTTATCTCTTTAACAGGATCACAAATATCCTATAAATTGTAGTGGTTGTTTAAGAAATAACAGTTTTAATTTATTTACAGCATCGGCCCATTCGATTTAAATGTGTCAAAAATCACATGATCATAATTAGCATTTAGACAACGGTGAAGTCTTCTCATAATGAAAAGTAAATGTTAATAACAAAATTCCGGGCTAACAATTACAAGGAAATATTTATAGAACACGTGGGTAAACTGTGAATTGACATGATGGTTCCATAAAACAACCCTTGGTTATGAATTCGACGAAAGTGTGGCTTGCAACAATATTTCAACTCCCAACATATTTTAAAGTCATCCAACCTACAATATGGTTGATGCTCCATTTTAACAACCTCATTCCTGCGACTTAAATTGCACAATCGCACAATCAGAATGGCATATTTAACTATTTCCACACACAAAAAAAGTTCTTCCCAAATTATACATAATAATCAAGCCTTTGCTTGTTACTCAAACTGGAAGATTTATGAACTAGTAAGCACATAAATGAGTTTACAGTACTTTTACCATCAGTTTAAACATTAATAATTCCACAGCGTGTCTATTTCTAACCAAACGTTCTATCACAAGACGTTGCTCATAATGATTTTATATTTATACAAACTCTAGTAAAATCCTATTTTATACATTCTATTTGCTTCCTGTATCATTGCTTTCCATGTCTTCTAAAAGATTTAACTGCATAATGCAAGTGTAAAATGCTCCCATAGAATTATTCTGTTAGTTGAATGTGGGCGTGCGTTGACCACTAGCCTTCGGAAAAACAAATATCCGATCTAGCAAACTGTTTTAAATATCAACTTTATAAATTCACTACATGATATGATTATTTGAAAATATAAATCATAATTATTATTATCTCAGAAAAATATTGAAAATAATAATTATTATTATTTCCACAAAATGGAATTAACATTGCTAAACTGATCGGGAAATATCATCCTCGACTTCTTAAATATGGATAAACATCCATTGCTCAACTTAAATTTATTATTAAAATTACAGTTACGACGGCTGATGACCGCGATTAGAAAGAAAATATCAAAATCAAATAAATGCTCGTTTTGCTCGTCCATTAATTCAAATCATTGACTTCTCATGTCTGAGTAAAAAAACTGCTCAGATCAAGGCTTCCCATGCCTCGATTAAATATTTGCAACAGCAAAATATAGAAGAAAAAATATGTGTTGGCAAGACTGTAGAAAACCTGAGAATTCCAGCTAACTAGGAATAAAATAATGCAAAATGTAGCTTACATTCTTGTAGATCTTGATGTAGATAATCTGGTCTGAACCAGACTATTCCAGTCTTCTCTCCCCATTTGGACACGTACGTAAATTCTCATAATATAAACTGAGTTTTCATCACGCTCAGAGATGTACTCTTCATCTGAAAGCAAAATGTGACCATCATCGCTGTTCTCGCTATCGTCGCTACAGGAAACTTGCATTTGATCATTATTGGTGTTTTCAACCTCTTTTTCGCTGCACTCGCCTTGTTTCCTTGGTTTCTTTTCTTTTCACGGTTTTGGAGTTTTGTTTAGAAGATTCCAGTTGTGTGACAAGTAAGCTATCTGTCCAGCCCTTTCAGTTGTAAGTCGGTTTCTTTTCTTAAATTGGATCCAGCTGAATGTGCTAAACGTTCTTTCAATAGCAGATGTTACTGGAGCACCTAAAATTCTTACAGCAACATCAGGTAGCACTTATGTTCCTTTCAAGCCCCTCCACCATAACATAGGGCTAATTGCTTTCCCTTTTTCAGTATCTTTTAATCCTTCCCAAAGATAGGGCCACTGCCACAGCTCCTCTTTGTCTCTGTAGTCCGCAATGTTTTGCCGAAATTCAACTACTTTTGTTCCCATGTTACTGCCGACTTCACAGACAACCTCAATATCATCAAGCAGTTCAACAGGTTTAAAATTGCAACCTTGAGATGAAGGGTTCAATAATGTGCCCTTTTGGAAAAAGAATATGCAAATCATAGTCCGCTAGCTCAGTAGGACATTCGAGGCATAGTATGTTCTCCCACAATATGATTCACACATTCCGGATCAAGCATAGGATAACCCTTCAAAATAAGCATCATAATCCAACTATAAAAATTATTTAATTAAACTCAAATTAGGCGCTACAAAATAAAATATAAAACTGAAAAACTTCTTACTTGTTCTAAGAAAAACAAGGAATCACTAAAACATAGCTTAAAAAATCACTAATTTAAGGTTCCATTGAACCTGACAAAAATGTCAAATAGCTTTCACTTCCATATAGCATTTCCTTAAATTGTACAAGCGAGCTCCAAATGGCTCGGTGTTTATCTTTCCATACAATTATATGATTACAACACATTAATTACCCTCAACTGGAGTAATATTATGAAACTGAGTTAATGTTTATAATGGTGCCAACAATTACCATTCGTTGGGTCCACATGATATTCAAAAGTATCATCTCTCTTAACCAACACTACCAAACTTGTACTTGCCCAGGAAGAACTCATGTATCCTCAAGTCTTGGAATCTACTGATTAAATCAAGTCAAGATAAACTCCCAAGTTCTCTTAATGTTTCCACCATACTCGGGAACAATAGTAATGTAATGTAACAACAAAGGGATTTTTATTATTATCTCCATGACTATTATATCATTATTAAATACGGATCTGAACTACATCAACCAAGAATAATTATAATAAATGGATCTCAGTGCAATTACTGGATCATTCTACAGCGTTATTTACTTCTGTTAACCACAGAAACATATGGTTCATTAAGGACCTATCCCAACACAGGGGTCGCTCGCTTGTCAGAGCACTTCAGGCAAAAATGTATGACGGTGGAGGGTAACTCAATGCTTCCTCACACGGTCGGGACGTTTACAGCTTGCATGCTAACCGCATATCGCGTCTTAAACTCGGGAAGGCAACGCGTTCAATTCAGTCAACAAATACATTATGAGGTTATTATAACCTGTCATTTGGTTCAGGTGAGATTATAACTGTGGAGTTTTTGCATTGGCGGATAAGATACTCAATAGAACCGACAATATATAAGGGGCTTTCGAAGTAATGGAACGCTATCTCGTTCCTCGGCCGGCCTCTTGGTCACTTCCAAATTTTTGAGGGCTTAGGACCATACAAAAGGCAAGATGGCATCTAACCAACCGTCCTATATCAGCGTTTTATGGGTGGCATATGCACTACTTCCTGCGCTATCAACAATAATATAAATTAGCACCCTTCAAAATTTGCCTTTAGGAAATACACACAACAATTCATTACCGCGTCCAACTGGTCCCCACAATTACTTCTTCCTGGCATATTTCACAGCATTCCTAGCGTGATAATTAAAATATATGCGCTCCTTGGCATCAATTACATTAGTAATTCCATGATGCCTCCCAAAGTAAGATTATTTTTTCAGCTCAATTTATTGATCTCCGTCCCAAAAACTAGTCTTTGCCTTTAATAAACAATTCTTGATATTAAATTTACTAGAATTCAAATAGTTCAATATCCATTATTATCATTATGACTATCATTATCATCTCAAGAAACCTTCCGGCTTCCATTATTCATTATATAAAAATTAATTAAACAATTAATTTATTCATGAAGTTATTTTTCTTATCTTGCTTGTATCGAATAGTTTATTATTAATTATTTACTAGAATTCCAATGAATACTATCTCACTGAGCATTAATTAACACAATTTACTGGTTAAATTCATCATTAAGTTATTGTTCAGATCCGCATTTTATCATTATGCACAGTTTTCACATATCCCTGCATTTCAAAATTTGAGAATAATGTCTCAATATTTATTGTTACATGAGCTCTTCCGAGGCACAATACATAATCAAATTTGGTTACTTACATGATTTATCCAGAAAAGAATCCCTGGATCCCAATGAAGTGACATTTGCCCACGATTATGAGCTTACACAATTTTTACACACATATCAACACACGTAAAATTTTCCTCAAACTTACACATTTTATATACACTATTTACCTTTGTTTGAGGAAATGCACTCATGGTTTCACTAACACTAAAAAGAAAAATCACTTAAATATTTATAACACTTAAATTTCACTAACTAATTATTTTACACATACAAATTTCACTTCTGGCATTTATTACTGCCTTACACGCACGTGATTTCTTTTCCTGCCGCCTCCAAGGGGTGCAAGTATCGACGTTGACTCCCTAATTACTATCGGGATGATTGAAAGTCTCATTCGATCGTTCCCCTCTTCTGGTAACGGATGATTCTCCTATTCTGGTTACTGTATTTTATCGGCACTCTTTGAGCTAATGCACGATATTATCTTTCGTTCGGTACGCAAATTTTCGTCTGGCAAACTGTCCATAATTTGACATTCACTTCTAGAGTCGCTGTATCTGGTACTACCGCACTCTAACAATTGCTTTTCTTTGGTCCACGTTTGGACTTTATTTCTGAAGACCGTAGTCTTTACTTGTGGAAAAATTTCCAAAGTCTTTAATGCGTTTCACTTGGCAACTGATGCCTATACTGTAGATTTCTCAAATCTAATGCCACTGTGCTATAATCTCCTAGGCATAGACAGATTATGTAATTATCCTACGTTTAACACTGACGTGGTTATTTAACGCACTGGATAAAAAATGTTGAGTTTCACTGCTCTTTCGAAGTCTCGTTTTACTGTCGAGGTGTCACGATTTCTGTTTCAATACTGATATTTAGGCTTGACACTACCTTCGCCGGCTATAAGTATTTCGGGCCAAAGTATACTACTTTGCCTTAAGTCCTAAGACTAATTATAATGTTCGAAGCTCGGCGATAATTTTCCTTCTAACAAGGAATTGATTCCTCAATGTACGGTGACATCGCTGAATATATCTGAAGACTGTATAATTGTTGGTTGAAACAGCGCAACGCCTCCCCGGGCCTGCTTGAACTGAATTACTGCAAAACAGTACCGTGCCCACAGGCACCTCTGGTAAACTGAATAATTTCCCTTGTGCTCCTGGAGTATTTATTTGCTTCTGCTAAAAATAAATCAGTTTGGCTTCTTCTCCAAAACTATCTTCCAAAGTAAACGTCGCACGATTATTAAAAATACCTCCTTGAAGCTTATGATCTAAATGTGTCAAATATATCAAAATTTCCGAAAATCGATAGTTCGAATACTCTAATATTAATTAAAATGAGCTCCTGAATTCACGTAGGCGTACATTTGTTTTTTCCGCCACCCCAGACTACTGGCTTGGTAAGTTCCAACTACGTAATGCTGACTTTGCCTTTCTGCACTATACAATTATTATTAACTTTTATAACTCTCAAAATTCTATTTTTCAAAATGATTAACATTGGCGGAGAGATTTCTTAAGATTTTTGCACGTTTCTAGCTATTTTCAATTATTTTACCAATTTCCTGGCCACACCTCTCACACAGTGTTGTCATTTTATACCTGACTAAGGCCTTCTCAGTGTAGTTTCCATCTCTCTCACTCCGGTGGAATATTCCGTTGGGCTATTATAGTCTCATACGCAAGCCTCTTTCGGCTGAGCTGGCGGATGATCTCACGCACAGCCGCGGGCATTGCACCAACGTTACCTCACCATCTATGCGTCACACAAAGGTGATCTCAACGTAACCCTTATGCTCGCTTTAAAACTGTACAAAGTCATGTAGCATTTCTTCTTTTCTTGACATAAAAGAATATGGGTCCGATACCTGTGCCGTCCACATGGGCACAATAAGTCGGCAGCAAGATGAATTTGGTTAATACCAAATTTCACACGTTTCTTCAGTTTGGCCAGCACAGTTTTCTCTTCAGATTTTTGAAGATGGGATTCAGGAATTTCTTGCTTGAGAGTGTTTTGTAGTTTGTGAAACTTTGTGAACTATGTATATTATGGGGATGTTGGACTCAAAGGCAGTAATAAGTTTAATGATTGGATCAAAAATGTTCACCAGTAGGGGGGTAGTGGGTGTTCCAAGCCACTCTAGAACCCTCCTCTTACCACTACTAAGCCTCAGCCATGTTAAATATTTCTTGAACGCGTGGTCCGATTTTGACAAATGAGGTGTCTTTGGACTCGGGCTGACGTTCTCTTTGCTATGGACCATGTGTTATATTTTTCAAAAATTTTTTAAAATTTTTTGTTTTCGAAAATAGGCTATAGCTGAAAACCAAACAGGATAGAACGTTGTGCCATGGCTCAAACGAATGGTCTTTATGACCTTTATTTTCTATAATAAAACTTTTTTACTTTTTATGTTTTTTTGAAAACACTCGAATTTTGAAAATCCTATATTTTGGAAACTAGGAACTCTACAAAAAAAATTGTTTGACGTAAATTAATGGTCCCTACCCCCTCTACCCCCAAAATAAATTTCAAGTCTCTAGAGAAAAAAATTGTGTAGTAGTAGTGGGGTAGTGACAGAGCTGCTTCCAAAAGCAAGTGGTGAGCCCCTGCGACCTTGGAATGGAACGAGTCATGCTAGGAAGGCGTGCTTGGATTCGTTTTTTTTGTCTCGTCGTGCTCTTTACGGGAATGTCGGTGTCGAAAATGTGAAAATCTGGAAACACAGTCTTTTTGGGGGAAAAACGTGATTTTGAACTTTTTGCTATATCTCACGAACCAATTATGCTAGAGGCATGTTCGACAGGTCCAAGGACTCGGGGTGACGTCCTCTCTGCTATGGACCACTCGTTATAATTTTTAATAAAATTGGAAACTCGGTTTTGGGGTAAACACGTGTTTTTTGTGATTTTGTCGATATCTCACGAAGCAATAACGCTAGAGGCATGTACGATGGGTCCAAGGATTCGGACAGACGTCCTCTTTGCTATGAACTACTCGTTGTAATTTTAAAAAATTTTGGAAACGCGATTTTGGGGTAAACACGTGTTTTTTGTGATTTTTGCCGATATCTCACGAACCAATAACGCTAGAGACATGTACGAGGTGTCCTAGGACTCGGGCTAACACCCCCCTTCAAATGTGGTAGATTTTATTTTCAAAAAATAATTCACATGGGTCTAACGCCATACATGTTTAAAAAACTTTTTTTTTCTTTACCTGTTTATAATGTCCATGAAGCGTGGCGGTTGAGAGAGAGAAGATACGGCTGGGTGTGTGTGTGTGTGTTTCAACGAACCTGTCGCTGACCACGGTGGCTGTGTTCAATAGATCAATCGCTATTTCGACGGGTCGGTGTATGACAGAGCGAGGGTACGTTTTTTCACACCTTTTACCTTTGACGTGTAAACGGTGATGAGAACTTGATTCTATGTTGGTCGAAGCGAGTACAGAAAACCAACTTTTAGGAGGTGAAGGTCATTTGAGCTTATTGGAATGCGCTGATCTGACTTGACAATAGGTGCAATGGAAAAAATGACCAAGACGCTTGAAGGTGAAATAATCTGACCATCGTGGTGGCAGGGGAGTGTGAAAGGCATGTGAACACATGTGAAACCACATGTAGGCTAAACCAGTGACATCCTGTTTTGCTTCGTACGTGACAAAATGCAAGTTCATGTGAAATTTGATTCGCCACAGGTGTTCACTTTGGGCGTTAGCTGTCCACGTGCCTGATAACAGAATGTTCAAAGCGTGGGAATCGCTGAATCAGTAAAAAGTATGATGCAACTTGTGGGAATGATGTCACAACCAATAGATAGGCAAGAGCTGCGAACAGCAGGGGTGGGAGGTGGAGGGGGGAGAGGGGGAGGGGTAATGTATGAGAGAACACAGGTGGAAAGGGAAAGACAAATATGTATGAACATGCACGAAGCGCGGAGCGCAGTACACACAGAGCTATAGGTGGTGTACAACATGTGTGAATAAATAAAAAGTACATAGGTTCACACAACATGTAATTTATTGATCCAAGAATTAAACGTAGAGTTAAACCCTAACCATTTGACATAGAGTTTATTTCCTTTTTATTTCAACACTTTTTCCACAAGATAATGCTGAGGAAATGCTGTTTTCTGAAGTTCATGGAGATAAAATCTACCTTTTATGGGTTGATGGTTGAGGTCCTCGAGTAAATAGGTGACTGGAGTGTCCAAGTTGACTCGACGAATTCGAAATAGTTCAGTCCCCCACTGAGGCGTGTAGCCCTTATTGAAGGCAGACTTAAATTTGCTCACACGAACAAAATCCCCAATTTTCAGTCGGTGACGTTTAGGATCGGCTGCTTTTATGGGGTTAAACAGTTTAGCCAATCGCTGAATATTTTTAGTCACGAGGCGTGGCTTGGTCCCAATCGTTCTATGTTTGGTGTCATTGTAACGTGACACTAGCTCAGGTAACATGTCCAACCAGCGATACGTGCCCTGAGTGGTAAACGCTTTCCACATATGGGTTTTCTATGTTCGGTTGAACCGTTCGACCACACTGGCTTTGAGATTTCTGTACGTGGTGTAATGGTGAATATCCTTAGATTTGAGAAAACTAGAGAAATCCTTGTTGAAAAATTCTTTCCCCTGGTCAATTTGTAGCAACTGTGGTTGACGTTTAGAGTGTTGAATAATATGTTGAAAGGCCTTGGTAACTAGTGGGCCAGACTTGCGACGCACAGGTTCAACAAAGGCCATTTTGGAATAGACATCTATTTTACAATAGGTAGCGCACGAGTAGTTTCTACAAATGAGTTACGGCGCACGAGTCGATTCAACAAAGTTCCGTTTGCGTTCATATACCATTCATTCGATTGCGATTGAACTTCAATTGTTTGGTTTTCAAATGCAGTGGTAGATAGTCGTTATTTTGTAAAACATTTTTACTTGCAGTAGTAATAAGACTCTATGGTTTCGCTAACACATAGATAGACTGTATTATTGCCATGGTCAAGCACTCACATTAAGATCATTTACGAAATCATAAAATGAAAAATAAAAAATCTTGTTTTGAAAATATCGTTTTTCAACATACACAAAATAAATATATAAAAAATTTGTAAACAGCAAAATGGAAAATCCATGGTCAAGCACTCACATTAAGATCATTTACAAAATCATAAAATGAAAAATAAAAAATCTTGTTTTGGAAATATCGATTTTTTTCAACATACACAAAATAAATATATAAAAAATTTGTAAACAGCAAATTGGTAAATCCATGTTTCCATATAGACAAAATTTAAAAACCTTAAACGGACATTTAAGAAAATATATGCAAATGGGAAATTGACAAATGTGTAAATATGAAAATGGAAAAATCCATGTTTCCATATCATGAAATTGAAAAACATCAAACTGTCATTTTAAAAAATGCAAATGGAAAATTGACAAATTGCAATGTGTGAAATGTGAAATTGAACAAATGGCTATCATTATTTAAAAAAAAGAACATGGTGCTCTATGGTTGAGGTGTGAATCAAACCCTCTCTACTTATTTGGACCACTCGAGACTGAGTAGACTAGTTTTAGTTGTCATACCACTTTTAAAAGTTTTTGTTAAATCTAGGAATTGAATCC
This sequence comes from Meconema thalassinum, assembly GCA_946902985.2. Classification (NCBI taxonomy): domain Eukaryota; kingdom Metazoa; phylum Arthropoda; class Insecta; order Orthoptera; family Tettigoniidae; genus Meconema; species Meconema thalassinum. The sequence goes on from OX336393.1 coordinate 376,246,377, forward strand.
AAGAGCTTGTAGGGGGGATCCAAGGTTGTAATATGTTAAACAGATAGCCTTGAATGTAGAGTGTGGTAGCTATATAGAGATGAGACGTTTCGCTCGGGGCAGGGAGGCATAGATCTGCATCAAACCAGTCAAAAGACTGACGACTCAAACAACAACATGTAGAGCTCACCAAAATAATGTTGTGTAACGGTAAATGTTAGTCAACGAACAGTAATGCATTACTAAAACCCATGACACGATACCTAAGAGCTTTTCTAAAATTATTTTAAAATGCCTTTAACCCTATATTAAACACCCAGTTCACAAGACTCATAACTGCAATGTTATGGTCAAACAAAACAAAATCTATATTTCAAAACAAACAAGTGGTTTAGTCAATGTATACTGGAAAAAGTTTTATAAACACTCAAGTCCACAAAAATAATTAAATTAGTAACTGTCAGGTTGACCGAGTGGTTATGGTGTTTGACTTAAGTTCAAATTTTCTGTACAAGAAAGCAAGGGTTCGAATACCTTACCTGATATAACTATTGCCTCAACATGACTTGACCACACTGTATTATTGTGTACTCGGTACACAAACCATAGATAGAGTGTATTGTTTAAGGTCACTCTCTTTGCGAACATAGTCAGAGACTGTTGATGGTTAACAATTGCATTAATAGTGGGACATAGGGATAGCAATTAAGAAAAACAGACAATTCCCATACACTTTTTTTTATTTATTTAATGTAAGTACTTGTACAATAGTTATATACAAACTACAACTCTCTTTTGTCTATTACTATCTAGTCCTTTTCGATCCACTTGCATAACAAGGCAGATGACTTTGTAGTTCAGCCCCTTTAAACAACAACAACACTACCTCTTGCATAGTCTGTGATGTTGATGACTCTTGAGGCGTGGAAGATGGATACAACATAACTTTTACAACAGGGGTTAAACGTTGCTCAACAATCAATGCACTATTTTGAGTAGCAACATCTTTCTCTTGTACTAACTTATTAGCATTCTGATGATTTTTTGCCAACACCATCAGTGTTTTGTCTGGAGCACTACATTGATGATCACTCACACTTAAAACCACACCATTTCTACTTTTCATATTGCCTCGACATCTTGTTGACCTCTGTTTTGAGCATCGCCAGAATATTATTCCTTTTACATTTTGTCGTCTATAGTTATATGAGTAGCCTTTATAGAGTACACGTTGTTTACCTCTGTTAGTTGTAGTAAGTTCCATAGTAGTAACTAACCTGTTAGTATGATTTGCACACTACAAAGGTTATCTCTGTTCTGGTAATAGAATTATTTAGCGTTGGCTTTTATATTTAATATGTACAGTTAAAAGTGATAGAAAAGTGGTAGAAACGTGGTAGCAAAGTGGTAGACAAGTGGTAGACAATTGGTAACATAGTGGTAGAAAAGTGGTAGCAAAGTGATAGCAAAGTGGTAGAAAAGTGGTAGAAAAGTGGTAGAAAAGTAGTAGAAAAGTGGTAGCAAAGTGGTAGAAAAGTGGTAGCAAAGTGGTAGCAAAGTGGTAGAAAAGTGGTAGCAAACTAGAAAAGTGGTAGAAAAGTGGTAGAAAAGTAGTAGAAAAGTGGTAGCAAAGTGGTAGAAAAGTGGTAGCAAACTAGAAAAGTGGTAGCAAAGTGGTAGAAAATATTACATGTATTGTTAAGAAATAGTTTAAGCGGTTACATGGATTCATTACACTATAATTTTAGCATCACGAAGCTCATTTTCTATATCCAAAAGTTCTTCCTCATATTTAGTATGACCAGCCTGTTTACAGGTATGCAAGTACTGAAGCCGCTGGATTAGCTTATTGGGATTGTTCCAGTAAACAAATTTAACAAATGATTTTTTTGGGTGTAAACCATTATCATCATCATCATCATCATCATTATCATCATAATCATTATCATCATCATGGTTATCATCATCAATATAATTATCATCAATATAATCATCATCACTATTACTATCTAATCCTTTTTGTTCATCTTGCAATGCAACAACCTTTGGCATAGTTTGTGTTGTCTTTGATAGTGTTAGAGGTTTCTTAGACGTTAACGACTGTCCTAACATGTCTTTTTCAGGAGATAATAAATGCTCTTTAACAAACAAAGCACTATCTTGAGCCACACTATTTTTTCTTGGTCTTGCTTTTTTACCTTGGTTAGAGTATTTTGTCCATTTAAATGAGTATTATTTTGAGATTTACAATGATGATCGATTGAAATAAGTATGTTGGAGCCTTTTGTCTTAATCATTCCTCGACACTTTTTAGATCGTTGTTTCGAACAGCACCAAATAACAGTTCCATTTTTATTAGTTCGTTTTACAATATATGCATATCCTTTATAGTAAGCACATGGCTTACCATAGCTAGTCGTTGATACTTCCATGTCAACTGTTCAGCATAAACTAATCTCTAGTAAAGTTAACTCGATAATAAAAATGATTGTTTGTAGTATGTGCAGTTTAAAGTAAGAGCAAAAGTGAGAATCAAATGGTATAAAAGTGTTAGCAAAGTGGTGGAAGAGTGGTAGCAGTTTATAGTAGTCATGATCTTTTTTACTAGAATGTGATTTGAGTAAATGTAATTTCTAATCCTTAGCAGTGAGTAGTCAGTTAGTCTTGGTTCAGACAAGCGTAAACAGTTCTCCAATGAATCAGAGATCAAGATTTTCATTATGAAACAGTTGTGTAACCAATTAGGTATCGGTACTTGATAGCTTCACACATGAACAAAAATTCCAACATATCTGACTTGAATTACATGATTTGAAAGTTGACAAAGAATATCCAATCAACCATTGTAGTTACAATGTCAAACACACAAAGACAAAATCAGCATGAAATTTTAAGTTACAGGAAAATTCTATGAAATAGACTATGCAGGAAATTTGGAAATACACATCAAAAGTTTGCAACACCATCCTTCTAGCATATATAAATTTTCGACATGGAAAGTGTGCACTGCTCCTAACATTAAACCAATTTATCAATAACACAAGTCAACAATCAAAACATTTTGTGTTGAGTCTATCATTTAATGCATAAATTCTGTCTACATTGAACAGTAACAAAAAACGCCATTCATAATTAATTAAGTTTGCTTTAATTCTTTATGTAATGATATATACATATTTAAAGTTTTGGCTGACTGTTCAGGGTGAATCGGCTTTGAACACATAAGAGAGGGAATATTTTAAGACTTAACCTCAGCTCACCTAACATAACCTAAATTTACCTAACCTTACCTTGTCATATAGGTAAGAAACGGGTCAAGCTATGCTTTCGACTACCGAGTTTCAGCTACTTTTCAAGGTTACTCTCCCGAACATTGCCGGAGACTGCTGATAAACACTTATATTCTCACGGCAACGGCGCGCAACGACTTACATGACGCGCTCCCCCCTTTTCATTGATCCCTGTTGATTTGTCCCTTTGGACTAGTCCCTGTTGACTAGCCCCTTTTGGACGGGCCCTTTTTGAATGGAGTCATTTTCGACGGGTCCCTGTGGACAGGTCCTTTTGGCTGATCCCTTTGGACCGGACCCTTTGACATAATTTGGATAATTGGATAACCTATGAACTGGCCCATGATTTCGTAAATGATCTTAATGTGAGTGCTTGACCATGGCAATAATACAGTCTATCTATGTGTTAGCGAAACCATAGAGTCTTATTACTACTGCAAGTAAAAATGTTTTACAAAATAACGACTATCTACCACTGCATTTGAAAACCAAACAATTGAAGTTCAATCGCAATCGAATGAATGGTATATGAACGCAAACGGAACTTTGTTGAATCGACTCGTGCGCCGTAACTCATTTGTAGAAACTACTCGTGCGCTACCTATTGTAAAATAGATGTCTATTCCAAAATGGCCTTTGTTGAACCTGTGCGTCGCAAGTCTGGCCCACTAGTTACCAAGGCCTTTCAACATATTATTCAACACTCTAAACGTCAACCACAGTTGCTACAAATTGACCAGGGGAAAGAATTTTTCAACAAGGATTTCTCTAGTTTTCTCAAATCTAAGGATATTCACCATTACACCACGTACAGAAATCTCAAAGCCAGTGTGGTCGAACGGTTCAACCGAACATAGAAAACCCATATGTGGAAAGCGTTTACCACTCAGGGCACGTATCGCTGGTTGGACATGTTACCTGAGCTAGTGTCACGTTACAATGACACCAAACATAGAACGATTGGGACCAAGCCACGCCTCGTGACTAAAAATATTCAGCGATTGGCTAAACTGTTTAACCCCATAAAAGCAGCCGATCCTAAACGTCACCGACTGAAAATTGGGGATTTTGTTCGTGTGAGCAAATTTAAGTCTGCCTTCAATAAGGGCTACACGCCTCAGTGGGGGACTGAACTATTTCGAATTCGTCGAGTCAACTTGGACACTCCAGTCACCTATTTACTCGAGGACCTCAACCATCAACCCATAAAAGGTAGATTTTATCTCCATGAACTTCAGAAAACAGCATTTCCTCAGCATTATCTTGTGGAAAAAGTGTTGAAATAAAAAGGAAATAAACTCTATGTCAAATGGTTAGGGTTTAACTCTACGTTTAATTCTTGGATCAATAAATTACATGTTGTGTGAACCTATGTACTTTTTATTTATTCACACATGTTGTACACCACCTATAGCTCTGTGTGTACTGCGCTCCGCGCTTCGTGCATGTTCATACATATTTGTCTTTCCCTTTCCACCTGTGTTCTCTCATACATTACCCCTCCCCCTCTCCCCCCTCCACCTCCCACCCCTGCTGTTCGCAGCTCTTGCCTATCTATTGGTTGTGACATCATTCCCACAAGTTGCATCATACTTTTTACTGATTCAGCGATTCCCACGCTTTGAACATTCTGTTATCAGGCACGTGGACAGCTAACGCCCAAAGTGAACACCTGTGGCGAATCAAATTTCACATGAACTTGCATTTTGTCACGTACGAAGCAAAACAGGATGTCACTGGTTTAGCCTACATGTGGTTTCACATGTGTTCACATGCCTTTCACACTCCCCTGCCACCACGATGGTCAGATTATTTCACCTTCAAGCGTCTTGGTCATTTTTTCCATTGCACCTATTGTCAAGTCAGATCAGCGCATTCCAATAAGCTCAAATGACCTTCACCTCCTAAAAGTTGGTTTTCTGTACTCGCTTCGACCAACATAGAATCAAGTTCTCATCACCGTTTACACGTCAAAGGTAAAAGGTGTGAAAAAACGTACCCTCGCTCTGTCATACACCGACCCGTCGAAATAGCGATTGATCTATTGAACACAGCCACCGTGGTCAGCGACAGGTTCGTTGAAACACACACACACACACCCAGCCGTATCGTCTCTCTCTCAACCGCCACGCTTCATGGACATTATAAACAGGTAAAGAAAAAAAAAACGTTTTTTAAACATGTATGGCGTTAGACCCATGTGAATTATTTTTTGAAAAAAAAATCTACCACATTTGAAGGGGGGTGTTAGCCCGAGTCCTAGGACACCTCGTACACGTCTCTAGCGTTATTGGTTCGTGAGATATCGGCAAAAATCACAAAAAACACGTGTTTACCCCAAAATCGCGTTTCCAAAATTTTTTAAAATTACAACGAGTAGTTCATAGCAAAGAGGACGTCTGTCCGAATCCTTGGACCCATCGTACATGCCTCTAGCGTTATTGCTTCGTGAGATATCGACAAAATCACAAAAAATACGTGTTTACCCCAAAACCGAGTTTCCAATTTTATTAAAAATTATAACGAGTGGTCCATAGCAGAGAGGACGTCACCCCGAGTCCTTGGACCTGTCGAACATGCCTCTAGCATAATTGGTTCGTGAGATATAGCAAAAAGTTCAAAATCACGTTTTTCCCCCAAAAAGACTGTGTTTCCAGATTTTCACATTTTCGACACCAACATTCCCGTAAAGAGCACGACGAGACAAAAAAAACGAATCCAAGCACGCCTTCCTAGCATGACTCGTTCCATTCCAAGGTCGCAGGGGCTCACCACTTGCTTTTGGAAGCAGCTGTCACTACCCCACTACTACTACACAATTTTTTTCTCTAGAGACTTGAAATTTATTTTGGCGCTAGAGGGGGTAGGGACCGTTGATTTACGTCAAACAATTTTTTTTGTAGAGTTCCTAGTTTCCAAAATATAGGATTTTCAAAATTCGAGTGTTTTCAAAAAAACATAAAAAGTAAAAAAGTTTTATTATAGAAAATAAAGGTCATAAAGACCATTCGTTTGAACCATGGCACAACGTTCTATCCTGTTTGGTTTTCAGCTATAGCCTATTTTCGAAAACAAAAAATTTTAAAAAATTTTTGAAAAATATAATACATGGTCCATAGCAAAGAGAACGTCAGCCCGAGTCCAAAGACACCTCATTTGTCAAAATCGGACCACGCGTTCGAGAAATATTTAACATGGCTGAGGCTTAGTAGTGGTAAGAGGAGGGTTCTAGAGTGGCTTGGAACACCCACTACCCCCCTACTTTCACCAGCTTTTGAACTCGAACCCAAAACATTCCATCATCAAGTAGCTGCATTTTCATTTCTGGTGTGATTCTAGCTTCCTCAGTAAAAGCAAGCTTTTGAAGCACAGATTTATTTGCTAGTAAACTTTTTAAACAAAACAAGTTGCTTCCCCACCTAGTCTGCCCAGGAAGTTTCAAAGATATTCTGCCTTCAAACATTCTGTCCATTTGAAGTCGGTCAAATGATGCTTTCAGGATGTGGTTATTCTTGATACTTTTCACTATACTACTGTAATAACAGTTGCCATGCAAGATTTCACGGTGTTATATTTTAAAATATCTTCGCATAAAAGATGCAAGTGAGCAAGGCAACCAAGTGGTAAGATTGATGGATATTTCTCCTTAACCATGGCCAAAGCAGCTCTCATGTTGGAAGCGTTATCTCCAATTACTACCAGAAACTTCTCAGATCCATATTTTTAGCCTATTTACAATTTTGAAAAAATAGGCTTATGAGATCACCTTTTGTCCGTGTGTGTGTGCGTGTGTGTGTGTGTGATTCGTGTGTGTGTCCCCCCCCACTAATAAAATCTAAACGGCTGGAGCGATTTCAATGAAACTCGGAAAGTTCATAGCACTATTCCCGGCGACCTCGACCGTGCTCTTCAAATTTTGTTACGACTCACCAATCCAACATGGCGGCTGTGCGAAATATTTCACCAGCATTCAATATCTCCGAAACTATTACCGATATTACCCTGGCATTTTCTATGGTGTTAGAGGGAACTACTATAAGTTCACTTATGTGACTTTTGAAAACCTGGTAACAACAAAACCAACATGGCGGCCAAGCGAATTTGCGAGTTTTAAATAGATGTTTCTCGCGATTTGACCAACCAAACGCAATGAAACTTGGTACAGTATATGTTTATATACATTGTAATGCACCGACATCTAACTTCGTTCAATTGTTTACATAATCACAAGATGGCGGATGTGCGAAATATTTCGCCGGCATTCTATATCTCTGAAACTATTAGCGGTAAACCCGTGAAATTTTGTACGGAGATAAAGGGCACTACTGGAAGTCAATCTATAAGACTTTCAAAAACCGGTTAACTACAAAACGAACATGGCGGCCAAGCGAATTTGAAAATTTTAAATAGACCTTTCTCGCGACTTAATGTTCCAAGCGCACTGAAACCTGGCACAGGAAATATTTATACACATTGTAATCCACTGGTATCTAATTTAGTTCAATTGTTTACATAACCTCAAGATGGCGGCAGTGCGAATTTTAAAATTAAGATTTTATTTATTGTGATGTAGTCATGCGATCGAAGTGAAAGTTTGAATAATGAATCTACGCAACAATTTTCCTTTAATGGTACATGGCTCTATGGCCTATACATTTAACAATCCAACATGGTGACCATCCGAAATATTTAGACGATACTGAATATCTACGAATCTATTTTAGCAATCAAACTGCATTTTTAATGTTCATAGGGGCTATGAACTTAAGTTCACCTATAGGACTTTAAATAACCTGGTGATCACAAATCCAACATGGCGGTGACGCGAATTATAAATATTCACATGGACGTTTAATTTAACCATCCGCGTGCAGTGAAACTTGGTACAGTAAATCCTTATACGAATGTTAATCCACTGGCATCTAATTTATTTCAATTGTTTCCATAACCTCAAGATGGCAGCTGTGAAAAATTTTAAACTCTCCTTGTTTTTCTTGTGTCCTAACTATGCGATTGAAGTTTGAATACTACACGTTCACAATAATCTGCATGTAACAGTACATAACTCTAGGACCTACATATATAAAATCCAACATGGCGACCATCCGAAATATTTAGTCGGTTCTCAATATCTACGAATCTATTACAGCAATCAAACTGAAATTGTGTATGTTGATAGTGGCAATTAACATAAGTAGGATATATGAAAATAGGCTGTATAGTTCTTCACGGAACTACTTGTTATAGTACCCAATATTTAATTTTAAAAACCTCTAATTGGAGATTTTTATTTTTTATTCAAAATTTCATTTATTTTTTTATTTTTCCTTTTTTATTTTTTATCATCAACTCAGCTAAGTAAGGTGCATTGTGTCTGTTATCCTTTGTTGCTACAAACTCCACAAGAAACAGTTCTGGTTTTGAGATGACAAAATTTATTATTGACTCATTTCTGATAATGCTCTAACCGTCACACTGTAAATGTAAGTGTTTTGTCATTTAGCTGGCTTGCGACTTCATTTTGTATTTCTGCATACTGAACTTTGAGATATGATACCAAGATGGGGGTTTGTAAGATGGACGATTTTTTTTTCAAGAATTCTAACCACAGTGGATGTTAAACCTTAGATAACGGAGCTCCGCTTATGAAGACTGCGTTCGCCAAACTGTGGTTGAGGCTTTCCTGAAAGAAAACAAGTAGTTCCGTGAAGAAATATACAGCCTATTTTCATATATCCTACTTATGTTAATTGCCACTATCAACATACAAAATTTCAGTTTGATTGCAGTAATAGATTCGTCGATATTGAGAATCGACTAAATATTTCGGATTGTCGCCATGTTGGATTTTATATACAGTATGTAGGTCCTAGAGTTATGTACTGTTACATGAAGATTATTGTGTAGGCCTACGTGTAGCATTCAAACTTCAATCGCATGATTAGGACACAAGAAGTAACAAGGTGGTGTTAAAATTTCGCACAGCTGCTATCTTGTGGTTATGGAAACAATTGAAATAAGTTAGACGCCAGTAGATTAACATTCTTATAAGGATTTACTGTACCAAGTTTCACTGCACTTGGATGGTTAAATTGCGAGAAACGTCCATGTGAATATTTATACTTCGCGTCGCCTCCATGTTGGATTTGTGATCACCAGGTTATTTAAAGACCTATAGGTGAACTTAAGTTCATAGCACCTATAAACATTAAAAAATCAGTTTGATTGCTATAATAGATTCGTAGATATTCAGAGCCGTCTAAATATATCGGATGGTCGCCATGTTGGATTGTTAAATGTATAGGCCATCGAGTCATGTACCATTAAAGGAAAATTATTGCGTAGGCTCATTATTCAAACTTTCACTTCGATCGCACGATTACGACACAAGAAATAAAAACTTAATTTTAAAAATCGCACAGCCGCCATCTTGAGGTTATGTAAACAATTGATCTAAATTAGATACCAGTGCATTACAATGTGTACAAACATTTCCTGTGCCAGATTTCATTGCGTTTGGAACATTAAATCACAAGAAAGGTCTATTTAAAATTTTCAAATTCGCCTGGCCGCCATGTTCATTTTGTAGTTAAACGGTTTTTGAAAGTCTTATAGATGAACGAACAGTAGTGCCCTTTATCTCCGTACAAAATTTCAGGGTGATACCGGTAATAGTTTCAGGGATATAGAATGCCGGTGAATTATTTCGCACAGCCGCCATCTTGTGGTTATGTAAACAATTGAACGAAGTTAGATGTCGGTGCATTACCATGTGTATCAAAATATACTTTACTAAGTTTTATTGCGTTTGGTTGGTTAAATTGCGAGAAACGTCTATTTAAAAGTCGCAAATTCACGTGGCCGCCATGTTGGTTTTGTAGTTACCAGTTTTTCAAAAGTCACATAGTTGAACTCTTAGTAGATCCCTTTATCACCGTAAAAAATCCAGGGTGATATCGGGAATAGTTTCGTAAATATTGAATGCTGGTGAAATATTTCGCACAGCCGCCATGTTGGATTGGTGAGACGTAACACAATTTTAAGGGCACGGTCGGGGTCGCCCGGAATAGTGCTATGAACTTACCGAGTTTCATTGAAATCGCTCCAGCCATTTAGAATTTATTAGGGGGGACACACACACACACACATATCTCAGAAACACACACACACGCACACACAAACGGAGAAAAGGTGATCTCATAAGCCTATTTTTTCAAAATTGAAAATAGGCTAAAAAAATTATGCATGCCTACAACAAAACAAGTGTTCTTGAGTAAATAATCCCTTTACAAGTATAGTTTTTTTTTCTGATATAAAAAGGGAAGCAAAAACTGCAAAATTAGGTGTTCCAAACGTGTATCGACATGTCCGAAAGTCGGATAAGGAAGTTATTGTCCGCAAGCCTTGCTCGCTTAACTGACCAGCGCTAAACCGCTACAACGTCGTGTAGCGCTTGGGGAAGCAACTGCCCCCACAGGCTCGGACAATGATTAAATAAGTTCTTTTTAATTTAATATTAATTTTGGGTTATGTTAGGTTAGTCTACAAGGATTTTATTGATGGAACTCACTGAATTATCAATAATCAACATAACCTAAACTAACTCTTATTTATAATTTTTAATATGTTAGCATCGTTTGCGACACCAAATTTTTTAGCCTACTTTCGATTTTTGCAAAAAATGAAAGTAGACTTATGAGATCAACACAGGGCGAAAAAAGTGTGTCTGTCTGTGTGTGTGTATGTGTGTGTGTGAGTCTGTGTGTGTGTATGTGTGTGTGTGAGTCTGTGTGTGTGTGTGAGTGTGTGTACTCTGAATGTCTGTCCCCCCCTATCAATTCGAACACGGTGAATGCGAATTGAACGAAATTTGGTACAAAGGTAGCACTAGCAAAGGACACCTCAGTGTCATGTTTTATATCGCCGCCATCTTTACTAAAACTGAATGGCGGCCACTCAAACGTTCAAAACGTAAAATCAAATAACGACTAACCAAATCATCCAATCTCTACCAAATTTGGTAACAACATACCTTCGTATAGGATGCGTCTTGTGACCAAACTACAAGGTCGTCCGCCATACCATTTCAGGATGGCGGCCGTGCGAATTATGCAAACTTTATAATCCATATCATGGGACCCACCAGTTCCGATTATCGAGCCGAGAATCGTTTTAACTGTTCTAAAGGAAGAGGCACGTACGAAATTAAAAGTTTATTTTGTAATACTATAGTGCAGACGTGATTTTAAAAAGCTCAGCTGATTCATTAATAAGACAAGATGGCAGCGGATATCTTGTGCCTGACTTATATTTCACTAATTTGAGTATTGCATGCAATATAGCTTACTGAAACAAAATAAATAAACTTTGTATGAAATGCTTTATATATAAATAATATACTTCAGTGATGAAATCGTTTAGTATAAATCATTATTTGCTAACAAGTTCTATGTAAGTCATTTTATATGGATCAATGTTCGTTGGCACATATGGCTCCGTGGTAAAGCGTTAGTCTGTCATTCATATGCCTATGGTTCAAACCCCATCAGAGTTATGTTTTTTGCTTGACATTTTACATATTTGTTGCTTTGTAATGACTCAGACGTTTTAAAATTAAGCGTTATATTGTGCATATTACGGTGCAAAACATATTCTTAATTAAAACATAATTCGCCAGCAGATTTAATCGAGACATCTAGCTGACAAAAAGGTAACAGATTTTATTGAAAAGTTTCTTCTTCTGGCCGCTAGAATGCACTCGCTCTGTTAGGATTAGATTGTTCGATATTTCACAACTAGATATCACGACTAGTTTTTATATTTATTGTTTCTTGAGTACTGAGACGTTATAAAATAAAGCTTTATATGGTGCTTTTTGCAATGGAAATTATATATTAAAAAAAACGACATTCTCCACTGGAGTGACATCTTCCAGCCTTCAGTTGTACTATGCAGAAACTATAGATTCGAGCAGCGCTCTATACCGGCCAGTTAGTGAACCCAGTCTTAACGACTGCTAGGAGTAATAAGACAGTAACATTCGTTTATTCCTTGTGCACAGAGGCGTTGTTGATAATCTCAAAACTTGCAATATGGATGATTTGGAGATGGATTATTTTGTTATACCGTGTATTTAAGATTAGCCTGTAAATTAACGGGTTGCGAAGTTACTTCACTTAGTTCTATATCATTCGTACACGACACAGAACAACAACGTGACGTCAGTTTCTGATCTGCTCTGATTGGCTATTACATTGCTGCAGTCGGGTAGTTGGCAGTCAAGGATAAAATTCTCGACTGCCAACTGCCAGCTACCAACTGCAACTTCATGTTGTGTATGGTGCCTATAGTATACACGGAGTCGATCGCGACTGCCGACCGAGGACTACCAACTACGGACTGCCGACTGCGCATTGTAGATGGGCCTTATTAGAGCAACGAAGTTTCAATTATTGTAAGTAGTCGGTGTTTGGAGTGTTTGCTGATGAAATTGCAAAATGCTGGGGTAAATTATAAACTATGGTTTGAACGCCACTGTTCAAATCCTGTGTGCCAATTTGCACTTCAAATAGGAAGAAATTAGGAGATGATAAGGACAGAGAGTTATAACTATACCCATACATTTCGGAGAAAGTAGGCTATATGTTCTTTCCCGAACATCTTGTTTTTATTATATTTTCGTAACAGAAAGTAAATATAAAAGTAGGAAAAAATCAAAGGTGATACAGTAGTAGTAAACAATTACCCAAATGAGTTACTTAAGGCAAATTCATTATGTTCTAGAAGATACTGCAGTTAAATGGGTACCGATCACCGGACCTAATGCTTATGCTGTAAATGAACTGCACTGTATAATATAAACAAAAACAAGTAGTTCCGTGAAGAACTATACAGCCTATTTCCATATATCCTACGTATGTTAAATGCCTCTATCAACATACAAAATTTCAGTTTGAGTGCTCTAATAGATTCGTAGATATTGAGAACCGACTAAAAATTGCGGATGGTCGCCATGTTGGATTTTTATATATGTAGGTCTTAGAGTTATGCACTGTTGCATGAAGATTATTGTGTATGTGTAGCATTGAAATTTCAATCGCATGACTAGGAGACAAGAAGTAAAAACGAGATTTTAAAATTTCGCACAGATGCCATCTTGTGGTTATGGAATAAATTGAATTTTTTTTATGCCAATGGATTAACATTTGTATAGGGATTTACTGTACCAAGTGTCACCGCACTCAGATTTTTAAATTGCGAGAAACGACCATGTAAATATTTAGAATTCGCGTCGCCACCATGTTGGATTTGTGATCACCAGGTAATTGAAAGTCCTATAGGTGAACTTATGTCCATAGCCCCTATGAACATTAAAATATTCAGTTTCATTGCTGAAATAGATTAGTAGATATTGAGATCCATCTAAATATTTCGGATGGTCGCCACGTTGGATTGTTATATGTATAGGCCATAGAGTCATGTATCATTAAAGGAAAATTATTGCGTAGGTTCATTATTCCAACTTTCACTTCGATCGCATCATTACAACACAAGAAATAATAAAAAAAGTTCTCTCGGCACGCCGGAAGGCGGAGATAGATTTCACCGGGCAAACTTGGGGATAGGCGAAAATAGGCAGAATATGCAGGTTTTCGTAGAAGGATTTATTGCGAGAAAGTATTTTATAATTGGAGCTAAATTAACTTTGTTTTTCGTCATTTTATGCATATTTTAAACATTTTATTGTCTTATGGGGACGGTAACCTTCTTGTCATTTGGGGTCCATATTTATACTTGTGGTCACACTGTCCTTATGCAAGGTTTCGACACTGATGTGTAACTATGTAACTGTCTGTTACTTCTTCACGCAAAATTTTATCTCCCGCAGAGATTTTGGTTGGTTCCTCAGTTTAGGGGCTGCGACAACGCGGTCATGTGACCCCGTGTACTTTGGGTGAGTGTAGAATCTGTCTGATAAACGGTGTGAATTGTGATAACTGTATTAGTCTGTAATTCAGGTAAGAACTGCAGACGGTCAATTTCAATCAGTAGTTCCTAATGTTGCTACCAGATACTACCGTCAACGAGTCCTAGCTTTGAAGTTTTTCTACTAGATGCCACCGCAACCAGCAACTCGCAACCAACGTTGGAACTTCCTCTCCAAAGGAAAGCATACTAAGGGATTTTTGGCGCTCTTAGAAAATCCGACGACTTCGGTGGGCTTTGAACCCGCGACCTTGGGCATAGAAGTTCAGCATGCTACAAGTTACGTCACCGAAGCCGCTTCACAATTAGTCAGATTGAAATCTGAATCTGATCTCGTGCAAGTGCGTTGTCATGGCAACGTCTGATGGCTCATCCCTCATCAATTCAGTAGTGTTGCCATGGCAACCTCTGATAGCTCTTGGCATTTTCTTATAATTCCGAAATCATTTTTCTCATCCCTTGGCGTAATGGTGGGTCATATCAAAAATTCTTTCAGTCAAAAGTTTTAGGTAATTATTAGGGGAATATTGACCATTTTGTACGGTTTTGATATTGTGCCTAATAAGAGAGATATGATTAATGTTTCCCGAAAAACCCACTTTCTCCCACCCCTTTGGTCAATGGTTGGTGCTATAAAAAATTCTTCAAACATAAATGTTTGGGCCTTATCCGGCACATAGTATGAACTTTGAACGGATTCGATATTTCACATATTAAGAGAGTTATAGCAATATTTCACTTTTTCGAAAAAAGCCCCCCATTTTCTCCCCCCTTCGACCGATTTAGCCCAGTAACGAACTCGACCGAGATTTTATAGGTATACATATTCGGTAAAAAATTCAAAGTGATTGGTGCAAAATTACGTCAGTTATCGTGTCCACAAAAAACTGATACACATATATATATATATATATATATATATATATATTCATATATATGATTACATAAATTATGTATAAACTTTTGAACTGACGGTGGTTTTGGAGTTTGGGGGATGTGAAACGCGAAGATATGTCGAAATTTTCCGGAAGTCGAAACATGGTACCCATTGCAATAGTTAGCTTTCTAATGAATTCTACCTAAAAACTTAATTTTAAAATTCGCACAGCCGCCATCATGAGGTTATATAAACAATTGAACTAGATACCAGTGCATTACAATGTGTATAAACATTTCCTGTACCAAGTTTCATTGAGTTTGGATCATTAAATAGCGTGAAAGTTGTATTTAAAATTTTCAAATTCGCTTGGCCGCCATATTCGTTTTGTAGTTAACCGGTCTTTGTAAGTCTTGTAGATGTACTTCCATTAAATCCCTTTATCTCCGTACAAAATTTCAGGGTGAAACCCCTAATAGTTTCAGAGATATAGAATGCCGGTGAAATATTTCGCACAGCCGCCATCTTCAGGTTATGTAAACAATTGAACGAAATTAGATGTCGGTGCATTGCAATGTGTATAAACATATACTGTACCATGTTTTATTGCGTTTGATTGGTTAAATCGCGAGATACGTCTGTTTAAAATTTGCAAATTTGCTTGGCCGCCATGTTGGTTTTGTAGTTACCAGGTTTTCAAAAGTCACATAGGTGAACTTCTAATTGTTTCCTTTATCACCGTAAAATATTCCAGGGTGATATCGGTAATAGCTTCGGAGAAATTGAATGCTGGAGAAATATTTCGAACTTCCGCCATGTTGAATTGGTGGGACTTAACAAAATTAGATGGGCACGGTCGGGGTCGTCCGGAATAGTGCTATGAACTTATCGAGTTTCATTGAAATCGCTCCAGCCGTTTAATAGTTATTAGTGGGGGACACACAGCATCACACACGCACACACAGACAGACACACCGACAAAAAGTGATCTCATAAGCCTATTTTTTTATAAATGAAAATAGGCTAAACATTGCTTACTACATTTAATTGGTTGTCCATGAGGTCCAAAGAGGTCAATAAGCCTCATCCGCTGGTGCTTGATGATGGTCGAGGTCGACTAAAGGTGGAATGGTCACTCTTTCCAGATAGGATTCTCATTGTCCGGGGATGTTAAATTAAAAATTTGGCTGCTTCTAGAACTCGATTCTGGATTTGATTCATCTGTTTCAAAAGACCATCTGTTTCCAATTCCTCTTGCTGTTGAAGATATTGAGGTGTTTTCTTTGTTCTGGATTTAAGAATGGAATGGCCTACCTTTGTATTTAGAGTGTTTGGCTGAAAAAGAATTTTCTTAATTTCTTCAGGACATTTAAAGCATTTTCTGATATGATTGGTCATGTTATTAACATTGGCATGTTTGTATACAACATTACAATACTTTCAGACAACACCGCCCTTGTTATTTTCTTTAAATAACTTCCAAGCTGGTCCCCTTTTTTGACCCATTTTTTTTTCACACTAATAGTTCACAAAAATGATGTTATCAAGTGTTTTGACTTAAAACATCAACTTAAGCTAAGGATCTCTTACGTTCAGATAAAAGACTGAAATGAAAGTCTGTTGCCACTATAAAGTAACAACTCCACTGCACTAAAAGTCTTGGGTTAAGTGCAGTAGGCATCAAACAAAGAATAGATAATGGGAGGGAAGTACAATGTCGGTTTGAATTCTGGGTAGGATGAGCTGAGCGGTGTTGCCAACCAATATGCTTCCTGGCTTACATCTTCACCCATTATTGAGCCACATACTACAAAAACTTCCTGACATGCATTTAGCCTATATTATTTAGAGTATGATTTAAAAAAATATTTTTTAATATATAAAATTGAATGAAAAATAACTTAAGCATGTTTTACTGAGCTATTTTTAGCCTACTTTTCACATTTTGCAAAAATGAGGAAAAAGTAGACTTATGAGATCGGGCAAATGTGTGTCTGCCTGTCCTTCTGTCTGGCTGTCTATCTGGCTGTGTGTGTGTGTGTGTGTGTGTGTCCCCTATCAACTCCTAAACGGCTGCAGCAATCGAAACAAAATTTGGTAGGAGTAAAGATCTATACCTGAATATCTCACGGCCATATTTGAAAATGATGTCAGTGCTACCAACTGCTGAAAAGTCACAATTGAAATTTGAGCTCCATGTTGGATATCTTGGAAGGTACGAATGGGAGCTATATCAAAATTGGTACACATATAGATAATAATATTGCAATTTAATTTCCAGGAGGCCATACATGGCAGTGTTGCCAAAATGATTATAAGCCCGCTGATAGGTCCAAATTTTAAATGCATATAATTTCTACACTATCAATTGGATATCAACCAAATTTCGTATGTGCTATTTGTACATAAACAGATATGACTGAGCGTATTCTTAAGGGCCACCAGGGCTGCCAACTGTTAATAAATTCTCTCATTTTTTAAAATCCAAATACCCATATATCCGAAAGTATACAAGCCGACAGCTTTAAACTATGCACACGTATAGTACCTGACATTCTATATTAATTTGGAGTAACTTATATACGTCAGTGCTACCAACATGATTCTAAGCCTGCTGAGAGGTCCAAATTTAAATACATGTAACTTCTATACTATCATTTGGATTTCAACCAAATTTTGTGTGTGCCAAGTGTGCCATAACAGATATGACTATGCCGATTCTTAAGAATAACCAGAGCTGCCAATTGTTAATAAATACTGTCTCTATTTTTGTTACCCTAATAACAATACATCAGGAAGTATGCAAGCCAATAGATCTAAACTTTGCACACGTATAGTACCTGGCATTCTAGATTAATTTAGAGTAACTAATATAGGCCTACGTCAGTGCTGCCAACATGATTCGAAGCCTGCTGATAGGTCCAATTTTAAAATGCATGTAACTTCTATACTAACTAATGAATTTCATTCAAAATTGACACAACAATAGATCATATTATTTCAGATTATTTCTGACCAATAAATGTATGTCATTGTTGCCAACATGATTTTACGCTCTCTGTTAGATCCAATGTTTAATTGCATGTAACGTCCATGCTATCCATTGGGCTTCAACAAAATTTTGTATTCTGTACCTTAAGAGATGCAACTAAGAATATCTTCAGTCACCAGGGCTGCCAACTGTAGTTCTCTATTTGGCTACATTATGCCAGGTATACAGTATTTCGAACTAATTAGAAATTTCGATATTACCAACTTAATTTCGTCATTATTCTAGATAGGCTAGATCCATATAGATTAATCATTGGCATGAATATTAAATTTTAAGAAAAGTAGGCTCTTGAGTTCGTCACAGAACTTCTTGTGTTTTTTTTTTTTTCAAATGTCCTTTCTATTGAATATATTTTATTACCTTTTGAGTTTTGACATACACATATTTCAATTAATATGCATATAGTCTACTCGTATTACTACAAAAGTAGCTTTTCCCAGCCACATCTTTGTTGCTCAATTCCAGTAGCGGTACCGTAATAAAACTCGACCTTCTCATTATCTTGGTATTTAATAAAAATTTAAAAGACAAAACAACCACAAGCTTTTATCCAATAATTTACTTTAGTTTAAGGAAAAAATACACTTAAATACAAGGTTACAATGACAAAACAAATACCCAAAAATACCTGGGCGTCCATTATTCTTTTTCTTTTTTATTAATTTTGAAGGATCAATATTGTTCCCGATTTCAATTTAAGGCATCAAATACCTGTGTTTCAGCCCTTGTTTGTTCAACACTTCATCAGTACATCAAAAAAGTGTTGTAAAAAACTGAAATACCCTCATTTTCGGTATTTAAATGACCACTGGGTATATACCCGGGTAAATACCCAATTTATATTACCTTCCCATTGGGTATTTACCCGGCCCACATCACTAATTACTCCCCGTGACTGCAATTTATAATCTATTCCACACCAGAACACTGGTAGGAGCGACGTGATGCAGCACGCATTGCCAGGCAAAAATAGACTTAGGTATTGAGACCGAAAGGCTCATGACCCCATGACCATTTCCGGCTCATCTAAAATTGATTGCCGAGAAAAAAAAATCCCAAAGAAGCTCAACCGCACATCCAACCATGGAACACCAACCTACCAGGGGAAGTCGCCAACTGAAGTAACATATTTATTTAATAGTGAGATTATGAACCACAGGACAATTCAGACAACAAGGGCACTCCAATGATTTTTTTCTATAATTTTCGAGAGTGCTGGTTGTGTAAATGAAATGATGGGTTATAAACGGTTAAGTTACATAGTCAGGAAACGACTCACGCGGTGCCCGACCATGAAGAGGAAGAAGCACTAGTCGCCATTACCTAGACAGTACTGTGTCATGTCGCGTGTGAGTGAAAAACGCTGCAACTGGATCTCGGGTAATTGACAGGGTAAGGACGAGTAGTCCATTAATATTACTATTATCGAACAGACTTTTATATTTGGAAAGTGCATTGAAACCGTTATTCGTGACTAGTCGAACTGTAAATTGTCAACATTTTGAAGTGCTATTATCAAACCCGTGTAATTGTGGAGTGAGAAAAGTTGTAAAGTCTGTGTAATATGATGCAGATGCGTCAATAAAGTCAGTGGCGGAAATAGAAAGGCAATTTTGAATATCCGCACAGTTTAAAATCAGTGATTCAGGCTTCTCCAACGTGTAATACTACTACCATCATGGGGGCCTATGACTACACGGAAGCTACCGCCATCCTTATGGCAGGAGGAATGTCCGAGTAAACCATTCAACCATGGGAAGAGCCGATGCCAAATAATACCATGGGGAGAAAGAAACGATGGTTAAGGACGGTGAGTGAACCGAGGACCAGGTTCAAACCGAGAGCCATCCATCTCATACAACCAATCATGAACGAGTAAGTCAAATAAAACCATTTATGTACGGTAGAATTGTGGTGGATAATTAGCATAATATATTGGCCGCACGTATTCACACAGTTGGTTATAGGCAGGATTTGTTTTTTTGGTAGTTATGTGATTAACTATTATTTCCTGTCGGTCTATTTCTACGTGGCAATTTGTAAATATAATGATTAAGAAAGGCATTGGGAGCACTATGCATAAATTGAAGAAGAACGCCGCAAATATAACTTCATGTACTTAAGTAAGGTGGAAGTGTGTTATTCTCGAACACACGATCCTTGGGAAGGTATAGCAGTCGATAGACATGACGGAATGACTACAGTATAATTTGTTCAAGCATTTTTAATACCTCCTACGTATCATTTTAATATATTCAAGTCACTGCAGAAAGAGTGACATACGGTATCTATATCTTTGGTCTACCTGGAATACAACATTATTCTTTTGTTATGCCAGAAGTGTGGCGTTATTACAATTGTACATCTGAATGCGTGGATTTAGAACTGGTTTCAAAGCAAGCGGTGAGCTCAATTGTTCGTCGGCGGGAGAGTGTATTGGGACCTTGAAAGCCGTGGCGGACACTCGAAGATACCGGCAGCAAGCAAATGCATCATTCACATGTCACATTATACAACAACTAAAGGCACACACAAACTCAATACTACACTTAGCGTAGAACTGCACAGCAGTATTTTGTCAATGAATTTACACTCCCATAAGGTTAATAAATTTGTTAAGTAAAATGTAACTTGTATTATATTGAAACCATTATTTAAGAGCTGTAACAGCTGTTCTGGGCAGCCATTAACTTAATTTTGTACAGACCGAAGATGTATCAGACCAGGGCAACGTGTTAGATTGTGATTGGGTAATTTGTTCCACATGAAGACGATGCATTATCGCTCATGGTGATGTTAATTAGGTGGCAGGTGATGTTTATACCACTGTCGACCGTTTTATAAGGTGTGTGTTGGGTGACCACACGTATTGGTATTTGTAAACACGAATCCAGCTGTGACTGGCGTGTATTTAAGTTGAGCGGTGAGGCTCATATGAAGATGTTTGATGATGCTGTAGAATCGAGATGACTGATACTTCTCGAAGGGAGAGTTTATTTATGGGTCTGATTCTGTTCTTCGTGTCTAATGACAATATTAAATACACTTCCTGAAATAATAATGATAATAATAATAATAAATAATAATAAAAATAATAATGATAATAATAATAAATAATAATAATAAATAATGATAATAATAATGATAATGAAATAGTTTTATTTTGAAGGCAATAAATAATTAATAATTAAATAAGTAATTAAATAGTTTTGAACTTCAGTTTTTTTGAATAATGTAATTTTTTTCGTATGTTGTTGTCATGATTCGATCTTCGATTTTTCACCTGAGGGTGATGCTTCTAAATACAATTAGATCAAGCTGACACTCCTTGAATCTTCGAATGTAATTTCTAGGCGAATCCACGGAAACCTGGACTTTGCAAATGCAACGTCAGACATGACGGTGTTCATGCTGTTGCCAACCTACATTGACATGCATTCAGATGACAATCGTCTACAAACAGTCGACGATTTGTGTAGGGAGGATGTTGAATATAAGAGTGTATTCTATTGTGTGTTTATGTTTTGTTGACTTGTGTTCCCATTTGTTACTGATGTATTTTTAGTGAACCAATTGTGTGATAGTTTTGTTTTTTTTCTGCATAGGCGCGTCACGTCTATGATTACCTTTACGATAGGATCAAATCAGAACATAACTTTAACGTTAAATGTCAGGGATAATACCATCATAGCCTAGTTTCATACACATTGTTTTGCTTAAATTAAATTTCTCATTGTAATTGCTTAGGACCGAACTTACGTATTATTCCCTTAGTTTGCTGTGTTTTTGTTTTGTTGTATAATAGGACTTCAAGAGGGTAACTTAACGTCATTTAGGGATTATTCACATGTATTCAGGTTAGCGGCTTATCCGATTCTTACCCTCAGAAGTAGGTTAGGGTGCTGTTTCTAAATAAACAAAGAAGGTAACTTAAGACTGGACTTCTTCTTTTTTTTGTTATTTTTGATGTGCTTTCTTGGGTCAGTTCATAACATTTCCACATCTCACTAACACCGATCGACCCTGAGGAAACTAGTCCCGTGCGGGCTGATTTGAGAATGCACATCTGATCCTTTTAGGGTTGTGGGTTCGGTGGATGGGGGTGTCGAGGGGCCGTTGCGGTCAAGCGGTCTTCCGATATCCTTGTCTGGCGGGCACAGTATTATTGTAGCTGTTCGGGAGCGCTTGTTCTCCTTGAATCTGGCTATCATATACAAAATAATTTTTCAAATCCGACTGGTAGTTCCAGATATTAGCGCGTTTAAACAATCAAACTCTTCAGCTTTATTATATTGGTATAGATTTCCTCTTTGTCACTTTTGTGATGTTAACAGTGGGGATTACTCGACAGGGGGTTAACATCACAAAAGTGACAAAGAGGAAATCTGACATTCTACGGATCGGAGCGTGGAATGTTAGAAGACTGCGAGGAAGTGGAAGGTTAGAAAACTTAGAAAGGGTAATGGATAGGTTGAGGTTGGATGTGGTTGGGATTAGTGAAATGCGCTGACAGGAAGAACAGGACTTTTGGTCAGGAGAATATAGGGTCATTAGCACCAAATCAAACAATGGCCAAGTATATATGCCTACCAGTCTAGCTGATGATGAAGATGTTGAAAAGTTCTACGAAGAAATAGATGAAATTCTGAGGTATATCAAGGGTGATTCAAATGTTATAGTAATGGGGGATTGTAATGCAGTGGTAGGAAAAGGGAGAGAAGGAAAGAGAGTAGGAGATTTCGGATTAGGTGAAAGGAATGATCGAGGAAGCAGGCTGTTGGAATTCTGCACCGAGCATGAGTTGGTAATAGCTAACACCTTATTCAATAATCACAATAGAAGAATATACACATGGATGAGACCAGGAGATAAAGGGAGTTACCCAATCGACTTCATTATGGTCAAGCAGAGGTTTCGAAACCAGATTTTGGATGGTAAAACATATCCTGGTGCTGACATAAACTCTGACCACAATCTGGTTGTTATGAAATGCAGATTAATGTTGAAGAAACTGAAAAAAAGTCAAAAGCCAAAAAGGTGGGCAATAGACAGACTGAAAGTGAGGGATGTAAACGAAAAATTCAAGAAGAGTATAAAGGAAGGACTTATGAAAAATCGTAAAAAAAAACTTCAATTGCAGACGAATGGGCACTTTTGAAGAATGAAATAACAAAATCCGCAGAAGAAAACATTGGTAGGAAAGAAAGAATAGGTAAAAAACCGTGGATCACTCAGGATATACTAGAATTGATGGATGAAAGGCGGAAACACAAGAACAAAAGAGATAAAAAAGGGGAAAGCACAATACAGACGTCTGAGAAATGACGTTAACAAGAAGTGCAAGGAAGCGAAAGAAGAATGGTTGAAAGAGAAATGTGCAGGCATAGAAAATTTTCTGAAATTAGGAAAAGTAGACACAGCTTATACTTTTGGGGAAAAGAAGACTAAGTGCTGTAATATTAAGGAAACAAATGGAAAGCCTCTAACAGATAGGGAAGAAAAGGTTGAGAGATGGAAAGCTTACATAGAGTGTTTGTATAAGGGAAGGGAGATTGAGAATCATGTAATGGAAAGAGAGGAGGAAATTGAAGAGGATGCAAAAGGAGATTTAATATTGAGATCAGAATTTGACAGAGCATTGGAGGACTTAGGCAGGAACAAAGCACCAGGCATAGATGATATACCGTTTGAGTTGCTACGCTGCATAGAAGATGAAGGTCTGATCAGGTTATTTCACTTGGTGTGTAGGATTTATGAGACAGGTGAGGTACCCCCTGATTTCAAGAAGAATGTAATCATCCCTATACCAAAGAAAGTGGGAGCTGACAGATGTGAAGATTACCGCACAATCAGCTTGATTACTCATGCTTCAAAGAACCTGTCTAGGATAATTTACAAGAGTATGGAAAGCCAGATAGACACGGAGTTGGGTGAATACGAGTATGGTTTCAGGAGAAATGTAGGAACAAGGGAAGCTGAACTAAGTCTTAGGCTGATTTTGGAAGGTAGAATAAGGAAAGATAAGAGAACGATCATGGCATTTGTAGACTTATAAAAGGCTTTTGATAACGTTGATTGGGCTGAATTGTTTGACATTTTGAAATCTATTGGAATAAAGTACAGGGATAGGAGGATGATATACAATCTATTCAGAAACCAGACAGCAGTCATTCGAGTTGAAGGACAGGACAGAGAAGCTGGCATTCACAAAGGTGTAAGGCAAGGCTGCAACTTATCACCCATACTTTTCAAACTTTACATTGAACAAGCAATGAAGGAAATTGAAAAAATTAAGTGGGAGTTTAGATTCAAGGAGAAATAATTTCAACTCTGAGATTTGCTGATGACATCGTCATCTTGGCCGACACGTCTGAGGATTTGAATGAGTTTTTGAATGGTATGGACTCCGTCTTACGGAAAAAATTCCTGATGAAAATTAAGAAATGTAAAACAACAATACTGGAATGCAGCCGAAATAAATCAGAAACCTCTATGGACATCAAATTGGCAGGTGAAAAGCTGAAGGAAGTAGGAGACTTCTGTTATTTAGGAAGGAACATAACCAGTGTTGGACGAAGCAAAGAGGATTTAAAAAGTAGGCTGGCTCAGGCAAGGAAAGCACTTCTACAAAAAAGGAATCTCTTGACCTTGAATATTGATTTAGGTATTAGGAAGTCATTTTTGAAAACCTTTGTCTGGAGCGTGGTGCTCTATAGAAGTGAAACTTGGACTATTGGTGCAGCAGAAAAGAGGAGAATTGAAGCATTTGAAATGTGATATTACAGGAGAATGATGATGATCAGATGGGTAGATAGGGTTACAAACGAAGAGGTATTAAGACGAATGGGAGAGGAGAGATGTTTCTGGCGACTGCTAATGAAGAGAAGAGATAGGTTAGTAGGACACATACTAAGACACCCAGGAATAGCAAGCTTAGTTAAGGAAGGAAGGGTTGAGGACATGAACTGTAGGGGTAGACCAAGGTTAGAATATGTTAAACATACTGCCTCGGATGTAGGGTGTGGTAGCTATGTAGAGATGAAACGATTAGCTCAGGACAGGGAGGCATGGAGAGCTGCATCAAACCAGTCAAAAGACTGAAGTTTCAAACAACAACAACAACAACAACAACAACATAGATTGCATGGAAAATCCTTGAAATAGGCAAGGAAATGTAATGGAAAAGACCAGTGGGATATATGAAAACAGGCTATTTAGTTCTTCACTGAAGTACTTGTATTTATTATTGTCTTGAGATGGCGTATTAAATTCATATTTAATAGACACTCTTTATGCACACTTAGTAAACGCCTTGTATCACTTTAACAGTAGTTGTGTTATCCTTCCACAGTGCATATCATAATAATCTTACACATTTCATATTTCATCGTAGTTTCAAAATATCATCAATTCTCATATTTACCCTCAATTATCGTATTCACCTTAAATTACCGTGGCATGAAATCCTCACGACATTACCATAATATAACCAATTTCCTCATTTGGATAATAATAGAAGACATGACTTAACTCCAATTCCAATATAATCAGCTGTTTACTTTAAAATCATGGCGTACTGTACCTTCTTCAGCCAATACTTACTTTTTATATTAAAATACTTCTTTCCAGCTTTATGTAATTGGTCACAATTTGTGCTGACCGACTAGAAAGCTAACTTTTATTCGAAATTAAGAGTGCTGGAGCTAATCATGAGAGTAAAAGTAATAGAGTACCGGGTAAACTGGGGTGAATAGGGACATATTTTTGTATTATTTTAGAAATAAATTCAAGGACAAGAAATGTTACACACTTTTGCTCTTTGAAGTGAAAGGTTGTATTTCACCGTCATTTTTGAACCAAATATCAGCAATGTAGCTCTTGAGAATATTGAGTTATTTGTTTTTTCGCCCCGGGGATGGGGTCAATAGGGACAGTCCTAAAGAAAAATACAAAACTCTATCCCAGTGGCCACTGGGATTATTAGGGACACAGAACTATGTTGCAAAATACACAATGCAAAAAATAAAAAGGGAAAATACAAAATAGGGAAAACATACACATTGGACTATATATAACCACCATGCTTTAGTGATTGGGACAAATGGTAAGGTTACAGTATGAATACAAACTTCACGTAAAACTATGTCTGCCTCTCCTAAGTGTGGGTTCTTTCATTATTTGAATTATTTGCACCTGGTCGAATTCAGACACATCTTCCACATTTGGAAAAACATAAAGATTTTTGTCCTTGGAAGTCTCTCCCAAAAATGATGCCTCATAAGTCACTCCAACATGAAAAACATTCGAGATTTTCCCAATGAAGCATTTTCCATCTCCCTTAAGGCTCTTCAAATTCACTTTCACCCACTGACCAACATGTAATGTTCGATGAATATACTGGGCTCCAACTTCTTCAGACTGTAATTCAGGGCCCCTTGCTGTGCTTGCTTCTCTGCACTCTGCATTGTAGTCACTATCACTGTCAACATTGCTGTGTTGTTCTTCCTCTTATTTCTGTGACCCTAAGTCATGTGCGTGGTACATAAAGCTTTCTTTGTCTGCCAGGTTTGTGAATGCAGTCATTATCACCCTACCTTTGATTTTTCAGGAATTCAGTTAGGGTGTCATTGATAGAGTTATCTTCTCCTTCTTGTTCATTCGGCAACATATCGAGAACTCTGTTCATACACTGAAGAAAATGGAAATTGCAACACCATGAAGGCATTGGTCGTTTGTGTTGATTTTCAAGATATGGAACGATGCCATGTAGGTATGTAAACGATCAAAGTTTCAGACCCATTGGATTGTTGCTACAGGTGATTGGTTGCGCAGGAATCAACTCGAGTATACGGACTCTGGTGTAGCGTAGATGACCAGAAGTCTGTGCGGTGAAGTGTTACCCGTCAAACATGCCTCGACGACAGAGAAGAGCACGCTATCAACAACTGTCGCCGTTTGAGAGGGCTCGGATAATTGGGCTGTGTGAGGATGGATTATCGCTAAGGACTGTCGCTGCACGTGTTGGCCGACAGGCATCTACGGTACAACGTGTATGGCAGCAGTGGTCAAATGAAGGTACCCACACTCGTAGACCTGGCACAGGCCCCGCGCGACAGACAACTGTGAGAGATGATCGCCGCATCATTCGGATGGCCCGGATGGAACCCCATACAACAGCAGCGCAAATTCGAGCAGCTGTAGCACCCCACATTACACAACAAACAGTTGGTAATCGCCAGCGTGCAGCTGGCTTACGATCCCGTGTCCCTGTAGAAGGTGTTCCATTGACCCCACAAGAGCGACGTGTAAGGCTGGCCTCGTGTCAAGAACGATCGACGTCGGTCGACGAATGGCATAGGGTCGTCTTTAGTGATGAATCGCGCTTCTGTCTTGCCCACAGTGATAGCTGGAATCGTGTGCGCCGACGTACTGGGGAGAGGGGCCGCCCAGACCTTATTGTCGAGAGGCACACAGGGCCAACACCAAGCATTATGGTCTGGGGAGCTCTTGGCTTTAATGTGAAATCACAATTAGTGCTTGTTAAGGGCACTATGACTGGTCGACAGTACGTTGATAGGGTACTCAACCCAGTGGTTGTCCCTATGATGGCGAACATTGCTAATGGGATGTTTCAGCAGGACAATGCCCGGGTTCACACTGCACGCATCTCCAGAGAAGCTCTCCACGACATCACAACCTTAGAATGGCCCGCCAGATCCCCGGACCTCAGTCCTATTGAGCATGTGTGGGACATGATGGGTCGACAACTGGCCAACCGTCCTCAGCCACCCACAACTCTGGAACAACTGACCCGTGCAGTGCAGCAAGCATGGGCCACAATTCCTCAGGAAGCGATCCAGGGCCTTATTGAATCCATGCCACGCTGAATTCATCAATGTATTGCAGCTCGTGGTGGGCACATCCTGTATTGATTGTTGTCCAAACTTGCGGTCAGAGGGACCTGAAAGTGTAATCATCGAATCACAACCGAACCCTCGTCCTGCATGTTCAATTGCAGCAATGTAGCACCACTCCTTCTGGGTGTTGCAATTTCCATTTTCTTCAGTGTATTTAAAGGATGAATTTCAGTTTTCTTGAAACCTGAACATATGTCTGTTTCCATGACTGGAGATAACAGGTGAAGGGTACATAGCCTTCTCCAGGTCCTCCTGTGCAGTAGATCTGTGTCGATGGGCTCTGGGGTCACTCTTGTATTTCCTGACCATGTTGTCCCTATTCACCCCTGAAAGGCAAAATAAACTGCATCATACAATACGATAACTGATCATTTGTTTCGAAATCACTATTTTACTATGGATGTATGCTAATATATCTCAGAAATAATAATAGCAATTACCTGACAACTTTTTCAATGATTACGGGAATGTATCTCGGACGCACAAAAGAAGTTTAAGTGCAAACTCAATCTCATAAAAACAGCTGATAAACATTTGCATGTGGACCAACTGCTGAAATAATTCCTAAGAGTATAGAACCCAAGCATTTGATTAAAAGCAACTCACCAGGAGTTTAAAACAGCAGATGCCACTAGCATAGCTCAGTTATCTTAGTATTAATATCAAATGGGACTTTTTCTTGAACTGTTGTCCCTATTCACCCCTGTGTCCCTATTCACCCCAGTTTGCTGTAATGTATTAATTCGTAGCTGAAGGAGTTAATATTGCGAGTTGCGTTCGATTCCGTTGAAGACAAGATTTACTGTATAATTCATTAGTATGAGTACTTCAAACGCCGATATAATTTAGGAATTCGTCCATAAACTATTCAAGTCGTAAAAAAAATCCATGCTTACCCCTGAAGAAAATCAATGAATATAAAACAAAAGTATTGGAATGCAGCCGAAATAAATCAGAAATCTCAATGGACATCAAATTGGCAGATGAAAAGCTAAAGGAAGTAGTAGACTTCTGTTACTTAGGAAGCAAAATAACCAGTGATGGACGAAGCAAATCTACTATATACAGTGAAACGTGGCTAATTCGAACTTCTATAATTAAATCTTCTTTAATTCGAATTTTTCTCTTGGTCCCTAGCATTTTATATACAATCAATGCTAAAAAAAACGTGGTTAATTCGAATTATATTTTGGATAATTCGAAGTTTATACGTGTGAAAAGCCAATCGGAAGCCAAACAGTTGGGTGTGGAATTCCCGAAAAACGACAAACCACATCACAGAACTTAGGCGTTATTTTGAAAGTAGAAATGGTGTAAGTGATTCTGTTTTTCGTTCCTTAAATTTGTTAGATTCTTTTGTGATGGCCAACAGACTTAATTGTAGGAAACAGGTAAAAATCTCAAACATATTTGAAAAATGTAGATTTCTATAAGACTTAGCTAGATAGCTGGATTACCACTGTCGTTAAATAGGTGAATATTATATTTTGGTTTTATCTTATCATTTGAAACTTTTGAGGTTAATCACGATACAGTCAATAGGTACAGTACCGTTGTCTGTTAATCTACTTTGTTGAACGTAAATCATTATGTAAACGTAATACAATATATATTTTTTCTACCCTTTTCAAAGAACTTTCTTATTTCGAAGTTTTGGATAGTTCGAACTCTTTTACTGGTCCCTTGAGGTTCGAATTATCCAAGTTCCACTGTATTTGTCAAATACCACTCACTCACTCATTCATTCATCACGAAATCTCAGAAACCACCGAACGGACTGGGATGAAATTTGGTATGCAGCTTCCTCAAGGGCCGCAAACGCCCACTAAGAAAGAATTTTTGGATATTAAGGTTCTATAGGGGGTGTTAAGGGGGTAGATCTGCATTTCATTGAATAGCAATATCTCCCGATTGGTTTCATTGCGGATGTGATACTCGGCATATATACTCATCATTAACAAGAATTTCCGTGAAGAACTATACAGCCTACTTTTCATGCCAATGATTATTCCACCTATCTAGAATAATGACAAAATTAAGTTGGTAATATCGAAATATCTAATTAGTTCAAAATATACCTGGTATGATGTAGCCTAATAGAGCACTACAGTTGGCAGCCCTGGTGACTGAATATATTCTTAGTTCCATCTCTTAAGGTACAGAATACAAAATTTGGCTGAAGTCCAATGGACGTTACATGCAGTTAATCACTGGATCTATCAGCACGCGTAAAAGCATGTTGCCAACAATACCATGCGTGTGCTGGTCAGAAATAATCTGAAATATTATGATATCTTGTTGTGCCAATTTTGGATGAAATCCATTTGTTATTATAGAAGTTACATGTATTTTAAAATTGGACATATCATCAGGCATAGAATCATGTTGACAGCACTGCCTTGTATTAATTACTCCAAATTAATCTAGAATGTCAGGTGCTATACGTGTGCAAAGTATAGAGCTGTTGGCTTGCATACTTTCTGGTATATTGATATTAGGGTAAAAACAATATAGACAGCATTTATTAACAGTTGGCAGCCTTGATTGCTCTTATCAACACTTATAGTCATATCTGTTATGGTACACATAGCACATACGAAATTTGGTTGAAATCCAACTGATAGTATAGAAGTTACACGTATTTAAAAATTGGTACTATCAGCAGGCTTATAATCATGTTGGTAGAACTGACGTATATAAGTTACTCCAAATTAATCTAAAATGTCAGAATATACGTGTGCATAGTGTAAAGCTGTTGGCTTGCATACTTTCTGATATATTGGTATTTAGATTTTAAAAAATAGAGAGAGCAATTATTAACAGTTGGTAGCCCTGTTGGCTCTTAAGAATATGCTCAGTCATATCTGTTTATGTACAGATGTTACATACAAAATTTGGTTGAAATCCAATTGATAATGTAGACGTTATATGCATTTAAACTCTGGACCTATCAGAAGGCTTAAAATTATTTTGGCAACACAGTCATTGTTGGCCTCTTGGAAATTAAACTCAAATAGTATTATCTGCATGTGTGCCAATTTTGGAATAGCTCCCATGCATACCTTGCAAGATATCCAACATGGAGCTCAAATTTCTAGTGCGTTTTTTCAGCAGATGGTAGCACTGACATCATTTTCAAATATGGACGTGAGATATTCCGGTGCACATCTTTACTCATACTAAATTTGGTTTTGATTGCTGCAGCCGTTTAGGAGTTGATAGGGGGGACACACACACAGCCAGCCAGACAGACAGACAGAAGGACAGACAGACAGACAGACAGACAGACACACATTTGCCCGATCTCATAAGTCTACTTTTTCCTAATTTTTGCAAAATGTGAAAAGTAGGCTAAAAATAAGAAGACACGTGTCTGAGGGTTTTTCGATGTGGTGTATATTATGAGGTGAAAAGGGTGAAAAGTGGGGGTTGAATGATTCCTAACGGAGCGTGTATCTCTTAAACGACATAGGCGAGGAATTTGAAACTCAGCGGAAAAAACAGCATAACAAAGTAAATAGGTGTTTGACCGTTTTTTCATAAATACAATTTAAGGGGCCCATGGGGAGGGGTGATATTCTGGAAAAAAAAAACAGGTAAGAAAGTGTCCTAACTGATTGACTGACTGACTCACTCATCAAACTCAGGGAGGAAAACTGCTTTAAAGTAAATAAATAGCTGTTCGACAGTTTTTACATAAATCAATTTTAAGGGGTTCAAGGGGAGGGGTGAAATTCTGAAAAAAGACAATTGAAAGACAATGTTTTGACTCACTCACTTACTCATCATCACCCAGCCAAAATTATTGAAGTTAGAAACATGACAGTTTGGGGAAATGTTCATTGTATCTCCAAACCGTCTACTAAGGGAGGATTTTCGGATATTCTGGTTCTAAAGGGGTCTTAAGGGGGTTAAACCTGCATTTCAATGAATAAAAATATCTCCCGATTGGTTTCATCGGGGGATGTGATACACGGCATATAAACTCATCATTAAGCAAGAAGTTCCGTGAAGAACTATACAGCCTACTTTTCATGCCAATGATTATTCTACAGTAAAATGAACCTATCTAGAATAATGACAAAATTAAGATGGTAATATCGAAATATCAAATTAGTTCAAAATATACCTGGTATAATGTAGCCTGATAGAGCACTATAGTTGGCAGCCCTGGTGACTGAATATATTCTTAGTTCCATCTTTTAAGGCACAGAATACAAAATTAGGTTGAAGTCCAATGGACGTTACATGCAGTTAGACACTGGATCTATCAGCACGTGTAAAAGCATGTTGCCAACAATACCATGCGTGTGCTGGTCAGAAATAATCTGAAATATTTTGATATCTTGTTGTGCCAATTTTGGATGAAATCCATTTGTTAGTATTGACGTTACATGTATTTTAAAATTGGACATATCAGCAGGCATAGAATCATGTTGGCAGCACTGCCTTGTATTAATTACTCCAAATTAATCTACAATGTCAGGTGCTATACGTGTGCAAAGTATAGAGCTGTTGGCTTGCATACTTTCTGATATATTGATATTAGGGTAAAAATATAGACAGCATTTATTAACAGTTGGCAGCCCTGATTGCTCTTAACAATACTTACAGTCATTCTGTTATGGTACACATAGCACATACGAAATTTGGTTGTAATCCAACTGATAGTATAGAAGTTACATGTATTTAAAAATTGGTACTATCAGCTGGCTTATAATCATGTTGGTAGAACTGACGTATATAAGTTACTCAAAATTAATCTAAAATGTCAGAATATACGTGTGCATAGTTTGAAGCTGTTGGCTTGCATACTTTCTAATATATTGGTATTTTGATTTAAAAAATAGAGAGAGCAATAATTAACAGTTGGCAGACCTGGTGGCTCTTAAGAATACGCTCAATCATATCTGTTTATGTACAGATATTACATACAAAATTTGGTTGAAATCCAATTGATAGTGTAGAAGTTATATGCATTTAAACATTGGACCTATCAGAAGGTTTAAAATTATTTTGGCAACACTGTCATTGTTGGCCTCCTGGAAATTATACTGAAATAGTATTATCTGCATGTGTACCAATTTTGGAATAGCTCCCATGCATACCTTGCGAGATATCCAACATGGAGCTCAAATTTCTAGTGCGTTTTTTCAGCAGTTGGTAGCACTGACATCATTTTCAAATATGGACGTGAGATATTCCGGTGCACATCTTGACTCATACTAAATTTGGTTTTGATTGCTGCAGCAGTTTAGGAGTTGATAGGGGGGGACACACACACAGCCAGACAGACAGACAGACACACACACATTTTCCCGGATCGATCTCATAAGACTACTTTTTCCTCATTTTTGCAAAATGTGAAAAGTAGGCTAAAAATAAGAAGACACGTGTCTGTGTGTTTTTCGATGTGGTGTATATTATGAGGTGAAAGGGGTGAAAGATGGGGGTTTAAGGATTCCTAACGGAGCGTGTATCTCTTTAACGACTTAGGCGAGGAGTTTGAAACTCTGCGGGAAAAATCAGCTTAAAAACAAGTAGTTCCGTGAAGAACTATACAGCCTATTTTCATATATCCTGCTCATGTTAATTGCCTCTATCAACATACAAAATCTATATATTTAAAACAGTAAGCTGTGTTTTGTACACACGAGATTGTGAAAACGACTTAACCGATTGGCTTCGTAAGACATTCTAACGAAAGCTCTTGGCATGCAGATTTGCAGAGTTTGTTTAAAAGGAAAATATATGTTACGGTATATTTTTAAATGATTAAAGGAATATGTCATATTTTACACTCCCGCGCATGCGCACAATGGCCTTTCTCAACAAGGCAAATGGCGCTTCCGGCAGCGTCTAACTGAGATCTTTGTTTATGAGAATTAAAAAGGGTCTCCAATAATGTTAATTACGTTTGTACAATATGCATTGAAATAGAATTATATTAAGTAAGCCACGAATTAAAGGACTTAAACTGCAGGTTGAGTTTGTATATTGGTTAGATAGCTTAATATTGCAGCGCCACATGGTTGTCTGGATGGCCAAGGGGATATGGTTACTGCCAGATAATTTGTATTATGCATGTTCGAGAGGGTTCGATTCCCACCTCGGTTATGTTTTTTATTTTCGTTTTCTTCCTTCCTACGATTGGTATTACATTGTAGAAACATATTTCACTTTTATCGTTCCCGTCAAGTGACGAATTCTCTGTTGCCATCCTTTGCATGGTCGAGAGGGTTCGATTCCCACCTCGGATATGTTTTATTGTTTTCGTTTTCTTCTTTCCTACGATTGTTATTACATTGTAGAGACATATTTCACCTTTATCATTCCCGTAAAGTAATGAATTCTCTGTTGCCATCCTTTGCATGGTCGAGAGGGTTCGATTCCCACCTCGGATAAGTTTTTTTTTGTTTTCTTCCTTCCTACGATTGGTATTATATTGTAGAAATATATTTCACTTTTATCAGTCCCGTAAAGTAACGAATTCTCTGTTGCCATCTATATATTTAAAACACTAAGCTGTTTTTTGTACACACGAGATTGTGAAAACGACTTAACCGATTGGCTTCGTAAGACATTCTAACGAAAGCTCTTGGCATGCAGATTTGCAGAGTTTCTTTAAAAGGAAAATATATGTTACGGTATATTTTTAAATGATTAAAGAAATATGTAATATTTGTCACTCCCGCGCATGCGCACAATGGCCTTTCTCAACAAGGAAAATGGCGATTCCGGTCGCGTCTAACTGAGATCTTTGTTCATGAGAATTAAAAAGGATCTCCAATAATGTTAGTTATGTTATTACAATGTGCATTGAAATAGAATTATATTAAATAAACCACGAATTGAAAGACATAAACTGCAGGTTGAGTGTGTATACTGGTTAGATAGCTTAATACTGGAGTGAAACATAGTTGTCTGGATGGCTGAGGGGATAAGGTTACTGGCCTGAAATTTGTATTATGCATGATCGAGAGGGTTCGATTCCCACCTCGGATATGTTTTTTTATTTTCATTTTCTTCCTTCCTACGATTGGTATTGCATTGTAGAAAGCTCTTGGCATGCAGATTTGCAGAGTTTCTTTAAAAGGAAAATATATGTTACGGTATATTTTTAAATGATTAAAGAAATATTTAATATTTGACACTCTCGCGCATGCGCACAATGGCCTTTCTCAACAAGGAAAATGGCGATTCCGGTCGCGTCTAACTGAGATCTTTGTTTATGAGAATTAAAAAGGGTCTCCAATAATGTTAGTTATGTTTTTACAATATGCATTGAAATAGAATTATATTAAATAAACCACGAATTGAAGGACATAAAGTGCAGGTTGAGTGTGTATACTGGTTAGATAACTTAATACTGCAGTGACACATAGTTGTCCGGTTGGCCAAGGGGATAAGGTTACTGGCCAGAAATTTGTATTATGCATGATCGAGAGGGTTCGATCCCACTTCGGATATGTTTTTTTATTTTCGTTTTCTTCCTTCCTACGATTGGTATTGCATTGTAGAAACATATTTCACTTTTATCATTCCCGTCAAGTAACGAATTCTCTGTTCCCATCGAGAGGGTTCGATTCCCACCTCGGTTATGTTTTTTTTTATTTTCGTTTTCTTCCTTCCTACGATTGGTATTACATTGTAGAAACATATTTCACTTTTATCATTCCCGTAAAGTAACGAATTCTCTGTTGCCATCCTTTGCATGGTCGAGAGGGTTCGATTCCCACCTCGGATACGTTTATTTATTTTCATTTTCTTCCTTCCTACGATTGGTATTACATTGTAGAGATATATTTCACTTTTTCATTCCCGTAAAGTAACGAATTCTCTGTTGCCATCCTTTGCATGGTCGAGAGGGTTCGATTCCCACCTCGGATATGTTTTTTTTTGTTTTCTTCCTTCCTACGATTGGTATTAGAGTGTAGAAACATATTTCACTTTTATCATTCCTGTAAAGTAACGAATTCTCTGTTGCCATCTATCTATCTATCTATATATTTAAAACACTAAGCTGTTTTTTGTACACACGAGATTGTGAAAACGACTTAACCGATTGGCTTCGTAAGACATTCTAACGAAAGCTCTTGGCATGCAGATTTGCAGAGTTTCTTTAAAAGGAAAATATATGTTACGGTATATTTTTAAATGATTAAGGAAATATGTAATATTTGTCACTCCCGCGCATGCGCACAATGGCCTTTCTCAACAAGGAAAATGGCGATTCCGGTCGCGTCTAACTGAGATCTTTGTTCATGAGAATTAAAAAGGATCTCCAATAATGTTAGTTATGTTATTACAATGTGCATTGAAATAGAATTATATTAAATAAACCACGAATTGAAAGACATAAACTGCAGGTTGAGTGTGTATACTGGTTAGATAGCTTAATACTGGAGTGAAACATAGTTGTCTGGATGGCTGAGGGGATAAGGTTACTGGCCTTAAATTTGTATTATGCATGATCGAGAGGGTTCGATTCCCACCTCGGATATGTTTTTTTATTTTCATTTTCTTCCTTCCTACGATTGGTATTGCATTGTAGAAAGCTCTTGGCATGCAGATTTGCAGAGTTTCTTTAAAAGGAAAATATTGACACTCTCGCGCATGCGCACAATGGCCTTTCTCAACAAGGAAAATGGCGATTCCGGTCGCGTCTAACTGAGATCTTTGTTTATGAGAATTAAAAAGGGTCTCCAATAATGTTAGTTATGTTTTTACAATATGCATTGAAATAGAATTATATTAAATAAACCACGAATTGAAGGACATAAAGTGCAGGTTGAGTGTGTATACTGGTTAGATAACTTAATACTGCAGTGACACATAGTTGTCTGGTTGGCCAAGGGGATAAGGTTACTGGCCAGAAATTTGTATTATGCATGATCGAGAGGGTTCGATCCCACTTCGGATATGTTTTTTTATTTTCGTTTTCTTCCTTCCTACGATTGGTATTGCATTGTAGAAACATATTTCACTTTTATCATTCCCGTCAAGTAACGAATTCTCTGTTCCCATCGAGAGGGTTCGATTCCCACCTCGGTTATGTTTTTTTTTATTTTCGTTTTCTTCCTTCCTACGATTGGTATTACATTGTAGAAACATATTTCACTTTTATCATTCCCGTAAAGTAACGAATTCTCTGTTGCCATCCTTTGCATGGTCGAGAGGGTTCGATTCCCACCTCGGATACGTTTATTTATTTTCATTTTCTTCCTTCCTACGATTGGTATTACATTGTAGAGATATATTTCACTTTTTCATTCCCGTAAAGTAACGAATTCTCTGTTGCCATCCTTTGCATGGTCGAGAGGGTTCGATTCCCACCTCGGATATGTTTTTTTTTGTTTTCTTCCTTCCTACGATTGGTATTAGAGTGTAGAAACATATTTCACTTTTATCATTCCTGTAAAGTAACGAATTCTCTGTTGCCATCTATCTATCTATCTATATATTTAAAACACTAAGCTGTTTTTTGTACACACGAGATTGTGAAAACGACTTAACCGATTGGCTTCGTAAGACATTCTAACGAAAGCTCTTGGCATGCAGATTTGCAGAGTTTCTTTAAAAGGAAAATATATGTTACGGTATATTTTTAAATGATTAAGGAAATATGTAATATTTGTCACTCCCGCGCATGCGCACAATGGCCTTTCTCAACAAGGAAAATGGCGATTCCGGTCGCGTCTAACTGAGATCTTTGTTCATGAGAATTAAAAAGGATCTCCAATAATGTTAGTTATGTTATTACAATGTGCATTGAAATAGAATTATATTAAATAAACCACGAATTGAAAGACATAAACTGCAGGTTGAGTGTGTATACTGGTTAGATAGCTTAATACTGGAGTGAAACATAGTTGTCTGGATGGCTGAGGGGATAAGGTTACTGGCCTGAAATTTGTATTATGCATGATCGAGAGGGTTCGATTCCCACCTCGGATATGTTTTTTT
Organism: Meconema thalassinum; assembly: GCA_946902985.2. Taxonomy (NCBI): domain Eukaryota; kingdom Metazoa; phylum Arthropoda; class Insecta; order Orthoptera; family Tettigoniidae; genus Meconema; species Meconema thalassinum. The sequence goes on from OX336393.1 coordinate 376,284,444, forward strand.
ATTTTCATTTTCTTCCTTCCTACGATTGGTATTGCATTGTAGAAAGCTCTTGGCATGCAGATTTGCAGAGTTTCTTTAAAAGGAAAATATTGACACTCTCGCGCATGCGCACAATGGCCTTTCTCAACAAGGAAAATGGCGATTCCGGTCGCGTCTAACTGAGATCTTTGTTTATGAGAATTAAAAAGGGTCTCCAATAATGTTAGTTATGTTTTTACAATATGCATTGAAATAGAATTATATTAAATAAACCACGAATTGAAGGACATAAAGTGCAGGTTGAGTGTGTATACTGGTTAGATAACTTAATACTGCAGTGTCACATAGTTGTCTGGTTGGCCAAGGGGATAAGGTTACCGGCCAGAAATTTGTATTATGCATGATCGAGAGGGTTCGATCCCACTTCGGATATGTTTTTTTATTTTCGTTTTCTTCCTTCCTACGATTGGTATTGCATTGTAGAAACATATTTCACTTTTATCATTCCCGTCAAGTAACGAATTCTCTGTTCCCATCGAGAGGGTTCGATTCCCACCTCGGTTATGTTTTTTTTATTTTCGTTTTCTTCCTTCCTACGATTGGTATTACATTGTAGAAACATATTTCACTTTTATCATTCCCGTAAAGTAACGAATTCTCTGTTGCCATCCTTTGCATGGTCGAGAGGGTTCGATTCCCACCTCGGATACGTTTATTTATTTTCATTTTCTTCCTTCCTACGATTGGTATTACATTGTAGAGATATATTTCACTTTTTCATTCCCGTAAAGTAACGAATTCTCTGTTGCCATCCTTTGCATGGTCGAGAGGGTTCGATTCCCACCTCGGATATGTTTTTTTTTGTTTTCTTCCTTCCTACGATTGGTATTAGAGTGTAGAAACATATTTCACTTTTATCATTCCTGTAAAGTAACGAATTCTCTGTTGCCATCTATATATTTAAAACACTAAGCTGTTTTTTGTACACACGAGATTGTGAAAACGACTTAACCGATTGGCTTCGTAAGACATTCTAACGAAAGCTCTTGGCATGCAGATTTGCAGAGTTTCTTTAAAAGGAAAATATATGTTACGGTATATTTTTAAATGATTAAGGAAATATGTAATATTTGTCACTCCCGCGCATGCGCACAATGGCCTTTCTCAACAAGGAAAATGGCGATTCCGGTCGCGTCTAACTGAGATCTTTGTTCATGAGAATTAAAAAGGATCTCCAATAATGTTAGTTATGTTATTACAATGTGCATTGAAATAGAATTATATTAAATAAACCACGAATTGAAAGACATAAACTGCAGGTTGAGTGTGTATACTGGTTAGATAGCTTAATAGTGGAGTGAAACATAGTTGTCTGGATGGCTAAGGGGATAAGGTTACTGGCCTGAAATTTGTATTATGCATGATCGAGAGGGTTCGATTCCCACCTCGGATATGTTTTTTTATTTTCATTTTCTTCCTTCCTACGATTGGTATTGCATTGTAGAAAGCTCTTGGCATGCAGATTTGCCGAGTTTCTTTAAAAGGAAAATATTGACACTCTCGCGCATGTGCACAATGGCCTTTCTCAACAAGGAAAATGGCGATTCCGGTCGCGTCTAACTGAGATCTTTGTTTATGAGAATTAAAAAGGGTCTCCAATAATGTTAGTTATGTTTTTACAATATGCATTGAAATAGAATTATATTAAATAAACCACGAATTGAAGGACATAAAGTGCAGGTTGAGTGTGTATACTGGTTAGATAACTTAATACTGCAGTGTCACATAGTTGTCTGGTTGGCCAAGGGGATAAGGTTACTGGCCAGAAATTTGTATTATGCATGATCGAGAGGGTTCGATCCCACTTCGGATATGTTTTTTTATTTTCGTTTTCTTCCTTCCTACGATTGGTATTGCATTGTAGAAACATATTTCACTTTTATCATTCCCGTCAAGTAACGAATTCTCTGTTCCCATCGAGGGGGTTCGATTCCCACCTCGGTTATGTTTTTTTTATTTTCGTTTTCTTCCTTCCTACGATTGGTATTACATTGTAGAAACATATTTCACTTTTATCATTCCCGTAAAGTAACGAATTCTCTGTTGCCATCCTTTGCATGGTCGAGAGGGTTCGATTCCCACCTCGGATACGTTTATTTATTTTCATTTTCTTCCTTCCTACGATTGGTATTACATTGTAGAGATATATTTCACTTTTTCATTCCCGTAAAGTAACGAATTCTCTGTTGCCATCCTTTGCATGGTCGAGAGGGTTCGATTCCCACCTCGGATATGTTTTTTTTTGTTTTCTTCCTTCCTACGATTGGTATTAGAGTGTAGAAACATATTTCACTTTTATCATTCCTGTAAAGTAACGAATTCTCTGTTGCCATCTATATATTTAAAACACTAAGCTGTTTTTTGTACACACGAGATTGTGAAAACGACTTAACCGATTGGCTTCGTAAGACATTCTAACGAAAGCTCTTGGCATGCAGATTTGCAGAGTTTCTTTAAAAGGAAAATATATGTTACGGTATATTTTTATATGTTTAAAGAAAAAGGTAATATATGTGGCAATTGCGCGTTGCCACAATTGCGTTTCTTCATGAGAGAAATGGCGGATAAAAGATCCACCGTATCGTAGTGTGATCTTTGTTTATGAGAATTGAAAAGGGAAATATCGCTTATGTTGTATCCCGATATATACTGGAATAGAATCATGAAATAAGGGAAATATTGATGAACTGTAACTGGCAGTTGAGTGCGTTTGTTGTTTACGTCACTTAATATTGCACTCTAATTTCGTTGTCTGGGTGGCTCAGCGGCTAACATTGTGGACAACGAAATTGATTATGCATCGTCGAAGGAGTTTGATTCCCACCTCAGACATGTAATTCTATTTCCCAATTATTCTATCTTGCAATTGGTATTACATTGTCTAAACATATGTTACGTTTATTATTCCCGTAAGGTAAGAAATTCTCCATGATTTACGTTGCCAGATACTTTTAAATTGAAAATGAAAATCGGCACAATCGCTTCGCCTTGAGAGAAAATTGTCGAACATAATTCATTTGATGGACTCAGACATCGTGGTCACTCAGCCCTGTCTACTTTGGTGTGTGAGTGTAAACCTTTCTCTGATAACCTGTGTTAATGTGATGGCTGTATTGATGTGTGCATTTGTAATTAGTATGGGGAATAGGGAGTTGAGAATCATGAAATAAGGGAAATATTGATGAACTGTAACTGGCAGTTAAGTGCGTTTGTTGTTTACGTCTCTTAATATTGCACTCTAATTTCGTTGTCTGGGTGGCTCAGCGGCTAACATTGTGGACAACGAAATTGATTATGCATCGTCGAAGGAGTTTGATTCCCACCTCAGACATGTAATTCTATTTCCCAATTATTCTATCTTGCAATTGGTATTACATTGTCTAAACATATGTTAGGCTACGTTTATTATTCCCGTAAGGTAAGGAATTCTCCATGATTTACGTTCCCAGATACTTTTAAATTATTAAATAAATATCGGCACAATCGCTTCGCCTTGAGAGAAAATTGTCGAACATAATTCATTTGATGGACTCAGACATCGTGGTCACTCAGCCCCGTCTACTTTGGTGTGTGAGTGTAAACCTTTCTCTGATAACCTGTGTTAATGTGATGGCTGTATTGATGTGTGCATTTGTAATTAGTATGGGGAATGGAGAGTTGACGACTGAGGCTTTAAGTTAGGAACTATCCCGGTATTTGCCTGGAGTGGAAGTGGGAAACCACGGAAAACCACATCCAAGGTTGTTGAGATGGGAATCAAATTTTGCTCTTCTTAGGTTTGCCTCAAGAGTGCGCCCCGTTCCAGCCCTCAGACCAGAATTAAATTTCTTGGCAGAGCAGGGATCGAACCTGGAATCTGGGGCGATAGCTCAGAATGTAGCCTTAAGACTGGGCTTCCCTGTGTTAATACGATCTTTGAAAAACACTGAACATATAATTCTAAAACTCCCTCCATTACGGTGGCTGGCGAAGTGAGTCCATGCTCATTCCAGTAGTGGCGAAGTGATTCTATGCTCCCTTGCATAATTTACTGTCATGGAAATGCAAAGTATTGTACCTTCAACAGGTGATGGAAATTGATTATTTAGAGCAGTTTCATTCTGTTTATTTCAAAATGAAGTTCGTCATCCTGAGTTGCGTTTGCAAGCAAATTGCAAAAATTGCAAGGATTTTATTATTGGCGATCAGTCTCATCGCATTCTCATCAGCAACCAACTTGAGAATGGAAGTCTCTGAACTTAGTTGTATAAGTGAATATTGTTGTTTATTGATTATTTTTTTAGAGTACATAACAATGAGTCTAACCACGCAGTTGATTTTGGCAATGGAAGTAAGTTATTATTTGCTATTTAATATTTGGCAGCTGCGTTGATGCAGGCCACTATAGTGTTATTTAATAAGCTATGACGTTAATTTGGGGAGAAATGCTGCTATAAATAAACCCATTTTACGAAATAGAACATTAGCCGCAAACAAGTGGGAAATCGGAGAAAAATACGAAGCCAATTTTAAACTCCAATATGAATACGGCATTTCAGATACAATTCCAGATACTATACCGTTACAGTGTAGGGTCCTTGACGAACAAATTTAAACATTGTTCTGCACTGTATTTCTCTTGAGAGAAATCTTCACTTGGTTACTTTGAGCTTTGCTGTTGTAATGTAAAATTAATCTGACTAAATATAAAACATTTGACATGCTGCAACAATTATTTTTCACTGGAGATGATATCTCAAGGAATTTCAGAGAGACTAATCGGCAGTACAATGCTATGTCCTTCGTTTCATTTGGTGCCAATGTTACTGTGCCACACCCATACGGTCCACATTGTTTTAAGATGTATGGAGGTGCACATCATCGCATTTCTTCGTTATATTCCAAAATTATATGTGACGGTTTGCGGCCAGTTTTATTAGACTCCTCAGAGTTCTTGAATTCCTTGGAACTAAATGACTTGCCTCCACATATTCCAAACGCTTGAACCGTTATGCTGCTTAGAAATCTGAACGTTTCCCAAGGGCTCTTAAATGCAACCATATTGCTTGGATTTGGAAATAATAAATGCAGTTAAAATTAGGCAGAGAGGTTGAATCCTTCTACTTGATTTAACAGCATCCGATAAAACACTATCATTTTGTTTTAAGAGGCAATATTTTCCAATTTATTTGGCATACTCTGTCACAATCAATGAAGCTCAAGGGAAAACTCTGGAACGTATAGGTCTCAATTTGCCTCATCAATTTTTCAGTCATGGCCAGCAGTATTTTGCAATGTTGAGAGTGCAATCTTTTGACGCCCTTATAGTTTCAATAGAGCCAAAAAATCATCGTACAAAGAATATACAGTAGGCCTACATAAGAAAATTCTTCAGTAAATATTTTTCTATTGACCGTCATTTTTGACGGGTTTCAACTAGTCTATATATTTAAAACAGTAAGGTGATTTTTGTTATCACGAGTTTGAGAGAACGACAGAACCGATTTACTTCGTAGAGCACTCTAACGAAAGCTCTTGACCTCTAGATTTGCAGAGTGACTCTAAAATAAACAAATATATTACGGTATATTTTTGAATTAATATAGAAAATAGCAGAATTCTTTCCCCTCACGCATGCGCACAATCCGCCTGGGGTCATGACAAAATGGCGGTGAGAAGTCCATTAAAATGTAAGTTATTTAATAAGCTTCCATGTAATTGAAAACATGCATTAACCAAGTTCTGACAATAAAATATAATAACAGTATGAACGTATACGAATGTGCAACATTTATTTGGATAATAAAACTGATTATTTCCTTCAGACAGCGGCTTTTGAATATAATGAACGGCTGCGTCAGCTGCTGAACAAGAGTGCGCGAGTAGCTATGTGGTTAAGGCGACTGACTGTGATTCCTAGGTTCACCGGTTCGATCCGAGCCCTCACCGATATAATTTTTTTTACCGCTGAAATATTGTTTAATCAAGGAGTATTAGTAAGGTTTTATGTCTGTTAAACATACATATTTCTACATTCAATATGTTTTATTTCCGTTTTACCATTGCATTACAGCATGTGATAAAGAGAGCTAACTGTTGTCCTCAATACGCCCAAATACGCCGTTCGAATATCTGCAATCAGTTCCAGTAACTGACAACAGATGGCAGCACCATTGCATCGCTATATTTAAAAGACAAGACATGGTGCGTTTTCACGTGATGGAGAATTATAAAGGAGGGGAATATTTAAGAAGGGAAATGTTGAAGAACATTAACTGACAGTTGAATGTGTAGGCTATGTTGTTTATGTACCTCAATATTGCAATTCTTCCCAATGCTTCGGAGGTCAAGTTATTAGCGTCCTAGACTAAAAGTTATAATTATGCATCGTTGATATACTCTTAAATTATTAAAGAAAAAAGAAGTTTTCCAGGCACTCGCGCGTGTCCACAATTGCTCTCGCCACGAGAGACACTTGGCAAACATAATTCGTTTGAAGGGCTCCGACATCGTGGTCACTCAGCCCCGTGTACTTTGGTGTGTATGTGTAGAATTTTCTCTGATAACCTGCGTTATTGTGAAGGCTGCATTAATGTGTGTATTTGTAATTAAGGTGGGAAATGGCAAAGAGACGGCCAAGGCCTTAAGTAAGGAACCATCCCGGTATTTGCCTTGAGTGGAAGTGGGAAACCACATCCAAGATTGTCGAGGTGGGAATCAAACCTTCCTCTTCTTAGTTGTACCTCAAGAGACTGAATGTGCCCCGTTTTTGCCATCCGACCAGAATTAAATTTCTTGGCAGAGCAGGAAATGTAACCCTGGTCTCCGGGGCGATAGACAAGAATAGGTGGACCTCCATGTGTTAGTACGATTTTTGACATGCACGGGACATAGAATTCAAAACCTGCCTCCATTAGGGTGACTGCCGAAGTGAGTATTGAGTATAGGCCTATGGTCATTCCAGTAGTTGGCGAAGTGATTCTATGTTTCCCTGCAAAATGTACCGCCATAACCTATAACAGGTGATGGAAATTGCTTATTTAGAGCAGTTTTGTACTGTTTATAACAAAATGAAGAACGTCATTCTGAGCTGCGTTTTCAAGCTATTGCAAACAATTTCGTTGGCAGGAACAATTATAAAGAATTTATTTTAAGCGATCAGTCTCATCGCATTCTCCTCTCCAACCAACTTGAGTATGAAAGTCTTTGGACGGTCATGTTGAACTTCATTGTATAATTTTCTCTGATGACCTGCATTAATGTGTGTATTTGTAATTAAGGAGGGGAATGGCAAGGAGACGGCCGAGGCCTAGAAACCGTCCCGGTATTTGCCTTGAGTGGAAGTGGGAAATTACGGAAAACCACATCCAAGATTGTTGAGGTGAGAATCGAACCTTCCTCTTCTTAGATATACCTCAAGAGACTGAGTGTGCCCCGTTTTTGCCCTCAGACCAGAATTAAATTTCTTGGCAGAGCAGGAAATGTAACCCGGGTCTCCGGGGCGATAGCCAAGAATAGGTGGGCTTCCATGTGTTAATACGATTTTTGCCATGCACTGGTCATAGAATTCTAAAACTGCTTCCATTAGGGTGACTGCCGAAGTGAGTATTGAGTATAGGCCTATGCTCATTCCAGTAGTTGGCGAAGTGATTCTATGTTCCCCTGCAAGATGTACTGCCATAACCTATAACAGGGGATGGAAATTGCTTATTTAGAGCAGTTTCGGACTGATTATATCAAAATGAAGAACGTCATTCTGAGCTGCATTTTCAAGCTATTACAAAAAAAATCGCTGGCAGGAACAATTATAAGGATTATATTATAGGCGATCAGTCTCATCGCATTTTCCTCAGCAACCAACTTGAGTATGAAAGTGTCTGGACGGTGAATACACTGGTCATGTTGAACTTCATTGTATAAAACAATATTGTTTAATGATTATTTGTTTAGAGTACTGAGTCTAACTACGCAGTTGATTTCGGTAATGGAAGTATTATTTGCCATTTAATATTTAGCGGCTCCGTTATTACAGGACACTATAGTGTTATCGAATAATACGAACAGGCGATCAGTCTCATCGCATTCTCCTCAGCAACCAACTTGAGTATGAAAGTGTCTGGACGGTGAATACACTGGTCATGTTGAACTTCATTGTATAAACAATATTGTTTAATGATTATTTGTTTAGAGTACTGAGTCTAACTACGCAGTTGATTTCGGTAATGGAAGTATTATTTGCCATTTAATATTTAGCGGCTCCGTTATTGCAGGACACTATAGTGTTATCGAATAATACGAAGCCACATTTAAAATCCAATATAAATAGGCCATTTCAGAAACAATTCCAGATATTATGCAGACTATGCAGTACAGTGTACGGTCTTTGACGATCAAATGTAAACATTGTTCTAAATTGTATTTCTCTTGCGTAAAATCTACGCGTGGTTATTTTGGCCTTTACTGTTGTGATGGTAAAATTGATCTGCTGGAATATATAATAGACTACATGTATTTGCCAATTTGCAACAATGTAATGATATTAATTTAAAAGTCATTGAACTTATGTCCAGTAGTTCAAACACATACATCAGCGTTAACAAATTGGATACTGAAGATGAAAGCCAGCTACTTGATTTCCCTATTATAGAATTCTTCAATTCCTTGGAATTAAGTGATTCGCTTCCACATACTCCGAACGTTTGAGCCATAGTTATGCTCCTTAGAAATCTGAACGTTTCCCAAGGACTCATATATGGAAATATATTAATTGTAAGAAATATGTAAGAAATTGCTTGGATTCGGATATAATAGGTGTAGTAATATTAGGCAGAGAGCTCAAATCCTACGACTTGATTTAACACCTTCCGATAAAACACTTGCAGGTACAGTACATTTTCTTTTAATAGGCAACAATGTCTTATTCGCTCGGCCTACTTTATCACAATCAATCAAGCTCAAGGAGAAACTCTGGAACGTATTGGGCTCTTTACCTCATCACGTTTTCAGTCATGACCAGCATTATGTTGCAATGTTGAGAGTGCTATCCTTTGACGCCCTTTAAGTTGCAATAGTGCTAAAAAGTAATCGTACAAAGAATGTAACTTATATAAGAAGCTTCTTCAGTAAATATATATTTCCATTGTCCGTCATGTTTTGACGGGTTTCATCTAGTATATATTTAAAACACTAAGGTATTTTTGTACACACGAGATTGTGAAAACGACTTAACCGATTGGTTTCATATGGCATTCTAACGAACGCTCTTGGCATGCAGATTTGCAGTTTGTCTTTAAAAGGAAAATATTTGTTACGGTATATTTTTAAATGTTTAAAGAAAAATGTAATATATGTGGCAATTGCGCGTGCGCACAATGGCGTTTCTACATGAGAGAAATGGCGGATTGAGAATTGAAAAGGGAATATCGCTTATGTTGTCTCCCGATATATACTGGAATAGAATCATGAAATAAGGGAAATATTGAAGAACTGTAACTGGCAGTTGAGTGCGTTTGTGATTTACGTCACTTAATATTGCACTCTAATTACGTTGTCTGGGTGGCTCAGCGGCTAACATTGTGGACAACGAAATTGATTATGCATTGTCGAAGGAGTTTGATTCCTACCTCAGACATGTAAATTTATTTCCCAATTATTCTATCTTGCAATTGGTATTACATTGTCTAAACACGTAACGTTAATTATTCCAGTAAGGTAAGGAATTCTCCATCAATTGCGTTGCCAGATACTTTTAAATTATTAAATAAAAATGGGCACAATCGCTTTCACCATGAGAGAAAATTGTCGAACATAATTCATTTGATGGAAAGCCTCCGTGGCTTAGGCGGCAGCACACCGGCCTCTCACCGCTGGGTCCGTGGTTCAAATCCCGGTCACTCCATGTGAGATATGTGCTGGACAGAACGGAGGCAGACAGGTTTTTCTCCGGGTACTCCGGTTTTCCCTGTCAAAATTTCATTCCAGCAACACTCTCCACTATCATTTCATTTCATCAGTTATTCATTTAATCATTGCCCCAGAGGAGTGCGTCAGGCCTCGGCAGCCGGCACAGTTCGTATCCTCGCCGCTAGATGGGGGCTTCATTCATTCCATTCCTGACCCGGTCGGAGACTGGAAGCAGGCTGTGGATTTTTCATTTTCAATTCATTTGATGTACTCAGACATCGTGATCACTCAGCCCCGTCTACTTTGGTGTGTGAGTGTAAACCTTTCTCTGATAACCTGTGTAAATGTGATGGCTGTATTGATGTGTGCATTTGTAATTAATATGGGGAATGGGGAGTTGACAACCGAGGCTTTAAGTTAGGAACTATCCCGGTATTTGCCTGGAGTGGAGGCGGTGAACCACGGAAAACCACATCCAAGATGTTGAGATGGGAATCAAATTTTGCTCTTCTTAGGTTGGCCTCAAGAGTGCGCCCCGTTCCAGCCCTCAGACCAGAATTAAATTTCTTGGCAGAGCAGGGATCGAACCTGTAATCTGGGGTGAGAGCTCAGAATGTAGCCTTAAGAGTGGGCTTCCCTGTGTTAATACGATCTTTGACAAACACTGATCATATAATTCTAAAACTCCCTCCATTACGGTGGCTGGCGAAGTGAGTCTACTGTCGGGGAAATAAGTATAGATACTCGAGTTTAGAGGTCAATAAGACCTTTACCCTTAGTCTTACATAAGAACAACCTACACCAAACTTGTCCTTGTTGTATTTGTCGTTTAACGATATAGAGTAAATATTTGCATTGTATCTCGTTAAAATTTTATAGCAGATTGAACAAAAAAAGTACCGGTTTTTCTTACCAAGTTTGCGGAGCGCTCACTTAGAAAGATCATTACGTTAAAAGTATTGATCGGATCGTAACGAAACTTTAATACGTCTTAAAGGAACTTATTGTTAACGCGTATATGAAGTTTTAATCTGATCTGACGTTTCTTAAAATAGTTGTTGTGAATTTTGTAAAACAACTTTTTCTCGGGCCTGGGTGGTCATAGCAGTATGAAATATGGCTTGTTATGAGGCTCATAGCAATGCAAGGCTTAACGTAAAACTACATTTTATCTACTTGTGATTATCGATTTTATATGGATTGATATTTAATCGGACCATTGAGGGTGACGATAGTACCGCAGCAGCCTGGCAATGTTGCCAGTTGCTGCGAGCTCGTTCCTACGCACACCAAACTCTGACCTTTGTTCTTCGTTGAGTCATTAGCAACAAGCAGCAACTATCACTGTCTGTATTATCTATTGTTTGCACATCGATCAAGATGCCAGCTAATCCGCAGTTAACGGAGGGAGAATTTGCCATGATTATAAGTGAAATATTTTTTTTTAGATGCGAGAGAGAAAGTAATAATGAAAAGAGGGTTTAGCAAATAGTATCCAAGTGTATTGGAAGGTCGATAGCCACGGTGAAGAGATTTGCCGCTGCAATTAAAGATATTCCTCTTCCTCCCAGAATCCAAAAGTATGAAAGTATGACGAAAGCAGAGCTAATTGTTCACGCCAAACCTCACTTCAGGGCACCTAAAAAGAAGCTGGAACAGATAATCAAGAATGTTCGTCCTGACGTCGAACTCGTCTGGTTGCCAGTTGCTCATTGTGAGCTCAACCCCATAGAGCTGGTTTAGTCCTACGTGAAAAATAAAATAGCTAAAGTGAATATGAGTAACCAGGCGGAGAGAGGAAGATCAATGGAGGTGATGCGAGATCTCTGTAAAGAAGCCTTGAGGTCTGTAACACCGGAGCTATGGAAAAAATGCATCGAACACACCAAAAAAATAGAGAAACATTCCTGGGAAAAGGATTGGTTAACAGAAGATGTCCCCGTTGTTGAGCCACTTGTTATAAACTTAAATGACAGTTCATCTGATTCATCGGGCAGTGATTTTTCAGACAGTTAATAAGGGAGCAGTTTTATAATCTTATAATCTCAAAGTGTAAATTACTTCAAACAATTAATCTTATAATAATAGCTTTTCAGTTGACACACCATTTTTAAACCTGCCAATGGAGGTCCAAAGCCCTCATTAAAAAAGGTGTTGGGAAATGTGTTACTTCTTCTTGAGGAAATGAAACATAAGACACGTTTCTCTAACTTCTAGGTAAAATTAGCAGAGGCTATTAGCGCTGTACATAAGGGACGCATATTTCAGGATATAAAGAAGAATGAAATAGTTAAGTTAAATCGACGTGAGTGATAGTGTATTTTATTTTTTCTTAATCGTATTACCCTCCAGGGTTGGCTACCCTAGGACTCAGCGATGGATCCCACATTTACCGCCTCCATTTTGAAACTTCGGGATCTGGTATACAACTGGGGTGGGTAACCAGCACTTCGCCCAGGTTGCCTCACCTGCAAAGCGAACAGGGACCTTATGAGGAATGGGAAGATTGGGAGGGATAGGCAAGGAAGAGGGAATGAGGCGGCCGTGGCCTTACGTTAGGTATCATCCCGGCATTTGCCTGGAGACGAAGTGGGAAACCACGAAAACCACTTCAAGGATGGCTGAGGTGGGAATCGAACGCCCCCTCTACTCATTTGGAGCACCCGAGGCGGAGTTGACCCCGTTCCAATCCTCATACCAATTTTGAAATTTCGTGGCAGAGCCGGGAATCGAACCACGGACCTCCTGGGTGGCAGCTAATCACTCTGACCACTACACCACGGAGGCGAATATATATTATATTTTTTTTTATTATAATTCGTCAATTTCACGTATGGTTTTTAATTTATTTTAATTAATGTCATTTTTCAAGTCCTCGTACTGCAGCTCCTTCACCAAGATTTTATTCGTATAAAATAATATCTTCCCTGTCACGTGAGTGACCCGTGGTTTAACCCATAAACATTCACTTTATCTTTCCGTTTCTTTTATATACCGGTATTGCCACCACAGAATTTCAATTACCATAATATAGTTCAGTGAACACGGAACTGTCCTTCATCCATTTTGCTGAATTATGATAAAATAATAGATGTAGTGTAATGGTGTGATAATTGCTTTGTATAACTTTGATAAAAGTTCAGTTTTATAAAATATTTGATAAAATTTATTCGACACATTTCTTTAGCAGTGTAATACCGGCCTAACACAAATTACAATACAACAGAAATTCACAGACCTTACAGCTTGGAACGCGCGCGTATTATGTTTCACAGGGCAACGTCGCACGAGTTTCCTCGACCGAGCGCATCGTTCCCGTCGCATGCTACGATACATTCTTCTCACGTAACCACCCGATTAAATATCAATCGATATAAAAGCAATTATCAAAAGTAGATAAAATGTAGTTTTACGTTAAGCCTTGCATTGCTATGAGCCTCATAACAAGCCATATTTCATACTGCTATGACCACCCAGGCCCGAGAAAAAGATGTTTTACAAAATTCACAACAACTACTTAAAGAAACGTCAGATCAGATTAAAACTTCATATACGCGTTAACAATAAGTTCCTTTAAGACGTATTAGAGTTTCGTTACGATCCGATTAATACTTTTAACGTAATGATCCTTCTAAGTGAGCGCTCCGTGAACTTGGTAAGAAAAACCGGTACTTTTTTTGTTCAATCTGCTATAAAATTTTAACGAGATACAATGCAAATATTTACTCTATATCGTTAAACGACAAATGAAACAAGGAAAATGTTGGTGTAGGTTGTTCTTATGTAAGACAAAGGGTAAAGGTTTTATTGACCTCTAAACTTGAGTATCTATACTTATTTCCCCGAAAGTATGCTCATTCCAGTAGTGGCGAAGTGATTCTATGCTCCCTTGCATAATTTACTGTCATGAAAATGCAAAGTATAGTACCTTCAGGTGATGGAAATTGATTATTTAGAGCAGTTTCATTCTGTTTATTTCAAAATGAAGTTCGTCATCCTGAGTTTCGTTTGCAAGTAAATTGCAAAAATTGCAAGGATTTTATTATTGGCGATCAGTCTCATCACATTCTTAACAGCAACCAACTTGAGAATGGAAGTCTCTGAACTTAATTGTATAAGTGAATATTATTGCTTATTGATTATTTCTTTAGAGTACATAACAATGAGTCTAACCACGCAGTTGATTTTGGCAATGGAAGTAAGTTATTATTTGCTATTTAATACTTGGCAGTTGCGTTGATGCAGGCCACTATAGTGTTATTTAATATGACGTTAATTTGGGGAGAAATGCTGCTATAAATAAACCCATTTTACGAAATAGAACATTAGCCGCAAAAAGGTGGGAAATCGGAGAAAAATACGAAGCCACTTTAAAATCCAATATAAATACAGAATTTCAGAAACAATTCCAGGTTATTTATTATTTATCGTATGGCTTTTAGTGCCGGGAGTGTCCGAGGACATGTTCGGCTCGCCTGAGTCTGTAGCTGCTTGCAGCGGATACCCTAAAGGGTGAGCTACAAGTTCCGTTCAATTTCAAGTAGTTCCAACTTTCGCCACCAGATATCAATGATACCTAGTGGTGAACGTTGGAACTTTGATAGAGCTTTCTGACGAAATCTAACCTAACACATTTTGCTTTACACAAGTTTAGTCTGTGAAAGGATCTTTTACATGCCATAAATCTATGACATGGGACCGCCGGCTTTACTTCCACTCCGAAGGAAGGCACACTGAAGGATTTTTAAAGCTCTTAAAAATCCGACGACTTCGGTCGGGTTTGAACCCGCTATCTTGGGCACAGCAGTTCAGCATGCTACCGACTACGCCACCGAAGCCGCCAGGTACTATGCTGTTACAGTGTAGGGTCCTTGACGAACAAATGTAAACATTGTTCTGCACTGTATTTCTCTTGAGAGAAATCTACACTTGGTTACTTTGACCTTTGCTGTAGTAATGGTAAAATTATAATGATTAAATATGAAATATTTGACAGGCTGCAACAATTATTTTTCACTGGAGATGATATCTCAATGAATTTCAGAGAGACTAATCGGCAGTACAATGCTATCTATGTCCTTCGTTTCATTTGGTGCCAATGTTACTGTGCCACACGCTTACGGTCCACATTGCTTTAAAATGTATGGAGGTGCACATCATCGCATTTCTTCGTTATATTCCAAAATTATATGCGACGGTTTGCGGCCAGTTGTATTAGACTCCTCAGAGTTCTTGAATTCTTTGGAACTAAATGGCTTGCCTCCACATATTCCAAACGCTTGACCCGTTATGCTGCTTAGAAATATTAGGCAGAGAGGTCTAATCCTTCGACTTGATTTAACACCATCCGATAAAACACTATCATTTTCTTTTAAGAGGCAATATTTTCCATTTTATTTGGCATACTCTGACACAATCAATGAAGCTCAAGGGGAAACTCTGGAACGTATAGGTCTCAATTTGCCTCATCAATTTTTCAGTCATGGCCAGTAGTATTTTTCAATGTTGAGAGTGCAATCTTTTGACGCCCTTATAGTTTCAATAGAGCCAAAAAATAATCGTATAAAGAATATACAGTAGGCCTATATAAGAAAATTCTTCAGTAAATATTTTTCTATTGACCGTCATTTTTGACGGGTTTCAACTAGTTTCAGTTTAATTGCTGTAACAGACTCGTAGATATTGAGAACCGTCTAAATATTTCAGATGGTCGCCAGGTTGGATTTTTATTTTTGTACTATTACATTAAGATTATTGTGTACGTGTGGTATTCAAACTTCAATCGCATGATTAGAACACAAGAAGTAAAAACGAGATTTTAAAATTACGCACAGCAGCCATCTTGTGAATATGCAAACAAATGAAATAAATTAGATGCCAGTGGATAAACATTTGTAAAAGCATTTAACGTGCAACGTTTCACGGCACTCGGATAGTTAATTCGCGAGAAACGTCTATTTAAATATTTATACTTCGCGTCGCCGCCATGTTGGATTTGTGCTTTCCAGGTTACTGAAAGTCCTATAGGTGAACATATGTTCATAGTCTCTATGAACATAAAAAAAATTCAGTTTCGTTGCTGTAAAAGATTCTTAGATATTGAGAACCGTCTAAATATTTCGGAAGCTCGCCATTTAGGATTGTTATATGTATAGGCCATAGAGTTATGTACCATTCAATGACAATTATTGCCTAGGTTCATTATTCAAACTTTCACTTCGATCGCATGATTACGACACAAGAAATTAAAACTTAACTAGATGAAACCCGTCAAAACATGACGGACAATGGAAATATATATTTACTGAAGAAGCTTCTTATATAAGTTACATTCTTTGTACGATTACTTTTTAGCACTATTGCAACTTAAAGGGCGTCAAAGGATAGCACTCTCAACATTGCAACATAATGCTGGTCATGACTGAAAACGTGATGAGGTAAAGAGCCCAATACGTTCCAGAGTTTCTCCTTGAGCTTGATTGATTGTGATAAAGTAGGCCGAGCGAATAAGACATTGTTGCCTATTAAAAGAAAATGTACTGTACCTGCAAGTGTTTTATCGGAAGGTGTTAAATCAAGTCGTAGGATTTGAGCTCTCTGCCTAATATTACTACACCTATTATATCCGAATCCAAGCAATTTCTTACATATTTCTTACAATTAATATATTTCCATATATGAGTCCTTGGGAAACGTTCAGATTTCTAAGGAGCATAACTATGGCTCAAACGTTCGGAGTATGTGGAAGCGAATCACTTAATTCCAAGGAATTGAAGAATTCTATAATAGGGAAATCAAGTAGCTGGCTTTCATCTTCAGTATCCAATTTGTTAACGCTGATGTATGTGTTTGAACTACTGGACATAAGTTCAATGACTTTTAAATTAATATCATTACATTGTTGCAAATTGGCAAATACATGTAGTCTATTATATATTCCAGCAGATCAATTTTACCATCACAACAGTAAAGGCCAAAATAACCACGCGTAGATTTTACGCAAGAGAAATACAATTTAGAACAATGTTTACATTTGATCGTCAAAGACCGTACACTGTACTGCATAGTCTGCATAATATCTGGAATTGTTTCTGAAATGGCCTATTTATATTGGATTTTAAATGTGGCTTCGTATTATTCGATAACACTATAGTGTCCTGCAATAACGGAGCCGCTAAATATTAAATGGCAAATAATACTTCCATTACCGAAATCAACTGCGTAGTTAGACTCAGTACTCTAAACAAATAATCATTAAACAATATTGTTTATACAATGAAGTTCAACATGACCAGTGTATTCACCGTCCAGACACTTTCATACTCAAGTTGGTTGCTGAGGAGAATGCGATGAGACTGATCGCCTGTTCGTATTATTCGATAACACTATAGTGTCCTGTAATAACGGAGCCGCTAAATATTAAATGGCAAATAATACTTCCATTACCGAAATCAACTGCGTAGTTAGACTCAGTACTCTAAACAAATAATCATTAAACAATATTGTTTTATACAATGAAGTTCAACATGACCAGTGTATTCACCGTCCAGACACTTTCATACTCAAGTTGGTTGCTGAGGAAAATGCGATGAGACTGATCGCCTATAATATAATCCTTATAATTGTTCCTGCCAGCGATTTTTTTTGTAATAGCTTGAAAATGCAGCTCAGAATGACGTTCTTCATTTTGATATAATCAGTCCGAAACTGCTCTAAATAAGCAATTTCCATCCCCTGTTATAGGTTATGGCAGTACATCTTGCAGGGGAACATAGAATCACTTCGCCAACTACTGGAATGAGCATAGGCCTATACTCAATACTCACTTCGGCAGTCACCCTAATGGAAGCAGTTTTAGAATTCTATGACCAGTGCATGGCAAAAATCGTATTAACACATGGAAGCCCACCTATTCTTGGCTATCGCCCCGGAGACCCGGGTTACATTTCCTGCTCTGCCAAGAAATTTAATTCTGGTCTGAGGGCAAAAACGGGGCACACTCAGTCTCTTGAGGTATATCTAAGAAGAGGAAGGTTCGATTCTCACCTCAACAATCTTGGATGTGGTTTTCCGTAATTTCCCACTTCCACTCAAGGCAAATACCGGGACGGTTTCTAGGCCTCGGCCGACTCCTTGCCATTCCCCTCCTTAATTACAAATACACACATTAATGCAGGTCATCAGAGAAAATTATACAATGAAGTTCAACATGACCGTCCAAAGACTTTCATACTCAAGTTGGTTGGAGAGGAGAATGCGATGAGACTGATCGCTTAAAATAAATTCCTTATAATTGTTCCTGCCAACGAAATTGTTTGCAATAGCTTGAAAACGCAGCTCAGAATGACGTTCTTCATTTTGTTATAAACAGTACAAAACTGCTCTAAATAAGCAATTTCCATCACCTGTTATAGGTTATGGCGGTACATTTTGCAGGGAAACATAGAATCACTTCGCCAACTACTGGAATGACCATAGGCCTATACTCAATACTCACTTCGGCAGTCACCCTAATGGAGGCAGGTTTTGAATTCTATGTCCCGTGCATGTCAAAAATCGTACTAACACATGGAGGTCCACCTATTCTTGTCTATCGCCCCGGAGACCAGGGTTACATTTCCTGCTCTGCCAAGAAATTTAATTCTGGTCGGATGGCAAAAACGGGGCACATTCAGTCTCTTGAGGTACAACTAAGAAGAGGAAGGTTTGATTCCCACCTCGACAATCTTGGATGTGGTTTCCCACTTCCACTCAAGGCAAATACCGGGATGGTTCCTTACTTAAGGCCTTGGCCGTCTCTTTGCCATTTCCCACCTTAATTACAAATACACACATTAATGCAGCCTTCACAATAACGCAGGTTATCAGAGAAAATTCTACACATACACACCAAAGTACACGGGGCTGAGTGACCACGATGTCGGAGCCCTTCAAACGAATTATGTTTGCCAAGTGTCTCTCGTGGCGAGAGCAATTGTGGACACGCGCGAGTGCCTGGAAAACTTCTGTTTTCTTTAATAATTTAAGAGTATATCAACGATGCATAATTATAACTTTTAGTCTAGGACGCTAATAACTTGACCTCCGAAGCATTGGGAAGAATTGCAATATTGAGGTACATAAACAACATAGCCTACACATTCAACTGTCAGTTAATGTTCTTCAACATTTCCCTTCTTAAATATTCCCCTCCTTTATAATTCTCCATCACGTGAAAACGCACCATGTCTTGTCTTTTAAATATAGCGATGCAATGGTGCTGCCATCTGTTGTCAGTTACTGGAACTGATTGCAGATATTCGAACGGCGTATTTGGGCGTATTGAGGACAACAGTTAGCTCTCTTTATCACATGCTGTAATGCAATGGTAAAACGGAAATAAAACATATTGAGAGGGAATGTAGAAATATGTATGTTTAACAGACATAAAACCTTACTAATACTCCTTGATTAAACAATATTTCAGCGGTAAAAAAAATTATATCGGTGAGGGCTCGGATCGAACCGGTGAACCTAGGAATCACAGTCAGTCGCCTTAACCACATAGCTACTCGCGCACTCTTGTTCAGCAGCTGACGCAGCCGTTCATTATATTCAAAAGCCGCTGTCTGAAGGAAATAATCAGTTTTATTATCCAAATAAATGTTGCACATTCGTATACGTTCATACTGTTATTATATTTTATTGTCAGAACTTGGTTAATGCATGTTTTCAATTACATGGAAGCTTATTAAATAACTTACATTTTAATGGACTTCTCACCGCCATTTTGTCATGACCCCAGGCGGATTGTGCGCATGCGTGAGGGGAAAGAATTCTGCTATTTTCTATATTAATTCAAAAATATACCGTAATATATTTGTTTATTTTAGAGTCACTCTGCAAATCTAGAGGTCAAGAGCTTTCGTTAGAGTGCTCTACGAAGTAAATCGGTTCTGTCGTTCTCTCAAACTCGTGATAACAAAAATCACCTTACTGTTTTAAATATATAGATTTTAAAATTTCGCACATCCGCCATCTTGAAGTTATGTAAACAATTGAATTAAATTAGATGGCAGTGCATTACAATTTGCAAAATAATTCACTGTACCAAATTTCACTGCGTTCAGAGAGTTAAATCACGAGAAAAGACTATTAAAATATTTTTAATTCGCTTGGTCGCCATGTTCGTTTTGTACTTTACAAGTTTATGAAATATACATAGGTAAACTTGTATCAGTACCCTTTATCACCGTACAAAATTGCAGGGTGATATCTGTAATAGTTTCGGAGATATAGAATGTCAGTGAAATATTTCGCACAGCCGCCATTTTGAGGTTATGTAAACAATTGAACTAAATTAGACTCCAGTGAATTACAATGTGTATAAACATTTGCTGCACCAAGTTTCATTACATTTGGATAGTTAAATCGCGAGAAAAGTCTATTTAAAAGTCTCAACTTCGCTTGGCCGCCATGTTGGTTTTGTAGTCACCAGGTTTTTTGAAAGTCTCATAGGTGAACTTCTAGTAGTGCCCTTTATCACCGTACACAATTTCAGGGCGATATCTGTAATAGTTTCGGAGATATTGAATGCTAGTGAAATATTTCGCACAGCCGCCATGTTGGATCGGTGAGACGTAACAAAATTTGAAGGGCACGGTCGAGGTTGCCGGAAATAGTGCTATGAACTTACTGAGTTTCATTGAAATCGCTCCAGCCATTTAGATTTTATTAGGGAGGGGACACACACACACCTCACACACACACACACACACACACACGCACACACACACGGACAAAAGGTGATCTCATAAGCCTATTTTTTCAAAATTGAAAATAGGCTAATAAGTAAATAGGTGTCCGACCGTCTTTTTTTTCCTAAATCCAATTTAAGGGGCCCAAGGGGAGGGGTGAACTTCTGGAGAAAAAAAAACAGGAAAGAAAGTGTCCTAACCGATTGACTCACTCTTCAATCTCAGGGGGAAAAACTGCTTAAAAATAAGTAAATATGTGTTCGACAGTTTTTTTTTGATAAATCAAATTTAAAGGGTTCATCGGGAGGGGTGAAAACCTAAAGAAAAAAATTAAAGAATTTGTCCTGAATCACTCACTCACTCATCATCGCCCAGCCAAAAGTAGGAAACATGGCATTTTGGGTATATGTTCGTTATATGTCAAAGCCGTACACTAAGGGAGGATTTTTGGATATTCAGGTTCAAAAGGGGACTTAATGGGGTTAAACCTGCATTTCATTGAATAAAAAAATCTCACGAGTGGTTTCATTTGTGGATGTGACACTCGGCATATAAACTAATCATTAGAAATAAGCAGACATGTGTCTAAGGGTTCTTCGATGTGGTGTATTATTATGAGGTGAAAGGGGTGAAAAGTGGGGGGTTGAAGGATTCCAAACGGAGCGTGTAGGCCTATCTCTTAAACGACATAGGCGAGAAATTTGAAACTCAGCGGAAAAAAAAATTAGCTTAAAAATAAGTAAATCGGTGTTCAAACGTTTTTTCATTAATTAATTTAAGGGGCCAATGGGTTGTGGTGAAATTCTGGGGGAGAAAAGGAGAGAAAGTGTCCTAACTGACTGACTAACTCACTCACTCATCAAACTCAGGGGAAAAGGACAGCTTAAAAAATAAGTTAATAGGTGTTCAAGCGTTTTTTCATCAATCCAATTTAAGGGGCCCATGGGGGGGGGGGGGGGGGTGAAATTCTGGTAAAAATAATTGAATGAAAATGTCCTGTCCGACTCACTCGCTCATCACACCCAGCGAAAACTATTAAAGTTGGAAACATGAAATTTTGGGAATATGTTCGCTGTATGTCGAAAACGTCAACTAAGGAATGATTTTTGTTTATTCGGGGTTTAAAGAGGTGTTATGGGGGTAAGCGTGCATTTCATTGAATAACGATATCTCATGAGTTGTTTCTTTGGGGATGTGATATTCGGTATATAAACTAATCATTAAAAATTATCAGACATGTATAAGGGTTTATCGATGTGGTGTATATTATGAGGTGAAAGGGGTGAAAATTGGGGGTTGAGGGATTCTTAACGGAACGTGTATCTCTTAAACGACGTAGGCGAGAAGTTTGAAATTCGGCGGGAAAAAACAGTTTAAAATAAAAGTAAATAGGTGTTCGACCATTTTTTCTTAAATCCAATTTAAGGGGCCCTTGGAGAGAGGGTGAAATTCTGGGGGAAAAGCAGGAAGGAAAGTGTCCTAACTCACTCACTCATCGATCTCAGGGGGGAATAACAGCTCAAAAATAAGTAAATAGGTGTTTGACCGGTTTTTTTTTCATAAATCCAATTTAAGGTGTTCATGAGAGGGGTGAAATTCTGAAAAATAAATGAAATAAAATGTCCTGACTTACTCACTCACTCATCATCGCCCAGCCAAAATTATTGAAGTTAGAAACATGAAATTTTGGGGATATGTTCGTTGTATGTCGAAAACGTCCACTAAGGAAGAATTTTTGTATATTCAGATTCTAAAGGGGTATTAAGGGTGTAGACTTGCATTTAATTGAATAACAATTTCTCCCCATTGGTTTCATTGGGGCTGGGATACTCGGCATATAAACTCATCATTAAGAATAAGCAGACATATGTCTAAGGGTTTATCGATATGGTGTATGCTATGAGGTGAAAGGGGTGAAAAGTGGGGGTTGAAAGATTCCTAACGGAGCGTGTATCTCTTAAACGACATAGGCGAGGAGTTTGAAACTCGGAGGAAATCAATCAGCTTAAAAATAAATAAATAAATAAATAAATAATATAAATAGGTGTTCGACCGTTTTTCATAAATCCAATTTAAGGGGCCTATGGGGAGGGGTGAAATTCTGGAAGAAAAACGTCCACTAAGGACGGATTTTTGGATGGTCACTCTCAGCGACCAACCAAAACTATTAAAGTTAGAAGAATGATATTTTGGGGATATGTTTGTTGTATGTCGAAAACGTCTACTAAGGAGGGATTTTTGGATATTCAGGTTCTAAAGGGGTGTTAACGGAGTTAAACCTGCATTTCATTGATTAACAATATGACACGACTATGACGCGAGCGAAGCGAGACTAAAAATGAGATGGTGTGTGTCTGTGTATTACTCAATCACGCAAGTACCACTGGTCCGATTTACATGAATTTTGCATGGATGTAGACGATTTACCTGGTTAACATATAGGCTACTTTTGATTTCAATACTTTGCACTATTTAAAGATGGCGACCATTTTAGTGACGTTGCTGCACCGTTTGGTTTCATAATTTCATATTTCCATTTCAAATAAAAAGAGAACGCTAAGAAATAGCAAACTTTTGATGGCATATACGAGGTTTGAAATTACATTTTCTATCCGAAAGGTATCACCAACGGTTAGCGAATAAAACCTAAATTTGTGCTATAAAACACGGTCAACGCCGAGAGGTGTAGTTGGACAAAATGTTCCATGCCTAATCTCCCTCTGCGCAGCACCTCGCCTATCCCCTGTTTTAACTGTCACCTTCACAATTTTATTTATTTATGACGCGTAGCGAAGCACGGGTGCTTCATCTAGTAGGATATAAAAAGTAGGTTGGCTCAGGCAAGGAAAGCATTTCTACAGAAAAGGAATTTGTTGACATCGAATAGAGATTTAGGTATTAGGAAGTCATTTTTGAAAGCCTTTCTCTGGAGCGTGGCACTATATGGAAGTGAAACTTGGACTATTGGTAAAGCAGAAAAGTGGAGAATTGAAGCGTTTGAAATGTGGAGTTACAGGAGAATTATGAGGATCAGATGGGTAGATAGGGTAACAAATGAAGAGGAATTAAGACGAGTGGGAGAGGAGAGATGTTTCTGGCGACTGCTAATGAAGAGAAGAGATGGGTTCGTAGGACACATACTAAGACACCCAGCAATAGCAAGCTTGTAATATTGTCAAAGATGTATTATTATTATTATTATTATTATTATTATTATTATTATTATTATTATTATTATTATTATTATTATTATTATTATTAATCGACTGGCATACCGTTGGGAAACATCATAGCCACCCACATAAACTATTTTATCTTATAATTGTAATTATTTTATTCGCCTCCGAATTAAATACCCATAAGAACGAAGGGGAAAGTTTATAAAACTGACGTAAGACCAATCCTACTCTATGGTAGTGAAACATGGGCTACTAAAAAGGCACAAGAGCAAAAACTACATACCACTGAGATGCGTATGTTACGTTGGGCTGGATCCGTAATGAACATATGCGGGGCAGTTTCAAAGTAGCGCCTATAACTGAGAAACCTTTAGAAACCAGGCTAAGGTGGTAGGGACATGTTATGCGATGACCGGAGAATCATGTAGTGAAGAAGTGCCTTTCCATGGCCACGCAAAAGAGAGGGAGCGGCAGACCTCAAACAACATGGTGGGAGCAGCAGACTTCAAACAACATGGTTGACGAATGTCCAGAGGGTCATGAGAGTATTGGGTCTATCTGCTGATGATGCTATACAACGAAATGTATGGCGCCTCAGGATTAAGAAAGCCGACCCCGCGTAACGCGAAAAGGCGAGGAGGAAGAAGAAGAAGCATTAATTTAATATGGAAGGAGAATAAAGTTTCACTATATATATATTTAATTTAATTGGTTATGATTTAATGGAAGATTTTCAATTGAATATCCAATAATTTAACGTGAGGTTTGAAGCAAACAATTACGAAGTCTTTTCGGTCAGGTAGCAGAAAGGGGTTGTATGGAACTGCGCCCAAGCTTCACTAATGACCCTGGTCATTAGCATCAACATTCGAAACGTGCCGGTGGAACTGCGCCCATTGAGAGCGGTCAGGTAAGTTCCCTCCCTCCACCCCTCTACCGAATTATGTTGTGTTGAGTGGTGTGAATTTGAGGTGACTCATTTCAAATCGGTTGTGACTTGATTGCGAACAAGTCAAAAACAGTCCAGATTGCGAACAACTAAATATACCCTGTCCAGATTGCGGACAAGAGATTAATGTTGGCCTGGAATACATAAAACAGGTGCAGTTTTCAAAACAGACTAATATTTAATTTTTGTTCTAGCAATATTAGCATTAACTGGTACATTGGGATGTTATCGACAACCTAACCATATTTTAAAAATAGTTATGTTATTGCAAATGTTTAATAATCTAGTTTGAGGTAATCTTACCATTTAGAATATTATTATATTTTTTTATTGTATGACAAAACTAGAGGGGTAGTTATTTATGGTGAATTAGAGAGAGTTGAATTATTATTATTATTATTATTAGTAGTAGTAGTAGTAGTAGTAGTAGTAGTAGTAGTAGTATTTTTATTATTCTTTAATCGTATCGGCCAACTAAGGACCACGTTATTTCAACTGGCTTCTCTGGGCTTTGATCTTTGCCCAGTGTTCCTTCATACGTTGCCGGTGTTGCTCTTTTCTTTCTTCCGTCCACATCTTTCCCGTCTTCAACTTCGGTTTTTCTTGAAAACCCTGGTGGTCGTGTAGTTTCTTCCTGAGGGGATTGCGTTCTTGAATATCCCCACAAGTGATTTCCATCTCTTGCAGGTCACTTTCCACCTCTTCGAACCAGGCTGGCTTGGTCTTCTTATTTTTAAAATAGTTAAAGATCCGGTTCGTCAATCGTGTGGGTTTCATTCTAAGCAAATGGTCATAAAATGCAATCCTCCTTTTCCTCATTACATCAGAGATCTTCTAGACATGAATATACAGCTCATAGTTATGCCGCCGTCTATATTCACTGTTGTCTTTAATCGGGCCAAGAATTTTCTTCAAGATCTTTCCTTGATCTCCAATTTTTCTACCAGGCCTTTCTTGTTCATGGTGAAGCATTCCGCTGCGTACAGAGCCTCTGGTCGTATGACAGTGCAATAATGCCTAAGTTTTGCGTTCAGGGATATTGACTGTTTGTTGTAAACGTCCTTGGTGAGTTGGTACGCCATTTCCATTTTGTTCATGCGCGAAGTGAAGGTTTCTTTCTCACATACGTTGGGTTCTACCCACTCGCCAAGATATTTAAACTTATCTGTCCGTTTGATTTTCCCCTGGTTTACTTTTAGCTTCCTTGGTGCTGGCTTGATGTTAGTTATGAAGTGTGTTTTCTCCAGAGAGATCTGAAGACCAACTTTTGTTGCCTGTACCTGCAGCTGGTTAATTTGTTTTGTGTCCATGTCTAAAGAGTCGGAGAAAATTGCTAGATCATCTGCAAAAGCTAGGCAATCAATAGAACGGTTCATGTTCTTGTAACCTAGTCGTACTCCATTTTGGACCCCATCGTTCATTTCTTTGCGCCACTCGCGGATGACTTTTTCAAGTGCACAGTTGAAGAGCAGGGGTGAAAGCCCATCTCCCTGCCTAACGCCTGTCTTAATTTCGAAAGAGTCTGAAATTTCTCCTCTGAACTTGACTCTGGAGGTTGTGTTAGCTAAGGTCTGTTGAATGATTGCCCTGGTTTTATTATCCAATCCAAATTCCTTTAGAATTTGAATAAAAGCTATTCTATCAATCGAATCATGGGCCTTCTTGAAGTCGACGAAGGTTACCACAAAATTGTTGTTCCTTTGCTTCAGATAGAAAAGGATGGATTTCAGATTCATAATTTGTTCAGCACATGAGCGCTCTTTCCTGAACCCTCCTTGGTACTCTAATAATTGTGGATCAAGTTGTTGTTCTGCCCTAATCTGCAGAGCTTTTGAAATAATTTTGTAAGTTATCAGTAGGAGGGAAATGCCGCGGTAGTTGTTAACGTCCGTTTTGTCACCTTTCTTATGCAGGGGATGAATCAAGGCAGAAGTCCAGTCACGTGGAAGTTTCTCAGTTTCCCAAATCTCCTTGATAATGTCAGTCAATTTATCAATCATCTTTTCACCAGCATACTTCCACAATTCGGCGATTATCGAGTCCTCACCTGGTGCCTTGTTGTTCTTAAGTGACTGGATAATCTGTTTGATTTCTTCTTTCGTTGGAGGGGATGAATCTGGATGGACTTGTATGTTGTCTTCAAATGAGAAAGTGGAGTTTGGAGTCTCACAATTAAGGAGGGATTCAATGTATTTCGCTAGAATCTGGCAATTTTCTCTCTCACTGTAAGCTAGTCTCCTATTTGAGTCTTTGAGCTGTAGACTCGGAGGATTGTATTTGCTTGGATTGCGTTTGAAGTTTCTGTAGAAGTCCCTTGTGTTGCTCCTCTGAAAGTCCAGCTCAATTTGAGTTAGTTGGCTCTTGTTGTAGGCACGTTTTACATTGCGGATGATTTTTGCAGCGTGTTGTCTCTCGTTCACGAAATTTTCCCAATTATCTTGGTTCTTTCCCGAGTTCCATTTCTGCCAGGCAAGTTGTCTTTGCTTTACCACTGAATCACATGCATTATTCCACCACGCATGTTTCTTTGACTTCGTCAGTGGAACTGTCTCCTGTGCTGTTGTGACCAAGGCCTGTTGTAGTTCATCCCAGTTTTCGGGATTCCAAGATTCTAGTTTTTGAGTAAATTCAGGGCACAATCGTAGTTTTTCAGTATCAAATCGATTGATCTTTTTTAAGACGGCCTTTCTGGTGTTTCTCGGAATCAGTTTAATTTTGATTTTGGATAGATAGTGATCCGAATCCATATTGGCATTTCTTAGAACCTTCACATTCTGTATTTCTGTATTATTATTATTATTATTATCTCTGTATTTACTCAACTTACAGTCGGTACTGTCCCCGAATTCGTATAAAGAGATGCGAGGTATTGATATGAAAGGCAGCCTTGAAAAAAAAGAGAGCATTTAATTAATTTTGGAAGAATGAACTTTGGAACAGGTCCATTATACAAGCTTTATGTCATGAAGTATTGCCCAACAAGAAGCTTGTTAGCTGAATGTAATCTTCTTCTAGAAAGGGAGGATTTTATTGGACCATCCATTCGAGATAGACCAAAGCCGGTTCTTGAATAAAAAGGAACGGGATTGGAAGATCCGGTGAGCGAAGTTAGAAATGGAATGTTTTATTTTGTCTAGTAGGCTACTTAATGCATTTGGAAGCATTGACCTTGGGAAATAAATGGAAGACATTAATTAAGTTATAATCAGGAAATGTCTTCTGTGGATAGTAATGCCCGAAGTATGTTTGAGGATATTCATGTCCGAGTTTCGGTAAGCAGCATTGAGTTAGGAACAGATGTTCGAGAAGGCGATAGAAGGATGACGTCAGAGTATGTCAGGTGACGTGAGGGGAGAGTCGACTTGAGCAGAGCGAGGGGAGGAGGGTGCTGCGGAAAGGCATTACGACAGTGGTTGTTCGTGTGTGATGTTTCAGGAAGTGATATGAACGGGTGAAACATCGTGTCTAAATATGCTAATGTATTTTGAAGCACGGACGTCTGTGTGATTTTGAGTGAGTTTTGGATTATTCCACAGTAAAGACCGGTGGCATGGGGAGACAATAAATTGTCAGTCAGTACTGTGTAACGTAGTCGTGGAGAATAGGGAAATGTGAATATACTTTTTGAAAAGTATTGAACGTGCATGTTGTAAGGAAACGCCTTGAGACACGTTACTTCGGAACGATATGTTCGAGAAGGTAGTGGTCGGCAATAAAATGGAGAACATTATGGACACGTGGCCGGAAGGAGAATGTGATTTATCAGAGGAAGTTATGGTATTTTGTTAAATTATGCTGAGGGAAATGCGGCCTGCATCATGAAAGTGAGAATTCCTTCGAGTGGAGTGACTTAGAACAATATGCGGAAAAGCAAAGTACACGCAGCCACTTCAAAAATGCACAATCTACTAGAGAACATTATGAATTATGGCCAACGCAATTATGGAAGAAAACTACACGATTTTCTGGAGGGACGAGAAGAAGAAAACGCCAGGACGGAGACCAGGGAACGAACGAGGTGTCTGTCAGGGGGCGATCCGATTGCCGTGGCAGTCAGCCCTTCTCAAGAATTCGGATGGCCGATGACAGGGAACGAGCAGCTTCTAGGCAGACCAGGGAGGAAGGATCGTGGTTTGAAGCGAGGCTACCCAGTTGTCAGACGAGTGAAATGGAAACCAGCGCCAGTTCTGAACGTGAATGGATCTTCACTTTGTTCGTCTCCGATCCAGCAGAATGTAAGACAAGTCTTTCAATATTTGTAGCCCCAGTTCGTAGTTCTATGTTCTCGTAGATGCTTTGCGTGATCATTTTATTTCAGTAGTGATTTTGTTAAGTAGTTGGTTTGGATCTTGTGGTCAGTATTATTATTTTTTACATCGAAGCAAGTTACGGTGTGCTTTGAGTGGGCTTGTGAGCCTCAGTTCCAGCCTGTCTGGGGATATTTGCAGGCGAGTTATCTGCTTGCTGACCGTGCTTGGGTTAGTGGAGTCCTTGTTTCGATGTTTATCGCTAGTTTTTTCAATTGTAAGATTTTCTTCCCCAGATTAGATTTTTTTTCGACCTCGTGGTTTCGCATTTAAATTATTTTCGGATTTAAGAGTGTTCCGGGATGAACAGTTTCTTGCGCACTTACTTCTTTGCATTTTTTCTTATTTCCGCTCTGTTGCCACTTCGCAGCTTCAGAGGAGTTAGTTTTTGAAAATTGCTTTTGAAAATTAGATTTTGAATTATTTTGAATTTTGAGATTTAGCTATTTGATCTTCGATGATTCTTTTCACATTGTGTTGTTGCACAATTATCTGACTTTACCATTTGAATTATTTTCGGAATTTTGAATTTTGAATTATTTTGGATTTTGAAATTTTCACTCTGAGAATTTATTTCATTTTGATATTGGATTTTGAATCAAATCTTTCCTCGGATTTTCAGAAAATCCCGATCAATTTTGATTTTGAGAAATTTGGGACTTCAATCCTGACTTGAGATTTTCCAACAAGAATTTTTTTTCTTTCTTTCTTTCTTTCTTTCTTTGAAAGTATAATTAATTTTCAGTTTTGACTATTAGAAAATGTCTCGTTGATTTAAAGTTGGTTGCTATTCTGATCGTTCAGATGAAGAGTTCTTTCGAAAAAAAAATTGGATTAAAAAAATAAATGTTGATTCGAGTATTACTCTCGACTGTTGTTATTGTGTGACACAGTGTATATGTCGTAGTCAGATAGTGAAATCCGTCATTTCATGAAGATCCTAGGCACTTCATGAAAAGCCAGTATATGATGTAAAAAGGTACAGTTACACCATCTGACGCGTTTCTTCATGAAGTGACGGACCGATTTAGGCAGATGGTGTAAGAAATGATTTTACATTATCAGCCGAGGCACTTCATGAAGATCCGGTGTTTGTTGATTCGGCACTTTATGAAATGACTGATTCAAAGAAGCCGTACATTAATTCTTTTAAATGTTCTAATCCAAGAAATAAATTAATGTTTGTTTATTATGGTTTTCGAAATGAATTTTCACATAACAACCTAAATCTAATTGTATGTATGTATGTATGTATGTATTCTTTATTGTCAGACAGATAGACTCCACTAGTGACAATATAATAATTAACAATAAAATTTACAATTATAAACAAAACAAAAACAGCAAACACGTACAAAAATAGAAATACACTAATCTATTATAAATCAGCAACCACAACCATACAGACACGCATTCAATCCCTTTGTACAAGAAACATTACAATAATTATTACAGAAAAAAAAAACTATCAACAGTAAACAGAAACAGGCAAAAACATAAAATAAAAGATCAGATGAAAAAGTTCAGAAACTAGGGAAAGTAATACAAGAGCGACATTCAAGGATCTAGATACTTCATTCACTCGTACATTCAATCAAAAAATCAATAAACCATTCATTCGACCACATGTTCAATCAATCAACGCAAATAGAAATTAACACAATATGCAATACACTATTTTACAGCCCACTTGAGATATCTCTCATAACAGTTAATAGAGAGTCGAAGTGAATATCAGTAGCACTTCTACTCTCCATCAAGCTGTATGTTGACTGCAACCGGATCAGACATGAATTTTTGTGCACATTAATTCTCGATCTGACCCCATCGAACGTGTGCTTCCGTCTGGTGGTTCTCTGAGGGACGTGAAAACCCAAGTCAGCTAGCAACTGATTAGAGTCAATTCCGCCATTTACCAGCTTCCAAAGGAATCTCACGTCACCCACTGTGCGCCGACTGCTAAGTGGAGGAAGACTGTACACGTTGCAATAACTCTTATACTCAGCTCTATGGTACGGTCGTCCACCCCTGTAACAGAGCCATTTAATAAATCTCTTTTGCACACGTTCGATGGCGTCAATTTTATTACTGTGAAAGGGATTCCAGATCACACTACAGTATTCTAATTTAGGCCGAATGAGTGACTTAAATAATTTGGATAGAGTTATGTCCGAAAAATTATTTAAACCATTTCTTTTTAAAAATCCCAGGATCCGGAAACTTTCACGACATATTTTTGAAATATGTTCATCGAACGAGAAATTATTAGTGATTGTCACCCCTAGATCCTTAATGGTTGACACTCTACGTAGCGTTTCATTTTTAATACAGTAATTAAACCTGGGTAGGAGGTTACGTTTCAATGAAACTGACAAAACTTTACACTTTTCAGTATTCAGTTTCAGTTTCCATGTTTCACACCATTCACTGAGTTGGTGTAGGTCTTGTTGCAACAACTCACAGTCATTTATAGTACTGATGGGCATATACAGTTTAAGATCATCAGCGTACATCAGGCACCTAGAATTATGAATTATACGAGGGATATCATTTACAAAAAGTATAAAAAGCAGAGGGCCCAATACAGAACCCTGAGGGACCGGAAGTAACGTTAACAGATTTAGACTTATTATTATTAATTACAACTGATTGGGTTCTATTTGAGAGGTAGCTTTTGAAGAAACGTAAAAGATTACCAGTTATACCAAAGTTTGAAAGTTTATGAAGCAGTAGGTTGTGATGAACGCTGTCGAAAGCCCTAGAGAAGTCAGTATAGATAACATCAGCACTACCACGGTTATTCATAAAGGTGGATACATCATGAGTGAAGACTGCTAGGTTGGTAGCAGTGGATCGCCTAGGAAGAAAGCCGTGCTGAAGTTCAGTGATGAATGGTGACACGTGAGCGTATACTTCGTCTCGAACAATTGATTCAAAGACTCGCGCGAAAATAGACATTAGTGTTACTGGCCTGTAATTTACTACCTTCTGCCTGGAGCCTTTCTTTAACACTGGGGTGATATGAACTGATTTCCAGTAATCTGGAAACACTCCTTCACTGATGGCTTGGTTGAATAGGATGTAAAGTGGACGAGATAGCTGGTGGCATAAAGATTTAATTATTTCTATAGGAATGGCATCAGGACCGGGAGACTTGCCAGAGGATAGATTATGTAATTTATTCTTGATGCAGTCTTCGGAAATATGGAAGTACGAAATGCTGTCGTTACTGGAGGGTGGCAGATCAGGTAATGGTGGCGGTATAGAATTTACAGGAAGGAATAAGGTTTCGAAATAATCAGAAAACAGCTCACAGGCAGAGTTTGCATCAGTACTGGTACGTCCGTCATACTCGAGCGAGACTGGTAATCTGGTGTTCCTAGATCTCTGCTTAATGAAGGACCATAGTCTGTTCGGATTAGTTTTAACACTGGAGTCTATGTCTTCCAGGTAGGCGTCATACTTTCGGCGTTGAATTTCTTTGAATTCGAGTCTCCTGACCACAAATTCAATTCTATGGCATTCCAAAGAAGAGCGTTTCCATTGACGATGAGCCCTATTTTTCGAATGTAGCGCGCTGATTACATCTGCATCAAACCAAGGTGGATAACGGTAGGGATTAACCTTCACACGAGGAACTGCTTCTCGAACTGCGGACATCAAGAGATCATAAAATATCTCACAATTCTCATTAATGTCGTTCCTGATGTCAAGGAGGGACCATGGGCAATAATCCAGTAGAAGTTTCAGGTGGTTCATGTCTGCTTTCTTCCAGTTACAAATTTCCCTGCGAGGTAGTTTTTGAAATAAACTAGCGTCGTGAAAATCAATGTTCCATATTAGAGCACTATGGTCAGATGGAATCCACCCCGGTTTTTCTAACTCTACAGATTGAGAGATTTTAGGAATATTAGTAAACAGAAGATCGAGGTAGTTTTGTCCGCGCGTGAGATGTGGATTCAATTGATGCTGAGAGAATTCCTCAATTATCTCGCAGAAGATCGAGTTCACTGCACTTTCAGTTAGTTTTAAAGGTATGAGAGAAGGCCCTTCCTGCTGTCCCCATGAGATGTCCGGCATGTTGAAATCCCCACACAATATAACTGTATCCTTGTCCTTCAACTGGGCGTGCACCCTGCTGAGAGAGGTATGTAGCTCCTCCAAGTGGTTTAAAGAGGCAGGCGGGGGTAGGTACACACAGCCCACGAACACACTAGAACTTCCTTGGATTACCAACCAAATAATTTCGCATTCACTTCCTAAGTCCGCTCTTCTCCTAGCACGCAACTGAGACTGCGTAGCAATGACAACACCACCCCCACGCCCAGGCCTGTCTCTTCTAAATATGTCATGAGTCCAAGAAAAGGCGAGTTCTGAGTCAAGAAAACTGTCAAAAAGCCAAGACTCATTTAAGGCTATTATTGACATATTATTAAAATCACTGCTGCTCAAATCTACTTTGTCCAGCTTGTTGGCCACGCTCTGAGTGTTCTGAAAGTATATGGACATAGAACTGTTCGAACCCGGACCAGGATTAATTTCTACATCACCTGACAGTAGAAGAAGCATGAAGACTGTGGTCACCGTTGATGTTGATGTGACCGTACCTCTCCTAGTGAAAGGGCTGGCTCCTTTTAGCAGCATGGCAGGCGACAATCCAGCAGCAGAGAAACAACAAAAATTAAAACTCCGATTGGAGCACTTCCAGTTTACTGAAGCTTCATAATTCTTTTAACGAATCATGGACACCCTCACATCACTACCACTCACAAAAAAAGAACTAGTTACGTGAAAGAATAACATGAGAAAACAGCACAAAACAGGAGACCGAAACACACGCACTTCACTCACCGACGCCATCTTGGAATACCGGGTACTCTTTACTCTCTATCTCTCCTTTTTTGTGGAAGTTTGTATTTTTATTTTTACATTTTTAGCCTATTTTCAATTTTGAAAAAAATAGGCTTATGAGATCACCTTTTGTCCGTGTGTGTGTGCGTGTGTGTGTGTGTGTCCCCATAATAAAATCTAAACGGCTGGAGCGATTTCAACGAAACTCGGTAAGTTCATAGCACTATTCCCGGCGACCTCGACCGTGCCCTTCAAATATTGTTACGTCTCACCAATCCAACATGGCGGCTGTGCGAAATATTTCACTAGCATTCAATATCTCCGAAACTATTACAGATATCGCCCTGAAGTTGTGTACGATGTTAAAGGGCACTACTAGAAGTTCACCTATGAGACTTTCAAAAACCTGGTGACTATAAAACCAACATGGCGGTCAAGCGAAGTTGAGACCTTTAAATAGACTTCTCTCGTGATTTAACTATCCAAACGTAATGAAACTTGGTACAGAAAATGTGTATACACATTTTGATGCACTGGAGTCCTATTTAGTTCAATTGTTAACATAACCTCAAAATGGCGGCTGTGCGAAATATTTCACTGACATTCTATATCTCCGAAACTATTACAGATATCACCCTGCAATTTTGTACGGTGATAAAGGGTACTGATACAAGTTTACCTATGTATATTTCATAAACCTGTAAAGTACAAAACGAACATGGCGACCAAGCGAAATTTAAATATGTTAATAGACTTTTCTCGTGATTTAACTCTCTGAGCGCAGTGAAATGTGGTGCAGTAAATGATTTTACAGATTGTAATGCACTGCCATCTAATTTAATTCAATTGTTTTCATAACCTCAAGATGGCGGCTGTGCGAAATTTTAAAATTAAGTTTTTATTTCTTGTGTCGTAATCATGCGATCGAAGTGAAAGTTTGAATAATGAACCTAGCCAATAATTGTCCTTGAATGGTACATAGGCCTAACTCTATGGCCTATACATATAACAATCCTAAATGGCGAGCTTCCGAAATATTTAGATGGTTCTCAATATCTATGAATCTTTTACAACAACCAAACTGATTTTTTTTGTTCATAGAGACTATGAACATATGTTCACCTATAGGACTTTCAGTAACCAGGTGAGCACAAATCCAACATGGCGGCGACGCGAAGTATAAATATTTAAATGGACGTTTCTCGCGAATTAACTATGCGAATGCCGTGAAACATTGCACGTTAAATGCTTATACAAATGTTGATCCACTGGAATCTAATTTATTTCAATTGTTTGCATAATCACAAGATGGCTGCTGTGCGTAATTTTAAAATCTCGTTTTTACTTCATGTGTTCTAATCATGCGATTGAAGTTTGAATAGAGGAACTGGTTTAAATATGGGCTACCACTTTGTTAATAGGGCTTACTGATTAACCTGCAAGAAAATATCTAAATGAAACATGTCTAATCACAACTGTGATATGTTTGGATTATGAAATGAGTCTAAAATAATTTCAAAACACATTCCGTTTGTTTGAAATCATTTGTTTTAATTAGTAACTCAAAATGTTACAAATTGAAAGCATGGTTTAAATATGGGCTATCCTCAAATATCTCAAGAAAATAAATTTAAAACAGGAAAATTGGAGAATGAAAAATCTTCTTGCTGCAGAAAACTACAGAATATTAACCTTAAAACTAAAAAGCGTCTTCCTTTTTAAAATTACGAAGCGACATTTTATAACAGACCAAAGAAATCAAACACATCATGGGACACTTAAAATTTTATCAAAATTAAAATTGGTTTTTGATTGTTTCTTTGCAGTAATCACAAATACATGTATCTTTCTCCACACTAGCACACTGCACATTGCACTACCTCGTGGCGCAGTGGCTAGCATTGTTGGCTGTCAACCCCGAGGTACCGGGTTCGATCCCCGGCTCTGTCAAGAATTTAAATGTCTTGATATGGTCTGGTACGGGGTCTCCTAGCCTCGTGATGCAAAATGGGACCTCCCGGATGTTATGGCAGGAGGAGGAGGAGTGGAAAGGAACCGGCCACCCTACCACATGCAAACTCCGGCTCGGGATGCCTGGTTAGTGGACTCTTGACGATGTCAAGGGCTCTAATCCAGGTCGCCTATATGGCACTGTAAAATATATATATTGGTGTACTTCTGGGCATGCTGAAACCAAAAAGACCATGGTTAGTCTTTCTGTTTCATGTGAAAATAAATGTGGTCTAAATATGGGCTAGCCCATATTTAAACCACAGGCACTAGCCCGTATTTAGACCAATAGCATAGCCACGCTTTCAGATGCCCTGGGCCTAAATACAAAACACTACTCATAAATAAATCTACGAAAATAAAGGGTTTCAGCATCAGTTACCTGGTGCCCTGAACAATATGTTCTTGAGTTACTTACAGAAAATAAAACAAACATACCGGTAAAATATTTCAAGACGACAAAGTCGGCGAAATCACACGTAATAATGCACAGCGTCCAAACCACTCGGATAATTCTCACCAACTGCTCCCCTAAGACTCCTTTTATCAAAGACTAACTGTTCACATGTTATCTACCCGACTGCAGCACTCATCAGACCTAAACCATACACTAGCCCATATTTAAACCATGGCCCGTTTTTAAACCAGTTCCTCTACCACACGTACACAATAATCTTAATGTAATAGTACAAAAATAAAAATCCAACCTGGTGACCATCTGAAATATTTAGACGGTTCTCAATATCTACGAATCTGTTACAGGAATTAAACTGAAATTGTGTATGTTGATAGAGGCAATTAACATGAGCAGGATATATGAAAATAGGCTGTATAGTTCTTCACAGAACTACTTTTTTTTTGTACAGTACCTTTTTCTAATCTGTTATGCATACTTTCATAATTTCTTTTGTATTTTTTTTTTTTTTGTTCTTCAATTGTGTATTCTTTTTTCTCTCCTTCCTTCATGGATGCAATTTGTATTTTTGGACTTGATAGGTCAAGAAGAAACACAAATGGGGCTTATGTCTGTGTACCTTATTGTTAAATAAATAAATATCCTAAATTGAATAAATGAATGCCTACATACATTAGAATACTTTGATTGCATAGTGTACTGTAAAATATTTGTTGAGGGATTTCTGCTGGGTTAAAAATGGCAACAGCTTCATTTCTTCGGCTGAAGGAGGATGGGGGGCTGGGGGGCGTTAGCAACCTAGCATACGTACGTTGTCACGCAATGAAAGTTGAACATCCAGCAGGGTGACGTGACTTGAGGCTGCACTGTATTATTTAGAACTTCCCAAAATTAAATAAATAGTATGTTATTTGGATTATAACGATTGAATTAGCTCTGGAACCTCAATCAACCAAAGAGGAAATAGTTGTGGCCTATAGGCTGTATTACTATCGGATAATATTTATTGTGGGTAACAAGTGAAGGAGAGTTTGCATGTTATGGTATAATAGTAATTATGTGTGATTGTCATCATTCATCACCAACAGCGGTAGCTACATCCACTAACGCGAAGCTCTAGACCAGCAAGCTATATACGGACTTGTCGAGTGGTTCAAAGCCCATTTACAACGGTCCATAAAATGAAGTTTCCCATTTTTAACTCGAAGGCAAATGCTAGGCCACAGACCGCTTCCTTCCAATACATGGTCCAGTTTCAATCAATCTATCATTAACTTTTCATTAGCTTGGCATCAGGATGGGCATTTGGCCTTGAAACCACCTGCCACATAGAAATTGATTACCTGCAGCAAGTCGGGAGATCGTAGGTGCAAAACCCGGCGATGACATCGGCTATCCAGAGTGTGGTTTCTCCCCGTGGCTTATCCACACTCCCTTCACCCAAATGCCAGGATAGTACCTTACTTCAAGTTCCGGGGCACCTACCCCATCCCTGTCCTAATGCAGTTCCACCCACCCCTACACTCATCATATAAATATAAGTTCTATTCACACCCAACCACACGGTGCTGATGATTTAGGTGTCCCAAGTTCCCCAAATGAATTAACAAATGTCGGGATGGTACTTTATTTCAAGTCTCGGGATACCTTCCCAAATTCTTTACCCACACACTATTTCACTCATCAAGCAAACACAGATTAGCAGAAAACATCCCCCAAAAGCTCTGGGGGTGATGACGAAGATGTCCCTAGTCCTTAAAATAAATACACAAGGCAACAACTGAACTACGGTATATATATATATTTTTTTTAAATATCGTATGGCCTCGGGTGCCTGGTGCAAGCTTTGCTATTTGACACCCAGAGGGTAGCTTGCATGTCGAATTTCGTAGTTCCTTGACTATGAAAGTCAAGGAGGTTAGATGTTAGATATCTAATCTCCTTGAACACAATAGCGCTTTCTAGTAGAGAAATGAGGAACTTTGTGCTGGCGGAAACTCCCGAGATTAATTTTGCTATTTTGAACTCGGCCTACTGAATTCAAATGGGTTCTTTGACATGCCAACATCGTATGACATGAGTATCGTATTTTTGCCGCCTTTCAAAAATCACTTAACACGGTCAGGGGCGAACCTGCAATCTTGGGGTTAGTAGACCGACACGCTATCCACTCACCCACCGTGGCAAGCTTGCGGTATATTAAAATGTGCATACTGAAGAAAAACATACTGAAATAGTTACTTTTCAAAAATACCTTCCGCCGGTGGGATTCGACCGCACCACGAGGTGATCCGGAAGCTAACACCGTACCCCGAGACCACAAGCTCACGTGAAGTTAAGGCTGCTAAAGAGTTGTACAAGATATTGCGCCTCCGTAATTGAGTTAGTTCTTGTTATTTTAAAGAGTGGAACAGCGAAACCACGTCATATTATGCTATCGGTTATCTATCTCTCATGTTAGGTAGATTTCATTAGAAAGCTAACTATTGCAATGGGTACCA
Source organism: Meconema thalassinum (assembly GCA_946902985.2). Taxonomy (NCBI): domain Eukaryota; kingdom Metazoa; phylum Arthropoda; class Insecta; order Orthoptera; family Tettigoniidae; genus Meconema; species Meconema thalassinum. The sequence continues at coordinate 376,323,313 of OX336393.1, forward strand.
TGTTTCGACTTCCGGAAAATTTCGACATATCTTCGCGTTTCACATCCCCCAGACCCCAAAACCACCGTCAGTTCAAATTTTTTTATATATAATTTATGTATATATGTATCTATCTATCTATCTATATATATATATATATATATATATATATATATATCAGTTTCTTGTGGACACGATAACTGCCGTAATTTTGCACCAATCACATTGAATTTTTTACATAATATGTATCCCTATAAAATCTCGGTAAGTTCGTTAATGGGCAAAATCGGTCGAAGGGGGTGAAAATGGGGGGCTTTTTTCGAAAAAGTGAAATTTCGCTCTAACTCTCCTAATACGTGTAATATCGAATCCATTCAAAGTTCATAATATGTGTCGGATAAGTGCCAAAAAGTTATGTTATATAAGTTTTTTGATAGCACCAACCATTGACCAAAGGGGTGGAAAAAAGTGGGTTTTTCGGGAAACATTAATCATATCTCTCTTAATAGGCACAATATCAAAACCGTACAAAATGGAAAATATTCCCCTAATAATTACCTAAAACATTTGTCTGAAAGAATTTTTGATATGACCCACCATTACGCCAAGGGATGAGAAAAATGATTTCGGAATTTTGAAAAATGCCAAGTGCCATCAGAGGTTACCATAACAACGCTTTAAAATTGATAAGGGATGATCTATCAGAGTTGCCAAGACAACGCCATTGACGAGATCACATTCATTTTTAGCCTACTTTTCACACTTTTCGAAAATGAGGAAAAAGTAGACTTATAAGATATATCCGGGAAAATGTGTCTGTCCTTCTGTCTGTCTGTCTGTCTGTCCTTCTGTCTGTCTGGCTGTGTGTGTCCCCCCCCCCCTATCAACTCCTAAATGGCTGCAGCAATCGAAACCAAATTTAGTATGAGTAAAGATGTATACCGGAATATCTCAGGCCCATATTTGAAAAAGATGCCAGTGCTGCCAACTGCTAAAAAAAACGCACTAGAAATTTGAGCTCCATGTTGGATATCTTGGAAGGTATACATGGGAGCTATTCTAAAATTGGCACACATGTAGATAATACTATTTCAGTTTAATTTCCAGGTGGCCATACATGACAGCGTTGCCAAAATAATTTTAAGCCTTCTGATATGTCCAATTTTTAAATGCATATAACATCTACACTATCAATTGGATTTCAACCAAATTTTCTATGTAATATGTGTACATAAACATATATGACTGAGTGTATTCTTAAGAGCCACCAGGGCTGCCAACTGTTAATAATTGCTCTCTATTTTGTATCCAAATATATCAGAAAGTATGCAAGCCGACAGCATTAAACTATGCACACGTAAATTACCCGACATTTTACATTAATTTGGAGTAACTTATATACGTCAGTTCTACCAACATGATTCTAAGCCTGCTGATAGGACCAATTTTTAAATACATGTAACTTCTATACCAACAAATGGATTTCATCCAAAATTGGCACAAAAATATATAATATTTCAGATTATTTCTGACCAGCACTCGCATGACATTGTTGCCAACATGCTTTTACGTGTACTAATAGATCCAATGTCTAAATCCATGTAACATCCTTTGGACTTCAACCACATTTTGTATTCTGTACCTTAGGAGATAGAAGTAAGAATATATTCAGTCACCAGAGCTGCCAACTGTATTGCTCTATTAGGCTACATTATGCCTAGTATACCTTATTTCGAACTAATTAAGACATTTCGATATTACCCACTTAATTTCGTCATTATTCTAGATAGGTTCATATACTGTAGATTAATCTATGGCATGAATCTTAATTTTAAGAAAAGTAGGCTCTTTAGTTCGTCACGGAACTTCTTGTTCCATCTGACTATGAGGGAAGCGGCTAACTGTTAGCATGCTGAACTTCTATGCCCAAGGTGCTGGTTCAAAGCCGGACAAAGTCGCCGGATTTTCTAAGAGCGCTAAAAATCCGTCAGCATGCTTTCCTTCGGAGGGGAAGTTACAACGTTCGTTGCAAGTTGCTGGTTGCGGTGGCATCTAGTAGCCAAGTTCACAGCTAGGTGTCGTTGACGTTAGTATTTGGTACAAAATTAGGTACTACTACTTAAAATTGACCGTCTGCAGACCTTACCTGAATTACAGACTAATACAGTCATCACAAATAACACCGTTTATCAGACAGATTCTACACACACCCAATGTACACGGGGTTACATGACCACCTTGTCGCAGCCCCTAAACGGAGGAACCAACCAACATCTCTGCGGGAGATGAAATTTTGCGTGAAGAAGTAACAGACTGTTAGATAGTTACACATTAGTTCCAAACCTTGCATAAGGACAGTGTGATCACAAGTATAAAAATTAACCCCAAATGGCAAGAAGGTTACCATCCCCATAAGACAGTAAAATGTTAAAAGTATGCATAGAAAGACGAAAAAATGTTAACTAACCTCCAATTGTAAAATACTTTCTCGCAATAAATGAGGTCTGATCCTCCTACGAAAACCTGCATATTTTGCCTATTATAGCCTATCCCCTAGTTTGCCCGGTGAAATCTACCTCCGACTTCCGGCATGCCGAGAGGAATTTTATTTTAATAACAAAACGGATCTGAATGACTATCTTTTTCCGTTCCCAGTACGACAGCATAATATTCCATCTAGGCGCAAGGCCAAGATGCTGGGGAGGGAATTTAGAGGATAAAGGAGGTCCGGACCAATATACATTTGTACCATATTATGTCACAGTATTCACTTTCTGAGGAAATAACAGCCCTTTTTAGTGTCCACATTTTTATCCGATTAATTCTTGGAAATCTCCCTTCCCTCACACGTGATCACCGCTGCCGCTACGGTACTTCATGAAGTGACGGGCTGGATTTCCCGTCAGATGATGTACAAAATGAATTACACTATGTGACGGCGAAATTTAGTCATTTCATGAAACCACGCGTCAGATAATGCAACTGTACCTTTTACATCATATGCCGGCTCTTCATAAAGTGCCTAGGATTTTCATGAAATGACGGTTTTCACTATCTGACTACGACATATATACAGAATTATTTACTTAAAGGTTTACTGAATATAGTGCACACATTAGTGGAAAATGTTTTTGAGTTGACACTCACAATAAATGTAACTTGAATCGGATTATGGTCAGAAATATGTCGTGCTTTCTTAACACGCACTAGGAGATCGTCATTCGATCTGTAACAGTTATCGCTTATGAAGCATATTTAAAATTAGTATCAACGTCTTTGAATTACATAACTTGAGGGAGAGATGGTCATTTTTGATAGCATAGGTTGGGATGGTGGTGTTTACCATTGAAGAGGTGTGCGAAAATACCAATTGTTTTTTTTGTTGGTATTTCGAAGGTCGACCCCTGTAAGGGACGTTATGTCCTGGGAACCTTTCCTCTGTCATTGGTTGTTGTTGTTATTTGGGCTGCGTGGTGTAGATGATTAGGATTGCAGTTTTGTTGAGTCAGCTGTGAGCTGTGATTGCCGTTCGTTGGAACGTCGTATTTATTAGGGTTGGTGGAGTTCATTTCGACTGCTACCGACAGTAGTGGCTACGCGCGCTAAAGCGCAGCGTTAGGTCATGGGGCCAAGCTCTCTGCTGACTCGGTAGACGCGTGGGTTCGAGCCCCACCGTCGGCCGTCCTTGAAATGGTTTTCCGTGGTTTCCCATTTTCAACACCAGGCAAATGCTGGGACGGTACCTACTGACAGGCCACGGCCACTTCCTTCCACATCCTTGCCCAGTTTCATTCGCCTTCATCAATTCCATCTCTCATCCCGACGCGCAGGTCGCCCACGGGCGTCACTTAGAAAGACCTGCACTCGGCCTCTCAGGAGGCCACACGGAAAAGAAAAAAAAATCGACTGCTGTTAGATTTCTTTTACTGTGTTTGAAGACAGTATTGCTTTATATTCGTATTGTTAGGACCATTTTGGTTGCGTTTGTTGTCTGTTTGGCAGACTGTCGCGTTCTTGTAGATCAGCTGGGTTGGCGATACCGGGGGCTCCAAAAGTTTGGTATTCAAGACGTTGATGCTAATTCAGTTATATGATTATTGTTATTGTTTTGAAGACTGGATAGAACAGGGGCTAAGTGGATAGCATTCTCACCTTTATCGGTCGGAACGCTAGACCATTATCTGCTCGTTAACCTCGATGTTGATCACCGTCGGTAAATATTGATGAATAATAGGTCTATGTAGATTAGTGGAGGAACATTGGTGTAGATACTGTCCTAGAATGACACATATATGATTGTAATTAGGTATTTCTTAATTTTTTGTAATTAGAATTAAAAGATATTTCGGTAATCCAATGAAGAATAAAAATCAGGATCTATGTATAGAGTAATATTATGATACTGTAAATAGTGAGAGGCCATCACTATTTAATTCTATTAAGGAGGTTGTTTTATTTTTTTTCTTCGCTCTTTATAATTTTTTTAAATTTATTAATCCGGATAGAAAAGGCATTGCGATAAGTTGCCAATTTGTTGTTGATCTTTAAGTAATTATTTTTTTGTGTAATTTAGCTGACGTTATGCCAGAGTGTGTGCCATAAGACATCAATTGTAATTACATTCAGTTATGGATTTTCGATTTTATTATATCCATTTTTGCGGTGTCTTCTCTTTTTTGAATAAAATTTGGGCACGCGTTTGCGTATGTTCATACCATGTTCAATTTACTCTTGCGTTGTTTTTATAGATAGTGTGGAGGATAGGAACATGCCATGGTTATTATAGCGGCTTGAATCATTTTATCCATTCCTTTGTCCCTGTTACGCCCGAGTGAATGAGAGTTTTGTGCTCATGTGTGTGTGTGTGTGTGTGTGTGTTGTCGCTGATCCTGTGGAGGATTTTTCATTGCATGTTATATATATATTCACCTGATATGTGTCCACGATTTGCAGAGTGTGTGATGCCTGATATTACGGTATGTATTTTTAGCCGAGGTACTGCCGATGGTATTTGATCCGCTGTCTTCTTGGATTGTGGCATTCACGACACTGCTGAAATCGGGTACAGTACCATGACTCATATCGGTACATTACGTACAAGAAAATGAGTCAAGTAACACTTAAGCCTATAGCATACATTTTCGAATACCATAGATGTTTGACAATTAATTTTGTCTTCTCTTCTTATCTTCCACGTCTCTTTTTCACAAGAGGGTCCAAAGAAAAATCCTAATGTGTATTCAAAAACCCTCTAACGATGCTGCAGGTTTTCAGAATTGCAGCCTTTTGTGCAATAGTATGGGTGAATATGGGGAGATTTAGTGTAGCTAGTGAACCCTTTAGTATTGCAGTGTTTATATGCAAGAAATCTTGATCAAGGTGTCGCGCTCAGTACATAGTGTGATGTTTACGTTCGCCAAACAACATGCTCTACTGAGACAAGGGTCATAGGATTAAAACTATAACTAAGAAAGGACGTAAAATAATAACATAATTAAATGACTATTTGTGCAAAAATGAAATGAATATAAACAACAACAATAATATTCCTCCCTGAATCTTCCCATGACAGAAATATCTATCAACGTTGAGGAGTCAGACGGATATCCCCCTCATAAAAATGTGGATCCAAGTTCCACTAACTTGCATTGGGATTTTATGTACGCGTAATGACTAACTACGAGGGATGAGTACTTGGATGACTGTTCGTTTACATCGGGTAACAGCCACGATGCTTACGAACAATCATCTCGTAAATCAACGTTTACGGATATGGGACACAACACTAATAAAAACCCTTAAAAATTAATGCTGACACACAATCTAAAATCTAATATTTACAGGAATCTCCCTCGAGACCCTCCTTCAGTGCGATGACGCATCTGACAAATGAGCTGCCAACACGGCCAATTGCTCAATACACAAACAAGGAAAAGACAGCATCGCACGTGACTGCACGGGTCACTAATACGGAACATAAACATGGAATGAAATCAACAACAACAAAAGCCTCACCGGCTGAGATTACCTTATATGAACAAAAATGCATGTTAAGCTAACGCTTCGGAGATTATAGTGATTCGTAGGCAACTCCCATTTATTTAAACAATTTTTATCATTGATCAGTTCTTATTCTGTATTTCAAGTAATTTTACGGAGCCAACAAGCACTCCACTAATGACCTTGATGCAATCCTTTCAGCCCGCCTTGTGAAAACAGCTTCCCCCTACCACAACTCTTGTCATCGTCCAACTCCAGTGTGTAAAAATAACTTGACCAACTGTCTCGTTATCTCGTAGAATCAACAGAAACAAATCTCAACCACATAAACATATGGTAAGACATTAATCGATATAGCCACATATGTCCTCGCAAGGCAACGATATGGACTTGGCACCAAGCTGACAGAAATCAGTCTACGCTGAAATTCCCGCTTGTAATGACCAATAAAATACACACACACACACTGCTGGGAATGACACGATACTTTTCACACAGGTCGGTTGAATCAGATACTCACAATCTATTTAAGAAAATTAAAACCTACGATAGAGCTGACTGCTCTTCGCCACAACTCACATTGCTCCAACGGCAATAAACTCACTGAATCTGATCAATAATAAACATTACAAAGATTAATTTACCCTCCAATCTACTGTATGATTATATTAATTCAGTCCTACTTCTGAAACACAATATATCTCCGAGAGACGTTTCTTAAATGCATTGCGTCAACATATGCGAACACGGTTGTCCACATAGCCACGTTAGTTTAAAAAAAAAAAGTACTTACGACTAAGAAAACTTGTGCGAGCTGTTTCCATGCAAAAGGTGTGTCAGACCAAGACTAAATACACTACGTTAATCAACACAAGCAAGATATTTACAAACAAAATATGTCCCATATACCATAAGTTAACTTGTCAGATAATAAGAATATTATTCAGTACTCATCCTCGGCCAGTCACCGTCAGCGAACATCTGCTGCCATCTCCCTACTTAATGCTGCTTAGCTCGTCTCAAACATCTCGACGGAGTGTTGACAGTTCCAAACTTCTTCCAGGATAAGCGAAGTCATCTCTCGTGCTGATGCAAAAAGTTATAGATTATTACACACTCGATATCTGACTACTAAATTCACCGTTTTAGGTACTTCTTTCCCCAGAACAGTCTGTTTGCGAATTGTCGAGGATACTGTCCCTACAAAATAGTACTGTGACTATCTATCACACTGAATTTAACACACATTAGTATTAATAAAAATCTGTGTCCTCATGACACGCAAAGTTCAAGTGCCTACGTCCTCAGACGCGCAAAATATAAAATAACCTGTGTCTCCCGACACACACAATGTAATATAACCTACGTCCTCAGACGCACAAAATGTAATAATAACCTGTGTCTCCCGACACACACAATGTAATAAGTAAGTTCTTGGCTCTTCACGCCACTTATAAATGAACTGGCCCTAGGTATCGATGGGGGGGAATTATATACAAATTTCTCAAAATAATAGTGGTACAGGAATGAAACAAATATCACTGAATTCGTAAAATTGCGCAGGTCAAGAATATGCCCATTAATTCTAGAATCGATCGTAGAGATGTTTTCTAGCCGATCTCCCGCGTTAATGCTCGCTATCGCGTGCCCAAGCTAGACTTGGCGCGTTCGTAAGCATTCATCTCCCATTGGTTCCACTTTTTCAATATGTTCGCGGTTTTTATCAGACCTCGGCCTCGTAGGAGTGTCCAGTAGTACCATCAGCCACTCATGTTACTGCATTATATTTTTTCTAGGCGCGAATAGTACAATGAACATGCCATAAGCGTGTCTCACCACGCGTCCCTTCTATTTTGAGGTAGCCACCACCTGTCCTTCTGAAACATAGCTAGGCTCTTTCTTTTCACAATCCTTAAGTATTTAGCCTATTGTCAAACTGCTGCAGGTATGTCCCCGCTCTCTCCAACAAATGCTTGAAGTTTCCTCATCTTCGTCTGGCTATTTCATGACGCTGGTGGAAATATTAATTGATTGTAGAAATAAAACATCGAATCATTTATCCATCAGAGGATAAAGGGTTCACTAGATTTACTGAAAAGGATTTAGGTGTCAGGCCAGTGGGAGAAAGGAGGAAAGGAAGAATCGTCACAGTTTTTTGTCTCCAGATTCTAGCAACCTCCATAGCTAGAGGAGTATATTTTTCAATCTTTTCTCTGTATTTATGGTGGATATTATGGTCATTCGGAACAGATATGTCAATCAAGTACGTGTGACGGTTCTTCTTATCAGTTAAAGTTATGTCTGGTCTATTATGAGGAGTTGTTTTGTCTGTTTGAATAGTGCAATCCCAATACAGCTTGTAATCTTCGTTTTCCAGCACACTTTCTGGAGAGTATTTGTAATAAGGCGTCCTGTCGTGTATGAGAGATCGGGTTAGGGCGAGTTCTTGATGAATGACTTTGGCAACATCGTTATGCCTCTCAGTGTAAGATGTTGGCGCTAGAATTCTGCAGCTGCTGGTAATATGCTCTATGGTTTCTGGACCGGTATTGCACTTCCTGCACTCGTCATCTATAACAGTCTGATCATGATGATGATAATTGTTGTTTAAAGGGGCCTAACATCTAGGTTATCGGCCCCTAGTCTGATCATTCAGGATGTGTTTCCTATAACGTTTTGTGGTGATAACTTTGTCTTGTATCGCCTGGTTAAATCCCTCAGTTTCTGGAAACAGCTCTCCCCTTGACAACCATGTGTTCGAAAGCTGTTTGTCAATATTCTTGTGATTGCACTGGTTGTAGAATCTGCCATGAAGTTCTTTTCCACCCCATCTCTGCACCTTCTCTCTGTTCAGTGTGTTCTTGTCTTTCATGACGAAATTTCCTTCATGGAGATTCAAAGGAGTGTGGTTGAAGTCAGCTTGTGCTACCGCTCGAAGTAAAACACTGGTATATTTCCGAGAATGAAAGTAATTCCTTAGATGTATTGTGCCCAACTCTAGGAATGGGTATTCCAAGATTCAGACACCCAGATATCAAGGGAAAGGCTACAGCCGCTTTTGAAAGTTGAGATATTTGAATATCGCGCTCCATTACTTCTAGAATGGAATGGAAACTTTGTGCAGCCAAGAGCATATTAAGTGACGTAGCGAGTAGTAGCAGAGGTCGAGACTATTTGTTGATTAAATAGTTAGACATGGAGTAGAGACTTGAGACTTGGATCAGATTACTGGCACGGCCAAATGAAAGAGAATCCACTTAGTCTCAAGTGAATCGGACCAGAGACACCGGAGATATGAGGATTTCCAGATTTCAGCGTGATCCAGCGTGGACCCGACCGTTTTGAATAAAAGCCGACCGGCCCAAGCATCATCAGCTCACTTCGAACCAAGCTCTTGCATGACAAGGTGCTGCTGCTACGTCGAGCCAAGGCACATGGTTGCCGGATCTACGCAGAAGATATCTTTAAATTGTTATAGTCACAAAAGTGTTACGATACATGTGGAACATAGTAAGTTTCCGGCAGAGGGAATCACTAAGGTGATTGTTATTTTTCTACGGACACTGGTGAAATACTTTATTTCTATATGGACACATGCTAGACTTTGTCTAGAAAGTACTTTGTCACAGTCCAGTAATAATAATTCAATACTTGGATATTTTAATCCAATTAGTCAGTTTCATAAATTGTAACTTGATAACCACTCCGATCTTTCAGTATATTGAAGGCCAGTCTATCACGGTGTTGTTCATTAGCCGACAAAGGGAAACTATAAGTTGCTTCGCGAATGATAGATGGTGATAATCCATGCCCAGGGATCGATCTTCAGAACAGCCGTTGACTGATTTAGACTGTGAGTGTTTTCTTGTACTGAAAAGATTGCCGTGAGTTATGTTACAACTGACGTATTTGAGAATAGATCATTTGGATCTGACCCCATTTAAGCGAACTGCTATGGATTTAATTGAAGCCAATATTAAAATGGATCAGCAGTTACTTCAAACTTCAAGAAATATTTCCACTATGTCGTGTTAGACAGATTGTGGGTATATAATGGCGGCCAATACAAGGATTAGACGTGCGTGTCCAATAGGGCATGTATCTGGATAAATCTGGTACAGACCAGGTTCACTACGCTTCAAGACCAACGAGAAATGTAAGCCACATTTGACTTTTATATTATGCCTAGCTAATTGTAACAAACTCATTTTCTGCAGATGACCAACACATTTGTTTTTCTTCGTATTTAAATCTTGCAATGATTTATGCAAGACATATTAGAGTTATTCTGAGTATTTTCAGCACTCAGAACAGTTTTGGATCGATGACCGAGCATAACGAGCATTTATTTGAATATTTCATATTTTTTTGATAATCACGGTAATCAGCCGAAGTAACTGTAAAAGTTAATAATTATTTTTGTTGAGAAATGGATATTTTATCCATATTCGAAGAATCGAACATGTGGATTCTCACATAATGAAATAATAATTAAACACATTTACAATAATATAACTAATAACCGACAGTAGTGGCTACGCTGGCTAAAGCGCAGCATTAGGTCATGGGGCCAAGCTCTCTGCTGACTCGGTAGACGCGTGGGTTCGAGCCCCACCGTCGGCCGTCCTTGAAATGGTTTTCCGTGGTTTCCCCATTTTCAACACCAGGCAAATGCTGGGACGGTACCTTCTGACAGGCCACGGCCGCTTCCTTCCACATCCTTGCCCAGTTTCATTCACCTTCATTCATTTCATCTCTCATTAACTCCCCTCATGAGGTTGGCGTCAGGAAGGGCATCCGACCGTAAAAACCATCGCCACAATGACTTCCATTGCATCTCATCCCCGACCCCGTTGGAAAAACGGGAATAATACGGGGTAGACATACATACAACAATAATATAACTAATAATAATAATAATAATCCACTAATAATAATAATAATGATTTTCATAACTTTTCTAAATAATTCTTGGATCTTATATTTTCTAATAATCACATTCATTGAGAGAGAGCTTATGAAGTAGTTTAATCATTTCTAGTTTGGAACAGGTGATTTTCCGAAGGATAGTGGTTAGCGCAAGCCCGCATTCAACCAACAGTACAGTTCTGGTTGAACAGTTAATATTTGCAATGAGCAAATTATATTTTTCAGATAACACGGAGAGGCATGAAACGGGAAACAAATGATATTTGTATCAATTAGGATATTTTTGTATTTATATAAAATCATGACGTAGATACACATTCGAAAGTGAAATAGAGAGTATCATAAGTGTGGTAACTTCTCGATTTGAACTGAATGGTAAAATAAAATAAACTTGTAAGTTTAAAAATCTTCCAGTGTTGATAATAAGCAGAGGCTTGATTTATTGTATACATTTAAGGAAGAAAATTTATGTGTGTGGAGTAGTTTAAATACCATTCCCAGGTGCGCATGTTTAAGTCGCAGGAATGAGGAGGTTTTTATTTGAGCATCAATCAAATAGCAGGTTCGATGACTCAGTGTTAAAGAAGGAGTATTGGAACTACACATTGCGTCGTATGAATGACCCAAAGGTTATTTCTTATAAACCATCAGTTCTTATTTCAACCTTGTTTACGGATTCCATTAAGAATTTGATTTTTCTAGAACCCGGATTTGTCATGATAATATTTTATTCTTCTTCAGAGGAAGACCTTTGCCGTTGTTGTTGGGATATTGTGTTCTTATACAAATAATAGAATGGGCCACTGCCAATTAAAAATAATTCTATAACCACGAATAATTTGAAGGATGTTTTCAATCCTAGTGTCATGAACTAAATGAATTTATTATGAAACTACAATTCTTATTTCCGCATTCTGTTCAAGAATTGCAAGTTATGAAAGTTACTAAAATGGCCACAAATATAAATATTTTTCTTAATAATGATTCCAAGTGGAAAATCGAATAGTTGAATGGTCCAACAATTTATTGATCAAGTTGATGATTTTGTTAGGAACTTGAAGTTCATAATCGAGTCACTTCTCGAAACGTTTAATGTCAGAAGAACAATTAATTTTGTCGTGCTTCGCACAGTTCTTCGATGCTATGCTCAAGGATCAGATAATTTTCAGATGTTGTTATTAATATGTGTACATAATTTGTGTTGATTCAGAGACAATAATATTTTTGACAACATTTTTTGAAACTGGAAAAATAAGTGAAAGTTAAAAATTCTATGAACAATTATTCTACGAGTGTTAATATTATGTAAAAATTCAACCAGTGAACTACAGTATTTCCAGTAAAGACAATTAAATTTGAACTGGATTTAATCATAAATAATGGATATAATTTTGGAACACAGTCTACAGGACTGATAATCAGACTTGTGTTTCCCAAGATAATTGTCCAATGTGTTGGAAAATTTCTGTACATTGTGTAAATAGTAATGTGGGTCGCCACACATGAATGATGCTGCTTTGTGCATTTTATTTTGCAGTCAATTTTAAATTCAGAATAAAATGAGATAATTTTACATGATGTGTTATGCCCAGTTGAATCTCCTTCTATCCTTATTGTTGCATTGAGCCAAAAATCAGTAAAGCATTTTTTTCATTTGATGTCATTTTTGCGATTAGCTTTAACCCATCTGGCGCCCCGGGATATTTTGACTCTCGTGCTGACTGATTCTTGGTAAAATGCATACGTGGTCGTGCGGACTCCGGTCTAAACGGGCACATAAAATAAGATAGAGAGAGAAATGGCTTCGAACGTGGGGCTCGAGTTAGACACGGTCAATCGCATGCCGATTTAAATTGTGGTAATTTTTATATAGATATTTTGGGAGTTGAGAGATGTCTGGTTTGGATGAATAAATTAGTAGGAAACCCAATTAGTGGGGAAAATTAAAAATTTAACTGGGTTAATAATTAGAATGGGTTTGATTATTTTTGATAATGGCTTAACCATTAGGGCGTCAAGTAAATTCAGTAGTAAAGGTTCGATGACTGGACATACGCATTATTAGAATCCAGGTGGAGGATATTTGAGAACTTGCATATTTTTCTTGTGATATTGTGGTAAATGTAATTCGTAAAAGTAGAGAATTTTGTTTTTCCATCACGTCGACATTAGGACAAATCTCATTTTATTAGAGTGTTCCAATTAGATATTCATATTTCTTGATCTAATTATAATCTTGTGTCTGCCAACATGTATACCCCTAAGTTTTGAATAATAATTGGAAATTATGGAAGAGATGATGAGGATGATGAGGAGTTTGGAAGAGAGTTCCAAGAAGCTGGACTGCGTGTAGCAGCCATTATGAAAGAAAATACAGAGGCTTTGGAAAAGAAACTTAAAGAAAATTCTGATTCTTTAGAAAATAACTTGAAAGAAAGTTCCGATTTGTTAGAAAGCATGTTAAAAGATAACTTGAAAGAAAATTTAAATAGTAAATTTAATTCTATGGAAAATAAATTTAAAGAGAATTCCGAAATCTTGAAAATGTCACTTGAGAGTAAAATGACTAAATTATGCGAAAAAACACATGAGCTCGAATCTTCATTAGCCACTAAAGCAAGTTTAATGGACGATAAATTTCGCGATGCCGATCTAAGATCCCAAAGCTTAGCTGATAGGATAGAACATGGTCTTAGGAAAGTTGGTGAAGACATGATCAACCTAGAAATCAGAGTGAAGAAAGAGAGCAATGAGATGGCAACTCTAGTTGTTCAAGGTTTGACAGAACAATTCAAGGAACTCATAGTGGGAGAAATAAGAGAAGGTGTGATTAAAGAATTACAAACTGAAATTAAAACCACAGTTATCGATGAAATTAAAGACACAATCAAGCTGGAGAACCAAGAGGGAGTCAAGGAAATTAGGGAATCTTTGTCATCCCATATTCAAGTAATTTCCAAAGATATTCAAGCAACTCAGAAGGACATTTCAGATGTGACAGGGTCGTTGAAAAGTCACGAGGCTGTTATGAACCAGATATCCACTGATGTCAAGGAGAACTGTAAGGAAACCGGAGAAATTAGAAAAATGGCAGAAGAAAACCATAAGGAAATTGAGGCTATGAAAACCCAAATCAAGGACGAGAAACAGTATGACCATCTGTTGAAAATGCCAAGTATAAGGGGAGAAGAACAGATACAGATAAACCTAGGAGCAGCTAGAGAAACTGATAGTCAAAGACAGGATGAGGTCAGGACAGTATTTCAATCCAACCCCATAACTGTATTCAAGAATATAGAGGATAAGCCTTCTAAATTTTCAGGGCGAGATTCTGTGACACCCGTAGAATTCTTGAGAGAAGCAGGTGATTACCTAAAAGATTCCAAAATCCGTAAGGAAAGACAGATCCGAGTGATAGGGAAATTTTTGGAAGGTCCCGCACTTCTTTGGTTTAGTGCTTTAAGGTCCACTCTCACCAATTTTGAGGAGTTTTCCCGTGGGTTATTAAAAAAGTTTTGGTCCCCGGAAACCCAACAGCAAGTCAGAGCAGAATTATATTCAAAGAGATTCTCGACGTCACAACCTACTCGATACTCTACTTACTTTTCTGGACAGCTTTCTAAACTACAACATTTAGATCCGCCGATGCCAGATAATGAATTAATTACCGCATTAATACGTCAGTTTCCAGCAGACGTCCAAAGAACTTTGATCGCTGCTGACATTTATAATATGGAGCAATTTGACGAGGTATTGCAGAAACTTGATCAGACGAACGCTCAATTCTTCCATCAGAAGGGAGGAAAGAATAACAACGCGGTGTACGCTGTTATGGCCGACAGTTATTCCCAAACACCTCGAGAGATTCGAGAGGGGCGAGAAGAGAAAACGCCGAGGGAAGAGCCCGATAAAAGAGAATTTAATCAGAACAATAACAGATACAGTTACAAGCCTTATGCGAGACCGGATGGTGGATATCGATATAATACTCGATGGAGAAGGCCAAGGGATAATCAAGGAAGGTACCAGGAAAGAAGGTACTATGGTAGAAACAATAACTACAATAACAGAGGGAATGTGAACACTCGTCAGTCCAATGAAGAGTTCAATAAGGAGACGAGGAAGAACTTGGAAGAAAGATAGCAAGAAAACTTGCAGTTCTTGGAACAGAAGCCCAATGAACCAGGTCCATCGGGAACACAACAATCCCGGGGGAATGGAAAAGAAAAAAAACTTCGAATTCACAGTAGAAGATAGAATTTTAAACACTTTCACTTCCAGGATTATTAAATGGCAAGCAGAGGATGATGACTTAATTCAACATAATGACGAACGGAAAGAAATGGGTACAAGAATTAAAATGCCAATCATATCATGCGAAGTATTCGGTATGCCTGTCGATACTTTAATTGATACTGGGGCTATGCTTTGTCATGTGAGCGAGAAGCTTTATATTCTGTGGAAGCTCAAAGAGAATTTAGAGGAGATTCCAGTATCAGTAATTAAAATCCAAGGAATAATACCCAACAGAATATCTCTGTGTAAAACACAATTATACTTATGTGTTACTATTGGAGGACATGATTTCCGACATGTGTTTGTAGTAATGAAGAACATGGTTTTGACATGATATTGGGAGCGGATTTTTTTCAGAAATATCAAGCAGTGATAGACTTGAAGACAGAGACGATCAGATTCAAGAATACCGGAGAGATAAACTTCGAGGGAAAAGAAGAGGAAGACATCGAGGGAGATCCTCAATGGTCTCTGATTTTTCATGAAGCTGAAGGAAAAGAAGTCTACACTGAGAAGGAGTCCCCAGAGCTGGGAAAAATTTTGGAAGAGTACCACGATATTTTTGATATTAAACCTGGTGAAATTAAAGATTTTGAATATCGTATTCGTGTAAATGATGATGCACCTTTCCATGCTAAATTGTATCCGGTAGCGGAAAAGCATCGAGAAATGGTAAAAGTGCTTATCAAAGAGATGGAAAGTAACAATGTGATTGAAAAGTACACTACCTCTTATGTCAATCCATTAGCAGTAGTGTCTAAGCCAGATGGAAGTCTGAGACTATGTTTAGACGCGCGAAATTTGAATTCAAGATTGCTGCCAGAGTATGACAGACCAACAATCATTAGGGAACTGTTA
Organism: Meconema thalassinum; assembly: GCA_946902985.2. Classification (NCBI taxonomy): domain Eukaryota; kingdom Metazoa; phylum Arthropoda; class Insecta; order Orthoptera; family Tettigoniidae; genus Meconema; species Meconema thalassinum. Next base: position 376,339,375 of record OX336393.1, read on the forward strand.
AGGAAATTCCTAGGCAAGGTCTGGTTCTCTAACATTGATCTCACTTCGTCCTACCACCACATTAGGCTTAGTGAAGATTCCAAAAGTTTACAGGATTTATGTTTGACCAGCAGACATATGTATTCCGCCGTCTACCATTTGGGGTCAAAACATCTGGATCTGTTTTGATCAGAGCACTGGAACAAAACTTGAGTCCTGAAGTAAAAGAGATAGCAATTCGTTACATAGATGATATCCTAATTGCATCTGAGACTAAGGAGGAACATTTGTTACATCTTCAGATGTTATTCGCAGATTTGAGAAAAGCGAACTTTAAAATAAACCTTCGAAAATGTCAGTTCTTTCGGAAGGAAATAAAATTTTTGGGCCACATTTTGGATGGTGAAGGATACCGTCCCAATGAGACAAAGATACAGGTGATTGCAAATTTCCCTAGACCTACTAGAGTGAAGAATGTCCGCAGTTTTCTCGGGACATGCCAATTCTTTGCAGGGCATTGTCCAAGCTTCACCAAGACGGTTGCTCCATTGCAGGAATTATTAAAAAAAGGAAACAAATGGAAATGGAATGAAGATTGTGAACAATCATTTCAAGATGCCAAGAGGTTATTGGTAAACAGCGTGAAATTAGAGTATCCTGACTTTACCAAGAATTTCATCATAGAATCCGATGCATCCACCATAGGGATTGGAGCTATTCTTCTTCAAGAAGATGACGATCACAAGAGACGTTACCTGGCGTTCATAAGCAGGAAACTTCGTCCATCAGAAAGGAATTATTACACCACAGAGTTAGAAGCCCTTGCTGTAATCTTCGCGTTGGAGTCGTGGAAGAAAATGTTAATTGGACATTCAGTAATTGTGAGGACTGATCACCATGCATTGGAGTTTATCTTGAGAACAAACTTTGCCAGTGATAGGATAACTAGATGGTCACTTTTTATTCAACAATTCAACCTAGTTATTGAACACACTCCTGGAAAATTGAACGTTGGAGCCGATTTATTGGGTAGAGCAGTAGAGTCTACATCTAAGATTTTTCAAGTTAACCTGACGCAGGAGGATGAGGATACCTTGAGAAGGTTAAGATTGTTGCATTTATCCCAGAGGAGAGACCGACGTTTTAGAAACATTTTTCGTTTTCTACAGGGAGACATAGATCCAAATGATGATGATTTTGGGGAAACTGAAGGAATTTCAAGAGATTTTATTATGTTAGATGGTTTAGTCTACAAGTTTGCAGATCCCGACCATACGAAGCTGAGAGTAGTGATACCTCCACGAATGCAAAAACCCATTATCTGGATGGCACATCGAATTGCAGGTCATGCTGGAGTAGATGACGGTCAACTTGATACAAGAAAAATTTTCGTGGGAGCGAATGCGGCAAACTGTGAGGAACACTATTCGAGAATGCGACTTATGCCAAAGGAGTAAACATAATTCTAGATTATTGAGAGAATTACCAAGGCCTATTATTCCTTCTAAGCCTTGTGAAATCTTCGCGACTGATCTTGATGGTCCTCTCCCAAAGTCTAAAAGAGGTAACCGATATATTCTGGTGACCATGGATGTTTTCAGCAAATACACTATGTTACACCCAATTCAGAAGACAAACGCAAAATATTGTGCGAAGAGAATTAGAGACAACGTAATTCCGGAAGCAGGCGAACCGGAATTCCTTTTATCAGATCGTGGACCCCAAATTACATCTTTAGAATTTAGAACCGTCATGAATAATCTTGGGATTAGACAATTATTGTTTTGTTCTATCAGACATCCTGAAAGCAATCCAGCAGAACGCGTGATGGCTGAAATAGCAAAATTTTGCCGCCTCTATTGTCCAAATGAGCATTGAAATTGGATGGATGTTCTCTCATTAGCATCCGAATCCATCAACTCTACAATTCATGAGAGTACTGGACAGATTCCCATGTTGCTTCATCATGGAATTAAACCAACAAGATTATGGGATCGAATCATCTCTATTCCACCTGAGATTGAACCAAGTCGTCAGAAGAGGGAAACTCTAACTTTAGACAAGTTGAGGAGCCAAGCTGAGAAAAGAGAGCACAGAGTGAGAGGAAAGCGTTTTTGCAGACCCTTGCGCGTAGGAACTCTTGTTTTAGTGAAAAGACCTACACCCTCTGACGTGCAAAATCGAGTGTACTCGATGTTTGCAAGCCTTTACGCTGGACCCTATCGTATTGTGGAAGTAAACAACAATGGAAGCTATGAAATCGCCAATACACGAACTGGTAACATCGTGGGAACTTATAATGCAGCGAATTTGAAGATTTATTATTCAAGAACCAGATGATTTAATGTGTAGATAGGAAAAATAAAAATTTTCCAATTTTATTTTTTGCTAGGTGTGGGGTGGATGTGCCCAACTCTAGGAATGGGTATTCCAAGATTCAGACACCTAGATATCAAGGGAAAGGCTACAGCCGCTTTTGAAAGTTGAGATATTTGAATATCGCGCTCCATTACTTCTAGAATGGAATGGAAACTTTGTGCAGCCAAGAGCATGTTAAGTGACGTAGCGAGTAGTAGCAGAGGTCGAGACTATTTGTTGATTAAATAGTTAGCCATGGAGTAGAGACTTGAGACTTGTATCAGATTACTGGCACGGCCAAATGAAAGAGAATGCACTTAGTCTCAAGTGAATCGGACCAGAGACACCGGAGATATGAGGATTTCCAGATTTCAGCTTGATCCAGCGTGGACCCGACCGTTTTGAATAAAAGCCGACCGGCCCAAGCATCATCAGCTCACTTCGAACCAAGCTCTTGCATGACAAGGTGCTGCTGCTACGTTGAGCCAAGGCACATGGTTGCCGGATCTACGCAGAAGATATCTTTAAATTGTGATAGTCACAAAAGTGTTACGATACATGTGGAACATAGTAAGTTTCCGGCAGAGGGAATCACTAAGGTGATTGTTATTTTTCTACGGACACTGGTGAAATACTTTATTTCTATATGGACACATGCTAGACTTTGTCTAGAAAGTACTTTACTAAGAACAAAGTTCCAACTGGTTCCGCCTCGTCAATACTGTTTATTAAAATGTCGTGATACAATCACCTGTCTTTTAACACATCACATGGTACATGTTTCAACGTCTAACACGTATTGACGTCTTCATCAGCCTAAATATTTGTGCAGCACTTAAAACATTCCATTTATCTACTGGGTGTAGTTAAAAATTGTACATAAAAACACACATGGATCACTGTAACACATTAAAAGTTGTTAAAACATTTTCTTATGTTAAAAGCTTAATAAAAATCCGCAGCCGGGCTTGGCAGTCTTTCTTGGCTTATATCTAATGTTGGTTTCCAAAAGCCCAAGATTTTTATTAAGCTTTTAACATAAGAAAATGTTTTAACAACTTTTAATGTGTTACAGTGATCCATGTGTGTTTTTATGTACAATTTTTAACTACACCCAGTAGATAAAGGGAATGTTTTAAGTGCTGCACAAGTATTTAGGCTGATGAAGACGTCAATACGTGTTAGACGTTGAAACATGTACCATGTGATGTGTTAAAAGACAGGATTTTAATAAACAGTATTGACGAGGCGGAACCAGTTGGAACTTTGTTCTTAGTATATTTCAGTCAATACGGAAAAAAAGTGCGACTCTCAGAGTAAAAAAAAAAAATAGAAAGTACTTTGTCACAGTCCAGTAATAATAATTCAATACTTGGATATTTTAATCCAATTAGTCAGTTTCATAAATTGTAACTTGATAACCACTCCGATCTTTCAGTATATTGAAGGCCAGTCTATCACGGTGTTGTTCATTAGCCGACAAAGGGAAACTATAAGTTGCTTCGCGCATGATAGATGGTGATAAACCATGCCCAGGGAACGATCTTCAGAACAGCCGTTGACTGATTTAGACTGTCAGTGTTTTCTTGTACTGGAAAGATTACCGTGAGTTATGTTACAACTGACGTATTTGAGAATAGATCATTTGGATCTGACCCCATTTAAGCAAACTGCTATGGATTTAATTCAAGCCAATATTAAAATGGATCAGCAGTTACTTCAAACTTCAAGAAATATTTCCACTATGTCGTGTTAGACAAATTGTGGGTATATAATGGCGGCCGATACAAGGATTAGACGTGCGTGTCCAATAGGGCATGTATCTGGATAAATCTGGTACAGACCAGGTTCACTACGCTTCAAGACCAATGAGAAATGTAAGCCACATTTGACTTTTATATTATGCCTAGCTAATTGGAACAAACTCATTTTCTGCAGATGACCAACACATTTGTTTTTCTTCGTATTTAAATCTTGCAATGATTTACGCAAGACATATTAGAGTTATTCTGAGTATTTTCAGCACTCAGAACAGTTTACTATCGATGACCGAGCATAACGAGCATTTATTTGAATGTTCCATATTTTTTTGATAATCACGGTAATCAGCCGAGGTAACTGTAAAAGTTAATAATTATTTTTGTTGAGAAATGGATATTTTATCCATATTCGAAGAATCGAACATGTGGATTCTCACATAATGAAATAATAATTAAAAACATTTACAATATTATAACTAATAATAATAATAATAATAATAATCCACTAATAATAATAATAATGATTTTCATAACTTTTCTAAATAATTCTTGGATCTTATATTTTCTAATAATCACATTCATTGAGAGAGAGCTTATGAAGTAGTTTAATCATTTCTAGTTTGGAACAGGCGATTTTCCGAAGGATAGTGGTTAGCGCAAGCCCGCATTCAACCAACAGTACAGTTCTGGTAGAACAGTTAATATTTGCAATGAGCAAAGTATATTTTTTAGATAACACGCAGAGGCATGAAACGGGAAACAAATGATATTTGTATCAATTAGGATATTTTTGTATTTATATAAAATCATGACGTAGATACACATTCGAAAGTGAAATAGAGAGTATCATAAGTGTGGTAACTTCACGATTTGACCTGAATGGTAAAATAAAATAAACTTGTAAGTTTATAAATCTTCCAGTGTTGATAATAAGCAGAGGCTTGATTTATTGTATAAATTTTGGGAAGAAAATTTATGTGTGTGGAGTAGTTGAAATGCCATTCCCAGGTGCGCATGTTTAAGTCGCAGGAATGAGGAGGTTTTTATTTGAGCATCAATCAAATAGCAGGTTCGATGACTCAGTGTTAAAGAAGGAGTATTGGAATTACACATTGCGTCGTATGAATGACCCAAAGGTTATTTCTTAAAAACCATCAGTTCTTATTTCAACCTTGTTTACGGATTCAATTAAGACTTTGATTTTGCTAGAACCCGGATTTGTCATGATAATATTTTATCATGTGTTCTTATACAAATACAAATAATAGAATGGGCCACTGCCAATTAAAAATAATTCTATAACCACGAATAATTTGAAGAATGTTTTCAATCCTAGTGTCATGAACTAAATGAATTTATTATGAAGCTACAATTCTTATTTCCGCATTCTGTTCAAGAATTGCAAGTTGTGAAAGTTACTAAATTGGCCACAAATATAAATATTTTTCTTAATAATGATTCCAAGTGGAAAATCGAATAGTTGAATGGTCCAACAATTTATTGATCAAGTTGATGATTCAGAAATCATATATTTTGTTAGGAACTTGAAGTTCATAATCGAGTCACTTCTCGAAACGTTTAATGTCAGAAGAACAATTAATTTTGTTGTGCTTCGCACAGTTCTTCAATGCTCTGCTCAAGGGTCAGATACTTTTCAGATGTTGTTATTAATATGTGTACATAATTTGTGTTGATTCAGAGACAATAATATTTTTGACAATATTTTTTGAAACTGGAAAAATAAGTGAATGTTAAAAATTCTATGAACAATTATTCTACGAGTGTTAATATTATGTAAAAATTCAACCAGTGAACTACAGTATTTCCAGTAAAGACAATTAAATTTGAACTGGATTTAATCATAAATAATGGATATAATTTTGGAACACAGTCTACAGGACTGATAATCAGACTTGTGTTTCCAAAGATAATTGTCCAATGTGTTGGAAAATTTCTGTACATTGTGTAAATAGTAATGTGGGTCGCCACACATGAATGATGCTGCTTTGAGCATTTTATTTTGCAGTCAATTTTAAATTCAGAATAAAATGAGATAATTTTACATGATGTGTTATGCCCAGTTGAATCTCCTTCTATCCTTATTGTTGCATTGAGCCAAAAATCAGTAAAGCATTTTTTTCATTTGATGTCGTTTTTGTGATTAGCTTTAACCCATCTGGCGCCCCGGGATATTTTGACTCTCGTGCTGACTGATTCTTGGTAAAATGCATATGTGGTCGTGCGGACTCCGGTCTAAACGGGCACAGTAGAACTTGTTGATTGTGCAGAGCTATAGCATCAAGAATACCTCTGCCTCCTTCATTTCTGGGTGTTGTTACTCTCTCTATACAAGCATTGGGATGCAACATTCTGTGTTTCGTAAGCATAGTTCTTATTGTGCGGTTAATGTTCTCTAGGTCTGTTTGAGACCATTTTAAAACACCAAACGAATACATCAGCACAGATATAGGATATGAATTGATATCTCTTGTTAGGTTATGAGCACTAAGCTTGGTTTATTATTATTATTATTATTATTATTATTATTATTAATAATAATAATAATAATAATAATAATAATAATAATGTAGCCTCCATGACTTAGGCAGCAGCTCGCCGGCCTCTCACCCCTGGGTTCCATGCTTCAAACTCTTGTCACTCCATGTGAGATTTGTGCTGGGCGAAGCGGAGGCGGGACAGGTTTTTCTCCGGGTACTCCGGTTTTCCCTGTCATCTTTCATTCCAGAAACACTCTCCAATATCATTTCATTTCATCTGTCATTCATTAATCATTGTCCCAGCGGAGTGCGACAGGCTCCGGAAACCGGCACAATGCCTATCCTCGCCGCTAGATGGGGGCTTCATTCATTCCAACCCTGAACCGGTTCAATGACTGGAAAAAGGCTGTGGATTTCCATTGTTATTACTATTATTATTATCATCATTATTATCATTATTAGTATTATTATTATTATAACACACCTCTGTGGTGTAATGGTTAGTGTGATTAGCTGCCATCCCCGGAAACCCGTAGCACAGCTGCTTATCGGGACGGGGGACTACCTTTTATTCTCAGCAGTGCAGAAGCTAGTGGTGGGAGACAGTCCGTCACTTCCCCTTAAACCGACCTTGGGCTAACAGCCGACTTGACTATGGGCGCAGTTCAATAGGCCTAATTAAAAGCGTCTGGAAATACCACTGATTATGGGCGCAGTTCCATATCTCCCACAGGAAGATGGGATGTGTTGCAATTTGTAGTTAAACTTGGCCGAGCCACACTGCGGGGAGCGTTCTTGGAAGTTGAGATTAAGACTACAGAGGTCGCTTTTCTTGGAAGACAGTTGACCAGAGGTCATATCCACGTGGACAAGGGAAACTATCATAATAAATGTGATTATTGAAGTTAGTACTTCATCACAGTAAACTCAGAAATTTACAACATCGCATACTACAGGAAAGATGATGGCGATATTTGGCAGGAGCCTCCATATTTCGCTGGCACGAACAAAACCAATCTAGTGAAGGCATCAATTGTGAGCGCTCTGACAACATTACATCTGTCTTGGTAGGACCAGGATAACTTATTTTGGATACAAGCACCGTGATTCACAGAATTCCACACCACGCCATGTCTGAACGAATCAGAGGTGGACGCATATATATGCTGAGGAAGAAGTTGGCTACGATGCAACACAATATATGATTGGTCGGCGGTCACGGGTGAAGACTACGGTTGGAGGGATGAAGAAAATTTATAAAAGACGTTTCTCGAGGGTCGGGAGCCATTCTATTCTACATTACTATTTTATTCTCCATTATCAGTCTACGATTCTTCAGCGGAGACTACGGTGGAGCACGTCTGAGCTTAAGTACAGTTTAAAGTTGGAAATATGTTGGGACACATACCGTCCACACATATAAATGGTGATAGTTGTGTCTTAGACTATCAACATAAATGAGATTATCGAAGTTAGTACTTCATCACAGTAAACGGAGAAATTTACAACATCGCATACTACAGGAAAGATGACGGCGATATTCTGCAGGAGCCTCCATATTTGCTCTGGCACGAACAAAACCAATCTAGAGAAGGCATCAATGGTGAGCGCTCTGACAACATTACATCTGTCTCTTTTTTCTTTTAGTAAATCTTTTCTTTGGGCACAGTAAATTTAAATTCATTTAGCTTCTGGAATAAATTAGTTTAACTTCATGACTTCGTATCCGTTTGTTATTAGCTGCCGCTTTAACTGTAAATTCAATATTTCTTCCAGCATAAGGTCTTACATAGTTGTTTTTCCTATACTATTAAAATTCATTATTTAAATTCAATCTCCGTGTTTCCTCTTTGTAGTTAGAAGTAACTATAAGACGAACCTATCCTTTCGTTGCAAATATTACGCTGATTGGGAACTTAGTTTCCCTACGGGCCGAGATAAGGAGAGTCTACATAGCCGAAGTTGAATGATAAGTGATCATGTGTTTATTTCGGTGTTCAGATGGCACTGGACACGATGGCACCCACATAATATGAAGTGTTATTGTGGTTCGTCCACGTTACTCCCGGTAAACATCATTACATTTGCCGCCCAATAGTAGAGCTTATATTCTTTTCAAATTGTTACATTTGAACGCCCAACGTGAGGCCGAAAAGCAGCTGGAATTTGTGGAGAGAGGAAATGTATTATTTCTGTGCTTTGTGTATTTTTTGGGGGTATATATTGTGTGCTGTATCAGGATGACGGGTAAAGAGGAAGAGATGAAACTTAGAAGTGGTCAAGCAACGAGCGGTGACAAGGTGGTGAAGAATGTGGAAGCTAATGAGGGTAGTCTGGCTGGGACAAACAATAGCTCAATGGAAATAACGGAGGTATTTCCAGAGAGTGAGGTTGATAAGGAAAGTTCGCAGAATACTAGTGAAGGGATTATGGCGTTACTCATGCAAATCAACAATAAATTAGAAAGTAATAATGAAGAAATCAACAGTAAATTAGATGCCACTAGGGAGGAGATGAGGATTAATAATGAAGAGATTAACAATAAATTAGATGCCACTAACAATAAATTAAATTTATAAAGCTCAATGTTGGTTTGCCTGTCTGTCTGTTATTTATACTTTTCGTTTTCGCTAAACCGGACCCCTATAGTCTGAATGTTCTTAGAGTCATTTTCACCAACTCTTTACTAAGGATCAGTTAGAGTTAATGCGTGATTATCGTTGATGCATTCCACGAGGGTATTTGGCTTCCCAATTACTTAAATAAGCTTAAATTCTCTCGCGCATGCGTAGACTTGGTTTAATCTTGGAGAGCATGGCGGACAGATCACTAAGCGTCTAGCACTGATTGTTGTTTGCGATGATTCATTGTGATTTTCTTGGACAGAATTAAAAAGGAAGCGAAATACAGAAGACCTTATTCATGGCAAAAGCTTAAAATGAAATGAACTAAGTATTTAGGAGAACTGGCAGTTGTGTGAATACATAGATTAATAGGACGCGTTCTCCTAGTTGTCTTCGTAGCGTAAGCGATTGCTGTGCAGATTCTGAATTTATTATGCAGAGCTGGAAGGTGTTCCAATCTCACTTCGGATACGCTTTTTTTTATTTCCATATTCTTCTTTCTTGGTATTAAAATTTAGTGATGTGTGTGATCCTCAGCCTTCCTCGAAGTCGTTTTCCGTGGATTCCCACTTCGTCTTAGGGCAAATGCCGGGATTGAACCTACTGTAAGGCCACAGCCGCCTCCTTCCCGCTTCCTTGCCTATCCATCCCAATCTTCTCCTCCTTCCCATCCCTAATAAGGCCCCTGTTCGCTTTGCAGGTGAGGCCGCCTGGACGAAGTGCTGATCACACCTCCTCAGTTGTATCCACTCCGACCAGATGTTCACAGCTCTAGGACACTGCCAGTAGAGGCGGTAATTGTGAGTTCCCTCGCAGGATCCGTGGGTTCCCCCAACCTGGAGGATAAACTCGATTTTAAACAAGTAGTTCCGTGAAGAACTATACAGCCTATTTTCATATATCCTACTTATGTTAATTGCCACTATCAACATACAAAATTTCAGTTTGATTGCTGTAATTGATTCGTAGATATTGAGAAACCGACTAAATATTTCGGATGGTCGCCATGTTGGATTTTATATATGTTGGTCCTAGGGTTATGTACTGTTACATGAAGATTATTGTGTACGTGTAGCATTCAAACTTCAATCGCATGATTAGGACACAAGAAGTAACAACGAGATTTTAAAATTTCGCACAGCTGCCATCTTGTGGTTATGGAAACAATTGAAATAAATTAGATGCCAGTGGATTAACATTCGTATAAGGATTTACTGTACCAAGTTTCACCACACTCGGATGGTTAAATTGCGAGAAACGTCCATGTGAATGTTTATAATTCGCGTCGCCGCCATGTTGGATTTGTGATCACCATGTTATTGAAAGTCTTATAGGTGAACTTAAACATTAACAAATTCAGTTTGATTGCTATAATAGACTCGTAGATATTCAGAGGCGTTTAAATATTTCGGATGGTCGCCATGTTGGATTGATAAATGTGTAGGCCATATAGTCATGTACCATTAAAGGAAAATTATTGCGTAGGTTTATTATTAAAACTTTCACTTCGATCGCATGATTACGACACAAGATATAAAAACTTCATTTTTAAATTCGCACAGCCGCCATCTTGAGTTTCTGTAAACAATTGAACTAAATTAGATAGGCCTACCAGTGTATTACAATCTGTATAAACATTTCCTGTACCATGTTTCATTGCGTTTGGAACATTAAATCGCGAGAAAGGTCTATTTAAAATGTTCAAATTCACTTGGCCGCCATGCTCGTTTTGTAGTTAACCGGTTTTTGAATGTCTTATAGATGAACTTCTAGTAGTGCCCTTTATCACCGTACAAAATTTCAGGGTGATACCGCTAATAGGTTCAGAGATATAGAATGCCGATGAAATATTTCGCACAGCCGCCATCTTGTGGTTATGGAAACAATTGAACGAAGTTAGATGTCGGTGCATTACAATATGTATAAACATATACTGTACCAAGTTTCATTGCGTTTGGGTGGTTAAATCGCGTGAAACGTCTGTTTAAATGTCAGAACTTCGCTTGGCTGCCATGTTGGTTTTGTAGTTACCAGGTTTTCAAATGTCACATCGGTGAACTTCTAGTAGTTCCCTTTATCACCGTAAAATATTCCAGGGTGATATCGGTAATAGTTTCGGAGATATTGAATGCTGGTGAAATATTTCGCACAGCCGCCATGCTGGGTTTGTGAGACGTAACAAAATTTTCAAGGCACGGTCGGGGTCGTCCGGAATAGTGCTATGAACTTACCGAGTTTCATTGAAATCGCTCCAGCCGTTTAGAAGTTATTAGGGAGGACACACACACACCATCACACACGCACACACACACGGACAAAAGGTGATCTCATAAGCCTATTTTTAGCCTATTTTCATTTATTAAAAAATAGGCTTATGATATCACCTTTTGTCCGTGAGTCTGTCTGTGTGTGCGTGTGTGTGTGTATGATGGTGTGTGTGTGATGGTGTGTGTCCCCCCTAATAACTTCTAAACGGCAGGAGCGATTTCAATGAATCACGATAAGTCCACAGCACTATTTCGGAAGACCCGGACCGTGCCCTTCCAATTTTGTTACGTCTCACCAATCCAACATGGCGGCTGTGCGAAAAATTTCACCAGCATTCAATATCTCCGAAACCATTACCGATATCACCCTGGAATATTTTACGGCGAAAAAGAAGAACTACTAGAAGTTCACCAATGCGTCTTTTGAAATCCTGCGAACTACAAAACCAACATGGCGGCCAAGGGAAATTGTGACTTTTAAATAGATATTTCTCGCGATTTAACCAACCAAACGCAATAAAACTTGGTACAGTATATGTTTATACACATTGTAATAAACGGATATCTAATTTCGTTCAATTGTTTACATAACCTAACGATGGCGGCTGTGCGAAATATTTCACCAGCATTCTATATCTCTGAAACTATTAGCGGTACCTCAACCTGAAATAATGTACGGAGATAAGGGGCACTACTGTAAGTTCATTCACAAGAATTTCAAAAACCGGTTAACTACAAAACGAATATGGCGGCCAAGCGAATTTGAAAATTTTAAATTGACCTTTCTCGCGATTTAATGATCCAAACGCAATGAAACTTGGTGCAGGAAATTTTATACACAATTGTAATGCACTGATAGCTAATTTAGTTCCGTTGTTAACATAACCTCAAGATGGCGGCTCTGCGAACTTTAGAATTAAGTTTTTATTTCTTGTGTCGTAATCATGCGATCGAAGTGAAAGTTTGATCAAATTGAATTTATTAATGTTCATAGGGGCTATGAACATAAGTTCACCTATAGGACTTTCAATAACCTGGTGATCACAAATCCAACATGGCGGCGACGCGAAGTATAAATATTCACATGGTCGTTTCTCGCAATTTAACCATCCGAGTGCAGTAACACTTGGTACAGTATATCCTTATACAAATGTTAATCCACTGTCATCTACATTTCTTCAATTGTTTCCATAACCACAAGATGGCAGTTGAGTGAAATTTTAAAATCTCGTTTTTACTTCTTGTGTCCTAATCATGCAATTGAAGTTTGAATACTACACGTACACAATAATCTTCATGTAACAGTACATAACTCTAAGACCTGCATACATAAAAATCCAACATGGCGACCATCTGCAATATTTAGTCGGTTCTCAATATCTACGAATCTATTACAGCAATCAAACTTAAAATTTGTATGTTGATAGTGGTAATTAACATAAGTAGGATATATGAAAATAAGCTGTATAGTTCTTCGAGGAACTACTTATTCAAAATTGAAAATAGGGCTAAAAATGTGTGTAATATTTTACAATTTCATTGTCATAAACATCTTTTATGTTCATATGAAACTCGGAAACAAACCGACATTTTGAGTTACACGAGGTACAGTTCAGCTGTATCCCGCCACGTTAACGATCCTTTAGAGAGTTGAGTGGTAAGATTTGGCCAGTTAACGTAATTCCTTGTTAGTGGTAAGTTAACGAACGTTTCTGTTTGATGAAATGCTCGTGCAAAGTTAAATAACTTTAATGATGAAATAAGAGGTAATTAACTTTGGTGAAAAAGGCCCTTAGTGTAATTTCAAACTGTTTGCAACATTAAGACGCAAATTAGAGGTGAGTGATTCAGCGGGGATAAATGACGACTATGTCGCAAGGCCCATAAATGGTGGTGCACTCCCTGCAAACTGATAGAGATTGACGGACCATGTCAAACTGCTTGGCATGCATGTTTAGCGGCAAGATATCAAAGGGCCATTGATCATTTGTGAAAAGAGTTTGGTGCTTTTCAGTCGGTCAACACGATTGTACCCAAATGAGATGGGTATTTCCCTAATCGTAAAAAAAAAATGTCCTCTCGGCACGCCGGAAGGCGAGGTAGATTTCAGCGGACAAACTTGGGGATAGGCGAAAAGAGGCGGAATATGCAGGTTTTCGTAGAAGGATCAGACCTCATTTATTGCGAGAAAGTATTTAATTATTGGAGCTTAATTAACATTGTTTTTCGTCATTTTATGCATATTTTAAACATTTTATTGTCTTATGGGGACGGTAACCTTCTTGTCATTTGGGGTCCATTTTTATACTTGTGGTCACACTGTCCTTATGCAAGGTTTCGACACTGATGTGTAACTATGTAACGGTCTGTTACTTCTTCACGCAAAATTATATCTCTCGCAGAGATTTTGGTTGGTTCCTCAGTTTAGGGGCTGCGACAACGCGATCATGACACCCGTGTACTTTGGGTGAGTGTAGAATCTGTCTGATAAACGGTGTGAATTGTGATGGCTGTTTTAGTCTGTAATTCAGGTAAGGACTGCAGACGGTCAATTTCAAGCAGTAGTTCCTAATGTTGCTACCAGATACTACCGTCAACGACACCTAGCTGTGAACTTGGCTACTAGATGCCACCGCAACCAGCAACTCGCAACGAACGTTGGAACTTCCCCTCCAAAGGAAAGCATACTGAGGGATTTTTGGCGCTCTTAGAAAATCCGACGACTTCGGCCGGCTTTGAACCCGCGACCTTGGGCATAGAAGTTCAGCATGCTACCAGTTACGTCACCGAATCCGCTTCACACTTAGTCAGATGGAAATCTAAATCTGATCTCGTGCATGTACGTTGTCAGGGCAACGTCTGATGGCTCATCCCTCATCAATTTAGTAGTGTTGCCATGGCAACCTCTGATAGCTCTTGGCATTTTCTTATAATTCCGAAATCATTTTTCTCATCCCTTGGCGTAATGGTGGGTCATATCAAAAATTATTTCAAACAAAAGTTTTAGGTAATTATTAGGGGAATATTGTCCATTGTGTACGGTTTTGATATTGTGCCTATTAAGAGAGATATGATTAATGTTTACCGAAAAACCCACTTTTTCCCACCCCTTTGGTCAATGGTTGGTGCTATAAAAAAACTCTTCAAACATAAATGTTTGGGCTTTATCCGACACATAGTATGAACTTGGAACGGATTCGATATTTCAGATATTAAGGGAGTTATAGCAATATTTCACTTTTTCGAAAAAAAACATTTTCACCCCCTTCGACCAATTTAGCCCAGTAACGAACTCGACCGAAATTTTATAGGTATACATATTCGGTAAAAAATTCAAAGTGATTGGTGCAAAATTACGGCAGTTATCGTGTCCACAAGAAACTGATATACATATTTATATATATAATTCTTCGACACGTGTGTATGTGACTGAACTCCTCCTAAACGACTGAACCGATTATGATGGAATTTGGTATGTATATTAGTGTGGGTCCATGAATGGTTTAGATTCACAATCTGACCCGGTAGGTGGAATGAACAAAATTTTAGAACTACAATTTTCACACAATTTTAGAACCACAATATACAGTCAAAAACAGTCGTCATGGAAACCACTAGCCTTGGCCTTCGTGAAAGCTGATGTCTTTGGACGGTTTGTATCTGCACGTTAGAGCCACCTGGTCGCAACCTGTGCAACTACCGCCATTACATACATTCCGCCCGTGGCGGAAAGTTGTGTTTTATACCAAAGGTGGCAGTGATGTCGAATTCTACTGTTTCTAGAGCGTTTCAAAGTCCCGTATGCGTTCATATACCATTCATCCGATTGCCATGAAACTAGGGTGATATGTTGAGTGAGCTCCAGGGAAGGTGTTTGGCTTAGTAAATCCATTTTACAATAGATAGCGCACGAATAGATTCAACAAATGAGCGACGACGCGCGAAGCGTTTCAATAAGGTCCCGTATGCGTTCAAATACCATTTGTCCGATTACGATGAAACTTGGGTGAGATGTTGCGTACACCCTACGGAAGGTTTCAGGCTTAATAAATACATTTTACAATAGGTAGCACACGAGTAGATTCAACAAATGTGTGACGGCACGCGAATCATTTCAACAAAGTACCGTACGCGTCCATATACCATTTATCTGATTGCGATAAAACTTAGGTGAATTGTTGTGTACACTCCAGGAAATGTTTCTGTCTTTGTAAATCCAGTTTTTAATAAGTAGCGCACGAGTAGATTCAACAAATGAGCGACGGCGCGCGATTCGTTTCCACAATGTCCCGTATGCGGTCATATATCATTCATCCGATTGCGATCAAACCTTGGTAAATCATTGAGTACACGCCAGAGAAAGTTTCAGGCTTAGTAAATCTATTTTACAATTGGTAGCGCATGAGTAGATTCAACAAATGTGTGACGGCACGCGAATCGTTTGAAGAAAATCACTTATGCGTTCATATGTCATTCATCCGATTTCGATGAAATTTGATGAGTTATTGTGTACACGCCAGGGAAGGTGTTCAACTTGGTAAATCCATATTACAATATTGGTAGCGCACGAGTAGATATAACAAATGAGTGACGACGCGCGAAGCGTTCCAACAAAACCCTGCATGCGTTCATATACTATTCATCGATTGCGATGAAACTTTGATGAGTTGTTGTGTACACTTACGTGAAGCTTTCTAACTTAGTAAATCCATTTCACAGTTCGTAGAGCACGAGTAGATTTAACAAATGAGTTTCAGCGCACGAATCATTTAAACCAAATCCCGTATGCGATAAATGCCATTTATCCGTTTGCGATGAAACTTTGGAGAGTTGTTGTGCACGCTCCAACGAATGTTTCTAAATTTCTTAATTCAATTCACGATAGTTTAGAGGCAGTTAACAGAAATTGAAAAAAATATTGTGTATCCAAAAGCACTTCAAGAAACAAAGTTACAACACTTTCTTTGATTGGCAGGACAACGTCTGCCGGGTCAGCTTGTATATATATATATATATACTTTTGAACTGACGGTGGTTTTGGGGCCTGGGGGATGTGAAACGCGAAGATATGTCGAAATTTTCCGGAAGTCGAAACATGGTACCCATTGCAATAGTTAGCTTTCTAATGAAATCTACCTAAAATACATGAGATATCTTAATTCTCTTCTTCTTCTTCTCCCTAGTGTTGTCCCGCTGGTGCAGGGTCCACTTTTTTTGGTCATTGACCTCCATTTTTTCCGGTTTCGTGCGTCACCTGGATTTAGGCAGGTCATTTTTAAGTCACCATTTATTGTGTCTTGCCAACGCTGCTTCGGTCGTCCTCTGGGGCGTAGGCCTTCAACCTCAAAATGAAGGACAGAGTTAGTAACAGTATCAGGAGCTGCACGCGGGGCATGACCATACCATCGGAGCCATTTCTCTCTCATTTTGTCCACAATTGAGGCGACACCCATTTGCTCCCGAATTGTGTCGTTTCTGACATGGTCAACAAGGGAGATGCCCATTTTCCAACGGAGCATTCTCATTTCCATGGCGTGTAGGTGACGTTCTGAAAATTTGTCGGATGGTCGACATTCAACTCTATACAGCGCAACTGGCCGTACCACTGTCCGATATATCTTGGATTTGAGACCAAGTGGAATTTTCTTGTCGCAAAGCACACCAAAGGCCTCCTTCCACCGCAAGCAGGTTGCGTTTACCCTGGCTCTTACTTCATCATTGAAGTTGCCATCACTCTGCAGACAAGATCCAAGGTACCTGAAGCATTCTGTCTTGACTAGATTTTTTCCAGCGACTTGAATGGTACCGTCGCTTGGGTTTAACTCCAGATACTCCGTCTTTTTCACATTCAGGCTTTAATGTATTAATTATTTATTAATCTCATGTATTTTCTTACAAGATTGGGGAATAACCCGTCTCATTTGGGTACAATCGTGTTGACCGACTGAAAAGCACCACACTTTTCTTTACTAAGGCAACACTGACAAATGGCTTCAAACACCATAATGATAATTTGTTACTAAATTGTGGTTGGCTAACGCACTTCCATCCAGCTAGGTTAATGCATGTCTTATCATTTTCAAGACAACGGTTATCTTGACGTAGAAATACCTCCCTACAAGTCCCATAATTACAGTCACACTATTATCGCTTTGCGATTATTCAGCAAAATTTTTGTTACTGCCATGGTTACAAAAACCTTGTATTCACATATTTTCTGTCATTATTGTAAGGCACGTCCTGTGGGTTAGTGAGTATATATGTGAGTATTTTTGTACAGTACTACATTAGTACCAGAGTGTGCTCGTGCCCTCTTGAGGGCCTGAGGAAACCATTCTGACCAAACAGAGCGTTAAACACGGGGAGGGCAGGGGCGGAAATTGCCCCCCTCAAGTTTTATATGCAAGACAAAATTTGTAAGAACGCTTAAAGAAAAGTAAAATAACCCGACACTCTTCCATAAATGGTTTAATACTTCGTTAGGCGGAATATCGGAAAGGACATCTTGCCTTGCTTAGTCGCATTTTTCTATCGAGTTTACCCTCCAGGTTATTGGAACCCACGGACTCACCGAGGGAACTCACCACTACGGACTCTACGGGCAGTGTCCTAGAGCTGGGAACATCTGGTCGGAGTGGATACAACTGAGGAGGTGTGATCAGCTCTTCGCCCAGGCGGCCTCACCTGCAAAGGGAATGGGGGCCTCATGAAGGATGGGAAGGGAGGGGAAGATTGGGATGGATAGGCAAGGAAGCGGGAAGGAGGCGGCCGTGGCCTTACAGTAGGTACTGTACCCGTATATTCAAGAGGCGGTCTGTCAGATATCCGAAGCAAAGCTGGATTTGTAGAAACTGACTGCTCCGGCTTAAATACTAGTCAAGAATCCACTCCAACATGACCCTCAAGAATATACGCAGCGGCAGATACGATGAAACTGTGAATTACATATATACACTTAGCTCAAAGTAGACCACCTACCTTGGTTTCTCGGGGTTCTCGTAGTCAGTTTCTAGACCTATAAAGGGGGTTTCACAGTGTCATCTCTCTATATCTGAAATAAATCCAACCGATGCGGCGTCTAACAAAGAACTAAACAATTTAATAACGAAAGTAAACTATAACTAAACATTCATACAATTAATAAAATACACACACTCATTCTCACCTCTCCACATCTACGCCACTGAAAAACTGTGTTCCTAGAAAACCGGGATAAAAATTTTGGGGTGGCCTAAGCCTTCACAACAAGCTAAAACAATTAACAGAGACTGGCGTGTTTCACATTCCCTTGCCACGCTTATAGCGTGCACCTGCACCCTGCAGCACGTGTCTGAATCATGTGATATGTTATATAACGAGACCTGCTACATCTCTACACTACCGGCTGATTCATTCATTGATACAATGCTGGTGACAACAAGTCTTTTCATTTGTGGCCATTCATCGGCCTTGACCGGAAACGAGTTCTCAAGCAGAACCTCGCTCGACAGCACTTGTCCGTAAATACACACTTCTGTCACCTATCTGACAACGTTACAAAAATCTCATTTACTCTTAACAAAAACGCATATCATTCATACACCCTTCCTTCGAAATAATTGAAACTTCTACACACCAATCCTTTCATTCTCTCACGTCGTGATATCCCAACGGAGTTGTTACCATACACACTGAACAATAAGTAAAACCCATTCAGAACACATTGACTTTCATACTCGAAACACTTTGCAAAAACATTGAATAACTTCCTAATACTAACACGTTATTCCCTTGATTGAATATTAATAATGAAAGTTTATAACAATATGAATTTAAATTATATTTCATAGCATGAGCTATTATCAGAATAAAATGTTATCTCTATTTACAAAAGAGCGTCTGCTCTGATCTCGCATTAATGCCAATCGCAATTTAATGGGATCCTCACAATCTTCCATCACTTCAGAAATACTACTACAAAATCACAATTCTGGTTTGTAGTCAAAATAAGTCGGATATGTTCAACCACCTAAGGCAAAACATACGCATTTACATACTTGGGTTTAATAAAGGTTAATGAAAGTAATAGATAACAGACTTCAATATCCGACTTCTCGTTTAAATTTTGGCTGCAACCCTACCATCCTCACTTATCCAAAGTCGTGTAAGAAATAAAAGGATTTCTACTAACTCATATCCTATGCCATGCCAAATAGTCTTGCCAATGCAACGACTTTAATACAATGCAGAAACTCCTTCGCTAAACGACTCCTCTTACGCCAACTGTATGTATGTCTACCCCTTATTATTCCCGTTTTCCAACGGGGTCGGGGATGAGATGCGATGGAAGTAGTTGTGGCGACGGTTTTTACGGCCGGATGCCCTTCCTGACGCCAACGTCATGAGAGGAGTTAATGAGAGATGAAATGAATGATGGTGAATGAAACTGGGCAAGGATGTGGAAGGAAGCGGCCGTGGCCTGTCAGAAGGTACCGTCCCAGCATTTGCCTGGTGTTGAAAATGGGAAACCACGGAAAACCATTTCAAGGACGGCAGACGGTGGGGCTCGAACCCACGCGTCTACCGAGTCAGCAGAGAGCTTGGCCCCATGACCTAATGCTGCGCTTTAGCCAGCGTAGCCACTACTGTCGGTACTCCTCTTACGCCAACTAAAACACAGAATTACAAACACTTTAACAAATATATATAAAGGTTATCATCTTCTCTTCCATAAACCTGGCATTCATTGAAATGGGCATAATCCTCAGCGTTGCCAAACCAACCGCTGGTATAAAAAACAATAACATCAGTTGTTAATCCACTATATTTATACATGCCAACGACCTTTGCACAAAGCGTGAAAGACCTCCTTGTAATTACTTTAAAAACGATACTGGGATATCTCCAAACTATTGCGTATCCATGTAATAAAAATACTGTACTGTCTCTCCATGATTCTGATTTCACTTTCACAGATGAAGGAATATTATGTCTACAATATGACATTATATTACCCCACGTGAATAAATAACTACAAGTGTTATTTCTGTAGGTCCGATAAATATCAATATCGACGAGGTAATCTAGCTAGGAATTCCCTAACGTCGAATGATAATAATCTTCTAAGAAGATTCTACTCTCAAATTATAATATACACAGTTAGTCAGATTCGTATTATCTCCATTCTAAACGAATGTCTATGAGTTCTAACGACTTTCATCGTGTCCAAGTTAAACGTTTCTTTCCAATACGATGCTAAGTTCATAACAATGTTGTGATATTTCACAATATATCACTATTTCTTTCTTCTTTCTTCATGTTGCTTCTCGACGGATAAGAAGCCCAAATTAAACCAATGAAATAATTTAATCACCTGGATTCAAAATGAATAAATAAAAGTCGAAAATAAATTTACTGATCCTTAATGGAAATTACAGGAATACTGGTTCCTTAAACAAGTTAAGTATCTCAGTTTAGAAACTGGATTGCAGACAAACAATACTAAAAACATCGAAAGACGATCACTACAAATGATCTCGAAGAATAAAATGTCTATACATGGAATACATAATGGTTGTGTCGAAAAATGGATAAAGGAATTGCTCTAGAATGTCACTAATAATGCTCTAACTACAATTTAATGAACACTGCTACCTTGTCTGGAGATCTGGAAGTTCAAGTTGAGTATTGGAAAATACTCAGATGTTGCATCCTTCAAGGACCTAGGCTGGGTCCTAGTTCATCTCCAAGAACTCACGACCTCAGGCGTGGAACGAATCCCTCTTCCCGAAAACATCAAGCTCCGACCGGGATCGAACTGCGGACTCCCATCCTTCCTATTCCTTACCGCCGGGAATACCCTGGACATTTTGAAAATCTTCTTGTCTCTTCTTTCTCTGTCATGGTATAGCTTCATCGTAATAACGAGAAGTGTAGAAAGCTCAGCTTCATATTCCGAAATAAATTCGAAATAGAAGTCATGGGCCTCACTCGTATACAGAATATTCATTGAGATGGACTATGAATATTATTATGTAGTCACTGGTGTTAAGTTCGAGCTCATGTCTGACGATAATGCACTAGAATGTGGTTGTACATAACGTCTCATACTTGCTCGTAAAGTAGACAATAATGAACAATCTCCTTAGCGAAGCTCCATCGTTGAATTTACTACTCCGTTCTGCTTGTATTCCTGACGCACATACTTATTTAGTCCGTAATTGCAATCATATTACAATTCTTAATAATGTTCATCCGTTGAAAATACACCGTCATCATACTGCTGTTACAATATAGTTCCTCAATAGTAATGCTATCAATTACTGTTACTCACGTGAATCCGTGCACTCGCTGTAGTCTGTCTCGAACAAAAATGCTTTACAGCGCTGGATTCTGACACTTTTCTATCGCATTACAAAAATGCCTGTATTTCCTAAAATCTTCCCTCAAATTCGGTGAAAGTTCGTAATACACATCTATGTGGTCTACCCTATAATCTGTAGTTGAAATAATGTTTCTATTGTCGATTAGTTAGAAGTTATTGCGGCATTTGCACTCCTCGCAACTTCACTCATTTTACAAGCGCGGCGATCTCCACCATCTAGCCTCGCTATATCGTGTCTCCACGAGTCAACCTTCACGGACTCGGCTGATACACTTAGGACTATAACTCTCCCGGCAAAACACGTCTGATCGCTTCCAACTTCTGAGAAACAAGAGCCCTGATGCCTTGCGTCTCCCCTCCAAGACACCAGATCTAGCAGCCATTTTTCGCACCCTCGAAAATTATGGCGGGCACTAGAAAATTGCTTAATTCGACGTATTTCGAACTGCTGTCGACTTACAAAATATTTCCAATATTTTATTATAATTTTCTTCACTTTACCAATTCATAAATTCACTCTTTTGGGGCTTAAATGTGATAATTTTCCATAAAATTTAGTTGCTGGAACTCTCGTCTTCACTAAGAATTCTCCTTATTGACTGTGGGCTCATATCCAGTCGTATAATTTATAACAATATTTAAACAATTCCTGGGATTATTCGCTGTTGCTAGGCAGATTCTAAGTTTCCAGAACCTTCCATTGCGCAATAGAATCACGTGACGGAGTCTCCCTCCTGCTCAACGTAGTCACACGACAGGTTTGTGCCAAGTTCCAACCTCGATATTGCTTGGTTAAATTTTATCATGGGTTCCAAAAATATTCCCATTTTCATCCCAAATAATTCATTTTACGGAGGCAGTACCATCCCGGCATTTGCCCAAAGTCGAAGTGGGAAACCGCGGAAAACTACTTCGAGGATGGCTGAGGTGGGAATTGAACCCCCTCTACTCATTTGGGCCACGGTCGCTGAGTAGACCCCGTTCCAGTCCTCGTACCACTTTTCAAATTTCGTGGCAGAGCCGGGAATCGAACCCAGGACCTCCGGGGCGGCAGCTAACCACGCTGACCGCTACGCTACGGAGTCTACTCGTAATTTCTTTACCGAACCGAACTCTGACTCCTGTTTCCCACCAAGGCGCCAACAGAGGCGAGACGCTTTGGATTTAGTCCCCATGCAATGACGCGACGTTCCGAAAAGGTGCATTTCCAAATAATTATTTCGGATCCCCGGTTTAAGACTGTAGTAAGATACTGTGACACACAACACACATAATCATTACTCCTGCCGGGAAAGACAGTGAGGGGCTTGATTTATTTTCGACTTTGACAATTGGAGTTGCGCTTGTGTCGTGTTTACCCAAATTGGTGGAGCTCCAGCATTTCATCATTTTTAGCCTATAGTCATTTAAGAAAAAACTAGATGAAACCCGTCAAAACATGACGGACAATGGAAAACAATTTTACTGAAGAAGCTTCTTATATAAGTTACATTCTTTGTACGATTACTTTTTAGCACTATTGCAACTTTAAGGGCGTCAAAAGATAGCACTCTCAGCATTGCAACATATTGCTGGTCATGACTGAAAACGTGATGAGGTCATCATCATCTTGCACAGTTTCCAGCCACTGGCCGGGTCTATTTGGAACTCAAGCCTCTCCAACGTCTTCTGTCTTCCCACCATCTCTCAGCCTCCACCCTTGTCCAGTCTTCTCCTCTCTTCTTCACGCTTTCTTCCACCCCCTTCAGCCACCTGTCTCTCGGTCTCCCTCTTGGTCTCTTTCCTTCCCACTTCGTCTCGTGTATCCTCCTGGGTATCCTCTTCTCCTCCATTCGTTTTACATGTCCATACCATCTAAGTCTAGATTTCTCTATACCATCCTGTAATGGTTCCTCCTTCATTAATTCTCTGGTCCTCTCATTTCTTATTCTGTCCCTCTTTGTAGCTGCAATACTGCTTCTCAAGAACCTCATCTCACTGGCCTGTATTTTGCTCTTCTCCCTTCCTTTCATAACCCAGGTCTCCGAGGCATACGTCAGGATAGGGACATAGTACGATATATGATCTACTTGCTGTTCTGAGGGACATCCCTGCTCCATAACATGCTTCTCACACTCCTCCGGAATGCTTCTGCCTGTCTTCCCCGCTCATTTATTTCTCTACCGTTTCTTCCATTCTCTTGTATCAGGCTTCCCAGATACTTGAAACTTTCCACTTTCTTCAGCTGTTCCCCACCAATTGTTATTCCCGTTGTGGTCCTTTCCTTCTTCCTTGTTGTGATCACCATCTCACTCTTATTTATGCTAAATTTCATCCCATATCCTTGTATTATTCCTTCCCACACGTCCAACTGTTCCTGTACCTCCTCCTCCTTGTTTCCACAAATCATCAAATCATCCGCAAACACCATTGCTTTCATCTTTCCTTCCCCAATTACTTGTGCCGCTCGGGTCATTATGTCATCCATCACCACAATGAAAAGTAACGGTGACAGTGCACTTCTTTGTTTCAGGCCGTTTCTCTGTTCCACCCAGTCCGATCTCTCTCCTCCCACTTTCACACAGCTCACGCTTCCCTTGTACATCTCCTTTATCCTCCTTATAGTCCATTTTTCTACTCCTCTATCCTCCAGGGACTTCCACACTTTGTTTCTGCATACACTGTCATATGCTTTCTCAATGTCCAGGAAGGCCATCAGTAGATCTGTTCCATACTCATAGTGCTGTTCTTGTAACTGCCTTACAGCAAAAATCAAATCCACTGTGGACCTTCCTGCTCTGAAGCCATGTTGTTCTTCCCTCATCCCTCCTTCTATCCTTGTCCTAATTCTCCTTTCCAAAACTTTCTCAAACATCTTTGCACAATGACTCATCAGTGTTATTCCCCGATAGTTTCTGCATTCTGTTCTACTACCTTTCTTGAAGATCGGGACAATTATTCCCTTTTTCCAGTTTTCTGGGGTCTTCCTTTCTTTCCATGCTGCCTTCATCACTCGGTACAACCATTGTATCCCCACCTCTCCTGCTGCTCTCACCATCTCCACACTCAACTCATCCACACCCGGTGCCTTCCCTCCTTACATATTCCTCACTGCATCTTCCACTTCTTTCCAAGTTAAGTCCTTTTCTGTTTGCAGTTCATCTACTGTACCTCTTCCCCGATTTCTTCTTCCTCGCCGTGGTTTCCATTTGGGTTCAGGAGTTCTTCAAAATATTCTTTCCACATTTCCTTCAGTTCTTCCCTATTTTCTATCCCTTGTCCCCTTTTGTTCACCATTCTAACATAATCCGTAGGATCCTTCCGCCTCTTATTCTTTACCATCCCATACAGGACCTTTTTTGTACCTTCACTATCCTGCTGGTCATGACTTAAAACGTGATGAGGTAAATAGCCCAATACGTTCAAGAGTTTCTCCTTGAGCTTGATTGATTGTGATAAAGTAGGCCGAGCGAATAGGACATTGTTGCCTATTAAAAGAAAATGTACTGTACCTGCAAGTGTTTTATCGGAAGGTGTTAAATCAAGTCGTAGGATTTGAGCTCTCTGCCTAATATTACTGCACCTATTATATCCGAATCCAAGCAATTTCTTACATATTTCTTACAATTAATATATTACCATATATGAGTCCTTGGGAAACGTTCAGATTTCTAAGGAGCATAACTATGGCTCAAACGTTCGGAGTATGTGGAGGCGAATCACTTATTTCCAAGGAATTGAAAAATTCAATAATAGGGAAATGAAGTAGCTGGCTTTCATCTTCAGTATCCAATCTGTTAACGCTGATGTATGTGTTTGAACTACTGGATATAAGTTCAATGACTTTTAAATTAATATCATTACATTGTTGCAGCTTGGCAAATATTTTATATTCCAGCAGATCAATTTTACCCTCACAACAGTAAAGACCAAAGTAACCACGCATAGATTTTACGCAAGAGAAATACAATGTAGAACAATGTTTACATTTGATCGTCTAAGACCTTACAGTACACTGTACTGCATAATATCTGGAATTGTTTCTGAAATGGCCTATTTATATTGGATTTTAAATGTGGCTTCGTATTATTCGATAACACTATAGTGTCCTGCAATAACGGAGCCGCTAAATATTAAATGGCAATTAATACTTCCATTGCCGAAATCAACTGCGTAGTTAGACTCAGTACTCTAAACAAATAATCATTAAACAATTGTCTTATACAATGAAGTTCAACATGACCGTCCAGAGACTTTCATACTCGAGTTGGTTGGTGAGGAGAATGCGATGAGACTGATCGCTTAAAATAAATTCCTTATAATTGTTCCTGCCAGCGAAATTTTTTTGCGATAGCTTGAAAACGCAGCTCAGAATGACGTTCTTCATTTTAATATAAACAGTACGAAACTGCTCTAAATAAGCAATTTCCATCACCTGTTATAGGTTATGACAGTACATTTTGCAGGGGAACATAGAATCACTTCGCCAACTACTGGAACGACCATAGGACTATACTCAATACTCACTTCGGCAGTCACCCTAATGGAGGCAGTTTTTGAATTATATGTCCCGTGCATGTCAAACATCGTTTTGACACATGGAGGCCCACCTATTCTTGTCTATCGCCCCGGAGACCCGGGTTACATTTCCTGCTCTGCCAAGAAATTGAATTCTGGTCTGAGGGCAAAAACGGGGCACATTCAGTATCTTGAGGTATAACTAAGAAGAGGTAGGTTTAATTTCCACCTCGACAATCTTGGATGTGGTTTTCCGTGGTTTCCCACTTCCACTTAAGGCAAATACCGGGATGGTTCCTAACTTAAGGCCTTGGCCGTCTCCTTGCCATTTACCACCTTAATTACAAATACACACAGTAATGCAGCCATCACAATAACACAGGTTATGAGAGAAAATTTCACACCTACACACCCAAGTACACGGGGCTGAGTGACCACGATGTCGGAGCCCTTCAAACGAATTATGTTTGCCAAGTGTCTCTTATGGCGAAAGCAATTGTGGACACGCGCGAGTGCCTGGAAAACTACTTTTTTCTGTAATAATTTAAGAGTATATCGACGATGCATAATTATAACTTTTAGTCTAGGACGCTAATAACTTGACCACCGAAGCATTGGGAATAAATTGCAATATTAAGGTACATAAACAACATAGCCTACACATTCAACTGTCGGTTAATGTTCCTCAAAATTTCCCTTCTTAAATATTCCCCTCCTTTATAATTCTCCATCACGTGAAAACGTGCCATGTCTTGGGTTTTAAATACATCGATGCAATGGTGCTGCCATCTGCTGTCAGTTACTGGAACTATATGGGCGATGTACTGCCATCTGTTGTCAGTTATAGGAACTGATTGCAGATATTTAAACGGCGTACTGAGGACAACAGTTTGCTCTTTTGATCACATGCTGTAATGCAATGGTAAAACGGAAATAAAACGTATTGAGAGGGAATGTAGAAATATGTATCTTTTACAGACATAAAACCTTACTAATACTCCTTGATTAAACAATATTTCAGTGGTAAAAAAATATGTATCGGCGAAGGCTGGGACCGAACCGGTGAACCTTGGAACCACAGTCAGTCGCCTTAACCACATAGCTACTCACGCACTCTTGTTCAGTAGCAGACGCAGCCATTCATTATCTTGAAAAGCTGCTGTCTAAAGGAAATAATCCATTTCATTATCCAAATAAATCAATGTTGCACATTCGTATATGTTCATACTGTTATTATATTTTATTGTCAGAACTTGGTTAATGTATGTTTTCAATTACATGGAAGCTTATTAAATAGCTTACATTTTAATGGACTTCTCACCGCCATTTTGTCATGACCTCAGGCGGATTGTGCGCATGTGTGAGGGACAAGAATTCTGCTATATTCTATATTAATTCAAAAATATACCGAGAGGGAATGTAGAAATATGTATCTTTAACAGACATAAAACCTTACTAATACTCCTTGATTAAACAATATTTCAGTGGCCTGTTCGCCATCTCTTGATGAATACAGTACATTTGCATTTGTCAGTTGGCACAGGCTGGAGTAAAAGGTGACTTTTCACCGATGTCTCAGTCTCACTCATGGCTGTGATTATATAGAAGCTACTGAGGTATGGGTGGTGCTTAGTAATGGCATTCAGGGCACAGTCAGTGCCTGTGAATGCTGTGAAAGGTTCTACTCATAGGGTTAGGACTACTGTTCTGACTCGGTGAGGAAAGCAATGACAAACTACATCACTCCTCTTCTTGCCTAGAACGCCTCAATATAGCGCTGCCTTGGGTTTTTGTGGGTATCTACTCACATAACGTAACGGCGGTGCTTTTGAGGATCCAACCAGCCTTCGGGCTGACTACCTAACAGACAGACAAAAATTATATATATATATATCGGCGAGGGCTGGGATCGAACCTAGGAACCTTGGACCCACAGTCTGTCGCCTTAACCACATAGCTACTCGCGTACTCTCGTTTTGCAGCAGACGCAGCCGTTCATTAACATCAAAAGCCATTGTCTGAAGGAAATAATCCATTTCATTATCCAAATAAATCAATGTTGCACATTGGTATACGTTCATACTGTTATTATATTTTATTGTCAGAACTTGGTTAATGTATGTTTTCAATTACATGCAAGCTTATTAAATAACTTACATTTTAATGGACTTCCCACCGCCATTTTGTCATGACCCCAGGCGGATTGTGCGCTTGCGTGAGGGGCAAGAATTCAGCTATTTTCTATATTAATTCAAAAATATACCGTAATATATTTCTTTATTTTATAGACACTCTGCAAATCTAGAGGCCAAGAGCTTTCGTTAGAGTGCTCTACGAAGTAAATCGGTTCTGTCGTTCTCTCAATCTCGTGGTAACAAAAATCACCTTACTGTTTTAAATATATAGATAGGCTTATGAGATCACCTTTTGTCCGTGTGTCTGTGTGTGCGTGTGCGATTAGTGTGTGTCACCCCCACCACCCCCCCCCCCCCCTAATAAAATCTGAACGGCTTGAGCGATTTCAATGAAATTCGGTAAGTTCATAGCACTATTCCGGACAACCCCGTCCGTACTCTTCAAATTTTGTTACGTCTCACCAATCCAACATGGCGGCTGTGCGAAATATTTCACCAGTATTCAATATCTCCGAAACTATTACCGATATCACCCTGGAATTTTGTACGGTGATAAACGGAACTACTAGACATTCACCTATGTGACTCATGATAACCTGGTAAATACAAAACCAACATGGCGGCCAAGCGAATTTGTGACTTCTAAATAGACGTTTCTCGCGATTTAACAAACCAAACGCAATGAAACTAGGTACAGTATATGTATATACACATTGTAATGCACCGACATCTTACTTCGTTCAATTGTTTACATAACCTCAAGATGGCGGCTGTGCGAAATATTTCACTGGCATTCTATATCTCTGAAATTATTACCGGTATCACCCTGAACTTTTGTACGGAGATAAAGGGCACTACTGTAAGTTCATTTATGAGACTATCAAAAACCGGTTAATTACAAAACCAACATGGCGGCCAAGCGAATTTGAAAGATTTAAATAGACTTTTCTCGCGATTTAATGATCCAAATGCAATGAAACTTGGTACAGCAAATGTGTATACACTTTGTAATGCACTGATGTCTAATATAGTTCAATTGTTTACATAACCTCAAGATTGCGGCTGTGCGAATTTTAAAATGTCGTTTTAGACTACTTTCGATTTTTGCAAAAAATGAAAGTAGACTTATGAGATCTACACAGGGCCAAAAATTGTGTGTCTGTCTGTGTGTGAGTCTGTGTGTGTGTGTGTGTGAGTGTGTGTACTCTGAATTTGAACACGGTGAAACCGAATTGAACGAAATTTGGTACAGAGGTAGTACTAGCAAAAGGCATCTCAGTGTCATGTTTTATATCGCCGCCATCTTGACGGAAACGTAATGGTGGCCACCCAAATGTTCAAAGCTTAAATCAAATTACGACTTACCTTGTCGTCCGATCTCTGGTGAATTTTCCAACAATATACCTTTATGTGGGAAACGTCTTTTCTCTAAACTACAAGGTCATCCGCCTAATAGTTTCAGGATGGTGCATGTATGAATCATGTAAGTATTATAGCCCAACCATAACTTACGATTCAACAAGGCCTGATCTCAACAATTCAGCTTATCGTACATATGGAGGTTTAAACTGTCCTCAAGGAGGTGACCGTTAGGATATTAGCCTATTATAATAGAATATGTAACCGTAGAAGTGACTTAACAGGTCTGATTGACCATGCCATATGGTTGGGGGTCGTACACAAAATGGCCGTTATTTGAGCTCGTAAATCCATTTATATTCGTAACTGCGTATCAAATGGTTTATAGAAGGCCAAAAAAACGCTAATGAAATCGTTGACTACAACACAAAATATGATACATTTGTACTAAAGAAGTTATTTACATTTCTACTTTCTATTGCATTCGTGGTGTTGTGGTAGCGATCCATCTTCATAGTGAAGGGTTCCGTGGTTCGAATCCCCGTGGTTTCCTTTATTTTTACTTCTTTCCTTTTGGATTAATTGGTTCATAACTACTCACACGTTATAATGTTAAGCATATATTGTGTGTATTTGCAATCGAAAAATTATATAATATGCTGTACTCATAAAACCACACATTTCAACACTCGACTAGAGCTAGTATTTAAATTCTTTATCATTGATCCGCGGTTTGAGTCCGTCGTTGTTATTTTTTTGTTGATTCCTTAGGGGTTTGCAAAATCATGGTCTTGTAGCCCGGTGTACTTGGGTGTGTGTAGAAGTTGTCTGATAACCTGTGTCACTGTGAGGTCTGTAGGCTTACTAGTGTGTGTACTTTTATACGAGGCAGGATTTGGGTAAGAAGCTGTTGTTGCTGCTGTTTCATTTGAGATTCATGGACATCATGGTCATTTAGTCCCGTGTACTTGGGCGAGAGTAGAATTTTGTCTCATAACCCGTATTATTGTGATGGCTGTATTAGTGTGTGTACATATCATTCAGGTGAGGATAAATCAATCAACGTATAATATCCCTATAGTACGTTGTATTTCAACAAGCTACTACAACCAACATTCAATTATACTCCTTGAAGAGGACAAAGAGTTATAACTAAACCCATGCATTTAGGAGAAAGTAGGCTATATGTTCTTTACTGAACATCTTGTTACTTCTTGTGTCCTAATCATGCGTTTGACGTTTGAATACTACTCGTACACAATAATCTTCATGTATCAGTACATATATGCATATATAAAAATCCAACATGGCAATTATCCGCAATATTTAGTCGGTTCTCAATATCTAAGAATCTATTACAGCAATCTAACTGCAATTTTGTATGTTGATAGCGACAATTAACAATAGGCTGAATAGTTCTTCACGGAACTACTTGTTTGTTTTGTATTCATATTCAGATTGAATCTTGTATTGGTTGGTTGGCTGGTTCTTAAGTTTAGGGGCTGCGACAACTCGGTCATGTAGCCCCGTGTACTTTCGGTGTGTGTGGAATCTGTCTGGTAACCGGTGTTAATTGTGATGACTGTATTAGTGTGTGTTATCTGTTATCTGTTTTTTTTTATTTAAGTACAGACTGCAACTTAGAATTTTTCAAATAGTTCCTACTTTTGCCGCTAAGTGCCACTGTCAACGACTACTAGGCCAAGTTCAGAATTTAGCTACTAGACGCCACCGCAGTCGGCTCTTGGCAACGAACATAGAAACCTAAGAGCGTTGTTTACATTCTTAACCTATCCAATTTAGCTTCACACAGCTGTAATTAGTGGAAGGTTCCTTAACATGCCATAAATCTATTACATGGGACCGCCAGCTTTATTTCCCCTCCGAAGGAAAGCATACTGAGAGATTTTAACGCACTTAAAAATTCCGATGGCTTCGGCCGGGTTTGAACCCGCTATCTTGAGCATAGAAGCTCAGCATGCTACCTACTACGCCACCGAAGCCGCCTGTATCTTGTATTTTAATTAGAAATACTGAATAACAATCATCTTTTTTTAAAGTTAGCGTTAGGTCTACATTACTGGGTAATTTGAAACTTTAAAGCCTTAAAATAAGAAGAAAAAAAGACATTCCCTGGAAACGAAATCAAATGAGGAAGTCCTCAAAACCGTTAACAAGAACAAGGAGCCTCTAGTTACCATCAAGGAACGTAAGCTTAGTTACCTTGGGCACATCAAGAGAGGAGAACGATATATACTCCTCTAGCTTTTAATTCAAGGGAAAATTAGTGGACAAAGATCTGTAGGAAGACGGAGAAATTCATAGCGTAAAGACTTGCGCCGGTGGTATGGATGCACATCCATCGAAATTTTCCGAGCAGATGTTAACCGTGTAATCATGATCAATTGGATCGCCAACCTTCGTAGGGAGACGGCGTCTTGAGAGGAAGAAGATAGGAAGCAATCGCAGTTTATAAATATGACCCCCCCCCCCCCCGTTTGCGAGGAGTTTTACGTCCCAGCAGCCACAAATGAGAAAAGAAAATATTCCTGAATAGTAGTTCATTGGACTATTCTAGAAGTGATAGAAGCCATTTTCAGAGTTGCCTAGCTCTATTATAATAGAGCTATCCGGTCGGTCAACGCAAAGTGTGCGAAATTGTACTGTATTAAGCGGGAAAACAAGTATTTGTATTCCCTAACATGAGAAATATTACATAAGATATTTATCACAAAACAACACGCTTTTATGTACAACAAGTAGTTCCGTGAAGAACTAAAGCCTATTTTCAAATATCCTACTAATGTTAATTGTCAATATCAACATACAAAATATCAGTTTGATTGCTGTAATAGAATCGTTGATATTCAGAACCGTCTGATATTACGGATGGTCGCCATGTTGGACTTTTATATATGTAGGTCTTAGAGTTATGTACTATTATATCTAGATTATCGTGTACGTGTAGTATTCAAACTTCAATCGCATGATTAAGTCACAAGAAGTAAAAAGAGATTTTAAAATTTTGCACAGCTGCCATATTGTGATTATGAAAACAATTGATATAAATTAGATGCCAGTGGATTAACGGTTGTATAAGCATTTAACGTACCAAGTTTCACTGCACTCGGATGGTTAAATCGTGATAAACGTACATTTAAATATGTATACTTCTCATCGCCGCAATGGATTTGTGGTCACCAGGTTATTGAAAGTCCTATATGTGAATTTATGTTCATGGCATCTATTGTGCCCTTTTAGCAAGAAATATGCAAATCACAGTATACCAGCGTAGCTCAATTCGGGATTTTCGGGGCAGCGGTAAGTTCCCCCACTCTGTGACTCACATATTTTGGATTAATTAGAGGATACACTTGCAAAAATAACAACAAAATCAACTCTTATTTTAACACATTTAATTAATCAAAATTATGGCGCTACAAACAATTAAACAATTAAATTACTGACCCATAATCATCTACTTGTTCCAAATGAACAAGGAATAACAATAGAATAAAACAATATTGTATTAAAACATATGGTTTCCATATAAATCAACAATTCCTACTTATTTTTACTTCCATAAAGCATCAACTGTGAGTTTCATATAACTCCGAGCTCTTTTGGCTCAATGCTTTCTGTAATAATGGTGTCATTCTTTGTACACCTTAAATACTACTTTTTATATTTTCTTAATCATCAAACAAATGTATAATTACATTTAAAATTACATGTTAATTATCTAACTCAATATTTGGGCATTTTCACATATTTTCAGCTGTTATCATCTCTCTCTAGTTTTACAAATACATTAAGGTAATCAGGAAATTACTTGTGTACTCCAGAGTATGAAGATACTTGACACAGTCAAAAAACTATGGTCACTCCCGGAACCTAGTTGCCTTCAATTAACTCATGGAATCCTACTTCCATACAACATTACAATAGGGATTGTTATTTATTTCTTTTGTCTTATAAGACCATTATCACATAAAAAAAACTACGATCTGAACAGGCAAGCGGAAATATCAATCTACAAGGACCTCGGTTCAACGCCCGGGTCGTTAACAACTTTAAACACTCCTTGTGTATTCATTACTCCTTACAAGACGGCCTCCAGACACCCCTCCTGCTCCGAGGGTCTTATGACTATGCGGGAACCCTCCCGTCTAGCCCAAGCTAGAGCTCTCTTTAATGCTTTTACAAAACACAAACCTTTCATTCTCAGTTCTTTGTGGAGACCTGGCATTCTACTCTTCGTGTACATTCAACCATATTATTGGGCTCATAAACCACATTCGTAATCTTGGCGTTTATTAATTATGAAAGGTCCTCATTGATTGGGGAAGAGTAATTACACATTCTACGACGAATAATAAAGGGGCTTTCACAATTAGAGGATTCTGAGTTCGAATCTCTTCACATGCCTCGGGAACCTTTCCCATATAGAGGACTATACAAAATGCGATTTAAAGTCAGCCTAAAGCTTATAAGGCCTACGCTCAATACCATACATTTGCTCCCTTTCAATAACATACACAATGCCTCGTGATACTACGTCACAAATAGAGGACTTATACCAAATCTCAATTCGCTACAATCAACTACCTCTCATAAGTAATTTACCAAGTACATTAACTTTTACGCGTTCCTAGCGTGACATTTTACTTTAATTGCGCTCTTTTGCGCTATACCTTTTTTAAGCCTAGCGTCATCCAAAGAACTGATAATATCATATTAACAATTGATACACATTTCAATTTTTATATTATACTTTTCCTTTGACAATAACTTTCTCTATTTCAAGAACATGCATTTGAACATCATGTCTATACTTTTTATTAAGGCTCTAACGCTCTTATATTCACATCAATTTATTTGATCTTTATTTAATATTTCCTTACTTGGTTATTATTATTATTATTTCATATCTTTATTCTTTACACAAGCTCAAAAGCTATTTCTTTCATATCTCAAATTTACTTTTATTTAAATATCTTTCATGATAATTATTAATTTTTCGCTTGCTCTTATGACAGTCGTTAAATACACTAACATTTTATATATTCCCTCTACTGGATTTATTCTTTACATAATTATTTATAGTTTCTCAAATTTCTATTTTTGTTCAGACCGCGTTTTCGTTTATTCAGTATTTATTTATTTAAACACATCCCTTTTACTCAAAAACTCCGGTGGATTTGTACACAATCATTTCCTGACACAAAAAATATTATGAAATTCATTACTCACATGTTTTTAAGGTCGTCTCATGACCTTTATCCTTGTGCGGTGTTTCATTTTGGCCCACTTTGAAATTTACTCCATATTATAGAAATTCATCTTATGTACAAACACTTCTTGACACATATTTAATACACTTAACATTGACGACATTTTTAATACACTGGTGTATCCCTTTAGAACACACAATAAACACTAAAAAATATTATTTTTACACACAATCTTGATAGATTTACACTTCACAACTTTTGATCACTAGGCCGTATTTTCTTAGCCTATCACACGTGACCTCTTAATCTCCCGTTTCCAAGGGTGAAATTTATTCAATGTCGGCTTCCTATCCTGCAGAATACGAAAGTCTCGAAACATCTACTTTTCCCTGGAATCCTAATTCTTCGAATCCTATTCTTGATGACCGGCTATTTCTCTAGCTTGAACGGCTTCCTTTTTTATCTAGTTTATCGATCCTAGTAAAAGTCTGTTCGGATCGAGGTCTCCTCGATACTTATCGATGATCGATGGATTTATTTTATAGCAGCTAGTACTTCTCGAGTCTAGTGCTTTAGAATAGTTCGTCTGCTTTCTTGGAGATAATGTCTATAGTCTCCGTTCTTCTTTATTTAATCGGTTCTAGCACTCCTACGTTTCTGAAATACGTGGCGAACCTTACTCTGTTTTTCCCTATTTGGGTCCTTTAATTTAGATAACTGTTTATCTTCCTGTTACGGTACTTCCGTACGTTATGATTTATTCGGTCGTTTATTTAAAGACCTATCGCCTTAAGTCCAACGTTCGCAGCCTGCTCTGACTATATTTTACGAACTTTTCACTGTAAACTTGTGTACTGTCGGACCTAAAATCCAGTAACTAGGATTTTCCTATTTTTTTAACACGGCGATACTTTAATATTTCTTCTTTACAACTCCTTATGGAGGCAAGCAAGTTGTTAATACTGCGACGCCTGTGGCTATCGGATATTAATTCTGCGGTGTAATACAGCGTTTCTCCCCTCAAGGAGTACTGGTAAACTGTCTTCGATGTGACGCAGAGTGACGCCCCACACGGCTGTCTGAATACTGATGCGTAGCAACGCCCCCTCGGGCTGTTTGGAACTGCTTGTACTGATGCGTAGTAACACCCCTCACGGGTTGTCAGAATAACTGCATGTTTGGCTTGGTGATGCCAGGAGCTTTATACTCTTTCGCTACAAAAAGATAAGACTCTAGCCCTTTCCGTGACCAACTTTTAAAATAATGGTTGCACAATTATAAAATTTATACCTTCCGAAAGCTCATCTTCTCAATGTTAAATAATCTCATTGCGCATAAGAATCGATCGTGCAATTCGGAGATATTAATTAATTTCTCGTCCTCAACTGTGTGGGTGTTGCTGTTCTTTTGCATTCTCCCCTCTCTACAGGCCTTGGTAAATCCCCGATGACGTCTACTTGCGTTTGCAGTTTTCTCCTGTGCAATTATTAAAGGGTTTTTCTTTACACAAAAATCTCTAATCCAAATTGATTCACCGTACTGTAATTGTTTACTTATTTTTATACTCGTAAACGGGTTAAAATTAATTATTCTTCTTCTGGCGCATAGGCGGTGTTGTCGTTTTTAAGCAAGCTAAGCTCGATTTCCGAGTCAGGCTTCCTTGTCTAACAGTCGGAATTTTCCACTCGGTTATTAATACTCATGACTAGCTCCTTTCTGAATGTCAAGAGGGGTGATCTCATCTCTCGAACACCTGGCTCTCGCCTCTTGCACAACGTTAGGCTAGCATCCTGGCTTGATCTTTCTCAAAGTTACATTAGAAACTGTACGTTTCTTTCATTTCTTCCCCAAATACATGGATTCGACCTCCCTGGACCCTATGGCACATGGGTTCATCTCTCCCCTCCTTAGGTAAATAAATTTTCGAAAAATTTTGAGGAAATGTATTTCAATTAATCTTATCTTTCTTTATTCGTCGAAGCCATCATAACGTTGTTCGTACCTTCTGTTGTTTTATTTCTTTAAAGTCGTATCCGGTAATTGTGTAGGTCGGGTATGCTCTGTCCCTACCCTTTCTTTCTTTTTCCTTTATTCGACTGGGCTTTAAGTCCCCAGAACCTCATTCTTCCTTACGGGTTTGGTCTATCCTTACCCGTTTCCTTATTTCATCATTCTCCTTTCTTAAATTGAAATTTTCTTCTTGAACAAAATCAATTATTTCTTTGATTTCCCAATACAATTTTTCCAATTTGCATTCGCACTCGAATGCTTGAGCTCTATTCTCTATTTCTTCCTTATTCTTGTTTATGTCAAAAGCGGATTCATCTCTAAATGTTTCCATAACCAGGGCTTGTTCATTTGCTTCATCGAAATCTTCGGGAGGGTAATATAATTTCAAATTTGCTGAATTCATGGTCACTTCGTGATCCGTTTCACAGTGCCGAATTCTATATGCGTTATTCCTCAAATCTCTGATTATTTGATATGGTCCGTGGTACATTTTCTGGAACTTCTTGTACACACGGTTCCCTGGATCCGAAATGGCTGGTCTTTTTACTAACACCATTTATCCTGCTAATAATGGTCGATGATACCTCTTATGCCTATTTCTTCTTTGCCTCCTGTCGGCTTGAGCTTTTAGATGCTCAAAGGCTCTTCTAATACGTACATCTCTTCCAGGCTGAGCGTCTGCTGGCCTAGGAATTACCAGACTCCAAGGTCTTTCTGGTGGCTCATTCCGATGTAACGTTATGGGTATCTCTCCCGTGGATTCATGGATTGTATTATTTATACAAAATTCGATAATATCCAAGATATCTATCCACTTCCAATTTTCTTCGGCACAGTATATTCTACAGTACTTGGCCGTCTCCCTCATCACTCTTTCTACAGGATTTGCCTCAGGATGGCGAATACTTGACAAAATCTGACGTATTCCAAGTCTTTCTAATTCTCGTCTGAACTCTACACTGGTGAAACAACTGCCGTGATCCGACAACAAATTCTCAGGTTTTCCCAGAATCGGTATCACTTTTTCTTTCAGTCGTTTTAAAACCTGTTTGGTACTAGTCTTCTGTATGGGAGCAAGGACAACCATTTTACTGAAGACATCCATAGCCACCATTATGTGTCGATTTCCTCTTCTTGCCTTTGGCAAAGGTCCAAAGTTATCAATAGATATGATTTGACCTGGCCTTTCGGGCAACAATGGTATAGGCTTTTGCCTCATCAGAAATGCATTTGGTTTGATCCTTTGACATAGATCACATGTCTTTAGCGTGTCCCTTACAGTTTCTCTCAGTCTCGGCCATACAAATGCTTCTTTCAGCATCGAGACTGTTTTGTCGACTCCCATATGTCCGAACGATCTATGGGCTAACCATACTATTTTCCTCTGCAAAATTGCAGGTACAACAATCCTTAATTTGGTATGGTCAGAGTCCACAAACTTATATAATAATCCATTATAAAACGTGTAGTCTTGAGCTATCTTGTTAGCTTCCGTGTACGCTGGTGTTCCCCTTATCAAGCTTCCCTCAAGGAAAGATATGAGCATGTTCATCCATGGATCCTCCCGTTGTCTTTGACTAATGCTTCTTAACTCAGTTAGAGTACGCTGATCCCTGTCTTCCAAATCTATAGCCATTACTTCCTCTTCTGTGGACTCTGGCTGTCTACTTAAGTAGTCTGGAACTATATTTTCCTTTCCTGGGCAGTATTCTATCCTTACGTCAAACTGTTGAATGTATAAAGCCCAACGCATCAACCTTTGACTGGATAAATCAGTCTTCATCAAAAAGGTTAAGGCTTTATGATCCGTCCTTAGAATGACCTGAAACCCATATACGATCTTCCGCCAATATTGCAACGCGTGCAGTATCGCTAACAGCTCGATTTCGCTGATCGTATAATTTTTCTCGTGTGGTTTCAGTCTCCGACTTGTGAAAGCTAGATAGTTTTTCTTATCAGGGTTTTCCGGGTTTTCCTGATATAGCATTGCCCCTATTCCAATCTGGGATGCATCTGTTTGAATGATAAATCTCTGATTAAAATCAGGATATCCTAGCTTCACGTAATTTAAGAGCATTTCCTTGGCCTCCACGAATGCTTTTTCTGTTTCTTCCGTCCATTTCCACTTGCCCCCCTTCTTCAGAAGGTCCTGTAGTGGTGCAACAGTTTTTGTGTATGATGGACAATGTCCTGAGAAGAAACCAATCAATCCCAAAAACTGGCGAACGTTCTTTACTTTCAAAGGCCTTGGAAAATCCCTTATCGATTCCAATTTGCATGGATTTGGTTTAACACCATCCTTGTCAATCACATGCCCTAAAAATGTTACTTGTCTTTGACAAAAATTTGACTTCTTTAAATTTATTTTAAAATTAGCCTTCCTTAAATCTTCCAAGAGTTTCTTCAATTTTTCTAAATGTTCCTCAATATTCTCCGAGGTAAGCAAAATATCATCCACGTATCGGATAGTGCAATCTTTCACTTCCTCTGACAGGTTTCGATCAAGCGCTCTTATCAATGCAGATCCTGCGGTCTTCAATCCAAACGGACATCTTCTAAAACAATATGTTTGTTGGTCGAACTGAAATCCAGTCAACAAGCTGGTTTTCTCTTCCAGTTCGAGATGATGATATGAAGAAGTCATGTCAATATTTGTGAAAATCTTCTTGCCCTTGAACTTCCTCAGTATTTCTTTTATGGGTGGTGCCGAATCATTTTCTGGTATGATTTTTGCATTTAGATTTCTGGCATCTAAACACACCCTTACTGAGCCATCCGGTTTACTCACAATCACTAATGGACTAACATATGGTGTCGCCATCTTTTCTATAACACCTGCATTCATCATCTCCTGCAGTGTTTTCTTAGTTTGTGGGTAATATTTTTCCGCAACCGGGTATGGTTTTTGTATGAACGGTGCCCAATCATTGACTTGGAACGCGTATTTAAAATTTTCAATCTTCCCTGGCTTGGAATCAAATACGTCCCTAAAATTCAATAATAATTTCCTTAACTGTTCCTTATTTTCGAGGTTAACTTTAGCTTCCTCTACTTTTCCTGACAGGTTGGTCTCGAACTCAGTTTCCAAATTATCTTCGAGTTCTATGTTGAGGACTTCAAATATCTTTTCTATGTCCTTACAACCTTCTTCCGTTACTTCTTTCACATGCCATACCTGTTCTCCTATTTTCGCCTCCTGTTCCTGTAGGTTAATGTTTTGTTCATCCACATCCTCTCTTTGAATTCTAATGCGGTTTTGCGCTAGGTCTATAATGACCTTGTTCTCACGGATAAAATCAATACCTAATATGACATTATACGGTAATTGATTTACCAGCAAAAAGCACTGCGAAATTTCAGCGTTACCCATGATCAGATCGATATATACCTGAAATTTACATATTAAAGATTTTTCAGGGATAATTCCCTTAATCTTTACACTTGATGTGGGAATCGTTAATACTCGGCCCCTTGTTTCCAGTTCATTTAGAAGGGTTTGGGTAATTAAACTTATTGTGGATCCGGTATCAATTAATGCTCTGACCAGTAATCCTTCTATCCTTAGCATAATTATAGGTAGTTCTCTTTTAACAGGTGGGATTCCTTCCACATCCTCGTTAATTAGCTCATCTGGTCTTGCTATCCAATTCACAATTTCTACCTCCTCCCAGCTCCTGGTATGTTTCCACTTTTGACAATTTAAATTTGGAGTTTTTTTTAATCCTGAGGGCTTCCTTTCCCCTCATTCTTTAATTGAGCTTGTAGTTCCAAGCTTTGAGCTCCGTCTAGTCGGTCGGGTGATTTCCGGTTCTTGATTGCCTCACTCCAACGGACTTTTTGCCTATCAGGTTCATCTGGTCGTTCGTTCATATAACGAAGACTTTCCTGATATCTTTCTTCTATTTTGGCCCGATATTCATCATCCCTATCCTCTGGCCTTACATTCTTTCTGGGATAATTCTCCCATTTCTTTCTGTTTTCTTGCCTTTGATGGTTATTGTTATAGGGTCGGCTCTCTTGTTGCCTATAACCCGTATTCCTAGGATTTCTTCCTCGATATCCTCCTCTCTAATATGGCTGTATTCCTCTAGGCTCCTGGTGCCCATACTCTCGACCTAGTCCCTGAGTATCAGTGCTAGTGGACTGATTCCTGGTCGCTGGTTTTTCGCTGGTTTCCTGACTGCTGGCCATATGTACTTGCTCAGTCTGTCTTTGATGCCGAGGAGTTACGTGCGAAGTCGTCATATCTAATTGACGTAATACACTCTCCACTTCCACAGCACTTCTGGCTTTAGATGAGATTAACAGCCTCTGAATCTCATACGGAAGTTGTCTTGCAATGGCGGCACACAAGTCGTTTTCTGCCGGAGCAATGTCAAGTTCGCGGAATTTACATAACTGAGCGGTGAAAAATTCCGAGTATTTAGTAGGTGCATTCGTACTGTACTTCCTAGAGTACAGATCTAGTCTTAAATTCTCTTGGACGTCTGCTGCCCAATATCGTTTTAAAAATGCTTCCCTAAAGCCTTCCACCGTATCAAAGGTGTACCTGAAGCTTCTAAACCAGGTGAG
The DNA here is from genome assembly GCA_946902985.2 of Meconema thalassinum. NCBI lineage: Eukaryota > Metazoa > Arthropoda > Insecta > Orthoptera > Tettigoniidae > Meconema > Meconema thalassinum. The sequence continues at coordinate 376,381,031 of OX336393.1, forward strand.
ACAATCACCTGCCAACAGCTTTTCAATAGCTCTCAGTCTCCGATCCTGAGGAACTTTCATTTCGTTTAAATATTCTGCAACTTCCTTTAGCCAGTATTTTGGAGTAATAGACATGTTATTACCCGTAAACTTTACTGGTATGTCCTCATTCGATTTAATAATGTTTATTATCTGGCCATTTTTCTGATTCATGTACGGGGTTGACATCGCCATCGGATATCCTGGGTTCTTATAAGGGCTCTCCCCTCCTAAGTCCCTCTCCGTATCTGTGCCTTGTTCACGGGAATCTACCCATCCTGTCTTTGGAAACTCCTCCTGATTCTCAAACTCTAACTTCCTTTCCCTTCGGGCACTTTCTTCATTAGCCATGAGTTGGATTTCCATTTGACTGTTCTTATGTTCAGTCCTCTCCAACCTAGATCTTAATTCATTCTGAATTCTTTCTTGATTCCTTTTACTATCTTCCTCTGCCTTTTTGAGTTGGAATTTCTCCTCCCTGTAACTATCCCTGAATTCATTTAGTTGGTCTTCTACCTCTTTCTTAAAGACCATGGCATGTTGATTGATAATTTCTGGCTTAACGTCACCTATGGTAACTAGGTCTTTTCGTATTTCCTTTATCTTCTTCTCCACTTCTCCCTTAATTCCTTCCAGCTTTTCCTCAGTTTTCTCTTGACTCTTATACAATTTCCTCAAGTGGTCTTGAACCTGATTTACTTCAGTATTGGTTTTTCCTACATGAACCTTTAATGTTCCGATGGTTTCCTGAACCTCATTAATACCCTTACTTATTTCATTTATCTTATGGGTACTTTCTTTATTTTCTTCATTTCGTTGTTTTCTTTCTATCTGAAGATGCTCTCCATATTCACTTAAATTTTTATTTATTTCCGCTTCGTACGTCCTCCAATTATCATCTACCTGCCTAGTAAAAAGATCAATCTGCTCTTTCATACCCTGTACATCTTTGTGATTCTGTTTTTTCATCTCAGTTACTTCATTCTGAACTCCATCGACCTTTCCCTCGAGTTCTCCTACTTTGTCCTTTACCCCTTTAAATTCTTCTCCTAATTTCTTAAAACTTTCTTTTATCTCATCCCGGGAACGTTCACAAATATTCTTGTTAGATTCTATCTGAGCTTTTAATTCTGTCTGCACACCTTGGATCTGGGTTACAAGTTTCTTTTCACATGCATCACCCTTTGTTTCTATGTCAATTCATTTAGTTTCTAAATTTTTAAAATTTTATTGACATTTACTTTGGGAATCTACCATATTTTTGTTCATAGTATCTAATTGGGCTTGCAATCCTGAATGAAATTCTTCATTTTCCTTTTTAATCTCACTTGCGATTTCCCCTTTTAACTCAGTTAACTTGTCCCCAAACTTAGTGTCAAAATCTTGAAATTTGGTATTCATTGTTTCTTCTAAAACCTCTCTAAGTCCATTTGACCCCCTTTTTATTCCCTCAATTTCAGCCTTCACTTCCTCGTTCATTTTTATACAGTTAACTTCGATAGCTTCTAATTTAGTTCCCATATTAGCACTATCAGTTTTTAGTGAATCTAAACTTTGATTCATGGATCCTAACTTTTGGTTATTTTCCTCCTGTTGGCTGTCCAATTGATTCAAACTCTTATTTATGGATTCGAACTCCTTTTTATTTTCATCCTTTTGGAGGCCCAATGTATTGTCTATTGTTCCCAATTTATTGTTTATGGCCTCCAACTTCTCATTGCTATCGGCTTTTATAGCCTCCAAAAGCCGTTGCATCTCTTCACTCAATACCATCTTATTAGAATATAGTGGGCCACTCATGCCACCACACTAGTACATGCTTGAGAGATGATACTCTGAACCATTGTGTCCCAATTTCTTTAAAAAATTACTTTGGTACGGATATTTACTACAACGTACCCTTTTGATAACTTTATTCAATTTCATAAACCTTTATGGAAGTATTTAGAATTCAAAATTTCGAAAAACCATTTTTTTTTTCAAAAAAAAATGAAAATTTTGATTTTTCGAGAAAACTCGGGTTTTCCCTAGGAAATCTCAGCCCTGCGTACTGGGCGCCATGAAAAGAGAGATAGGGGGGTTTAATGATATAATTCAGGGCTGCTCGGTATGAGTTTCCAGGGACCCATGAGGTCAGTTAATATTTTACGTTGTAGCTATTCCTATCATTACTTTACTTTACATGATATGACCGTCTTAAGTGTTCCTCTAGTTATTAATCCAGCACATTACTTCTATGCCCCCCATGTGCCCTTTTAGCAAGAAATATGCAAATCACAGTATACCAGCGTAGCTCAATTCGGGATTTTCGGGGCAGCGGTAAGTTCCCCCACTCTGTGACTCACATATTTTGGATTAATTAGAGGATACACTTGCAAAAATAACAACAAAATCAACTCCTATTTTAACACATTTAATTAATCAAAATTATGGCGCTACAAACAATTAAACAATTAAATTACTGACCCATAATCATCTACTTGTTCCAAATGAACAAGGAATAACAATAGAATAAAACAATATTGTATTAAAACATATGGTTTCCATATAAATCAACAATTCCTACTTATTTTTACTTCCATAAAGCATCAACTGTGAGTTTCATATAACTCCGAGCTCTTTTGGCTCAATGCTTTCTGTAATAATGGTGTCATTCTTTGTACACCTTAAATACTACTTTTTATATTTTCTTAATCATCAAACAAATGTATAATTACATTTAAAATTACATGTTAATTATCTAACTCAATATTTGGGCATTTTCACATATTTTCAGCTGTTATCATCTCTCTCTAGTTTTACAAATACATTAAGGTAATCAGGAAATTACTTGTGTACTCCAGAGTATGAAGATACTTGACACAGTCAAAAAACTATGGTCACTCCCGGAACCTAGTTGCCTTCAATTAACTCATGGAATCCTACTTCCATACAACATTACAATAGGGATTGTTATTTATTTCTTTTGTCTTATAAGACCAGTATCACATAAAAAAAACTACGATCTGAACAGGCAAGCGGAAATATCAATCTACAAGGACCTCGGTTCAACGCCCGGGTCGTTAACAACTTTAAACACTCCTTGTGTATTCATTACTCCTTACAAGACGGCCTCCAGACACCCCTCCTGCTCCGAGGGTCGGACCGCGCTACTTGAGAGTTATTTATGACTATGCGGGAACCCTCCCGTCTAGCCCAAGCTAGAGCTCTTTTTAATGCTTTTACAAAACACAAACCTTTCATTCTCAGTTCTTTGTGGAGACCTGGCATTCTACTCTTCGTGTACATTCAACCATATTATTGGGCTCATAAACCACATTCGTAATCTTGGCGTTTATTAATTATGAAAGGTCCTCATTGATTGGGGAAGAGTAACTACACATTCTACGACGAATAATAAAGGGGCTTTCACAATTAGAGGATTCTGAGTTCGAATCTCTTCACATGCCTCGGGAACCTTTCCCATATAGAGGACTATACAAAATGCGATTTAAAGTCAGCCTAAAGCTTATAAGACCTACGCTCAATACCATACATTTGCTCCCTTTCAATAACATACACAATGCCTCGTGATACTACGTCACAAATAGAGGACTTATACCAAATCTCAATTCGCTACAATCAACTACCTCTCATAAGTAATTTACCAAGTACATTAACTTTTACGCGTTCCTAGCGTGACATTTTACTTTAATTGCGCTCTTTTGCGCTATACCTTTTTTAAGCCTAGCGTCATCCAAAGAACTGATAATATCATATTAGCAATTGATACACATTTCAATTTTTATATTATTCTTTTCCTTTGACAATAACTTTCTCAATTTCAAGAACATGCATTTGAACATCATGTCTATACTTTTTATTAAGGCTCTAACGCTCTTATATTCACATCAATTTATTTGATCTTTATTTAATATTTCCTTACTTGGTTATTATTATTATTATTATTTCATATCTTTATTCTTTACACAAGCTCAATAGCTATTTCTTTCATATCTCAAATTTACTTTTATTTAAATATCTTTCATGATAATTATTAATTTTTCGCTTGCTCTTATGACAGTCGTTAAATACACTAACATTTTATATATTCCCTCTACTGGATTTATTCTTTACATAATTATTTATAGTTTCTCAAATTTCTATTTTTGTTCAGACCGCGTTTTCGTTTATTCAGTATTTATTTATTTAAACACATCCCTTTTACTCAAAAACTCCGGTGGATTTGTACACAATCATTTCCTGACACCAAAATATAATGAAATTCATTACTCACATGTTTTTAAGGTCGTCTCATGACCTTTATCCTTGTGCGGTGTTTCATTTTGGCCCACTTTGAAATTTACTCCATATTATAGAAATTCATCTTATGTACAAACACTTCTTGACACATATTTAATACACTTAACATTGACGACATTTTTTAATACACTGGTGTATCCCTTTAGAACACACAATAAACACTAAAAAATATTATTTTTACACACAATCTTGATAGATTTACACTTCACAACTTTTGATCACTAGGCCGTATTTTCTTAGCCTATCACACGTGACCTCTTAATCTCCCGTTTCCAAGGGTGAAATTTATTCAATGTCGGCTTCCTATCCTGCAGAATACGAAAGTCTCGAAACATCTACTTTTCCCTGGAATCCTAATTCTTCGAATCCTATTCTTGATGACCGGCTATTTCTCTAGCTTGAACGGCTTCCTTTTTTATCTAGTTTATCGATCCTAGTAAAAGTCTGTTCGGATCGAGGTCTCCTCGATACTTATCGATGATCGATGGATTTATTTTATAGCAGCTAGTACTTCTCGAGTCTAGTGCTTTAGAATAGTTCGTCTGCTTTCTTGGAGATAATGTCTATAGTCTCCGTTCTTCTTTATTTAATCGGTTCTAGCACTCCTACGTTTCTGAAATACGTGGCGAACCTTACTCTGTTTTTCCCTATTTGGGTCCTTTAATTTAGATAACTGTTTATCTTCCTGTTACGGTACTTCCGTACGTTATGATTTATTCGGTCGTTTATTTAAAGACCTATCGCCTTAAGTCCAACGTTCGCAGCCTGCTCTGACTATATTTTACGAACTTTTCACTGTAAACTTGTGTACTGTCGGACCTAAAATCCAGTAACTAGGATTTTCCTATTTTTTTTAACACGGCGATACTTTAATATTTCTTCTTTACAACTCCTTATGGAGGCAAGCAAGTTGTTAATACTGCGACGCCTGTGGCTATCGGATATTAATTCTGCGGTGTAATACAGCGTTTCTCCCCTCAAGGAGTACTGGTAAACTGTCTTCGATGTGACGCAGAGTGACGCCCCACACGGCTGTCTGAATACTGATGCGTAGCAACGCCCCCTCGGGCTGTTTGGAACTGCTTGTACTGATGCGTAGTAACACCCCTCACGGGTTGTCAGAATAACTGCATGTTTGGCTTGGTGATGCCAGGAGCTTTATACTCTTTCGCTACAAAAAGATAAGACTCTAGCCCTTTCCGTGACCAACTTTTAAAATAATGGTTGCACAATTATAAAATTTATACCTTCCGAAAGCTCATCTTCTCAATGTTAAATAATCTCATTGCGCATAAGAATCGATCGTGCAATTCGGAGATATTAATTAATTTCTCGTCCTCAACTGTGTGGATGTTGCTGTTCTTTTGCATTCTCCCCTCTCTACAGGCCTTGGTAAATCCCCGATGACGTCTACTTGCGTTTGCAGTTTTCTCCTGTGCAATTATTAAAGGGTTTTTCTTTACACAAAAATCTCTAATCCAAATTGATTCACCGTACTGTAATTGTTTACTTATTTTTATACTCGTAAACGGGTTAAATTTAATTATTCTTCTTCTGGCGCATAGGCGGTGTTGTCGTTTTTAAGCAAGCTAAGCTCGGTTTCCGAGTCAGGCTTCCTTGTCTAACAGTCGGAATTTTCCACTCGGTTATTAATACTCATGACTAGCTCCTTTCTGAATGTCAAGAGGGGTGATCTCATCTCTCGAACACCTGGCTCTCGCCTCTTGCACAACGTTAGGCTAGCATCCTGGCTTGATCTTTCTCTAAGTTACATTAGAAACTGTACGTTTCTTTCATTTCTTCCCCAAATACATGGATTCGACCTCCTTGGACCCTATGGCACATGGGTTCACTATGAAAATAAAAAATTGCTGTAAATGATTCGTAGATATTGAGAACCGTCTAGATATTTTGTATGGTCGCCATTTTGGATAGTTATATGTATAAGCCGTAGAGTTATGTACCATAAAAAGAAAATTATTGCGTGGATTCATTATTCAAACTTTCACTTCAATGGCATGATTACGACACAATCATTAAAAATCTTGAGTACGAGTGCTGTTTTTTAAGTAAGGGCCGTTCTTTATTAAATGTTAAATTAAATTTTATTTTGAAACCACATTTATTTTTAGGTTTTACATACCTTCCTCTATTTTTCTACATAGTTGCCTTGTTTATTTAGGCACTTGTCATACCTTAAAACTAAGTTCTGAAATCCCTCTGCATAAAAGTTTGCCGCCTGCTCTGACAACCAAGAATTCACACTTGAGGAAAATCCATTGATGGAGTGGTCATCATGAATCTTCGGTCCTCGTGAATATTCGTGTCAATTGCGGTCACCAAGTCATCTGCGATCACAGACCTGAGCGTTCATCGTCATGAACATTTTCACGGCCACTTTTGAACTCGCGTACCCATTTTCGCACTTTACCTTCCGTCATTGCATTATCACCGTACACCTCACAAAGCTGACGATGAATGTCTGCAGCAGACATGTTTCTTGCACTCAAAAAACGTATCACAGATCGTACCTCATACGCGGTGAACATTGTAAAGATGCACAGTTCAGCGTACAGGTTAGCTACACAGCTGCAACTGACGCCTGCTTGTTCGCAAAGGATGCTGGGAGGTAGCGCGCACGCTTGTTGCGGCGTGCGCACTAACTACGGGCTTTATAAAAACGGAACTTACTTAAGAAACAGCCTCTATATATAAACCATTGAACAAAATTAGATGCCAGTGCACTACAATATGTATAATAATTTACTGTAACATATTTCACTGCGCTCAGATGGTTAAATCACGAGATTTGTCTATTAAAATGTTTCAGCTTCGCTTGGCCGCCATGTTCGTTTTGTACTTTACAGGTTTATGAAAGTAACACAGATGAACTTGTAGTCGTTTCCTTTGTCACCGTACAAACTTTCAGGGTGATATCAGTAATAGTTTCGGAGATATAGAATGCCAGTGAAATATTTCGCGCAGCCGCCATCTTGAGGTTATGTAAGAAATTGAACTAAATTAGATGCCAGTGCATTACAATGTGTATCCACATGCTGAGCAAGAAAGGATTTGAAGGTTCAATGCACTCGATTTTTGGTGGATGGACCGTTTGACTGACTGAGTGACAGACTGACTGACTGGACACACGTTCTAGCCGCTCCGTCCGATGGACTTTAGATTTATACTGTATGAAGGAACGGGAAGAATTTGATTATGGGGTGTTGATTCATTACCATTTTATCTCATGCTGAGCTTCCATGCCCATGATCTAGGGTTCAAACCTGGCCGAAGTCGTCAGATTTTTTAAGAGCGTTAAAAATCCCTCAGTATGCCTTCCTTCGGAGGGGAAGTTATGCCGACGGACCCATGTCATAGATTTATGGCATGTTAAAGAACCTTTCAATAATTACACCTGTATGAAGCTAAATTATATAGCCTAGGTTAAGAATGTGCCGGCCCCGTGGTGTTGGGGTAGCGCGCCTGCCTCTCACCCGGAGGCCCCGGGTTCGATCCCCGGCTCCGTCAGGGATTTTAAAACTGACGTGAGGGTTGGAACGGGGTGCACTCAGCCTCGTGAGGACAATTGAGTAGCTGTCTGACAGTGAGACAGTGCCCCGGTCACGAAAACCAAGATTAACGGCCGAGGGGACCCGACGCGCTGACCACGCGTCACCCCAAAAATCTGCAGGCCAATTGGCTGGGCAGCGGTCGCTTGGTAGGCCTAGGCCCTTCAAGGGCTGTAGTGCCACAGGGTTAGGTTAGTTAGGTTAAGAATGTAAACAACGCTCTTAGGTTCCTACGTTCGTCGCCAGGAGACGACTCTAGTGGCGTCTAGTAGCCAAGTTCGGAACTAGTAGTCGTTAACGGTGGCGTTTGGTGGCAAAAGTAGGAACTATTTTAAGAATTCGAAGTCTGCAGTCCTTACTTGAATTTAAAAACAGATAACACACACTAATACAGCCATCACAATTAACACCGGTTATCAGGCAGATTCTACACACACCCAAAGTGCACGGGGCTACATGGCTGGGTTGTCGCTGCCCCTAAACTGAGGAACCAACCATTTTATCTTCATTGGCCACAGTGTGACCTAGTACGCAAGATACAGAGAAATTACAGAAGGTGAAAAGAGATTTCGTTGGTATAGCTGCAAAATTGTTACAGATACGATAGGATCCAGGGACGCTTATGGCGGCGCCCAACCTGTTTATTACAGGATTGGTTGATCTTTGTGTCTTGTCATACAGTTTTTCTGCCTGGTTCTTGATATGTGTAGTTATCAAAGAGAGCTGGTAATCAACGGGTAGTTGAGCGCTCTGCTCCTGATATCGTACGTAGTGCTCAGTTCTGAATAACTTGCAATTTATTTATTGTTGATGGGGCAGAGTAACCTCAGACAGGGCTGGCATATTCCATTACTGGTCGCACAATGGCACAGTATGATATAAGCTTGCAGAAGCCATCTAGTGCGCTATGGGACCTTAGTAGAAGGCAGAGTTGTGCTTGAACCGCCTTCCCTTGATTTGAAAGCGCTGTGACTTCCTGAGCGAAAGTGAATCTAGGGTCAAGCGTAGTTCCCAGATTCCTATTGGCTGTCTGCCATCTGTTCACCAAAGAACGTTAAATCCTGTACAGCGGTGAGTTTGAATTCTCTTCGTGAATATAAACATTTATTAACGTTAATGTTGATGCACCACTTCTCTAGCCAGCGTTTTGGCTGACTTGGAGGTGTTCTTCAAATCTGTGTTCTCACCAGAAAATTGTGGAGATTGCTGTGTGATTAGCATATGAGTGGAGGCTCTCAGTTTGGAGATGTCTGGGACATATATATTGAAGAGGGAGGGAGAGATAATACTACCCTGAGGTACACCTGCTCGTATTCTCTTCAGAAAGGATTGGGCGTCCTCCGCTTCGACATACCACGACTCATGTCTACGGTTATCGCTAAAAGCGCTTCTATCAGTTGTTGACGTCGTTGCATTAGGAAAAGATTAGAACGAACCTATACACTTGTTCCAACCATTCGGTATGTGTAGAATGCCCCAAGTCAAGCTAAATCAGTTAACCAGGAGAAGGGAATATGTCCATGCAGAATACTATCCGTAAGTACTTTCGTGAAAAATACGATGATCGATACAGGAATCACATCTACAATGTATTTCATACAAGGTGGTTACATGGTGCTAGAGACACTCTCATTCGAGCTGTTGTGGAACTCTTCCATAAGCTCCATTTAGAAAAGAATATCCTGCACACTCTTGCTAAAACATCACTGATGAGTCTACCGCCAGCCATTTTTAGCCTATTTTCATTTATGAAAAAATAGGCTTATGAGATCACCTTTTGTCCGAGTGTCTGTCTGTGTGTGCGTGTGTGTGTGATGGTGTGTGTTCCCCCCTAATACCTTCTAAACGGCTGGACCGATTTCAATGAAACTCTGTAAGTTTATAGCATCTTTCCGGAAGACCCCGGCCGTGCCTTTCAAATTTTGTTACGTCTCACCAATCCAACATGGCGGTTGTGTGAAATATTTCACCAGCATTCAATATCTCTGAAACTATTACCGATATCACCCTGGAATATTTTACGGTGATAAAGGAAACTACTAGAAGTTAACCTATGTGACTTTTGAAAACCTGGCAAATTCAAAACCAACATGGCAGCCAAGCGAAGTTGCGACTTTTAAATAGACGTTTATCGCGATTTGACCAACCAAACGCAATAACACTTGGTACAGTATATGTTTATACACATATGTGTAATGCACCAACATCTAACTTCGTTCAATTGTTTACATAACCTCAAGATGGCGGTTGTGCGAAATATTTCACCGGCATTCTATATCTCTGAAACTATTAGGGGTATCACGCTGTAATTTTTATGGAGATAAAAGGCACTACTGGAAGTTCATCTATAAGACTTTTAAAAACCAATTAACTACAAAATGAATATGGCGGCCAAGCGAATTTGAAAATTTTAAATAGACCTATCTCGCGATTTAATGATCCAAACGCAATGAAACATTGTACAGCAAATGATTAAACACATTTTAATGCACTGGTATTTAATTTAGTTCAATTGTTTACATGAACCCAAGATGGCGGCTGTGCAAATTTTAAAATTAATTTTTTATTTCTTGTGTCGTAATCATGCGATCGAAGTGAAAGTTTGAATAATGAACCTACGCAATAATTTTCCTTTAATGGTACATGCCTCTATGGCCTATAGAGTACATATAACAATCCAACATGTCGACCATCCGAAATATTTAGATGGATCTCAATGTCTACGAATCTATTACAGCAATCAAACTGAATTGTTTAATGTTCATAGGGGCTATGAACATAAGTTCACCTATAGGACTTTCAATAACCTGGTGATCACAAATCCAACATGGCGGTGACGCGAAGTATAAATATTCACATGGTCGTTTCTCGCAATTTTATCATCCGAGTGAAGTGACATTTGGTACAGTAAATCCTTATACAAAAGTTAATCCACTGGCATCTAATTTTTTTTCAATTGTTTCCGTAACCACAAGATGGCAGCTGTGCGAATTTTTAAAATCATGTTTTTTACTTCTTGCGTCCTAGTCATGCGATTGAAGTTTGAATGCTACACGTACACAATAATCTTCTTGTAACAGTACATAACTCTAAGACCTACATATATAAAAATCCAACATTGCGACCATCCGCAATATTTAGTCGGTTCTCAATATCTACGAATCTATTACAGCAATCAAACTTAAATTTTGTATGTTGATAGAGGCAATTAATATAAGTAGGATATCTGAAAATAGGCTGTATAGTTCTTCTCGAAGCTTCTTGTTTTTTTTTTTTTGTTTTTTTTTTTTTTGCAGTACCACATTTACAAGAATACCGACATCTAACAAGCATAATTAAAAAACACACATAGTTTCAAATACCGGTACCTCTGTATTAGACGTCCTAACAACGATTGGAGTGTGTGCTGCGTCGTGAGGTTTCTTAGTAAGAACCAATCAGCACCGGATATATTTCATTCAAAAAAAATAATTTGAAATCAAAAAACAAATCTACAATATACAAATTCATTGGAGTCATAGAACAGGAAGTGTGACTTTCAGATAGTTTTCTACGTTTATCTCAAAATTGTATTTCTTTAGTTATGCCCTTCTTCCATTCATGAATTTCATACTTCACATGTTTTAATTTTAAGGAGTGCCGGACTGCGCGCTACCTCCCTTTATATAAAGCGATCCTGCGCCTCTTCACTGCGAGAACTACACGCTCAAGCAGCTATAACCTCCCTATGAAGGCTTCCAAAAAGATGGTATATTGGCTTTCACGGCCAGTGAATTAAAGCTCAGCCTTTCTTTTAGGTTTGTGCCGTGTCTTGTGTGGAGTTTCACTACTCCTGTGGGGGTCCGGGCGGGGACACCAAGAGCCCGCTGATGACCCAGCTTGGTGTACTAGGCCCACCGTATCAGAAATCCCTGAAGAATTAAATTCCACATTCGTTGAGTATCATAGATTGCAATCCCTTAGGGCTCTGGGAGAAGATAATGACGTCTACGGCTAAATACTAGCGTCGAAAGTCCTACTTGCATTCCCAGCCGATATATGCAAGCAATGGCTAATCCATGCCAAGAGAAATAAGATACCAGAAGGTGAGATGTCTTCTTTAATTGAATTTCTAAATGAAGGAGTGGAAGGAGCGCTAAACGCTAAAAAATTAAGTGGTGTTACTCCCGATTAATTTCCTTATTCCTACGTGCAAACAACAGCTGCCCTTCAAGTAAATACACGGCCAAAGAAAACTAAGGCAAAGAGAAATCCGGCAATAAACCCCTTCTGTGTTTTCTGTGAAGGTCAAAGTCACTGGGCACAAACTGTCGAACGATTACCAATCTTGACAAAAGATTGGAGAAATTAAAACATTCAAAGATGTGTTTTCTCTGCTTAAATAAAGGACACACCGTCAGAGAATGCCCCAAGAAGACCAAGGTCTCATGTTCTAAATGTAAACAACAGCACCACTTCTATATCTGTCGTCAATACGACTCAAACCACACGTCAGTCAGCAAGATCGAGGTAGAAACGTCTAGCTTTTCTTACCTACAAACCGCCCGCATTTTGATTAAAGGACCTACAGGAAATTCCAGGATTACTCGATGTTTACTTGACGCAGGAAGCCAAACTAGCTTCATTGAGAAATCCTTGGTGGATAGCTTGCAACTTCGCGTCACAGGAAATCGCAACTTGACAGTCACAGCCTTTGTAGTAACTTCCTCCGCCTCCAAGCAACGCCGTCTTGTTATGTTAGATATATTTGGAATCTCCACGAAGACTTCGATATCCGCCTTCGAAAGCCAGAACAGATACACTTCTCATCCAAACGTTGTGAACGTCTTCGGGAGTCTACCACTCGCAGATCCAAAATTTGATGAAGACGACATTCCCATTGAGATATTTATTGGAGCTGATCACTGTTGGAGAATAAGTATCACACCCTCCCTCACACGGCTTCCCACAATTTTTGGTTGGGTCCTTACGGGTAATAGATCCGGAACAACGATCGATCAGGTCATGACGAAAAACATCTCTAGCTCGGAAAATGAAATATCCGACGAGTCCATGAGGCGATTCTAAAATTTGGGAGTCATTGGAATTAGAGAAACACAGAAGAGAGAACTACCAGAGAAAGATGCCACTATCCTCAAAGATTTCCACGAGTCATATAATATCGAAGATGGAAGAAGGGTCGTATCACTCCCAAGAAAGCACAATATTGCCTCATCCAGGAATGTACCTACAGCCGAGAAACGATTTCGCACACTCCAAGAACGCATGAATGGCAATCCGGAATTAAACTGTTTATACCGCCCATATGTTGGATTACATAAGAAAGGGTCAAGTAGAAATAGCTACAGATGACACCACTATTGGAAATGTATTTTAAGTACCTCATCACGCGGTGAAGAAGACAAAAAGAAATGTAACAAAATGGAGGATCGTTTTTGATGGCTCATCTCACGAAAATAACTTTCCTTCATTAAACGACGCCTTAGAAATAGGACCAAATTCGTTACACGACATTGTTGCCACCTTATTACGTTTCCGTGTGTATCCAATTACAGTTGTGTGTGATGAACGTTAGGAATTTTTGCAATTGAGCCTAAACAAAGGGGACAGAGATTTGACACGTGGTATCATACTGAAGTTGACAATCACCGTAACGCAGCATACCACACACTATCTCCGACATTCCACGCAGTGAGCAGACAATTGACAGACCTATGGATAGCACTCTCAGCGACAAAGACACACCAGTATCTGGCCCAGCAAGGTATTACATGGGAATTTATTGCTCCACGTGCGGCTTGGTGCGGAGGATGGTGTGAGAGACTGATCGGCTCTACCAAGCGATGTCTACGAAAGATACTTGGACGTTCTACTATTGATGACGAAGGACTGAGGATTATTTGGATCAGTATAGAAGCCGCATTAAACACAAGACCCCTGACACAAGGTGACAATGACGACGTACTGACTCCATCCCACTTGCTCGTTGGTGATTGGCTCACCACAATACCCACCGGACCAGAACCACCTGGAACCACTTCGGTAAACGTTGGAGTAAAGAGTACCGTTAAAGAATTTCCACGAAGTTCGTCAGCCCCGAGACAGGGGTACGAAAATAAGAGTGGGTGACCTAGTTCTACTAAAAGAGGACACTCGTCCAAGACACATGTGGAAGAGGGCACGTGTAGAAGAATTACGTGAAGGACGTGACGGGAAAAGTAGAACCGTTATGCTTCGTACCCCGGACGGTAACTATTTTACACGGCCTATGCAGCTGGTCATCCCACCCGAGATAGACCAGGGTGGGGAGGATGTTGGAGAATGAATCACTGCGACATCCATCGCCCGTGTGTGCCTTTGTACTAGGATATGGTGGGAGATATGTGTTAAGTTCCTTGGTAAAAATAAAGTAGCTTTTCAACACGGACACACCCATTTACTATTCAAGACAATACGGATGACGGCCGTGCTGTGCTTCCTGATTCCACTGTTGAAGCTTCTTGGTCATGTGCTCTTCTGACGTTGCTACTCATCCTTGGCATGGAGAAGGTCCAATGGCGAGTACTTGTCATCCACCTTAATAACAGCCTGAAGCAGTAAGAGTTCGTCTAGCCCAAACAGTAGGCCTGAAGATTCTTCACCTGCTTGGCATGTAGGTGTATAATATCAGAAAGCGCGCGTCCAACTCTTGGCGTGACAAAAACAGTCATTGAACTGCAGTCTTCGAGTGTTTCGTTAAGGTGGTGCGCGTCTCATTAATAATATTGTGTAGGTCTGTCTGTGTCCATTTTACAATACCAAACGTGTAATCCAGTACTGGAAAGACATATGTATTGATGACCTTGAAGATGTTCCTTCCATTCAACTTGGATTTCAGAACCTTGTTGAGACGTTGATTGTACGTCGCTAGTGTTTGATTCTTAATGAACTTGTGATCGATTCTCTTTGACTGTTGGAAACCAAGATATTTGTAACTCTCAGTTTCTTCCATGGGCTGAATGAGACATCGATTTTCGATTACAAATCCTCGGGCTCCTAACTTTCTCTGTCGGAGAGTAACAGTACGACTTTTATCCAACCCAATGGACATACTGATGTCTGTAGAAAAGGAAACTGTGTTAATCAGATTATCTATATGCCTTTCAGAGTGTGCACATAGTCTTATGTCATCCATGTACATCAAATGGGAGAGATGATGGATTACTGTGCCAGAGTGTCTAATCGGAAAGCCACTTCATGTCGCACTCAGACTGTCACCTTGAAAATGCCACTCTTGATTACAATGAATCTTGACTCAATCGAAGTACCACAATGTTGTATTTACAAATTGGTACCCCAAGATGTCATACTGTAATTGTTTTCAGTGTTTTAATTATCACTGGATCAACTTCATAGCTCTTGTGGAGTCGGAGTAACCAGGAGTGTGGAAATGAATCAAATGCTTTCCTGTAATCAATGTAGGTCATATATAGATTTCGCATCATTTTTGACCTAATTATGAGACTTATGAGAACTACACAGGGACAAAAATTGTGTGTGTGTCTGTCTGTGTGTGAGTGTGTGTATATGTGTGTGCGATTTGGTATGTCTGTGTCCCCCCCCCCCCCCATTAATCCGAACACGGTGAAACCGAATTGAACCAAATTTGGTACAGAGGTAGCACTGGCAAAGGGCACCTCAGTGTCATGTTTTATATTGCCGTCATCTTGACGAAAACGTAATGGCAGCCACCAAAATGTTCAAAGCATAAATCAAATTATGACTTACCTAATCATTTGATCTCTACCAAATTTTGCAACGTCATACCTTCATGTGGGAAGTGTCTATTGACCAAACTATAAGGTCATAAGCCCAATAGTTTGAAGATGGTGGCCGAGTATGTGTGCAAATGGATCCCCCCTATCAATTCAAACACATCGAAACCAAATCAAACCAACTTTAGTACAAAGGCAAGGGACAACTCAGTGTCATGTTGTATATCTCCGCCATCATAACGAAAATGAAATGGCGCCCACCCGATTGTTCTGATCTTAAATCAAAATATGACTAACCTAATCAAGCGATCTCTACCAAATTTTGCAACAGTATATTTTAAAGTGGGAAGCGTATTTTGCCCAAACTACAAGGCCATCCGCCACATAGTTTCAAGATGGCGGGGGTAGGAATCATGCAAGTATTATAGCGTAACCGTAACTTACGATTCAACAAGGCCTTACCAAATACGCTCATCGTACCTAGAGCGGTTTAAACTGTCCTCAAGGAGGTGACCGGTAGGATATTAGCATTTTAAAATACTGTATAATAGGTAACCACAGTAGTTACTAACAGTTCAGGCTGGCCCTGGCCACATCGTGCTTTTCCATGCCGTAAATACATATATTTCCTTAACGTCGTAGGTTTGCATATCCTTTTAGGAATGTACTGAACAAAATAATATATATTTACTGAAGTATCAAATGGTTTATAAAATTGGCAGAAAACGCTAATGAAATCGTTCATTTCAAAATATGTTACGCAGTTATACTAAAGCTGTTATTAACTAATTATTGGTATTGCGCCTTTATAGCGTAATGGTAGCATATCTGACTCACAGCTTGAAGGTTCGTAGTTCAAATCCCAGCAGGTTCATTTTTCTTACTTCGTTCTTTTTTGTATTTATTGATTTATAACTACTCACACGTTATAATGTTAAGCATATATAGTGTGCATTTGCAATCGAAAATATTACTGTATATATCTACTTATAACACCACATATTTCAACACTCGACTGCAGCTATTAAAATTCTTTGTCCTTGATCCGCGGTAGAGTCTATTGTTGTTGTTGATTCTTTACGAGTTTTGCAGCATCATGGTCTTGTAGCCCCGTGTACTTGGGTGTGTGTAGAAGTTGTCTGATAATCTGTGGCGCTGTGATGTCTGTAGGTTTACTAGTGTGTGTACTTTTATACGAGGAAGGACTTGTAGGAAGCTGTTGATGTTTCATTTGAGATGCATGGACATCATGGTCATTTAGCCCCGTGTACTTGGGTGAGTGTTGACATGTGTCTGATAACCTGTGTTATTGTGATGGCTGTATTAGTGTCTGTGTATATAATTCAGGGGAGGATTCAATCAATCAACGTATAATATTGTAATCTTTCAATTCTAGCCACAAGATGGCTTCACCCAGAGAAGCCATTTGTAACTTTGAAGATACAAAAATTAAATAAAAATGAATATTCTGCCTCATAAATGGCCTTTTTTTAAAATTTAAGCAACTGACATAATTAGTACTGTAATTGAACAATTCACCTTTTTGAAACTCTTCTTATCTCCGGGCGTGTGCAGATATTCTGAAAGGACTGGCTCGTACATAGGCCTTACCAAAACCTCCTATAAATTAATAAAGGCGAAGGAAGGTTTACATGCATTTAACTAAAGAGAAACTATCCAATTTAAATCTACTTTATATTCTGAAGCTGCATCATGCAAGAAATTGATTAATATAAGAAAAAGAGTGACACACAAGAAATGCAATTAAAACTATATAATATAATAATAATAATAATAATAATAATATTTAGGCCTTTAAAGATTTATTATTTGTTTTCACATTACCGGTAATGCCGTCGTCTGCCCAATATGTCCATTTCATCACCACTTTGAAGCTGGTCAGCCATGCCATTATGGTTTACCGCCATTAAGGTCTTCTTCAACTTAGCACAGTTATCTTGATGGGTATTAGCCCTACTATGATTGTGGCATTACAGCCAGAACCCAATCACGTGGTACCCTCCATACTAAAACAATTCGGAGGTACCGTACGGTCTTCAAGCTTTCCGTAGAAACACCAAGCGCTCAGCTCAAGAGAGACACCCTACACAACCTGACATCTCAAAGTCCAGCGAGACAATCACCCACTTCCGCAGTGCATCCAGTAGCTTGCTACCACACGTCTGAAACCCACAGCTCCTTCCAGGAAGTCTTATTGTCATACGCCTGCTTGTCCATTCCACTCCTAGCAAGGCCCCCTGGCTGCTTCCTCCTCACCCTCCCCGGGGTAAGCGAGCATACCTGCTCGAGACAATAGTGTCCATAAATGCTGCCTCCTGTACGTGTGACCAAAACATGAACCTGACTCCTGGTTCAGTGGTCCGAACAATATTAATAAACTTTCTTAGACAACATATGATTAGAGCTAGCTTCAGAATCTTGTCAAAAGTGACCTAAAATACATTGAATAATTAATAATAAAAAGCATTCGTATATGATAATAGTAATAATAATAATAATGACACTGCGTCTACTGCAGACGTGTCCAATGCAATTGAACACGTTGCCAACACGATAACATGATATAAAGAAATAATAAACCCACTAGCCTACATTAAAACTGTCATGGGGAACTCATAAAATATAGGTTACAGAACGCCCCCTTGCTTTTCATTCATTTGGTCCTATACCATAGAATAAAAAGCAATCCTTTTAGGCATGACTTCCCTTCCAAAATCCTAACTCCTTCCTTCCACAAATATATACACAACCAACAGGGCTACTAGGATATGTACATCCTCAGATTGGATATATTGTAAATCCCTAGCACCCTTCCGTCCTTTGTAAGGAGCTCGTACGCACAGGCCCCTAATTTTCGTGCAATTACATACGGTCCTTCATACAAATGAAAAAATTTACTCACCAATTTCTGGTCTGCGGACGAGACATGAGGCACCCTTAAAAGCACAAGGTCACCTACATCTAACTTATCTCCTGCCCGCTTCCCTTGCTGCTTCTGCCGTTTCTTACTGGCCTTACATAAATGTTCCCCAGCTAACCTGATACTTAAATCTCTGGGTACGGCCTCCCCTGTCCTCAAACCCAAAATCATAGCAAGTTCGCTGACAGGCTTCCTGCCCAGCTGGACTTCTATGGGAGTGCGACCCGTGCTCTCGTGTTTAGTTACATTGAGCCAACGCTCAACGTCCTCAAGCATCGAAAACCAGGCATTATGTCGCTCCCTCACATAGGTCCTAAACATGCGCCCTAGTTCTCTCATTACTCTCTCAGACATGTTTCCTTGGGGATACCTAATAGAGGAATACGTACACTGTATTCCCAGTTCACTCAACTTGGTCCTCCATATCTTCGAGGTGAACTGAGAACCGTGGTCTGAGAGTATTCGGACTGGCTTACCAAACTCCGGAACATATTTCCCCAGTATGCAACTTACACAACCCCTCCCCGTGGCCTGTCTTAGAGGATAGAGCTTAACATACTTAGAAAAGGCATCAACAACGACAAACACATATTGGTAGCCATACTGAGACTTCACCAACGGCCCATAGAGGTCAACACACACAAACTCACCTGGTTTCTGAGTTAGAACAGCCTGCCTTGGCCCCTCTAAATACCTTGTGGGGTGCTTGCACTTCTGACACAACTCACATGTTGCTAGGGTTTTTCTGACTTCCCTGCCCATGTTTTTCCAGAAGAAGTTCTCCTGAATAGCACCCAACACCTTCTCTGCACCATAGTGGCCTAACTCCTTATGATAAAACCAGATAATATCATACCTCAAAGACTTAGGAACCCACACGCACCATCTCTCGCCAAAGCATTTCCTAGTTAGCAAGTCGTTAACTAGCCTGAATTCCTTATTACCCCTCTTAGCAATGCTCATATGTTCCATTTCCTCGAGTTCCCGATAAATGTCCTGAATCTCCTCGTCCTTGCATTGTTCCTCTCTCATTTTACCCAACTTTAACCTCTCCCCGTCCCTATCTGAAATCCTAGTTACACAGACCAAAATTCCTTCCTCTCTCCTAGCTTCAACTCCCTCCCCAGCAATTTCCGGGTGGCGACTCACAAAATCCGCGAATTCGTTTTCTGACCCTTTTACATGAAATATATCAAAATCGTACTCTTGGATCGCCAATATCCACCTAGAAAGCCGGTTCGAGGTTATCCTACATGTCCTAAGAAACGTAAGTGCGTTATGGTCTGTATAGATTAGGAATTTCCGGCCAAGCACATAGGTCCGGAACTTGCCCAGCGAATACACAATGGCTAGCAATTCCTTCTCACTAGTAGTGTATCTTTTCTCCGCGGAATTTAGACCTCTACTAGCGAGTGATACGATGCCTAGATTACCATCCCCATCCTTTTGACAAAGCACCCCTGCTAAACCTAAGTCGCTAGCATCTGTCATCACTATATACTGACTATCCTGCCCGGGGTACCTAAGTGTGACAGCATCCCTAAAACCCTCTTTAAGTTTGATGAATGCCTCATCGTGTTCCTTTTCCCAAACCCACTTAGAATTCTGTTTAAGTAACCCTCTAAATGGCCCGCACAGCTGCGAATACCGCAGTACAAACCTCCTGAAATAATTACATACCCCCAGAAAAGAGCGAAGTTGTTTGACGTTACGTGGTGTCCGAGTGTTGATTATGTTGTCTAATTTCGACCCTTCTGGCGTAACCCCCTGTGGTGTAATGGTGTGGCCTAAAAACGTGATCTGTTGTGCACAAAAGGTCGCCTTCTTAAGTTTCACTGTGAACCCGGCACAATGCAACTTCCCCAAAACGATTCTAAGGTGTTCCATGTGTTCCCCAAATGTACGTGATGCGATGACTAAGTCATCGATGTAACTGGCTGTGAAATCCCCTGTGTCGTGTCCCAGAGCGATGTTAAGTGCGCGAATGAGCCCAGCTGACGATGTTTTCATACCAAAAGGAATCCGTGTAAATTGTAACAGCTGGTTTTTGTAACAAAAAGCCGTGAATTGCCTATCCTCCTTCCGTAAGGGTACCTGCCAAAAACTAGCACTCAAATCTAATGTGGACAGCCATTCTTTACCCCCAAATCTCTGAACTAAATCCTCAGTAGTTTCCGGTCGCTGATGATCCGGCGCAATGCGTTTATTAGCTTGTCTTGCATCCAAACATAGCCTAACTGACCCATCCTTCTTAATCACTACTACCAACGGATTGACATACTGGCTCCTACTGAATTCGATCACCTCATTGTCTAGCATCTGCGAAATGACATCATCTACTGCTTTGACATGGGCGTGTGGTATCGGGTATCTAACACCATTAAAACTAGACCTATCGGTGATCTCGAAACTATGCTCGTACACATGTGTCCTACCAGGTTTGTCAGAGAACACCTCACTGTGCTCTCTCAAGACTTCTAACAACTGAGCCTTCTGCTCTACCTCCAACATTGTATCTTCCACAACACTTGAAAATTCGCCTTCACGCTCCTCTTCCACTACCATACTACAACTTTGAATATCCTCTGATACCATGTCGCTACTAACCTCACTGACTTCTTCCTCTTCATTTAAAACCTGGACACACACTGATATACTCACAAAGGTTCCCGAGTCCACCTGATAACTCAGACTAATTGTATCAAAATTCTCACCCCACTTGAATCTCACCTTAGATTCGCCATAATCAAGCTTACACATCTGACTGCTTAGCCAATCCGCACCCAATATGACAGGATACACTAAATTCGCGACCACTAGAAAACTCTGACGACCACATTTCTCATCAATGTACATAGGTGCGACAACCTGTCTACGCACTCTCTGTGACTTAGTCCCAACAGCAGACAATATAAATATATTGGACACAGGAATCTCCTCTATGGCTTCTCCTTTACTCTTAACCTCATCATAAAAGCCTGCCTTAATGCAAGAACACATGCTCCCTGAGTCCAATAAGGCATCGACGACTTGACCCCATATCTTCACCTTAATCACAGGACTGATCAACGTAGGCTCACATCTCTCCTGCATAACCTCAACCTGGTCATCTAACAATTCCTTTCTAACATCAAGGTCGTATTCTATCTTCTTCAACACATGAACTGGAATAATGGGATGGGACCCTCTATCTGACCGTCTTAAAGAGCCCTGTTCCCGTTTAAATTACTCGGCTGAGCTGGCTGTCTCTCTTCTTCACGCCCCCTATTCTCTAACTGCCTTTGTTCCCCAGGTCCCCGATTTTCTGCCTGCCTCTGTTCTCCGCGCCCCCTATTCCGAAAATTCCCTTGGTCACCCCTATCCCTATTTACAAAATTTCCTCTATCATTCCTCACAAAGTTACCTGGCCTATCAATATTCCTACGCTCATAATGCCTATTCCCTTCCTCCTGATACCCCTGATCGTAATTTCCTTCCCTTCCCTGTTCTTGCCTTTTGCCTCCCATTCTACCCAAAGTATCAAACCTTTCTAACACACGTTCCATGTCCTTAATCGTATTTACATCCTGCATGACTACGGCCATCTTCACCTCATCAGAAAAATGACGGGCCATACGCCTAACAATATCACCTTCAGAAGAACTAGTGTCTAAATTCTGACTGATAAGGACATGTGTGAGGAAATACTCCGTCATGCTCACCCCCTGATTCGACTGATACCTCCCAAAAGAAATCTTGTCTCTTTCTCTTCCTTTAGTCTGTTCGTTCCAGAACTTTCCCTCAAACTTCTGCCTAAAATCTTCTAACCCCTGAAAACCTCCCCTAAAAACTTGATACCAAGATTTAGCCTCCCCCACAAAAGCTAATGATATGATTTCCTCAACAATATCCCAGTCTAAAGTGCCATCTTCTAACCCTTTCGAAAACCTCTTCTGAACAACTTTAACAAACTCCATAGGGTTAAACTGCCTTCCACTAAATTTAGGTAAGTCTGATTCCCGATAGAAGTTACTATGTCCTACAGAGTGATTACAATTTTCCTTATTTGACTTGGCCTGATTCAGCTCTCTTCTTAATTTCAAATTTTCGCTCTCATTAAAGGATTTCAGTTCACTAATCTCCTTTTTTACACTCTTATCTACCATCGTTACTCTGGCTGAAGAAACCGTTAGCTCCTGTTCGAAAAACACCTGCTTATTTCTAATCTCAGTTATATCCTTCATTTCTTCCTCTACAACTATCAACCTCTCACTAACTTCTTTCTTGACAATGGCTACCTCATTACTCACCTCGCCTATCTGCTTATCAACAGTATCCATAATGCCCTGCCTCTGTAAGCTCATCTTCTCCTCAACTTGCTCGAATCTTTTATCTACCATCTCAATTCTACTGGCAATTTCCTGACGAATTTCCTTATAGCCTTTACTCATACTTTCTACAATCTTATTAATTTTGCTCTCTAAATCCGTACTTTGAATGTCTATCTTAGTACTAAATTCACTACTTTGATTATTAATTTGAGTACTTAAATCACTACTCTGAGTATCCATTTTATTACTTAAATCACTTAGTTTACTACTGAATTTAGACATCATCTGCTCCATTAACTTGATCATCTGTGAGTTTTCCCCCAGCCCTACATTTTCCTCGTCACTATTCACTCCCATTCCTAACTCCTTGCTAGTTGCAACATCGTCTTTCTCGGCCCCCTCACGTCCCTCCAACGTACCAGAAATCACATCCTTATCTGCCATTTTACTAAGAACTACTCTCGAATTTGTGGAATCTGACCGCTTATTGGTCTGCCTGTTTGACTGACTCCTGCCTCTTCTAGAATGACCAAGAGTGCTTCGGTCAACACTTCTAGATCTCAACTTTAATAAATCAGGCTCACTCTTATTACTTAGCATACCCTCCAAAATCACTGAACATATATACCCTTCCTAAAATACCAGATCAGATTTCACAAATTACCTGTGCGTACTGCCATACTATGCACCAGCCAGCCTTATTCACACTCCATAGTTGGGCGCCATTTGTAATCTTTCAATTCTAGCCACAAGATGGCTTCACCCAGAGAAGCCATTTGTAACTTTGAAGATACAAAAATTAAATAAAAATGAATATTCTGCCTCATAAATGGCCTTTCTTTAAAATTTAAGCAACTGACATAATTAGTACTGTAATTGAACAATTCACCTTTTTGAAACTCTTCTTATCTCCGGGCGTGTGCAGATATTCTGAAAGGACTGGCTCGTACATAGGCCTTACCAAAACCTCCTATAAATTAATAAAGGCGAAGGAAGGTTTACATGCATTTAACTAAAAAGAAACTATCCAATTTAAATCTACTTTATATTCTGAAGCTGCATCATGCAAGAAATTGATTAATATGAGAAAAAGAGTGACACACAAGAAATGCAATTAAAACTATATAATATAATAATAATAATAATAATAATATTTAGGCCTTTAAAGATTTATTATTTGTTTTCACATTACCGGTAATGCCGTCGTCTGCCCAATATGTCCATTTCATCACCACTTTGAAGCTGGTCAGCCATGCCATTATGGTTTACCGCCATGAAGGTCTTCTTCAACTTAGCACAGTTATCTTGATGGGTATTAGCCCTACTATGATTGTGGCATTACAGCCAGAACCCAATCACGTGGTACCCTCCATACTAAAACAATTCGGAGGTACCGTACGGTCTTCAAGCTTTCCGTAGAAACACCAAGCGCTCAGCTCAAGAGAGACACCCTACACAACCTGACATCTCAAAGTCCAGCGAGACAATCACCCACTTCCGCAGTGCATCCAGTAGCTTGCTACCACACGTCTGAAACCCACAGCTCCTTCCAGGAAGTCTTATTGTCATACGCCTGCTTGTCCATTCCACTCCTAGCAAGGCCCCCTGGCTGCTTCCTCCTCACCCTCCCCGGGGTAAGCGAGCATACCTGCTCGAGACAATAGTGTCCATAAATGCTGCCTCCTGTACGTGTGACCAAAACATGAACCTGACTCCTGGTTCAGTGGTCCGAACAATATTAATAAACTTTCTTAGACAACATATGATTAGAGCTAGCTTCAGAATCTTGTCAAAAGTGACCTAAAATACATTGAATAATTAATAATAAAAAGCATTCGTATATGATAATAGTAATAATAATAATAATGACACTGCGTCTACTGCAGACGTGTCCAATGCAATTGAACACGTTGCCAACACGATAACATGATATAAAGAAATAATAAACCCACTAGCCTACATTAAAACTGTCATGGGGAACTCATAAAATATAGGTTACAATATATAGTACGTTGTGTTTCAATAAGCTACTACAACCAACATTCAATTACACTCCTTGAATAGGACAAAGAGTTACAACTAAACCCATGCATTTAAGAGAAAGTAGGCTATATGTTCTTTACTGAACTTCTTTTTTATCCTTGCCCCATAAACACGGCATCAATTGCCAGCTGTTCATTGCATCCTTGAGAATTCTTCACGCATCCCTTCTGTTCCTCAGCCAAGATGTTGTTATACTCCAAGTGCCTGTAGACTTTATGTGCAATGTATGATGTACTATTATTATATTACTATATCAATAATAATGTTATATTATTTGTTATTATTATTTTGGATATTATTCAAGCAAGTAGTTTATCTCACACAGTCTTTATTTTGCAGGTGCTGCTTACTGAATGTCTAATATGCATTCCGTAGGCATTTTAAATCTTGCCTCAACAACAATGGCACTATTTGTCATTGTGCGTTGTCAAGATGTAAATATCGCCGCCATATTTCCGGCCATCATGGAGCGAGAGCGCACATTCATGCAGGAACCTTGCGATGACAACAGTGATCAGCAGGAGTTCGACTTCATTGTTGTGGGAGCTGGAACTGCTGGCTGTGTGATCGCCAACAGACTGACCGAGCTAGAAGAATGGGACGTCTTGCTCTTGGAGGCTGGAGGAGAGGAAACTGCTATCACGAGCGTTCCTGCTGTAAGCAATGCTTTGGCTTACAGTGATGCTAGTTGGAAATACCAAACTCTCCCGTCAACAAGAAACTTGAAAGGATTTGTGAATCAGTCAAGTAACTACGCTGCTGGTAAAGTGATGGGTGGTGGTTCAACAATTAATGGAATGATGAGTACCCGAGGAACAAAATATGACTATGATAACATAGAAAAACTAGGAAATCCTGGATGGAAATATGATGACGTACTGCCTTACTTCAAAAAGGTAGAACGGATGGAAATTCCTGAATTGAGAGATAGTGTGTACCATTCCACAGAAGGTAACATAAAGATCGATTATGCTCCATATAAAGGTAAATTAAACTCTTTTTTCTTCGATGCTGGCATGGAAATGGGATATCAAGAAGTAGATTACAACGACGGCAAAAATTCAGCTGGATTTTCTCGTGTACAGCATACAATGAGTAACGGGTCAAGATGGAGTTCATCTCGTGGATACTTGCATTCTATTCGTGACCGAAAGAACTTACATGTTAAAAAGAGAGCTTTGGTCACAAAGGTTCTTATTGACCATGACACAAAAACAGCATACGGAGTAGAGTTCACAAAGGAAGGTAAGAATTACACTGTTCGTGCTAGAAAGGAAGTTATCCTGTCTGCTGGAGCTATCAAGTCCCCACAACTACTAATGCTGTCTGGTGTAGGACCACGAGAACATCTTGTGGAATTTGGAATCAATGTTATTCAGGACTTGAAAGTTGGCCACAATGCCATGGACCATGCATTTTTTTTCGGTCTCTTGTTCACAATTAATAATAATACTAATTTGGAAAGCGAAGAGTTATTCACTAATTCACAGAACGTCTACGATTATTTTGTGTCCAGTAAAGGCCCTTTAACCAGTCCTTGGGGTTTGAATATGATCTCTTTTCATGAAGTTGGGAATACAACTTCACATACTTCGGGATGGACCAATTTTGAGGCCTTGTGGAGCTATCCTCCTACACTAAGTCCTACCCGTGACATTGGAATGACGGAAGAGGTTTTACGTGAGTTCGCAGCCCCACTAAAAGATTATCTTTACTATCAGGTCGCATCATTCCCTACGAGGCCTAAAAGCAGGGGAAGAATCTCTCTTCAAGCTAATAACATAGAAACTGACCCCCTCATTGATCCTAACGTAATTTTTAGTGATGAAGAAGATATTGAGATTGCCATTGCAGGTATCCGAGAAATTATTGCAATGACTGAAACCCAAGCGTTGCAAAAAATAGGATCCAAGTTATACGACAGACCTCTACCCCCGTGTGCAGATCATCCATTTGGAACTGATGAATACTGGCGATGCGCTGTTCTCCAGTTCACATTTCCCTCCTGGCACATGAGTGGATCATGCAGAATGGGTCCTCTGAGCGATGAGGAGGCTGTAGTTGACTCTCGATTAAAAGTGTATGGAATAAAAGGTCTTAGAGTTATAGATGCGTCTATATTTCCTGAATTGCCAGCTCCACACCCAATGATGCCTATTTTCATGGCAGCCGAGAAAGGTGCAGATCTTATCAAGGAAGACAATTTGAATTAAAAATTTGGATTTTATTATTGGAGAGACATACAGCTTAAATTCCTCACCAGTGCCTACAGATCATGCACATTTCTAAGGAAACAGATATTTTGCTATTATAAACAAACTTAATTTTAAAAACAATTGTTATATGAAATATTTTATCCATTTTTTTAAATGTTCCTTCCCCCTTTTCCCTGATATCTTTCATGATTATAGGAGTTTTGTTTTACATTTTTAAGTTAATGTTCAAACTCGCGCTACAAATTAAATCCCACTCAGACCAGTAGAACTTTAAATAATCTTTCTATAATAGTCTACTTAGTTCGTAGCCTCCACGTTTCCAATCTTTACAGGTCATTGCGTCAGTGATGTAGAAGTCCTACCATTTGTGTCTCTTCTTCGATTGCAGGACATACTGTTACAGGCTTTGCCATACATGGCTTTCACCGTAAGCTGTGCACGTTAAAGAAGTTTCACCAGCCAGACGCAGACTGTGTATGTAAACGTTGCGGCAAATGTTGTGAAAGATATCATGCGATATACTGTACATATAGACTTCAATTTTTGAAGCCCTTCTGTTGTACCGACTAGTTTATTAGTGCTCATAAGGTATCATATGTATGTTTTATTTTGTCTGTATCATTCCTTTGGCTATTAACTACAATACATATTTTATTTATTATCATAGTCTACTTCAAATACATATATTTTAAAATATACCCAGAATGAAATATTAATGCTTAATTAACAGATATGTAAATGGTCAAGATTCAAATTGTAATTAGACGTCTAACACGGACTTTTAAAATGAACGTTAAAATTTCCTATAAACAAGGAAGTTACAAGGAAAACTATACAAGTCAGTACAAAGTAAAGAGAAATTCTGAATATTTAATAAAAATTGTTATGAAAGGAATTCTTGAAATCTTAGAACTTTGAAAATTGAAATATGTATAATTGTTGTATAATTTTAATGGCGGGCATAGCCTAGTCATAAAATAAATGTTAATACTTCATTTGATTCCTTAAGGTGTATTTCCTCATTTAAAGTATACTGGGACTGAGTTTTTCAATTTCAATAATTATTAATGAGTGTTCTTCTGATTTTGCACACATCATATTTATATTGATATACAATAGTTCGTATAGGGTCATTATCTATGTGCACCCCGATAAACACGGCGGTTCAGCCGGTGGGGGCGTGCTCTGCTGACTCATATCGTTAGTTCACACGTGTTTTGTCATTCGTATGGACGTGTATCTGCAAAGCTTAGACGTTAGTGTTGCACGTTTAGTGAGTATTGTGATTACTGTGATTGTTGGTCATGCCTAGACATCAATTCACATTGCACGAACGTGTGTATACCATAATTCGTATACGAAAAGAAGAAAATCTTTTTCTGAAACGAGACGAAAATTTCGAATTAAGTTTCCAGAAAGACCTGTGTCTAATGCCAGTATAATTAGGAGGCTTGCTAAACGATTCAAGGAAACAGGCTCCGTAAATTTGAAAAAAGGTTGACAGACATGCTTTCATAAGAAGATGTCAGGTGTGTGTTACAAGAGATGGAGGACATTTTCAGCATCGCCTATGAGCACTGTTAGTACACATTATAGAACATGTTTGGTAAAAGTGTGAAAGTGCGCGCCTCCACCAGCTGAAGCGGGTACGCGCGCCTGCGATCTGCGCCAGACACAGCCGGCTTCGCTTGCCGTGTTTATCGGGGTGCACATACATAATGACCCTGTACATTAATGATTTTATTAAAATCCTAAAAAAATATCACAAACCCTTATAATACCTGATGGCTTTATAATAAACTTAACAATATCACATCATCTTATATTCCTGATGGATTTATTATGAACTTCAAAAATATCACATCATCTTATATTCCTGATGGTTTCATTATTATCTTCAAAAATAGCAGTACATTTCCATTTTATTAATTAACAGTTTCATGTTGTTACAAATTACCATCAAGCGAGCGACCCTTTTCGTTGGCGTCATTTTTACTCCTCTGTCTATCTTTTAGGAAATGACTAAATATATAAAGTATGATTCCACTGAAAATTGAAATTGTTCCCTCAAAGGAACATGTATTATTGGTAAATAAGACGAGGGAAACTTTTTTTTTTTTTTTTTCAAAGTTAAAATAGTATAGATTGCTTTGATGCTATTTCCAGTGTTGCCTTATTGTCAATGTATTTGTATTGTAATTTTCAGCCAGTCAACATAATACAATTCCAATTACTGGAATATCGGAAAAAATTACATGTAGCCTAACTCATTTCGAACTCTTACGAATATGTAACTGTGTGTGCATTCAGGCAAATAAAATTGTTTTGTCAATTTATTTGTAACCAATATGTTATTCGTACTGTATTTTATAGAATAGTTGATGGTATGTTAACTTGTGTTATTTTCATGTGTTGAATTAGGCTACATGCCTTTAAGTGACTCTAGATCTAGAATGTCCTATATTGTCCACGGTATTAGGCATTTTTTTTTTGCATTTAGCTTAGAAACTCTAACAGGAACTAATCGATGTTTTTCAGTGATGTTCTTCAAGATTCTCTCCTACTTCGACATAGGCATTTTGAAAATAGATGTACAGTATTTTTAATTATTCATGAATATTTTTGAAGTTACAGTAACTTTAACACCACTTTCATAAACATTTCCATCTGGTATAATTAAAGTACATTTTGAAAAACGAACGTGATAAAATGTAACATATATAAGGATACATTGCACCTAAAATTTGTTTGATAAAAAGTTCCGAAAAAACATAAATTTTGAGAAACATTTTGGCGAGAAATTGGATTCAAAGATTTTTCCGGTTTTTAGAACATGTCATTACGATAGGATTCTTCTTCTTCTATTTGAAGCACTAGCAACCATTTTGTTGTTGTTTCTTGCTTCTATCGCAACCTCTTTCTTAATTATTTTTATATGCCGTCTAAATACAAATTTCAATGTACAGGGTCTTCGAAAAAGATTGCAGCAAATTCAAAAATCATATCTCCCGTTGTAAGTGAGATAAATTAATAATTCGACCTGAAAACTAATCAGAAACACATCGAGTTTTAGTTTTAGATGTGACTGTACTCCGCCCGTGACCTTCAGCCGATGCGCAGAATATGTGCGCGACAGGAAGCTGCCATACCACTGTTTCAGTAGTGTGATTGCAATGGCGACAGTTCAGCAGAAAGACACTGTGTGTTGTGGTTAGCGGAGTTAAAATCTGTTATAACTGTTCAGCGCAATTTCCATCGGCTTCGGTGGCGTAGTTGGTAGCATGCTGAACTGCTGTGCCCAAGATAGCGGGTTCAAACCCGGCCGAAGTCGTCTGATTTTTAAGAGCGTTAAAATCCTTCAGTATGCCTTACTTCGGAGAGGAGGTAAAGCTGGCGGTCCCATGTCATAGATTTCTGGCATGTAAAAGATCCTTCCTCAGACTAAACTTGTGTGGAGCTAAATTTCTAGGTTAGATTTCGTTGTAACGCTCTATCAAAGTTCCAACGTTCACCACTAGGTATCATTGATATCTGGTAGCGAAAGTTGGAACTACTTGAAACTGAACGGAATTTGTAGCTTACCCTAGGGGTGTCCGCTTGAAGCAGCTACAGCCTCTGGCGAGCCGAACATGTCCTCGGACACTCCCGGCCCTAAAAGCCATACGATAAACGAATAAATAAATAAATAAATAAATAAATAAATAAATAAATAAATAAGCGCACTTTCCGACTTGTTTATGGTAGGGATCCCTCTCATGCTAATAGCATTAGACGGAGGTTTGAACAGTTTCAGGAAACTGGCATCATTGATGTGAAGAGTCCTCCGGACGCCCTAGAACAAGTGACGAACCAAGGGAGCGTACATAGAAACATTATAACAAACGAAACAAACATTCTGAGTTGGTGAATTTAACAACAAAATACCGGTTTTAATATCTCAAATAGTTCCTGAGCTATGATGTTTTCAAATTGCTGCAACCTTGTTCGATAACCCTGTATTTTGGTAGGTTTACTAATAGGATCCACGATTGTGGGAAAGTATAAGGAGAGACATCTCAAGAATGCGATATGAAAACATATATGCACAGTCAGAAATCTAAAAGATCGTAGATCAATATGGCGCTAAAAGAAATTTTGAAGATGTCAATGATTTTTGGGCATTTTGGAACCCCTGAATATTTCTCTTCTTCACTGTTCTGTGTGTTAATAATCTGCTGCTGCTGTTTGTGTGTTTTGACTTCTTTGATTTGTTTATCCGATTTTCAGTCCTTCCTACACTTACCAAATCAGGATCAATGAATGCTTCCCTCAATACACTGATCTTGAGTAGGCCTATATGAGAACTGGTTGCAACACGACGTCCTGATGCGAGCGGAACGTTAGTGTAAGCTCGTTAGGCGGCTTCGGTGGCGTAGTTGGTAGCACGCTGAGCTTCTATGCCCAAGATCGCGGGTTCAAATCTGGCCGAAGTCGTCGGATTTTTAAGAGCGTTAAAAATCCCTCAGCATACCTTCCTTCGGAGGGGAAGTAAAGCCGGCGGTCCCATGCCATAGATTTATGGCATGTTATAGAACCTTCCACTAATTACACCTGTGTGAAGCTAAATTGTATAGGTTAAGAATGTAAACAACGCTCTTAGGTTCCTACGTTCGTTGCCAAGAGCCGACTGCGGTGGCGTCTGGTAGCTAAGTTCTGAACTAGTCTAGTAGTCGTTGACGGTGGCGTTTGGTGGCAAAAGTAGGAACTATTTGAAAAATTTAAAAGTCTGCAGTCCTTAGTTGAATTAAAAAACACACACTAATACAGTCATCACAATTAACACCGGTTATCAGACAGATTCTACACACACCCAAAGTACACGGGGCTACATGACCGCGCTGTCGCAGCCCCTAAACTGAGGAACCAACCAACCAACCAAGCTCGTCAGGGGCTATGGATGTGTTGTTTGTTCTTATCTGTCCTATAACAAGCGCAACTACAGTACTATTACCATCAATATAATTATACACAGGAGACAAGTATCACATGCACTGTTGGTCTCGATATTTCACCCCCTGGATGGAACAACTATTGAGATAATTAAGAGAAAAGTATGCATTCATTTTCATTGCAAACTCCAATTATTCAGGGGCGTAATGGTACAGTGGTCAAGCTGCTTTCCTCGCTCCAGGCAATCCAAGCAAGACCTATTTCTATTCGAGTGCATAAGAGATTTTGGAAGTGAAAGGACACATCCTAAATGGTAATTGTGAAAAACTACATCCTTCATTTTCTCCTTTAACCACTTAAATCAAGAACTGATACTAACATAAACTCTCCAATATAGCCTGGTTTTCGAATCATTTACTGAAATGGGGTTTAAGTGAAGAAGGTTCAAATATTAGACCGGCATTTTATTCACTAACTTAAATAAAAGCTAATTGAAGCCCGTCAAAACATAACGGTCAATTCGAAAATATTTACTGAAGGATTTCATTATATACGGCATTCTTTGTATGATAACGTTTTGGCACTTAAGGGCGTCGAAAGATCACATTCTTGGCATTACAACATATAACTGGCACTGCTATGGTAAATAGTGCGCCTGTCAAACAAGGCCATCGGGGGACCATCGACCGCTGATAATCTTCCCGACACCGCATTCTTCGAAACCACACGCTGAGAGAATAGGGTGTGTTCTCAGACCAGCTCCGACACGAGACGGTTACTCAGGTTGTATCGGGTAATGTGAGAGGTGAATGGTTATGAAACCAGCCCAAGGAACACACCCCTAAAGATCAATCTAACAATAAATAGTCCAGACTGAAGTAAAATTCATTAAAATGTATTTTTAAAATCTCAAATTCCTAGCCTGTTTCGAAGGGTGAACATCTCAGCTAGTCCGTAAAGCTAATAAAATAATTGAAAGTAAACAATATTCATCCCCTAAACTGAAGTCAAGTCAATCCCTCATGAAGTCCTACTCACAAAATAATTAATTTCAATCAAGCTAGGAATGTGACACGTAAATTAATTCCCTAAGCAATTACAATGATTTTTGAATAATACGAATATTCACACGTAGAATTTACAGCAAAGCACGTATACTAATCGTCCACGCCATAGAGAGTATAAATTACATTTAATAGCACCAATACAATATCTAAAATACGACGGTGTCTCCTCCAACATTTACTTTAAGTTAATTCATTAGCTAAACCCAAATTGTCGTTAATATTGCAGACGAGAAGCGTCTGCAGCAGAAGAAAAATCAAGACTAAGCAATATCCATTTCCTGATGAAGAAGAAATAACATCTAACTATATAATACACACATGTTACAACAAAATTAATAAATCCTTAGACAAAGCACTCATAATGATGTACAATTTGCACAGCCTTACCTGCGCAAACCAGACACTGTTTGTGCCTAATTGTCAAGTTCAGTAAAAACTGCGACTAATGTCACATAATTGCAAATTGCCCATGTTTACAAATATTCACGGCAACGCAACTCCGTCGTCTCTAAATTGAGTCAGCTCGTCCTAGGATTGGGTTGCAAAATAGAGCAAACAGCTGTTCCACAAGTGTCGGTCATGCAATAAGAAATACAAGTTTAGATAATTCACGTCTTATTTAGGAGTTCGATTAAGTTCAATTTTAAAAGAATTATGATTCATGATTTATTTTCAGATTTTCTTTCAAATTTATCCCTTCCAGTGTGTATAATTTACCTAATGTCCATGTGACACCCGATGATGAGCATCAAAACACTACTCCCACCATGCCTATTCCAAAAAGATGTGGGGAAACCCCCTCGGCAGCCACACTAACAACATGCGCCAAATATGGCGAAAATACGCGGCACGTCGGCACGCAAACATATGGCCGACGAGATAACATGTCTCCTTCGCCAAAATCTTCAATAATAACAATGTGGGCGATTACAATCAGCTCCAACATCTACCTGCCCTCCACGGACACAACAATAACATTGCCCTGAAGTTATACATTTTATTGGTCAAGTGATTACGGTAAGGGATCCTCCTTCTTATGTCTCAAATGCATGAAGGATTTCTTCCATCAATATCGGAATCAAGAAAAAGTTCTTAATGAAACGTGAATGTCTTATAATAAAGCATAATAAGCAGCTCAACGGCTGTGACCAGCAATTTGTATCAAAATTTAACCTCACGCTTGGCGTGAATGATAACCCTAGCTAACTGTAGTCAAAAGAAGTCATCTCAAATAGTTGCATTTCACTCTCGGACAATAACATGCGCTAGTCTGCACAGGTGGGCTCACTCAAGCCAAAGCTTCATCGCTAACAGGTTTGGAGTGCATTAGCAAGGCACTACTGCCTTTACAGTTCAATCATCTTATTAAAATCGAGCTAGAAACAATACAGTCCTGTCAGCTCATAATACAAGGAGATTCTTTAGCTGGAGTGGGGACAGCGGCCACCTAACAGGCGAGCACGCTTTCCACCGGCCAACCAAACTCGGGCCGCAGATTACGTTCAGGTGGAAACCGTAACAAAGTACATTAATTAATGGTAAATTTACCAGCACATCACGATTAAAGAACTTATCTTTTCACAGAAGATGCTGAAAATGTTCTCCTGACCGACATGCGTTGCACCGTGTAAATAAATTATCGTTTATACGTTGTAATTCCCTTCTGTTGTGAGGGATATCTGGTGCCATATATTGTTCTCCAGCTCCACCACAGTACGGGTAATTGATCTGTACACTTTGTATTCTAAATTACCCCACAATTAAACATCAAACGGTCTTAGGTCCGTGCTTCGATTAATTACAGGAAACACGCAGGAGGGTACAGGGGTAGCTACGTAATGTAACGATGTAACTTCCAAAGTTACTGTCTGTCAGCTGAAGGAGAACATCTTCTGTGAAGAGGTAAGTTTTTACCTTTAACTGGTGACGTGAGGTCATCGACATTCCCAAGAATTAAAAACAACATCTGTGCATCTTCAATTAAATCTTGCAGGAAGCTGTTGTTTATGTCACCTTCTTATCTCTGTGCTGACACTTCACACCCTCGTTGATGAAAGTTTAGTGACTCAATGGCTTTAATGACCCTGGTTATCTCGCCTCAGCACAATCTGCGGCCCACGTTCGGTAAGCTGGCGGAAGGCGTGCTCGCTTGGTAGCTGGCCACTGGCCCCGCTCCTGCAAAAGAATCTCACTGTATAACCTAAATAACACTGTTCCTAACAATCGTCTAAGCACTTGAGCTGGGCCACGCCAAAGCGCTTACAAACTTCACACTTCGATGCAAATAGAATAAAACGCAAGATAAACCACTGCTCCAAGTTCTTTGAGCATAAAATGATACAATAATGACACTAGTTTTTTACATCTCAAGCTACTGAGCCCCATGGAGTAAAGTAACTGACATGAGGGAGTGCTCTCCCAAAGCACTTCATACGCTGGTATTACATCGTTGTCCATGGCTTCTGAAGGTCCTGTCTGCTTCCTACCAATTCCAAAGCTCTTGGAAAGAATTGTTGTGACTTCTGCGCAATACAGGTATTTGCACCAAAATTTAAAATATCAAAAGTATTTACAGATATGCGTCCTTCCGCGCTCTCCTAAGCTCATAAAAATTACAACTTGCGTGTGGTGCTCTCCACCATGCCTCAGCGTGTTTCACTAGTCACTCCCTCATGTCAGTGACTTTACTCCATGATAGCCAACATCTCGAAATGGGTGCAGTAGCCCACGTGGTCAGTCATTTTCTTAAAGCTGGTTAGGACGATTATGAAACACAGATTTAAAATAATTTTGGACTTTAAAAATGGCAACACTGAATTTACACTGTTGCGGGCATTAATTTAAAATAGGCCATAAGATCCGCCACAGGCGTTAAACACTCCTGTGCATTGTTACTCACAGAATTTATGACTCCCAAAATCATTCACAATCGTTGCATTCCTACGCGACAAAGATTTCATTTTTTATATATATATATTTCATCAACAAATGTGTCTGTTGGATATTTTGTAACCAGACGAATAGTCCTCACTGCAAATATAATTTTAATGTGTGTCGTGGCTTCGATACTATCAAGACCATGTGGTCGTTCAAATTGCAAGTTCAAGCACGCCACAAAAATGCGAAATAACGCTTATTTCACTAATTACTTCATCCCAAACTGTTTATGCAGTTTACAACGTGATCTTAACACGCGCACAGTGATTACACTTCACTTTCACTCTTTCAAATTAGAACGATACTCAAGGTATAGCAATTCGTGCAGCAAAAATTCAATAGCATACTTACTCTAGCACGTTCGCAGATCAGAGTAATGGTGTTGTAACATGAAGTTCTGGTCTAAAAGTTACACCGAAGTCGTGCAGTGACGGATATTCATCCTTCGCTTGTCTGTGATGTTAATTATCAATTTTAAATAATGAAAAATCCGAAAATGGGTGTAAGATAATGCTAAAATATTCCAAGTGTTTAACAAATGTTCAGCAAATTAAATCCATTGTGAAAAATATCTCCTCATTCAGAAAACTACTTCCTCAATGCTCTAGGCGTATAAAAATGCACTGCTAGCGTCAAAATGATTGGAGTTGCACGGCGCGTTTCTGCCGGAGTTGAAAGGAAGCCAGCTTGACGTAAATCAAAGTATCAGCAGACATTAGCCTTACGGGCTCAATAGAGACCTACACGTTCTAGAGTTCCCCCTTGAGCTTTTTGGATTGTGATACAGATTGTGAAGTGAAATGGAAATCGGCGCTTCTTAAAAGAAAATGGAAGCGTTTGTTAAATCAAATCACGAGAGAGAAAGAGGTTTTGTTGAACAAACAATCATTTTCCTTTGTTGGAGGTGTGCTTTCAACTCCCGCACGGTGTTTAGTGAAAGAGGTAGGCTTAGAGGTGGTCAGCAGTCGAATGAATTCAACGACTACTCACCGTATCATAAACAAGTCGTTTGCAAACGACTGATCCCAAAGCTATCGTTGGAAATCATTCGAATGAAACAAGTCGTTGGCAAACGACTAATTCCAAGCGAATGCAATCATTCGAATGTAAGTAGTCGTTGTAAACGACTGATCCCAAAGCAATCGTTGGAAATCATTCAAATGAAACAAGTCGTTGGCAAACGACTAATTCCAAGCGAATGGAATCATTCGAATTTAAGTAGTCGTTCTAATCAAACGACTTCTTCAGGATAACTTCATGCTACAATTCATTGTGCTGTATGTTTATTGTAGACCTTTAATTAATAAGTTAAGTATACCTGTAGGTGCCTATAGTTTTATACAGTTCGTTGATTCTTTCAATGAAATTGCCTAAATCCAGTTGTCCAAGTTATTGGACAATTCAATATTGTCATTCCATATTTAGGTTATGTTTGAACTCCAGATACCGGTTTTGTGGCCCATTATCCCAGGCAATCCGGTAAATACTTTTGCCTCCCAGTCAGATGGATCATTTAGCCGTAAATTTGAATTAGAGTAAGGTTGTAGTATGCGTGGTCCGATTTAGACAATAGCCTACTCCATGAAGGGGTCATGGCTACGCCTTCTTTGTTTGTTTAATGAATAGAGTAACTGAAATGAGTGATGTATACTGATTTTAAGATTTGTGGAATGAGTTTATGATTTTTTTTATAGAATTTAATGAAGACTTCTGTAAAGTTGAAGGAGACATGATCGTGTTTAGACAATAGCCTAATCCATGAAGGGGTCATGCCTATGCCTTCTATGTCTGTTTAAGGTGTAGTGTGGCAGAAATGAGGGAGGTTTACTGATTTTGGTGTTTGTGGAGTAGTCTTTTCGTTTATAATTTAGGTTTTTGTGAAGCTTGTTGCGGAGTTGTTTTATGGATTTTATTGCTCTGCAAATGAAGTGTATTAGGGGGTTCTGGGTTTGGTTTAGCTGTAGTTTACAGGGTTATGGCTGAGAGTTGTTGTAGCAGGTCTAACAACTGTGTCAGAGCAGTGGCGTGCTGTGTGGGAGGGGGGAAGGGGTTAGTGGCAAAGACATGAGGGCAGGGATGGAAGAGTTGTAGCGTTGTCTGTGGTTAAACTGCCGTTGCCTTATGGCTGATTGTATGTACTGACATCCATCATAAGATAGAGTGGTGATGTGAATCTCTACATCTATTGCAGCGGGTACTGTGAGGACAGCTTGACCGTACGCACAAATTTATTCTGGTCGTCAATTGTTCAGAGATGGGCAGCACCGCAACAGTCGACTGAAAAATGTTAAATCCATCGACTTGTTTGACTGCTTTTAAAAAACAATCGAATGAATTCAACGACTACTCACCGTAACATAAACAAGTCGTTTGCAAACGACATATCCCAATTGTGTTTTAACTTTTAACATGTAGAACGCGCTCGGATAGTTTTACGTTCTGGTCGTCAATTGTTTCAGCACATGGATAGCGCGCGCATTAAAAAAACTTTGTAATTACATTGTTGCCAACATATTAACTGAAAGTTCGCCCTCGTTGCTGTTCTAAAGTGTTCTATTTTCCTGTGTATTTACTGTAGGCCGTAATTTTCTTGTTCAAGTCGTATTTCAGCTCTTCGTTCTTAGTACTTCAGAGAGGAGTAAATTAGTGAACACATAGCCTAACTTGTTTATGACTCCATGGACATATTTTACATTTATTTTTTGGCATTAAAATATGAAGTGTGATTATTTCAATGTTGGCTATGGAATTGTTCCCGGTACTTAAGAACTCCCTCTCAGTAATAGTGATTTAATTTACTCTTAGGTTAATTAAGTATTGGTCTATTACTTCACTTATCCACAGTACATACAGGTTATGTGCCCTGTATTAATACCGGTATCGGGGAACATTTACTCACACACTTTGCATTAAATGAAATGTGCAACATTGCAAATAATGGCTGCACTCTACACGACGTAAACCATCATTTCGAAGCACAGTAAAAATAAATAAATAACTTTGACCAATTGAATGTTACCGAGCGTCGAGTAGTCCAAACTAACGTCTGCAAAAATAGGTGGGTTAAGGAGAAGTTTGATTTTCATCTTTTGGTACGACTCAACTCAGC
Source organism: Meconema thalassinum (assembly GCA_946902985.2). NCBI lineage: Eukaryota > Metazoa > Arthropoda > Insecta > Orthoptera > Tettigoniidae > Meconema > Meconema thalassinum. The sequence goes on from OX336393.1 coordinate 376,420,226, forward strand.
CGGCAACGGCTTGCAGTGCTTTGTACGCTGCCTAGAAGCGACTACTTTCAGTCGAATACATTAAACAACACGCCTAGGAGCAATGCGAATTCAGGTAACCATTCTACTGAAAGTAGTCGACTATCTAGTCGATAGTTTCTTCCAATGAATGACTAGTCAGTCGATGGTTAAAAGTAGTCGATAGTCCCATCTCTAGGTAGGCTTACTATTCGCGCGTACATAGCAGGCTGAGGAGACGTTAATTGAAAGTTAAATATTTTATATTGATTAGAAATCTTATAGATAAAATTGGAATTAAACTCAAAAGAAAACAAGATGTTCAGTAAAGAACATATAGCCTACTTTCTCCTAAATGTAAGAGTATAGTTAATAACTCGTTGTTACTATCAAAGAGTATAATAGAATCATTTCTTGGTTGAAGACCTTAGAAACTATTTACCTCTACCAAACGCCACAAACTAGAAAAAAAACTACTACCATCATTGAAGGAAGAAAGAAAGATAAGAAGTATCTCAAGAATGTTATGGATCTGGAGACATAATCGACCGGACTGGCTAGGTGGCTCAGCGGTAACGTTCTGGCTTGCTGGGCCCTAGGTTGCAGGTTCGTATCCCGGCGCAGTCAGCTGGCATTTGAGGGTGCACAAATGCGAGGGAGCCGTGTCAGTAGATTTACTGGCACGTTAAACATCCCCTACGGGCCAAAATTCCGGCACCCCGGCGTCTCTAAAAGCAGCAGTAGTTAAAAGGGACGTAAAACAAATAACATTATTATTTGCATATTAAGGCTTTCACGGCCCGGATTATTATATAAACAATTCATGCTTTTGGGCTAATGCCGTGTGTATTTTTAATTTAAACCATACGTTTCGGAGAAACCTTGCCTCCTTTTTCAATGGAAATAACAATGTTTAGAAATAAACAATGTTTATTTCCATTGAAAAAGGAGGCAAGGTTTCTCCGAAACGTATGGTTTAAATTAAAAATACACACGGCATTAGCCCAAAAGCATGAATTGTTTATATAACATTATTATTATTATTATTATTATTATTATTATTATTACATAATCGACCTGCCGTGGGCAACATCCAACTTTGAGTTGAGGCATGTCTTAAAACGTCTGGTTGTGCATGGCTTTCACAACCCTAATTGAATTAACAAATCTTTCCATGACCCTACAGAGACGTGTATATACAAACTATGAGGATATTTTCGATTGCTATTTGCCTGAAATAAAAGTATTAATTAATAACCTGAACTAGCACCAATGGCTAGAATTCAGTTACTATGTGAAATCGTTTTTTTCTTTACTTCGAATAACATTTTCAAATAACGCACAATAGGCTGTTAAAAACCCTTTAAAATAAAAAGTAAAAATGTATTGTAGTATCATCTTGTCATTCTTCATATTCGATGCGCATAGAATGCCAATGGTATACGGTACTAATCAAAGGAGTCCCACGTAGACCAGTCATGACATCTAGTGGAGAAGTATCGAACAATATAACCCTAACAGGGCAAGTGCATTCTTGCGGCCATAAGAAGAAACGTTTCAATAAAATCTGGAAGTTAATAAGTAGGCCGGCGTGCAGTTACCATTTGTAACGTGTTTTTCGAGGGGATTTTACGCCACTGACATAAGTCAGTTGGAAGCCATTCTATATTTATTTACGCGGCAAATTGTTCAGCCAAGAGAAGTTTTCATGGTAACTTATTATTATTATTAACTTATTATTATTATTATTAGGGTATTTTTGGAGAATTTTTTATAAAATTATAAATATACAGATAGGTTTTCAATGTTATAGAAAACACTATCAAGCAAATTATTACGAACAACATTATCGTAGAAAATTATATGATTACGGAATTTTACGGAGTTTTGTCAGTTAGGGTATTATGAAAGAGATGAGTCACTGGGAATTCGGCTACAGGCTTATTCTTGTCAAGAAGCATGACGCAAGCTGGATTGCTGCTTCAAGAAAAGTCGAAATGGCCTGGAACGGTAATCGACATCGTCCTCGCGCCGAGTGTAATGACCCTGAGGAGGGAGTAGTGCGTGGTGGCTCAGCCAATCAGAAGAGAGCGGGCGAGAAGAAGCCGGGTCCAGAGAGGGGAGGCGACGAGTGCATATATGGTTTGCGCGCCGTGGAGGCAAGGACTATCTTTGTAAATCTTAACCAGTGTGGTTGTACGTGTGGTTGGTTCCGATGTTCGGACCATAAATTACAAGTATCTCATCAACTAACGAAGAAGATGACGACGTCCAGGAGGCTGTGGGAAGCTCTCTTCAACATCCAGTACGAGGGAAATGCTTCGGCAATTTCCAGTGGTAAGCGCGAATGACTCAGAACTACGTAATCTCTCGTCTCTTTTTACATTTTCAGTATTTCAGTAACTTCATAGCTTGGGAATAAGTGTAAAATCAGTAATTCATCCGACTCCGTTTTCACGTAATTTTCTAGCGGTAATATTCAAGTCGCAAAACTCAAATTTAAATTCAAACTTATTATTATTATTATTATTATTATTAATTTTGCCATACTTGTTTTATTTAATAAATTCATTTCTTTTAACCATGCAATCTTTGCTTTCAGAAGGTAGCATTAGATATAGACCAATTCCTTCTCCTGATACAATTGTTTGTTGGGTTAATGATCAAATCATACCACGATCTGAGTGAAAAGATTCTTGGAGGTGTTCTACCATTGCTAGGTGTTGTTAAATATAAATTTAGATTTCAGCATAGCGTTGAGGTCTTGGCGCCCATTAAAACAACATATCGTAGTCAGAGTAAATATTTCAAATTGCAAGGCAGGGCTAGTCGAAAACATTACATTTGTCACGCAACAGTGAGGGCGATAGAAAACGTTTCACTTGTACGCTCAACGTGGAGCAAAGAAACCGTTTCACTTTTTGGCTGCTAGATGTCTCAAGCAAATCTCCTGGCGAATTATGTTTTAATTAAATATATATTTTCCACCGTAATATGCACAATATAACGCTTAATTTTTAAACGCCTGAGTCATTACAAAACAATAAATATATAAAATTTCAAGCAAAAAAACATAACTCTATTGTGGTTTGAGCCACAGGCAAATGAGTGATAGACCAACGCTTTACCACGGAGCCAATTGTGCCAACGAACATCGTTGTATATAAAATGACTTACATAGAACTTGTTAGCAAATAATGATTTAGACTAAATGATTTCATCAGTGGAGTATATTATGTATATATAAAGCATTTCATATAAAGTTTATTTATTTTGTATCTGTACGCTATATTGCATGCAATACTCAAATTAGTGAAATATAAGTCAGGCACAAGATATCCGCTGCCATCTTGTCTTCTTACCGAGACGGCTCAGCTTTTTAAAATCACTTCTGCACTATAGTATTACAAAATAAACTTTTAATTTCGAACGTGCCTCTTCCTTTAGAACAGTTAAATCGATTCTCGGCTCGATAATCGGAACTGGTGGGTCCCATGATATGGATTATAAAGTTTGCATAATTCGCACGGCCGCCATCCTGAAATGGTACGGCGGATGGCCTTGTAGTTTGGTCACAAGACGCGTCCTATATGAAGGTATATTGTTACCAAATTTGGTAGAGATCGGATAATTTGGTTAGTCGTTATTTGATTTTACGTTTTGAAAGTTTGAGTGGCCGCCATTCAGTTTTGGTAAAGATGGCGGCGATATAATACATGACACTGAGGTGCCTTTTGCTTGTTCTACCTCTGTACCAAATTTCGTTTAATTCGGTTTCACCGTGTTCGAATTGATAGGGGGGACAGACATTCAGAGTACACACACTCACACACAGACTCACACACCCACACACAGACACACACTCACAGGCAGACACACATTTTTTGGCCCTGTAGTGATCTCATAAGTCTACTTTCATTTTTTGCAAAAATCGTAAGTTGGCTAAAAAGGGGGGAAAGGGGATTATGGGCATGGTTGGGGGAAATAGGGATAAAGGTCCCATGAAGAGAAAATGGTGCGTGAAAAATGAATCATTTCGCAACTAGAAACAAAATTTCACAGATTTAATTTACCCTAGGAAGAAAGGTGCTCACCTAAAAATCCTGACCATGAGACAGAGGTCTAAACTGTAGTCAATAAAGAGTACGCCGACAGTGTAAATAGAATGTTATCTACTCGACTGTGTAAATAGTGCGTTACTTTATTATTGTCGTGGTTGTTAGAGTGTGCTAAGGATGGATAAGATAGACTAGGATTTAGTTCAATTTAACGATAAATGTCGTTAGTGGTGAACTTCGTAAATTTCGCCACTGGTTTCTGTGGATGTCGAAAGAAGCTTTAGCATTTACAAAAACATTCTATCTCCTAATAGGCACAGACTTACTTTTAAAAATGTAGAGGTGCTTGATGTCCTGAAGTACAACAGCTTCATGTTTTTTCCTTCTTTTGATGAGTGATATGATATACTTGTTTGTAATTCAATAAACTAGAATAGTGGAAAGAGAAAATTATTTGAATAAACCACCAACTTTCTGCCCCTTTCTTTACCTTATTTGAGCACATTTTCCCTTCCTTTTTATCTCAAATTTCCACCTAAAAATCCTAAACCTGGTCATTATATTCACGCATGGGATAACGTCTTATCACAACAAGGAAAACTAACACTTGATATTTGAAAAGTAATCTCAGTTTGATGGAGCAAAATTTAGTTTAATATTCAAAATATCATTACAGAATAAGAGAAAGAATATTTCTATGCAAATTCCAAAGACATGGTATGATGATTCTGAAAACGTTTCCCAGCCTGATAAACGCTTGTGGGTGACGTATTTAACGCCTCACCTCTACGGCCATCATTCTCCAATGCTATTGCTTTCGTATATTCCACGGGACTTAAAGGCATGTTGAGGAGTTGTTTAAGAAACCTCTCAGGGAATCCTGAGATATTCATCAAATAGCGTAAAAGCTGCAGAGGCGACTTTAAATCTGAAATAATGGTTTTCGTTCATGGCGCGAAATGAATAAGAAATGCGTGGGAGGGTTCAGCATTGTTTCAGCGAATTACAATTGCGTCAAAAAATAACCTGCTGTGGTTATTTATTGTTGATTCTCCTTCAGTAACTTTCACAGAACACTGACCAATCAATAAATGTTGGAAAACGTATGGTAGTTATATACAATGTGGAATTTAACTAAGCTTTATACCAATATTAAGTGTAACGCATTTTATGGAGGGCAGGGTATTAATTATCACAAAATTACATGTTGCCGAAATAATTGCCAAATTACTATTATTTCATATTGTGTTAAGTTATATCAACATACAAAGATTTATTTTTAGAGTGTACATAATTTATTTTAGGGTCTTACTTCTCAATAAGTAATTTCCATCACCTGTTATAGGTAGAATTATTCGGGTTTCCATGACAGTAAATTATGAAGGGGAGCATAGACTCGCTTCACCAGCCACCGTAATGGAGGCTGTTTTAGAATGATATGCCCCATATGTGTCTAAAACCGTATTTTAACAGGGAAGCCCACTCTTAAGGCTGCGAATAAAGTATCGACGCAAAGAGGTCCAGTAATAGCAGTACACAGCTATGGGATATAAAAGGCAAGGTTTAACAATTCGTAGATGCAGCGTGATGTATTCTCAAGAGACAGCGACTGACCACCCAGGTTAACTACGCCAGCGAGGAACCGGCAGTCCATACTGCACATTCCCTTGCACATGCAAATGTTAAAAGGTGTCTCTAAGTAAATCTTGGAAAATTCGTTACAATACGGGAATAATAAAAGTAAAATACTGTTTGTTTATGACAATGGAATACCGATAGCAACAAAGAAGAATTCGGAAATAAGAGAACACTAGATGAAACCCGTCAAAACATGACGGACAATGGAAAACAAATTTACTGAAGAAGCTTCTTATATAAGTTACATTCTTTGTACGATTACTTTTTAGCACTATTGCAACTTTAAGGGCGTCAAAAGATAGCACTCTCAGCATTGCAACATATTGCTGGTCATGACTGAAAACGTGATGAGGTCATCATCATCTTGCACAGTTTCCAGCCACTGGCCGGGTCTGTTTGGAACACAAGCCTCTCCAACGTCTTCTGTCTTCCCACCATCTCTCAGCCTCCACCCTTGTCCAGTCTTCTCCTCTCTTCTTCACGCTTTCTTCCACCCCTTTCAGCCACCTGTCTCTCGGTCTCCCTCTTGGTCTCTTTCGTCTCGTGTATCCTCCTGAGTATCCTCTTCTCCTCCATTCGTTTTACATGTCCATACCATCTAAGTCTAGATTTCTCTATACCATCCTGAAATGTTTCCTCCTTCATTAATTCTCTGGTCCTCTCATTTCTTATTCTGTCCCTCTTTGTAGCTCCAATACTGCTTCTCAAGAACCTCATCTCACTGACCTGTATTTTGCTCTTCTCCCTTCCTTTCATAACCCAGGTCTCCGAGGCATACGTCAGGATAGGGACATAGTACGTCCGATATATGATCTTTTTGCTGTTCTGAGAGACATCCTTGCTTCATAACACGCTTCTCACACTCCTCCTGAATGCTTCTGCCAGTCTCCCCCGCTTATTTATTTCTCTATCGTTTCTTACATTCTCTTGTATCAGGCGTCCCAGATACTTGAAACTCTGCACTTTCTTCAGCTTTTCCCCATCAATTGTTATTCCTGTTGTGGTTCTTTCCTTCTTCCTTGTTGTGATCACCATCTCACTCTTATTTATGCTAAATTTCATCCCATAACCTTGTATTATTCCTTCCCACACGTCCAACTGTTCCTGTACCTCCTCCTCCTTGTTTCCCCAAATCATCAAATCATCTGCAAACACCATTGCTTTCATCTTTCCTTCCCCAATTACTTGTGCCACTCGGGTCATTATGTCATCTATCACCACAATGAAAAGTAACGGTGACAGTGTACTTCCTTGTTTCAGGCCGTTTCTCTGTTCCAACCAGTCCGATATCTCTCCTCCCACTTTCACACAGCTCACGCTTCACTTGTACATCTCCTTTATTCTCCTTAGAGTCCATTTTTCTATTTCTCTATCCTCCAGGGACTTCCTTACTTTGTTTCTGCATACACTGTCATATGCTTTCTCAATGTCCAGGAAGGCCATCAGTAGATCTGTTCCATACTAATAGTGCTGTTCTTGTAACTGCCTTACAGCAAAAATCAAATCCACTGTGGACCTTCCTGCTCTGAAGCCATGTTGTTCTTCCCTCATCCCTCCTTCTATCCTTGTCCTAATTCTCCTTTCCAAAACTTTCTCAAACATCTTTGCACAATGACTCACCAGTGTTATTCCCCGATAGTTTCTGCATTCTGTTCTACTACCTTTCTTGCAGATCGGGACAATTATTCCCTTTATCCAGTCCTCTGGGGTCTTTCTTTCCTTCCATGCTGTCTTCATCACTCGGTACAACCATTGTATCCCCCACCTCTCCTGCTGCTCTCACCATCTCCACACTCAACTCATCCATACCCGGTGCCTTCCCTCCTTTCATCTTCCTCACTGCATCTTCCACTTCTTTCCATGTTAAGTCCTTTTCTGTTTGCAGTTCAACTACTGTACCTCTTCCCCGATTTCTTCCTCCTCGCCGTGGTTTCCATTTGGGTTCAGGAGTTCTTCAAAATATTCTTTCCACATTTTCTTCAGTTCTTCCCTATTTTCTATCTCTTGTTCCCTTTTGTTCACCATTCTAACATAATCCGTAGGATCCTTCCGCCTCTTATTCTCTACCATCCCATACAGGACCTTTTTTGTACCTTCACTATCCTGCTGGTCATGACTTAAAACGTGATGAGGTAAATAGCCCAATACGTTCAAGAGTTTCTCCTTGAGCTTGATTGATTGTGTTAAAGTGAGCCGAGCGAATAGAACATTGTTGCCTATTAAAAGAAAATGTACTGTACATGCAAGTGTTTTATCGGAAGGTGTTAAATCAAGTCGAAGGATTTGAGCTCTCTGCCTAATATTACTGCACCTATTATATCCGAATCCAAGCAATTTCTTACACATTTCTTACAATTAATATATTACCATATATGAGTCCTTGGGAAACGTTCAGATTTCTAAGGAGCATAACTATGGCTCAAACGTTCGGAGTATGTGGAGGCGAATCACTTAATTCCAAGGAATTGAAAAATTCAATAATAGGGAAATGAAGTAGCTGGCTTTCATTTTCAGTATCCAATCTGTTAACGCTGATGTATGTGTTTGAACTACTGGATATAAGTTCAATGACTTTTAAATTAATATCATTACATTGTTGTAGCTTGGCAAATATGTTATATTCCAGCAGATCAATGTTACCCTCACAACAGTAAAGACCAAAGTAACCACGCATAGATTTTACGCAAGAGAAAGACAATGTAGAACAATGTTTACATTGGATCGTCAAAGACCTTATACTGTACTGCATAATATCTGGAAATGTTTCTGAAATGACCTATTTATATTGGATTTTAAATGTGGCTTCGTATTATTCGATAACACTGTAGTGTCCTGCAATAACGGAGCCGCTAAATATTAAATGGCAAATAATACTTCCATTGCCGAAATCAACTGCGTAGTTAGACTCAGTACTCTAAAAAAATAATCATTAAACAATTGTCTTATACAATGAAGTTCAACATGACCGTCCAGAGACTTTCATACTCAAGTTGGTTGGTGAGGAGAATGCGATGAGACTGATCGCTTAAAATAAATTCCTTATAATTGTTCCTGCCAGCGAAATTTTTTGCAATAGCTTGAAAACGCAGCTCAGAATGACGTTCTTCATTTTGTTATAAACAGTACGAAACTGCTCTAAATAAGCAATTTCCATCACCTATTATAGGTTATGGCAGTACATTTTGCAGGGGAACATAGAATCACTTCGCCAACAACTGGAACGACCATAGGCCTACACTATACTCAATACTCACTTCGGTAGTCACCCTAATGGAGGCAGTTTTTGAATTCTATGTCCCGTGCATGTCAAAAATCGTATTAACACAAGGAGGCCCACCTATTCTTGTTTTTCGCCCCGGAGACCCGGGTTACATTTCCTGCTCTGCCAAGAAATTTAATTCTGGTCTGGGGGCATAAAAGGGGCACATTCAGTCTCTTGAGGTATAACTAAGAAGAGGAAGGTTGAATTCCCACCTCGACAATCTTGGATGTGGTTTTCCGTGGTTTCCCACTTCCACTTCATGCAAATACCGGGATGGTTCCTAACTTAAGGCCTTGGCCGTCTCCTTGCCATTTACCACCTTATTTACCAATACACACAGTAATGCAGCCATCACAATAACACAGGTTATGAGAGAAAATTTCACACATACACACCAGAGTACAGGGGCTGAGTGACCACGATGTCGGAGCCCTTCAAACGAATTATGTTTGCCAAGTGTCTCTCATGGCGAAAGCAATTGTGGACACGCATGAGTGCCTGGAAAACTACTTCTTTCTTTAATAATTTATGAGTATATCGACGATGCATAATTATAACTTTTAGTCTAGGACGCTAATAACTTGACCACCGAAGCATTGAGAAGAAATTGCAATATTAAGGTACATAAACAACATAGCCTACACATTCAACTGTCGGTTAATGTTCCTCAACATTTCCCTTCTTAAATATTCCCCTCCTTTATAATTCTCCATCACGTGAAAACGAGCCATGTCTTGTGTTTTAAATATATCGATGCAATGGTGCTGCCATCTGCTGTCAGTTACTGGAACTATATGGGTGATGTACTGCCATCTGTTGTCAATTATAGGAACTGATTGCAGATATTTAAACGGCGTACTGAGGACAACAGTTTGCTCTTTTGTTCACATGCTATAATGCAATGGTAAAACGGAAATAAAACGTTTTGAGAGGGAATGTAGAAATATGTATCTTTAACAGACATAAAACCTTACTAATACTCCTTGATTAAACAATATTTCAGTGGTAAAAAAAAATATTGGTGAGGGCTGGGATCGAAACGGTGAACCTAGGAACCTCAGTCAGTCGCCTTAACCACATAGCTACTTTTTTTTTATTAGCTCTTTACAGAATTACAGAATTTTCAGATATGATAAATACCAGACTAATACATCACAAGAAATCCAGATAGTGTCCATATTTATCGTACAATTGTCCACTTTCACTAAGCTTCCAACGCTCTTTTTGCAGGTGATACCTGAGATCCAGGAAAGAGAAATGTTGATCATTGTCCATCACGAAGTGTACATATTGGCCCATTATCCACACAATGGCAGTCTGTTTAATTTGGGGGAAGGCGGTCACCGACAAACGAACCAACTTCCTGTCATCAAGGTCATCCGAGGGCACATTTAATAGTTGACATACTTTTCCCTTACACCACAGCCACGTGGAGGCAACTCGCGTGCATGATGTGAAGCGGTGTATCGCCGTATCAGTTTGACCACATATAGTACACCATGGGTAAGCTTCAAGATGGATGGTATATCGCCGTAGAGCGGTTGGGATGAGATCGTTGAGGAAGGTAAAAACTTGGGAGTGTACAGCAGAAGAAATGGACATAGCCCCAAAATTTTTCCAAACAGTGGGCCAATGGACATAGAGGGTGGTGGCCTCTATTCGCGGTTTGGAGTGTACCACTTGCCGCAACATGTTATAGATACTTTTCGTCGTTGGAACAATCCCTGATGGCATTTGGCGAACAGTTTCCAGAAGGTGCTGTTGATGGTCCCTAAATATCTTCGGCAAAGCTCTATCACAACCACGGGCTGTGTTTCGAATATCTTTGTATAGCGCTTTCGTAAAAGTGTCATGTTGGGAAAGAATGGTGATATCGTTCTTGCAGAGGAGTGCACGGCATTTCATGCCATGAGCTGTTAGCCCTAGCCCGCCTTGCCGGGATGGGAGATACAACTGTTCCCGTTGTACTCGGAACAAAAATCCTTGCCATATAAACCAACCTGTATATTTTGCCAATTGGCTCTCAAACATTTTGGGAAGTGGGAAAAGTTGTGCGACATACCATATTTTAGAGAGCGCAAACACGTTGAGGACCATGACCCGTTGCACTATATTGAGGTTTCTTTGACCAAATTGGATCAGGACTCCCCTAACTTTGGCAATGACCTTAGTCCAGTTAACTTGCACTGTGTCCTGAAGCGATTGCTTCCAGGTAATGCCAAGAATTTTCACCTCATTTACTATCCGGAACCAGGGCTGTGGGGTAATCACTGAGTTAGTATTGAGCGGAAGCAAAGCAGTTTTCTGGGGGTTCGATTGTGCTCCAGAGGCGATATGGCAGAGCTGAAGGACGCTATCGATGTGGGAGATGTCTTCTTCATTGCGGATCAATATTGATACGTCATCAGCATAGGCGCACATTCCAAAAACATGTGTGGACAGTTTGTAACCCTGTAGCTTCACCTGGGTAGTCCGAATGAACGGTTCAAGGCCAATGACAAAAAGTAGCATAGAAAGGGGACATCCTTGCCTAACTGATCGTTGTATTGGAATCAGAGGGGAAAGAAAACCGTTGACGAGCACTCTAGACGTAGCATTACAATTTATCATACGAATGTAGTCAATAAGGATTTCAGGAAATTCGAAGTGTTGCAAGACCATGTACAAGTATTCATGACTGATGCGGTCGAAAGCTTTATCAAGATCTAAGGTGAGAAAACTCATTGGCTCAGTGGGGAGCATTTCGGCTTTTAGGTGTAGGTCCCGTAGTATCGCTAAGTTTGTTAACAGAGTTCTTCCAGGAATACTGCAACATTGTTCATCACCAATGATATCAGGTAGAACAGTCTTCAATCGGCATGCAAGTACTTTGGTAAGGACTTTATAGTCACTGCAGAGCAGAGTAACTGGTCGGAAGTCACCAACTGCCATGGGAGAGGATGTTTTTGGTATGAGGACTATGGTACCCTCGTGATGTGATTGACAAAGAGCACGACGTTGGAGAATGGTACGCAGGACATGACAAAATTCTTTGCCAATGAGAGGCCAGAAGTGTTTATACATTTCATATGGCAGTCCATCAATGCCAGGTGAGCGGTTGTTTGGGAGTCGTTTAACCACAGAGTGAATCTCTTCATCCGTAATATCCGCGCTGAGCAGAGTTTTGTTGTCCGGAGATAGTTTGGTACTGCAAGATGACAGCAATAGGGTCACCTGCTGTGGATCAATGGGAGCCTTAGCGTAGAACCGTTGATAAAATAATGATATTTCACTACGTATAGCGTCAGGGGAGGTGACGACACTTCCAGTACTGGTGCGGAGGCGGTGGATATATTTACGTTGCCGCTCACGTTGTCCTTTGTCGATATGGTATACACTTGCACTTTCGTCCGGGAGCACTGTACGATCTTTTAAAGCCACGTTGATATGAGCGAGCGTTCGTTGCTGTAGAGACAGGAGCTTGGTTTTAACTTCCCGGATCTGGTCATATATACGCTCCCCAGCATCAGATCTTTGCTGGAGCTGGCGAAGAACTCGATAGTAAAATTCAACTGTATCCCGTCTTTCCCGACCTCGTTGGTAAGATATGTTCTTAAAGACGCGGCGGATCCCTGGTTTAACTAAAATATCCCACCAGTCTGTGCAGTCGCGAAATTTGCATTTTTGTTGGACCCATCGAATCCAGTGTTGTCTGAAAATATCTTGGCATTCCTCCTCCAGTAACAGCGAGCAATTCAGCTTCCAATAACCTCTTCCTATGTGAAATATGGGATGGGGGTAAGAGATTGTACATACGACAGCATGATGGTTAGTGAAACTGGCAGGAATCACTTCATATCGTCTAGGCTGGATATGTTCCTGTGAAAAGTAGATGCGGTCAAGTCGTGATGAGGAGTTGTGACTTATACAGGTGTAATGGGGCAGGGGCACCCTTAAACTATCCACAGCATCAATGAGGTGTAGGGAGGTAAGAAGGGTCCTGAGAGCCGGGTTGACACCTCTGTATGGACTAGTGGAATCCTCTGGGCGTTGAATACAATTGAAATCCCCTGCAAGAATAAGTTTTTCCTTAACGTCGTGCAGATGAGGCAGTATACTCTGTTGAAAGAACATTTTCCGTTCCACACGTTTATTAGACCCGGATGGGGCATATACATTTATCAGGGTGGTATTGTTTATGTGTCCAGATATTATGCGTCCTGATGGATGACATAGCACACCTGCGAGTGGGATATCATGTCTTATGAGGAATCCGGTCCCTCTATTCGTATTACCGGTATTGATGTATTGTTTGTAGAAGGCAGATAAGGGTAAACACGGTATAGCAACTTCTTGAATGAAAGCAATGTCAATGTCAGCATCTCGAAGGAATCTCTCCAACAGTTGAAATTTCAGAGGGCATTCTATTACATTGATATTCACAGTGGCCACAGTGAGAAATTGCGCCATTAAGAGAAGTATAAAAGCAGTGCTAGACATACTGGAAGGTGGACTCGAAAGAAGACACAGGTGAGAATTATCCTGGTGCACTATGTCAAATTAGGTTGAGATAGTTCCTTTTGACTGCCATTCATAGGCCGGCTGTCAGCGGTTGAGAGCGTTCGTGGGTCCCTAGATGACGTAGAAAGAAGATTTTGTTTCTTTTTCACAGCTGCGGAAACGTTTGTGGAGCCAGTTTTATTCTTCGGGGCTGGTACGGCAATCGAGGCATTTGTTTTAATCTTCTTAGAGACGTTCTCGGATCCCCGATCAACATTCTTAAGTGAGTCGGTAGGGACCAGCGAAGTCGGGGGCAGTGAAGACAAAATTTCTGTGGCAGCCTGTAGTAACGGCAGAGTTGGTTCTAAGGCTGCGATACAGGTTGCCGAGAGCACAGGGGCACTCTGTGTCTCGCAGCTCTGGTCAGGGCAAGGTACCAGTTCTGCGTCAGATGTATCCGAGGTCACTCCTGGTGTTGTCTCAGCTGACTGATCAATGAGCATGTTTTCATATGACGTTTGCTGCGTCACAACTTCCGAGTATTGTACACGTCGTTGTTGTGTAGGAGTTATACCGAGGGGAATCATTTTCTTTGGGCAGTTAATACGCAGATGTGTGGTAGCATTGCAAATTAAACAGGTCTGTTTCTGTCCATTATACGTTATATAGCCAGAATGGCCACCAAAAGCCTCAGTGGAAGGGACATCTTGCTTGATTTCCATAGTTACGGCACGTATTCCATTATACACCGGGAACTGATAAGCAGAAGACCATTGTTCTTTCATGACGTCACTCACAGTGCCATATTTCGACAGGACGGATTTGAAAATTTCAGGGGGTACTTCGAGTGGGACATTAAATATACGCACTGTGGTAAAATTGGAATCCGCTGTGGAGAGCTTAACATTGGTCATTTCGCCTGAATCATACTGAAATTTAATAGGATCTGCAAAAGTATTTAACAATTTCTGATAAATAGATATGGTGATTACCTTGATGTACATGGTTTTTTCGTGCGCATTTAACTGGATGGCTTCTACTTGGTCGACAGTCAACCGGAGGGTATCGCCAATCCAGCGGTGAATTTCTCCTGGTGAGGGGCGAGAACTCTGCCTGTCCCATTGGCAGCGTACGGTGTTTTTTCTCTGGTATCCGGACATGATTTTCAGCGGGGTTTTCTGGGTTTCTGGTTTTGTTGTCCTATCTGGAACACTACTTAAAAAAGTATTGTCCGAATGACACACGGAAGGTCAGTACACACGTGGAACTAAGGAAGCACCGGTATTAGGAACCGTAAACTCTTCCAATGCGGTCACACAGCGCGCACACACGTACCGCACTCGGCCACGACCAGTGACCAACTGGTACTCGCGCACTCTTGTTTAGCAGCAGACGCAGCCATTCATTATCTTCAAAAGCCGCTGTCTGAAGGAAATAATCCATTTCATTATCCAAATAAATCAATGTTGCACATTCGTATACGTTCATACTGTTATTATATTTTATTGTCAGAACTTGGTTAATGTATGTTTTCAATTACATGGAAGCTTATTAAATAACTTACATTTTAATGGACTTCTCACCGCCATTTTGTCATGACCCCAGGCGGATTGTGCGCATGCGTGAGGGGCGAGAATTCTGCTATTTTCTATATTAATTCAAAAATATACCGTAATATATTTGCTTATTTTAGAGACACTCTGCAAATCTAGATGCCAAGAGCTTTCGTTAGAGTGCTCTACGAAGTAAATCGGTTCTGTCGTTCTCTCAATCTCGTGGTAACAAAAATCACCTTACTGTTTTAAATATATAGATATCCGGGGTGGGATACAAACTCTTTTGCGTCAGCATAATACAGTCTCAGTAGACAACGCTACCACTTGCGTAACCGAGAAAACGAGAAGGGAGCGTACTATTTAGCTAAGTAAACAACTTATACACACAATTGTCAGTTTAAGTTCTCTAATATTTCCCTACCTTTTATTAAAGTAATGCTTATGGGAGCATGATAAACAATATTTCCCTCACTTTATAATTATATTCCATTAAATCGCATGGACATACCATAGACAACGATTAGAGCAACGTGGTACAATTTTCTGTTCTCAATGTCTCTCATGGGCGAAAGCTAATGTGCGCTCGTGCGTGTGCCAGGAATGCTACATTTTTAGCCTACTTTCGATTTTGGCAAAAAATGAAAGTAGACTTATGAGATCAACACATGGCGAAAAATTGTGTGCCTGTCTGTGTGTGTGTATGTGTGTGTGTGAGTCTGTGTGTGAGTGTGTGTACTATGAATGTCTGTCGCCCCCCTATCAATTCGATCACGGTGAATCCGAATTGAACGAAATTTGGTACAGAGGTAGCACTAGCAAAGGGCACCTCAGTGTTATGTTTTATATCGCCACCATCTTGACAGAAACGTAATGGCGGCCACCAAAGTGTTAAAATCTTAAATCAAATTACGACCAAACCAATCATCTGATCTCCACGAATATTTGCAACATTAGGGGAAGGTACCCCAGTATCGGACGGAACTCAATATCGGACAGTGTCAGTTTCTGATGTTCAGTACAATGTTGCGGAAACTTTTGTGGTGGTAGTACTGACCCTTCACGAGGTACGTTGGAAGGTGACCATTGTGTGTCCATAAACAAAGAAGTAAGCACGTGGTGAGATGGTCTCTCTTTTGTGACTCTTTCTTGCTGCACGAAGATAATTTGTGAACCTGTTCGGCACCTTAATACTGAAGAGTGAAATATTTTAAGGGTTGTTGATTGTTAACCATACGTTAATGAAGAAATGTGGATGATGGCGTAGGTTTTGTTTAAATGTGTTACGTATGATGACCCTTCAAGTTTTACGTGTTGGGCACCCAATATCGGACAAGCTTCCGGCACACAGTATCGGACAAACGTACCCGAAGTTTTCTTACCAATTCTTACAATACCATCGTTTGTTTCAGACAAATATGGGAGTATAAAGGTGAATCTGGGTGATGGAAAACATAAAATTAGCAATTGATGAAGTAAGAGGGGCTAAAATGAGCATTAGGTATGCAAGTGAGCAGTTCTGTGTCCCTAGAAATACATTAGGTGACATATTGAAATTAATTTCTCCAACCAAAGAGAGACAAATGAAAACTGCCATGGGTGCATTTAAAAGCACGTTTTCTGATGAGCAAGACGCTAATATAAACATGTTTAGACAAATTTTTAGAACTGAATTTATGTCACAATTATGTAATAATTTAATTTCTATGTTAATTTTTTGGAAATCCTTTCCCTAAGTTTATTATTATATTATATACAAAGCATAATGTGAACTCAAGGCGTGTTGAACTGAATTTACAATCTTTGGCGTAATTGGGGGAAAAAAAGCTAGGAAGGCACTGAATTTTTATTGCGAAACAACCCACTGCATAATTTGTGGTGAGAATTTCAGTGAGGACTGGATCCAGTGCAATATATGCAAAGGTTTCCTTGAAGGGACACTTCATTATTATCAATGTGACATATGTGCTAAAAAGTAAGATGGATATACTGTACATACATGAGCATAATAATAGAAAAATCTTACTATATTGAGACTGTCCGATACTGTGTGCCTCGTTTTTGAATTGTGAAAAATGTGAGATTTATAAATGTTTTAAATTCTTTTATATCAGTTTATAATGTGGAAAGATGATTTTCTACAATGAAAGAAAATCAAATCAAGTTTTCAAAAATAATTTTAAATTTTAATTTGACCCTTTCCTTAAGTTATTATACAAAAGGAACCTTAAGTGTCCGATACTGGGGTACCTTCCCCTATACCTTTGCATACGAAGAATATTTTGACCAATCTACAAGGTCATCAGCCCAATAATTTGTGGATGGCGGCCATGTTTGTGTGAAAATCTATTCAAACACGGTGAAACCGAATTGAACGAAATTTGGTACAGAGGTAGCACTAGCAAAGGCCACATCAGTGTCATGTTTTATATCACCGCCATCTTGACGAAAACGTAATGGCGACCAACCAAATGTTGGAAGCTTAAATCAAATTACGACCAAACGAATCATCTGATCTCTACCAATTTTTGCAACGTTATACCTTTGTATATGAAGAATCTTTTGATGAAACTACAAGGTCATCAACCCAATAATTAGCGGATGGTGGCCATGTTTGTGTGCAAATTGATTCCCCCTATCTATTCAAACACGGTGAAGCTGAATTGAACGAAATTTGGTACAGAGGTAGCAATAGCAAAGGGCACCTCATTGTCATCTTTTATATCGCCGCCATCTTGACGGAAACGTAATGGCGGCCACCCATATGTTAAAAGCTTAAATCAAATTACGACCACCCTAACCATCTGATCTCTACTAAATCTTGCATCATTATACCATTATGTACGAAGAATCGTTTTATCGAACCACAAGGTCATCAGCCCAATCATTTGCGGATGGTGGCCATATATGTGTGCAAATCGATTCCCCAAATCTATTCAAACAAGGTGAAACCGAATTGAACGAAATTTGGTAGAGAGATAGCACTTGCAAAAGGCAACTCAGAGTCATGTTTTATATCGTCGCCATCTTGACGGAAACGTAATGGTGGCCACCCAAATGTTAAAAGATTAAATCAAATTACGACCAACCTAATAATCTGATCTCTACCAAATTTTGCAACAACATTCCTTTTTGTGGGAAGCATCTTTTGACTGAACTACAAGGTCATCAGCCCA
Organism: Meconema thalassinum; assembly: GCA_946902985.2. Classification (NCBI taxonomy): domain Eukaryota; kingdom Metazoa; phylum Arthropoda; class Insecta; order Orthoptera; family Tettigoniidae; genus Meconema; species Meconema thalassinum. The sequence goes on from OX336393.1 coordinate 376,438,389, forward strand.
ATAGTTTGCAGATAGCAGCCATGTATGTGTGTAAATCGATTCACCATATCAATTCAAACACGGTGAAACCGAATTGAATGAAATTTTGTACAGAGGTAGCACTAGCAAAGGGCACCTCATATTCATGTTTAATATCCGTATAACACGTTGTATTTGAACAAACTACTACAACCAACATTCAATTAAACTCCTTGAAAAGGACAAAGAGTTATAACAATACCCATGTATTTAGGAGAAAGTAGGCTATAAGTTATTTACTGAACATCTTGTTCTTTAATATAATCTAAAATAATGCAGGCAGCCGAAATGAAATTCCTGAGGAGAATGGTACAGAAGACTGGGAGAGATAGAGTGAGAAATTACGACATTCGAAAGGAAGTGAATGTACAGAAGCTGAGTTATAAGCTGGAGCAGAACATATTGAGATGGTATGGACATGTGAAAAGGATGAATGACAAAAGAATGTCCAAACAAGTGATGGAGAGGCGGATGACTGGAAAGAGAAGATGAGGAACACCTAGAGTACGGTGGATGGATTTGGTGAAGGACAGTGTGAGAGAACGGAACCTGGAGTGGAGTTCAGTGGTTGAGGAAGGATGGTGGACAGACAGAGTAAAGTGGAGGGGGTCATATTTGCTTCGACCCAGCTTAGGCTGGATAATGGAAATATTGATGATGATGTACGGTATCTAAAACTATACAGCAATGTATTTTCTTCTTTAAAACACAGTCTGGAAATCTACAAGCCACGAGCTTTCGTCAGAGTGCTTTACGAAGTCAGTCGGTACAGCCGTTCTCTCCCTCTCACGGCAACAAAAATCACCTTACTGTTTTAAATACATAGATAATATCCGAACACGATGCAACAGGGTGGGATACAACCACTAAAGATATACTTCAGACATTTGTGATGGCTTGGTACTTAAATTTATTCCACAATGGCTTAACAAAGAATGTGATGTGTACTGTTGAACATGGGATCCAAGTCAAACCCGGCATAGTTTCTAATTACTGTACTTGTGTCATAAGCCTTTCTTTAAACTTTCCTGTCAACTTTTTTTGGTCAATCCTTGTTCTCCTCCGACTCCGGCGGTAACCGAGGCGCAGGGTGAGTTTATTCTCCCGTGTTATTTGGTTCTTGTTTTCTCTCCTACCCTCCATCGAGGCATTCACCAGCGAGGAACAAGAATCGCAGCCTAAGACAAGCAGCGCCGAGCAGGATCGAGCAAGGCTAAGCATGTGAGCAACAAACAACGTCAGCGTAAAATGCTGCACAATGTGGTCATCTGTTGTGTGACTGATTCATAAATTAAATCTCATCCAATGAATAGGAGTATAAACTGTATAACCTTCCACCCATTCCTCACACAGTGACCTAGAACTGCCACATCAAATAGGGTCTCAACAATACGTGGAAACATTTAACTGGCGTCTGGCGTCGTCCAAGATTCTCCTTGTCTGTATGTCACGAAATAAATATTTGATCAGTTAATGGTATTATTAACCCATCTCTTTTACAGAGGATGTCTCATAAGTAAAATAGTGTTTCAAAAAAGATTTTACTTGGAAAGTTTCTGACAAGTAATTAAACTATTCTTCAAAGTAGAGACCATCAGATCCTATGATCTTGAGCCATCCTTCAGCGAGGTTTCTTATCCCGCGACGGTACCAGCCTCTGGAAGTTGAAGCGAAGAATTCGGTGAAACCCACTTCCACAGCATCAATGCTTTGGAAATTTCTTCCACACAAGAAATGGGCCAAGGATCGAAAAAGTTGGTAATCTGAAGGCGCAATATCAGAGCTGTATGCTGGATGTGGTAGCGTTTTGACTCTTCCCAATTCCTGAATGCTTGCCTTGGTTGTACATGCAGTGTGAGGTCTCGCATTGTCCTGCTTCATGAGAGCTACAGAATTTATGTTGGGTATCTCCGTCTCAACATTTTATGAACTCGTTCCAGTTGTTGAGAATATAGATCTGCAATGACTGCACGCCCGTTAAGAACAATCTCCCAGTTAATCACTCCTTCAAAATTCAACCAGACTTACAACATCATTTGGGGCCAAACCGATCCTTTTTAGCCTATTAGGTAGATTTCATTAGAAAGCTAACTATTGCAATGGGTACCATGTTTCGACTTCCGGAAAATTTCGACATATCTTCGCGTTTCACATCCCCCAGACCCCAAAACCACCGTCAGTTCAAAAGTTTATATATAATTTATGTATATATGTATCTATCTATCTATATATATATATATATATATATATATCAGTTTCTTGTGGACACGATAACTGCCGTAATTTTGCACCAATCACTTTGATTTTTTTACATAACATGTATCCCTATAAAATCTCGGTCGAGTTCGTTAATGGGCAAAATCGGTCGAAGGGGGTGAAAATGGGGCGCTTTTTTCGAAAAAGTGAAATTTCGCTATAACTCTCTTAATACGTGAAATATCGAATCCATTCAAAGTTCATAATATGTGTCGGATAAGTGCCAAAAATTTATGTCAAATAATTTTTTTGATAGCACCAACCATTGACCAATGGGGTGGAAAAAAGTGGGTTTTTCGGGAAACATTAATCATATCTCTCTTAATAGGCACAATATCAAAACCGTACAAAATGGACAATATTCCTCCAATAATTACCTAAAACTTTTGTCTGAAAGAATTTTTTATATGACCCACCATTACGCCACGGGGTGAGCAAAATGATTTAAATTATAAGAAAATTCCAAGTGCCAAGAGTGGTTGGCATGACAACTTTACTTTTAATTGATAAGGGATGAGCCATCAGCAGTTGCTATGACAACGCCACTGCACGAGATCACATTCTGTTTTCATATGTCTGTGGGAAGCGACTTCGGTATCGGAACTGGTAGCATGCTGAATTTCTATGCCCAAGGTCGCGGGTTCAAACCCGGCTGAAGTCGTCGGATTTACTAAGAGCGCCAAAAAACCCTGAGTATGCTTTCCTTTGGAGGGGAAGTTTCAACGTTCGTTGCGAGTTGATGGTTCCGGTGGCATCTAGTAGCCAAGTTCACAGCTAGGTGTCGTTGATGGAAGTATTTTAAATTATGTAGCCTATTTTAGGTAGATTTCATCAGAAAGCTAACTATTACAATGGGTGCCATGTTTCGACTTCCGGAAAATTTCGACATATCTTCCCGTTTCACATCCCCCAGACCCCAAACCACCGTCAGTTCAAAAGTTTATATATATGTGTGTGTGTATATATATGCATATATATCAGTTTCTTGTGGACACGATAACTGCCGTAATTTTGCACCAATCACTTTAATGTTTTACATAATATGTAACCCCTTAAAATATCGGTCGAGTTCGTTAATGGGCAAAATCGGTTAAAGGGGGTGAAAATGGGGGGGGGGGCTCTTTTTTCGAAAAAGTGAAATATCGCTATAACTCTCTTAATACGTGAAATATCGAATCAATTCAAAGTTCATAATATTTGTCGGATAAGTGCCAACAAGTTATGTCAAATAGGTTTTTTTGATAGCACCAACCATTGACCAAAGGGGTGGAAAAAAGTGTTTTTTTTTCGGGAAACATTAATCATATCTCTCTTAATAGGCACAATATCAAACCCGTACAAAATGGAAAATATTCCCCTAATAATTACCTAAAACTTTGTCTGAAAGAATTTTTGATCTGACCTACCATTACGCCAAGGGATGAGAAAAATGATTTCGGAATTAAAGAACATGCCAAGTGCCATCAGAGGTTACCGTGACAACGCTTCTAAATTGATGAGGGATGAGCTATCAGAGGTTGCCAAGACAACGCCATTGCACGAGATCACATTCATTTTTCCATCTGACTGTGGGAAGCGGCTAACTGGTAGCATGCTGAACTTATATGCCCAAGGTCGCTGGTTCAAAGCCGGCCAAAGTCGTCGGATTTTCTAAGAGCGCTAAAAATCCCTCAGCATGCTTTCCTTTGGAGGAGAAGTTCCAACATTCACTGCAAGTTGCTGGTTGCGGTGGCATCTAGTAGCCAAGTTCACAGCTAGGTGTCGTTCACGTTAGTATATGGTACAAAATTAGGAACTACTACTTAAAATTGACCGTCTGCAGACCTTACCTGAATTACAGACTAACACAGTCATCACAATTAACACCGTTTATCAGATTCGACACACCCGGGGTTACATGACCACGTTGTCGCAGCCCCTAAACTGAGGAACCAACAAAAATATCTGCGGGAGATAAAATTTTGCGAGAAGAAGTAACAGACTGTCAGATAGTTACACATCAGTTCCAAACCTTGCATAAGGACAGTGTGATCACAAGTATAAAAATGAACCCCGAATGACAAGAAGGTTACCAACCCCATAAGACAATAAAATGATAAAAATATGCATACAAAAACGAAAAAAGAAGTTTATTTTTAACCTCTAAATGTAAAATACTTTCTTGCAATCAATGAGGTCTGATCCTCCTACGAAAACCTGCATGTTTTGCCTACTATAGCCAATCCCCTAGTTTGCCCGGTGAAATCTACCTCCGCCTTCCGGCGTGCCGAGAGGATTTTTTTCATTTATGAACAAGTAGTTCCGTGAAGAACTAAAGCCTATTTTCATATATCCTACTGTGCTCATTTGGGTAATGGCACAAATTGAACCCCGGACCGTTCATAGGAAGGTATTTTAGAATTTTATAAAGACCACAAGAAGTAACGAAGATGAGCTCACTGGAAAACAGCCACAGAGGCATTGCTGGAGACGCAGGTGGTCATTTTAAACACATAAACTTCCATTAGACGGACAGCTTAAGTGAAAATAGCCATTAAAGAAGCCATAAAAGAACTAGAGGGATGCAGAGTCAAGAGACTATAAGTAACACTCGACATTCCGATGAATAAGCAACTCAACGAAATATATTACTTTTCGAGTGCGACAGTTATGAGGGAAACTACTTTCTCAAGAGGTACTTGAAACTAAGCCCCGGATATTCTCGAATCAGCGAGATTTTGAAGCATACAGAGGGGGTACTTACAACCATTAAACTTAACAAAATAAACTCCCAAAGTTATTAAAACTAAAGTCAGAAGAGAATCAGGGATAGCAAAATTTGGAAGGTTGGCAGACCTGAAATAAGACACTTCAGATAATGCAAGCTAAGGATGACGTCATCGGAATGCGAGCGAAAGGTTACCCGCAGACGGCAAGAAGGATTAGGCTGGCCCCGTCGAGTGGATACTAACTATTATAATTAATTAAAAATAAACCTGTGAACAATTCTCGTTCCGCCAGCAGGCAATTGTAATATTTATACCAATTACACTTGGAATTAAATTATAAATAAGATTAGAGCCAGGACTCAGGAGTTGAATTCCCGGCGTTGTCAGGGACTTATTTCTGTCCCAAAATTAATAAAAGCATGAATTTCATCAGTCTGTGAAAGGCCTTGGTGGAAGGCACGTCGTATGAAGTTTCATCAGTCTGCGAGAAACCTCAGAGGAGGCACGTTGTATACGAAGACCGTCAGTCTGTAAGACACCTCAGTAGAGGCACGTTATAAACAACGTTCGCCAGTTTGCGAAAAAGCCTTAGTGCAGGCATGTAATAGAAAGTTATTTAGTACGATCAGTTAGATCAAGCCTCGGTGAAAGGTTACACTAGTTAACGATATTATCGGAACCTCAAGGGAAGAAACTGTACTCAAAGACATTAGAATTCGAACCTCAGAAGAGCAAAGTACAATACAAGTTGCTATAGGCAAATCACTAAGTTTCGAGTGAAGTTTAACGAAGTTACATTGGTTCAAGACCAAGTCGCGTTAAGATACGTCAGATTACAAGACGCGAAAGCACACTTAAGACTTTAAAACAGAGTGCGGAAGTAGAAAGACGTTGAAGGAGTTTGTGAACTCAGAACGTAGGTTCGAGATCAAATAAATAGCTAGTGAGCGATAGAAAGTTACACCAAGCAGAAAGAGACAATATGACCAGAGGGGAACCTCAGAACAATTTATAACAGACAACCAGTGAAACGTCAGAGGACGTAGGTTCGATAAAACGGAACAATTGAAGGGACACAAATCCTAAAGTAGAAGTGTACATTCTTCGCGGAAGACTAAGATAGAAAATACTGTAAGATTGCGATTGGAGCAACTGTAAATATCAAAAGTATAGAGTTATAGCAGATAGACAAATAAACATTAACAAGTGAAAATTCTCTATAAGAAAGTATTCGAACGAAAGACAGGCACGAAATTAGGAAGAAGAGGAAGAAAAGAGACTTACCTAGAAGTAGGAGGAGGAGTAGGAGCGATCACACGTCCAAAGCAGTATAGAAAGAGACAATCTAGGATCACCAGCATCGTGATGTTACCGCCAGAGTACGCTGAGATTTGGGTCCGTGTGAAAGAATAATAGAGTGATTGAGGGAATTTCTTTTTTTTGTGTTATAAATGTTGTAAAATGCAGTGTAAAATGCATAGAAATATGTACATGTGTCAACTTGAAGACCATAGATTGAAAAGGGTCTATTTTAGTGTAGTGATGAAGTGCTGAAGAAATTATGTATGGGTGTAGCCATCCAAAGGCCATGTCATGAGCTGAACAACAGGGTGATTCAAAAAAATGTCTACTATATTAAATGATTGTATCATATGCTAGTCAGTGAATTTATAAAAATGTATGAAAAGTATGCACTAATGAATAACCAAGTAATGTTAAGAAGTAAAAAGGAAACCGCCAAGATGGTTTGTAAAAATGTGAAGGATAATTATCGAAGTGCAAAAGGTAATAATAATAATAATGAAAACCCGAAAGATGATTAAGCAATAATGAAATGAAATCTGAAAGGAGGAATCGAATATAATAATGTAAATGGCAAGTAAAATTACGGCAGATAAATGAAAGTAAAGTAAATGGAATAAGCACCATAATAATAATAATAATAATAATAATAATAATAATAATAATAATAATAATAAAAGTTGGGTTTTTATACTCCGAAATAATGAATATTGAGTTTTTATACTCCGAAATAATTTAGTTTCGAGTTTTTAGGTAGATTTCATTAGAAAGCTAGCTATTGCAATGGGTCCCATGTTTCGACTTCCGGAAAATTTCGACATATCTTCGCGTTTCACATCCCCCAGACCCCAAAACCACCGTCAGTTCAAAAGTTTAAATATAATTTATGTATGTATATATATATATATGTATATATATATATATATCAGTTTCTTGTGGACACGATAACTGCCGTAATTTTGCACCAATCACTTTGAATTTTTTACCGAATATGTATACCTATAAAATCTCGGTCGAGTTCGTTACTGGGCTAAATTGGTCGAAGGGAGTGATTTTTTTTCTCGAAAAAGTGAAATATTGCTATAACTCCCTTAATATCTGAAATATCGAATCCGTTCAAAGTTCATACTATGTGTCGGATAAAGCCCAAACATTTATGTTTGAAGAGTTTTTTTTATAGCACCAACCATTGACCAAAGGGGTGGGAAAAAGTGGGTTTTTCTGGAAACATTAATCATATCTCTCTTAATAGGCACAATATCAAAACCGTACAAAATGGACAATATTCCCCTAATAATTACCTAAAACTTTTGTCTGAAAGAATTTTTGATATGACCCTCCATTATGCCAATGGATGAGAAAAATTATTTCGGAATTATAAGAAAATGCCAAGAGCTGTCAGTGCTTGCCATGGCAACACTACTTAATTGATGAGGGATGATCCATCAGACGTTGCCAAGATAACGCACTTGCATGAGATCAGATTCAGATTTCCATCTGACTAAGTGTGAAGCGGCTTCGGTGACGTAACTGGTAGCATGCTGAATGTCTATGCCCAAGGTCGCGAGTTCAAAGCCGGCCGAAGTCGTCGGATTTTCTAAGAGCGCTAAAAATCCCTCAGTATGCTTTCCTTTGGAGGGGAAGTTCCAACGTTCGTTGCGAGTTGCTGGTTGCGGTAGCATCTAGTAGCCAAGTTCACAGCTAGGTGTCGTTGACGGTAGTACCTGGTAGCAACATTAGGAACTACTGCTTGAAATTGACCGTCTGCAGTCCTTACCTGAATTACAGACTAATACAGCCATCCCTAAGTACACGGGGTTACATGACCGCGTTGTCGCAGCCCCTAAACTGAGGAACCAACCAAAATCTCTGCGGGAGATATAATTTTGAGTGAAGAAGTAACAGACCGTTACATAGTTACAGATCAGTGTCGAAACCTTGCATAAGGACAGTGTGACCACAAGTATAAAAATGGATCCCAAATGACAAGAAGGTTACCGTTCCCATAAGACAATAAAATGTTTAAAATAAGCATAAAATGATGAAAAACAAAGTTAATTAAGCTCCAATTATAAAATACCTTCTCCAAATAAATGAGGTCTGATCCTTCTACGAAAACCAGTATATTCTGCCTATTTTCGCCTATACCCAAGTTTGTCCGGTGAAATCTACCTCCGCCTTCCGGCATGACGAGAGGTCTTTTTTATACTTCGAAATAGTGAATATTGAGTTTTATACTCCGAAATAATAAATGTTTAATTGAATAATTGCATTCCACAAGTTAATAATGAAGCGATGAATATTAATAAAGATGATGACAATAATAAACTCGAGTTGAAATGATCAAATATTTGAAGTAATTGACGTAATTGAAGTAATTAAAGTAATTGAAATAATATAAGTAATTGAAGGATCTTTGGTATATCTTAAAAATAATGAAATAAAAACGCTATTCAGCCGATAAATTGTGCCCAATTCAACAATGAAATATGCAAATCATATTTTGCCAGCAATGCTCAATCGGGAGTATCGGGGTTCATGGTTTGTTCTCCCACTCTGTGACTTACACACTTTGGATTAAGCATAGGATACACTTCCAAAAATAAACAAAATCAAACTCCTACTGTCAAAACATTTAATTATCCAAAATATGGCGCTACAAAAATTAAACAAATGAAAATACTGACACTACACTTCACACTTGTCCAAAGATGAACAAGGAATTCAAATTAATTAATCACAAAATAATAATTACTGGTTTTCCAAAAACCAACAAAACTCCAACTAGTTTCACTCCCATATGGTGACAATTCTAATTCTTTAAAATAACGAGCTCCAAATGGCTCCGTAAAGTTTACATGCACTGTGTTATCAATTTAACACACATCATTTAATATTTTCATGAGTATATCTGACTTTAATCATAATATCAAAGTATGGCTAATCATTAATTAATTTTTGGGCTTTCACAATGTTCATCTGTTACCATCACTCTCTCTCAAGCTACCAACTCACTACCGTGATTGGAAAAATTGGCGTATCCCCGAGTTATAGAAAACTACTGAGCAAGTCAACTTAAGATTACTCCCAGAATCTTAATGTTTTCATAAGAACTCGTGAATCACTGAATCATTTAATAATAAAGTTAGGGATTTATCATTTTGTCTTCAAAGACAATTATATCTTAAGAAAGCAACGATCTGAAGCTCTGCGAGCGATAATAATGAATGTAAAGGGACCTCAGTTCAAATGCTGGGTCGTTAAAACAATCTTAAACACTTCCGTGTACTGTGAATCAGACAGCTCGTTCCTAACCTACCTCTCTAAAAGAATGTGAGGGTCTGTCTCAACTACTTGGCTGATTTATTGCTGTGCAGGGAGGGGAACTCTACAGTCTCGCTTCCGCAAGAGACCGGCCATTCGACTTTTAAACACAGCTGCTTCAAATGCATTTCTCTGAATGGCAAGGCTCACGATACAAATTAACCACAAGACAACTATTAGGTTCTACTGACCTATTCTTTCAGCTTCGGTAAGGTATAATTATGAAGTGTCCTCATTAGCGGGTAAGAAAATTCAATAAAACAACCAATATTAAGCGGCTTCAACACGGACGACTCTGAGTTCGATCCTTTAAAATGCCTCGAGAGCAGTATCCCAACTTTGAGAACTTCAACATTTGCGACTTAAGGAAGGCCTAGCCCATAACCAGCGCTCATAATACAACATAAATTGCACCCTTTTCACAATTCAACATAACTCATTACCGCACTAACTGTCCCTCACAATTACTTTTACCGAGCATTTCAACGCATTCCTAGCGTGACAAATTACATCACTGCGCGACATGGCGCTCATACATAAAATAGCCAAGTTGCCTTTCAAAGAACGAAGTAAATTCAAATCAAAGTTTGATCTACGTCTCAAAATATATATACTCAGCCTCAGCCTCCATCAACAAAAATCATTTATACCATAAAGAACATATTGATTCACAACAATTAATAATTCATCTAAAGGAGCTCTTGAAGCTACTACTTCTCAATATAAACTTCATCACATAATTAATTAATTTAATTATTATTATTATTATTATTATTACGCTTGCTTTACCATAGTTATATCATTTACCATTATACTGATATTCCACTGAATAGTTTCCACAAGGGATTCATTAATACTTCACATATTTTTAGCCTATTTTCAATTTTGAAAAAATAGGCTCATGAGATCACCTTTTGTCCGTGTGTGTGTGCGTGTGTGTGTGTGTGTCTGTGTGTGTGTGTGATCCGTGTGTGTGTGTCCCCCTAATAAAATCTAAACGGTAGGAGCGATTTCAATGAAACTCGGAAAGTTCATAGCACTATTCCCAGCGACCTCGACCGTGCCCTTCAAATTTTGTTACGACTCACCAATCCAACATGGCGGCTGTGCGAAATATTTCACCAGCATTCAATATCTCCGAAACTATTACCGATATTACGCTGACATTTTCTATGGTGATAGAGGGAACTGCTATAAGTTCACTTATGTGACTTTTGAAAACCTGGTAACTACAAAACCAACATGGAGGCCAAGCGAATTTGCGACTTTTAAATAGACGTTTCTCGTGATTTGACCAACCAAACGCAATGAAACTTGGTACAGTATATGTTTATTTTCATTGTAATGCACCGACATCTAACTTCGTTCAATTGTTTACATAATCACAAGATGGCGGATGTGCGAAATATTTCACCGGCATTCTATATCTCTGAAACTATTAGCGGTATCTCCCTAACATTTTGTACGAAGATAAAGGGCACTACTGGAAGTCCATCTATAAGACTTTCAAAAACCGGTTAACTACAAAACGAACATGGCGGCCAAGCGAATTTGAAAATTTTAAATAGACCTTTCTCGCGTTTTAATGTTCCAAGCGCACTGAAACCTGGTACAGGAGTTATTTATACACATTGTAATCCACTGGTATCTAATTTAGTTCAATTGTTTACATAACCTCAAGATGGCGGCAGTGCGAATTTTAAAATTAAGTTTTTATTTCTTGTGATGTAGTCATGCGATTGAAGTGAAAGTTTGAATAATGAACCTACGCAATAATTTTCCTTTAATGGTACATGACTCTATGGCCTATACATTTAACAATCCAACATGGCGACCATCTGAAATATTTAGACGATACTGAATATCTACGAATCTATTTTAGCAATCAAACTGCATTTTTTAATGTTCATAGGGGCTATGAACTGAAGTTCACCTATAGGACTTTAAATAACCTGGTGATCACAAATCCAACATGGCGGTGACGCGAATTATAAATATTCACATGAACATTTCTCGCAATTTAACCATCCGAGTACAGTGAAACTTGGTACAGTAAATCCTTATACGAATGTTAATCCACTGGCATCTAATTTATTTCAATTGTTTCCATAACCTCAAGATGGCAGCTGTGAAAAATTTTAAAATCTCCTTGTTTTTTCTTGTGTCCTAATTTTGCGATTGAAGTTTGAATACTACACGTTCACAATAATCTGCATGTAACAGTACATAACTCTAGGACCTACATATATAAAATCCAACATGGCGACCATCCGAAATATTTAGTCGGTTCTTAATATCTACGAATCTATTACAGCAATCAAACAGAAATTGTGTATGTTGATAGTGGCAATTAACATAAGTAGAATATATGAAAATAGGCTGTATAGTTCTTCATGGAACTACTTGTTATTATTTCAATCAAATTAATCGTTCAGATCGTGCAATCTTTATTTCACATGTTATTAAACATCCCTACTTCCACTCATGAGGATTATACGCAAATCTTCCCAAAACACATAATAATGAAATTAGTACTCACATGATTGTACGGTCAGAGACCGAATTCTCCACCGATGGAACATTTTCTCCCACCAATTTCTTCTTAAGCCATATTCATGGTTATATCTCCACTTGATAACACTTTCCTCACAGCACATAAAATATATACACTAATCACTTTGAATATAAAGAATACCATTTTGGATTCGTTATCACTTAAACACAAATACAATTTCACTAAAATATATTACACTCAAAAATTTCACTATACTTGAATTACATAAAAATTTTATCACTCTGGCGTTAATTATTTGCCTTAACACACGTGACTTCGTTATTATTTCCCGTTTCCAAGGGTTGCACTATATGCACGTCGGCTTCCTACTCTGATGTGATGATTGAAAGTCTCGAACGAACTAACCTCACTGGAACGGCTGATCTTCTAATTCTGGGTTTGACTATCGGCTTCCTTAACTTTTCTGCACGATGTCGTATCTTGCTAGACGCTAACTTGTTCGTCTAATAAAAGTCTGTCACTGATATATTACTTTTATGATCGCTCGAACTTGTACAACGACGACCTGGTAATTTCCTTGTCTAATAATTCACTCGTGGATTTTACTTTCTGTTACTTCGATTCTTGCCTTATTGGAGTACTCCCCAATGTCTGACTGTTCATTTGCCTACACTTAGACAAAGCCTGGAACGTCGATTCCTCAATTCTATCGTACTTCGCTCTAGTCCCCTCAGTTCAGGAACACTAGGCGTTATTATTACGTTCTACCCCGATCTGGTTACTTAACGTAGATAGAACTGTATATTTCACTGTCTTTGGGTACTTCGAAATCTTATGATGCGTCCGTTCTTTAACTGAAACTATATAGACTCGAGTACCTATCGCTGGTAATTTTTTAAGTCCACAGCCTTAACTTTGACTGTACTGGTGAACTTTATAAAGTCCGAAGCTTGATGATATTATTCTCTATAACAGGATTCTGATGTGTCTTCACACGGCGATACTAATGACGATTCTGGACGGCAACTCCCATACGGGGTGCTCGTCTGCGATACAGAGTAACACGACCTCTCACGGTCTGGTAAATACTGCATTTAACGATGATTGTACCAGCGTGCAGCGTCTAAGCGCTCACTAAGACTGAATTGTTGTACTTTGCGAAACAGTACCACGCTCTCCGGCGTCTCTGATAAACTGAATGTACTTTGATGCAGCACTCCTGCACTAGGAGTTCACTTGTAGACTGCCTTGTTGTTGGTTGAAACAGCAACACGCCACTCTAGGACGTTGAAGACTGAATGATTGTTGGTGATCCAGCACGACCCGTTCCCGTGGTCGTCCAAGACTGAATAATGATAGTGACACAGCGACGCCCCCCTCGGGCTGTCGGAAACTGCATTCCCTGTTTGATACAGCCGGACGCCCTCTCTCGGGCTATCGGAAAACTGCATGCTCTTCCTGGCACGTCCAGGGTTTATATTGAAATCTGCTGCAAAAAGATCAAATACGCTTCTTCTCCAGCACAAACTTCCAAAATAATTGTCGTATAATTTTGAAAAATATGTCTCCTGAAAGCTCTCGTTTTAAACGTAAACGGGTTCCTTTGATCACGAAAATCGATCACACAATTCCAAGATATTAAATAATTTGGCTCCTCAGATGTGTGGGTAGTGTGGTTTATTTTTCCATCTCTCCCATCTTTGGGCTCGGGGAATAACTAACGACGTAATGCCGCGTATGCAATTCTTTCCTGTGCAATTACTATAAACTTTTTCCACACTCAAAAATCTCTTTTCCAGGATGATCAACAGTGATGTGTTCATTTCATTAATTAAATGCTTGCAAATGGCTTAATTTTAATTATTTCTCTTCTTGCGTCATTGCAATGCTGCCATTTTATAGCTGATTAAGTCCTTCTTCCGAAACTCAATCTCACTCACTCGCCGTGGAAAGTTTCCAACTCTATTAATAATTATGCGCTAGCTTCTTATCGATGCGTCAAGCGTGATCTCATGCCCGTGTGACTAGTGGTCACCCGCTCTTGCATCACATTATAACAGCCCAACTTCTTAAAATCTTTCCAATTCATTCTAAAGACTGCATTATTTAATCCCTTCTTTTGTATATAAAATATGGATTCGACGCTTGAACCAATTGCAGATGGTTTCAATTCTCCCCCACTTAGATAAATAAATTTTCGAAATTTGTGGAAATTTATTTAAATATTTTTCATAGAAAATCTCATTCTTTCAGTGTGGAAGCCATCATAACATCTCGCAGCACCTTCTGGTCTCCCTTTTACAAGCACTTCCTTTCTCTGGCTTGTTATGGTCTCAACAGGGTTCCCTTTCTTCATTTCCTTTAAGCGTACATCTACACCTAAAGTCATAAATCTCTTGTCTCGTCCGGGTATTTCTCTGCCTCCTCACAGTCTGGCGTGCACTCCAAACCTGTGTCAGACGGTTTCCATTTTCTCTGTCTTTATTTCATGGGACTAGCCTTCTGCCTGTCTGTCTCCTTTCTTCTCTTCCAACCACTAACTTATTTACATCACCTTAAGGCTCCACGGGTGCGATCTTGCCCTACCCCGTTATTCCTTTTCTGTTTTCTGGACACAAAGTCTACAGGATTTCATCTCTCGTTACGGGTGTGGTCTATCCCTACCCGTATCCTTATCTGTTTTCTTCCATTTTCCTTCATCTCGTATCGAGATGGCATTTTTCCAAAATTTATTTTTCCTACTCTTCCAATTCCAGAGTTCTTTAAGATTCTCTCCTTTCCTTTTCTTTCTTTCATTCCATTTCTTCCTTCTAAGCTTCCAACTGTAAAACGCTTGTGACTTGTCTTTCTCCAGGGGAATTTACGCTATTTCTAACCCTCTCATGGTTTCAATCGGATTTTTATCATCCTGTAAACCTGTTACAATTAGCGGTTTTCTTCCTATTTTTCCATTTCTCTCAAATCAAAACGCTTTTAAAGAAACGTGATAAAGCACGTAGAACATTTATTAAATCTAAACTTACCATTGACTACGAAGAGTACAGAATTCTGCATAATAAGACAAAACAAACAATCAGGAACACAAAAGTGAAATATATGTACAACCTCTTCAGTGACTGTAAAACCACCTCCGCCAGATGGCGTGCTGCAAAATCATTGGGAGTTGGTGCCAGTTCAGTCACTGATGTTGAGATGCCTGTCTCTGCATCACAATTAAATGAACATTACTCAAATGTTGCCTCAATTGGTGATGTATTAAGAGTATCAGAGACCGTCACGAAATACACATCCATCCCTCCCCCTGCCCAAGAAAAAATTTTCTTTATGTATGTTTACCCACATCAGATTGTGAAAGCCATCAAATAAATTCGTACAAAAGCAAGAGGCCCTGATAGCATCCCAATTTCTCTTATTTCTAACTTTCTTGAAGTATTTCTACCCCCAATTATCCATCTATTTAATTTCTCTCTACAAAGTGGAGTATACCCGTCTCTTTGGAAGTGTGCTAACATACGTCCAGTGCCAAAAAATAATAACCCCACTAGCTGTAGTGACTTTAGACCAATAAATATCCTTTGTGCCCTTAGTAAAGCGCTTGAGAAAATAGTTCATGAACAAGTATGTGAATACCTAACTAAATTTAATATCCTCAATCCTTACCAATCTGGGTTTAAAAAGGGTCATAGTACCACCACTGCATTGTTAAAGGTCAGAGATGATATACGCACAGCTATGGACAAGCGTCAGCTTACAATCCTATGTCTTTTCGATTTCAGTAAGGCTTTTGACTGTGTGAACCACAATATACTTCTTGCAAAGCTGAAATATTTTGGCTTCTCTCAGAGTGCTCTTTCCTGGTTCAAATCCTACCTTTCCATGCGTACACAAAGAGTGGTCCTCGCGGATGGCTCCTCCTCAGACTGGAAATCGGTAGAAAGTGGAGTACCTTAGGGATCTGTCTTAGGTCCACTATGCTTCTCGCTATATATAAACGATGTTTCTAATGAATTCCGAAATAGTTCTGTTCATATATACGCTGATGACCTCCAAGCCTATTTTCACCTCACGCCTAACACTGCATGTGATCGTATAAATCTGTTTAATGAAGACATTGACAGGCTTTGTGAATGGGCCCAAAATCATAATCTTAACTTGAACATATCTAAAACACAACTTATATCCATTGGATATACAAAACTTCTAAATTCAGTAGATTTTAATTCACTACCACCCATCAAGATACTAGATAATAATATTAAATATAGAAACACTGTCAATAATCTCGGAGTGATATTTGATAGAACACTCTCGTGGGCAGAGAATACGTCTAATGTGGTAAGGAAGGTTGTATCAACTATGCATCTCCTGAAAAGAACTGTTTCTTACACCCCACCTAACATACGTAAGCTCTTCGTCCAAACTCTCATCTTTCCAATCATTGATTATGGCTCTGCTGTATACAATGATTTACCAGAAATACAGAACATCAAATTACAAAGAGTCCAGAATGCATGTGTTCGGTACATTCTGGATGTAAGGCGAGATGAACATATCACACCTTACTACGTGCAGCTGAAATGGCTGAAACTCCACGAGCGCAGGCAGTTATCAGTTGCCATTCTGACACATAAAATATTACATACCAAGACCCCGTTATATCTCTACAATGCCTTTACATCAATGCATTCTGTTCATAATCGAGAAAATAGATACACAAAATTAACACTCCAGATTCCTATACACCGAAACATGAAGTTCAATAAATCTTTTGTTTGCACCGCCTAACGACTCTTCAACACCTTCGATTTATATAAGTTCGTCAACATTGCAAGCACTGCAGCTTTCAAAAGACATCTTTCATCCTGCTCCTTGGAGCAGTATACCTCTCACATTTGATTAGTGTATTATGTTAAAATACTTTTTCAAAGTTCAATTAGAACACAAGGACAATTGGTGTATTCTTTGAATACACGGTACGAGAGATATAATGTCTATTGCTCTTTGCATGTTCATTTTTTCCTTCCTCCTCGCCAAACACCAACAGTGATCATCTGTTTTCTCCCTGTTGAGCATGTCTCTTATGTCTTCATAAGTATGTTTCAGATATATAACTTCTGTGATCCACCTAGCGCCATCTAGTAGCGAACCTCTGAAGCTACTCACTTCCTCATCGTGCAAGATGACTTACTTATCCATTTGGCTACCAGATCTCGGTACCATCGTCAGCTATTTTCTCCTTGAGCAAGAGGACTACGTCTACTTCTTTACTCACCATGCTGCGCTAGTATCATCTATCAACTCCTTGAAGACCAGCTCAGCAAGAGAAGAGAATTTATTGTTAATAAGTTGGTTATGCTGATATGTATACCTTTTGTTTCCTACCCCCACTCTCTCCCCTTCCTAGGACCTTCCGTGCTTCGTTTTGCTGCTCTCACTTCTTAGTCGGCAGTCGCAGTAATCAGTAAAGGCTCAACCAGAGCCAGCCTCCTGACCTAACGAGGCAGTTTTTAAATTCCACGCCATGTTGGAACTTTAAGTATTAGTGAAGAACTCCACCTTCGCCATGCAACAAAGATAAGTACCTGATTCAAGTTTTAACCTCATCTTCATGGTTTTAACTTCCTCGTGTTTTAACTATCTTTTATAGGCAGTGTGAAACTATTTACTTTGGGGCAATAATCACTCTTCGTGGGATTTGCCATGTTGAGCTTTTTTCTTGTATAAGCCAACCTTACTAAAAAGAGCTTTTCTTAAGCGATTCAAACGAGAAACCCTCTCGCTACGTGGGATATTATCTAATACCCACTGCCTATAATCATAAAACTATTTCCTCCGTTGGATTTTCTCAACCCCATTTTCTGCTAAGGTCGTTCTGGAACCTTCTAGAACTTGTTCTCTATCTGCGAGTCCTGCCATCATGTATTTCTCACGTACTTGGGAGAAATTTGTTTAAAACTAAATTACTACAATAGTGAAATTTCGTCCTCCGCTGGAACCTCTGGAAAATTCTATGGCGCATTTCATTGTAAATTACCACTTTTTCAAGAAATAGACTTTCACCTACATAGTGCAATCAGTTATCTCCATAATTGCAATAACTTTTATTTCTCATAAACTTCAGTGTTTCTCCAGTGAACTTTGCATCCATCTTTACAGACTATAGTGATAATCAGTGCTTGCTCCACTTTTCTACCGCGTCGCGATCGTCCGGTTATATTAAATACGGCCATGAACATTGTCCCTATATCCCAATGATCTTTTCCTTAACCTTCTACTAACAACCATTATTTATGAAATCGTAACTTTCTATAAGGTGTCATTCTAAGAAGTGCCCTTCCATTTTGTTGGTTTATCATTAAGTAATTCTGCATAATTGCGTGTCTAGCACACGTTTCAAACTTAAATTGTTCCTCCCTTCAAAGGCAGGGAAAACAATTCTCTCAACTCTTGAGTGAGTTATTTTTTGGTCTCGCTAAATGAAAACTGCCTCATTTGACTGGCGAGGCTTATTCAAAGCATCAGAGGTCTAGATCCTTCCTTCTGATCAACTTTTCAGGTTCACAGTAAGTGACCTGCCCTCTTTGCATAATTCTCATATTAACTCTGTATAAATATAAGAAGTTATAGGAACTTCTATTTTATTTTTCACGTTGTTATTATTGTTATTTTCAAAGTTGTCACTGTCTCTAGAACATTCTCTCCAGAATTTCTTAAGGTGCACTTTTTGTACTTCAATTTACGTTCAAGCTTTAATTATTTTATTGTTCATTTGTTCAAATCTTATAAAGATTTCAGAAACATGTAAGGTTTGAAACCTTTTAAATTGTCAATTGCCTGGAGCAATCGGTTAATGTGGAGAGGTCTGCGACCCTATTTATTAAAAAGTTCAAATGAACTATGTTAATTAAAGTTATATTACATACTTGTTAATTCCCTCAAATTTTTTCTAATTGTTAAATAAACTAAATATTTGTTAAAAAAAAAAAAAAAAATTTTGGGTAGATTATAGGCTAGGGAATAACCCACCCACCAAGGGAAGATGATGAAGAGAAGGAAGTAGATTTTGGAATTGGAAAAGAAGGATAGAAGAATAGGAGGAGAGTCCCACAAAGTAATGAGTTTATTGTTAAACACACTTAAAGGTGGTTGCCACTGCAAATATGTGCTCGGATACTTAAAATAGCTACGAGCTTGGTCGAGGCTAACGGGAGCCGCAGATAAGGCTTGGGCAGTTTGCCAGAGAGAACCTGTAGTGTATTTCCTCCCAAGCACGAATGAAAGTACTATAGGGAAGGGTGATGATCTGGCCAGACAGATAGTAAAAGCTTTATTATATATGAACGAGGGCATAAACCTAGGAAGAGCTAGGAAAGCCAGGATCCTGCCTAACTGTATTATCAAAGAAATGATGAATCCAAAAACAAATATTTAGTTTATTTAACAATTAGAAAAAATTTGAGGGAATTAACAAGTATGTAATATAACTTTAATTAACATAGTTCATTTGAACTTTTTAATAAATAGGGTCGCAGACCTCTCCACATTAACCGATTGCTCCAGGCAATTGACAATTTAAAAGGTTTCAAACCTTACATGTTTCTGAAATCTTTATAAGAATTGAACAAATGAACAATAAAATAATAAAGCTTTTACTATCTGTCTGGCCAGATCATCACCCTTCCCTATAGTACTTTCATTCGTGCTTGGGAGGAAATACACTACAGGTTCTCTCTGGCAAACTGCCCAAGCCTTATCTGCAGCTCCCGTTAGCCTCGACCAAGCTCGTAGCCATTTTAGGTATCCGAGTACATATTTGCGGTGGCAACCGCTTCTAAATGAATTAAAAGTCAACTTATTACTTTTGTGGGACTCTCCTCCTATTCTTCCATCCTTCTTTTCCAATTCCAAAATCTACTTCCTTCTCTTCATCATCTTCCCTTGGTGGGTGGGTTATTCCCTAACCTATAATCTACCCAACAATAGCTGACAACCTGTCTACTTCAATAGCTCTTCTTGTACAGTATATGGTGTTTGTTTTTCGGGCTGATAGTCTGTATGCACTCTCACTCTTTTGTATATAATTTTTCCAATATCATTAGTAATATTATTATTATTATTGTATTGTTACCCTACTATATTTTTGTTACTATAATTGTTAGACTATGATTATTTATATTGTGAATGTAGGTGAAATGTTTTACTTTTATAAGCCCGAACCTTATTTTATGTAGGGCGCTACTGTAAAGGAGCTCTTAAACTCTAAGTGTAGCAGTGAAAATAAATCAAATCAAATAAATAAAAAAAGATCTCCTCTATTTTCTTCATTATCGCCAAGGGTTTTATCCTTTTCTATGAGGTTTTCTTTACTCCCATTTGAGTCTATTTCCATTTTTCCTTGCTCGGACCTTTTTCGTTTGCATTCCTGATATTTCATCATGAGTTCCAAAATTTGTGCCTTCAGCTGTTCTTCTTCTAATTCCATATCCTCATCTTAATTTTCCTGAACTGGACCATTCTCTTCCTGCTCTTTATTTTCATCCTTGTCCTCTGGGATGTCTATTTCCATCCTGTCCTTTCCAGACTGGTAATTTTCCTCAGGAATTTCCTCAACTTCTTGTGAAACCTCATTCTGGGACTCCACCTGATTGTCTCTTAATTCATTTTTCTCTTCTACTTCTTTCATTTCAAGTATTTCTTCTGACTTATCTTCCTGCTTAAATCGTGCGTACAAATGGTCCTCTTTTATATGTGACTCATTTTCATTTTGGCATCCTTTTTGACTTGGGATTTCTATTTCCTCCTGAATTTCTATGACATTTTCTTCCTGTGGCTCAATAATTTTCTCCATTTCCATATGAGCCATAACGATTTCTGGTTCCCTTTCTATTTCTTCTTCTTTTTGACAAATTTCGGGCTCTTGCACAGTTATTTCCTTTTCTTTTACAACTACTGTTTTACTTTCAGCTTGGATAACTGCTTCTTTTGATTGGAGGTCTTGCGCTAGTATATACTCGTCATACGTGTTCCTAGCATCCTCTAGATTCTCTTCATATTCAAGGATTTTAACCTTTCTCAATTTGGCTAACTCCAGAATAGTTATTATATCTTGTTCATTGTACATGCTCATTCTGAACTGATGCATCTTCTGATGTTCTCCCATTATATAATCCATCTGTTCCTGAATGTATTTCCTCCTGTCGCGCTCTTGGTAATCGATCTTACACTTAATATGATTCCAGTTCGTCCCTATTTTCCATAATTTCTTCATTATTTCACTTACTTCCTCAATGAACATTCTTATCTGTTCCCAAGGAGCTAATTCTATTTTCCCTTCTTCAACCATGCGTTTCAAGAATTTATTTTTCGTTTCTCTTAATGACTTTTTAATATTAGGGATTTCAGTATACAATTCTTCTAATTCTTGTTTGGGTATCGTATACCAATTTTTACTTGCCCTATCATGAAGTTCGGATGTCTTCTTAATTTCCTCGGAAATACTTCGTTCCTTAATTTCCTCTTCCTTATTTGAGTCAGTACATCTCAATTTCCAAATTTCATCCCTTATTCTGCGATACTCATCATCTTTTTCATTAATTATATACAAGAACCCTTTCACTTCTTTCCATGTAGCCATTTATACTTTTTCCTGATCCTGAATGCAAAAACTACCATTCTTTTCGCTTTCGATTTCCGATTCTACTTGAACTTGCATTATTAAATGAGACTTTGAATCATCCTTATTATGATCCTCATTATTGCTTTTACTATGCACGCATTCCCTTGCAACTGGTTTACATGTTTCACACTCAATTTGGAGCTCCATAGGCTCAACCTTTGCCCTGTTTTCTAAATACATGTTACCTTCTCTTCGTGCATCTATCTATGCATCTAGATGCACGCATGCTTTCAAAGGAAATTTCTACATTTTCCTTGGTTGGGTACCATTTTTCATTTTGTTGGAGGTTCAATTTACTCTCTATAGATTTGAATCTATCTTTACTGTCTGCCGTCATGGCCTCCAACCTTTCACTACTGTCTGCCTTCATGGCGTCCAAGAGTCTCTGCACCTCTTCACGCAATGACATATTACTATCTTAGAGAATACAGTGGGCTACTCTGTCCCATCATTGGTTCATGCGTGAGAGATGGTACTCTGAACTCTTGTGACCCAATTTCAAAAATTCAACCTCAGTACGGGTGTTTACTAAAACGTACCCGTCTGGTATAATACTCATTTCAATATCAACACCATTATGAAAGTGATTTTCTTAAAATTCAAACATTTTGAAAAAACATATTTTTCAAAAAATGAAAATTTTGGTTTTTCAAGTAAAACTCGGGGTTTCCCAAGGAAAACTCATCCCTACGTACTGGGCGCCAAGAAAAATATGATTTTAGGGGGTATTTGTGGGCTGCTCGGTGTGAGTTTCCAGGGTCCCAATGCGGTCAGTTAAATTTATATTTTGTAGCTAATTCTATCACTATTTAGCTTTACGTGATATGACCGTCTTAGGTGTTCCTAAAAGCATTAATCCAAGCACATTACTTCTATTCCCCCATGTGCCCATTTCAACAATGAAATATGCAAATCACAGTTTGCCAGCAATGCTCAAACGGGAGTATCGGGGTTCATGGTTTGTTCTCCCACTCTGTGACTTACACTCTTTGGATTAAGCATAGGATACACTTCCAAAAATAAACAAAATCAAACTCCTACTGTCAAAACATTTAATTATCCAAAATATGGCGCTACAAAAATTAAACAAATGAAAATACTGACACTACACTTCACACTTGTCCAAAGATGAACAAGGAATTCATATTAAATAATCACAAAATAATAATTACTGGTTTTACAAAAACCAACAAAACTCCAACTAAGTTTCACTCCCATATGGTGTCAATTCTAATTCTTTAAAATAACGAGCTCCAAATGGCTCCGTAAAGTTTACATGCACTGTGTTAACAATTTAACACACATCATTTAATATTTTCATGAGTATATCTGACTTTAATCATAATATCAAAGTATGGCTAATCATTAATTAATTTTTGGGCTTTCACAATGTTCATCTGTTACCATCACTCTCTCTCAAGCTACCAACTCACTACCGTGATTGGAAAAATTGGCGTATCCCCGAGTTATAGAAAACTACTGAGCAAGTCAACTTAAGATTACTCCCAGAATCTTAATGTTTTCATAAGAACTCGTGAATCACTGAATCATTTAATAATAAAGTTAGGGATTTATCATTTTGTCTTCAAAGACAATTATATCTTAAGAAAGCAACGATCTGAACTCTGCAAGCGATAATAATGAATGTAAAGGGACCTCAGTTCAAATGCTGGGTCGTTAAAACAATCTTAAACACTTCCGTGTACTGTGAATCAGACAGCCCGTTCCTAACCTACCTCTCTAAAAGAATGTGAGGGTCTGTCTCAACTACTTGGCTGATTTATTGCTGTGGAGGGAGTGGAACTCTACAGTCTCGCTTCCGCAAGAGACCGGCCATTCATCTTTTAAACACAGCTGCTTCAAATGCATTTCTCTGAATGGCAAGGCTCACGATACAAATTAACCACAAGACAACTATTAGATTCTACTGACCTATTCTTTCAGCTTCGGAAAGGTATAATTATGAAGTGTCCTCATTAGTGGGAAAGAAAATTCAATAAAACAACCAATATTAAGCGGCTTCAACACGGACGACTCTGAGTTCGATCCTTTAAAATGCCTCGGGAGCAGTATCCTAACTTTGAGGACTTCAACATTTGCGACTTAAGGAAGGCCTAGCCCATAACCAGCGCTCATAATACAACATAAATTGCACCCTTTTCACAATTCAACATAACTCATTACCGCACTAACTGTCCCTCGCAATTACTTTTACCGAGCATTTCAACGCATTCCTAGCCTGACAAATTACTTCACTGCGCGACATGGCGCTCATACATAAAATAGCCAAGTTGCCTTTCAAAGAACGAAATAAATTCAAATCAAAGTTTGATCTACGTCTCAAAATATATGTACTCAGCCTCAGCCTCCATCAACAATAATCATTCATACCATAAAGAACATATTGATTCACAACAATTATTAATTCATCTAAAGGAGCTCTTGAAGCTACCACTTCTCAATATAAACTTCATCACATAATTAATTAATTTAATTAATATTATTATTATTATTATTATTATTATTATTACGCTTGCTTTACCATAGTTATATCATTTACCATTATACTGATATTCCACTGAATATTTTCCACAAGGGATTCATTAATACTTCACATATTTTTAGCCTACTTTTCACATTTTGCAAAAATGAGGAAAAAGTAGTCTTATGAGATCGGGCAAATGTCTGTCTGTCTGTCTGTCTGTCCTTCTGTCTGTCTGTCTGTCTGTCTGTCTGGCTGTGTGTGTGTCCCCCCCTATCAACTCCTAAACGGCTGCAGCAATCAAAACCAAATTTAGTATGAGTAAAGATATGCACCGGAATATCTCACGTCCATTTTTAAAAATGATGTCAGTGCTACCAACTGCTGAAAAAACGCACTAGAAATTTGAGCTCCATGTTGGATATCCTGCAAGGTATACATGGGAGCTATTCCAAAATTGGCACACATGTAGATAATACTATTTCAGTTTAATTTCCAGGAGGCCAACTATGACAGTGTTACCAAAATAATTTTAAGCCTCCTGATAGGTCCAATGTTTAAATGCATATAACTTCTACACTATCAATTGGATTTCAACCAAATTTTGTATGTAATATCTGTACATGAACGGATATGATTATGCGTATTCTTACGAGCATCCAGGGCTGCCAACTGTTAATAATTGCTCTCTCTATTTTTTATGCAAATACCAATATATCAGAAAGTATGCAAGCCAACAGCTTTAAACTATGCACACGTATATTCTGACATTTTAGATTAATTTGGAGTAACTTATATACGTCAGTCCTACCAACATGATTATAAGCCTGCTGATAGTACCATGACAGTGATGCCAAAATAATTTTAAGCCTTCTGATAGGTCCAATGTTTAAATGCATATAACTTCTACACTATCAATTGGATTTCAACCAAATTTTGTATGTAATATCTGTACATAAACAGATATGACTGAGCGTATTCTTAAGAGCCACCAGGGCTGCCAACTGTTAATAAATGCTCCTAATTTATTTTAACCAAATACCAATATATCAGAATGTATGCAAGCCAACAGCTTTAAACTATGCACACGTATATTCTGACATTTTAGATTAATTTGGAGTAACTTATATACGTCAGTTCTACCAACATGATTATAAGCCTGCTGATAGTACCAATTTTTAAATACATGTAACTTCTATACTATCAGTTGGATTTCAACCAAATTTCGCATGTGCTATGTGTACCATAACAGATATGACTATAAGTATTATAAAGAGCAATCAGGGCTGCCAACTGTTAATAAATGCTGTCTATATTCTTTTACCCTAATATCAATATATCAGAAAGTATGCAAGCCAACAGCTCTATACTTTGCACACGTATAGCACCTGACATTCTAGATTAATTTGGAGTAATTAATACAAGGCCAACATGATTCTATGCCTGCTGATATATCCAATTTTAAAATACATGTAACTTCTATACTAACAAATGGATTTCATCCAAAATTGGCACAACAAGATATCATAATATTTCAGATTATTTCTGACCAGCACACGTATGGTATTGTTGGCAACATGCTTTTACGCGTGCTGATAGATCCAGTGTCTAACAGCATGTAACGTCCATTGGACTTCAACCAAATTTTGTATTCTGTACCTAAAGAGGAGGAACAAAGAATATATTCAGTCACCAGGGCTGCCAACTGTAGTGCTCTATTAGGCTACATCATACCAGGTATATTTTGAACTCATTAGATTTTTCGATATTACCAACTTAATTTCGTCATTATTCTAGATAGGTTCATATACTGTAGAATAATCATTGGCATGAAAAGTAGGCTGTATAGTTCTTCACGGAACTTTTTGTTATTATTTCAATCAAATTAATCGTTCAGATCGCGCAATCTTTATTTCACATGTTATTAAAAATCCCTACTTCCACTCATGTCTTCTTAATTTCCTCGGAAATACTTCGTTCCTTAATTTCCTCTTCCTTATTTGAGTCAGTACATCTTCCCAAAACACATAATAATGAAATTAGTACTCACATGATTGTACGGTCAGAGACCGAATTCTCCACCGATTGAACATTTTCACCCATCAATTTCTTCTTAAGCCATATTCATGGTTATATCTACACTTGATAACACTTTCCTAACAGCACATAAAATATATACACTAATCACTTTGAATATAAAGAATACCATTTTGGATTCGTCATCACTTAAACACAAATACAATTTCACTAAAAATATATTACACTCAAAAATTTCACTATACTTGAATTACATTAAAAAATTCACTCTGGCGTTAATTATCTGCTTTAACACACGTGATTTCTTTATTCTTTCCCGTTTCCAAGGCTTGCACTATATGCACGTCGGCTTCCTACTCTGATGAGATGATTGAAAGTCTCGATCGAACTAACCTCACTGGAACGGCTGATCTTCTAATTCTGGGTTTGACTATCGGCCTCTTTAACTTTACTGCACGATGTCGTATCTTGCTAGACGCTAACTTGTTCGTCTAATAAAAGTCTGTCACTGATATATTACTTTTATGATCGCTCGAACTTGTATAACGACGACCTAGTAATTTCCTTGTCTAATAATTCACACGTGGATTTTACTTTCTGTTACTTCGATTCTTGCCTTATTGGAGTACTCCCCAATGTCTGACTGTCCATCTGTCTACACTTAGACAAAGCCTGGAACCTCGATTCCTCAATTCTATCGTACTTCGCTCTAGTCCCCTCAATTCAGGAACACTAGGCGTTATTATTACGTTCTACCCCGATCTGGTTACTTAACGTAGATAGAACTGTATATTTCACTGTCTTTGGGTACTTCGAAATCTTATGATGCGTCGGTTCTTTAACTGAAACTATATAGACTCGAGTACCTATCGCCGGTAATTTCTTAAGTCCACAGCCTTAACTTTGACTGTACTGGTGAACTTTATAAAGTCCGAAGCTTGATGATATTATTCCCTATAACAGGATTCTGATGTGTCTTCACACGGCAATACTAATGACGATACTGGACGGCAACTCCCATTCGGGGTGCTCGTCTGCGATACAGAGTAACACGACCTCCCACGGTCTGGTAAATACTGCATTTAACGATGATTGTTCCAGCGTGCAGCGTCTAAGCGCTCACTAAGACTGAATTGTTGTACTTTGCGAAACAGTACCACGCTCTCCGGCGTCTCTGATAAACTGAATGTACTTTGATGCAGCACTCCTGCACTAGGAGTTCACTTGTAGACTGCCTTGTTGTTGGTTGAAACAGCAACACGCCACTCTAGGACGTTGAAGACTGAATGATTGTTGGTGATCCAGCACGACCCGTTCCCGCGGTCGCTCAAGACTGAATAATGATAGTGACACAGCGACGCCCCCCTCGGGTTGTCGGAAACTGCATTCCCTGTTTGATACAGCCGGACGCCCCCTCTCGGGCTATCGGAAAACTGCATGCTCTTCCTGGCACGTCCAGGGTTTATATTGAAATCTGCTGCAAAAAGATCAAATACGCTTCCTCTCCAGCACTAACTTCCAAAATAATTGTCTTATAATTTTCAAAAATATGTCTCCTGAAAGCTCTCGTTTTAAACGTAAACGGGTTCCTTTGATCACGAAAATCGATCACACAATTCCAAGATATTAAATAATTTGGCTCCTCAGATGTGTGGGTAGTGGGGTTTATTTTTCCATCTCTCCCATCTTTGGGCTCGGGGAATAACTAACGACGTAATGCCGCGTATGCAATTCTTTCCTGTGCAATTATTATATACTTTTTCCACACACAGAAATCTCTTTTCCAGGATGATCAACAGTGATGTGTTCATTTCATTAATTAAATGCTTGCAAATGGCTTAATTTTAATTATTTCTCTTCTTGCGTCATTGCAATGCTGCCATTTTATAGTTGAGTAAGACCTTTTTCCGAAACTCAGTGTCACTCACTCGCCGTGGAAAGTTTCCAACTCTATTAATAATTATGCGCTAGCTTCTTATCGATGCGTCAAGCGTGATCTCATGCCCGCATGACTAGTGGTCACCCGCTCTTGCATCACATTATAACAGCCCAATTTCTTAAAATCTTTCCAATTCATTCTAAAGACTGCATTTTTTCCTCTCTTCTTTTGCATATAAAATATGGATTCGACGCTTGAACCAATTGCAAATGGGTTCAAAATGTAATGAGGTAAGGTAGTTGGTGATAATCGAAAACCGTGAAAATGTAATAGGAATTTATGAGCCATCGGCTATGTTGAAGTAATTGCTAATGCGAGCAAGTTGAGTTGTCAAAGATGCGATGATAGTCCAAGTTTTTATAAAAGTTGTGTTGCCGAAATAGGCCTATAAGAAATGAATAAAATAATGTTATGCTAGCAAATAAATATATCCTGTAACATGCATAATTTGAGAGATCAAAAAAAAGTATAATTGTCGGAAGTCATCGGTATTGTTGTTGTTTAGGAGGGTATGACCCACCTGATCGGACGGTACATTCCGAGTCAGGGTAATGTGTTGCGATGTAAGACCCGTTGGGCTTTGCTAAATATGTGTGTATTAATCTGGAAGGTATAAGGGTTTCTACGAGATATAATATGACTGGAGAAGCATATAGGGGTTTCCGAGCCTAATATCATATGATCCATTCCTTTGGCCGCATCGTTGTGTTATAATCCGACCGAATAAAATGTGTGAAATGAATAAAATAATAGAACAGGGATGAGGAGTTATATGGATCCCTCAAGGCCTGTCTATAAAGGGGGTAGAAGCAAGGAATGATGACGATATCTTCTCTTCACCTAATAAATATGTAATGCGTCGTGATCTTTAATTATGGCATTGGTTATAAGGAAAGTGAAATGAATAATGAGTCAAGTGAGGGATAAAGTCATTGAAAAAATGTGATAACTTGGATTTTCATACGCCTTTTAAGAAAAAGTAACATTTGAGAGTTGCAAGGAGAATGAATGAGACGAGGACAGGGTCGTAAATCACAGTTAAACGAGAGGGTGAGGGAAGTCTAGCCCCCACGCACACATTCCAACTGCGAGGGGACGAATACAATGAACGATTTGTATACAGGAGTTGTAGGGGCTGAATAGATATTAATAGATGGTAGTGGAATATGCAAATTTGGTAATTAAAGGGGCTATGAAATTGTAAAATAAATAATTGAATTGGTGGGTTTTTGAAAATCATCACCACACTAAGTTTGTAAAAATTCGATAATATTTGACCATAGTAGTCAAAGAATAAGTTAGTAGGGGGGTGGTGGCGCTTCTAACGCACTCCAGAACCCTCCTCGACCCACTACTAAACCTCAGCCATGTTAAATATCTCTTGAACGCATGGTCCGATTTTGACAAATGAGTTGTCGTTGGACTCGAGCTGACGTCCTCTTTCCTATGGACCATGTATTATATTTTTCAAAAAATTTTTGATTTTTTGTTTGCCTTTGTTTTCGAAAGTAGGTGATAGTTTGAAAACCAAACATGATAGAACGTTGTGCCATGGTTCAAACGAATGGCCTTTATGTCCTTTATTTTTTGTAATAAAACTTTTTTATTTTTTGTGTTTTTTTGAAAACACTCGAATTTTGAAAATACTATATTTTGGAAATTAGGAATTATACAAAAAAGTTTGTTTGAGATAAATGAAAGGTCCCTATGCCCCCTACCCCGAAAATAAATTTCAAGTCTCTAGGATGAAAACCTGTAGTAGTGGGATGACAGGGGTTCTGCTTAAAAAAGCAAGTTGTGAGCCCCTGCGACCTTGGAATGGAAGGAGTCATGCTAGGAGGGCGTGCTTGGATTCGTGTTTTTCGTCTCGTTGTGCTCTTTACGGGAATGTCGGTGCCGAAAAGGTGAAATGTTGAGAAAATGTTTTTTGGGGGCAAAACCGTGATTTTAGACTTTTTGTTATATCTCGCGAACCAATCATGCTAGAGGCGTGTACGAGGGGTCCAAGGACTCGGGCTGACGTCCTCTTTGCTATGAACCGCTCGTTGTAAGTTTAAAAAAATTTTGGAAACTCGATTTTGGGGTAAACACGTGTTTTTTTGTGATTTTTGCCGATATCTCACGAACCAATAACGCTAGAGACGTGTACGAGGTGTCCTAGGTCTCGGGCTAACGCCCCCTTTCAAATGTGGTAGATATGTTTTTCCAAAAAATAATTCACAAAGGGCCTAACGCCATACATATTGAAAAAACTTTTTCGTTTTCTTTACCTGTTTATAATGTCCATGAAGCGTGGTGGTTGAGAGAGGCGATACTGCTGGGTGTGTGTTTCAACGAACCTGTCGCTAACCACGGTGGCTGTGTTCAATAGATCAATCGATATTTCGACGGGTCGGTTTATGACAGAGCGAGGATGCGTTTTTTCACACATTTTACCTTTGACGTGTAAACGGTGATGAGAACTTGGTTCTATGTTGATTGAAGCGAGTAGAGAAAACAAACTTGCAGACGAGCAGGAGGTGAATGTCATTTGAGCTTATTGGAAGGCGTTGATCTGACTTGACAACAGGTGCAATGGAAAAATGACAATGACGCTTGAAGGTGAAAAAATCTGACCATCGTGGTAGCAGGGAAGAGCGAAATGCATGTGAACATGTGTGAAACCACATGTACGCTAAACAAGTTACATCCTGTTTTGCTTCGTACGTGACAAAATGCAAGTTCATGTGAAATTTGATCTACCACAGCTGTTCACCTTGGGTGTTAGCTGTCCACGTGCGCGATAACTGTTAACAAGTTACATCCTGTTTTGCTTCGTACGTGACAAAATGCAAGTTGACGTGAAATTTGATCTGCCACAGGAGTTCACCTTGGACGTTAGCTGTCCACGTGCATGATAACAGAATGTTCAAAGCGTGGGAAAAAATGATTATACATGCAACGTAGCATATATAAAGACATATCGTTATCATTTCCATGCTCACTTAGGTGACTACCTTTGAACACATTGCGTTGCATGAAACCCCTGGTCTTGTTTAACAGTTTTGGTGTTGGTGGAAAATACTTAACCTTGTTGTGGGGTAGGTATATATTTATTCATTTATATATTTATTGATTTTATATAAATACATGCAATTATTTATTGATTAGGTAATTAATGATCTTATTTATTTATTTGTTTGCAGATAACGTGTATAGCCTACCTGTCGTGTGTCTGTGGGAAATATAATAAAGAAAGAGAAAGACAGACAGCTAGAAAAGGAAACCATTTCCACACTAGCCCACGAGACGGGAATATAGCAAAGCATTACACGTCAAGGTGAGATTTGTTTTTTATATTGTAACATTTTTAGGGTTCGTAAAAATACTGGTCAGGCTATAATGCACTAAATCTTTATTTACACTAATGTTATTTACACTAATTCAAATTAAGCCAACTTACTTCCACACACACATACACAGAATCTCACTTTATACAGCTACAAGTCACTATTTATGTACACTGATCTCTACAAGTCAGTTTCTCTTGCAGTCACTATTTATCTTCCACAGTCACTATTTACATTATTTATTTCCACATTTATCTTCACACCCCGTCTTCACTATTTACAGTCCTCCATTATTTATTTCCACTCATCGCGCTAGGCACGGCAAACTGCTTCAACTAACACTCACTCCGATCTCACACTCGCTCGCTCCCACGCAGAACTGACTACGTTATTAATATTCACAGCACTGTCTTCAATATTACAGTACTTCAAATTTATTTCCACTGGTCGCTCGGCACGGCACACACCGACAGCGCGGACTCACTCAGGACTGACTTGCCCGCCGCAGTTTGCCGGTATATAACCAATCCAGCTCCTGGTCTCGAATGTTCTCGGCCGTTGCTCCTTCCAGTAGCGTCGAGTATGTCCTCGTGGTTGGCTTCCAGAATTATCCAGCCCCTCCCACCAAGGTTCGAGACTTTCTTGTCACGCCCAGTAGTCTCCAGAAGCAGAAGAGTCTGGAAGCCTTGCGTCAATAGGTTACCTGATTCGTAGCGCTATTGTATTGGTGGTGGCCTTGGGGAGGGGCTACCCTAATTAGCCCAGTCGGACTGGCTATTCTGCATTCCCCATACACCCCACCCACTTGCCGCTGCGAGACACATGGCGAATTCTGGGCAATTGCACGAATCTTGCAGACCCGGTGCACGCTACACTTGTATATAACCAATCCAGCTCCTGGTCTCGAATGTTCTCGGCCGTTGCTCCTTCCAGTAGCGTCGAGTATGTCCTCGTGGCTGGCTTCCAGAATTACCCAGCCCCTCCCACCAAGGTTCGGGACCTTCTTGTCACGCCCAGTAGTCTCCATAAGCATAAGAGTCTGGAAGCCTTGCGTCAATAGTCTACCTGATTCGTAGCGCTATTGTATTGGTGGTGGCCTTGGGGAGGGGCTACCCTAATTAGCCCAGTCGGACGGGCTATTCTGCATTCCCCATACACCCCGCCCACTTGCCGCTGCGAGACACATGGCTAATTCTGGGAAATTGCACGAATCTTGCAGACCCGGTGCACGCTACAATATATAACCTGTTTGATTTTGTTTTGTTTATGAAATGCATAAACTATATGGAATGGATATACTTATGGTGGTTTATTTTATTTCTTTTTAGATATTTGGAAAAAAAGGGTTCACTGCTATAGCAAATACAGTTGAAAACCAAGTGGCTTTAGAGTGGAACCATTGTCAAGCAGTCTACAGCTGAAAACTCAGGTGAGAGTGTTCTTTCAAAATAATGTCTTTTACTGCTGCGGATACGTTAACTTGGGAGGCCGTTGAGTCTTGTTTCAAATCGCGTGTGTGCACTGGCCGCGTGGTCAATGTTAGAAAAGTTTGATTCCCAAAGAATTTTTACAATCTTGTTATGAAATTTTCAACATTGAAATTTGCACAGCGCAAAGGTTGCATACGGCTTTAAAGGTGAATACAGAACTGGTGTGCGATTTCATATATAAACAAGATGTTCAGTAAAGAACATATAGCCTACTTTCTCCTAAATGTATGAGTATAGTTATAACTCGTTGTTATTATCAAAGAGTATAATAGAACTATTCTTTGTTGAAGACCTTAGAAACGATTTACCTCTACCAAACGCCACGACCTAGATAAAAACTGCTACCATCATTGAAGAAAGAAAGAAAGATAAGAAGTATATCAAGAATGTTATGGATCTGGAGACATAATCGACCGGACTGGCGGCGTGGCTCAGCGGTAACGTTCTCGCTTGCTGGGCCCTAGGTTGCAGGTTCGTATCCTGGCGCAGTCAGCTGGCATTTGAGGGTGCACAAATGCGAGGGAGCCGTGTCAGTACATTTACTGGCACGTTAAAGATCCCCTTCGGGCCAAAATTCCGGCACCCCGGTGTCTCTAAAAGCAGCAGTAGTTAAAAGGGATGTAAAACCAATAACATTATTATTATTATTATTACGACCTGCCGTGGGCAACATCCAACTTTGAGTTGAGGCATGTCTTTACACGTCTGGTTGTGCATGGCTTTCACAACCCTAATTGAATTAACAAATCTTTCCATGACCCTACAGAGACGTGTGTATACAAACTATGTGGATATTTTCGATAATATAATCCTAACAGAGCGAGTGCATTCTAGCGGCCAGAATAAGAAACTTTTCAATAAAATCTGGAAGTTACCTTTTTGGCAGCTAGATGACTCGAGTAAATCTGCTGGCGAATTATGTTTTAATTAAATATATATTTTACACCATAATGTGGACAATATAACGCTTAATAACATTTTCAAGTAACGCAAAATAGGCTGTTACAAACCCTTTAAAATAAAAAGTTAAAATGTATCGTAGTATCAACTTGTCATTCTTCAAATTCGATGCGCATAGAATGATAATGGTATAGTAATCAATGGATCCCCACGTAGACTAGTCGGGACATCTAGTGGTGAAATATCGAACAATATAATCCTAACAGAGCGAGTGCATTCTAGCGGCCAGAAGAAGAAACTTTTCAATAAAATCTGGAAGTTACCTTTTTGGCAGCTAGATGTCTCGAGTAAATCTGCTGGCGAATTATGTTTTAATTAAATATATATTTTACACCATAATTTGCACAATATAACGCTTAATTTTAAAACATCTGAGTCATTACAAAACAATAAACATATAACATTTCAAGCAAAAAAACTAGCTCTGATCGGGTTTGAACCATAGGAATCTGAGCGACAGGCTATCGCTCTACCACTGAGCTAATTGTGTTAACGAATATCGTTCTATTTAAAATGACTTACATAGAACTTGTTAGCAAATAATGATTTATACTAAACGATTTCATCACTGGAGTATATTATTTATATATAAAGCATTTCATACAAAGTTTATTTATTTTTTATCAGTACGCTATATTGCATTCAATACTCAAATTAGTGAAATATAAGTCAGGCACAAGATATCCGCTGCCATCTTGTCTTATTAATGAATCAGCTGAGCTTTTTAAAATCACGTCTGCACTATAGTATTACAAAATAAACTTTTAATTTCGTACGTGCCTCTTCCTTTAGAACAGTTAAAACGATTCTCGGCTCGATAATCGGAACTGGTGGGTCCCATGATATGGATTATAAAGTTTGCATAATTCGCACGGCCGCCATCCTGAAATGGTATGGCGGACGACCTTGTAGTTTGGTCACAAGACGCATCCTATACGAAGGTATGTTGTTACCAAATTTGGTAGAGATTGGATGATTTGGTTAGTCGTTATTTGATTTTACGTTTTGAACGTTTGAGTGGCCGCCATTCAGTTTTAGTAAAGATGGCGGCGATATAAAACATGACACTGAGGTGTCCTTTGCTAGTGCTACCTTTGTACCAAATTTCGTTCAATTCGCATTCACCGTGTTCGAATTGATAGGGGGGGACAGACATTCAGAGTACACACACTCACACACACACACACACAGACTCACACACACACATACACACACACAGACTCACACACACACATACACACACACAGACAGACACACTTTTTTCGCCCTGTGTTGATCTCATAAGTCTACTTTCATTTTTTGCAAAAATCGAAAGTAGGCTAAAAAGGACGTAGAGCATAAAGAGACATTCTATATTTGTAGTAAAATGCAAGAGCTTTTGATAGCCGATAATCTGAACGAGTGGTATCAAAGCCATGTGGTGAATGCCTTGCTATCAAAATTCGATAAACTGCAACAAGGACCCAGTGGTTTAGCGTTAGACAAAATTCATTATTTGCAAATCAACATTTGTCAATTCAACCCGTTGAATGCTGGGTCTAGCTTTATTGAAACACCACCAGCTATAGCTTCGAAAAAGGCTGTGGTCAATATAAAGAATCATGACAATGATTGCTTTCTGTGGTCTGAGGCTGCGTTTTTGCAACCAGCACAACGTGACAGTTGTCGGCCGGGAAAGTACAAGGCCAAGTTTGAAGAATTAAAACAAACTTTAAATTTAACTCGAGTATCGTTCCCTATGGACTTAACCGAGATCCATAGGTTTGAACAAGATAACCAGGACTTTTCGTTCATGGTGTATGGCCTTAATGGTGATGATATTGTGGGTCCTCTTTATGCAACAAAAGAACCGAAACGACACCACATTCATCTTTTATATTTATCTGTAGGAGAGGTGAATAACTATTGCCTCATTAAAAGCTTGAGTAGATTGCTAAGCAGACAAGTGTCTAAGCACACTGGTGTAAAACATATTTGTGATCGATGCTTGCAATATTTTAAAACCCCTACGCTTTTGGAACGTCATAGGGTAGATTGCGTTTCTCAGGAAGCGGTGAGATTGATATTGCCACAAGGGGACAAGGCTGTGTTAAAGTTTAAGGACATTCATAAGCGTGACACTTTTCCCTATGTGGTATATGCAGATTTCGAAGCTCTCACCACACCCATGGCGGGATGTGAACCAGATCCCACCATCAGCTCAACCGCACCCATTCAAAAACATGAACCTTTTGCCATAGGATTTAATGTGGTGTGTGCCTATGACCCCACACAATCCGTGTACAAATACCGTGAGGGGCCAGATTGTGCCAAATGCTTCTTGGATGAACTTGTCAAGTTGGCCGACCATGTACAGGAATTACTGGACCAGCCAGTACCCATGAGCCTATCTCAAGAACAGCAGCAGCAGTATGAGCATGCCACGACATGCCATATTTGCGAAAAGCCACTGATCAGTGCTGAAGACACCGTTCGTGATCACTCGCACTTTACAGGGGAGTTTCGTGGAGCTGCGCACAGCAAATGTAACTTGAACTTTCCAGCTCCTCGTTTCATCAGTGTCTTTTTCCACAATCTGGCAAATTATGACATTCAGTTTTTGATTCGTGAATTGGGTCATGTCAAGAAGGGCTCGTTTACCATTATTCCACAAAACCATGAGCGTTTTACGGCCCTGACATGGAGGTTGAGCGACTTTAGCATTCGATTTTTGGATTCCTTTAAGTTTATGGCATCCTCGCTAGACAGCCTTGTGAATGGCTTGAATGAGGAGGAATTAAAAAATACTAGAATGCATTTTAATGATCCTGAGCAATTTCAATTGCGCATTCGCAAAGGTATAATCCCGTATGATTTCTGCAACAGCTGGGACGTGTTAAAGCAATGAAAACTCCCACCACAAGAGAAATTTTACTCGAAACTAACACGCAGTACCGTTTCCGATGAAGACTATGCACATGCATGTCAAGTTTGGCGAGTGTTTGGCGTGAACACGCTAAGTGAATATACTTTGCATTACCTAAAACTAGATGTATTGCTGCTCACCGATGTGTTTGAAAAATTCCGTAACTTGTGTCAACACACTTACGGTCTTGACCCGGCTCACTATTATACGAGTCCTGGACTCTCGTTTGATGCCGCTTTGAAATACATTCAAGTGGAATTGGATTTACTCACTGGCGTAGACATGGTTCTATTTTTTAAAAGGGCATTCGTGGTGGTTTTGTGTCACTTATCCAGCGCCATGCCGAAGCGAACAATGCCTACATGCCTGATTATTCACAAGACAAACCAGAATCGTACTTAATGTACTATGACGTGATTAATTTGTACGGTTACGGCATGAGTCAGCCTTTGCCCTATGGGAAGTTTGCTTGGCTGACAGACAAACAAGTGTCAGAATTTGATGTGAACATGGCTAGCCGAGAAACAGGCCGTGGATATGTGCTAGAAGTGGATATTGAATATCCCTCATCCTTGTATGATGAACATGCCGATTTCCCATTCTGCCTTGAGCAAATGGTTCCCCCTGACAGTAAAGTGAAAATTGAAGAACTCATGGGCACACTTTACAACAAAAATCGGTATGTGCTACATATCCAAATGTTGGTGCAATGCCTCGCCCAAGGCTTGGAGTTGAAGAAAATCCACAGGGGTATTTCTTTTGCTCAAAAAGCATGGCTTGAGCCATACATGAGACTCAACACAGAGCACCGACAAATGGCAACACAGCAGTTTGAAATTATTTTTTTTTAAATTAATGAACAACTGCATTATGGCAAGTCTATGGAGAATGTCCGCAAATACCGTGACATTAAATTGGTGAATGTCTGGGAGGGGCAGTGGGGTGCCCGGCGGTACATTGCCAAGCCAAATTTCAAATCGATCAAAATTATCGATGAGGATTTGGCTACTATTGAAATGAGTAAGACCAGCGTGACCATGGATAAACCCATTTACTTGGGTCAAGTCATTTTAGACTTTTCTAAATCGGTCATGTATCGATTCCACTATGAGTTTGCCAAACGCCATTTTGAGGACGTCTCTCTTTTGTATATGGACACGGACTCATTCATTTACCACATTCGCCACTGCAACCCCTATGACGTCATGAGGCAGCATAGTGACTGGTTCGACACCTCTTGCTATAGCGCTGACAACGTGTTTCTGCTACCCATAAAAAAACAAGAAGAAAATGGGCGTTTTAAAAGATGAATGTGGTGATTCCATTATGACGGAATTCGTAGGTTTGGCCTCAAAAATGTATGGTTACCGCACACTAGACTGTAAGGAAGCCAAAAGAGCAAAAGGTGTAGGTAGGGCAGTGGTAAAATCGCTACGTGTTGATGACTATCTAGCGGTTTTACGCACTGGCATAGCTATGTCTCATACACAGTGCTGGATACAATCCAGCAACCATTATTTGTATCTTGTGGAACAGAGAAAACGCACCCTCGCCTCCATGGATAACAAGCATGTGTGGGGGGATGACCTGCTCACCAGCCTGCCCTGGGGTTATGATTGCAAGGAGGAGGAGGAGGTGTGATTTCACTGTTTAATCGTTTATGGGACATAGCTTTATATAACTTGTAGATTTAGTATTTTGTAAATATTGGTTTCTGCCATTGTAAATAGTAGATTTTGTAAATAGTGGCAACCCACTTGGACCTTTTGCTCTTTAAAAATGTTCTATGCAATCTTTTTTTAGCCTATTTTCAATTTTGAAAAAATAGGCTTATGAGATCACCTTTTGTCCGTGTGTGTGTGTGTGTGTGTGTGTGTGAGGTGTGTGTGTGTCCCCCTAATAAAATCTAAACGGCAGGAGCGATTTCAATGAAACTCAGTAAGTTCATAGCACTATTCCCGGCGACCTCAACCGTGCCCCTCAAATTTTGTTACGTCTCACCAATCCAACATGGCGGCTGTGCGAAATATTTCACTAGCATTCAATATCTCCGAAACTATTACCGATGTCGCCCTGAAATTGTGTACGGTGATAAAGGGTACTACTGGAAGTTCACCTATGAGACTTTCAAAAACCTGGTGACTACAAAACCAACATGGCGGCCAAGCGAAGTTGAGACTTTTAAATAGACTTTTCTCGCGATTTAACTATCCAAACGTAATGAAACTTGGTACAGCAAATGTTTATACACATTGTAATGCACTGAAGTCTAATTTAGTTCAATTGTTTCCATAACCTCAAAATGGCGGCTGTGCGAAATATTTCACTGACGTTCTATATCTCCGAAACTATTACAGATATCACCCTGCAATTTTGTACGGTGATAAAGGGCACTGATACAAGTTTACCTATGCATATTTCATAAACCTGTAAAGTACAAAACGAACATGGCGACCAAGCGAATTTGAAATATTTTAATAGACTTTTCTCGTGATTTAACTCTCTGAGCGCTGTGAAATGTGGTACAGTAAATGATTTTTCAGATTGTAATGCACTGCCATCTAATTTAATTCAATTGTTTACATAACCTCAAGATGGCGGCTGTGCGAAATTTTAAAATTAAGTTTTTATTCCTTGTGTCGTAATCATGCGATCGAAGTGAAAGTTTTAATAATGGACCTAGGCAATAATTGTCCTTGAATGGTACATAACTCTATGACCTATACATATAACACTCCTAAATGGCGAGCTTCCGAAATATTTAGATGGTTCTCAATATCTATGAATCTTTTACAGCAACCAAACTGAAATTTTATGTTCATAGAGACTATGAACATATGTCCACCTATAGGACTTTCAGAAAACTGGTGAGCACAAATCCAACATGGCGGCGACGCGAAGTATAAATATTTAAATGGACGTTTCTCGCGAATTAACTATCCGAGTGTCATGAAACGTTGCACGTTAAATGCTTATACAAATGTTGATCCACTGGCATCTAATTTATTACAATTGTTCGCATAATCACAAGATGGCTTCTGTGCGTAATTTTAGAATCTCGTTTTTACTTCTTGTGTTCTAATCATGTGATTGCAGTTTGAATACCACACGTACACAATAATCTTAATGTAATAGTACAAAAATAAAAATCCAACCTGGCGACCATCTGAAATATTTAGATGGTTCTCAATATCTACGAATCTGTTACAGCAATCAAACTGAAATTTTGTATGTTGATAGAGGCACTTAATATGAGCAGGATATATGAAAATAGGCTGTATAGTTCTTCACGGAACTACTTGTTATTTTTATTTTTGATTGGTAAATAGTTTGATTCTTTTAACGCTGTCCAAAGTTGAGTGTTTTTGTAAATATGAAATAAGTAAGATTTTTAGTAACTTTAATAACTAGTATTTAATTATTTTTCGTAATGTAAATGATAAACTAAAAAAGTTATTTTGGGATGAGTGTGCATAACGAGAATGTGCTTTTGGCAATAAATAAAGTGGTTGTGTTTGTTCCCAAAGACAGGTGTGAATGTATGAGTGGAGAGAGAAAGCTGGTGTGTATGGTTGACCAGAGCAAACACGGTGAGGTAGGGTGGGTGGGGTGGAGGTAAATGGTCACTTATATACTCATTTTGTTTTCAATAGTTTTGTTTTTTCATTGAAAAGTGGCAGTCAAAAGACATTATTTTTGTAAAAACAGTCTTACCTACAGTAGTCGTAGACCTCTACGTTTCTCCAAACACCCATAAACACATTGCAGCATCGCCATGGTCAAGCACTTGCATCAACATCATTGTCAAATCACAACTTTCGACATACACCAAATGGAAAAATGTGAAAACAGCAAAATGGAAAATCTATGGTTCCATATCACCGAAAACGCAAAACTTAAAACGAACATTTTTTAAAACTGGAAATGGCCATGTGTAAAATTTGAAAATTCAAAAAACTTCAAACGGACATTGTTTAAAAGGTGTCATCAGCAAAATGGGAAAATCCATATCATCAAAAACGTTAAACTTGAAACGAACGTTTTCAAAAAAACTGTAAATTGCAAATTGCCAAATGACAGTGTGTGAATTCATCATGTGTGAAATGTGTAAAATGAAACATAAGCCATCAACATCACGATTTCTTAAAATTAAAAAATAACAAAACATCGTGCTCTGGTAAATCTTTGTTTTATTTCATAGTCATAGTGAATTGACAAAAGAAAAATAGAATACAAACAAATCCCAATTCCTCACTTCTCAATGTTTATGTCCATGCATCATCAACTTTCCTTTCATAGCACTCATGACAATCAGGGCTGCCATCCTTTCGCCC
This sequence comes from Meconema thalassinum, assembly GCA_946902985.2. NCBI lineage: Eukaryota > Metazoa > Arthropoda > Insecta > Orthoptera > Tettigoniidae > Meconema > Meconema thalassinum. The sequence continues at coordinate 376,479,664 of OX336393.1, forward strand.
ACTGAGGCATCACTGGATGTGAAACGTTGTTTAGCTTTCTTCAATAACAATTTATCTGCCACATGTCTTAAACCAGGATGACTATGGCGATAAGAAAGGTCATGTTCCTTGCATGCTTGATCCAAAAGATTAATGGGTACATCACCACGTTGTAAACGTTTTTTGAGATGAGTTCCAGGGCCGCAAAAACGATAACCTGGAAGATGGATTTCGAAAGGTAGGTATTGAATCACTTTGTCAATGACGCCATTGCCAGTACAGGTCTGGCATATCCTTTTCCATCGATGGTAAAAAGGTTTGGTCTTCCTCCTCCTCTGTGGACGATGTTTGTGTTTGTTGTTGTTGTTGCTTTTTCTCGCCATGACACCCGTGGAATGATTCAACAAAGTCTTTACACGGACTTTTATGACCGTGATACAGTTTCACTAGCTGACAAGTCGCACACTGACGCATAGACGGTATTTTTGCCATGGCCACTTGCTTATGGTGATCGTAATCCGTACAGGGTTGCAATTCACTCAACACAGGGTCTTGAGTCCATGATTTTGGTACATGTTGCCAGATTTCTTTGACCGCGTTGGCGGCCACATAATAAATGAACGACTTGGGCAGTGCCAAGAGTTCCTCTATGGTAAAACTGTCTAGTTTCTTTTTGCAGACAAAGAACTTGCCGATGGCTTTGTCCGTAGCATTGCCTTTCTCCATGGTATCACGTGCTGTAGATGTTTACACGTCGCTTGTAGAAATCTCACTGGCGTCATTCACAAGTAAATCTTGAGTTATAATTTTGTTCAACAACTCCCAGCAGGCATGGGTGGTTAACCAATGAAAGAGATGCCACGCATGCGATAGGGCTGTATGGGTAATGTTGCCACAGGAACAAGTATCCATGAGCGTTTGCAGGGAGGGGCAGCCCAACTCAATGAGGTCGATACATTGGCAGTAAGACGCCAAAAATGGTTGCAACCATTGACGTTTTTCATTACCTTTCACAAATACCACATTGGCCGAGGACAAGTGTGCTTTCATGACCACGTCCAAATATTTATAGGAAATGGTTCCCTGATTCCGATGATTTTCAATCCACTGGGTTTGTTTACGGTCTTTTTCACACAACAAATCAAAAGCATGGGGTGGTTTAAATAGCAAATGCGTAGCTTGCGATATCCAAAACGTGGTTCAATCGATAATGGCCACTTGTTTAAATATAAATTTGTTGTCACCAATTTTAAACCCTTGGCAATCCACAATGAGTGTGTGCAACATGTTGACGCTTGCCTGGACCAAGTTCAACTGACGACTGACTGACGATCAATGACTAAGGTGCGATCATGACATGGACTTACCTGCCATGCTAGTTTCAAATTAAGGTTAGGGTAGGACAGGGGGACATGCAAAAATAAGAATTTAAGAATTACATCATTTTATTATCATAACACGTCTTACAGGCTTTTGTCATTTTGGGATAAGGACGATACCAACTGATACAACAATATAGTCTCTTGTGTTTGTAACGTCCATAACACCGATGATGTCCCAATGTCTCTAAACTAGGCGTTTTTGATGGTGAGCTGCTCACCGATGCACCATGGATACCATACGGTCCACACGTATCGTAACTTGTTTTTTTTTTTCATTACCCAGGGACACAAGTGAGGGATAGCTTGAATGACAGGGTATATTTCCCACTTCCATTCTGCACAGGTTGGGGCAGGTGGGTGACCAGCGCTGATGTTCCTGCATGGGTTCATCGCCCTCCTGCCATTGGTCTATGATGATGGGACAAAAGGCACATTTCACTTCATCTCTTATTTTTAAATAGTAGAATCCAGCGGCCGCCAAGGCTTGAGGGTTTATGAAAGGCACCGGCCACGTGGCAAAAGTCTTGAAACGTTGTTCCTCAGAGTTTAAATTCATGGATGTAACGTCTCTTGAGGCTTTAAAGCAAGACATGACTGAGTGGCTTGACGTGGGTTGAGCTGGTATTTCTACACTCGTCACTTGGTTGGACAGTGGATAATAGTTGACTTGTTTGTGATGAATAATCAAACAGTAGGCCGTCGTATTGGCTGGTACATTGTCATGCGTTTCAAAAGCTAGTCGAATGTCGATATTGGATGGCTTGACAGACTCTTCCAGGTAAGAACAGTCAAAGACAATCAGTGGCGCTCTTGCCTTAAACGCCTGGGGTAGCAGCATGGGGCCGTTCTCTTTTTGATAATACGACCATCAAAATTTAGAAAACAAGTCGTACAGGGGGCCAAACTTATTTTTTGAAAAATCCAAATCCAGTCCTTCATAGGGAAACACGGCTCCGTTGAGGAAAAGACGTGCATTTCTCAATTGCAGGTGATCAAATTGCGTGGCATCTTTGGTTTGTTGATACTTGCGATTCGTTTGAAAACTCACGTTCAGGTAGAGAGGTCTCTCCGTATAGCGAGCTGTTTTTACAGACCAACTGTGTGTGTTGGTGGTCGGCAATAGTGGGTACTCATGGAGTGCCCAGCTTCTAAATTCCATGGGTAGAGGCATATCTCTCTTTACCATTTTGAGTATGTCCAGTTTTTTGCTATCTTCAAGACTCACATGGGGCACTTTCCATAGCCAGCGTTGTAGTTGAATTTTTGAATCGATGGAGGCATTGTCGGCTCCCTTGAGTGCATTATTATCACTCCTGTCTCTCACTAGGTAAAGCACTTGCCTTGCGTTGACCACAATGCGTTGGTGATCTTCGGCAAAGCCTACAATCAGTTTAAGAGGTAAATATCCAGTAAAAGTCCCATCGGTGTGTACCATCCAGTCATTGGTCGAGTTAGGACACCAACCTGCCATGCAAAGTGTTTTACCTTCTTCCTCACTATAAGAGGGGTATAGTTTCATGACACTGGAAATGCCCACATTTCGAGTGCTATCCACCACGATATCGTTAATGACATACCGCACTTCAGAAAACAGAAAGGCCAAACCATGGTTGGCCAACTTGGATGTGGTGAGTGTAGAGCCATCGGCTTTGGTGAGCCGACCTTCAATCTGAATGACACATTCATGCGGTAGGGTGTAAATATCTTGGTTGATGATAACAAATTGAATTTCATCATTGTTATTGAGACCAGGTGTTTGAGCTTGATAGGAATGGAGATCAATTCTTACCACTCCTGGCTGCTCCTCGATGCGGTTCGTTATCTCTAGGATAGAATTCATTATGAGGGTTGACGTGGTAACCCAAATGCTGTAAAATCTGTTTGTCTTGAGATGTTAACGTGTATTCACGTGGCAAACAACTAACACCATTCCTAGACGGTGTTGTTGCTTTATACACAAACTTCATTGTGGCTTTAGCACTAACTTGTAAGTCACTGGTGAGGTAGAATCTAGATCAATGAGTTGTTGATCTCTATTGATCAGTCTTAATATTATATTACTAATACTATCGACAGCCACAGAATGAAAAAGCACCACTGGAGGGTTTTCACGAATGATATACCCATTGGGCGATGTCACAATAAAGTCATAAAGCGAATGCGATGGTTCTTGATTGGTGTACACTTGGCTAATAATATTACATGTCACCGACACATGATGGTCCTCAATGAATTTCACTTAATGGTCCGAATCATGTTTTTTGTTGGGCTCCAACACACGTGGTTTAAATCCTAGTAATGGGCCAATGGAATCGGGGCGTGTTTTAAAGTCAATGTTGAATGTGGAGAAAATACTGCAGCGATGAGTGTTGGTATTTCCTACAAGTTCAGACTTGCGCGTTCCATCGAGAAATGACTTTAAACCATATTGATTGATCAACACCCCATAAATGTGTTCATAAATATCATCGATCGTGTATCCACCAGAGTTCAAGGTGAGCACAGAATCATCATAGTAAAACTTGTTGTTCACATTTTCACGTATGTTGTATATTCGATTGTACGTTTCAAGAGAAACAAGTCCGAAACCATAGGGTTTTTCACTCAATTCGATCGGAGGGTAAAAGTCTAGGCTGACTTCAGGTCCACGTCCATGCAGTGTAAACGTTTTACTTTCTGCCGACATACTGGTAGCGTTTTTGCTTATGCTGTGTCTTATATTAAAAAAAAATAAACACAAACGTCCACACTGTTGGCTGTTAAACGTTTGCTCTCGTTTCACATTATAATATATCTTGATCCTGTTTCCAAAATAGGTCACAAGTTCCATGGGCGGAGGCAAATTCCCAAAACTGTCAAAGTGCCATACAATGGATCCCTCTTTGACATAAGCTACATAATGCGTTCCTGTTCCTCGGTGATCATCCAAATTGACAACAGCACATTCCTGTTTCCAGGGTCGTGGGGGTAATTGGTTTCGCATAAACACACCTCGAAAATGAGAAAGCTTTAGTTGTTTAGCATGGCTTTCCACTTGTTGATGCGTCAGGGCATGTCTTGCTATGGCTGAGGTTAATTATTTTTTTTATACTTCGAAATGGTAAAATCCCAAATCCTTGTTGATAAAAGGCTGGCTTTAAATTGGCATTTCTAGCCCCCATGGCAATCGCTTCCATCGTTTCATTGTGTCGCTGACTTTCTTTGAGTTGTTGCTTGCCCTGCTGCGCGGCTTTAATGGTTTTCGCCACTGCACTGGCACCACCCAAAAGTGAACCCAGAGCAGCCAAACTGGCAAATAATGCAGGTAAAAATCCCGCTCGTTTGGGGACGGGAATCACTCGCCCTTGGTTTGAAACCTGTCGCCGACGTTTTGGAACAACATGTCTCTGTGCTGCTCGAAAGGCTTTCCTTATGGTCAATACATTATTTTTTCTTTTTTTCTTTCGCAAGGGCTTGTCCACGAATGGCTTAAGCCCAGGCTTTGCCAAGGACAAAGTCCTTTTTTTAGTCTTTCTCACTGCATACCTTTGTTTCACCATGATGATAATGACCAACAACCTTTCAAAAGAAAGTTTAAATCACAACTAACGTTAGATGGTTATTTCATGGCTGTATATTCCAATTCCACATAAAGTGGGAAATCGTTTATGGTTTTTCCCGCTTGCTTTTCATCCCATGTCAACATGAGATGAAAGGATAATTCATCACCTGTATTGACCATTTCATGGTTATGGACCAACATCCTATGACCATTTATCTTTATTTGTAAATGGTTCTCATCAGGTATGACATATTTGATGTGAATGGTTCCATCATAGTGTAATCGATAGTGGCTTAAACCCGAAGCAAGCACATAAATCAAGTGCTGATCATGGACTAGCGGTAAATGGTTTCTCTCATTCAAAGGTTTTTCATTTGTCAGATACACTAAAAATACAGATGGGATAAATTTATAAAGCCTTTTCATTTCATAGGTCATGTAACGCTTGGTACAAACATCGTCTTCGTCTTGCGGGTCTTCCACGTGAATAATCCGATGGTAATTAGCGCTATAGCCATTCACCGTAAGCTGGGGCACTTTGTCATAAAACTCATACACTTTGTTATCCACATACTTTTTCGTAGTAACATCTGTAGACACTTGAGGATGTTTTACATGGGTTAACCGCTTTCCCTTAAAGTCATAATCTCCCTGTTTTGGGCGTGGCACTACTGACCTATCCACATAGTGTTTATTAGCAGGATCTGTTTCTTGTTTAGGATCATGTATGGGGACAGACCTAGCTTTGGCCATCAACGCACGTCCAAAGACATCCATCGTCAACCTGTTGTACCAGTCTACTGTTTCTATGACAAGGCTCGGTGTCCTGTATATAGACAACCTGCTAGCCTGTATAAGCCTTAGTTGAAATGAAGATTATTAAGCAGCAAGAGTCATTCCCTGTGGGGGACATGGTTTCCCATCTCTGTCCCACATCACGTAAACAACGCCATGGTTCACTGTTTCCATCTTCCATTCGCTGCATCATTGTGGGGCCTTCCGGCTATGGAAAGACTAATCTTTTGCTAACGCTCATCACAGCGCCCAATGGTCTGCGTTTTCAAAATATTTATATTGTTGCAAAATCTCTCTACCAACCCCTCTACGTGTTTCTGGATCAAGTCATGTCTGGATTACAAAAAGAGAATATGGGTTGTTTTATATTTTCCATGCAGGAAAATGTGATTTCACCGGATGAGGTAAAGCCTGATTCACTCATGATTTTCGATGATGTATCCACTGAACGTCAAGACATCATTCAAAGCTATTTCAGCATGGGTCGTCACAAACATATCGATTGCTTCTATCTTGGACAAACGTATTCTAAATGTCCAAACAGTTGATTCGTGACAATGCCAATGTCATTGTTTTATTTCGTCAGGACGAGAGGAACAGTCGTCACGTTTATAATGAACATGTGAATCCTGATATGACCTTTCAAATGTTTACAGAATTGTTTGCCAAGTGCTGGAACACTCAACGTCATGCCTGTTTAGTGATTGACAAACAAAGTGAACTCAACCAAGGACGGTATCGTTTAGGGTTTGATCATTTTATTGCTATTTAAGACCCTGTCTCATTCCCCAGCAAGTCATTTGTCAAGACACCATGGCGTTTGCAGAGAGTCAATTGAAAAAGCATATTATTAGAGCAACAAATACTATTCGCCAAAAGTTTCGTCAATTGAAACAGTCACGTGCAAATCATGCTTTGTTTATTCAACAACATTTAGCACCTCCACTAAAAGCCATGTTGAAACCCTCTTTCAAGCCATCTGAAACGCTACCCGCCGTTTCACAAGCCACGCAGACGCTACACGAGGACCCTGAGGAAGAGGAAGAGGAACAGGAACAGGAAGATTTGACTAGTGTTAGTGAAGTTGAGGATGAGGAGGAACAAGTGTTTACGCCTCAAAAAAGGCCGCACCCCTTGCAGAGTTTTTGAGAAAAAAGAAATCCTTGGCCATGGTCGATACACCTTGCCCTTCCAGAGCGTCTCCGTTTTCACAACTCTTGGCCACCCCTCAACATAAAGCTCAACTGAAAACCATTTTAATAAAATATTATGGATCAACATTGGAACCCTATTTCACTGATCTATTTATTGGAAACACAGATACCACGTATGGTGTTCGCTATGAGGATGATAGTTATAAAATTGGGGATTCATCCATTAAATTTGCTCGTACTAAAGCTATCATTAAAAACATCAACTATAAATTAACGCCAGGACTGTTAAAGCTGCTCTTTTCTCGAACCCTCTCTCCCCATGATTATACGTCAGAGGATCTTGACAAATATAAATCCATTTTATTAGATACCCATGCTCACAAAAGACAGTATGATCCCACGCAACAAGTGAATGCCAATATATCTCAAAAATATAAAACCATCATTGCAAAAATGTTTCCCACCAGTCAAAGTACTCGTCGTAAAATGTCCGCTTCGGGAGTGACATTTAAACCATTAAAACCCCTTGTGGATGTTACCTACTGGCACAATCCCATTAAGCTCGTCCAGCGGCTACAGTTGTTGCAGGCCTCACGTCAAGCTGGCCATACCGGTCACGATTGGGAAATTCAAGAAATTGAACAAGAACTTCGAAATGCCAAACTTATTGTTTAAGCCCTCACCCATTAACATGGGTATTGCTCACGAGCTGCATCGCCCAGCTAGGCGTCACTATCCACGACTCAAGGTGATTTCACGAGGTGTGGATGAACTTTGGCAGGCTGACTTGGTTGAAATGATACCCTATGCTAGCGTTAACGACGGTGTACGCTATATGTTGACCGTAATGTCTATTCCAAAATGGCCTTTGTTGAACCTGTGCGTCGCAAGTCTGGTCCACTAGTTACCAAGGCCTTTAAATATGTTATTCAACACTCCAAACGTCAACCTCAGCTGCTACAAACCGACCAGGGGAAAGAATTTTTCAACAAGGATTTCTCCAGTTTTCTCAAACCTAAAGATATTCACCATTACAGCACGTACAGCAATCTCAAAGCCAGTGTGGTCGAACGGTTCAACCGAACATTGAAAACCCATATGTGGAAAGCGTTTACCGCTCAGGGCAGTTATCACTGGTTGGACATGTTACCTGAGCTAGTATCACGTTACAATGACACCAAACATAGAACGATTGGGACCAAGCCACGCCTCGTGACTAAAAATATTCAGCGATTGGATAAACTGTTTAACCCCTTAAAAACAGCCGATCCTAAACGTCACCGACTGAAAATTGGGGATTTTGTTCGTGTGAGCAAATTTAAGTCTGCCTTCAATAAGGGCTACACGCCACAGTGGGGGACTGAACTATTTCGAATTCGTCGAGTCAACTTGGACACTCCAGTCACCTATTTACTCGAGGACCTCAACCTTCAACCCATAAAAGGTAGATTTTATCTCCATGAACTTCAGAAAACAGCATTTCCTAAGCATTATCTTGTGGAAAAAGTGTTGAAACAAAAAGGAAATAAACTCTATGTCAAATGGTTAGGGTTTAACTCTACGTTTAATTCTTGGATCAATAAATTACATGTTGTGTGAACCTGTGCAATTTTTAATTTATTTATTCACATATGTTGTACACAACCTGTAGCTCTGTGTGTACAGCGCTCCGCGCTTCGTGCATGTTCATACATGTTTGTCTTTCCCTTTCCACCTGTGTTCTCTCATGCATTACCCCTCCCCCTCTCCCTTCCTTCACCTCCCACCACTGCTGTTCGCAGCTCTTGCCTATCTATTGGTTGTGACATCATTCCCAAAAATTGCATCATACTTTTTACTGATTCAGCGATTCCCACGCTTTGAACATTCTTTTATCAGGCACGTGGACAGCTAACGTCCAAGGTGAACACCTGTGGCAGATCAAATTTCACGTCAACTTGCATTTTGTCACGTACAAAGCAAAACAGAATGTGACTTGTTACAAGTTATCGTGCACGTGGACAGCCAAAGCCCAAGGTGAACACCTGTGGCAGATCAAATTTCACTTGAACTTGCATTTTGTCACGTACGAAGCAAAACAGGATGTAACTTGTTTAGCGTACATGTGGTTTCACACATGTTCACATGCATTTCGCTCTTCCCTGCTACCACGATGGTCAGATTTTTTCACCTTCAAGCGTCATTGTCATTTTTCCATTGCACCTGTTGTCAAGTCAGATCAACGCCTTCCAATAAGCTCAAATGACATTCACCTCCTGCTCATCTGCAAGTTTGTTTTCTCTACTCGCTTCAATCAACATAGAACCAAGTTCTCATCACCGTTTACACGTCAAAGGTAAAATGTGTGAAAAAACGCATCCTCGCTCTGTCATAATCCGACCCGTCGAAATATCGATTGATCTATTGAACACAGCCACCGTGGTTAGCGACAGGTTCGTTGAAACACACACCCAGCAGTATCGTCTCTCTCAACCACCACGCTTCATGGACATTATAAACAGGTAAAGAAAACGAAAAAGTTTTTTCAATATGTATGGCGTTAGGCCCTTTGTGAATTATTTTTTGGAAAAACATATCTACCACATTTGAAAGGGGGCGTTAGCCCGAGACCTAGGACACCTCGTACACGTCTCTAGCGTTATTGGTTCGTGAGATATCGGCAAAAATCACAAAAAACACGTGTTTACCCCAAAATCGAGTTTCCAAATTTTTTTTAAACTTACAACGAGTAGTCCATAGCAAAGAGGACGTCAGCCCGAGTCCTTGGACCCCTCGTACACGCCTCTAGCATGATTGGTTCGCGAGATATAACAAAAAGTCTAAAATCACGGTTTTGCCCCCAAAAAACTTGTTCTCAACATTTCACCTTTTCGGCACCGACATTCCCGTTAAGAGCACAACGAGACGACAAAAACGAATCCAAGCACGCCCTCCTATCATGACTCCTTCCATTCCAAGGTCGCAGGGGCTCACAACTTGCTTTTTAAGCAGAACCCCTGTCATCCTACTACTACAGGTTTTCATCCTAGAGACTTGAAATTTATTTTGGGGGTAGGGGGCATAGGGACCTTTCATTTATGTCAAACAACCTTTTTTGTATAATTCCTAGTTTCCAAATTTAGTATTTTCAAAATTCGAGTGTTTTCAAAAAAAAGTTTTATTACAAAAAATAAAGGTCATAAAGGCCATTCGTTTGAGCGATGGCACAACGATCTATCATGTTTGGTTTTCAAATTATCACCTACTTTCGAAAACAAACAAAAAATCAAACATTTTTTGAAAAATATAATGCATGGTCCATAGGAAAGAGGACGTCAGCTCGAGTCCAACGACAACTCATTTGTCAAAATCGGACCATGCGTTCAAGATATATTTAACATGGCTGAGGCTTAGTAGTGGGTCGAGGAGGGTTCTGGAGTGCGTTAGAAGCGCCACCATCCCCCTACTTAAGTTTGTTACTAAATATTCGATTCCTGCCTAAAGAGATGTGTGAAGTAAAACGGGTAAACTATTGATTGAGTTAGTAAATAACTGAGTAATGGAATAATGATAGCATATGATACATCATTAATAAACCACCCTACTGCATGAAATTAATTGCGAAAGGACATGAGTTCGAGGACATGGCATGTAGTTATTTTAAAGTGTTGATTTGTTGTGTAAAACCTAAGGCTTCCTGGAAGAGTTAATACAGTTAAAAGTGAATGATAATAAAATAATTCAATAGTGAAATAAGAATAAATAAATGCCCAGAAGGGATATTGATAATACGGTTAAATATCCGTAAAGCCTTAGCGTACAATTGTTACCAAATGATAGGCATGCTCGATGCCTTAATAATATGTTTCGAAAAGGAGATATATATTGATACTCAAATGTAAATACTACCTAGGCAAGATAAGACGACAATGTAGAGTTATGTGAATTTTTGAGATAGGTTATGGATTTTTGATGGTTTTATTTTGGATTTTCCAAAATCATGAGGTAGTACAGATTTTGTATTTGTGCCTGGGAGTTTTTATGAATAAACTCATGTAATTTGTAACATGTTTGGTTTTTCAATTTAGTCTTGAAGATCCTGAAAAGTGCTATCATATCTAAATGTAAGATCATGTTGTGGGCTGGACGTAACATGCCCCGAACCGCAGTAGCAAGCCAGGTCGTGATCGAGCATTACCCATGCAAGAGGGGTACACTACTTATGTTAATTGCCACTATCAACATACAAAATTTCAGTTTGATTGCTGTAATAGATTCGTAGATATTGAGAACCGACTAAATATTTCGGATAGTCGCCATGTTGGATTTATATATATGTAGATTATGGAAAAAATTGAAATAACTTAGATGCCAATGGATTAACATTTGTATAAGGGTTTACTGTACCAAGTTTCACTGCACTCGGATGGTTAAATTGCGAGAAACGGCCATGCGAATATTTATTATTCGCGTCGCCGCCATGTAGAATTAGTGATCACCAGGTTATTGAAAGTCCTATAGGTGAACTTATGTTCATAGTCTCCATGAACATTAAAAAATTCTGTTTGATTGCTGTAATAGATTCGTAGATATTGAGAACCGTCTAAATATTTCGGATGGTCGCCATATTGGATTGTTATATGTATAGACCATAGAGTCATGTACCATTAAAGGAAAATTATTGCGTAGGTTCATTATTCAAACTTCCACTTCGATCGCATGATTACGACACAAGAAATAAAAACTTAATTTTAAAATTCACACAGCTGCCATCTTGATGTTATGTAAACAATTGAACTGAATTAGATACCAGTGCATTACAATGTGTAAAAACATTTGCTGTACCAATTTTCATTGCGTTTGGATCATTAAATCGCGAGAAAAGTCTTCAGATAAACAATTAATAAAATGTAGCTTTCAGTCGGTCAACACAAAAATAATTCCAATTTCTGGAATATGTGAAAACTAACCTGAAATAAATGACAGGTGATTAAGTGATTAACTGTATATTGTTACGTATTATTGAAGAATAATAGTAATAAGAAACTAAGGGATGATATGTTTCGCCCATCCAGCGAACATCATCAGATCCAAATATATATCTTCATCATCATTTATTGTACCCAACAGGCCATTTAGGCCCATGACAGAAAGCAAAGAAACATAACACATACATCAAATATACAACATTGCATAACACTACCCAATGTCGTCAACCATTTGATCAGCCCGATATTTTCCTTTACCTTTTACTTTGAGCTCGTAAATTAAGACTGGTAGGTTGTCAGCCTTCCGAGCACGAGCTCAGTGATGGGGCTGCCATCTAAGGTGCTGAGCCACCCGTTTTTTTTTTATCAAAGTGACCTCCTTCTAGGCGAGTTGCCTTCACCACGGCACATAGAGTCTCACCTACCCTTATCCATACCTATCGGTTCTGGTCCTATGCCGTTGTCCATCTGCTGGATCATCCGCCTTTAGGGAAGATTTCTCATCCCAAGGACATAGGGTGCCCTTTTCCTCACCTTACTCATCTGCCCTCAAAGAAAGTCATTGGCATGGTAAAGAACTCCTTATCCCTGGAGTTATTCGGACGCCAGAACCTCGACAGCTTACAGCAGGGTGCACCATATGTAAGAAAAAAGATGACATTTGGATGAGAATTCTCTCACCAGTCATTAAAATATATCTACTGAAAATATATATCATAAAGGGTCTTATAGACAAACAAGATGTTCAGGAAAGAACATATAGCCTACTTTCTCCTAAATGTATGGGTACAGTTATAACTCTTTGTCTTTATCACCTCCTAATTTCTTCCAATTCGATGTGCAAATTGGCACACTGGATTTGAGGAGTGGCGTTCAAATAATTTACCCCAGCATTTTGCAATTTCATCAGCAAACACTCCAAACAACGTAGGTATTCAGTATATTAACACCGACTACTTACAATAATTTAAACTTCGTTGCTCTAAACGTATCACTGGGAGAAACATATTTAATATACCTATTACACAGCTAATTTGTAATCGCGCACGGCTAACGAGAAAGACAGGCCATGGCGCGTAAACCAAACCCTTCTGTGACGTAGGCAATATACCGGTACTGCTTGATGGTGCATGTACGTTTAAGTCGAGAGCAATTCAAAAGCAGCAGAAATGCAATATTTTATATCAATCTTCATAAAATGGACGCAGTTTAGATGTTCCGTGAGTTTTCAAACACGATAAATTATACTGTTTTACGGTTTGCATAACTACGCCTGTTGAACGCGAACTAGGATTCAAGGGTTCGTTGTGTTTTTAATAGCTGCAAGGAGTAGGCTTCAGTAAGTTGAGTTGTAGAGTCTGTGACCTTCGTTGTGAGTTAAATTATGTGCACATGAGTATAATTAGATCAAAGAATCTTGCAGCACTGTATAGATATCATCAACTTATTGTTTCAAGGGGCGGAACATTAATTAATTCGTTTATAGAAGAGATCTGCGGAATACACTACCCACCGACTAACGACTTGTATCAATACCTGCTATGAAGACAAGTGATAAATGAATACCAACGTTTATACAGGTTCAATGATGTAGACAAGATGACTAGGTACCACACCGGCAGTAAAACGAAGACCAGGCAGTGGTGCAACAGAACTACATTGCTGACGTCATGAAAACTCACCAGAGCCAGTTATTCTCGTTGGCCGTGATAATCGCGCCTTATCTTGTGGATGTGTACCCTCTATCGGCAAAAATAATAACCTTTTCAATTATACTGTAGACATGGGTTCACTAATTGGCCGGTAGAGAGCACAACTCGCATCTAGAAGGCTGTGGTTAGCTATAACATAGTTCAAGTAATTACTCTTAGATGTCACTCTGGTGGTTAATGTTGTTTTAATTAAATATATATTTTCCATTTCAAAATGCACCATATAATGCTTTATTTTATAACGTCTCAGTACTCAAATAATAATAAATATAAAAAAATCAAGTAAAAAAGTCCAACACTGATAGGATTTGAACCACGGCCAGCCTGATGAAAGACCAACGCCCTGACCATTCAGCCAATCGTGCACACTCTAATTGATCGTTAGGAACCAATATATATACAGCATTATAGCAAATCATGACTTAGACTAAACGATTTCTTCACTGGAGTATATTTTAAACCGAGTTAATTTCATAGGAAGTTCATATATTTGTTACCACTAGGCTATATTGCATGCAACATACTGAAATTAATAAAATGTAGGTCAGAACGAGAGATCAGCTGCCATCTTGTCAAATAACCGAGACGACTCAGCTTTTTAAAATCACTTCTAGACTATAATATTACAACTTTTAATTTCAAACGGGCCTCGTCGTTTCGAACAGATTAAACGAATCTTGGTTCGATAGTCGGAACTGGTGGGTCCCATGTTATGGATTACAAAGTTTGCATAATTCACACGGCCGCCATCCTGAAATGGTACGGTTGATGACCTCGTAGTTTGGGCACAAGACGCGTCTCATATGGAGGAACGTTGTTACCAAATTTGGTAAAGATCCGATTATTTGTTTGGTCGTAATGCATTATTACGTTTTGACCATTTGAGTGGCCGCCATTAAGTTTTAGTAAATATGGTGGCAATATAAAACATGACAATGAGGTGCCCTTTGCCAGGGATACCTCTGTGCCAAATTTCGTTCAATTCGGCTTCACCGTGTTCGAATTGATAGGGGGGGACAGACATTCAGAGTACACACACTCACACACACACAGACTCACACACACACACATACACACATACTCACACACAGACAGACAGACAGACAGACAATTTTTGGCCCTGTAGTGATCTCATAAGCCTACTTTCATTTTTTGCAAAAATCGAAAGTAGGCTAAAAAGAGGCAGAATATAAAAGGCTACGATCACCAAACACTAAATAGGAGTGCGGGCGTTGAATCTTTTAGAAAACAAATACAACAAGATGTTCAGTAAAAAACATATAGCCTACTTTCTCCTAAATGCATGGGTATTGTTATAACTCTTTGTTCTTTTCAAGGAGTATGATTGAATGTTGGTTGTAGTAGCTTGTTGAAATACATTGTGCTATAGGGATATTGAACATGAATATGAGGTGCCCTTTGCTAGTGCTACCTCTGTAAAAAATTTCGTTCAATTCGGTTTCACCGTGTTTGAATTGATAGGGGGAATCGATTTGCACACATACTTGGCCACCATCTGCAAACTATTGGGCTGATGCTCTTGCAGTTTGGTCAGAATATATTTCCCACATAAAGATATGGTGTTGCAAAATTTGGTAGAGACTAGATTATTAGGTTGGTCGTAATTACATTTTAGCTTTTAACATTTGGGTGGCCGCGATTACGTTTCCGTCAAGATAGCGGTGATATAAAACATGACACTGGGGATCCCATTGCTAGTGCTACCTCTGTACCAAATTTCGTTCATTCGGTTCCACCGTGTTCGAATTAATAGGGGGAATGAATTTTGACATAAAGATGGCCACCATCCGCAAACTATTAGGCTAATGACCTATTAGATTGGTCAAAGGATGCTCCCTCCATAAAGGTATGTTGTTGCAAAGGTTGGTAGAGATCGGATGGTTATGTTAGTCGTAATTTGATTTAAACTTTAAACATTTGTGTGGCCGCCATTACGTTTCTGTCAATATGGCGGCGATATTAATCATGACACTGAGATGCCCTATGCTTGTGCTACCTCTGTACCAAATTTCGTTCCATTCGGTTTCACCGTGTTTGAATTAATAGGGGGAATCGATTCTGGCACAAAGATGGCCGCCATCCGCAAACTATTAGGCGAATGACCTATTAGATTGGTCAAAGGATGCTCCCTCCATAAAGGTATGTAGTTGCAAAATTTGGTAGAGATCGAATGATTAGGTTAATCGTAATTTGATTTAAGCTTTGAACATTCGTGTGGCCGCCATTACGTTTCAGTCAAGATGGCGGTGATATAAAACATGACACTGCGGTGCCCTTTGCTAGTGCTACCTCTGTACCGAATTTCGTTCCATTCGGTTCCACCGTGTTCGAATTAATAGGGGGAATCAATTTTGACATAAAGATGGCCGCCATCCGCAAACTATTAGGCGAATGATCTATTAGATTGGTCACAAGATGCTCCCTTCATAAAGGTATGTAGTTGCAAAATTTGGTAGAGATCGGATGATTAGGTTAATCGTAATTTGATTTAAGCTTTGAACATTCGTGTGGCCGCCATTACGTTTCAGTCAAGCTGGCAGCGATATAAAACATGACACTGAGGTGACCTTTGCTAGTGCTACCTCTGTACCAAATTTCGTTCCATTCGGTTCCACCGTGTTCGAATTAATAGGGGGAATCTATTTTGACATAAAGATGGCCGCCATCCGCAAACTATTAGGCTAATAACCTATTAGATTGGTCAAAGGATGCTCCCTCCATAAAGGTAAGTTGTTGCAAAGTTTGGTAGAGATCGGATGGTTATGTTAGTCGTAATTTAACTTAAGCTTTGAACATTTGTGTGGCCACCATTACGTTTCTGTCAATATGGCGGCGATGTAAAACATGACACTGAGGTGCCTTTTGTTAGTACTACCTTTGTACCAAATTTCGTTCCATTCGGTTGCACCGTGTTCGAATTAAAGGGGGGAATCGATTTTCACACAAAGATGGCCGCCATCCGCGAACTATTACGCTGATGACCTATTAGTTTGGTCAAAGGATGCTCCCCCCATAAAGGTATGTTGTTGCAAAATTTGGTAGAGATCGGATGATTAGGTTAGTCGTAATTTGATTTAAGCTTTGAACATTTGTGTGGCCGCCATTACGTTTCCGTCAAGATGGCGGCGATATAAAACATGACACTGAGGTGCCTTTTGTTAGTACTACCTCTGTACCAAATTTTGTTCCATTCGGTGCACCATGTTCGAATTAATAGAGGGAATCGATTTTCACACAAAGATGGCTGCCATCCGCAAACTATTACGCTGATAACCTATTGGATAGGTCAAAGGATGCTCCCCCCTTAAAGGTATGTTGTTGCAAAATTTGGTAGAGATCGGATGATGAGGTTAGTCGTAATTTGATTTAAGCTTTGAACATTTGTGTGGGCACCATTACGTTTCCGTCAAGATGGCGGCAATATAAAACATTACACTGAGGTGTCCTTTGCTAGTGCTACCTTTGTACCAAATTTCGTTCAATTCGCATTCACCGTGTTCGAATTGATAGGGGGGGACAGACATTCAGAGTACACACACTCACACACACACAGACACACACACAGACTCACACACACACATACACACACACACACACACAGACTCACACACACAGACAGACACATTTTTTTCGCCCTGTGTTGATCTCATAAGTCTACTTTCATTTTTTGCAAAAATCGAAAGTAGGCTAAAAATCTTGAACTAATGTAATACGTATCTTATAATTAGAACTGCAGGATTCTTGCGTTTATGTGTACTTAACCCAGTATATATATACTGGGGCCTGTATTAACATATGGTGCTGAGACCTGGATACTCTCGAAATCTAATGAAAGGCAACTTGGTATATTTGAAAGAAAGATTTCGAGGCAATTTTTTGGGCCAGTGGAGGAAAACGGTGAATGGAGAAGAAGATATAGGCCTATCCATGAATTCTATGATTTATATAATGAACCAGATATTGTAAAATGTATAAAGATCAGAAGGTTGGAGTGGGCAGGACATGTGATGTGTGCTAATGACAGAATGATAAAGAGGATATTGAATGCAATGCCAGAAGGAACCAGGAATGTCGGATGACCAAATCTAAGGTGGGAAGATGGAGGGAGAGCCGATGTAAAGACAATTGGAATCAAGAATTGGAGGAGCTCAGCACTTAACAGGAAAGAATGGGGTAAACTTCTTCAGAAGGCCAAGGCCCACAGAGGGCTGTCGTGCCAGTGATGATGATGATGATGTATATATATTGGGGGCTCTGACGCATCCCGAATGCGAAGTGAGGCTTTGCTCTTTTCAGAGAATGCCTTCAGTGTACTGTAAATATAGTGTAAGGCACTGATAAATAAATATGAAATGAAATGAAATGAAATCCAAATATGCAAGACAAATAGCTCTACTAATCACTAGCAAAACCACAGTGACACCCAGACAGTCTCAGTCCTCCAAAAAGTAAGATACAAGAAAACCTGTCAAAAACGATGTGTTAGACTATTGAGATACATGCTTTTATGAAAGCTACTTAAATTCAAAGAACTCAGATTATTTAAACAATTTACGAAAACATACACCAAAACAGGTAGGATAAATAAATAAATAACCAAAACAGGTTATCTCAGCAGCCTGTAGACATCCTACGACATCAGATAAGTAGATCTTTGAACACTTTAGTAAAGGAGATTAGAGAAACATTTAAATTGGGAGTGAAAATTCAAGGAGAAATAATTTCAACGCTGAGATTTACTGATGACACCGTTATCTTGACCGACACGCCAGAGGATTTGAATGAGTTTTTGAATGGTATGGACTCCGTCTTGAGGAAAGAATTCATGATGAAAATTAATAAATGTAAAACAAGAATATTGGAATACAGCCGAAATAAATCAGAAACTTCTATGGACATCAAATTGGCAGGTGAAGAGCTAAAAGAAGTAGGAGTCTTCTGTTACTTAGGAAGCAAAATAACCAGTGATGGACTAAGCATAGAGGATATAAAAAGTAGATTGGTTCAGGCAAGGAAATCATTTCTACAAAAAAAAAAAGGAATCTGTTGACATAGAATATAGATTCTGTATGTATAAGGAAGTCATTTTTGAAAGCTTTGTCTGAGCGTGGCGCTCTATGGAATTGAATCATGGACTATTGGTGCAGCAGAAAATAGGAGAATTGAAGCGTTTGAAATGTGGTGTTACAGGAGAATGGTGAAGATCAGATGGGTAGATAGGGTTACAAACAAAGAGGTATTAAGACGAGTGGGAGAGGAGAGATGTTTCTGGCGACTGCTAATGAAGAGAAGAGATAGGTTGGTAGGACACAAACTAAGACACCCAGGAATAGCAAGCTTAGTTATGGAAGCACGGGTCGAGGACAAGAACAGTAGGGCCAGACCAAGGTTAGAATATGTTAAGCAGATTGCTTCGGATGTAGGGTGTGGTAGCTATGTAGAGATGAAATGATTAGCTCAGGACAGGGAGGCATGGAGGGCTGCATCAAACCAGTCAAAAGACTGAAGACTCAAACAACAACCAACACATTAGTACTAGATAAACAATTCTTTATGTTGTAGTTATAACTTTTAATCATCACAACAGAGTTCATTTCCACATATTTGTTTACAATTATATTCTAAAATAGTTTTAAGGTAAGAAAGACCTGCCTATCTCGCAGATGTTTAATTTTCACAATTTTGGTACACTTTACTCAAAATCTGTTTGGGTTAGCCAATTTACATTTTCAGGGATTACTGTTTGGATCATTATCTGCAATAATAAGAAGGATTATTGACAAAAACGAAATACTTTTGCCAATATGATATTTTTTTTAAGATACGATATTTTAATCCAAAATTATATCGAAAAATATTTATATTTCATTTAGTATATTATTTAAAAGGATATCCCTTGAGCCTCCGTGGCTTAGGCGGCAGCACGCTGGCCTCTCACCGCTGAGTGCGTGGTTCAAATCCCGGTCACTCCATGTGAGATCTGTGCTGGACAGAACGGAGGCAGACAGGTTTTTCTCCGGGTACTCCGGTTTTCCCTGTCAAAATTTCATTCCAGCAACACTCTCCGCTATCATTTCATTTCATCTATCATTCATTTAATCATTGCCCCAGAGGAGTGCGTCAGGCCTCGGCAGCCGGCACAGTTCATATCCTCGCCGCTAGATAGGGGCTTCATTCATTCCATTCCTGACCCGGTCGGAGACTGGAAGCAGGCTGTGGATTTTCATTTAAAAGGATATCCCTTCTTATTACTGTTCATTAGGATGATATTGTTACATCAAAAAGAATATGGACCTATCGTTATTAGTTTTCTTACAAATGGTACCAAAGTAGTGAAAAATGTTAAACGGAGAAAAATTATGTTGAAGTCTTTCATTACATTTTTTTACCTCTGTCAATTCTTAGAACATTCCTGCCCCATAACGTGCATCATTTCGTCCATCACTGGTTATTTTGCTTCTCCTACTCCCTTTAACTTTAAAATAAATAAATGAACTAATCAATAAGTAAACAAATGCATAAATAAGTAAATTAAACAATATAAATAAATAAATATATGCATATTTCAACTTATCTGTTTGCAAATAAGTGGACTTGTTTCCCTCTTAAATTCAATTATTTTAATATGGGCAGATTACCTCGCTGTTCCGCCCCTTAAACAATATTTCTTCAATTGGTCAGTGCAAAATCACAGTGATTATAATATTATTACGATGTTCAGTAACCACTCGTAACATAAACAATGCAGGAAGTTGTCATTGTTACCAACACAAAGTCTACTACGCTCAACAGAGCAGACAAGAAGCGTGTTCAGAAGTTATACGCAGAAACATAAATCTCTGTGAAAGTGGACGTTGTCATTCATGGTGCAGCATAGTCATTTACATCTTATAAAATGACCATTTTTTATATTTCTTCGTTTTTTTTGACAAATTTGTGTTCTCTACATTGTAAATAACTAAAAAGGCAAAAAAAATCATTTTTTTCGCCCCTAGACGGGTCTTGCTTACCTTAAGGCTTACTCCTTAAGTGTATCACAGCAATATTAGCTACACCTTCATATAGTCTACTAGTTTGGGGGAGGAAAACTCTTAATTTTAGCCTACTTTTCACATTTTGCAAAAATGAGGAAAAAGTAGACTTATGAGATCGATCCGGGAAAATGTGTGTCTGTCTGTCTGTCCTTCTGTCTGTCTGTCTGTCTGTCTGGCTGTGTGTGTGTCGTCCCCTCCCTATCAACTCCTAAACGGCTACAGCAATCAAAACCAAATTTAGTATGAGTGAAGATGTGCCCCGGAATATCTCACGTCCATATTTGAAAATGATGTCAGTGCTACCAACTGCTGAAAAACGCACTAGAAATTTGAGCTCCATGTTGGATATCTTGCAAGGTATGCATGGGAGCTATTCCAAAATTGGCACAAATGTAGATAAGACTATTTCAGTTTAATTTCCAGGAGGCCAACCATGACAGTCTTGCCAAAATAATGTTAAGCCTTCTGATAAGTCCAATGTTTAAATGCATATAACTTCTACACTATCAATTGGATTTCAACCAAATTTTGTATGTAATATCTGTGCATAAACAGATATGACTGAGCGTATTCTTAAGGCCACCAGGGCTGCCAACTGTTAATAATTGCTCTCTCTATTTTTTCATCCAAATACCTATATATCAGAAAGTATGCAAGCCAACAGCTTTAAACTATGCTCACGTATATTCTGACATTTTAGATTAATTTGGAGTAACTTATATACGTCAGTTCTACCAACATGATTATAAACCGGCTGATAGTACCAATTTTTAAATACATGTAACTTCTATACTATCAGTTGGATTTCAACCAAATTTCGTATGTGATATGTGTACCATAACAGATATTACTATTAGTATTGTTAAGAGCAATCAGGGCTGCCAACTGTTAATAAATGCTGTCTATATTATTTACCCTAATATCAATATATCAGAAAGTATGCAAGCCAACAGCTCTATACTTTGCACACGTATAGCACCTGACATTCTAGATTAATTTGGAGTAATTGATACAAGGCAGTGCTGTCAACATGATTCTATGCCTGCTGATATGTCCAATTTTAAAATACATGTAACTTCTATACTACCAAATGGATTTCATCCAAAATTGGCACAAGATATCCTAATATTTCAGATTATTTCTGACCAGCACACGCATGACATTGTTGGCAACATGCTTTTACGCGTGCTGATAGATCCAATGTCTAACTGCATGTAACGTCCATTGGACTTCAACCAAATTTTTATTCTGTACCTTAAGAGGTGGAACTAAGAATATATTCAGTCACCAGGGCTGCCAACTGTAGTGCTCTATTAGGCTACATTATACCAGGTATATTTTGAACTAATTAGATATTTCGATATTACCAACTTAATTTCGTCATTATTCTAGATAGGTTCATATTCTGTAGAATAATCATTGGCATGAAAAGTAGGCTGTATAGTTCTTCACGGAACGTCTTGTTCTTTTTGATGTGGTAGTCATTCCTAAGTTTTTCAACATTTAAAATAAATTAAAACTCAGCAATTTTTCTAGGTTTGTGCCGTGTCTTGTGTGGGGTGTTGCCTAGGACACCAAGCTAGCTCATCAGCGGGCTCTTGGTGTCCCCGTCCGGAAGCCTTCATAGGGAGGTTATGGCTGCTTGAGCTTTTAGTTCTCACCAAAGAGGTGCTGGTGCTCTTCATAAAAAGAGAGGTAGCGCGCAGTTCACTACTCCTGTGGAAGTCCGGGCGGAGACACCAAGAGCCCGCTGATGAGCCAGCTTGGTGTCCTAGGCGAAACCCCACACAAGACACGGCACAAACCTAGAAAAGTTGCAGAGTTTTAATTCACCGGCCGTGAAAGCCAATATACCATTAAAATAAATAGTTATTTTTTTGGTGCCTAATGCCTTAATATTTATCAGTAATAATAGGGATGTAGCGGGAGAAAGTTCGCGCCAGATAGCGCTCGTGTAGTACTGGGTAAGCGCAAGGCAATCGTCATATGTTTCTCCCAGTCATCTGCGACGAATGTGTAAACTGTGACCGAGTTCTCTAAGCTAAAGTAAATTATATCTTCTCTAATTTTACTCCAAGACTATATTAATTAATTATATAAGTATATCTCCTAATATATGATAAACGATTTTCAGCGTTTAAGCGTTAAACAGCTGCAAAATAAGCTACGGACTAGAGGCACTAAAACCAGCGGGAGGAAGGAAGAATTAATAGCCTACAGCGGTAATAATAAAATTCTAACACGCTTTATTATTCAAATAATGAATATGAGTCAGCATACTTTCTCCTAAAGAGTATTGTAGGCCTATATTGATAAATATATCTCCAAAAGACTTAAATCATAAATTGAGATTTAAATATTCACTTGCTCCCCCTGCTTACAGACTTCGATTCATGTATTTTTTAGGTTGATAGCTTACATGAAACTGTCGTGTTTTAAGGTAAACATAATCAAAGAAAGTTGATACCGGTAATTAAATGTGTACCTCGAAAATGCATCGCAACGTTTGGTTCTTATGTAATTTTGTCAATTTCCCAATAAGAATCGTTCCCTTACCCCTGGGAAAGGACTTGAGGGTACAATTTTTTTAAAGTTTGAGAATCCCTGCTTTAGGGCCACGAACTGTTTCCATTCATCTGACTATGTCTCATGAATGTAGAAGTCAGTCGCTACCACATTCTCCGTCAGGCAGATGGAAATTGACGATTAATTCCGATTTCAAGAAACCAACCATAATACGTTTGTGACTGTTAATGTTCCGACATTTATTCTTGAAGTATTTGACCGAGTAGCCTATTGATGTCTTTGAAAATGGGAGTCAGAAATGTTACTTTCATTTCTTCGTGTATATTGACGATTTCTTCCCGTACTTCAATGGAGATGATTTCTGAAGATTCCGATATTGTAGGCTTATCGTGATAATCCGGCAATTTTCTTGTGTATGGCCTCTTCCTAAATAATTATTTTTGTTGTGTTCGTGGTCCACGGAAAAAGCGGTAGAACAGCGCCCGGTTTTTATCTTGCTCTCTCACCTTCAAATAGGCCTACAAACGCATAAATTCAGTGGATGTTATCGAAATGTCTAATCAGTTTATAGGTACAAAATAGGAATTATTTTCCATTGTAAGTCACACTTATCGAACACAGTTTTCGTGAAGTCATCGGGTTGTAAATGATGGAAACACACTTTAATATATTCGGTCAGATTTTTCTCACCGAAATGTTTCCTTCTAAAAGCATGTGACCATTTCTTTATTTTGTGGAAATTGGTGATACGAAAACGGGCTTCCCTGATTTTTGCAAAGAGGAACACTGCAATAGCTCGGCATAGTTACGAAAATAACAATTTAAACTACTTAAATTCGTGGATATTAGCGGCATGAGAACATAGGCGACAAATGAAGAGCGCCTTGCGCTTACCCAGTACAACAGCAGTGCGCTCTATCGGTGCTAGTTCTATACATCCCTATTACCACACTTACTAAGTTCTCTTTGGGGCGTGGTGGCGCTGCGGTCAAGCTGTTGGCATCTCACCAAGGTGGACCGGGTTCGATTCCCGGTCAATGCATGTGAGATTTTCGATATGAAATGCCATGTCCTGTGGTTCGGATTCCACGTTAAAAGGAGGTCCCGTGGCTCATGATCTCAAGATTAACGGTCACGTTAAACTACAAGCTTCCTTCCTTCCTGAGTTCTCTGACAGGTTTCCTTGTATTTTGTTTTTGGTGGGCAGAGACTGTTTGTGGGTGTCACTGTAGTTTTGGTAGAGTTTTGTGGAGCTATTTGTTTTGCATACTGGGATTTGATGATGCTCGCTTGACATGCGAAACATGTCATCCCTTAGTTTTGTTCTCTTATTCTAATGTATTTGAGGTTAGTTTTCACATAATCCACTAATTGGAATGAATTAGGGCCGACCGACAGAGAGCTACAATATTAATCTCTACTTAGTATAAAATAAAGTCCCCGATTCTTGGATGTCACGGGTAATCTCGAGAACCACTGGATGGATTTTGATACGGTTTTCATCATTCTGTTGAAGGATATCTCGAGAAAGATTCCTGTACAAAATTATTTATTTATGATCAAAGGAAGCCAAGCAGCAACTATTTCAGTGAAAAAGTCGAAGAAAAAACCTGGCGTTCGTGCGCTTTTTAAGCTTTCGCTGGGCAAAGCGTTAAAAATATCAATATACTATGAGTGTAAGAATTGTTGTTCAGCATGAAAAGTTCTACAAAAAATCGTCCGCTAAGCGTATCTCTATCTTCAATATATAGCCCACGATAAGTGTTTTTACGTTTTCATTTCTTCCTAATATCTCCAACAAATTACTGAGGCTACAGTTTACGAGCTAGCACGTAAAACATTCATAACTGTGGGTGGGTTGCTAGTAGTTAATAAGACAACATTGAAAAGTGGATTCAAAACTTGATTTCTTCAGCTAAACATCAAATTTGAATAAGATATCTGCCAGATTATAGCCACGTGAATAAAACGCGGTCTTACATACCCCTCATTACGTTTATCGTTGTCGTGTTAGAAGATAACCTAGAAACCTTCGACAGATTGTCTCCAAGTCCTGTTGGACTCCGTTAAAGCTCGTGATATTTGGAAGTTGAGTAAGACCAGTAATCGCTAATTGTTAAGTTATTTTGCATTTTAGATATTTTGACTCAAGGTTATCTTGCTATCTAAGTTACATTCTACAGCAGTAGGTGCCTTAATGTACTAGGTGGAAAATAGACCACAGTGGCATACGAGTTAATAATCCAATACCTTGTCTTTTAGGCTCAGAAAAATTGCTGGAGTTTAATTACTTGGGCGTGGAGCCAATAATCCATTCTTGTTTAACTCTATAATCTTAGTTCCCCCAGATAAAGAAGTACGATGTGCTTCATATAATAGGTCCAGAAACATGAATACGGAGGCTTTCAGTTATCAGGCCGTATAGTGTACATTAAGTACAAGCCTACCAGATAGAAAGGGGATATATTAAATGTCTAGTGCATGCGGTTGTCGTGCCAGGAAAAGAATTGGCTGTCAAACGCATATTATTTAAAGGAAAGTACGCTCTTTAATTTTACGAACAAGTTATTGTGTAAATACAGCATTCGTGATCATATGTTCTGCTATTTATAGACACTTTGGGACTGAAACACTCATTTGATAAACTTTGAATGGAAAATTATATTCACAGATATGAGTTTTCTAATAATAGACATATACATGATAAGTTAAAATATACCCTACGTATTTACGTCAGAATCACTGTCTGAAGCTTGACGGTTCATTGAGGAACCCACATGCACCATAATGACTGAGTCGTCCAGATGCAAAACTCGTTTAATCCACTTGTGAATAACGATCATTCTCATGATAAACGTGAAGCGAAACCAGTTGCAAAACTCGTTTAATCCACGTGTGGTTAAGGATCATTTTCAAGAGAAACGTGAGGCAAAGACCGGTTGCAGAACTCTTCTAATCCACTTTTGAATAACGATCATTCTCATGAGAAATGTGAAGCAAAAACAGTTGCAGAACTCATTTAATCCACTTGTGAATAACGATCATTTTCATGAGAAACGTAAAGCAAAAACGGTTGCAAAACTCATTTAATCCACTTGTGAATAACGATCATTTTCATGAGCAACGTGAAGCAAAGAACGGTTGCAGAACTAGTTCAATCTACTTGTGAATAAGGATCATTCTCATGAAAATTATCCTTATTCACAAGTGGATTAAATGAATTTTTCAACTGGACGACTCTTGTGTTTGTGAAATATTTCTGAAGCCATGCCTCTACATACTGTCAATTTATAATTTTTCAGGCAGTCAACAGCCTTTTAGCCAATACCGTTGGGTGGGGTTACACTTTATAGAGACTGGCTGCGGGGCACCCCTGCGTCTGTAAAAGCCGCAGTAGTTAAAAGGGACGTAAAACCAATAGCGTTATTACTATTATTATTATTTACATAACGCTGGTCCTGAAAAAAGAACATGTATAAATATTATTCACTGATAAATAGGGGTGAAATTTAGGATTACGCGTTTTGACCGCAAAGCGGTCATCATCAGATCCCAATCACTAGAGTTGAATTATAAATTTATAAACAGACAAGCTGACCCGGCAGACGTTGTCCTGCCAATCAAAGAACGTGTTGTAACTTTGTTTCTTGAAGTGCTTTTGGATACACAATAATTTTTTCAATTTCTGTTAATTGCCTCTAAACTATCGTGAATTGAATTAACTAATTTAGAAACATTCGTTGGAGCGTGCACAACAACTCTCCTAAGTTTCATCACAAACGGATAAATGGCATTTAACGCATACGGGATTTGGTTTAAGTGATTCGTGCGCTGTCATTCATTTATTGAATCTACTCGTGCTCTACCAACTGTGAAATGGATTTACTAAGTTAGAAAGCTTCACGTAAGTGTACACAACAACTCATCAAAGTTCCATCGCAATCTATGAATAGTATATGAACGCATACAGGATTTTGTTGGAACGCTTCGCGCGTCGTCACTCATTTGTTACATCTACTCGTGCGCTACCAATATTGTAAAATGGATTTACAAAGTTGAACACCTTCCCTGGCGTGTACAAAACAACTCATCAATGTTTCTTCGGAATTGGATGAATGACATATGAACGCATACGGGATTTTCTTTAAAAGATTCGCATGCCATCACTCATTTGTTGAATCTACTCATGCGCTACTTATTAAAAACTGGATTTACTAAGCCAGAAACATTTCCTGGAGTGTACACAACAATTCACCAAAGTTTCATCGCAATCGGATAAATGGTATATGAACACCTACAGGACTTTGTTGAAACGATTCTCGCACCATCGCACATTTATTGAATCTACTCGTGCGCTACCTATTGTAAAATAAATTTACTAAGCCAGAAACAATTCACCAAAGTTTCATCGCAATCGGATAAACGGTATATGGACGCATACGGTACTTTGTTGAAATGATTCGCGGGCCGTCACTCATTTGTTGAATCTACTCGTGCGCTACCTATTGTAAAATGGATTTATTAAGCCAGAAACCTTCCGTAGGGTGTACTGAACAGCTCACCCAAGTTTCATCGTAATCGGACGAATGGTATTTGAACGCATACGGGACCTTATTGAAACGCTCCGAACGTCGTCGCTAATTTGTCGATGTACTCGTGCGCAACTTCCTGTGAAATGGATTTACTAAGTTAGAAACCCTCACGTAAGTGTACACAATATCTCACCATAGTTTCATTGCAATCGGATGAATGGTATATGAACGCATACGGGACTTAGTTTAATAGTTCACGCGTCGTCGCTCATTTGTTGAATCTACTCGTGCGCTACCTATGGTAAAATGGATTTACTAATCCAGATGCCTCCCCCTGGAGTGTACACAACATCTCACCCAAGTTTAATCGCGATCGGACGAATGGTATTTGAACCCATACGGGACCTTGTTGAAACGCTTCGCACGTCGTCGCTCATTTGTTGAATGTACTCGTGCGCAACCTCCTGTGAAATGGATTTACTAAGTTAGAAACCTTCAGGTAAATGTACACAACAACTCATCAAAGATTCATCTCAATCGATTAATGGTATATTGACTTATACGGGATTTTGTCGAAACGCTTCGCGCGTCGTCGCTCATTTGTTGAATCTACTCATGCGCAGCTATTGTAAAATGAATTTACTAAGCCAGAAGCCTTCCCTGAAGTGTACACAACATCTCACCCAAGTTTCATCGCTATTGGACGAATGGTATTTGAACGCATACGGGGCCTTCTTGAATCGCTTCGTGCGTCGTCGCTCATTTGTTGAATCTAGTCGTGCGCTATCTATTGTAAAATAATTTACTAAGCCAAACACCTTCCCTGGAGTACACTCAACATCTCACCCAAGTTTCATCGCAATGGGATGAACGGTATATGAACGCATACGTGTCTTGGAAACGCTCCAACGTGCAGAGACAAACAATAGAATTCGACATCACTGCCACCTTTGGTATAAAACACAACTTTCCGCCACGGGCGGAGTGTATGTTATGGCGGTAGTTCCACAGGTTGCGACCAGGTGGCTCTAACGTGCAGAGACAAACCGTCCAAAGACATCTGCTTTCACCAAGGCCAAGGCTAGTGGTTTCCATGACGACTGTTTTTGACTGTATATTGTGATTCTAAAATTGTGTGTAAATAGTGGTTCTAAAATTGTGTTCATTCCACATACCGGGTCAGATTGTGAATCTAAACCATACATGGAACAACCCTAATGTACATACCAAATTTCATCAAAATCGGTCCAGTCGTTTAGGAGGAGTTCAGTCACATACACACGTGTCGAAGAATTATATACACACATCAAAAAAAGTTTTGCATCACCTCGGTTCCAAGAGTTCCGGAACCTTTAAATACAAAGGGAATAGAGATCAACACAAACAACATTTCAGCTCGTTTTATTGCTCATGAGACCCACACATTGCATGTTGTACCATCATACAGCTAGACTTTCAGCATTTGTGGTCCAGATTGCAGTACACACCACTACCTCTAATACCCAGTAGCACGTCCTCTTGCATTGATGCATGCCTGTATTCGTCGTGGCATACTATCCACAAGTTCATCAAGACACTGTTGGTCCAAATTGTCCCACTCCTCAACGACAATTCGGCGTAAATCTCTCAGAGTGGTTGGTGGGTCAAGACGTCCATAAACAGCCCTTTTCAACATATCCCAGGCATGTTCGATAGGGTTCATGTCTGGCGAACATGCTGGCCACTGTAGTCGAGCGATGTCGTTATCTTGAAGGAACGCATTCACAAGATGTGCACGATGAGGTCGAGAATTGTCGTCCATGAAGACAAATGCCTCTCCAATATTCTGCCGATATGGTTGCACTATGGGTCGGAGGATGTCATTCAGGTATCGTAAAGCCGTTTCGGAGCCTTCCATGACCACCAGTGGCGTACGTCGGCCCCACATAATGCCACCCCAAAACATCAGGGAACCACCACCTTGCTGCACTCGCTGGATAGTGTGTCTAAGACGTTCAGCCTGATCAGGGTGCCTCCAAACACGTCTCCGACGATTGTCTGGTTGAAGGCATATGCGACACTCATCGGTGAAGAGAACGTGATGCCAATTCTGTGGGGTCCATTCAGCATGTTGTTGGGCCCATCTGTACCGCGCTGCATGGTGTCGGGGTTGCAATGCTGGACCTCGCCATGGACGTCGGGAGTGAAGTTGCGCATCATGCAGCCTATTGCGCACAGTTTGAGTTGAAACACGACGTCCTGTGGCTGAACGAAACGCATTATTCAACATGGTGGCATTGCTGTCAGGGTTCCTCCGAGCGGCAATCCGTAAGTAGCGGTCATCCACTACAGTAGTAGCCCTTGGGCGGCCTGAGCGAGGCCTGTCATCGACAGTTCCTGTATCTCTGTACCTCCTCCATGTCCGAACAACATCGCTTTGGTTCACTCTGAGACGCCTGGAAACTTCCCTTGTTGAGAGCCCTTCTTGACACAAAGTAACAATGCGGACGCGATCGAACTGCGGTATTGACCTTCTAGGCATGGTAGAACTACAGACAACATGAGCAGCGTACCTTCGTCCTGGTGGAATGACTGGAACTGATCGGCTGTCGTACCCCCTCCGTCTAATAGGCCCTGCTCATGCATGGTTGTTTACATCTTTGAGCAGTTTTAGTGACATCTATGAACAGTCAAAGGGACTGTATCTTTGATACAATATACACAGTCAACGTCTATATGCCGGAGATCTGGGAACCGAGGTGATGCAAAACTTTTTTTGATGTGTGTATATAAAGATACAGTGAAACCCCTCACTTTGGACACCCTTATACTCTGGACATCACTTTTCATTACACATATTGAATGCACCGTTTAATTCCCTATACGTCTACATGTTACAATTCTTCCGTACATTAGACACCCCTTCACTCTGGACATTGGATTACCCTTAAATGATAGTTTGGACTTTATTTTCTTTTGCTGTTTTGAAATGGTTCACTGCAAGCAATTCTAACATTCAGTGGGCAAGAAGCAATAAAGTGGGATTTTCCATTGCTACTTTCCCCGTCTTGTCTCTGGTCGCCTCAGGTGTTCTTCTACGTGCGGTATCTTATCTTTCACTAAGGTTATGCAGCCAAGTTTTTCCCCTGACACAAAGATTAATTGCGTAGTCTACTTCTTTATCTTGCCCAACTATTTGTGCATAAGTTTTACTTTGTGTAATGCAACGTTCATTTATGACATACTAGCAGTAGAGCCGATGGATTCATTTGTTTTATGGAAGATAATGAATACCACTACGGAACTGGCAAATGATATTTAAACTAACAGAAATAAAAAAAATATAACTTTTTGTGGTGATCGTGGTAGTGGGGGTGATAAGTAGTACAGTATAATGGGCGTAACATTCAGGACATTTTTTCCGTAATGATAATGATAATAATGAATCGGGAAACTGCTATTTACTAACTACAGTACTGACACATGTAATATACAAACGTATTGAAAAATATGATTAGAAAGAGGAGTAAATGAAATAAGAGACACGGTCTAGGGCCCATACCTCATTGGCTGTTAGCGGAATAGAGACCAATAGTGTCGTCTTTTGCCACATAGCGCCGTAGGAAAATAATCAGAGCACTTGGCTGTCCCAAGCTCCTGAGGCAGCAATAGTGTCATTTATCGGCACATAGCGCTCAAGGATAAGGATCTGAATAAACGAAAGTAAATTTGAAAGCACCATCGCTTATTGCAGCTGATAACCTCAATGTACTGCACCAACACCATCGCACTTATACAGAGGCATAATATTCATACTGACAACTGTTTTAAGGGACCTAAGAAATCTTTTTGCACTAATTATTCCTCGTGACTGCAGTTTATAAGCAGCGCAAGATGTAACTATTTTCGCAATTCTGCACCAGAACACTTGTAGGGGCGACGTGATGCAGCTCGAATTATCAGCCAACAATAGACTTATTAAAGTTTTCTTAGAGGTACCCTACGGACATGTTCTATGGCCTATAAACGTGGTTTTCAAGTTCATTTTGTCTGTTTTCTAAATGTAGGGAATGGGGAGGGTTTTCCAAACTATCAGGTGGACAGTGGTACCAGGAGGATTTCAAAGGGTAAGTAAGTAAAATTTGGTGCAATTAAGTGAAACGGTGTAGATTTGTGCAGGGAATGCAGTGGTCTGAATGGAGTGGTCTGTCCGAAATTTCATGTAGACAGTGTTACCCGCAGGGTTCCAAAGGGTAAGTATACAAATTTTGGTTCAGATCGGTGAAACGGTGTAGATTTGCAACAAAGGGACTAAATGCAGGGAATGGAGTGGTGTGTCCGAAATTTCATGTAGATTGTGTTACTCGCCGGGTTCCAAAGGGTAAGTATACATATTTTGTTTCAGATCGGTGAAACGGTGCATATTTGTGCCAAAGGGCCTAAATGCAGAGAATGAAGTGGTCTGCCAGAAATGTCATGTGGACAGTGTTAGTCTACTCTCAGGGTCCCAAAGGGTAGATATACAAATGATGCTTGATATCGGTGAAATGGTGTAGATTTGTGCCAAAGGGCCTAAATGCAAGGAGTGGAGTGGTCTGTCCGAAATTTAAAGTAGGCACTTCTGCAGGGTTCCAAACGGTAAGTATACAAATTTTGGTTCATATCGGTGGAACTGGGTAGATTTGCCCCAAAGGTCCTAAATGAAGGGAATGGAGTGGTCTGTCCGAAATTTCAAGAAGATAGTGTTACTCGCAGGGTTCCAAACAGTAAGTATACACATTTTGGTTCAGAGCGGTGAAACGGTGTAGATTTGTGCCAAAGGTCCTAAATGCAGGGAATGGAGTGGTCTGTCCGAAATTTCATGTAGACAGTGTTACTCGCAGGGTTCCAAAGGGTAAGTATGTAAAATTTGGTTCAGATCGGTGAAACGGTGTAGATTTGAGACAAAGGGCTTAAATGCAGGGAATGGAGTGGTCTTTCCGAAAGTTAAAGTAGACAGTGTTACCCGCAGGGTATACGAATACATAGAGAATACTACAGTTCAATAAATCCTTGAGCAACACTGAGAAATTGCTTCAAATACCATATCCTATCTCCAATTTACACATACTAGTGCAACAATCACAATAACGCAGGTTATCACAAAAATTCTACCCACACATCCATGTACACGGGGCAACATGACTACGATGTCTAAGCCCCGCAAATGAAATAACAACTGTCTACACATGAAAACTGCAAAATGGTGATAGGTGAATGTAGGAATGTATGCCTCTATGTTTCTCTGACAGGATAGCATCACATCGGTCAGTTTTCTCATGTGACCTTTAGCAAATTTTACCGGACTATCATGATAGAGAGTAAATCGTTGTTGCC
This sequence comes from Meconema thalassinum, assembly GCA_946902985.2. Taxonomy (NCBI): domain Eukaryota; kingdom Metazoa; phylum Arthropoda; class Insecta; order Orthoptera; family Tettigoniidae; genus Meconema; species Meconema thalassinum. The sequence goes on from OX336393.1 coordinate 376,512,662, forward strand.
TAGTGCCAACCTGTCCATCAATGGTGCGGCGTTGACTATCCTGATAATACTGCTAGTCGTTGTCGCCAAGCGATAAATACGCCTGTTGAATAGGTGGTTCCTAGTTGAAAGCAGCTTCCCGAAACTGGGAGAGCTTACCAGTGTAGAGTGTTGTTTAGTGTTTGAATGCTAGGGGGTGCTCCTATAAAGACGTAAGTATTTGTTAGGGAATGGTCCTCTGGCTGCAGGCTGCTGTGCTGGTCTGCCAGCTGGACGGAGTGCAGTCGCGTGCGGGAAACACAACGCAGTTTGACCAAGCAATTACTGGCTACTGTGGTCACGGTCAATCGTGACGGAGGTCAGGAAGGGTATGAGGATGTAAAGAGGCGTGTAATTTTCAAGACAAGTGTAGTTTACTGACCATGTGTTTATTGCTCAGTGAGTGTGAAATTGTAAGTCCCTATTAGGGGAATGTAAGTAATGATACAAGTTGAGTGTACAAGATTGTGGATGGGTGTTTACAAAGTAAAGGATATCTGAACACTTGCTGAGTCTCACCTGATTATGGCAGCTGGCACAGTTGTCGGCTAGGGCCTTCGGCGGCGCACACTGTATGAGAGATAATGCTCCAAAAAGGCCTCTCTTCTTATAGTTCCTGCCGTTGCTTAGTCAGCATTCCGTTGACGTAGCTGCCCCAGTTAGTTGTAGTGTTTATGTTTATGAATGTGTTGCAAGTGGTTGGCTAACCTCCAGAGCTGGGTGGTCGCCTCTTGCCGTGTAAAGGTACTGTTCTGGTCTTATGATGTTGCCAGTTGGGGTGGTTTTTAGTAGAAGACGGGGGGTGGCTTTCAGGGGGTACAGCCCCCCGGGTCTGTACAAGTCTTCTTCTTCGATTAGTTCGCGTCCCCGCGAACGGGAACGGAACGTGGAGTGGGGGTGACGATGGATCGTTTTTGGTTTCTTCTTGTACCTCTTCTTCTTTTCTTCAGTGTTGGTGTAGATGAAGGTGTGTTGATGTCGTGGTGATGTGAGATAGGCTTGTGCTCAGAGGGGTAGGTTGTGGGTTATACATACTATACATGGTAAATTTGAAATAGTTAAGTTTTGAAAGTTGACATTCGAAGCATTGATAATAATAAAGGTACAAAAACAAAAAAACAGAATACTTGATCATGACATTAAGTATACATGTTGGCATTGTCCAGGGAGGAAAAACCCCATGGCTGGACGGGTGGTTGTACCGTCCAGCGCTGTGTGGAGGAATAAAATTGCTCCCTGTGATATATAGTTTAAAAGATGGAAGAGAATAGAAAAACAGGTGTCCCAGGGTATAAGTTAAAGGAATACGTAAAATATAGTTTATTGTGTTGGGGTAAAACGGGACACCTTCACAAATTTTAAGTTAGAAGGGTAGAAATGAAAATCAGTGTGTACATTATGGCGTGTAAAATGGTGTGACAATTTGTGAATTTATGTGTTTAGGTACACAGTTGAGCACCACTATGCTTGTGTATGCTTTGGCTTTACAGTTTCTGCTTATACAATGATGATATAACATAACATAATGTAACATAAAATGACATAAAATAATAACCTTATTGCTATACCGTTTCGCTCATGAGCCTGGTACCTCGTCTCATTCCCTAGGCCTTCTGTAGCGCTCTTGTCGATTCATTCTCCCTTCATTTATTACCCGCTGGCTGCAGGTGCCTCTCACCTACGGCTGTGGGTTAGTGGTCATGCCGTTACTTTTCCTTTCGTAAATTTTCCCCGTGGGTGGAAAAATTTAACTTGGCGGCGAGGGTAGGTGCTCACAACCTCTGCACCGCCCCTGGCTGCCGAATATTGCTTTTTATTGAAGCATATCGAACGTGTGTTTGCGTCAGCGTCGCTCGGTGCCCCACGTCACCTTACGTCGCTGATCGCGGCGCCGTCACCTTATTGGCGCGACTGAAGAGCGATGAGGAACAGTGTGTTTTTGTGACAGAGATAAGGGTGTGTGTAATTTGTTGTGGAAAACATATTTACAATAGACATGCTCGTGCTCCTTGTCATCTGTGAAATAAAAAAATGGATTATTGGCCATCTATTTGGAAAACATGTATGTTCGTTTGCTTCCTCGCTTTCCTGTGTGGGTAAAAGTGGATTAATGAATATTAATGCATTTACAATACATGGCAATACATCACAAGTATATATATATATATATATATAACACTTCGTCGGTGGCGCTTAATTTATAAGACTAAGTGTGGCGCCACTGAGGTGTACCTTACTTCTAGGTTAGCCTAGGTATTATCTAGCTTATTCTATGCGTTATCGGGCTTACACTGGTAACGGTTTTTGGTAACCAGGTGCCGAGCGCGTCATCTTAATCTTAGTTAACTTAACGTATTGTCGGGCTTACCCTGATGACGGGTTTGTTTGTCATCAGGCGCCGAAATGGTTAGTCTAAATTATGATAAGTAAAAGAAAAAAATAATTGGTATTTATAAGCCGAATGGTTTAACTTAGTCTAATGCCGAAATGTGCTGTGCTATTATTGAGCAACAGCGTTTATTAAATTTGCTTAATTCTAAGTTGCGTATCAAATGCAACTGTCTTACATGCTAGAATTTCGACCAGAGCGATCGCCTGAGGCAATTTACTTCCTCAGATCACCACCTGCGCGTATTCTAGAAACACCGGTTGTCTCTAAAACCGCCGGATTCCGCTCCCTTAATACTAGTTGTCGACATTTATATTATTGCTTAGTAACTAGTAATTAATAAAGTTCCGGACGCCTGCGCTGCTTGGAGGGCAAACGCATCGCCGTTGTACTTGCCTGTGTTATCATCCTTTTTCCTTTGTTATTCATTGCTGTATTCATCATTGTTGGGTTGTGCCCACTATAACCCCTGTGAGGGCTCGCTGCTCTCCTCATTTAATATCTCTGGCTGCCCGCTGCGTCACCATTTATGTGGGCACTGGACATCGTTCGGGAAAAATCGTCCGATGAAATAGTATCATCCGGGAATTTGAGCGTCCGGGTATCCTCCTCGCCTATACTGGCAGTAATATTAACATCCGGGAAATTTAGCGTCCGGGATCCTCTTCGCCTATGTTGGCATTGTTGGGTTTGCCCACTCGAACCCCTTTAGGCAGCTCGCTGCATGCCTATTTACTATCTCTGGTCGCTCGGTGCGTTACCATTTATGTGGGCGCGGAATTGAATGATCGCATTCATTCCATATATATTATTCATTATTTGTTTATCCATTATTTATTTGTTTGGTTGTCTTCACCTGTGCCACGCGGGGCAAGGACTTGTCGGATCTAGGATTGATCCCGCTGAATCCTGAGATCCTTCTTCACTCCTGCGGGTAGGAGACTAACTTCCCGCCATAGAAGTTCTACTTACGTACTAAACTAGGAGTCTAGTCCTAATTTGGTCGTCCCTAGGGTCATCTCCTGAGTCCGGTATGGAGCTGGCTAATTCTCCCCCCGTTTGTCAAAAGTCTCCCCAGCAGGTCTTGGCTTCGACGACCGTGGCGCATAGTGGGTGTAACTTTCCTCTGCCGAGGGGGTAGGTTAGACGCACCCCCGGTTTTGGCGTTTGCCCGCGCCAGGCCATGAATGCTTCAACCTTACGTAGTTCGTCTCTTTGGTCTGGGTCATTGAGCCAACTGGGGTAAGGCTCATCATCGCCTTCCCCAGCTCTGCTCCTGTGTGGCGCCTCTGCCCTTCTGCTTACGCTGTCATCACCATTCAGCGTGACTCAGATTCCTTTTTATATGAAAAAAATGAGTGTGCTATGTAAATAATTTACTGTGTGATTATGTAAGTTTTTAAGTGTTCTGGGATTGTAGAATCTTCTAAATGCATGGACTACCTTAGGTCTGTAGTCGCCATGTCAGATGTCTAGCGTTGATGCCTTTTGGAGTTTCCTGGAGGCGTTAGCAGGTTTCCATGTCGTTGGGTACCTTGTTATTGGAATCCGGGGGTGTTATTTGTTGAATAGGCTTAAAGCATGGTAGGAGAGGGTTGCGCATCTTTGCACTCCATGTTTATCGTGGCCGGGAGCCGGTGATGCTGCTGGGATGTCTTAACAGTGAGTGGACGGGGGTAGGTATTTCCCAGGTTTGCAAAAATTTTCAAAAAGTGCCATGCAGGTTCAATAATAATAACCCAGGTGTGTGGGTAGGATATTTCATGCGTGCGGATGGATATGAGGCGTATCCGCTCTCATTTAAGGATAGGTATAGGACGAGGTATAATAATACTATGTCCCTTGCATGCGGGATTATTTAATAAGAAAATATTTGTTAGTTTATGTGTGGCCGCATCTCTTTATATTGAGATGTGCATTACGCTTGCTATTCTTTCTGACACACCCCTAATACTCGGGTGTTAGCATTGAGAGCCAGGGCGTAGTGAGCCCTCTCTTTAGACGCATGAAGTCTATAAACCCCGATGTATATTTTGGCATGTAGTTTAGCTGTTTTCATGTGTTTATGTGTTTGTGTTGTGAGTGACGAGGTTATGGAAGGAAAAGGGTGGTATAATGGTAGCCCGTAGGTTGTGCCTTGGCCATCTTGCTGGCACCATCCATCTCTACTCCTGTCATCCTCACTTGGTCAATATCTACTTTCTATCCGCTCTTTGGGATGGTTAAATGCGGTGACGCTGTGACGTCACGGCCTACTCTGGTCTCTTATCTATAATGTGAAAGTAGCAAGTGATTTGTAATGTAACTGGTCATGTCCTGATCGCCTATGTTTGTTTTTAAGGTTTAAAGAAGAAACAGAAGAGAAGTAGTTATTGGGGAGGGTTGTTCCCTTAGGGAATCTGTCCGTATTCGCCCCTGATTAGTGAGCGCATGTGGGAAGGACGGGGTCGTAACTGTGATTAGCGCAGCTGCGTGTGTGTGGCTATGTTCCGCTACAGCACGTGGGCAGGTGGGCTGTTATCGGCTAAGTCCTATCGTGTGTCGCGTGGCTGAGTGTCAGGTGGCGCGTGTGGCTTGTCAACATCTTTGTAAACATGCTCCTATGGCCCTAAGATAATATGGCCCACAGTATCTGCATTTTGCTAAATGCCAGGCCTATTGTAACATTGCTGAATTCTGTGCCAATGTCCATGTGTACTGTATGTTAGTGTTGGTATAGTTTTTGTTTTTGTATGATAGTGTCATCATAGTCGCGTGTCATTGTCACTTCCGTTATGCCAAGAGTGTCTGTCGACGGCAGTGTTGCAATGCGCTGGAATCTGCAACTCAGTGTTTTTGTTTTCATATTCCTGTTTACAGAAAGCTTCTAACGCTATGGGAAGGCTAACGCAACGTGACTTTAGCCATAGTCCGTGTGTTGCCATATGTTTGACATTCCGGGAGGGCCAATGTGTCAATCTGTCGTGTTTTTGCTAGCAACGTTGTGTGGACACTTATTCCATAAGACCTTTGCCTTGTGTAATTGCTATACTTGTGTTTGGGAAGTCTATTTCCTATGTTTGGGGTAATCGAAATTTTGCATGGTTTTTGGCCGGAGAAAATGTGGTGTTACCTGTTTATGTACTTGTATGGGGCCAACTTCCGTCTGAATGGGATTCTGGATTTTTGTCTTCCACGGCATCCGATTTTTACTGGGCATTCGGACCCGCGATCCCGTGTAATTCTCCGTGTTTCATGTCTGCGTTGTCTGTTGGGATTTTAGCGTCCCTAGTGTGGTTTCTGATTGTGTTTTTCGTGCCAAAAATACCATTGGTTAGTTTGTTTTTGGCACGACTGTGTTGTGTGATCGTGAGTTCGCACCCGCCTTGGTTTAAGGTCCTGGTGTTACAATTTTTTGTACTGTATGTCCCCTGGCACGTGTATCGTGTGTTTGAGACACGCAGATGAAAATACGCTTTGGCGTGAAAAAAATGGGTCTTTTGGAATGCTTCTCGTATTCTAATTTTGAGAGTTATATGGTTTTGAAACTGCCGTGAATGAATGTGTATGTTCCCGCCAGGTCTGGAGTACTCTTTGGTTGTCCATGTTAGTGAAGGTCGCCTACTCACGAGTGTGTTATCGCTGACTGCGATAGTATTGAGTTACACCCGTGCAGGAAATCCTTTGCTTGCTTGCTCGCCATATGTGCCGAGACAGTGTGTGTAGGTTTATTGACACGTCTTACTATTGTCTGCATATACGGCGTGTCTCGGGTCCCTCGCAACGTAAAAGAACCTTCCTTTAACTACATGTTGTGTTCCCAAATTTTGTGTTGTTGTAAGCGTGGGGAGAATATATTCTTGTTATTAGTAGTTAGCTGTGTTTATGTACGCGTGTCTCCGGGCCGCTAGTCGCGTGTTTGGTGACTAGGTGTCGGAGGTGATTTTATTATTTTGTGCGTATAGATATCTGTTAGTGTAACTGTCCTTTATTATTCTATCCTTCCATTGGATAGTTACCCGACCTTGCACTCCTGGTATCCAGAAGGTTGCGGGTTCGAGACCGTCTTTGTCCAGGGTAATTATTCCTGGTGCCTTTTAGGCTTGTGTCTCCGGGACAGTTCTGCCAAGTGTTTTGACTGTTTTGTACAGTATTTGCGTTTAGTGTGTGACTTCCAAAAATAAATAATGGTGTTTTCCCCTTGAGCTGTGAGTGTTACCCCATGGTGTTTATGTTTAGCTTGAGCGCTGTCCTGGGGAAAAAAACTCATGCTATAGGCAGCGTAACGGGTAGGGTACACCTATGGATCAAATATATACAGTTCAACTTGGATAATTCGCACTTCACGGGATTAGTGAAAGAGGGGGAAAAAATTGAGTTATCCAACAATCCAAATTAAGAGAGTTCTTTGAAAAGAGTAGAGAAAATATATTGTATCTCGTCTACATAATGCTTTATGCTTACCAAAGCAGGTTGCCAGGCGGCGGTAATCTGTAAAGATTGTATCGTAAATAATTTCAAAAGTTTCAAAATGAAAGGTAGGACCTGAGTGTACTATTCGCCTATTTGGCGACGTTAGTAAAACAGTAATCTAGTTACGTCTCAGGGAAATCTACCATTTTCGAAAAATAGTTTGAGATTCTTAACTGTTTCTTACGATTAAGTCTCTCAGTCATCCAAGAAGAATCTATCAAACTGTAGGAATGGAAAATATACCCAGATAGTAATTTCTACTTGGAAAGGCCCTCCCAAGCTCTGTGCTGTGGCTTGTTGCTTAGGCTGCGTTCGGAATAGTTCTCTGAGGACCTAAGCCGCGTGGCCCACTGATTGGCCTCCGATTATCTTTGCACCTTAAAAACTTTACATTATCCGAGCTATAATCTGAGCTGACTATGATTATAAACCCTTGATGGCTTAAAAATAATAGGGGCCAAGAAAAAATTAGGAAAAATTTTAAATTATATAATTTTGAGTTGGCCACGTTCTGCTGTATATACGTGTGAAATCTACCGTTTACAGGGGTGGAATCTGCCCTTTGTGTATCTATTATCGTGTTTCTCACGTGTAAAAGCACCTGCCCGTATATGTATATTTGTGATTCTGGTGACAGTGTGTGTTATATTCATGGTGAAAGTCGTTATCGACGTCCGAGCGTCATTGCTCGAGAAAGTGAAGACTTTCGGCCTGTCACTAAGGCGTAGGCCCCTGAAACCCATTGAGGTGCTTCTTTGCTATTTTCTGGAGGAGTTTGTAGCAAAGTAAGCCTGGGCCTACTATCACCGTAGTGCCTGGATGTTGGTCTGAGTGTGTTTGTGTCTGAGGGGCTGATTGCGCTCCACGCTACCCCAGCAGTGTTTATAGGGGTGTGTGTGTTCCTGACTGCCCGGTTTCGTGGGGTAGGTAATAAGACCTTTCTTATACCCCGTGTCTCAACCAAGCAAGCAAGGTGAACAGACGTGCAGTGAAGTGTAAGGAAGAATGGGAATCGCTATTCAGCAGTACCGGGCGGTCATCGGCCGCTGGCAGGCTAGAGTGAAGTGCGATTTCGGTGTCGGGAAGGTGATAGTGGGCAACGTCACTGAACAGATGGGGGTTTTGGCGATGGGGATGGTAGCGCTGGTTGTGGCGACGCTACTATTAATTGGAGGAGTGGAGTCAAACCCAGGGCCTGGTCAGCTGGGATGGCAAGAAATGGAAAAAATAAGGGAAATTGTAAAGGAAGTGTCACAAAATGACCAGGTCCGGGACATTCTCCGTGAGCAATGTAAGGAATTCAAGGAGATGAAGACATGTATAAGAGAAGAGATGGGAATAGTGACAGAAAGGCTGGCCGAGAATAGTAGAGAGATAAAAGACCTGAGAGAAAAGGTGAAGATATTAGAGGTGGAGGTAAATGAATTAAGGAAGACCAAGCTGGATGAGAGAAAGAAAAACGACTTCATTTACGGAATAAAGGAAGATGCCAAGGAAAGCACCGAGGATCTAACATCCAAGGTGCTCCGAGTGATTAGTGAAGGCATGCGGATAAACATTGGAGTCTCAGAGATTGACAATGTGACCAGGATAGGGCGAGGAAGGGGCACGAGGCCCGTGAAAGTGTCATTAGTTTCTTCGCTGATGGCTCACAGAATTCTGGCGAACACACGGAACTTGAAAGGGGAGAGGATATGGATAAGGAGAGAAATGAGTAAAGAAGAGGCAAGCGAGCAACGGACCTTGCAGTTTCATTTAAGGAAGGCAAGGAGCTCTGGTCTCAAGGCTTATGTAAAAGGTAATAGACTGGCGGTTAGCGGCAACAACTGGGATCGGATTTGGACAGTGGCACAACTCCAGGATATGGAGAAGCAACAACAACAGGAGACAGTTAGACCTAGCAACCAGGTGGAAGCAGTTGTCGGGTCAGAGGAAAGTGCGGTGATGATTCAACAGAGAGCATCGACCTCCAAGTCCAACACGGAAGTGGCGCGAGCAGGAACGACTAACGTCAGCGCCAGGATCACCGGACAAGTGCGTGGTTTGCAGAAAGGTGAGACTGGCAAACAACAAGTTACTAGTCTAAAAGAACTTTGGGGCAAGAAAACCTTGACAGAGCAGTTTAATGTGGAGAAGGAGGTCATTTCTTCTCCAGGTGGTAGTATACTAGAGTTAGAGAAAGCTAGAGTTACTAGAAGTAAAACTACCGCCAGCGAGGAGGGTAGGGGTAAAAAATAACTAAACTGGAATATTGCTAGCGTAAATATAGAGGGTTTTTTAAATAAGAGAGGCAACGATGTAGTTTTGACCCTAATAGAAGATATGCAGATTGTAGGATTTGTTGAGAGTTGGCTCCCTGTAGGTTGCGAGGTTAAATTAGATGGCCTCAATATATATACAAAACCTAAGGTTAGGAAAGCTCGCACCGGTAGGTTCCCAGGGGGTATTGTTGTTTTAATTAAAGAAGAGGTGAGGGAATTATCAGAATTTATTAGTTCAGAGCTGGAAGAAGTAGTGTGGGTAAAAGCAGATATTAGGGGGAGAGGGAAAGGAACGGTATGTTTCGGCTTTGTCTACAACCCTCCGGAGAATTCCCCGTATGCAAGAGAAAGCTTTTTCGATGAGTTAGCTATTGAAATAAACAGAATTCAAAATATATATGAAGAGGCAGAGATTGTGCTGTTAGGGGACTTCAATGCGAGGGTTGCAGACAGAAAGCCCCTTTACAGCAAGGGGGTTGCCGAGGCCGTATGTGGGGATAGGCACAGCAAAGACAAGGAATGTAACAAGAACGGAGAAAAGATTTTGGAACTATGTGGTGCAGAAGAGCTATATATATTAAATGGTGTCTGTGTGGGGGATGAAGAAGGTAACCTGACGTATATAACAGAGATTGGAGGAAGTGTAATAGATTTAGCAATATGTTCCAGAGGAGCACTAGCCCTAATTAAGAGGTTCACTGTTGAAGAATGGGGGGAATCACACCACCTACCAATTGTCGTCAACATGCAGGGAGCGGTGACAAAATCAAAAGGGAACCCACAAGTTAAAGCTATAGAGAGAAAAGTGAATAGATTCAGATGGAGGGAGGAAAACTGCAGAGAGTTCCAGAACTACTTCCAGGGAGAAAATTTTGAGCTGATAAAGGTAGGAATAAGTTTAATGATCAGTAATGATGAAATTGAAGGGGTAATACGTATGATTGAGAATGCAATTATGATGGCAGGGCGGAAAATGCGCGTGAAGGCTAGGGGAAAATTAGGGAGAATTAAAGGATGGTACGATGAATCTTGTAGAAGGAAGAAAACCGAAGTTATTAGGGCACTGAAGTTATACAAGAGAGGAGGGGATGATACGATGAGAGTAGAATTTTGTCGTCTAAGGAAAGAATATAGGGAACTGCTCAGTAAAATGAAAGATGAATGGCAGGGTAAGGAAGCAACAGCACTAAATAAGGATTCTAAAGCTAACGACTGTAGCAAAGTGTGGAGCAGGATAAAGTCTTACTGTAGGGGGAGCAGAAGTGGTGGGGGGAGCTCTATAAGTGATGAAATATGGATTGCATATTATGAGAATCTGTTAAATGCTGAAGATAATTGGAGGAAGAGGGATGAGTTTGGCGTCCCGAGGGGGCTGGGGGTCACTCTGCCTATGCTGGACCAAGTCATATCGATAGAGGAAATTAAGGAAGTAATGACAAAAAGTAAAGGAGGGAAGTCAGGTGCTATTTCGGGGATAACAAATGAATTTTGGCAAGAGTTGAGTAGCAATAGGTTCATGATGGACAGCTTGGTAAAAATCTTTAACAAAATCTTTGACGGAGGTAGATTTCCAAGGGCGTGGCAGGAGGGGATAATTTGTCCAATATATAAGAGGCGTGGGGCAAACTAGACCCAGGCAACTATAGAGGCATAACTTTGCTTGATAATTTGAGCAAAATGTACACCGGGGTCTTATCCAAGCGTTTAATAGCATGGGCAGAGGGCTGTTCGGTGTTCTCGAGACTCCAGACAGGGTTCAGAAAAGGAATGAGGACCAGTGACAATATAATGGTGGTTAAAACGGTGATGGACAAGTATATAAGAAGGAAAAGAGGTAAGCTGTATATCACAGCTATTGATTTGGAGAAGGCGTTTGATTCAGTGAGCAGGGGAGCTGTCATGGCTAAACTGGGAAAAATCGGGGTGTCACATAAAATGATACGAGCAATTGAGAATGTGTATTCCGAAGTGAAATGTGCAATTAAAACTAAAGATGATGTAATTGTAGGAGAGATAACGTCTAATATAGGACTAAAACAGGGATGCAAATTATCCCCGGTGCTTTTTTTGCTATTTATCAACGATATTTTCGAGTCAAAGGGCTTTGAGCAACGGTCCAACCCTTGCTTGGACAATTATGATATCCCGGGCCTAGCTTTCGCTGATGACATCCTTCTGCTTGCTCTAACACCCTATAATATGCAATATAGTATTGACGAGATTGTGAGATACTGTGAGGACTGGAACTTAAAAATTAACCCGAGTAAGACCAAAGTTATGGTCTGCAAAAAGGGAGTTAAACTGGCTAAGAATGAAAAGTGGGTCATGTATGGGTCTCAGTTAGAGACGGTGAAAAAACTTGAGTATCTAGGGATGATAATGGCGAGTAATGGTAAATGGACCGAACAAATTAAAAGGGCAAAATCGAAAGGGCTAGCGGCATTGGCGAATGTTAAAGTGTTAGAGCGTAGGTTACCGAATCTTGACTACAAAGTGTATAAGAATGTGTTCAACGCACTCATCGTTTCAAGAGCACTCTATGGAGTGGAAGTATGGGGTTTAGAGGAAGGAACGAAAACCCTGGACAGTATTGTAAGTAGGTTTGCCAAGATAATTTTGGGGCTACCTAGTTGCACGGCGAATTGTGGAGCGAGAATGTTGTGTGAGGATGTAAGCATTAGACAACATATCATAAAAAGGGTCATAAAGTCTTGGATTCGTTTAAAAGCAGGTGGAGGGGGGGAAATGCTTAAGGTAGCCTACCTGCACCAAATGAAGCATCAGCAAGAGGGCTACTGGGTGGACGGGGTAAGAAGTGTACTGGAAAGATTAGGAATGGGTTATCTATGGGATAGGGACTTACAAAGAGAGGAAGGTAGGGTGTGTAAAAAAGTGTGCAGAAGGGTTAATGACGTAGAGTTGCAGGTGCTAAGGGAAGAGTGCACCAGTAGGAGAACCTTAACGGAGTTCTGCGAAATAAGGAACTTTATGAGCATAAAGCCTCAATGCCTAATGAAAAGAGAAATGAGAGGGATAATTTGGTGGTTAATGGGGGTGTATAAGAACAAAGCGTTGAGAGAAGTAGGAAAAGAGGACATTTGCCTGTTTTGTGGGAAGGTTATGGGTGCGGCGCACCTGATCAGGGAATGCAAGGAAATTAAAATGATAAGAGCAAAGTTTGTAGACAAAGCAGATATAAACAGAATAGAAAATGAAAATGAGTATTACACTTTAATTAAATTACTAAAAAGGGAATGGGGGAAAGCAGGTCAATTAGCAAAATATTTTAATACCATCAGGGCAATGTGGAATAAGAAAGCGTCGGATGAGATTCAGAACAAAGATGCATGTAAATTAAGCATTCAAGTACAGGAGATGGCTTCCTAAGCTATACATCTTGTTAAAGCCTAGGAGAGCCAATCTGTACATATTGCTGTCTGTAGATTTTTCCTGTAAATTTATGTTATCTATGTGTTTATTGTCTGTAGGTCACGATATGACTCTCTGAGTTAAAGTGACAATTAACAAGTAGACTTGGTTTAAATAAATAAAAAATTATACCCCGTGTACTGTGTGTTTGTGGCTGGTCAGTGTGCACAGGCGTGCGTTTTGCACCCTGATGAGCTGAAGGCAACACCCTCTTATGCATTTGTACCTGGGGTACATATGCTGGTGCCCGCTTCCATTCTGGCAAACTTGCCCTTTGAACTAGCGGTAAAAGCCGTGTAATTGCCTGTGATCGCCCTGGCGATGTATTGGAGTGTAGTCTAACCGATTTCTGGCCTATGGCCACGGTAGACTCCTGCCCTTGTGTTTGCCTATGTGTGTAGGCCTGTGTGGGCATAATGTGCTGTGGTCCGGGCTCTACGTCCTCAGCCCATGGCATATTTACCTCCCGTTTTCTCCCTGTTATGTCATGTGTGCCCGAGAGTCCTGGCGTCAACTCTCTCTCGTTCGTCCGTTTTGAGGGGGTTGGCCTAGGTTCTGCTCCTCGGTTTGGCAAAATTGCCTTCCGACCCGGAGCTGAGGGACGTGTGTTGATGTGCCCTTGGCCCTTCAGTGTGTTGGAGTCTAACCTGGCCGTCTTCTGGACTGTGGCCACGGTGAACTCCTTCCCCTGTGTTGTGTAAGTGTCTGAGAGGGACATCCTCGCAAATTGATGCGATAGCGTATCTACGCTTATGTCCTCTCTAGGCTGGGCTTGTGGCCCTGCCATGAATTCTAAAATGGCTTTGTTAGCCTGGAGCTCCCTATACTCTTCCCAAATTTGGGCGTATTGCCTATTGAGGCATATGGCCTGCTCAGCGACTTTGGCGCCATTAGTCCCTATCCGTTGGTGTTCCCTGGTGAGTGTTTCCCATTGCTGGAACATGGATTCGTGTCGGCAGTGTAGTTGCCAGTGTGCCTTAATGATTTGTGTGCGGAGGGTGGGGATTTTCGCCCGAATCTTGCGATTCTTAGCGCTGCGGAGTGGCCGGACAAGTGCCCTTATAATTCGCATATACTGGGCGTGCAGCAGCTGTTGAAACCTTGTGAGGTAGTCCTGTCTTGTCTCAAAGACCTTGTGCCAGGCAATTAACTCCTGGTACTCCCCAATGCTCCTCAGCACAGCTAGGCGGTATAGAGGGGCCATGTTGAATCAAGTGTATGTATATATAAAAAACTGTGTATGCTTAGCAATGTATTATATCTCTGATTCTTTCGGGGGGTGGGGGTTGGTTTGAAAAAAAATTCCCTTGTGTAGCTAGTGTGAAGGAAAAATAATGCTTTCTGTCAGAAAAAAAATTGACATTTTTCGCTTGGCTGCGTGCGGTAGGGGTCGTTTCTACCATGAGGGCTCGTTGTATGAGTCCTACCCTTATTGTGCGTGGTAGCAGCGCCTCCACCAATTTGTTTTAGATCCCTTGGTTGGGGGGTTAGTTTAGGGATAAAACATTAGTGTCACTGTGCTAATTTAAAAGGTGGTTCCAAGTTGAGAGCAGCTTCCCGAAACTGGGAGAGCTTACCAGTGTAGAGTGTTGTTTAGTGTTTGAATGCTAGGGGGTGCTCCTATAAAGACGTAAGTATTTGTTAGGGGATGGTCCTCTGGCTGCAGGCTGCTGTGCTGGTCTGCCAGCTGGACGGAGTGAGTGATATAATAGACGTGCTTATGTCAACGGCTCGCTGCTATGCAGTCGCGTGCGGGAAACACAATGAAGTTTGACCAAGCAATTACTGGCTACTGTGGTCACGGTCAATCGTGACGGAGGTCAGGAAGGATATGAGGATGTAAAGAGGCGTGTAATTATCAAGACAAGTGTAGTTTACTGACCATGTGTTTATTGGTCAGTGAGTGTGAAATTGTAAGTCCCTTTTAGGGGAATGTAAGTAATGATACAAGTTGAGTGTACAAGATTGTGGATGGGTGTTTACAAAGTAAAGGATATCTGAACACTTGCTGAGTCTCACCTGATGATGGCAGCTGGCACAGTTGTCGGCTAGGGCCTTCGGCGGCGCACACTGTATGAGAGATAATGCTCCAAAAAGGCCTCTCTTCTTATAGTTCCTGCCGTTGCTTAGTCAGCATTCCGTTGACGTAGCTGCCCCAGTTAGTTGTAGTGTTAATGTTTATGAATGTGTTGCAAGTGGTTGGCTAACCTCCCGAGCTGGGTGGTCGCCTCTTGCCGTGTAAAGGTACTGTTCTGGTCTTATGATGTTGCCAGTTGGGGTGGTTTTTAGTAGAAGATGGGGGGTGGCTTTCAGGGGGTACAGCCCCCCGGGCCTGTACAATATCACCATGGCGGTCTTTTAAATCTGCCATAACGACTTCGCAGACGAAAATCGAGAACAGTAAGAGAAAGACTTCGAGCATAAATACAATAGAGTGCGCATTGCCACACTGCGCCTTTACTCTGACGTGAAACTAAGATCTCGATCAGCTGATGAAAGGGTAAACAGAGGACCTCGTAATGGAAGGTGATAGGAGTAGGTGGGGAAATGATTTTTAATGAGGGTTTAAACACACATTTTCGTAATTTATACGGCGTTGGGAAAAGTATCGCATGTTTCTTTACGTACCGAAAGGTAGCAAAGCTTAAGAATGTATCATATTTGGTGTTATAAGTGGCTGTCGTGTTCCGTAATACTCATACATCCAGGATCCCCACTTGTAAATAATTAATAACAAATCCAACTCTGAATTAGGCCTACTGATTTTTGATTAGAATTGTATTTGCGTAAATAGTGGCTGTCGTGTTCCGTAATACTCATACATCCAGGATCCCCTCTTGTAAATCTAATATATAAAAGTGAAAGTCTGTATGTATGTATGTATGTATGTATGTATGTATGTATGTATGTATATATGTTGGTTCCGTATACAAATCTACACCGTTCCACCAATCTCAACCATATTTTGCATACACATAGTTTAGGACCCAGAAGGAACCGCTGGCTACATGAATTTTCGATAGTCTTTCTCATTCTTCTGATTTCGGCCCTTTTTCACTCAAAAACAGGCTAATCAAATCATAAAATATACTCATGAAGGAATGGCAAGGCAGATAGTTTCCATGGCAACATAGCTCAAGTCGAGACACGGCCGTCTGGATGCCAATTGCGCTCTGCCCTACCGGTATAGAAAATGAGGATCTTTACTTGAAATCCCGTTAGTTACTCAACTGCTCACACAGCACTGTCAACCGAGTATAGCATAACAAAGACTTGACACTATCTACTAGATATTTGTCAAATACAGGTACCACTCACTCACTCACTCACTCACTCACACATTCATCACGAAATCTCAGAACCCACCCAACGGATTGGAATGAAATTTGGTATGCAGCTTACTCAAGGGCCGCAAACGCCCACTAAGAAAGGATTTTTGGATATTCAGGTTCTAATGGGGTGTTAAGGGGGTAGACCTGCATTTCATCGAATAGCAATATCTCCCGATTGGTTTCACTGGGGGATGTGATACTCGGCATATAAACTCATCATTAAACATAAGAAGACATGTGTCTGTGGGTTTTTCGATGTGGTGTATATTATGAGGTGAAAGGGGTGAAAAGTGGGGGTTGAAAGATTCCTAACGGAGCCTGCATCTCATAAACGACATAGGCGAGGAGTTTGAAACTCAGCGGGAAAAAATCAGCATAAAAAATAAGTAAATAGATGTTTGACCGTTTTTTTTTCATAAATCCAATTTAAGGGGCCTATGGCGAGGGGTGAAATTCTGTGTAAAAAAAACAGGAATGAAAGTGTCCTAACCGATTGACTCACTCGCTCTTCAAACTCAGGGGGAAAAACTGCTTAAAAATAAGTATAACTTATATGAGTTCGACAGTTTTTTTGATAAACCAAATTAAGGGGTTCATCGGGAGGGGTGAAATTCTGAAGAAAAAAATTGAAAGAAAATGTCCTGACTCACTCACCCACTCATAATCGCCCAGCCAAAAATATTGAAGTTGGCAACATGTCATTTTCGGGATATGTTCGTTGTATGTCAAAACCATACACTAAGGGAGGATTTTTGAATATTCAGGCTCTAAAGGGGTCTTAAGGGGGTTAAACCTGCATTTTATTGAATAACAATATCTCACGAGTGGTTTCATTTGCGGATGTGATACTGGGCATATAAACTAATCATTAAAAATAAGCAGACATGTGTCTAAGGGTTTTTCGATGTGGTGTATTATTATGAGGTGAAAGGGGTGAAAATTGGGGGTTGAAGGATTCCTAACGAAGCGTGTAGGCCTATCTCCTAAACGACATAGGCGAGAAATTTGAAACTCGGCGAAAAGAAATCAGCTTAAAAAATAAGTAAGTCGGTGTTCCACCGTTTTTTCATAAATTAATTTAAGGAGCCAATGGGGTGGGGTGAAATTCTAGGGGGGAAAAGGAGAGAAAGTGTCCTAACTGACTGACTAACTCACTCAATCACCAAACTCAGGGGAAAAAGACAGCTTAAAAAATAAGTTAATAGGTGTTCAAGCGTTTTTTCATCAATCCAATTTAAGGGGCCTATGGGGAGGGGTGATATTCTGGTAAAAATAATTGAAAGAAAATGTCCTGTCTGACTCACTCACTCGTCACGCCCAGCCAAAACTATTAAAGTTAGAAACATGAAATTTTGGGAATATGTTCGCTGTATATCGAAAACGTCAACTAATGAATGATTTTTGTTATTCGGGTTTTAAAGAGGTGTTAAGGGGATAAACGTGCATTTCATTGAATAACGATATCTCATGAGTTGTTTCTTTGGGGATGTGATATTCGGTATATAAGCTAATCATTAAAAGAATCAGACATATGTCTAAGGGTTTATCGATGAGGTGTATATTACGAGGTGAAAGGGGTGAAAATTGGGGGTTGAGGGATTCTTAACGGAGCGTGTATCTCTTAAACGACATAGGCGAGAAATTTGAAATTCGGCGGGGAAAAAACAGCTTAAAATATAAGTAAATAGGTGTTCGACCGTTTTTTCAAAAATCCAATTTAAGGGGCCCTTGGAGAGAGGTGAAATTCTGGGGGGGAAAACAGGAAAGAAAGTGTCCTAACTCACTCACTCATCAAACTCAGGGGGGAAGAACAGCTCAAAAATAAGTAAATAGGTGTTCGACCGTTTTTTTTTTCATAAATCCAATTTAAGGGGTTCATGAGAGGGGTGAAATTCTGAAAAATAATTGAAAGAAAATGTTCTGACTTACTCACTCATCATCCCCCAGCCAACATTATTGAAGTTAGAAACATGACATTAAGGGGCTATGTTCGTTGTATGTTGAAAACGACCACTAAGGAAGGAATTTGGGATATTCAGGTTCTAAAGGGGTAGACCTGCATTTAATTGAATAACAATATCTCCCGAATGATTTCCTTTGGGATGGGATACTAGGCATATAAACTCATCATTAAGAATAAGAAGACACATGTCTGAGGATTCATCGATGTGGTGTATATTATGAGGTGTATGTGTGAAAAGTGAGTGTTGAAGGATTCTTAACGGAGCAAGTATCTCTTAAAAGACAGAGGCAAAAAGTAAGAATCTCAGGGAGAAAAATCAGATTGAAAAAGTAGTAGATAGGTGTTCGATCGTCTTTTCATAATCCAATTTAAGGGGCTCATGGAGAGGGATGAAATTCTGGGGAAAGAAGTCCACAAAGGAAGGATTTTTGGATATTCACTCATCATCCCCCAGCAAACCTATTGCAGTTAGAAACTTGAAATTTTGGGGATATGTTCGTTGTTTGTCGAAAAAGTCCACTAAGGATGGATTTTTGGATATTCATGTTCTGAAGGGGTGTTAAGGGGTTAAACTTGCATTTCATTGAATAACAATATCTCACGAGTTGTTTCATTTGGGGATGTGATATTCGGCATACAAACTAATCATTTAAAATAAGCAGACATATGTCTAAGGGTTTATCGATATGGTGTATATTATGAGGTGAAAGGGGAGAAAATTGGGGGTTGAAGGATTCTTAACGGAGCGTGTACTGTATCTCTTATTCAACATAGGCGATAAGTTTGAAATTCAGCGGAAAAAGCAGCTTAAAATAAGTAAATAGGTGTTCGACCATTTCTTCATAAATCCAATTTAAGGGGCCCATGGGGAGGAGTGAAATTCGGGGGGGGGGGGGGGAAACATTAAAGAAGGTGTCCTAACTGATTGACTTACTTACTCACTTATCAAACTCAGGGGGAAAACAGCTTTAAATAAGTAAATAGGTGTTCGACCGTTTTTTTTTCATAAATCCAATTTAAGGGGTTCTTGGGGAGGGGTGAAATTCTCAAATATTAATGAAAGAAAATGTCCTGACTGACTCACTCACTCATCATCGCCCAGCAAAAATTATTGAAGTTAGAAACATGAAATTTTGGGGATAAGTTCGTGGTATGTCGAAAACGTCCACTAAGGAAAGAGTTTTGGATATTCAGGTTCTAATGAGGTGTTAAGGGGGTAAACGTGCATTTCATTGAAAAACAATATCTCATGAGTGGTTTCATTTGGGGATGTGATACTTGGCATATATACTAATCATTTAAAATAAGCTGACACATGTCTAATGGTTTTTCGATGTGGTGTATATTATGAGGTGAAAGGGATGAAAAGTGGGGGTTGAAAGATTCCGAACGGAGCGTGAATCTCTTAAACGACATAGACGAGGAGTTTGATTTTCTCCGAGTTCCAATCACCTTAAAAATTAATAAATGAATAAATAATTAAACTAAGTAGATGTTCGACCGTTTTTTTTTTCATAAATCCAATTTAAGGGGCATATGGGGAGGGGTGAAATTCTGGAATAAAAACGTCCACTAAGGAAGGATTTTTGCATGTTCACTCTCATCGACCAATCAAAACTATTGAAGTTAGAAGAAGGGGATATGTTTGTTGTGTGTCGAAAATGTCTACTAAGGAGGGATTTTTGGATATTCAGGTTCTAAAGGGGTGTTAACGGGGTTAAACCAGCATGTCATTGAATAACAATATGACACGACTATGACGCGAGCGAAGCGAGGCTAAAAATGAGATGGTGTGTGTCTGTGTATTACTCAATCACGCAAGAACTACTGGTCCGACTTACATGAATTTTACATGAAAGTAGCTGATTTAACTGGTTAACATATAGGCTACTTTTGATTTCAATACTTTGCACTATGGCTCCCATTTTAGTGACGTCACTACACCCTTTGGTTTCAAACTTTCATATTTCCATTTCAAATAAAAAGTGAACGCTAAGAAATAGCAAACTTTTGATGGCATATACGAGGTTCAAAATTACATTTTCTATCCGAAAGGTATCTCCAACGGTTAGCGAGTAAAACCTAAATTTGTGCTATAAAACACGGTCAACGCCGAACGGTGTAGTTGGACAAAATGTTCCATCCTTAATCTCCCTCTGCGCAGCACCTCGCCTATCCCCTGTTTTAACTGTCACTTTCACATTTTAATTTATTTATGACGCGTAGCGAAGCACGGGTACTTCAGCTAGTCTTATATATAAAAGTGAAAGTCTGTATGTATGTGGGTATGTGGGTATGTGGATCTGTTCCGTATACAAATCTACACCGTTCCACCAATCTCAACCAAATTTTGCATACACATAGTTTAGGACCCAGAAGGAACCGCTGGCTACATGAATTTTCGATAGTCTTTCTCATTCTTCTGATTTCGACCCTTTTGCACTCCAGCACATGCTAATCAAATCATAAAATATACTCATGAAGGAATGGCAAGGCGGATAGTTTCCATGGCAACATAGCTCAAGTCGAGACACGGCCGACTGGATGCCATTTGCGCTCTGCACTACCGGTATAGAAAATGAGGATCTTTACTTGAAATCACGTTAGTTACTCAACTTCTCACACAGCACTGTCAACCGAGTTTAGCATAACAAAGACTTGACCCTATCTTCTACTATATATTTGTCAAATACCACTCACTCACTCATTCATTCATCACGAAATCTCAGAAACCATCAAACGGATTGGAATGAAATTTGGTATGCAGCTTCCCCAAGGGCCGCAAATGCCCACTAAGAGAGGATTTTTGGATAGTCTGGTTCTAAAGGGGTGTTAAGGGGGTAGACCTGCATTTCATTGAACAGCAATATCTCCCGATTGGTTTAATTGGGGGATGTGATACTCGGCACATAAACTCATCATTAACAAGATGTTCAGTAAAGAACATATAGCCTACTTTCTCCTAAATGCATGGGTATTGTTATAACTCTTTGTCCTTTTAAAGGAGTATGATTGAATGTTGGTTGTAGTAGCTTGTTGAAATACAACGTGCTATAGGGATATTAAACATGAATATGAGGTGCCCTTTGCTAGTGCTACCTCTGTACCAAATTTCGTTCAATTCGGTTTCACCGCGTTCGCATTGATAGGGGGAATCGATTTGCACACATACTTGGCCACCATCTGCAAACTATTGGGCTGATGTTCTTGCAGTTTGGTCAGAATATGTTTCCCACATAAAGGTATGGTGTTGCAAAATTATATGGTTGGTCGTAATTACATTTTAGCTTTTAATATTTGGGTGGCCGCGATTACGTTTCCGTCAAGATAGCGGTGATATAAAACATGACACTGAGGTGCCCTTTGCTAGTGCTACCTCTATACCAAATTTCGTTCCATTTGGTTTCAGCGTGTTTGAATTAATAGGGGGAATCGATTCTGACACAAAGATGGCTGCCATCCGCAAACTATTAGGCGAATGACCTATTAGATTGGTCAAAGGATGCTCCCTCCATAAAGGTATGTAGTTGCAAAATTTGGTAGAGATCGGATGATTAGGTTAATCGTAATTTGATTTAAGTTTTGAACATTCGTGTGGCCGCCATTACGTTTCAGTCAAGATGGCGGCGATATAAAACATGACACTGAGGTGCCCTATGCTAGTACTACCTCTGTACCAAATTTCGTTCCATTCGGTTCCACCGTGTTCGAATTAATAGGGGGAATCAATTTTGACATAAAGATGGCCTCCATCCGCAAACTATTAGGTGAATGACCTATTAGATTGGTCAAAGGATGCTCCCTCCATAAAGGTATGTAGTTGCAAAATTTGGTAGAGATCGGATGATTAGCTTAATCGTAATTTGATTTAAGCTTTGAACATTTGTGTGGCCGCCATTACGTTTCAGTCAAGATGGCGGCGAAATAAAACATGACACTGAGGTGCCCTTTGCTAGTGCTACCTCTGTACCAAATTTCGTTCCATTCGTTTCCACCGTGTTCGAATTAATAGGGGGAATCAATTTTGACATAAAGATGGCCGCCATCCGCAAACTATCAGGTGAATGACCTATTAGATTGGTCAAAGGATGCTCCCTCCATAAAGGTATGTAGTTGCAAAATTTGGTAGAGATTGGATGATTAGGTTAATCGTAATTTGATTTAAGCTTTGAACATTTGTGTGGCCGCCATTACGTTTCCGTCAAGATGGCGGCGATATAAAACATGACACTGAGGTGCCCTTTGCTAGTACTACCTCTGTACCAAATTTCGTTCCATTCGGTTGCACCGTGTTCGAATTAATAGGGGGAATCAATTTTGACATAAAGATGGCCTCCATCCGCAAACTATTAGGTGAATGACCTATTAGATTGGTCAAAGGATGCTCCCTCCATAAAGGTATGTAGTTGCAAAATTTGGTAGAGATCGGATGATTAGCTTAATCGTAATTTGATTTAAGCTTTGAACATTTGTGTGGCCGCCATTACGTTTCCGTCAAGATGGCGGCGATATAAAACATGACACTGAGGTGCCTTTTGTTAGTACTACCTCTGTACCAAATTTCGTTTCATTCGGTTGCACCGTGTTCGAATTAATAGGGGGAATCGATTTTCACACAAAGATGGCCGCCATCCGCAAACTATTACGCTGATGATCTATTGGTTTGATCAAAGGATGCTCCCCCCATAAAGGAATGTTGTTGCAAAATTTGGTAGAGATCGGATGATTAGGTTAATCGTAATTTGATTTAAGCTTTGAACATTTGTGTGGCCGCCATTACGTTTCCGTCAAGATGGCGGCGATATAAAACATGACACTGAGGTGCCTTTTGTTAGTACTACCTCTGTACCAAATTTCGTTCCATTCGGTTGCACCGTGTTCGAATTAATAGGGGGAATCGATTTTCACACAAAGATGGCCGCCATCCGCAAACTATTACGCTGATGACCTATTGGTTTGGTCAAAGGATGCTCCCCCCATAAAGGTATTTCGTTGCAAAATTTGGTAGAGATCGGATGATTAGGTTAGTCGTAATTTTATTTAAGCTTTGAACATTTGTGTGGCCGCCATTACGTTTCCGTCAAGATGGCGGCGATATAAAACATGACACTGAGGTGTCCTTTGCTAGTGCTACCTTTGTACCAAATTTCGTTCAATTCGCATTCACCGTGTTCGAATTGATAGGGGGGGACAGACATTCAGAGTACACACACTCACACACACACAGACACACAGACACACACACACACAGACTCACACACACACATACACACACACAGACAGACACACTTTTTTCGCCCTGTGTTGATCTCATAAGTCTACTTTCATTTTTTGCAAAAATCGAAAGTAGGCTAAAAATAAGAAGTCACGAGTCGGAGGGTTTTTCGATGTGGTGTATATTATGAGGTGAAAGGGGTGAAAAGTGGGGATTGGAAGATTCCTAACGGAGCGTGTATCTCTTAAAAGACATAGGCGAGGAGTTTGAAACTCAGCGGGAAAAAATCAGCATAAAAATAAGTAAATATTTGTTTGACCGTTTTATCATAAATCCAATTTAAGGGGCTCATGGGGAGGGGTGAAATTCTGGAGGGGGGGGGGAGAAACAGGAAAGAAAGTGTCCTAACTGATTGACTGACTGACTCACTCAGCAAACTCAGGGGAAAAACTGCTTTAAAGTAAGTAAATAGCTGTTCGACAGTTTTTTTTTCATAAATCAAATTCAAGGGGTTCTTGGGGAGGGGTGAAATTCTGAAAAAAGAAAATTGAAAGAAAATGTCCTGACTCACTCACTCATCATCGCCCAGCCAAAATTATTGAAGTTAGAAACATGACAGTTTGGGGATATATTCATTGTATTTCAAAACAGTCTACTAAGGGAGGATTTTCGGATATCAGGTTCTAAAGGGGTCTTAATGGGGTTAAACCTGCATATCATTGAATAACAATATCTCCCGATTGGTTTCATTGGGGGATGTGATACACGGCATATAAACTCATCATTAAAAAGTAAGACACATGTCTGAGGGTTTTTCGATGTGGTGTATATTATGAGGTGAAAGGGGTGAAAAGTAGGGATTGAAAGATTCCTAACGGAGCGTGTATGTCTTAAACGACATAGGCGAGGAGTTTGAAACTCCGGGGGAAAAAATCAGCATAAAAATAAGTAAATGTGTGTTTGACCGTTTTTTCATAAATCCAATTTAAGAGGCCCATGGGGAGGGGTGAAATTCTGTGGGGGGGGGGGGGGACAGGAAAGAAAATGTCCTAACTGATTGACTGACTGACTCACTCATCAAACTCAGGGGGAAAAACTGCTTTAAAGTAAGTAAATAGCTGTTCGACAGTTTTTTATCAATCAAATTGAAGGGGTTCATCGGGAGGGGTGAAATTCTGAAGGGAAAAAATGAAAGAAAATGTCCTGACTCATTCACTCACTCCTCATCGCCCAGCAAAAAATATTGAAGTTGGAAACATGGCATTTTGGGGATATGTTCGTTGTATGTCAAAACCGTACACTAAGAGAGTATTTATGGATATTCAGGCTCTAAAGGGGTTTTAAGGGGGTTAAACCTGAATTTCATTGAATAACAATATCTCACGAGTGGTTTCATTTGTGGATGTGATACTCGGCATATAAACTAATCATTAAAAATAAGCAGACATGTTTCTAAGGGTTTTTCGATGTGATGTATTATTATGAGGTGAAAGGGGTGAAAAGTAGGGATTGAAGGATTCCTAACGGAGCGTGTAGGCCTATCTCTTAAACGACATAGGCGAGAAATTTGAAACGCAGAGAATATAACATCAGCTAAAAAGATAAGTAAATCGGTGTTCGACCGTTTTTTCATAAATTACTTTAAGGGGCCAATGGAGTGGGGTGAAATTCTGGGGGAAAAGGGAGAGAAAGTGTCCTAACTGACTAACTCGCTCACTCACCAAACTCAGGGGAAAAAGACAGCTTTAAAAATAAGTTAATAGGTGTAGAAGCGTTTTTTCATCAATCCAATTTAAGGGGCCTATGGGGAGGGGTGAAATTCTGGTAAAAATAATTGAAAGAAAATGTCCTGTCTGACTCACTCACTCATCACGCCCGGCGAAAACTATTAAAGTTGTAAAAATGAAATTTTGGGAATATGTTCGCTGTATGTCGAAAACGTCAACTAAGGAATGATTTTTGTTTATTCGGTTTTTAAAGAGATGTTAAGGGGGAAAACGTGCATTTCAATGAATAACGATATGTCATGAGTTGTTTCTTAGGGGATGTGATATTCGGTATATAAACTAATCATTAAAAATAATCAGACATATGTCTAAGGGTTTATCGATGTGGTGTATATTATGAGGTGATAGGGGTGAAAATTGGGGGTTGAGGGATTCTTGACGGAGCGTGTATCTCTTAAAGGACATAGGCGAGAAGTTTGAAATTCGGCGGAAAAAGAACAGCTTAAAATACAAGTAAATAGGTGTTCGACTGTTTTTTTCATAAATCCAATTTAAGGGGCCCTTGGAGAGAGGTGAAATTCTGGGGGGAAAATAACAGGAACGAAAGTGTCCTAACTGATTGACTCACTTACTCACTCATCAAACTCAGGGGGAAAACAGCTTTAAATAAGTAAATAGGTGTTCGACCGTTTGTTTCATAAATCCAATTTAAGGGGTTCATGGGGAGGGGTGAAATTATCAAAAATAAATGAAATAAAATGTCCTGACTGACTCACTCACTCATCATAGCCCAGCCAAAATTATTAAAGTTAGAAACATGAAATTTTGGGGATATGTTCGTTGTATGTCGAAAACGTCCACTAAGGAAAGAGTTTTGAATATTCAGGTTCTAAATAGGTGTTAAGGGGGGTAAACGTGCATTTCATTGAATAACAATATCTCACGTGTGGTTTCATTTGGGGATGTGATACTTGGCATATATACTAATCATTAAAAATAAGCTGACACATGTCTAATGGTTTTTCGATGTAGTGTATATTATGAGGTGAAAGGGATGAAAAGTGGGGGTTAAAAGATTCCTAACGGACCCTGTATCTCTTAAACGACATAGGCGAGGAGTTTGAAACTCGGAGGAAATCAATCAGC
Organism: Meconema thalassinum; assembly: GCA_946902985.2. NCBI lineage: Eukaryota > Metazoa > Arthropoda > Insecta > Orthoptera > Tettigoniidae > Meconema > Meconema thalassinum. The sequence goes on from OX336393.1 coordinate 376,538,594, forward strand.
TTAAAAATAAATAAATAAATAATTAAATAAATAACTAAATAAATAAATAAATAAATAAATAAATAAATAAAATAAATATGTGTTCGACCGTTTTTTCATAAATCCAATTTAAGGGGCCTATGGGGAGGGGTGAAATTCTGGAAGATAAACGTCCCCTAAGGAAGGATTTTTGGATGTTCACTCTCATCGGCCAACCCAAACGATTAAAGTTAGAAGAATGATATTTTGGGGATATGTTTGTTGTGTGTCGAAAACGCCTACTAAGGAGGGATTTTTGGATATTCAGGTTCTAAAGGGGTGTTAATGGGGTTAAACCTGCATTTCATTGAATAACAATATGACACGACTATGACGCGAGCGAAGCGAGGCTAAAAATGAGATGATGTGCGTCTATGTATTACTCAATCACGCAAGTACCACTGGTCCGATTTACATGAATTTTACATGGAAGTAGCTGATTTTCCTGGTTAACATATAGGTTACTTTTGATTTCAATACATTGTACTATTTAAAGATGGCGACCATTTTAGTGACTTCACTACACCCTTTGGTTTAAAACTTTCATATTTCCATTTCAAATACAAAGAGAACGCTAAGAAATAGCAAACTTTTGATGGTATGTACTGTACCCTTGTACAAGGCCTTCAGAACAGGACTCTGTCGTCGGGGCATGAACGGTACACTAGCTTGAATATGAAACTGTTCTGGATATTATAGGAAGATCACTAGGGCTGAATAAAATTCATCACACACAGATTCTGAATGAAAAAAAACAAATTTAATGCTCCAAACACCAGTACAGCAAAAACAAATAAATGAAATAAAACCAAAATAATAGAAATGAAATTTTAAAATAATAATAATAATAATAACTCAAAGGTAAAATAAATCAATTACGGAATCAATAAAATTAAGTCAAAATCAAAAATATAAACATTGGACCACTTAATGTCCAATAACCACCAATTAAATGCTAATCAGCATCAATTAATACTTGTCATAATAGTTATGAGGTATGATTACAATCAAATGTATTAACAAATAAAAACCAATCATATGGCAAAATAAAGAAAATGAATCGAAATGAAATCTGGTTAACACCAATTAGCCTTAATTGCCATAATCAAATTTATTAATTACGATGATAAGATATCATCAGAAAGTTAAGTTATTAAGAGATGAGGGATCAAGAGGGTCCGGTCAACTGCAACAACAGTATGGATTAAGAAAAAGAAATCCAATTATACGAAATTAATCAATCATTAATCTGAGTAAACATAATGATCATTGATTCTAATATCATCCAATTACATTTCAAATACATGGTATGTTCAATATCAGAGACATCCATGGCCATTCCGAAGTATACATTATAGCCTAGCCATTGGCTTATTTAATTATTAATGGCGTTTAATTAACATTTACTAGAATCCCTCCGTTAAATAAGAGTTTACCCTCATATCAAATCTTAACCTTCATGGCATTAATTATGTATTTCTATCTGCAAACATGAATATGATTTATGCATCCTATTTACATACTCTTGTAAATTAATTATGGAAGCCTTTTCGTACGGAATCTTAATGTCCAATCCCGACATTACTTTGGACGTCTTAGCTTTAAAACAAATTAGCTGAATCAATGAAGCCATTTAATTTCCTTAGCCTTGAAACACACTTACAAATTGTCACATATTACATTAACATATTAGCGATATGATAAGCCTGGCTTCGGCCCTTGCGTTCGACGTGATACATTCTCGAACCAAGCACCCGATGCCTTGTCAAATAATTCATGGATATTTAATAAACAAACTAAGAAAAGTGCCTTAAGAACAATCAAAAATAACATCATAAAAAAATGATGACTAATCATCTGCCTACCACATTTGTGTTGGATAGACATGAAAAAGAATTAATAATTCCAACCAAACATTATTAAAGTTATCGTGTCAGAGTCACGTTAGGCAACGGTGAATGTATTTGAAGCCGCGACCCCTGAAAAAGATAGGCATGGCACAAACATGTTCTAAATGGCATATTCAACAGGATCAATATGTATTTAGGGGTATTCGCTACCTATACATTTCTTACCTTGAATGCCTTATCTTGCAGAACGAGGTTACAATAGAACAAAGCATGGTCCGTTCAACAATTATCGAGAAAAAGAAATCTCAAGATAATTTTGAACCAATATTAACTATATAAAAAAACTAATAATAATTATTTTCCAGGACCGAAAATAATTATTCATGAACACAGGACTCTAAGGTCACTGTCTAGCTAGTACCCATTTAAAAAGACTGATCGACCAGGCATGAATAAGAGGATTTCGAATACGGGACCGCAAGGTTACTGCCTATCTAGCACCCGTTTAAAAATAGTTTCTGGACCAGGCACAACAAGAGGATATCGAACCCGGGACTGTATGGTCAGCAGACAAAACCGTCCCTTATATCAAAATGATCAGTAAAAGAAACACTATCGATTGGAGGCATCAGGGTAGTAACCTAACATACCCTTACGTGAATATTAAACTTGGGACCAAACATAACAAAAATTTAAATGAATCGCTGCGGCAAACACCCGAGTCCAGAGTGGACCCCTCTCTTTATGAAGAATGACAATAGGTTGGCCGCGCCTACTAGCTAACCTTGACCGTGAAAAGGCAGAGATGCAACTCTTCACCCCTCCCCGGCTAACATATGATTGTATCCTCACCAGCTGTGCGACCAGATCTTAGTATTCTAAACGTGGAGCGGGGCGCTCTCATTTGGATATAGATTAATTATAGCGTTATTTTGCCTGCGCTTGCTTGCCACTACCTTACACATACAATTTACTTAATATCATTGTAAACTTATCATACTAACTCTCATCTGACATCTTCCCTCAGGTCTATATTTACCTGGCATCATTATCTATTTTACCTTATTTCATCGTAGATTCCTCCTTACAACATCTTACCTGTATGGCCTTAAATATCACACGCGTTCAATAAAAACTAATATAACAATTAATGAGGCTGGTTCAGCCGTCACTTCTTAAATAACTCACGCCATTGTAAACTGTCCTCTAAACTATACTCATTGCTTACACCATAATATCCCGTCATTATCCATCACAATACACCATGGTCCTTTAAATATCGTCCCAAAAAAAATCCTCGGATATTAATTCATCCGGTATGTAAATACATAAATTGCTATCTCTGGTCATTTATACGAAATAATGAGATTTTGCCTGGAAAGGGCATCTATCGAAATACCATGCTTCGTTCGTTCTATTTGGGGGAAAAACACAGGGGATATTTCTAACACACATTTATAAATAAAATAGGTAGTTCTACCATGTGTTTTATGTACGGATACGATTACCTAGCAACATCCTTACGTTAAATTAGGCACTTTTAATTCATTAAAATAATTATTGTGATCATTAATCATTATGAGCGTACCCAGCTCCGTCAGATGCACAACTATGGTCGCCATTGACACAGTTATTGTACACACAAGATAAAACAAATCAAAAGAAAACAAATAACATGCTAACATTATGGCGATGAAATCCATGAATTATTTGACACTTTAAAATGTAATCAAAAGGTACTTATCATATTGAAGACTTCCTTCGTCATTTGCAAGAGTTGGACCAGAGGCCCGCAACAGTATAACTTAGCACATGACCTCCATGGCCAGTTCGAATCCCATCACGATGATGTAAAACCACTCGCTAATATCACTGCAATCCTCCATTATCACTAGGTTGCTGTAAGCCAGCACCCTTTAAAAATGCATACACACACATATTTAATTAAATTATGCACCACTAAAAAAAATACATTAGTGGACTATACACTTGTGTCATAGATGACAAATTCTCACACTATTTCCACACTGTCGCGGACACGTTTTCTGTTATATATTTTTCACTTGAATTACATATAATTTCACATCCGTCCTTACTGTTATACACATTCACAGCTCAGTATTCATTTTTAATATTATTTCGCATCAGCCGAACAATGGACTGTGCTTTTCGTGCGCTAATGCTTGGGCGTGACGCTACATGGACCAGCACCCACTAACGTTGGCTGAATGATGAACAATGTCCGCTGTCACAGACTTCTTCCGCATATATGACAAAATGGTTGCCAATTCACAGTTTTGCACATACGACACCAAATGCTCCTCTCACAATCATAGGCTACAGTAATCAGGTACCTTAATTTGTACACAAAAATATGGCCTTGCTAATCATATGGTACACGACGAAACTCGGTCATAGGCTAAATTTATATCATCAGCGCTTGGGTAGAACTAATTTCTTGCTGAAGGACGCTGTCTCCTCTCTCTCACACACTCGACGTTGTCAAATTTCCTTGCGCAGGGACTATTTCTACTCGGTGAACACAAAGATATTTAATCCGTTACCGCATTCCCAAAATTCTTGATAATAATTAGATTCATCATGGGCGTTTCAGATCATTCCTGTAATGCCTTGATCTCTTGTAACTAACTGCGGCGTACTCTTTAAGGGCGGAGTCAAGCATCTACTGCGTGCTAACTTGAGATAGTTACTGCGTTTTGGCAAGATTCTCAGAATTCGCTGGAGTGCTCCTGCTCTGAAACTTGCAGGCAAGCGACTTGTGACGCACCTGCTCTGCCCATTGTGTGAAAACCATAAATTTCTCCCTGTCAGAACTGCCAAGCCATATACAGTTTATGTGATCTCAACACGGCAGAAAGATCCTAGTTATTATTATGATCATTACATAATGATGATTTCATTCTCATTAACATCATGACATTGCCCTATATAAGTACTCCAATGACGTAATGTGTCCTTGGCCTAAGACGTAGGTCAAGGGCACAGTACGAGGTTAAAAATTACATTTTCTATCCGAAAGGTATCTCCAACCGTTAGCGAGTAAGACCTAAATTTGTGCTATAAAACACGGTCAACGCCGAGCGGTGTAGTTGGACAAAATGTTCCATCCTTAATCTCCCTCTGCGCAGCACCTCGCCTATCCCCTGTTTTAACTGTCACCTTCATATTTTAATTTATTTATCACGCGTAGCGAAGCACGGGTACTTCAGCTAGTTCTTAATAAAAAATCCAACTCTGAATTAGGCCTACTGATTTTTGAACAGAATTGTGATTGTCTAGCTGGTCATTTTTGATTGTACGCCCGAAAGCTCCATCAAGTTCAATCTATTAACTTACAACATCATTCCCCAATTTATTTTTCATCATTATAAAATGTATTTTGGCCAATTTCAGTACCGGTACGTAAGAAAATTTTATCGTACGATGAGCTCTCATTCAGCGTTACCCTTCACTTTAGTATTTTATGAAAGTGAACAAAACAACATGGGCAAATGGAAATAAGGAAGTCTATCGATTTAGTAAGCGTTGCTTTTTAACAACTTTGCAATACATTTGCTACATAGGAAAATATTTTATCAATTTATTTATTTATTTAGCGTATGATGAAACAACCTATAAACTATTTACATATCCAGTGGAAGATAAGCAGAGAGTAAATACAAATTATCATGTATATACAAAGCAATTTACGAAGCTTGAGATTGTAAACATTGCGTGTGAGTGATGTACGTCTCACTAAATGTGAATGTCCAATTCCGCTACCCACTTCACTGCTTCCGGTGTTGCTGAATTGAGGTCTTCCATGGTGCCAGAGAAAGCCCGGAGTGGACATTCCTGCACTACATGCTTCATTGTTTGGCGAACCTCCCCACAATCACATTGGGGGGAAACTGACCAGCCCCATGTGTGTAAAGTAGATCCTGTTCTACCTACTCCACATCTCATGCGATTTAGTCTACTCCAGGTGCAGCGTGGCAGATCGAAGCCTGCCAGTTTTGTAGATGGATTATTGATGTCCACTATTGCACGAGGTGGGGATACAGACCACTCTGTTGACCACTTAGAAGTGGAGTTGAAAGAGCTGGATGTTAATTTCAGAGCCGTCTTCCAAGCAGGCTGACGAGACTTAAGGCGTGTGCATTTCTGTCTGATATCCTCATGAACAGGTAGATGTTCATTCTTCAACATTCTTGTCCACAGCTGAAAAAGGGCCTTCTGTCTCCTGATATGTGGAGGTACTATATTGCTGAGTACCGGTAACCATTTGATCGGTGTAGCACGAAGTGTACCAGTTATGATCCGCATGGTTTGGCGAAGTTGTGAATCTACTAGCTGTGTGTGAGCACTATTAAGCCAGATACCAGAGCAGTATTCTGCTGCAAAATAGACCAAGGCCAAAAATGTTGTCCGAAAAGTGTTTCCATCCGCTCCCCAAGAAGTTCCAGCCAGTCGTTGGAGAATGTTATTACGACTTTTTAGTTTGTTGGCGGTTTTCTGCAGATGATGTTTGTACGTAAGAGACCTATCCAATGTTACTCCTAAATAACTGGGATTGGCACAATATTGTAGTTCATGACCCTTGAGGAATAGCCTTGGATGGTAGTTCGCTTCTCCGTTGTTTAGATGAAATGTAGATGTCACTGTTTTCTGTGGGTTAGGATGTAGATACCATCTTTGAAAATAGTCATCCAACAGTTCGAGGTCTCGATTAAGAACTATTTCAGCTTCTGCGAAGTTGGGTCGCTGAATTGTAAGGCAAATATCGTCCGCATATATGAACTTTCGGGACACTGTTTCAGGCAGGTCGTGGATATATAAGTTGAAAAGAGCAGGAGATAGAACCGACCCTTGTGGCACACCATTATTGACTTTGTGGAATTTGCTTCTGATGTGTTCTGAGTGAACTTGAAATAGCCGGTCAATTCTGTCAATTAGTGTCGCAATTTTTATGCAAGGAACAGCTTTAATAAGTTTAAGCATAAGACCTTCCCTCCAAACTGTGTCATATGCAGCTGTAAGATCTAAGAAAACAGAGACGTTTTTCAATTTCTTCTCAAAACCAACCTCCAAATACGTGGACAAGGACAGTACTTGGTCACTGCAGTCACGGCCGGGTCGGAACCCTGCCTGCTCAACTGGAAGGATTGCTTCGATGGCCGGTGCTATTCGGTTCAGTATCAGTCTTTCTAATAACTTGTAGGTGACGCAGAGTAGAGCAATAGGTCGATAGCTTTGTGGGAGAGTTGGATCAATGAACTGTTTCCTTTTAAATTCCATTTTCCATGAATCATAGAAATCTTCGCAAATATAACCTAGAATTTTGAAATTCTACGAAGATTTGACTAATTTAGGATTACAATGTAGCCTATCCTAGAAGAATCTCAAAATTTCCTCAACCAAACGCATTGACCATAACCTGCAATTTGACACTGAACATGATTGGCGATTGCATTGTGTAGTCCACTCTACATTTAATCCAGCATAGGGACATAAAGTATTTTTATGTTCAGAGATGCATTAAAAAAGCAGTCTCAACAAAACACCAAGAAAAACGTCTAGCCTATGGACATGTAAATACTTGATACCTTCGAGCATAAATACAGGCCTGTTCAGTGGAGTAGGGATAGGGAAATTATAGTAATTTATAATAAATGCCAGCATTTCCATGTTTAATTATTTTTCTTTCATGTTTCGGAGTTAAGAGGAAACGTAGGCTAAAGAATGCGAGTAATTAAGTCAACAATTTTAGGTTTATGAATTAACGTACGTATGGAAAGAAATGTCCGATCCATTTTAAACGTCTCCATACATCCTTACGCGACGCAGTAATACACCATTCTGGCTTAGTAATGAATAGAACTCACTTTAAATAGACCAATTCTATCATCAAGTGTAGTATTTCAGTGCTCCAAACTACCCGCAGTTCCCTTTAGTCAGCTGATCGAGATGTTGGTTTCAACAACGTGACGTCATCATCCATCTATTGGATTTGTGACCTAAGGAGAAAGACAACTCTACGAGCAAACGGTCACATACAAGCTGACGCCGTCTGGGCAGTTGTTTTGTGAAATTCTCTATTAACTCCATCTAGCGGGAGAACTCTCTACTACGTCTACGAATGGCAGCGTGCTCTCAGTTCGGTTTCGTGTTGGTCCACCCTCGTATATGCTGTCGCTGACTTTTTGTAGAACGTCTTATGCTCAACAATATAATTGATGAAATATTTATATATCTTTACCAGTTTAACAAGCTTAAGCTGAAAAGGTGCACGGACGTTGGGTTTAATTTCTTCGACTTGCTTTATGAAACGGTTATTGCTCGGCTTCCTTTGGTGTTAGATGTATGTTTCTGCGTACACGAGCCATTATCAAAACATACTTTATATAATGGTGAAAACTGCATCAAAATCTGTCCAGTAGTTCATGAGATTAGCCCGGACTAACAGACAAAATCGATGACTCCATTCTATACTGTGCCCATTTAGCAAGAAATATGCCAATCACAGTATACCAGCGTAGCTCAATTCGGGATTTCGGGGCAGTGGTAAGTTCCCCCACTCTGTGACTCACATATTTTGGATTAATTAGAGGATACACTTGCAAAAATAACAACAAAATCAACTCCTATTTAAACATATTTAATTAATAAAATTAATGGCGCTACAAACATTTTAACACTTTAATTACTGACCAAAATATCAACTGCTTGTTCCAAATGAACAAGGGATCACAAAATAAAATAAACAAATATTGTATTCAAACCTGTGGTTTCCACATAAACCAACAATTCTTACTTAGTCTCACTTCCATAAAGCACTAACATTAAGTTTACATAACTCCGAGCTCTTTGGCTCCATGCAATTACATTATTACGGTGTCATTCTTGTACACCTCAAACACTAGCTTTTATATTTACTTATTTCTCAAAAACAAATATATAATTATATTTAAAATCTAGGTTAATTATCTAACTCAATCTTTTTGGGCATGTCCACACATTCAGTTGTTATCATCTCTCTTTATTTCACAAACATATTAAGGTAATCAGAAAATCAATTGTGTACTCCAGAGCGTGAAGGTACTTGACACAGTCAAAAAAACTATAGTTACTCCCGAACTCAGTTGCCTTCAATCAACTCGTGGAATCCCACGTCCATACATTATTACAATAGGGATTGTTATTTATCTCTTATGTCTTAATAGACCATTTTCATATAAGAAACTACGATCTGAACCGGCAAACGAAATATCCCTCTTTAAGGACCTCGGTTCAACGCCCGGGTCGTTTACAACTTTAAACACTCCTGGTGTATTCATTTCTCTTTTACAACAGCTTACGAGACGGTCTCTGTTCCCCTCGCTTTAAAAGAGCTAGTCTCTACTACAAGGGGTGCGATTTATGACATCTTAGGGTGGCGGAGCCATCCTGTCTGACCCAACATTAGTAGCTTATTTTCAAGGCTTTCAAAACAAACCTTTCCATTCTATCCAGTTCTGAGGAGACCGGGCTTTATTGTACCGTAACATTCAAACAACTATTCTTTGGTTCACAGACCATTTTCATATCCTTGGCATTTATTAATTATGAGAGGGTCCTCATTGATTGGGAAGATTAATACACATACGACGACGGAGAATTTCAGGGGCTTTTATCATAAGAAGATCCTGCATTCGAATCTCTTCAGGTGCCTCGGGAACTAATCCCGTACAGAGGACTTATCCAAAATGCGATTTAGAGTCGGCCGTGGCCCATATGACATACGCTCAATAATACCATATATTAGCTCCCTTTTTAAATACATACACAATGCCTCGTGATACTAATGTCACAAATAGAGGACTTACACAATTATCAATTCACTGCAATCAACTACCCTCCATAAGTAATGTACCAAGTATTTTACCACTACGCGTTCCTAGCGTGACACGTTAATATTATATTTGCGCTCATTATGCGCTATGCATTATTTTAAGCCGAAAATGTCTTCCCAAGAACTGGTAAATCTCTTTAGTAACAATTCATATTATTTTAATTCACATATTAATCTTTCTGTGGTCGATAAATCGCTCCCTGTTTTAAAATATTCCAATGAACCTCATTTCTTACACCTACGTTAAGGCTTAACGTTCTTATGTTCATATCAATTTATTTGATTTTTATTTAACATTTCCATATTTAATTATTATTATTATTATCTTTATTCTTTATACAAGCTCAAAAGCTATTTCTTTCATATCTCAACTTTACTTTATTTCAATGTCTTTTATGATAATTAAATGATATTTCGCTTGCTCTTATGACATTTGTTAAATACATTAACCCTTTATTCACATATTTCCTCTACGGGAATTATTCTTTACATAATTATTCATAATTTCTCTATTTATTTATTATTGTTCAGACCGTATTCTTGATTATTCAGCATTTATTTATTAAAACACATCCCTTTCACCCAAAAACTCCGGTGGTTTTGTACACAATCAATTTCTGACACCAAAATAAAAAAATGAATTTTGTACTTACATATTTCCAGATCATCCCATGATCTTAAATCTGGTGTGGTGTTTCATTTTTGGGCCCACTTCGAACTTTTTACACCATATAGAAGGTATTCATCTTACGTAAAAACACTTTTTGACCTATATCTAGAACACTTAATATTGACGACATTTTTATATACTGGTGTGTCCCTTTTGAACACATAATTACACTAAAAATATTATTTAACACACAATCTTGATTATTTTACACTTCACAATTTCTCGATCACTAGGCCGTATTTCTGAGCCTATTCACACGTGATCTTCTTAAATTCCCGTTTCCAAGGGTGAAATCTATCCGACGTCGGCTTCCTATTCTGAAGAATGCGAAAGTCCCGAAACATCTATTGTTCCCTGGAGTTCAATTCTGCTATTCCTATCCTGGATAACCGGCTATTTATCTAGCTTGAACGGCTTCTCTGTAGATCTGTCTATCGATCCTAACGAAAGTTTATATGGATCGAGGTCTCCTCTAAGACCTATAGATTTAGTTTCTAGCAGCTAGCACTTCTCGATTCTAGTACTATTAGAATTGTTCGCCTGCTTTCTGGAGCTAATGTTTATAGTCTCCTATCGTCTTTATTGGAACTGTTTTAACACTCCTACGTTCGAACCTTATTCTGTTCTTCCTTTTTTAGGTTTCTTCAATTTAAATAACAGTTTATCTGTCTGGTACGCTACTTCCGTACGTTATGATCTGTTCGTTCGAACATTTAACGACCTATCGCCTTTAAGTCCGACGTTCGCAGCCTGCTCTGACTATATCCTGCGAATTTTCACTTTAACTTGTATACAGTCGGGCCTAAATCCTATAATTAGGATTTTCCTAATCCTTCACTGCGGCGATACTTTAAAATTTCGCCTTAAATGCTCCTTATGGAGGCAAGCAAGTCGTTACTACTGTGACGCCTGTGGCTATTGGATCTTACTTCGGTGATGTAAAACAGCGTTTCTCCCCTCAAGGAGTACTGGTAGCGGTTATTGATGTAACGCAGAGTTACGTCCCCTCACGGACTGTCGGAATGATTACTTCTACGTCGTGGAGCAGCACTTCCCCTCACGGAATGCTCGTAGGACTGCATACGATGTAACACAGTGACGTGCCCTCTGGCTGTCTGAATACTGCATGATTGGCTTGGAAACGCCCGAAGCTTTATACTGTTTTACTACAAAAAAATAAGACTCAAGCCTTTTCTGTGGTCAACTTCTAAAATAATGGTGCCACAAATATAAAAATTATACCTTCCGAAAACTCGTCTTCTCAATGTCAAATGATCTTATTGCACCTAAGAATCGATCGTGCAATTCGGAGATATTAATTAATTTCTCGTCCTCAATTGTGTGGGAGTTGCATTCTTTTTGCTCTCTCCCCACCACAGAGGCTTAGGTACTTCCCGTATGACGTAGTCTTACGTCGGCAGTTTATTTCTGCACAATTATTACATGGTTTCTCTATACTGAAAAATCTCTCATTCAAAATGATTCACTGTGCTGTGCTTGTTTACTCATTATTATGCTCGTAAACGTGTTAATTTTAATTATTCCTCTTCTGGTGCATATGCGACGTTGTCAATTTCCAGCCACGTCAGCTTGAATTCCGATTCAGGCTTCTCTTTCTATCACGGTGGAAGATTCCACTCAGTTATTAATACTCGTGACCAGCCCTCTCTGGCATGTCGAGTGGGGTGATCTCATCTAAGGAGCATCTGTCCCTAGTCGCTTGCACAATGTTAAGCTATATTCCTGGATTAAAATCTCTCTCCGTTCCTTTAAGAAACTATACTTTTCTTTCATTTCTTCCTTAAGGACATTGGTTCGACCGTCATGGACCCTATGGCCCATGGGTTCATCTCTCCCCTCCTTAGGTAAATAAATTTTCGAAAATTTTGAGGAAATTTATTTCAATTTAATTTGTATTACTCTATTCGTCGAATCCATCATGACGTCATCCGTATTTACTGTTGTTTTTACTTCTTTTAAGTCGTATCCGGTAATTGTGTAGGTCGGGTATGCTCTGTCCCTACCCTTTCTTTCTTTCTTTCTTTGTCTGGACTTTAAGTTCCCAGAACCTCATTCTTCCTTACGGGTTTGGTCTATCCCTACCCGTTTCCTTATTTCATCATTTTCTTTTCTTAAATTGGAATTTTCTTCTTCAATAAATTCAATTATTTCTTTAATTTCCCAATATACTTTCTCCAATTCGCATTCGCACTCGAATGCTTGAGCTCTATTTTCTATTTCTTCCTTATTCTTGTCTATGTCAAAAGCGGATTCATCTCTAAATGTTTCCATGACCAGGGCTTGTTCATTTTCTTCATCAAAATCTTCGGGAGGGTAATATAATTTCAAATTTGCTGAATTCATGGTCACTTCGTGATCCGTTTCACAGTGCCGAATTCTATATGCGTTATTCCTCAAATCTCTGATTATCTGATATGGTCCGTGGTACATTTTCTGGAACTTCTTGTACACACGATTCCCTGGATCCGAAATGGCTGGTCTTTTCACTAACACCATTTCTCCTGCTAATAATGGTCGATGATACCTCTTATGCCTATTTCTTCTCTGCCTCCTGTCGGCTTGAGCTTTTAAATGCTCAAAGGCTCTCCTAATTCGTACATTTCTTCCCGGTTGAGCGTCTGCTGGTCTAGGAATTACCAGATTCCAAGGTCTTTCTGGTTGCTCATTCCGATGTAACGTTATGGGTATCTCTCCTGTGGATTCATGGATTGTATTATTTATACAAAATTCAATAATATCCAAAATATCTATCCACTTCCAATTTTCTTCGGCACAGTATATTCTACAATACTTGGCCGTTTCTCTCATAACTCTCTCTACAGGGTTTGCCTCAGGATGGCGAATACTTGACAAAATTTGACGTATTCCAAGTCTTTCTAATTCTCGTCTGAACTCTACACTGGTGAAACAACTGCCGTGATCCGACAACAAATTCTCAGGTTTCCCCAGAATCGGTATCACTTTTTCTTTAAGTCGTTTTAACACCTGTTTGGTACTAGTCTTCTGTATGGGAGCAAGGACAACCATTTTAGTGAAGACATCCATAGCCACCATTATGTGTCGATTTCCTCTTCTTGCCTTTGGCAAAGGTCCAAAATTATCGATAGATATGATTTGGCCGGGCCTTTCAGGCAACAATGGTATAGGCTTCTGTCTCATCAAAAATGCATTAGGTTTAATCCTTTGACATAGATCACATGTCTTTAGCGTGTCCCTTACAGTTTCTCTCAGTCTCGGCCATATAAATGCTTCTTTCAGCATCGAGACTGTTTTGTCGACTCCCATATGTCCGAACGATCTATGGGCTAACCATACTATTTTCCTCTGCAAAATTGCAGGTACAACAATCCTTAATTTCGTATGGTCAGAGTCCACAAACTTATATAATAACCCATTATAAAACGTGTAGTCCTGTGCTATCTTCTCAGCTTCCGTGTATGCTGGTGTTCCTCTTATCAAGCTTCCCTCCAGGAATGATATGAGCATGTTCATCCATGGATCCTCCCGTTGCCTTTGACTAATGCTTCTTAACTCATTAAGAGTACGCTGATCCCTGTCTTCCAAATCTATAGCCATTACTTCCTCTTCTATGGACTCTGGCTGTCTACTTAAGTAGTCTGGAACTATGTTTTCCTTTCCTGGGCAGTACTCTATCTTGACATCAAATTGTTGAATATATAAAGCCCAACGCATCAACCTTTGACTGGATAAATCCGTCTTCATCAAAAAGGTTAAGGCTTTATGATCCGTCCTTAGAATGACCTGAAACCCATATACGATCTTCCGCCAATATTGCAACGCGTGCAATATCGCTAACAGCTCGATCTCGCTGATCGTATAATTTTTCTCGTGTGGTTTCAGTCTCCTACTTGTGAAAGCTAGATAGTTCTTCTTATCAGGGTTTTCCGAGTTCTCCTGATATAGCATTGCCCCTATTCCAATCTGGGATGCATCTGTCTGAATAATAAATCTCTGATTAAAATCAGGATATCCTAGCTTCACGTAGTTTAAGAGCATTTCCTTGGCCTCCACGAATGCCTTTTCTGCTTCCTCCGTCCATTTCCACTTGCCCCCCTTCTTCAGAAGGTCCTGTAGTGGTGCCACAGTTTTGGTGTATGATGGACAATGTCCTGAGAAGAACCCAATCAATCCCAAAAACTGGCGAACGTTCTTCACTTTCAAAGGCCTTGGAAAATCCCTTATCGATTCCAATTTGCATGGATTTGGTTTAACACCATCCTTGTCAATCACATGCCCTAAAAATGTCACTTGCCTTTGACAGAAGTTCGACTTCTTTAAATTTATCTTAAAATTTGCCCTTCTTAGGTCTTCTAATAATTTCTTCAAATTTTCTAAATGTTCCTCAATGTTCTCCGAGGTAAGCAAAATGTCATCTACGTATCGGATAGTGCACTCTTTCACTTCCTCTGACAGGTTTCGATCAAGCGCTCTTATTAATGCGGATCCTGCAGTCTTTAATCCAAACGGACATCTTCTAAAGCAGTATGTTTGTTGATCGAACTGAAATCCAGTTAACAAGCTGGTTTTCTCTTCCAGTTCGAGATGATGATACGAAGAAGTCATGTCAATATTTGTAAAAATCTTCTTGCCTTTAAACTTCCTCAGTATTTCTTTTATGGGTGGTGCCGAATCATTTTCTGGTATAATTTTTGCATTTAGATTTCTGGCATCTAAACACACCCTTACTGAGCCATCCGGTTTACTCACAATCACTAATGGACTAACATATGGTGTCGCCATCTTTTCTATAACACCTGCATTCATCATCTCCTGCAGTGTTTTCTTGGTTTGTGGGTAATGTTTTTCCGCAACCGGGTATGGTTTTTGTTTGAACGGTGCCCAATCGTTGACTTGGAACGCGTATTTAAAATTTTCAATCTTCCCTGGCTTGGAATCAAATACGTCCCTATAATCCAATAATAGTTTCTTTAACTGTTCCTTAATTTCGAGGCTGACTTTAGCTTCCTCCACTTTTCCTGACAGGTTGGTCTCGAACTCATTTTCCACATTATCTTCGAGTTCTATGTTGAGGACTTCAAATATCTTTTCTATGTCCCTATAATCTTCCTCAATCACTTCTTCCATATGCCATACCTGTTCTGTTATTTTCGCCTCCTGATCCTGTAGGTTAATGTTTTGCTCATCCACATCCTCTCTTTGAATTCTAATGCAGTTTTGCGCTAGGTCTATAATGACCTTGTTCTCACGGATAAAATCAATACCTAATATGACATTATACGGTAATTGATTTACCAGCAAAAAGCACTGCGAAATTTCAGCGTTACCCATGATTAAATCAATGTATACCTGAAATTTACATGTCAAAGATTTTTCAGGGATAATTCCCTTAATCTTTACACTTGATGTGGGAATCTTTAGTACTCGGCCCCTTGTTTCCAATTCATTTAAAAGGGTTTGTGTAATTAAACTTATTGTGGATCCAGTATCCATCAATGCTCTGACCAGTAATCCTTCTATCCTAAGCATAATTATAGGTAGTTCTCTTTTAATAGGTGGGATTCCTTCCACATCCTCGTTAATTAGTTCATCTGGTCTGGCTATCCAATTTACAATTTCTACCTCCTCCCAGCTCCTGGTATGTTTCCACTTTTGACAATTTAAATTTGGAGTTTTTTTTTATCCTGAGGGCTCCCTTTTCCCTCATTCTTTAGCTGAGCTTGTAGTTCCAAGCTTTGAGCTCCGTCTAGTCGGTCGGGTGATTTCCGGTTCTTGATTGCCTCACTCCAACGGACTTTTTGCCTATCAGGTTCATCTGGTCTTTCGTTCATATAACGAAGACTCTCCTGATATCTTTCTTCTATTTCGGCCCGATATTCATCATCCCTATCGTCTGGCCTTACATTCCTCCTGGGATAATTCTCCCATTTCTTTCTATTATCCGGCCTTTGCTGGTTATTGTTATAGGGTCGGCTTTCCTGTTGCCTATAACCCGTAGTTCTAGGATTCCTTCCTCGATATCCTCCCCGGTAATATGGCTGTATCCTTCTAAGCTCCTGGTGCCCATACTCTCGATCTCGTCCTTGAGTATCCGTACTGGTGGACTGATTCCTGGTCGCTGGTTTTTCTCCAGTTTCCTGACTGCTGGCCATGTGTACTTGCTCAGTTTGTCTCTGATGCCGAGGTGTTACGTGCGAAGTCGTCATATCTAACTGACGTAATACGCTTTCCACTTCCACAGCACTTCTGGCTTTGGATGAGATTAACAGCCTCTGAATCTCATATGGAAGCTGTCTTGCAATGGCGGCACACAGGTCGTTTTCTGCCGGAGCAATATCCAGTTCGCGGAATTTACACAGCTGAGCGGTGAAAAATTCCGAGTATTTAGTAGGTGCATTGGTGCTGTACTTCCTAGAGTACAGATCTAGCCTTAAGTTTTCTTGGACATCTGCTGCCCAATATCGCTTCAAAAATGCTTCCCTAAAGCCTTCCACCGTATCAAAAGTGTATCTGAAGCTTCTGAACCAGGTGAGACAATCACCTGCCAACAGCTTTTCAATAGCTCTCAGTCTCCGATCCTGAGGAACCTTCATTTCATTTAGATACTCTGCCACTTCTTTGAGCCAGTATTTTGGAGTAATAGACATGTTATTACCCGTAAACTTTACTGGTCTATCCTCATTGGATTTAATAATGTTTATTATTTGGCCATTTGTCTGATTCGTGTACGGGGTTGACATCGCCATTGGATATCCTGGGATCTTATAAGGGCTCTCCCCTCCTAAGTCCCTCTCCGCATCTGTGCCTTGTTCACGAGAATCTGCCCATCCTGTTTTTGGAAACTCCTCCTGATTTTCGAATTCTAGCTTCCTTTCTCTTCGGGCACTTTCTTCATTTGCCATGAGTTGGATTTCCATTTGACTGTTCTTATGTTCCGTCCTCTCCAATCGGGATCTTAATTCATTCTGAATTCTTTCTTGATTCCTTTTAATCTCTTCCTCTTCCTTTTTGGATTGGAATTTCTCATCCCTGTAACTATCCCTGAATTCCTTTAGTTGTTCTTCTACCTCTTTCTTAAAGATCATGACCCTTTGGTCTATAATTTCTGGCTTAACGTCACCTATGGTCTCTAAGCCCTCTCGTATCTCCTTTATTTGCTTCTCCACTTCTTTTCGTCCTTTGACCATATCTATTTTCATTCCTTCAAGCCTTCCCTCAGTCTTCTCTTGACTCTTATATAACTTCATCATTTCATCTTGGACCTGATTAATTTCCTTATTGGTTTTTCCTACATGAACCTTTAATGTTCCGATGGTTTCCTGAACCTCAATAATACCCTGACTTATTTCATTTATTTTATGGGTACTTTCCTTACTTTCGTTCTCTCGTTGTTTTCTTTCACTCTGGAGATGCCCCTCGTATACACCTAATCTTTGATCTATTTTCGTTTCGTATGTCTTCAGATTCTCATCTACCTGCCCGGTAAAATGATCAATTTGATCTTTCATCTCCTTAACATCCTTTAGATTTTGATTTTTCATCTCAGTTACCTCAGTCTGAACTACACCGATTTTGTTCTCGAGGGTCCCTACTTTTCCTTCAACCCCTTCAAATCTATCTCCTAGCTTATTCACGCTTTGTTTTATTTCCTCCCGGGATGCCTTACAAATATCGCTGTTAGATTTTATCTGAGCTTCTAATTTTTCCCGCACACCTTGGATCTGGGTTACAAGTTTCTCCTCACATGCTTTTACATTTCCCTCCATATTACTCAATTTAGTTTCTAAAGTTTCAAAATTTTGTTTACATGTATTTTGGGACTCTACCATATTTTTGTTCATAGTCTCTATTTGGACTTGTAATCCTGAGTAAAATCCTTTACTTTCCTCTTTAATTTCACTTAACTTGTCCACCAGCTTAGTATCAAAACCTTGGAATTTGTCATTCATTATCCCTTCTAATTTCTCATTTATATTACTTTGTATTTTAATCTCCATGGCCTCTAGTTTAGTGTTCATATTAACACTATCAGTTTTTAGTGACTCCAAACTTAGATTCATGGATCCTAACCTTTGGTTATTTTCCTCCTGTTGGCTGTCCAATTTATTGTTTATAGATCCTAACCCTTCTTTATTTTCAGTCTGTTGTTTATCCAACTTATTCAAACTCTCATTTATGGATTCGAACACTTTGTTATTTTCATCCTTTTGGAGACCCAATGTATTGTCTATTGTTCCCAATTTATTGTTCAGGGTCTCCCACTTTCCTTTGCTATCAGCTTTTATCGCCTCCAACTTCTCATTACTATCGGCTTTGATAGCCTCCAACTTCTCATTACTATCGGCTTTTATCGCCTCCAAAAGCCCCTGCAATTCCTCACTCAATACCATCTTATGAGAATACAGTGGGCCACAAATGCCACCACACTAGTACATGCTTGAGAGATGATACTCTGAATTCGTGTGTCCCAATTTCTTTTAAAATATTACCTTGGTACGGGTATTCCCTTACAACGTACCCTTTTACTACTTTTATTCAATTTCATAAAACCTTTATGGAAGTATTCAAAATTCAAAATTTCGAAAAACCATTTTTTTCAAAAAATGAAAATTTTGATTTCTCGAGAAAACTCGGGTTTTCCCTAGGAAAACTCAGCCCTGCGTACTGGGCGCCATGTTTAGTTTTGCTAGGGGGTTTAATATATAATATATATATATTCAGGGCTGCTCGGTATGAGTTTCCAGGGACCCATGCGGTCAGTTAATATTTTACGTTGTAGCTATTCCTATTATTACTTTAATTTTACATGATATGACCGACTTAAGTGTTCCTCTAGTTATTAATCCAGCACAGTATTTATATATCCCCCTGTGCCCATTTAGCAAGAAATATGCCAATCACAGTATACCAGCGTAGCTCAATTCGGGATTTCGGGGCAGTGGTAAGTTCCCCCACTCTGTGACTCACATATTTTGGATTAATTAGAGGATACACTTGCAAAAATAACAACAAAATCAACTCCTATTTAAACATATTTAATTAATAAAATTAATGGCGCTACAAACATTTTAACACTTTAATTACTGACCAAAATATCAACTGCTTGTTCCAAATGAACAAGGGATCACAAAATAAAATAAACAAATATTGTATTCAAACCTGTGGTTTCCACATAAACCAACAATTCTTACTTAGTCTCACTTCCATAAAGCACTAACATTAAGTTTACATAACTCCGAGCTCTTTGGCTCCATGCAATTACATTATTACGGTGTCATTCTTGTACACCTCAAACACTAGCTTTTATATTTACTTATTTCTCAAAAACAAATATATAATTATATTTAAAATCTAGGTTAATTATCTAACTCAATCTTTTTGGGCATGTCCACACATTCAGTTGTTATCATCTCTCTTTATTTCACAAACATATTAAGGTAATCAGAAAATCAATTGTGTACTCCAGAGCGTGAAGGTACTTGACACAGTCAAAAAAACTATAGTTACTCCCGAACTCAGTTGCCTTCAATCAACTCGTGGAATCCCACGTCCATACATTATTACAATAGGGATTGTTATTTATCTCTTATGTCTTAATAGACCATTATCATATAAGAAACTACGATCTGAACCGGCAAACGAAATATCCCTCTTTAAGGACCTCGGTTCAACGCCCGGGTCGTTTACAACTTTAAACACTCCTGGTGTATTCATTTCTCTTTTACAACAGCTTACGAGACGGTCTCTGTTCCCCTCGCTTTAAAAGAGCTAGTCTCTACTACAAGGGGTGCGATTTATGACATCTTAGGGTGGCGGAGCCATCCTGTCTGACCCAACATTAGTAGCTTATTTTCAAGGCTTTCAAAACAAACATTTCCATTCTATCCAGTTCTGAGGAGACCGGGCTTTATTGTACCGTAACATTCAAACAACTATTCTTTGGTTCACAGACCATTTTCATATCCTTGGCATTTATTAATTATGAGAGGGTCCTCATTGATTGGGAAGATTAATACACATACGACGACGGAGAATTTCAGGGGCTTTTATCATAAGAAGATCCTGCATTCGAATCTCTTCAGGTGCCTCGGGAACTAATCCCGTACAGAGGACTTATCCAAAATGCGATTTAGAGTCGGCCGTGGCCCATATGACATACGCTCAATAATACCATATATTAGCTCCCTTTTTAAATACATACACAATGCCTCGTGATACTAATGTCACAAATAGAGGACTTACACAATTATCAATTCACTGCAATCAACTACCCTCCATAAGTAATGTACCAAGTATTTTACCACTACGCGTTCCTAGCGTGACACGTTAATATTATATTTGCGCTCATTATGCGCTATGCATTATTTTAAGCCGAAAATGTCTTCCCAAGAACTGGTAAATCTCTTTAGTAACAATTCATATTATTTTAATTCACATATTAATCTTTCTGTGGTCGATAAATCGCTCCCTGTTTTAAAATATTCCAATGAACCTCATTTCTTACACCTACGTTAAGGCTTAACGTTCTTATGTTCATATCAATTTATTTGATTTTTATTTAACATTTCCATATTTAATTATTATTATTATTATCTTTATTCTTTATACAAGCTCAAAAGCTATTTCTTTCATATCTCAACTTTACTTTATTTCAATGTCTTTTATGATAATTAAATGATATTTCGCTTGCTCTTATGACATTTGTTAAATACATTAACCCTTTATTCACATATTTCCTCTACGGGAATTATTCTTTACATAATTATTCATAATTTCTCTATTTATTTATTATTGTTCAGACCGTATTCTTGATTATTCAGCATTTATTTATTAAAACACATCCCTTTCACCCAAAAACTCCGGTGGTTTTGTACACAATCAATTTCTGACACCAAAATAAAAAAATGAATTTTGTACTTATATATTTCCAGATCATCCCATGATCTTAAATCTGGTGTGGTGTTTCATTTTTGGGCCCACTTCGAACTTTTTACACCATATAGAAGGTATTCATCTTACGTAAAAACACTTTTTGACCTATATCTAGAACACTTAATATTGACGACATTTTTATATACTGGTGTGTCCCTTTTGAACACATAATTACACTAAAAATATTATTTAACACACAATCTTGATTATTTTACACTTCACAATTTCTCGATCACTAGGCCGTATTTCTGAGCCTATTCACACGTGATCTTCTTAAATTCCCGTTTCCAAGGGTGAAATCTATCCGACGTCGGCTTCCTATTCTGAAGAATGCGAAAGTCCCGAAACATCTATTGTTCCCTGGAGTTCAATTCTGCTATTCCTATCCTGGATAACCGGCTATTTATCTAGCTTGAACGGCTTCTCTGTAGATCTGTCTATCGATCCTAACGAAAGTTTATATGGATCGAGGTCTCCTCTAAGACCTATAGATTTAGTTTCTAGCAGCTAGCACTTCTCGATTCTAGTACTATTAGAATTGTTCGCCTGCTTTCTGGAGCTAATGTTTATAGTCTCCTATCGTCTTTATTGGAACTGTTTTAACACTCCTACGTTCGAACCTTATTCTGTTCTTCCTTTTTTAGGTTTCTTCAATTTAAATAACAGTTTATCTGTCTGGTACGCTACTTCCGTACGTTATGATCTGTTCGTTCGAACATTTAACGACCTATCGCCTTTAAGTCCGACGTTCGCAGCCTGCTCTGACTATATCCTGCGAATTTTCACTTTAACTTGTATACAGTCGGGCCTAAATCCTATAATTAGGATTTTCCTAATCCTTCACTGCGGCGATACTTTAAAATTTCGCCTTAAATGCTCCTTATGGAGGCAAGCAAGTCGTTACTACTGTGACGCCTGTGGCTATTGGATCTTACTTCGGTGATGTAAAACAGCGTTTCTCCCCTCAAGGAGTACTGGTAGCGGTTATTGATGTAACGCAGAGTTACGTCCCCTCACGGACTGTCGGAATGATTACTTCTACGTCGTGGAGCAGCACTTCCCCTCACGGAATGCTCGTAGGACTGCATACGATGTAACACAGTGACGTGCCCTCTGGCTGTCTGAATACTGCATGATTGGCTTGGAAACGCCCGAAGCTTTATACTGTTTTACTACAAAAAAATAAGACTCAAGCCTTTTCTGTGGTCAACTTCTAAAATAATGGTGCCACAAATATAAAAATTATACCTTCCGAAAACTCGTCTTCTCAATGTCAAATGATCTTATTGCACCTAAGAATCGATCGTGCAATTCGGAGATATTAATTAATTTCTCGTCCTCAATTGTGTGGGAGTTGCATTCTTTTTGCTCTCTCCCCACCACAGAGGCTTAGGTACTTCCCGTATGACGTAGTCTTACGTCGGCAGTTTATTTCTGCACAATTATTACATGGTTTCTCTATACTGAAAAATCTCTCATTCAAAATGATTCACTGTGCTGTGCTTGTTTACTCATTATTATGCTCGTAAACGTGTTAATTTTAATTATTCCTCTTCTGGTGCATATGCGACGTTGTCAATTTCCAGCCACGTCAGCTTGAATTCCGATTCAGGCTTCTCTTTCTATCACGGTGGAAGATTCCACTCAGTTATTAATACTCGTGACCAGCCCTCTCTGGCATGTCGAGTGGGGTGATCTCATCTAAGGAGCATCTGTCCCTAGTCGCTTGCACAATGTTAAGCTATATTCCTGGATTAAAATCTCTCTCCGTTCCTTTAAGAAACTATACTTTTCTTTCATTTCTTCCTTAAGGACATTGGTTCGACCGTCATGGACCCTATGGCCCATGGGTTCATCTCTCCCCTCCTTAGGTAAATAAATTTTCGAAAATTTTGAGGAAATTTATTTCAATTTAATTTGTATTACTCTATTCGTCGAATCCATCATGACGTCATCCGTATTTACTGTTGTTTTTACTTCTTTTAAGTCGTATCCGGTAATTGTGTAGGTCGGGTATGCTCTGTCCCTACCCTTTCTTTCTTTCTTTCTTTCTTTGTCTGGACTTTAAGTTCCCAGAACCTCATTCTTCCTTACGGGTTTGGTCTATCCCTACCCGTTTCCTTATTTCATCATTTTCTTTTCTTAAATTGGAATTTTCTTCTTCAATAAATTCAATTATTTCTTTAATTTCCCAATATACTTTCTCCAATTCGCATTCGCACTCGAATGCTTGAGCTCTATTTTCTATTTCTTCCTTATTCTTGTCTATGTCAAAAGCGGATTCATCTCTAAATGTTTCCATGACCAGGGCTTGTTCATTTTCTTCATCAAAATCTTCGGGAGGGTAGTATAATTTCAAATTTGCTGAATTCATGGTCACTTCGTGATCCGTTTCACAGTGCCGAATTCTATATGCGTTATTCCTCAAATCTCTGATTATCTGATATGGTCCGTGGTACATTTTCTGGAACTTCTTGTACACACGATTCCCTGGATCCGAAATGGCTGGTCTTTTCACTAACACCATTTCTCCTGCTAATAATGGTCGATGATACCTCTTATGCCTATTTCTTCTCTGCCTCCTGTCGGCTTGAGCTTTTAAATGCTCAAAGGCTCTCCTAATTCGTACATCTCTTCCCGGTTGAGCGTCTGCTGGTCTAGGAATTACCAGATTCCAAGGTCTTTCTGGTTGCTCATTCCGATGTAACGTTAT
Source organism: Meconema thalassinum (assembly GCA_946902985.2). NCBI lineage: Eukaryota > Metazoa > Arthropoda > Insecta > Orthoptera > Tettigoniidae > Meconema > Meconema thalassinum. The sequence goes on from OX336393.1 coordinate 376,562,668, forward strand.
GGGTATCTCTCCTGTGGATTCATGGATTGTATTATTTATACAAAATTCAATAATATCCAAAATATCTATCCACTTCCAATTTTCTTCGGCACAGTATATTCTACAATACTTGGCCGTTTCTCTCATAACTCTCTCTACAGGGTTTGCCTCAGGATGGCGAATACTTGACAAAATTTGACGTATTCCAAGTCTTTCTAATTCTCGTCTGAACTCTACACTGGTGAAACAACTGCCGTGATCCGACAACAAATTCTCAGGTTTCCCCAGAATCGGTATCACTTTTTCTTTAAGTCGTTTTAACACCTGTTTGGTACTAGTCTTCTGTATGGGAGCAAGGACAACCATTTTAGTGAAGACATCCATAGCCACCATTATGTGTCGATTTCCTCTTCTTGCCTTTGGCAAAGGTCCAAAATTATCGATAGATATGATTTGGCCGGGCCTTTCAGGCAACAATGGTATAGGCTTCTGTCTCATCAAAAATGCATTAGGTTTAATCCTTTGACATAGATCACATGTCTTTAGCGTGTCCCTTACAGTTTCTCTCAGTCTCGGCCATATAAATGCTTCTTTCAGCATCGAGACTGTTTTGTCGACTCCCATATGTCCGAACGATCTATGGGCTAACCATACTATTTTCCTCTGCAAAATTGCAGGTACAACAATCCTTAATTTCGTATGGTCAGAGTCCACAAACTTATATAATAACCCATTATAAAACGTGTAGTCCTGTGCTATCTTCTCAGCTTCCGTGTATGCTGGTGTTCCTCTTATCAAGCTTCCCTCCAGGAATGATATGAGCATGTTCATCCATGGATCCTCCCGTTGCCTTTGACTAATGCTTCTTAACTCATTAAGAGTACGCTGATCCCTGTCTTCCAAATCTATAGCCATTACTTCCTCTTCTATGGACTCTGGCTGTCTACTTAAGTAGTCTGGAACTATGTTTTCCTTTCCTGGGCAGTACTCTATCTTGACATCAAATTGTTGAATATATAAAGCCCAACGCATCAACCTTTGACTGGATAAATCCGTCTTCATCAAAAAGGTTAAGGCTTTATGATCCGTCCTTAGAATGACCTGAAACCCATATACGATCTTCCGCCAATATTGCAACGCGTGCAATATCGCTAACAGCTCGATCTCGCTGATCGTATAATTTTTCTCGTGTGGTTTCAGTCTCCTACTTGTGAAAGCTAGATAGTTCTTCTTATCAGGGTTTTCCGAGTTCTCCTGATATAGCATTGCCCCTATTCCAATCTGGGATGCATCTGTCTGAATAATAAATCTCTGATTAAAATCAGGATATCCTAGCTTCACGTAGTTTAAGAGCATTTCCTTGGCCTCCACGAATGCCTTTTCTGCTTCCTCCGTCCATTTCCACTTGCCCCCCTTCTTCAGAAGGTCCTGTAGTGGTGCCACAGTTTTGGTGTATGATGGACAATGTCCTGAGAAGAACCCAATCAATCCCAAAAACTGGCGAACGTTCTTCACTTTCAAAGGCCTTGGAAAATCCCTTATCGATTCCAATTTGCATGGATTTGGTTTAACACCATCCTTGTCAATCACATGCCCTAAAAATGTCACTTGCCTTTGACAGAAGTTCGACTTCTTTAAATTTATCTTAAAATTTGCCCTTCTTAGGTCTTCTAATAATTTCTTCAAATTTTCTAAATGTTCCTCAATGTTCTCCGAGGTAAGCAAAATGTCATCTACGTATCGGATAGTGCACTCTTTCACTTCCTCTGACAGGTTTCGATCAAGCGCTCTTATTAATGCGGATCCTGCAGTCTTTAATCCAAACGGACATCTTCTAAAGCAGTATGTTTGTTGATCGAACTGAAATCCAGTTAACAAGCTGGTTTTCTCTTCCAGTTCGAGATGATGATACGAAGAAGTCATGTCAATATTTGTAAAAATCTTCTTGCCTTTAAACTTCCTCAGTATTTCTTTTATGGGTGGTGCCGAATCATTTTCTGGTATAATTTTTGCATTTAGATTTCTGGCATCTAAACACACCCTTACTGAGCCATCCGGTTTACTCACAATCACTAATGGACTAACATATGGTGTCGCCATCTTTTCTATAACACCTGCATTCATCATCTCCTGCAGTGTTTTCTTGGTTTGTGGGTAATGTTTTTCCGCAACCGGGTATGGTTTTTGTTTGAACGGTGCCCAATCGTTGACTTGGAACGCGTATTTAAAATTTTCAATCTTCCCTGGCTTGGAATCAAATACGTCCCTATAATCCAATAATAGTTTCTTTAACTGTTCCTTAATTTCGAGGCTGACTTTAGCTTCCTCCACTTTTCCTGACAGGTTGGTCTCGAACTCATTTTCCACATTATCTTCGAGTTCTATGTTGAGGACTTCAAATATCTTTTCTATGTCCCTATAATCTTCCTCAATCACTTCTTCCATATGCCATACCTGTTCTGTTATTTTCGCCTCCTGATCCTGTAGGTTAATGTTTTGCTCATCCACATCCTCTCTTTGAATTCTAATGCAGTTTTGCGCTAGGTCTATAATGACCTTGTTCTCACGGATAAAATCAATACCTAATATGACATTATACGGTAATTGATTTACCAGCAAAAAGCACTGCGAAATTTCAGCATTACCCATGATTAAATCAATGTATACCTGAAATTTACATGTCAAAGATTTTTCAGGGATAATTCCCTTAATCTTTACACTTGATGTGGGAATCTTTAGTACTCGGCCCCTTGTTTCCAATTCATTTAAAAGGGTTTGTGTAATTAAACTTATTGTGGATCCAGTATCCATCAATGCTCTGACCAGTAATCCTTCTATCCTAAGCATAATTATAGGTAGTTCTCTTTTAATAGGTGGGATTCCTTCCACATCCTCGTTAATTAGTTCATCTGGTCTGGCTATCCAATTTACAATTTCTACCTCCTCCCAGCTCCTGGTATGTTTCCACTTTTGACAATTTAAATTTGGAGTTTTTTTTTATCCTGAGGGCTCCCTTTTCCCTCATTCTTTAGCTGAGCTTGTAGTTCCAAGCTTTGAGCTCCGTCTAGTCGGTCGGGTGATTTCCGGTTCTTGATTGCCTCACTCCAACGGACTTTTTGCCTATCAGGTTCATCTGGTCTTTCGTTCATATAACGAAGACTCTCCTGATATCTTTCTTCTATTTCGGCCCGATATTCATCATCCCTATCGTCTGGCCTTACATTCCTCCTGGGATAATTCTCCCATTTCTTTCTATTATCCGGCCTTTGCTGGTTATTGTTATAGGGTCGGCTTTCCTGTTGCCTATAACCCGTAGTTCTAGGATTCCTTCCTCGATATCCTCCCCGGTAATATGGCTGTATCCTTCTAAGCTCCTGGTGCCCATACTCTCGATCTCGTCCTTGAGTATCCGTACTGGTGGACTGATTCCTGGTCGCTGGTTTTTCTCCAGTTTCCTGACTGCTGGCCATGTGTACTTGCTCAGTTTGTCTCTGATGCCGAGGTGTTACGTGCGAAGTCGTCATATCTAACTGACGTAATACGCTTTCCACTTCCACAGCACTTCTGGCTTTGGATGAGATTAACAGCCTCTGAATCTCATATGGAAGCTGTCTTGCAATGGCGGCACACAGGTCGTTTTCTGCCGGAGCAATATCCAGTTCTCGGAATTTACACAGCTGAGCGGTGAAAAATTCCGAGTATTTAGTAGGTGCATTGGTGCTGTACTTCCTAGAGTACAGATCTAGCCTTAAGTTTTCTTGGACATCTGCTGCCCAATATCGCTTCAAAAATGCTTCCCTAAAGCCTTCCACCGTATCAAAAGTGTATCTGAAGCTTCTGAACCAGGTGAGACAATCACCTGCCAACAGCTTTTCAATAGCTCTCAGTCTCCGATCCTGAGGAACCTTCATTTCATTTAGATACTCTGCCACTTCTTTGAGCCAGTATTTTGGAGTAATAGACATGTTATTACCCGTAAACTTTACTGGTCTATCCTCATTGGATTTAATAATGTTTATTATTTGGCCATTTGTCTGATTCGTGTACGGGGTTGACATCGCCATTGGATATCCTGGGATCTTATAAGGGCTCTCCCCTCCTAAGTCCCTCTCCGCATCTGTGCCTTGTTCACGAGAATCTGCCCATCCTGTTTTTGGAAACTCCTCCTGATTTTCGAATTCTAGCTTCCTTTCTCTTCGGGCACTTTCTTCATTTGCCATGAGTTGGATTTCCATTTGACTGTTCTTATGTTCCGTCCTCTCCAATCGGGATCTTAATTCATTCTGAATTCTTTCTTGATTCCTTTTAATCTCTTCCTCTTCCTTTTTGGATTGGAATTTCTCATCCCTGTAACTATCCCTGAATTCCTTTAGTTGTTCTTCTACCTCTTTCTTAAAGATCATGACCCTTTGGTCTATAATTTCTGGCTTAACGTCACCTATGGTCTCTAAGCCCTCTCGTATCTCCTTTATTTGCTTCTCCACTTCTTTTCGTCCTTTGACCATATCTATTTTCATTCCTTCAAGCCTTCCCTCAGTCTTCTCTTGACTCTTATATAACTTCATCATTTCATCTTGGACCTGATTAATTTCCTTATTGGTTTTTCCTACATGAACCTTTAATGTTCCGATGGTTTCCTGAACCTCAATAATACCCTGACTTATTTCATTTATTTTATGGGTACTTTCCTTACTTTCGTTCTCTCGTTGTTTTCTTTCACTCTGGAGATGCCCCTCGTATACACCTAATCTTTGATCTATTTTCGTTTCGTATGTCTTCAGATTCTCATCTACCTGCCCGGTAAAATGATCAATTTGATCTTTCATCTCCTTAACATCCTTTAGATTTTGATTTTTCATCTCAGTTACCTCAGTCTGAACTACACCGATTTTGTTCTCGAGGGTCCCTACTTTTCCTTCAACCCCTTCAAATCTATCTCCTAGCTTATTCACGCTTTGTTTTATTTCCTCCCGGGATGCCTTACAAATATCGCTGTTAGATTTTATCTGAGCTTCTAATTTTTCCCGCACACCTTGGATCTGGGTTACAAGTTTCTCCTCACATGCTTTTACATTTCCCTCCATATTACTCAATTTAGTTTCTAAAGTTTCAAAATTTTGTTTACATGTATTTTGGGACTCTACCATATTTTTGTTCATAGTCTCTATTTGGACTTGTATTCCTGAGTAAAATCCTTTACTTTCCTCTTTAATTTCACTTAACTTGTCCCCCAGCTTAGTATCAAAACCTTGGAATTTGTCATTCATTATCCCTTCTAATTTCTCATTTATATTACTTTGTATTTTAATCTCCATGGCCTCTAGTTTAGTGTTCATATTAACACTATCAGTTTTTAGTGACTCCAAACTTAGATTCATGGATCCTAACCTTTGGTTATTTTCCTCCTGTTGGCTGTCCAATTTATTGTTTATAGATCCTAACCCTTCTTTATTTTCAGTCTGTTGTTTATCCAACTTATTCAAACTCTCATTTATGGATTCGAACACTTTGTTATTTTCATCCTTTTGGAGACCCAATGTATTGTCTATTGTTCCCAATTTATTGTTCAGGGTCTCCCACTTTCCTTTGCTATCAGCTTTTATCGCCTCCAACTTCTCATTACTATCGGCTTTGATAGCCTCCAACTTCTCATTACTATCGGCTTTTATCGCCTCCAAAAGCCCCTGCAATTCCTCACTCAATACCATCTTATGAGAATACAGTGGGCCACAAATGCCACCACACTAGTACATGCTTGAGAGATGATACTCTGAATTCGTGTGTCCCAATTTCTTTTAAAATATTACCTTGGTACGGGTATTCCCTTACAACGTACCCTTTTACTACTTTTATTCAATTTCATAAAACCTTTATGGAAGTATTCAAAATTCAAAATTTCGAAAAACCATTTTTTTCAAAAAATGAAAATTTTGATTTCTCGAGAAAACTCGGGTTTTCCCTAGGAAAACTCAGCCCTGCGTACTGGGCGCCATGTTTAGTTTTGCTAGGGGGTTTAATATATAATATATATATATTCAGGGCTGCTCGGTATGAGTTTCCAGGGACCCATGCGGTCAGTTAATATTTTACGTTGTAGCTATTCCTATTATTACTTTAATTTTACATGATATGACCGACTTAAGTGTTCCTCTAGTTATTAATCCAGCACAGTATTTATATATCCCCCTGTGCCCATTTAGCAAGAAATATGCCAATCACAGTATACCAGCGTAGCTCAATTCGGGATTTCGGGGCAGTGGTAAGTTCCCCCACTCTGTGACTCACATATTTTGGATTAATTAGAGGATACACTTGCAAAAATAACAACAAAATCAACTCCTATTTAAACATATTTAATTAATAAAATTAATGGCGCTACAAACATTTTAACACTTTAATTACTGACCAAAATATCAACTGCTTGTTCCAAATGAACAAGGGATCACAAAATAAAATAAACAAATATTGTATTCAAACCTGTGGTTTCCACATAAACCAACAATTCTTACTTAGTCTCACTTCCATAAAGCACTAACATTAAGTTTACATAACTCCGAGCTCTTTGGCTCCATGCAATTACATTATTACGGTGTCATTCTTGTACACCTCAAACACTAGCTTTTATATTTACTTATTTCTCAAAAACAAATATATAATTATATTTAAAATCTAGGTTAATTATCTAACTCAATCTTTTTGGGCATGTCCACACATTCAGTTGTTATCATCTCTCTTTATTTCACAAACATATTAAGGTAATCAGAAAATCAATTGTGTACTCCAGAGCGTGAAGGTACTTGACACAGTCAAAAAAACTATAGTTACTCCCGAACTCAGTTGCCTTCAATCAACTCGTGGAATCCCACGTCCATACATTATTACAATAGGGATTGTTATTTATCTCTTATGTCTTAATAGACCATTATCATATAAGAAACTACGATCTGAACCGGCAAACGAAATATCCCTCTTTAAGGACCTCGGTTCAACGCCCGGGTCGTTTACAACTTTAAACACTCCTGGTGTATTCATTTCTCTTTTACAACAGCTTACGAGACGGTCTCTGTTCCCCTCGCTTTAAAAGAGCTAGTCTCTACTACAAGGGGTGCGATTTATGACATCTTAGGGTGGCGGAGCCATCCTGTCTGACCCAACATTAGTAGCTTATTTTCAAGGCTTTCAAAACAAACCTTTCCATTCTATCCAGTTCTGAGGAGACCGGGCTTTATTGTACCGTAACATTCAAACAACTATTCTTTGGTTCACAGACCATTTTCATATCCTTGGCATTTATTAATTATGAGAGGGTCCTCATTGATTGGGAAGATTAATACACATACGACGACGGAGAATTTCAGGGGCTTTTATCATAAGAAGATCCTGCATTCGAATCTCTTCAGGTGCCTCGGGAACTAATCCCGTACAGAGGACTTATCCAAAATGCGATTTAGAGTCGGCCGTGGCCCATATGACATACGCTCAATAATACCATATATTAGCTCCCTTTTTAAATACATACACAATGCCTCGTGATACTAATGTCACAAATAGAGGACTTACACAATTATCAATTCACTGCAATCAACTACCCTCCATAAGTAATGTACCAAGTATTTTACCACTACGCGTTCCTAGCGTGACTCGTTAATATTATATTTGCGCTCATTATGCGCTATGCATTATTTTAAGCCGAAAATGTCTTCCCAAGAACTGGTAAATCTCTTTAGTAACAATTCATATTATTTTAATTCACATATTAATCTTTCTGTGGTCGATAAATCGCTCCCTGTTTTAAAATATTCCAATGAACCTCATTTCTTACACCTACGTTAAGGCTTAACGTTCTTATGTTCATATCAATTTATTTGATTTTTATTTAACATTTCCATATTTAATTATTATTATTATTATCTTTATTCTTTATACAAGCTCAAAAGCTATTTCTTTCATATCTCAACTTTACTTTATTTCAATGTCTTTTATGATAATTAAATGATATTTCGCTTGCTCTTATGACATTTGTTAAATACATTAACCCTTTATTCACATATTTCCTCTACGGGAATTATTCTTTACATAATTATTCATAATTTCTCTATTTATTTATTATTGTTCAGACCGTATTCTTGATTATTCAGCATTTATTTATTAAAACACATCCCTTTCACCCAAAAACTCCGGTGGTTTTGTACACAATCAATTTCTGACACCAAAATAAAAAAATGAATTTTGTACTTACATATTTCCAGATCATCCCATGATCTTAAATCTGGTGTGGTGTTTCATTTTTGGGCCCACTTCGAACTTTTTACACCATATAGAAGGTATTCATCTTACGTAAAAACACTTTTTGACCTATATCTAGAACACTTAATATTGACGACATTTTTATATACTGGTGTGTCCCTTTTGAACACATAATTACACTAAAAATATTATTTAACACACAATCTTGATTATTTTACACTTCACAATTTCTCGATCACTAGGCCGTATTTCTGAGCCTATTCACACGTGATCTTCTTAAATTCCCGTTTCCAAGGGTGAAATCTATCCGACGTCGGCTTCCTATTCTGAAGAATGCGAAAGTCCCGAAACATCTATTGTTCCCTGGAGTTCAATTCTGCTATTCCTATCCTGGATAACCGGCTATTTATCTAGCTTGAACGGCTTCTCTGTAGATCTGTCTATCGATCCTAACGAAAGTTTATATGGATCGAGGTCTCCTCTAAGACCTATAGATTTAGTTTCTAGCAGCTAGCACTTCTCGATTCTAGTACTATTAGAATTGTTCGCCTGCTTTCTGGAGCTAATGTTTATAGTCTCCTATCGTCTTTATTGGAACTGTTTTAACACTCCTACGTTCGAACCTTATTCTGTTCTTCCTTTTTTAGGTTTCTTCAATTTAAATAACAGTTTATCTGTCTGGTACGCTACTTCCGTACGTTATGATCTGTTCGTTCGAACATTTAACGACCTATCGCCTTTAAGTCCGACGTTCGCAGCCTGCTCTGACTATATCCTGCGAATTTTCACTTTAACTTGTATACAGTCGGGCCTAAATCCTATAATTAGGATTTTCCTAATCCTTCACTGCGGCGATACTTTAAAATTTCGCCTTAAATGCTCCTTATGGAGGCAAGCAAGTCGTTACTACTGTGACGCCTGTGGCTATTGGATCTTACTTCGGTGATGTAAAACAGCGTTTCTCCCCTCAAGGAGTACTGGTAGCGGTTATTGATGTAACGCAGAGTTACGTCCCCTCACGGACTGTCGGAATGATTACTTCTACGTCGTGGAGCAGCACTTCCCCTCACGGAATGCTCGTAGGACTGCATACGATGTAACACAGTGACGTGCCCTCTGGCTGTCTGAATACTGCATGATTGGCTTGGAAACGCCCGAAGCTTTATACTGTTTTACTACAAAAAAATAAGACTCAAGCCTTTTCTGTGGTCAACTTCTAAAATAATGGTGCCACAAATATAAAAATTATACCTTCCGAAAACTCGTCTTCTCAATGTCAAATGATCTTATTGCACCTAAAAATCGATCGTGCAATTCGGAGATATTAATTAATTTCTCGTCCTCAATTGTGTGGGAGTTGCATTCTTTTTGCTCTCTCCCCACCACAGAGGCTTAGGTACTTCCCGTATGACGTAGTCTTACGTCGGCAGTTTATTTCTGCACAATTATTACATGGTTTCTCTATACTGAAAAATCTCTCATTCAAAATGATTCACTGTGCTGTGCTTGTTTACTCATTATTATGCTCGTAAACGTGTTAATTTTAATTATTCCTATTCTGGTGCATATGCGACGTTGTCAATTTCCAGCCACGTCAGCTTGAATTCCGATTCAGGCTTCTCTTTCTATCACGGTGGAAGATTCCACTCAGTTATTAATACTCGTGACCAGCCCTCTCTGGCATGTCGAGTGGGGTGATCTCATCTAAGGAGCATCTGTCCCTAGTCGCTTGCACAATGTTAAGCTATATTCCTGGCTTAAAATCTCTCTCCGTTCCTTTAAGAAACTATACTTTTCTTTCATTTCTTCCTTAAGGACATTGGTTCGACCGTCATGGACCCTATGGCCCATGGGTTCAATACGTAATAATAATAATAGACTAATAATTAAAAATTACGAGCCTTACAGCAGTCGCATATGATGTGTAACATGTGACTTGTTATCCTTTGTTAACAGTGATCTCTGTTGGTCATTGAAATAACTACTTGTAAAACTCCAGTGCCGGTTTTCAGCAAATATGATATAATGAATATTTTCACACCTAAGAACGACATTTTGAAGATGATTTATTGTTGGAATATATTTAATGGGGCCTCCAAATCTTGAAGTAAATTTGTATGTGATATAGATTCCACATAGCCACATGGCCGACAGTACCTCGAGTGCTTACATTAAATAAGCATACAGCAAAATTATGAAGACTTAATAAATCATAATTATTTTCAGCAAATATGATATAATGAATATTTTCACACCAAAGAACGACAACTTGAAGTTGATTTATTGTAGGAATATATTTAATGGGGCCTCCAAACCTTGAACTAAACAGTATGCGATATACATCACACATAACCACATGGCCGACTATGTGTCTGTGGGCAGAACAGTGAACTCTGTTGGTCATTGAAATAACTACTTGTAAAACTGCAGTGCCAAATCCTGACCGGGTTTCAGCAAATATGATATAATGAATATTTTCACACCAAACAACGACAATTGAAGATGATTTATTGTAGGAATATCATTAATGAGGCCTCCAAACCTTGAAGTAATTTTGTATGCGGTATAGATTCCACATAGCCACATGGCCGACAGTATCAATCTCCGTCACCGCGCGCACTCATTTTTTCCGTCCCATCCATTTCCGTTTCATTGTTTCCGTCTCATCCATTTACGTTTCATTTTTCAAAATCACCCCCGCAAAAAATATACAGATACCGAGTGGAAAGATGTTACACATCAATAACTAACTGTTGATTAGATGTTATACTGTTGTTAATTCGTTTAGGACCGGTCCCGTGGAGTTGGGGTAGTGCACGTGCCTACCACGCAGAGGCCCCAAGTTCAATCTCCGGTTTCATCAGGGATTTTTAAAACTAGCATGAGAGCTGGGTGCACTTAGCCGTGTGAGGACAATTGAGTAGATTTCTGACAGTAAGGTAGCTCCCCTGTCACAGAAACCAAGATAAATGACCGATGGGATCCATGGCTCGACATTGGTCGCTTGGTAATATATAGTCCTTCATAGGCTGTAGTGCCACGGTGGTTAGTGTTCTTAGCCTACTTTCAATTCTTTCCACCAAAAAATAAAAATAAAAAATAAAAAAACACTCATGAGGTCAACACGGGCCAAACGTTCGTGTGTCTGTCTGTGCGTCTGTTTGTCCCCACCTCCTATCAATTCAAACACGTCGAAACCGAATTCAACCAAATTTTGTACAGAGGTAGCTCTAGCAAAGGGCACCTTAGTGTCATGATTATATACAGGATGAAGAAAAAATGGTGCACTTAGAGGTCGGCATGCGACTCCTCATCCAAATGCAAGACAGAAGTATCTATAGCAAAATCGGAGCGGATGCAGTTTGAAAACACAAGTATGAAAACGAGAAGCTGGCAACACTGTCACATTCTGCAGCACATCGGAATGTACAGAGGAATGTGTATCACCCCTCACTAACGTAACAGCCGTCGTAGCTCAATGAGCAGATTGCTTGGGTATCAAATCTACATCCACCATGGAGCTACGGTTCGAATCTACGTAAGGTCTTTTTTTTTTTTTTTTTTTTGTTTGAATGTTTGAATGTTTAATTTTATTTTATTATTCTCTATCGTTTTACCCTCCAGGGTTAGCTTTTCCCACGGACTAGGTGAGGGATCCCACCTCTACCGCCACTGAGGGCAGTGTCCTGGAGCTAGAGACTCTGAGTCAGGGATACAACTGGAGTGTTACTAGCACTACGTCCAGGCGGCCTCACCTGCAAAGCGAACAGGGTCCTGATGAAGGGATGGGAAGAGTGGGACGGAAGGAGGCGGCCGTGGAATTACAGTAGGAACCATCCCGGCATTTGCCCGAAGACGAAGTGGGAAACCACGGAAAACCACTTCGAGGATGGCTGAGGTGGGAATAGAACCCCCTCTACTCATTTAAACCACCCGAGGCTGAGTAGACCCCGTTCCAGTCCTCATTCCACTTTTCAAATTTCGTAGCAGAGCCGGGAATCGAACCCAGGACCTCCGGGGCGGCAGCTAACCATGCTGACCGCTACGCTACGGAGGCGACATGTTTAAATAAAGGTAAAAGAAAGAAGTAATATAAGAGAAGAAGACACTGTTGACGGAGAGGTTTTTCGAAAGGATTCTGGGGAAGAGTGGAAACGAAACCTGGGGCGAAGTGGTCTTAGGACAGAAATAAGCAGCATAGGCGAAGAATGAAGAAATATTGGGAAGAACAGAAGAGAAAACAACAAAGAGTGAAGAATTGAAATTGGCGAGTGGTCTATAGCAGGTCCAGCGGAAAGAAGAAGAAATGTAGGCCTAATAGTAACGGTATGACATAGTACACAATATAATGTATTGTACATTGGATACAATTTGATACTTACACTGAAAGAGCTCTCTGGCGCGAACGCGAATTTACCATCGGGCATCGGCGCGTCCGCACAACCAGCATACACGGCCTTACCTTCTCCCACTGAGCTAATGACACAGCTCCGGCACAGAGCCGAGTTCATGTGACCTGTCCTTGGCCAGATACAGCGTTGCTAGAGCCTCGTTTCGTTACTCGCATTTATATTAAACCTATTGGCGGGGAAAGACAAACTCAATCACAAAACAATTTGTTTTGTGGATTTAAGCCAGAAACCACTGCGACATGTAGTGCGATCAGAGGAGAAAAGCATTAAGTCAACGATTCGCTGACTTTCAGGGTCGTATTCCGTACTTAGTGTTGGCCGCACTGCAAGATTCCCGCGTGTTTCAGTGCAATTACAAATTATATTTGTACAGGTGTAGGTGTTTTTATGTTAAAAATCCTTTTTAAGAATTAAATCGCTTTCAGGTAGGAACCATAACGGAATATGCCTCGAGTCGAAGTGGGGAAACCATGGAAAATCACGTCCAGGATTCCTGAGGTAGGAATCGAACCCTCCTCTTCACAGTTCGGCCTCGCGAGGCTGAGTATACCCCGTTTCATCCCTCGGACCACAACTAAATCCCTATCTATTTATACAGTGCATTTCCGAGGGTGTCAATTTTATCTGGTCCGACAACTTGCTTTTGAAAGCTTAAAACATCATTGGAAAAACACTGAAATAAAGAAACTGTCGGTTTTAGGGTCCTAAAATGTGGTTTTCGTGGTCCCGTTCGGGACTCCGAGTTTTGTTTCTCACATTCAGGGGCTGAAAATGAACTTTGTCTCGTCCTTCTACGCCTTTTTCAGCATGTATTTTAAGGGGGTAGGCCCCCTTTTTGTTGCAGTTTGGATATATAATAGACCCTCCGTACGACATACTGTACCCCTTGACCCCCTTAAGCGCACTATACGTATTGATGAATTGTTCAGCCTAAGTTGGTTCCGTGATAAACTTATAGCCATTTAAAAACTTTCACAGAAATGGAAATGGAGTGGCATTGCCTTTTACAGAAATACTTGAGAAACTGTTGCCATGGTAACGGACTTGCATTCCTTCGCTAGTTTATTACATGAAATTAGTTTTCTGGGAATATCTTAGAATCTATTGGGTTTAGGGCCTTAAAATGTGGTGGTTTTCGGGATCTCCGACTTTTGTTTCAGACGTCGAGAGGTTAAAATTAAGCTTTGTCTCGTCTTTCTACGCCTATTTTTTCATGCATTTTAAGGGGGTAGACCTTCTTTTAAGAGAGGTACGGAGAAGAATGACATCAATGATTGGTGTCGTGCCTCTGACGGATATCTGTGCCAAATTTTACGTTGATCCACCAGGCTATTCTCGAGTTATAAGGGAACAAAGTTGTCCACAGACAGACAAACAGACAGACATACAGACAGACAGACAGACAGACAAAAAATTTATTTTTGCGCGTATCCGTCATAAAACAGCCTCAAACGCGTTAATAACGCAAATTTCCGTAGAAATTCAGTAAAAACAGACAAACTTTCAGAGAAGATGTTGATTCACAATTTGAATCTCGTTATACGTTAGGTTTGTTTTGTGTTACAACGTTTTGTGAATTACGGGAGTAACGATGTATATGCACGTGTATACAATTTCGAATATCACACTGTAATAATAACAAACCAATTAACAAATTTTAGCATGCACCAGATAAAACTAAGTATAATGTACACTTAACTTGGTATTGTTCTCCTCACAGCGATGCTCACTTATAGGCCTCCACACCGCTACTGGGACGATGAGGTCTGAATCAAGGAGGATATATGGCTAGAGCTGCAACTTAATGCAAAATTTTGACCCCAAACTATTGCTCGACGCAAATAGTTCCAACTGACAATATGAGATGGCGTGACGATGCACTCTCGAGCGCGATCCGTCCCCGACCTGGCCTACTCGCTCCTCTCCCCTCCCGGCCCATGCCTACCCCACCCTTTCCCCTACTCTATCCCCCCACCTCTACTTTATATTCCTTTCTTTCTTTCTTTCATATTTTAGTAATTGGTCTAATAATAGGCGATTTCTTTCCCCTGTGATATCAGGTAGAGAAGAAAGCATAGGCTCTATCAGAATAGTTGTGGATGTTTCCACAAAGCACATAGCATGACATAGGCCTACCCCACAGATATGTACAAATAGAAAGAGTAGGCTACTATACTACAATATTAAAAATGAATTGTAAGACAAAATTACAGCTGCACTTATCACATACCAGTATTATTTAATTGTCCGTGCTGTACTTCCTATCAATCGAATTAAGAAATATCACGTTTGAATTACGGGAAGCGTTGGAACAACCAGCCAACAGCTCTTACTTTGAATTATATCGATAGTATCTGATATCGTTTTCGAGCGCAGTGTATCGACTAAAATCGATGTGTGATTCAATATAATTCAATTTCTTAGTATAATATTGTTCGAAACCGATTGTATTCCTTTTAAGCACTGCAATATGTATTTACTATTGATATATATTCAAATATTAATTAAATATACAACATTAACAAGAATACTCACCAATTTTCCGATTTTGCTGCCATCTATAGAAGTACAACTCAACTACATCGTCGTACGCGATGACAGCTAGAGTTTTTAACGTTGTCAGCAGGTACTACTACAAGGCAAGCTAGCGTTGGTACCAAAATACCCTATAAAGTTTCACCCGGTCGGTCTGAATCTAGCCTAGCTCGCTTGTCCTCCTGCACCCTATCTGTTGTCGGAAATGTTAACTGAAGTTTTGAACGAATTATCGTTGTAACTTACCCGAACCAACAGAAAGAGGTTGGAAATACTTATGAAAAGTGTATGCTATTGACTCAGGAACTGTTTTCACTGCTATCGTCGGCCATTTCAGCCCTCTTGTCACAACTTAGACATATGTCCATCTGATGCCACCCGCTCCATTAGACGGTATAGGACCTGACGAAAACTACCGAATACAGGTCTTGGTTTTGTTGGAAATAGACACAAAGTGCATCCTCATCCTATTACATATTTCCCAATTATTCCTTCCAGTTTGCAATCCTTGCCTCATTTTATTTATGTGGATTTCATAATATACTGGCAGGTACCCGCGGCTTCGCTCGCGATCAAAACAATGGGGATGATGCATTGTTGGTGATAATTCGTCTATTCTATTACAGCAATCGCGGCTACAGGTGGGCCCATTCTAATTCTGAAAATTTGGATACATGCAGTATATTAATATGAGCAGCAAAGTGGGAATTTCATAGAGTTGTGAAAGTCTGAAAGGCTACAATGTTACATTACGTGAACACATTTTAGAATTACGTTTTGGGTTTTGCCATCTTCTGCTGAGACGTAACGATTTTGTTGTCCGGATACTCGCCAGCACGCCACATACAGTTGCCCATGGGAAAAACTGGTTTTGTCTAAATGTACACCTGCTGCTGTTAAGTGTGTGTCATTGCGCTTTGTTAATAGAAATTGCGAATATTGTTTGAAGAGGAAGCCGCACTTTTGCACACTGGAATGGCAAATCTATCGGAATATGGGGAATTAAAAGTATTTTTCCTTAAGCTATTATGTGTGTAATTTTGCCACACTTATTGATGATTTGAACGTCAACATGTCGCTATTAATAGACCTATAGTAAAATATCTCTCACCTTGGCCACTGATGTACATTATGCAGTCTCTTCCAGTGTTACATCCCAGGGATTGAAATTCTCCAACAACCCTTTTGCCTCACATGCCTCTCTATGCAATTAAAATTCCCGATTGTTGTTGTTTAAGTCTTCAGATTTTTGACTGGTTTGATGCAGCCCTCCATGCCTCCCTTTCCTGAGCTAATCGTTTCATCTCTACATAGCTACCACACCCTACATCCGAGGCAATCTGTTCAACCCTGGTCTGCCCCTACAGTTCTTGTCCTCGACCCTCCCATCCATAACTAAGCTTGCTATTCCAGGGTGTCTTAATATGAGTCGTACTAACCTATCTCATCTCTTCATTAGCAGTCGCCAGAAACATCTCTCCCATTCGTATTAATACCTCTTCATTTGTTACCCTATCTACCAATCTGATCATCATTCTCCTGTAACACCACATTTCAAACGCTTCAATTCTCCTCTTTTCTGCTGCACCATTAGTCCAAGTTTCAATTCCTTATAGTGTCACGCTCCAGACAAAAGCTTTCAAAAATGACTTCCTAATACCTAAATGTATATTCGATGTCAACAGAACCTGCCAACCTCGTCCATCACTGGTTATATTGCTTCCTAAGGAACAGAAGTCTCCTACTTACCGTAGCGTTTCACCAGCCAATTTTATGTCCATAGAGGTTTCTGATTTATTTCGGCTGCATTCCAATAATTTTGTTTTACATTTATTGATTTTTATCATGAATTATTTCCTCAAGATGGAGTCCATACCATTCAAAAACTCGTTCAATTCCTCTGGCGTATCGGCCAAGATGACGATGTCATCAGCAAATCTCAAAGATGAAATTATTTCTCCTTGAAGCTTCGCTCCCACTTTAAATTTTTCTCCAATTTCCTGATTATTGTGTTTTTAGAGATCTTTGAAATACGTTGCCCTCGCACATGGCGTAGATGCATTGTCAAAGAAAAACATTCCATGTTACGAACATGGGCCGCATAACCTGTACCGAAAACCTATTCTGAGCAGCAGTTCCTTGAACTGAGATTTGCCAACATTTTATTGTACAGTATCTTTCCATGTGGTATATCTCTGTACCTCAACATTCAGAAGAGTGCTTTAAAAATCATGTATTGTGTAAATTTTGAAAAGGGTAGTGAGTGTGGTTTTTTGCCGGAGTGATACTCGCTCGTAGAAATTATTTTCAGTAAAATAGACTGGTTCACAATTTTGTAAGTGCACATTGAGGTATGTGACGTCGGGATGCTTTAAGTGTTGCGGAAACGGCAATAGCCACCACAGAGCTTCGTTTGTAATTAACTATACGGGATTTGTGAGCCCAGTGTTTTTGAAATTCAACGTAGCTATATCGCTACCTTTATTTAGTAGCCGCTACTGTAGTGTTTAAAAATTAAAAGTGGTATTAGAAGGCGCTTACCCTAAGTTATTTTACCCCTGGCACTACAGACCATGAAAGGCCTAGGCCTATCATGCCACCGCTTCCCAGCCATTTGGCCTGCAGATATTGCTGTGACGCGTGGTCAGTGCATCGTGTCCCCTCGGCCGTTAATCTTGTTCTTCGTAACCGGGGCGCTGCCTCACTATCAGACAGCCACTCAATTGTCCTCACGAAGCTGAGTGCACTCCGTTGCAGCCCTCACGTCAGTGTCTAAAATCTCTGACGGAGCCGGGAATCTAACCTGGGGCCTCCGGATGAGAGGCAGGCGCGCTACCCTGTTCTTATTGTGTTTATATATATCTTGAAAAAGATAATAAATGGATTGGCATTGCCTCCTACAGGGATATATAGAAAATCGGATATCATACCTTGAGATTCAGTTGCCCTGGAAACGGACTTGCCATTAGTTCATCAGTTTATCAGAGCGAAGACAGTTTTCTGCGAATATCTTTGAAACTTTTGGTTTTAGGGCCTTAAAATGTGGTTTTCGGTGTCCCATATGGACATACCGAGTGTTGTTTCTTGCATCGAGGGGCGTAAATTGAGCTCTGTCTGGTCTTAATGCGACAACTTCGATATTTTGTCCCGGTTGAGTATTTTTGGTGACTTTTCAGTTATGCCCGTTCCACTTGAACAATGATTTATTTCCGGATGAAAGGCAGCCTATAGGTTATCCCAGGGTATAAGCTGTGTTCATTTCAAATTTCATCCAAATCCATCCAGCCGTTTTAAGAGATTTAGCTGCGCGAAGAGTGGTGATCTTTCTAAAAATGTGTGTTCGTTCAGAATCGCTGGATTATCTTTCTTCGCTAGATATATTTCAATGGATTATTTTATGTCAAGAGCTCTTCTTTTTGCTTCGAGGTGTAGAATTTTCAAGTCTGTTTCTATGTTAGTGAAACGGCGATTGTTATCATACATGTTTTCGCATATGGCTGAATGTTTGTTATGTTTAATCGCATTTTTGTGTTCATCATATCGTGTTCCGATTTGTATGTCACTTTGCCCGACGTAATTGGAATTACATCCGTCATCTTGGCATGTGAAAATATATACGCCTGATTTTGCGTGCGGGTCTTTCTTTGTTTGGTTACTATTGTGTAGGTATGTACCGAGCGAGTTGTTAGTTCTGAACGCCATGTTTAGTCCATGCTTCTTGAAAATGTTCGTTATTTTATAAGTGTTTTTGTTCAAGTAATTACATCGTATGTAATCGTAATGTAATTGTAACGTATATTCATTTTGGGTTGGTGATCTCTCCTCTTTTTCCTTTTGTTGTTTATCTAGCATATGGTTACCGTGTGGGGCGGAAAGTTTTTCTCCGCTGCTATTTGCTTTATCGTGTAGATTTCTTTATTGAAATTTCGTTTTGACCTGGGTGTGCTGATGGCCCTATTTACCATGGATTTGTTGCCTGCTAATGTGTGTGAGATTGGGTGGTTTCAGCAATTATCAATAGTGTGTGACGTTTGCGCTTGTGGTAGCCTACCTGGAGTACGTTAAATTATTATCCGCTCGTTGGATAGTTAAATGTAAGTAATCTGTGTACTTTTATTGCATCTTTTACAGGTATGTTGGTGTACATATTCGTGATTTCGAAAGAAATCATTCTAATGCTTGGTTTTATGTTTATGGACTTGATTTTATTGACTAATTCGGTTGTGGGTTTTACTGAGACATCATTTTTGATAATTAGCCTATCCCTCAAAATGTTTAGTAATTCTTTACTTAGTTTGTAGCCTGGCGCACCCCTACCATTCACATTTGGTCTAATGGGGCAATTATCCTTATGTCTATGATTTTATTTAGTACATTTTTGACCTGATTTTGAAATTGTTTAGTTGGATCTTTTCATATCACATTTATATCGTTATCGTTATTAATTCTACCAACAAACGATAACTGTACAGCATTTAGCCAAAACACAACAAGTGCGCATAAATGTGTCGATTCTAACTCTCCATCTCTGGTATTCCATTATCCCCTTGACATTTTGGTGTTCACCTTAACACGCATGAATACTTTACTTGATTATTAAAAATGTTCTTTGCAATTCAAAAAAATTTAATAATTAGGTTAACAAGATTTAATTGAGCACGCATTTGTGGAACCTTAACATATTCAGTTACATTAACAAAACTTTCACATTGTTCGCATAAGCGATGAGTTCCTCAGTTTAGGGGCTGCGACAACGCGGTCATGTAGCCCCGTGTACATTGGGTGTGTGTAGAAACTGTCTGATAACCAGTGTCCATTGTGATGGCTGTATTAGTGTGTGTTATCTGTAATTCAGGTAAGGACTGCAGACGATCAATTTTCAAGTAGTTCTACTTTTGCTACCAAATGCTACCGTCAACGACACCTAGCACCAAACTGGTGGCGAACGTTAGAACTTAATAGAGCGCTAATCAAATCTAACCTACACATTTATCTTCACACAAATGTAATTAATGAAAGGTTCTTTTTTATCGAGTTTACCCTCCAGAGTGGTGGCTTCCATGGACTCAGCGAGGGAACTCACCCCTACCGCCATTTTTAGGCAGTGCCTCCAGCGTTCACCACTAGGTATCAGTGACATCTGGCAGCGAAAGTTGGAACTACTTGAAATTGACCTAACTTGTAGCTCACCCCATGGGTGTCCGCATTGAAGCTGCTACAGACTCTGGCGAGCAGAACAAGTCCTCGGACACTCCCAGCACTAATAGCCGTACGCTAAACAAATAAAATAGCCAATAGGTATTTAGTAAATTTTTACACATTATTCAATAAAATTGAATTTATATACATTAGATAAATGTCATTTTCACAATATTACTTTATATAATCACAAATTAAAGCCCACATCTGTTACTGATCTGTTTTTCAAATATTTCTTATAATCATTTTTATAGAAGAAAAAAGTAAAATATTATTTAAAAATTTTACTCGTAATTTCAATCTTACTGTATATATTGAAATAGTTTTCAAAAAATTTCACCCTTTACTAAAACTTAAATATCTCGGGACGTTTTTGGGCTACGACGACGTTTGTTGTCTTAAAATGTAATGTCCGTCAAGCACCGTCAATTCAATCCACCTTACTTGATTATATAATTCGAGTATTAGAATAATTACGAATATTACTTCCTTCAAGGTCTCACGAAAACAGAATCGAATGACTTGACGGACATATTGTCGCTAGGCGACAACGACTAACACTGTATCATGATATTCAAAGCCGCCCCAATAATAAATCTAACTTGATATTAACAGATAGTTCCCTAATTACGTCATGATATCGTTAACTTCTACCTGCTCCACTCGGGCGCTAATCTCGAATGTATCCATACATGATATCGTTAACTTCTACCAGTTCCACTCGGGCGCTAATGTCGCATGTATCCATACAATAAGCAGAAGGGGATTCTGTGCACATAATTTAATTGAAACTTCTCAAAGAATGGATTATTTGAGACTGAAATGCTCATGCACAATCAGCAGTGATTTTGCTAATGACACTGTCATGTCAACATCTCTTTGAATGTCAACAAATACTGTATACGAAAGACAACTAATTTCACGAAGATGCCGCTACAGTCGAATGTCGGAACCGCCAGTTTGTATTGTGTATCCGATATTTCTGTTATATAGTCTTTGGTCTCACCAGCTACAAACTGTCTTCTTTTCGTTTCATCATTCGTCCTTATAGGTTGTGTGCTCAATCAATACAATGAATCATATTATGATGAATGAGAGGCTACACTCAATTACAAATGTTATAAAGATTAAAGGTGACGGTAATTGTCTGTTCAGGTCATTGGCATATAGTGAGTACAACAATCAGAGTTTATTTACACAGGTTGGAAAGCGAATTGTAAAACATGTTACAGAAGTGGAATAATTATTCTTCCTTTATTGTTGGCAACAGCGATATGTACGAAACTGCTATCAATACGAGCTATGATTACAAAATGTATATGTCTATGAATGGTGTTCATGGAGGTCGTGTTGAGTTAGTTGTCGCTGCTCAAGTTTGCAAAATGGATATTTATTCAGGATTACTACTGTCGTATGGAAGGTTACCGGTTAAATATATACGTCATCAACAAACGAAGTTACGAGTTGATGCATATGCCGGTTTAACAGACGCCTTGCATGTACGAGCAGAAATGAAAATCTCGGAGTCGGTCGTATTGTAGTTTGCCATCTTCTTTTACAGGTAGCGTGAGGAAGTTTGGAAAGCCAGATTTATTCATTACGTTCACCTATAATGCGGGCTGGCCAGAAAAACTTAACAGCATTCATCACTGGGAAACGGCTAATAATAGGCCTGATATTGAAGTGAGAGTTTCCCATTGCAAAGTAAAGGGATTGCTACGATTGATTAATGTTAGGGAAATTTTCGGTAAAAGCATATATATACAGTGGAATTTCAAAAACGAGGTCTCCTGCACATCAATTTACTCTTAATATTAACGGAAGATTGTAAGTTTCGAGAAATTCCTGACATTGGTAGTGTGGTGTCAACCGAAATACCAGATCACGAGGATGAAGCACTATACTAGTTGGTAAGGCGTCATAATGGTACATGGTCCTCGCGGATCTTTGAATCCTTCTTCAGTCTGTATGAAAGATGGCGTATGTAAGAAAGATTTCCCTAAACAGTTTCAGGAAGAGACCAAAGATAATGCCAATGGTTATCCTTCGTATAGGAGAAGAAATAATGGACGGATTATTATAAACACAGTTCGAGGCATTGCCATTGAAATCGATAGTCGATTCATTGTTCCCTACAATTCATTTCTTTTACTATACTTGCAAGCTCATATTAATGTTGAAATATGCTCAGGTGTTCGAAGTGTTAAATACATCCACAAGTATCTCATATAAAAATCCACAAGTATGTGTATAAAGATCATGACTGCTGCATTGTTAAAATATGTCCTGAAGGTGAAACGGTGAACTACGATGAAATTACTTCTTTCCTAAATGCTAGATATGTTGGTCCAACAGAAGTCGCATTCAGGATATTTTCATTTCACATGCATGAACAGTCACATTCTATCGTGCGATTACCAGTTCACTTGCCAAACTTGCAATATATCTATTTTAAAATTGATAACGCTCCTGATATTTTACTTCAAGCGCAGTTGCGCAACACGGAATTACAAGCGTGGTTCAAGTTAAATCAAGATTCGCAAGCCAGAAGTCCGTATATATATCCTGAAACACCAGCATATCTATATACAGTGGAATTTCAAAAACGAGGTCTCCCGCACATCCATTTACTCTTAACATTAACGGAAGATTGTAAGTTTCGAGAAATTCCTGACATTGACAGTATGGTGTCAGCCGAAATACCAGATCATGAGGATCCCGTCTGGAATAAGAGCAACTGCCAGTGGCAAAAAAGAAAATATGTTTCAAAAACTATAGACAGAATGTATAATGTTTCGCCTACAGAAACAGAAAGGTATTATTTACGCCTGTTATTGCTTCACGTCATAGGTGCTACCAGCTTCAAGGATCTACGAACATACAAAGCAGTTGTCTATTCTATTTTTAAAGAAACAGCTAAGGAGCGAGGTTTGCTGATTGACGATTCTGAATGGCAGCGTAGTTTGGCAGAAGCGTCACAATTTCAGATGCCTTCTCAGTTACGACGACTGTTTTCTTACATACGTACAGGGTGGCGCACGAAATGTCATACACTGGAAATTGTTTATAGAATATTTAATATACAACATATTTAATAAAGAATGGCATTACAACATTCACTGAAATGTGCATGATTAGTCAGTATGCAGGACATGTTCAATATGCCCACCTTCTCGGCATACAACAGCTTCGAGACGAACCTGCATGTTTGTGACCACTCGACGACACATGTCCTCACTCAACCCTCGGAAGAAAGTCACAATGGCCGCTTGCAATTGCAGTACATTTTCTAGTTTCTGGCGGTAGATTTTCTCCTTCAAATATCCCCACAGGAAGAAGTTGCAATGATTAATATCGGGGCTATGTGGTGGCCAGATTGAGCTGCTCTGAAAACGTTCGGGATATCGATGGGACATCACACGGGGCCTGAAATGTTCATGCAGGAAGTCCAGAACAACATTTGCTGTGTGCAGACGAGCTCCATGTTGCATGAACCATTGTGTCTCTATTGGTATTCGTGATGCAAAGAGTTGTGGAAGGAAACTGATTTGCAACATGTCCATGTAACGCGCACTGTTGACTGTGTTATTGATAAAGATTGGCCCAATAATTCCATGACTGGAAATTGCAGCCCACACACACACTTTCACACCATGACTTTCAACCTCGTGCACAATAGCAGGCCGTTCTTTCGCCCAAAACCCGACATGTTTGTTCACAGCACCGTTGAGATAAACGTATGCCCCATCACTGAACCATGTGTTGTGCAGTACGGAACACCTTCTGCAATAGCCCATGCAGGAATCTGTACTCGCCATTGCTTGTCAAGCGCCGTTAGTTTCTGACCTGTTGTCATTTTGTATGGGAATTGGTCAAGCTGAGACTGCAGTATTCTTTGAATTGACCGATGAGAGATGTCCAGATGAACACCGGCAGTTCTTGTGGATTTGGAGGAGCTCGGAGCCACGGCCGTTCTCACAGCAGCAAGATTATCCGGTGAGCGGACTGGCATGAGACGGGTTCGTTTTCTCTCCAGTATATTGCCTTCTATTTCAAATTGTCTGGCCAGTCTATACACCGTCTGCCGGCAGGGAGCCCACCGGGTACGGAAATGAACACGAAACCTTTCCTAAGTCCGAGTTACACACTCTTTTGTTTCCGCATAAAATAACACATTACACCTTCTGATCGCGCGTCAGCCTCCCGTTGTCCACCATGCTGTATAACTGGAAGCCGGTACACATGTGCGACATGTGCTGCTGTCTGTCGAATCACGCATGAAATAAGGTTTCTGTTCACGAAAGGACATGGTTGTGAGCCCAGATTCACACATTTTATAAACCATTTTCGATGATGACATTTCGTGCGCCACCCTGTATCTTTCAGACCCCTTCAAATGTAAGATAGTTTTGGGGCATTTTCAAGAATTCATTATCAGAAGATTACCTGCAGTTTCACGAACCTAACATTGCATATCAGTTCACTCTTATACATATTTCTAATACATTAAAGCTCCATGGTCTTCCCATTACTTCTCTGGAATTGCCAGCTATTATTGATAAATTTTCCTCAGACAAATTTACCAATGAATTATCCAAAACTTAATGAGGATCAATTAAGTCGGATGATAAACCAAGCAAATGGAAACCAAACGGCTATAACTACAGAAATTTTGGGGTTAGTACAAAACAGCAATGAAAGGATGAGTAATGCATATTTCATTGATGGTCCAGGGGACACCGGGAAAACATTTCTTTACCAATGCTTGATTCACAGTTGCACAAATTTGGGGTTAAATGTAGTTTATGTTGCATGGACTGGTATTGCAGCAATGTTACAACCTCAGGGGCGCACTGTACACAGCCGGTTCAAGTTACCTCTACATTTACATGATGTTCTGTATCAGGAATAAAAGTTAACAGCAAGGAAGCGTTTTATATTCGATCAGCAAAACTTATCAACTGGGATGAAGCCCCTATGGCTAATAAGCACGCGTTGATGTGTGTAAATCGGTTGCACAAGGACATCATGAATAACGACTTGCCTTTCGGAGGAAAAATTATCATCTTAAGTGGACGTTTTAGGCAGGTATTGCCTGTTGTGCCTCACGCATCTAAAGCAGCATCAGTCCAAATGTCAGTAAGGTTCTCTCCGTTCTGGCCATTATTCAAAATTTTTTAACTCAACAAAAATATGCGAGCGGATACAGATCAACGTGACTTTGCAAACTTCTTGATACAAATTGGTAACGGTGAATACCCTCACGTCGATGGAGAAAATTCAGAATTAGTCCCACGCTGAAAAATATTTTACGCTTTTCAAAAATAGCGATTTTAGCACCCAAAAATGAACATTGTAAAGAAATCAATGACAAAGTTTTAGACCTAATCCCAGGATCATCGAGAACTTACATCAGTGTGAATAATTTGATTACTGAAGATGAGAGTGAACTTCTACAATTCCCAATAGAATTTTTAGATTGCATAGACATAAGTGGATTTCCATCTCATATCCTTCGACTAAAAGAGGGCTCAATTGTGATTTTGTTGAGAAATATTAATGTTACCCGAGGTCTGTTGAACGGTACTAGACTGATGGTTTGGAAGATGCATGACAATTGCTTACACCTGGAAATTATTACTGGCGTAAATGTTGGAAACAATATCCTACTCCATCGCCTTGACCTTACGCCATCAGATACTTCTATGCCATTTTCCTTCAAAAGGAGGCAGTTTCCAGTACGTTTGGCTATTTTTATAATTATCAATAAAGCTCAAGGTCAAACACTAAATCAAGTAGGCATTTATTTACCTCAACCGGTGTTTAGCCACGGACAACTTTACTGTATGTCGCACTATCGAGAGCAAAATATTTTTAGGACGTCAAAGTTCAAATAGAACCAAAAGGCAAGCGAACAGCAAATGTCGAATGGAAGAAAGTACTACTAGAATTTTGAAACGAATGTTGCGGAGGAGCACAGATCTCAGCAAACGGGGCACAGATTAAATAACAATTATACAAGGACGTCCGCATCCCTAATACGATAACTGTCCTGTGGTAATGGTAAAAAAAAAAATACTATTGTCCTACATCGGTGATTACTATCCTACATCCTGTTATTTCATTCCTTCAGTTCTATAACAAAGATCTACTCAATCAAATTTACAGCTTAATAAATATTAATTCCTTCTGTGTGAGTTATCTTTTCATTTCTCATCAATCGCCTTTACTTACTATTCTATCAGTTGGGGTGGAGGCGATAGCTGTCTTTACAGAGATGTGCAAATTATTAGATTCGATGTCAGTTTTCCAAAATTGCATTTTTACTTTTCACGGTTTAATGCACTAAGTATGTTTACAAGGCGATGAAATTACTTCATATGTTTAACCAAGACTCCTAATTATATGTTCATTTAAGAAACTCAAATTAAAATGATTTTTTAGAACCTCCACTAACAGGGGAGCCTTGCAAATGCAAAATGCCACACGTTTCGATTTTATTACTTCACTCTTTGGGGTCTTTTAACTGATTCAACTATTCAAAGATTCATGAACTATGCATTGAAATCAACTAACTTGAATTCTAAAGTCAATGAAAAATTGAAAATGGACCCAGCTCAGATATCCCTCGGAATCCAATAATCTGAAAGTTTCCAGACGCAATTCCTTATGAGAAAAGGTGTAATTCCACGTGAGAGGAAACACTACTAAATAGGACAACAAAAGAAGTTGGTCAATAAAATTATTTTCAATAAAAGTAATTATGACTAATAAAATTATTTTTGTAATTCTATTAATTTGCACACCTCTATATGTTAACCAAGAGTTACATCTCTAAATTAAAATATAAGAGACCCATCTTTTATTTTAAATTTATACCATTGTTTATAAGTAGACAAAACACCAAATTGTACCGCTGTAGCCTTAAATTGTGTGATATCTCTATCTACTTAGTATAAAACAAAGTTCCCAATTCTTGGATGTAACGGGTAATCTCGAGAGCAACTTGATGGATTTTGATGTGGTTTTCACCAATCTGTAAAGGATTTCTCGATGAAGGATTAGGTAGAAAAACATTTATTTATGACCAAAAGAAGCCGAGCATTTACGATTTCAGTGAATTGAGTTGAAGGAAAACCTAACGCCCATGTGTCTTTTAAGCTTACACTGGGTAAACCGTTAAAAATATCGATATTCTCTGAGAATTGTTCATCATGAAAAGGTCTGCAAGAAAGTCCGCGACAGCTCCCACATCGACCACTGTAAGGGTTTTTACGTTTTCATTTCTTCCAGCAATCTCTATTCAGTGGAAATTTAAATTACTAGCTTCAGAGTGAGTTTACGAGCTTGCGAGCGACCTATCACCCTAGCTTCAGCTAGCATCAAACTGCCGAGTCGTGTCGAGTTAATTCTTCAGAGAAGAGTATAGCTTATGTGTTTGGAGTTAGCTGTTCACCTCGCCTTTTCAGAATTGCGTCTGGAACCTGACGTCCGTGCGCCTTTTAAGCTTAAGCAGGGTAAATAGTGGGACACACACACAGAGGACAGGCAGACACTCACACATTTGATCTCATAAATCTGCTTCGTCATTTACCCAAAAGTGACGGTACAGTAAATGTCTGTTCAGGTCACTAGCATGAAGACATGCAAATGTCATATGGACAGAAGTGCTGTAGGATTGTTGAAGTGAATTCTGCGGAGCAGAACGGGTCTTCTAGTAGTTTCTTTTTACAGAAGAAACTGGTATTAAGTATTGTATGAGTATTTTATTGTTCTACAGTTGGAACATTCTTTCTTCTTCCCAGATTAACTTGGTTCACTCCTTCTCTGAATCTTTGTCACGAATCGCTACTAATTACTGCCTTTCTGAGAAAGCTTGGCCATTAATACCGAAGACCGTTCGACGAACGGGTACTCTTGCCAGTCTGATATATATAAAAGTGAAAGTCTGTATTTATGTATGTATGTATGTATGTTCCGTATACAAATCTACACCGTTCAACCTATCTCAACCAAATTTTGCATACGTATAGTTTAGGACCCAGAAGAAACCGCTGGCTTCATGAATATTCGATAGTCTTTCTCGTTCTTCTGATATCGGCCTATTTACACTCGAACAAAGGCTAATAAAGTTAGAAAATTAACTTACGAAGAAATGGCAAGGCCGGCCATCTCCATGGCAACACTAGCACAAGACGGGTCCACCAGTTTCCATCTATGTCGGTAAGAGGCCATGCAACTCAATTTTCTGAACGGCAACAGTACCTCAAGAAGTGATCACGAGGTTTCCACCTGTCTCTGTAAGGGGCCATGCTACTCCATTTTCTCCATGACTACATTAGCTCAAGACTTAAACACCAGGCCATGGGCCTCCATTTTCTATCCAAACCTCGATAAGAACATTAGGAATCTGAACGCCATAAAATTCTTAATACGTAGTTTTTTTTTAAATTATTAATAGAGGTCGATGTAGGGGATTAAAATTTACACAAAAAAAAGCTAATACATCGGCTAACCCTGCACGCGGCCTAACGTAACAACGGCTATAGATATCATTACCAAACTTAGTATTAAGATTAAATGAGCTTAAATGATTCTGTTATTGTTGATTGATTTAGAGGCTTAGCGACATCATGGCCATGTAGCCCCATGAACTTAAGTGTGTATGATTTTTTTCTGATAACCTGTGTCACTGTGATGACTGTAGTAGTGTGTGTATTTGTAATTAAAAGGAGGTTGCTGTTGCCTTCCGTTAGAAACTATCCCGGTATTTGCCTCGAGTAGACGTGGGAAACCACGGAAAACATCTTCCGAGTTTTGCCTCGGGAGGCGCAGTGTACCCCGTTCCAGCTCTCAGACCAGAATTAAAATTTCTTGGCAGAGCCGGGATTCAAACTCGGACCTCCAAGGCGACAGCCGAGAATGTTAGCCGCTAACCCACGTGTCGTCTAAATGTGATATTTTGAGTCTAATTTCATACTCTTGATGCCGCTGTTTTACGTGAGATTTTCAATCTATACCTTATGACGGAAGGTATCACGCGCAATATATTGTAATGCACTGTTATACTCTCCATTGAGTTGTGTTCTACTACTGATGTGTTGATGTTTATGTTTCATTAATCCTAATGTGTTATGCTGCAATTTTTTAGCCTATTTTCAATTTTGAAAAAATAGGCTTATGAGATCACCTTTTGTCCGTGTGTGTGTGTGCGTGAGTGTGTGTGTGAGGTGTGTGTGGGTGTTCCCCTAATAAATTCTAAACGGCTGGAGCGATTTCAATGAAACTCGGTAAGTTCATAGCACTATTCCGGGCGACCCCGACCGTGCCCTTCAAATATTGTTACGTCTCACCATTCCAACATGGCGGCTGTGCGAAATATTTTACCAGCATTCAATATCTCCGAAACTATTGCCGATATCACCCTGCATATTTTACGGTGATAAAGGGAACTACTAGAAGTTCACCTATGTGACTCTTGAAAAACTGGTAACTACAAAACCAACATGGCTGGCAAGCGATGTTGCGACCTTTAAATAGACGTTTCTCGCGATTTAACAAACCAAACGCAATAAAACTTGGTACAGTATAGGTTTATACACTTTGTAATGCACCGACATCTAACTTTGTTCAATTGTTTACATAACCACAAGATGGCGGCTGTGCGAAATATTTCACCGGCATTCTATATCTCTGATACTATTAGCGGTATCACCCTGAAATTTTTTACAGTGATAAAGAGCACTACTGGAAGTTCACCTATAAGATTTTCAAAAACCGGTTAACTACAAAACGAACATGGCGGCCAAGCGAATTTGAAAATTTAAATACACCTTTCTCGCGATTCAATGTTCCAAACGGATTGAAACTTGGTACAGGAAATGTTTATACACATTGTAAAGCACTGGTATCTAATTTATTTCAATTGTTTACATAACCTCAAGATGGCGTCTGCGCTAATTTTAAAATTAAGTTTTTATTTCTTGTGTCGTAATCATGCGATCGAAGTGGAAGTTTGAATAATAAACCTACGCAATAATTTTCCTTTAATGGTTCATGACTCTATGGCCTATACATTTAACAATCCAACATGGCAACCATCCGAAATATTTAGACGGCTATGAATATCTACGAATCTATTATAGCAATCAAACTGAATATATTTATGTTCATAGGGGCTATGAACATAAGTTTACTTATAGGACTTTCAATAACCTGGTGATCACAAATCCAACATGGCGGCGACGCGAGGTATAAATATTCACATGGACGTTTCTCGCAATTTAACCATCCGAGTGCAGTGAAACTTGGTACAGTAAATCCTTATATGAATGTTAATCCACTGGCATCTAATTTATTTCAATTGTTTCCATAACCACAAGATGGCAGCTGTGCGAAATTTTAAAATCTAGTTGTTTCTTTTTGTGTCCTAATCATGCGATTGAAGTTTGAATGCTACACGTACACAATAATCTTCATGTAACAGTACATAGATCTAGGACCTACATATATAAAGTCCAACATGGCGACCATCCGAATTATTTAGTCGGTTCTCAATATCTACGAATCTATTACAACAATCAAACTGAAATTTTGTATGTTGATAGTGGCAATTAACATAAGTAGGATATATGAAAATAGGCTGTATAGTTCTTCACGGAACTACTTGTATTAATTGTTGACAGTGTTAACCTGTTCCGGCTGTCATTTGTATTACAAATCAGGAATACAGTAACTGTGATAAGACTTGACTAAGACTAACAGAACCAGAATAATTTGTAGCAACCAAAATGAAACAGTAACCTAAAATTATTAACCACGCCATGAACACGTCCTCTATTCTACTTAAAACGTTGGGTTCAGTTTAGATGTACTACCATACGGCAGCTCCCTGTACACTCAATGAGTCAAAAAGATGACTATAAGAGTAAATGATTTGTACAGAACATTACCTCCTTCACTGCCCTCAACAGATACAGTACCGTAGTAAACTTACAGGTAACTGACGTCACCAATAATTCTCATAGTAATCATTAGAAGCCATGACCAGGCTCCTTTTGTACTTAAACATGGGTACCTTCAAATTACTAAGTAAATAATATCGTACGTTTTTCGTAAGGAGAGTGGGGCACTTTGTACCAAGGGGCACTATGAACCAGGTTACATAACTTCAATATAAATAAAGGAATAATTTTTTTCGCTCTGGGTATGTTGATAGAACTGTTCTACTGACTTACATTTTGTTTCTGCAAAATCTGGTTCCCGCCATTAGCTCTCTGCAGCTGTTATTTGTTTACGGCTACAGTGAAGTAATTTTCTGAGAACTTGGTAGATTAACATTTGGTGGCAAATGATCGGTTGAAATTCAGGTTAAGTAAGTTATTAAATAACATCATAATCGTGTCTTAAATTTATATATCTTATAATTTGAACAATGTTCATACATAACCTCACAATAGCTTTGTATAGAAATATGTACTGCTGGGGCACATTGAGCCACGCTCTCCCGAGGTACAATGAGCCATGGTTCATTGTGCCCCGGGAGTGATTCAATTTTCCCTAAATGCCGTGAGTACTTAGCATGGATAAATACTTAAGGTGCTGGTAATGTCTGTTCATTTACATAATTTAACTAGGCCAACCGAAAGCTTTATGTGCCGAAATATGAGGAAAGTAATAGTGAGGTTCAGTACGAAGAGAGCGATGCCAACCTGAATGACTTTGATGAATCCAAATACAATTTTGAGGATTTGGACAAATATCCAGAAATATCCAGAAACTGATGATTTTGTTCTGGTTCTGACCAAGTTTGAACTGAAAAACAAAAACTATGTTTACTATGTGGGGAATATTTTGAAATTCATAGACGTACACCGAAGGATGATGCAGGCGACAATCAGGTGTCATTCTTGAGAAAGAGTGAAAGAATGGGTGGAAAGTTCTTATTTATTCAGGTAAAGGATGAAGCATCAGTTCCAGCATATAATCTCTATCCCTATATATATAACAAGTAGTTCCGTGAAGAACTATACAGCCTATTTTCATATATCCTACTTATGTTAACCGCCACTATCAACATACAAAATTTCAGTTTGATTGCTGTAATAGATTCGTAGGTATTGAAAACCGATTAATATTTCGGATGGTCGCCATGTTGGATTTTATATATGTAGGTCCTAGAATTATGTACTGTTACATGAAGATTATTGTGTACGTGTAGCATTCAAACTTCAATCGCATGATTAGGACACAAGAAGTTACAAGGATATTTTAAAATTTCGCACAGCTGCCATTATGTTGTTATAGAAACAATTGAAATAAATTAGATGCCAGTGGATTAACATTCGTTTAAGGATTTACTGTACCAAGTTTCACTGCATTTGGATGGTTAAATTGCGAGAAACGTCCATGTGAATATATATATATAATTCGCGTCGCCGCCATGTTGGATTTGTGATCATCAGGTTATTTAAAGTCCTATAGGTGAACTTAAGTTCATAGCCCCTATGAATATCAAAAATTCAGTTTGATTGCTATAATAGATTCGTAGATATTCAGAGCCGTCTAAATATTTCGGATGGTCGCCATGTTGGATTGTTAAATGTTTAGGCCATAGAGTTATGTACCATTAAAGGAAAATTATTGCGTAGGTTCATTATTCAAACTTTCACTTCGATCGCATGAATACAACACAAGATATAAAAAACTTAATTTAAAAATTCGCACAGCCGCCATCTTGAGGTTATGTAAACAATTGAACTAAATTAGATACCAGTGCATTACAATGTGTTTAAACATTTCCTGTACCAGATTTAATTGCGTTTGGAATATTAAATCGCGAGATAGGTCTATTTAAAATTTTCTAATTCGCTTGACCGCCATGTTCGTTTTGTGGTTAACCGGTTTTGAAAGTCTTATAGATGAAATTCCAGTAGTGTCCTTTATCTCCGAACAAAATTTCAGAGTGATACCGCTAATAGTTTCAGAGATATAGAATGCCGGTGAAATATCTTGCACAGCCGCCATCTTGTGGTTATCTAAACAATTGAACGAAGTTAGATGTCGGTGCATTACAATGTGTATAAACATATACTGTACTAAGTTTTATTGCGTTTGGTTGGTTAAATCGCGAGAAACGTCTATTTAAAAGTCGCAAATTCGCGTGGCCGCTAAGTTGGTTTTGTAGTTACCAATTTTTCAAAAGTCACATAGATGAACTTCTAGTAGTTCCCTTTATCACCGTAATAAATTCCAGGATGATATCGGGAATAGTTTCGGAGATATTGAATGCTGGTGAAATATTTCGCACAGTCGCCATGTTGGATTGGTGAGAAGTAACAAAATTTGAAGGGCACGGTCGGGTTCGCCCGGAATACTGCTGTGAACTTTCCGAGTTTCATTGAAATAGCTCCAGCCGTTTAGAATTTATTAGGGGGACACACACACACACGCACACACACACACACGGACAAAAGGTGATCTCATAAGCCTATTTTTTCAAAATTTAAAATAGGCTAAAAATGAAAGCTTGTCTGTTTCTTCTGAATTTCTACGGAAATTTGCGTTATTTGCGCGTTTCAGACTGTTTTATGATGGATGCGCGCGAAAATAAATTTTTGTCTGTCTGTATGCCTGTCTGTCTGTCTGTGGACAATGTTGTTCCCTAAAGGACCCCCGAAATCCACATTTTAAGGCCCTAAAACCAACAGTTTTTGAGATATTCCCAGAAAATTAGTTTCATTTAACACAATAATGAAAGAAAGCAAGCCGGTAACCATGGCAACAGAAACTCACAGGTCCATCTATTTCTGTATGACGAAAGGCAATTCCATTTATTAAATTACTGAGATAGTTTTCAAACGGCTATAAGATTATAACGGAACCAAATTAAGCTGTAATATTCATCAATACATAAAATGTGCTTAAGGGGTCAAGGGGTACTCTAGAATTTTTTCACGCGATTTACACGTGCTGGTGTGGTACGGAAGGTCTATTGTATCCCTATCCCTATATTGTTATAATATTATTATAAATATAGTTATTATACTACGGCCTACAGCGACGAGACAATGCTTATTTTCAGCCCCTTGGTGTCAGAAACAAAACTCTGGGCCCCTAAACAGCCGTAAGGGGTCCCCAAAAAATACATTTTAAGGCTCTAAAACCAAGAGTTTCTGAGATATTCCCAGAAAACTAATTTCATTTAATAAACTAATGTAGGAATGCAAGCCAGTAACCATGACAACAGTGTCTCAAGAAGCTACATCCAACTTTCCATCTATTTCTGCAAGAAATAATGCCACACCATTTATTAAATTTCTGTGAAAGTTTGCAAATGGCTATTAGGTTATCACGGAACCAACAAAACCTGTAAAATTCATCAATGCGCTTAAGGGGGTCAAGGGGTACCCTAGATTCTTTCACAAGACTTAAACGTGCGATATGCCGTACAGCAGGTCTATTATATCTACAAACAGCAACATTATTTTCAAAAGTTCCGGAATTGAAATAGTTTCTTTTTTATTTTATTTCTTTGCTTTTAGGAATTTGGGCAATTGGAGGCTAAAAAACTTGAATTTTCATGCACCACAAGCCTTTATAATTTATTAAAGGGATCTTCCTCTGGATGCGGACTTGACACAACAGTGAGGGTCAGTTTTTATGTAACGTGTATTGCGTCTCGTCTACGAGGTGTTCAATTTTATTTTCACGCCAGGAAGTACACGTTAGGTAAATTTAGTTTCAGAGCATATTTCAACTAATAATTTTTCTTTGTTGACAAACAGGTTCCAAGCCCCTAACCATTGCAACAGTAGCTCAATTGATTACGTCTGGTTATTAATACCGAATACCATTCAAAGAATGGGTACTTCTGCTAGTATAGTATATGTGTTGCTATATCCTACTGAACAGAGGGGTGACAGAGACAAAAATCATACTTCAAATTTGGAATTAACTTCCAATCCAATGAAGTCCGTTAATTTCAAATGTGTATGTGTGGTTGAATGCCTATATGCTTAGTTACATCTATATATATAAAGCTCAATGTTTGTCTGTCTGTCTGTCTGTCTGTCTGTCTGTTATGTATACAAATCCACACCGTTTCACCGATCTGAACCAAAATTTGTATACTTATCCTTCGGAACCCTGCGGGTAACCCTGTCCACTTGAAATTTCCGACAGACCACCCCATTCCCTGCAATTAGGCCCTTTGGCCCAAATCTACACCGTTTCACCGATCTCAACCAAAATTTGTATACTTACCCTATGTAACCCTGTGAATAACACTGTCCACTTAAAATTTCGGACAGACCACCCCATTTCCTGCATTTAGGCCCTTTGGCAAACATCTACACCGTTTGACCGATCCGAACCAAAATTTGTATACTTACCCTTTGCAACCCTGCGGGTAATCCTGTCCACTTGAAATTTCGGACAGACCACCCCATTCTCTGCATTTAGGCCCTTTGACCCAAATCCACACCGTTTCACCGATCCGAGCCAAAATTTGTACACTTACCCTTTGGTACCCTGCGAGTAACACTGTTTGCTTGAAACTGCGGACAGACCACTCCATTCCCTGCATTTAGGCCCCTTGGCTCAAATCTACACCGTTTCACCGATCTGAACCAAAATGTGTATACTTACCCTTTGTAACTCTGTGAATATCACTGTCCACCTAAAATTTCGGACAGACCACCCCATTTGCTGCATTTAGGTCCTTTGGCAAAAATCTATATCGTTTCACCGATCCGGACCAAAATTTGTATACTTACCCTTTCGAACCCTGCGGGTAACCCTGTCCACTTGAAATTGCGGACAGATCACCCCATTTCCTGCATTTAGGCCCTTTGGCACAAATCTACACCGTTTCACCGTTCAGATCCAAAATTTGTATACTTACCCTTTGGTACCCTGCGAGTAACATTGTCTGCTTGAAATTGCGGACAGACCACTCCGTTCCCGGAAAGAGGACAGGGTCCGTCCCAAAGGCAATGGAAAAAAGGGGTAAAACCGGACCCGCTCAGGAAACCCTCAGGGTTGCCAGCTCCCGAACTCACCAGCCATGAGCCCTTGAGGATGTAGCACTATCCAGGGTGCACCAGAAGTGGTGGGGCTACACACACCCTGCCTCCTTGAGGGTCTTGAGCAGAAGACATGAGATATTATGAAAAGAAAAAGAAGGCTGACACCTCGAAGAATGAGGCTATCAGGAATGATTAGACAAGGGCCAATTAAGGCGGGATGGTGAAAGAGTCGCTAGGCCTCGGATACCCTGATACCATCGGGGTCGGAAGAAAACAAGAGTTTGACCAAGGGAGGCTGACAGGAAAGAGAACTGAAAGGAGCCCGGCACCAGTAAGTAGAAGCAATGCCGGACTCAGCTGGGGTCCCGTGGTCGCAAACCCACGTTCCACAAGTTGAGAGACCCTGGTGGGTGGAGGGGGGAGGAGGGGGCCAGGTGTGAGAATAGCTTGCTGATTCATCGCGAGTTCACATGAGAGGGATGTCCAGACCCCGCCGTGTTACCTGGTATTGCTGACTATGCTGATGTTCATACAGGGTCTTTGCTCAAACCACTGTAGTGTTATGAAAGAATGAGTGATTCACCGGTCAATGTGAACAGGACCGGGAACCCCCCCCCCCCCCCCCCCCGAACGTCTGTCATCATAATATATCGTCATCATCTGCGATTCGAGCAGCTTGGACCCGAGCAGTACTCGATAAGCTCTTTCACTACACGCATCGAGTATAGGCCTAAGCCAGAAAATAACGTTCAGACTTTGGAAGACATCGAAGGTAGAAATCTGAATTGCCTATATCAGATTTAAAATTACACCATGTTCGTTTAGTAGTCATTTTTCATTACCTTATTATTATCATAAGGGCAAATGACCTAGATGTTACGCCCATTATACTACTAATCACCACACACAATAAGTCTTCATAGCCTGTGAATTTTGAAATATTTCTTTCTATCACGGTAGTTTGTAAGTTTGTCGTGTCAATTCAACAGTAGTTTTCATTATCATCCTCATCAAAAGGGCAAATTACCTAAATGTTACGTCCATTATACTACTAAGTAACACCACAGTCTTCATCGCCTGTGATTTTAAAATGTGTATTTCCATTAGTTTGTAAGTTTGATATACCCGTTCAGTAGTAGTCGTCTTCATTATCATCCTCATCAAAAGGGCAAATGGCCTAAATGTTACGTCCATTAAACTACTAAGCAACACCAGAGTCTACCTAGCCTGTGATTTTAAAAATATGTATTTGCATTAGTTTGTAAGGTTGATATACCCGTTCGTTAGTAGTCGTCTTCATTATCATCCTCATCAAAAGGGCAAATTACCTAGATGTTACGTCCATTATACAGTACTACTAAGCAACACCACAGTCTTCATTGCCTGTGATTTATAAAATTTGTATTTCCATTAGTTTGTAAGTTTAATATACCCGTTCAGTAGTAGTAGTCTTCATTGTCATCCTCATCAAAAGGGAAAATGACCTAGATGTTACGCCCATTATACTACTAGGCAACACCACAGTCTTCCTCGCCGGTAATTTAAAAATATGTATTTCTATTAGAGTGTAAGTTTATTATACCCGTTCAATAGCAGTTGTCGTCAGTATCATCTTCATCAATGACGTTGAGTGTTGAGGAGACTGAAATATTATCATCATTCCACCGGGCGAAGCCGGGTACTACTGCTAGTGATTTATAAGAGGACTAGCAGTAGTACCCGGCTTCGCCCGGTGGAATGATGATAATGTTTTAAGGTCTCCTTAGAAAATATAATGGACTTAAAATCTATGTCATTTGCCCCCAA
Organism: Meconema thalassinum; assembly: GCA_946902985.2. Classification (NCBI taxonomy): domain Eukaryota; kingdom Metazoa; phylum Arthropoda; class Insecta; order Orthoptera; family Tettigoniidae; genus Meconema; species Meconema thalassinum. The sequence goes on from OX336393.1 coordinate 376,600,874, forward strand.
AGACAATGAGGGAGTAATATCTAGGTCATTGCCCTTTTGATAAGGATGATAATAAAAACTACTGTTGAATTGACACGTCAAACTTACAAACCTACCGTAATAGAAATACATATTCAAAATTCACAGGCGAGGAAGACTTATTGTGTGTGGTGATTAATGGTGTAATGGGCGTAACATCTACTGTAGGTCATTTGCTCTTACGATGAGGATGATAAGGGGAAACTACTACCGGTATTGAATTGACACTTCAACGTATAATGGACACAATGTACTGTAATAAAAATAACTATATGGCGGCTTCGGTGGCGTATTTGGTAGCATGCTGAGCTTCTATGCCCAAGATAGCGGGTTCAAACCCGGCCGAAGTCGTCGGATATTTTAAGAGCGTTAAAATCAGTCAGTATGCCTTTCTTCGGAAGGGAAGTAAAGCGGCGGTCCCATGTCAGATTTATGGCATGTTAAAGAACCTTCCACTAATTACACCTGTGTGAAGCTAAATTTGATAGGTAAACAACGCTCATCAGATGCCTACGTCCGTTGCCAAGAGCCGACTGCAGTGGCGTCTAGTAGCTAAGTTCCGAACTTGGCCTAGTAGTCGTTGACGGTGGCGCTTGGGCGCAAAAGTACGAACTATTAGAAGGAATTCTAAGTTGCAGTTTGTATTAAATTTAAAAACAGATAACACACACTAATACAGTCATCACAATTAACACCGGTTATCAGACAGGTTCTACACACACCCAAATTACACGGGGCTACATGACCCGCGTTGTCGCAGCCCCTAAACTTAAGAACCAACCAACCAAAAATAAATATTTTAAAAATCACAGTCGAGAAAGACTTTATGCGGCGGTGATTATTGGTATGATGCGCGTAACATCTAGGTCATTTGCACTTATGATGATAATAATAAGGTAATGAAAAAATGACTACTAAACGAACATGGTGTTATTTTAAAACTGATATAGGTAATTCAGGTGTCTAGCTTCGATGTCTTTCAAGGTCTCAACCTTATTTTCTGGCTTAGGCCTGTACTGGATGCGTCTAGTGAAAGAGCGTACTGCTCGGCAAAGACAAAGAATATAGGTCCGAGCTGCACGAACCTGAGATGTTCGCAGATGATGACGAAATATGATGACACACGTTCGGGGTTCCCCCGTCCTATACAGATTGACGGGAATCACTCACTGTTTCGCAACGGCCCTGTGCTGGCATCAGCATAGACAGCAGGAGATAACACGGCGGGCTCTGGAAAGTAACTCTCAAGTCACCTCGCGATGAATCAGCAAGCTATTCTCACAACTGACCCCCCCCCCCAGGGTCTCACAACTTGTGGGACGTGGGTTGGCGACCACGGAACCCCAGCTGAGTCTGGCATCGCTTCCACTTCCTGGTGCCGGGCTCATTTCAGTTCTCTTGCCTGTCGGCCTCCCTTGGTCAACTCTTGTTCTCTTCCGACCCAGACTGTATTAGGATATCCGAGGGCTAGGGAGTCTTTCAATTTCCCGCCTTAATTGGCTTTGTCTCATCTTTCCTGATACCCTCATTCTTCGAGGGGTCTGTCTTCTTTTCCTTTTCATAATATGCTCAAGGCCCTCAAAGAGGCAGGGGACCCACCACTTCTGGTACACCCCCAAGGGCTCATGACTGGTGAGTTAGGAAGCTGGCAACCCCGAGAAATTCCTGAGCTACATGCAGGGGAATGGAGTGGTATTTCAGAAATTTCAAGTGGACAGTGTTACGCATCGGGTTCCAAAGGGTAAAGTATACACACTTTGTTTTCAATCGGTGAACGATGTAGATTTGTACCAAAGGGCCTTAATGCGGTAAATGGAGTGGTCTGGTCCGAAATTTCGAGTGGACAGTGTTACTCGTCGAGTTCCAAACGGTAATTATGTAAAATCTGGTTGAGATCGGTGAAACGGTGTAGTTTTGTGTCAAGGGCCAAAATGCAGGGAATGGAGTGGCCTGTCCAAATTTTAAGTGAACAGTGTTACTCATCGGGTTCCAAAGGGTAAGTATACACATTTTGTTTTCGATCGGTGAACGATGTAGATTTGTGCCAAAGGGCCTAAATGCGTGGAATGGAGTGGTCTGTCCGAAATTTCGAGTGGACAGTGTTACTCGTCGAGTTCCAAAGGGTAATTATGTAAAATCTGGTTGAGATCGGTGAAACGGTGTAGTTTCTGCCAAAGGGGCCAAAAAGCAGGGAATAGTGTGGTCTGTCCGAAATTTAAAGTGAACAGTGTTACTTGTCGGGTTCTACGGGTAAGTATATAAAATTGGGGTCAGATCGGTGAAACGGTGTATATTTGTGCCAAACAGCCTAAATGCAAGGGATGGAGTGGCCTCGCCGCAATTTCAAGCAGACAGTGTTAGTCGCAATGTTCCAAAGAGTAAATATACAAAATTTTGGTTGAGATCGGTGAAAACGGTGTAGATTTTGGACAAAGGGCCTAAATGCAGGGAATGGAGTGGTCTGTCCGCAATTTCAAGCAGACAGTGTTACTCGCTGGGTACCAAAGTGTAAGTTTCCGAATATTGGTTCTGATCGGTGAAACGGTGTAGATTTGTGCCAAAGGGCCTAAATGCAGGGAATGGGGTGGTCTGTCCGAAATTTTAAGTAGACAGTGTTACTCGCAGGGTTCCGAAGGGTAAGTATACAAAGTTTGGTTCAGATCGGTGAAACGGTGTAGATTTGTGCCAAAGGGCCTAAATGCAGGGGATGGAGTAGCCACTCCGCAATTTCAAGTGTTAGTCGCAGTGTTCCATAGGGTAAATATACAAATTTTGGTTGAAATCGGTGAAACGATGTAGATTTGTGACAAAGGGCCTAAATGCGTGGAATGGAGTGGTCTGTCCGCAATTTCAAGCAGACAGTGTACTCGCAGGGTTCCAAAGGGTTAGTATACACATTTTGGTTCAGATCTGTGAAACGGTGTAGATTGTGCAAAAAGGGGCCTAAATGCAGGGAATGGCGTGGTCTGTCCGAAATTTCAAGCAGACAGTGTTAGTCGCAGTGTTCCATAGGGTAAATATACAAATTTTGGTTGAGATCGGTGAAACGGTGTAGATTTGGGCCAAAGGACCTAAATGCAGGGAATGGAGTGGTCTGTCCGCAATTTCAAGCAGACAGTGTTACTCGCAGGGCACCAAAGGGTAAGAATACGAATTTTGGTTCTGATCGGTGAAACGGTGTAGATTTGGACCAAAGGGCCTAAATGCAGGAATGGGGTGGTCTGTCCGAAATTTTAAGTGGTCAGTGTTACTCGCAGGGTTCGAAAGGGTAAATATACAAATTTTGGTTGAGATCGGTGAAACGGTGTGGATTTGGACCAAAGGGCCTAAATGCAGGGAATGGGGTGGTCTGTCCGAAAATTCATGTGGACAGTGTTACTCGCAGGGTTCCAAAGGTTAAATATACAACTTTTGGTTCAGATCGGTGAAACGGTGTAGATTTGTGCAAAAGGGCCTAAATGCAGGGCATGGCGTGGTCTGTCCGAAATTTAATGTTGACAGGGTTAGTCGCAGGGTTCCAAAGGGTAAGTATACAAATTTTGGTTTAGATCGGTGAAGCGGTGTAGATTTGTATACATAACAGACAGACAGGACAGACAGACAGACAGACAAACTTTGTGCTTT